>OU343114.1:18167500-20567500 GCA_910594885.2 Bibio marci | reverse complement strand
TAGTTTTCTTTTTTATTTTATTACCTTTAAAAACATTGAACAAACGAATGGCAATTTACGATTAATTGGTGCACAACAAAATACATATCGTGCTCTTAATGATAATGGTACATGTTGTATCATTTCAGCTAAAAATTTAAAATCTTCTATATTACACATAAAATACAGCGCATCATCAACAGTACTTAATGAAACGAATATTTCCTAAAACACAATTTAGTTTTCGTAGTAAATCATTACAATGTGTAATGTAATAAAAAAAAGTAATAAATATTAAATACCATTAAATTACTAAGTGTTGAATTTGGTAAATGATAAGCATATAATTCTATTTGATCAGCTGTTGGATGAATACCAGCTTGTGTTAAAATTTCCGGTGATTGTGACATCAAATCCTTTAATATTGGTAAATCATCAGCACGAAATGTTGTTACATAACCATGCTCCCATTGAGTAGCATAACGTCCGGCTCGTCCTTAAAATTAAAATATTTAATATATGTTATTATTTAATTGCACCAGAAAAACTATGTTTACACAATGAAATTCAAATTTTTTAATTTTTACATATAACATAAATTCAACATCAAAGAATTCAACTTGGACATAAATGCATTATAAACATTGTCCATTGACCATTGTCTGGTTACACATATAGTGAAATATGTATCACAATATCGAGTATATTGAATCATTACAAAGCTTTGATATTAATAATAACTGGTATCTATTTTTTCTAATACAAAGCTTATTTTTATGATAAATATTACCTGCTATTTGCAATGTAGATGAAACTGATATTGTATTTATTTCACGTTCCCCTTTTTCATTTATGGTTGGTTTTATCAACGAATAAAATATGATTCGTTTTATGCTTCTGTAAAGAAAAAAATGAATTAAAATGGAAATACTTTATAAACACCGATATTAAAATTAAATTATAAATTAATGAAACATACAAATTAAGTCCCATTCCAATCGCATCCGTTGCTACCATAACTTTACAACTATTATTGGGATCATTAAATTTTGCAGCTTGGGCTAATTTTGTTCCAGGTGGCAAACCACCATAAATAACAGCTACTTCTTTACCTCTACCAAATAAATATATATTATTTTAAATCACAATGTTTACAGGAAATAAGTTATGTGAAATTTTATTAGCCGTTGAAATAAATAAATACCTAGATTCAATTTCCCGTGACACTGAATATATATCATTTTTACTAAAACAAACTATGCAATCACCTGGTAAAATATTGTCTAGTGAACATAATGCTGAATCTTCTACTGATAATTTTGTTAAACGTTTATATTCATGCGTCTAAATAAAGAAATATTTTAATCACTTATAATTTTAATATTAAATGTAAAAATTTAATTATACTTCAAGAATTTCTCCTGTTGTTTCACATAAACGTTGTAATAAAGCCGCAGCACCAGATTCACCACATACATGAATTTCATCGGCAATAATTCCTAAAAATGCACGTGTCCATGCCCAACCACGTCCAGGATCTCTTAATAATTGGATTTCATCAATAATGGCTACTTCATCTGAATAGATATCAATATAATATTAAACTATTTAATATCTTCTAAAGTATATATATATATATATTTGTACTATAATAGTATTATTCCATAAAGGCGGTATTTCTTTAAAAATACTATAACTTTTTTTTTTATAGAGCCCTGACGATGAATAATACAAATAGAACTTTCCCGGCATTATCAAAACATACTACCTTGGAGTGTAAATTATTGAAATTAATTATTTATCCGCCACATGACTTGCCAAATATTTGGCATTTATAAAGACTTGTCTATTCGGATGAAATGCTTTTACAAGTATTTGTCATTGATAATTATTTTCCGATATAAATGGAAACTTGACAAATTACTTGAAAAGTAAATATTTAGCAAAGACACCAGTCGTGGCGTCGGCATAATAATCTAATATTTAACCTAGTGTGCACGAACCAATTTCTAAGAACATTTAAGTTATTAGCAAATACTTACATGGTGTAGATATCGATGTCATTTCTACAGTACAAGCAACATGTGATGAAGGATTTCCATTAGTGTTTGCATATTTTCTTTCTTCACCAGTAACCAAATCACAAGGAGTTCCCTGATAAATGAAATAATCAAATTAAATTACAATTTTATTTTATTAAAATCATTAATATTCCTGTTTCTATCATCCACTTACCATTTCATTACTTTTATTGAAAACTTCTGTGGCTAATAATTTTAATGGGCCACAATAAACACCAGATTTAGCATTTAAAAAACGTTGTAACGCATGATATGTTTTACCAGAATTCGTTGGTCCAGCATGAAATATAATTTTACGATTAACTAGTCTTGCATTTGGATACCAATTTGCCGGTGTGCGTAAATCTGAAATTTTTTTTAAATCATCCATACATTCTAAATGTGGAAACATTTTACGTACATGCCGTAAAAAGTATGGAAATATATCATCAATATTTCCGGCACCTTGCAATATATCACTTACAATAATATGTAAATCTGTCGGTAAATTTTCAGCCTCAATACAAAAACGACGAAAACTTGTGAATGCTTGCTGTTGTATGTAACCTTAGAAATTATGATAAATAAATAATTTTATTATTACGAAAGCTAATAATTAAAAATTAAAATTTAAATTACCATCTAATCCATTTTCTGTGCATAATAATTTTGTTTCCCGTTTTTGTGAGAATCTATTTAAAATTTTTAACAATTCACCTTTGTCCAATTTACCAGTTAATTCCAAACCAATATTTATATCATCTGGATTTGATGTAATTGGTACTGGTTTAAATAATGTTGAATTATATGAAGACCCATCTTTTTTCTGGCGAATTTGTTGATATCTTCCTCCAATTCTTGCAGGAATATAACCTGTGTGTCCATCTAAAATCCAAAACAAAGATGCATTTTTCCATTGTTGACCGATATTGTTATTTAATATATTACTACAGAAATTTAATTTTAATGTATTTTTTAACATAATGTATTATAAATATAACATAACATTTAATATATTTTTATAATAATAAAAATGATTTAATTTAAAATTGGCATTTATGAAATATATGATAATAAATTCTAATCACAATTCAATAAAAATTGTTAAATAGAAATGTAAAAATAAAATTATTTTTTGAGTTATCTTCAACATAACCACAGAAAATTGGTGATAGTGTGGAGCTTTGATTATTTTCTCATTATGTCAAAATATATGTGCTCGAACCCACTTGCGATTTTTAATCGCAGAATAAAAGTATTGCTGAAATAATGATTTTAGTACATAGAAAAATTGAATTTGTTAGTACACATTATTTATCATGTGTTTATAAATTTAAAATATTTTTTTAGAAAGTGTTTTTATTAATTAATTTAAATATTAGAAAACCACAACGCTCATATTAGTAAAATTGTACTGTGATACTTTGTCTTCACTTAAAGAAGCTTGTAGTGTATAAAGTTTGATATAATTTTCATATAACGTAATTTTTTATTTTCGTCTTCACACAACATAATATCCATCGGTAGAATAAAGTTTATGCTAGACGATTTTGACATTTATACGATAAACTTTAAATCTTCACTTAATAAACATTATATGCAAGGAAACTTTATATACTATAAACTTTATCAAGACATAACAAATGAAATTTCGTAAAATTTTGATTCCGGCTTAATCCCAATTTAATTAGGGATCCATAAATTCACGGTTTTGCTGCCGCGAAAAGTTAAACTCCATTTAAAAAGACCGATCAAAATATTTTTTACTTTTTTTATATATAGTTTGACGTTTCGCTGTGGCAAAATTGCTACGGTGTAGTGTGTACTGTGTTACAGATCCCACGAAACATGTGCCAATATTATTTGTTGTGTTTTTATTTTTGTATTTTGGATATTTATTAATTACCGTAAAATTTACAAAATCAACGAACTTTAAGATTAAATAACTATAATTAGTTAGAAAATTTTTTATATTAATAAATAAACTTAAACATGTCTTCGTGGAAAAAAGCTGGAAAAACTAATCAACAGACTCACCGTGAACGTCATCAGCCTGAATATCGAAAACATTTAGGTTTACTAGAGAAAAAGAAAGATTATCGAATACGTGCGAATGATCAAAGTGAAAAATCTGAAACATTAAAATTATTAAGAAAACGCGCTCTAAATCGTAATCCGGATGAATTTTATCATCATATGATAAGATCAAAAGTTATTAATGATGTAAGTAAAATAATTGTTATATATAAAAAAGTGTTTAAATATCAATTATTATATTAGGAACATCATGAAAAGGAGCAAAAAGATGAACATACAAGTGATCAAATTCACTTAATGCAAACTCAAGATTTAAAATATATAACTATGAAACGAACTATTGAAAATAATAAAATAGAAAGATTGCAATCGGAATTACATATGATTGATATGGCAAATACAATTCCGAATAAACACATATTTTTTCTTGATACTGAAGAGGAAGCTAGAAATTTTGATCTAGCTAAACATTTGGATACACATCCTCAACTAATTAATCGCCGCACAAACCGTCCAAAACTAGCTGATTTAGAGAAAATATCCTTAGCATCAGTTGATGAAGATGTAAATATATTAAAAATATTTTTCTTCACTTACAATTTGAATGCATATTTTATTTCTATTTTTACTATTTTTAGACTATACGTAATTTAAAAGACAAACGAGAAAATTCTTATAAAGAACTAAAAAGGCGAATTGAACGTGAAAAAGAATTAGCAGTTATTTATGACAAAATGCAATTGAAAAGGGCACTTCAAGAAAAACGTAATCTAAAACCAATACGTGTAAGTCGCGGAACAAAGGAAGCTGCACCAGTTTACAAATTTAGATATGAAAGGAAAAAATAAATGTTTTATTTAAAAAAAAAAAATAATTTTATTTATTATTTAATTCAATATTTTCGTCATCAATTCGATAATATCGTAATTGATAAGAATCTTTACCATTTTCAATAACACGTAAATAATCTCTTAGATTTTCTCTTTTCAAATATTTACGTGTTAAATATTTTAAATATCTTTTTGAGAATTGTATTTTACATACAACTGAAACGTAGGTCTTATTTTCTATTTCCAATTGAATATGATCATTTGTCTGATTTATTTTACCATTTATTTTTATCTTCTGTTGCAAAAATTGTATAAAATCAGTAATATTAAAAATTGCATCTTCGATTGGAAATGTGCAATCAATTAGAAATTTTAACGAAATTTTTCAAATTTTTTATTTTTTCTTGTGTTGTTGTAGCTTGGCATTGAAATTAGAATTTTTGTTATTCATCGGATTCAGCGTTGAATTTGTATTGCTAATTTTATTTAATTTTAATTTTTGCATATTATTTATTAACGTAATTTCTTTAGTATTCGTCATATTTTTATATAAAATAAAACTGTATTTAAAAAAAAAAGAAAATGAAGAATCCAAAAGACTTTTACAATAAAAAAATAATAAAACTAAAGAAAAATATGAAATACAATTTGCCAATGACAGATCACAGATGACTTTGACATCTTTACCCGAATTAACTTCTTTGCCCATATGATAGATAATTGTGTATCTCCATATACATTATGCAAGATGGAATATTTTTCAGAACAAAAACGTTTTTAATAACTTTCTTTTCAATTTTAATTATGTATTAGCATGTAATTCTTTCATATTAGAATGATATAATTAAATTTCTCATTTAATTTAGTTAAAAATAGCTATAAATACACCAAATCATAAAAACCTATACGATATGTGAATTTTAATACCATACATCCATTTTCATCGACGAGGCGTTTTTAAGTTCTGTTTTCTTTGGGGAGCTTTATCAGTGTGAATCCCTTTGCATCTTAGTAGTACTATAATTACCAAGGAAGTTTGAAGTTGTCTTTTTTTGGTATACAAAGCATTGTAAATTTTCGTCTGACAAATTTTTTTGTAGCTGTTGTATTTTAGGAGATATTTGGAATTTTGATCCGGCGTTCGATTGAAACGTATCACACATATAAATATATACTCATAAATTATACATTTTTTTCTTATTATTTATAATGCTCTACGACGCAGATAAGTGTAGTTTATCGCTGTGTATATGACGGATGAACGACTTCCGTCGATCGTTGTCCGCATACTGACTTATATTGGAGGAGTTTAACAGTTGTTCCCGCTTAAGATTTAAACAATTTTTTTTGTTTAATTTATTAACTCATTTATTAATAAATATACCAATTAAAAATACATTTTAAAAATAAATATCTTAATATATAATTTATTATAAAAAATAAAATAAATCAAATAAAATTAAATAATACAATTGATAGAAATATTTTAAAGATATGTGTTCTAATTCAAAAACAGTATATTTTATTATTACATCAACTATCACTTTGATAAGTCTGCCAGGAGTATATTTTAATAATCTGTATAAATAAAATAATAAAATATTATAAAATAAAAAAACCGTTTAAATATAAATACAATATGTATTACTTAATTATTCCATGGAAAAAATCTTGCCCAGCCTTTGCTGTTGCAATATTAGTAAACATTTTAATAATTGCGAACCCCTTGCGATAGTAGAATTATTGAAAACCAGTTCCTATGATTTCGTTATCAGGAGGTACATAGATATGTAATTTCAAAATTTCATTGTGGAGAATGTCCAAATTAAAACAATATGTCATTACATCTATAGGATAAGTATTCCATATTTTTAAGTCTGGCATTATATAATCGATTCCAATATATCCTAAATATATATTGAGGCCTTCGATTATCCAAACACCATCACACCATTCATGTTCTACGAGTCTCATCCATTGAAAAGCAATTTTATTAGATAATGACATTGTTGTAAATATTTTTTGTATGTAAGTATGTAAGTAGTAGATGCATTATTTGCTAAATGTTCGTGGCTATGGAATTACAGCAAATACTAATAAATTTGGTGCAGTGTCAAATATTATGAACTATGGTCCTGAACATAACCATTACTAATTTGGTTCATATAGTGATAATGTATGAATAATATATTTTAAACTATAATATTATTTCAAATAATTTATAGTATAGCAAATATTAGGTATAGAAGTAATATAGAGAATACTCCAGAGCTTTTACTGGACCAAAACTTATCCACAAATATCACGCTAAAAACAAAGAATGAAATAAGTGAAACGGTGGAGTGTCATACGCACTCCATACAGGAGGCTGTATGGAATTCAACACTAAACAGAAATACTTACTAATTAATACAATATCATTTACATCGCATCGCCATTATAAACTATTTATAAAACTAATTAATATTATATTTTATGCTACTTACATTAATATATTTGTTTGATTAACCGCTGCATTTGTTAAAACTGTATGTGTATCCGGATATTCAATAAATAATATTAAAGTAGATCTCATACCCGGATGATCAAAACATGGAAATGCATATCGAGCAAAAGTTGGTTCAAAATTTGTTAAAATAACACTTTTAAAAAGCATTACTATAATTATATAAATAAAAAATATTTTTTTTTTATATAAAACATGCCAAAACACCTCTCATTCGTCGTACTACTACGTTTAATAATGTCACGATTTGCAAAAGTTCCACCAAATCTATTAACAAAATGAATTGTAATATTTTTTGTGTTCCCTAAACGTTTCTTACCGACATTTAATTACTGGCTTGTTCCATTAATAATTTCATCTCACCTTGGCATTACAGTTGCCTAAGACGATCTTAATATATCGTGGTCAGGCGCAACCCTTTATGTTTATATCAGTTTTTTATAAAACACATTCCTTCGCCTCTTCAGGTTTTTCTACATTGTTCGTTCTTACACGAGCAGTAAGCATCGTAAAAATTGATAAACATGCAACGATTTTTCCAAAAGCGTATGCTGTTGATATAGGCGTAATGGGTCGAAATGTGATGTGTTAAGGATGCTTTCGAATCGTTGAAAAAGGAGGCATTGGTTCTAAGTCTCTAATTAAATATATGGTGGCAATTAATACATTTGGAATTAGAGGTCAAACTGTTAGTATTAGAAAATATATAAATTGGAAATAAAATATTCAAAATTACAGATCTTTTTTACGCCTTTTGGAGTTAGTCAAACTCTATCAAAATGTTGAGTTTTAACTGCTGACAATTGTTGTTTCTGATAGGTTGTTGGTTGTTGTAATTTGTAAAAGATCTCCATATACAGGGTGTCCCAATTATCGACGGCAATACGAAAACACTAGATTCTCTGGGTCATTTTGCGTCGAAAATATCATATAACATTTTGCCCGATTCGACTTCGGTACCAAGTTACACGCAAATAACCAAATTTTCAATCAGACCATGTTTTGCACTCTACTGGGATCAATATCTCAATAACTAATTAACCGATTTTAAATTTTTGATACACTATTAGCATTAGCATACCGAGATCTTTAATTTGACGTTAAGATAAGACAATTCGGACATGTGGTTATCGAGATACTTACAGGAATGTTGACAATTTGCTGAACGCCATTTTTCTTTTTGAAAGTTTGTTCAAGCATAAGTCGAAAAATCATGATGAAAAAAATTTTTCGGTATAAGTTTAAAAACTTGCCACATTCATAAGCTTTCGTTTAAGCTATAACATTACGATAGGTCTCAACCGGTTCCAAAGATATACCCAAATAACTACAACGATGTAGGCATAAAATTGATTTTCGCTATGGAAAAATTGTATCTTTTTTTGTTTTTTCCAAAACCAACAATACGGACGTGACAGATAATTGATTCCATACACTCGTATGCATTCACACAAACCTTCTCACACACACAAACGAACTCACACACAAAGGCCCACACACATAAACCCACAAAAGCACACGCACGCATATCACGACAGTTTTAAACAAACAAAGCCTAAAGTAATTCCTGAAAATGTGTTCCTTCAGCTCGAATACATAGACAACAATGCTTTTCAATAGGCCGAATCAATCTAAGTGTTTGCTGTTGCTTGTGGCGAAGGTCTTGAATACAGTTTTCAATAAGCTGAATTAACTCTTCAAGTGAATTAATCACAGTTGCATATACTTTTTCTTTAAGGCAACTCCATATATAGAAATACAATGGATTTAAGTCTGGAGAACTTGGCGACCATCTCATGGGCCCACCTCTGCCAATCCATCTTTGATAAAAGTTTGCGTCCAGTCAGCATCTAACATTCCCTCCATAGTGCGCTGGCCCACCATCAAGTTGAAACCACATCTACACTCGTTCAAAGATGGATTGGCAGAGGTGGGCCCATGAGATGGTCGCCAAGTTCTCCAGACTTAAATCCATTGTATTTCTATTTATGGAGTTGCCTTAAAGAAAAAGTCTATGCAACTGTGATTAATTCACTTGAAGAGTTAATTCATCTTATTGAAAACTGTATTCAAGACCTTCGCCACAAGCAACAGCAAACACTTAGATTGATTCGGCCTATTGAAAAGCATTGTTGTCTATGTATTCGAGCTGAAGGAACACATTTTCAGGAATTACTTTAGGCTTTGTTTGTTTAAAACTGTCGTGATATGCGTGCGTGTGTTTTTGTGGGTTTATGTGTGTGGGCCTTTGTGTGTGAGTTCGTTTGTGTGTGTGAGAAGGTTTGTGTGAATGCATACGAGTGTATGGAATCAGTTATCTGTCACGTCCGTATTGTTGGTTTTGGAAAAAACAAAAAAAGATACAATTTTTCCATAGCGAAAATCAATTTTATGCCTACATCGTTGTAGTTATTTGGGTATATCTTTGGAACCGGTTGAGACCTATCGTAATGTTATAGCTTAAACGAAAGCTTATGAATGTGGCAAGTTTTTAAACTTATACCGAAAAATTTTTTTCATCATGATTTTTCGACTTATGCTTGAACAAACTTTCAAAAAGAAAAATGGCGTTCAGCAAATTGTCAACATTCCTGTAAGTATCTCGATAACCACATGTCCGAATTGTCTTATCTTAACGTCAAATTAAAGATCTCGGTATGCTAATGCTAATAGTGTATCAAAAATTTAAAATCGGTTAATTAGTTATTGAGATATTGATCCCAGTAGAGTGCAAAACATGGTCTGATTGAAAATTTGGTTATTTGCGTGTAACTTGGTACCGAAGTCGAATCGGGCAAAATGTTATATGATATTTTCGACGCAAAATGACCCAGAGAATCTAGTGTTTTCGTATTGCCGTCGATAATTGGGACACCCTGTATATCTAATTCTATACAGAAAAATAACATCTACTACAAGATTTTTATTTTATGCACATTTATTTTTGTATGGAAAAAAATGTATACATTTTTAAATGTAATTTTATTACGATTATAAATTCATAGCGTTAACTAAATTAGATAATTCTTGTGCATCGTAACCAATTAATTGTTGCAGATTACATACGAATTTATATACAAATCTGTATAAGTTATTAAAAAATTATAATCACATGTTAGCTTTTGTTTTAATCTAATATAAAATAATGTAAAATTGTTTCATACCTTTTTCCATGTACTTTTGATATCATATCACCATCATAATAATATCTTAATGCTCTCGATAATTTTTCATAATTCATAGTTGGCTTATTTTTTCGTTCACCCCATAATTGAGCTACTTTTTCTGGGTCAACAAATTTAAATTCGCCTTCACCACCTTTATATTGAAATAGAATTTGAAATATTTAAAGCACCCAATTAAAAAAATGGGCATCTTACACTCGAAACTCTATCCTAGGGTTCTAATTATTACAGGTTAATTTTTTATTTATCTATTAATTAGGGTATTACAATATTGCTTACATTCACCATAATAGGTAAATGAGCAATGGTTAAAGTTTTTTATTTTCTAAGTGTATATAATCTCAGGATAAACTTAATTGAAATTACCAATCCAATGTATAATTTGACGATGTTCATGATCTGTTAAAATTTCTAATAAAAATTGCCACAATTGTATTTGTCCATTATTTCCAGAGCGATTACCTTGATTTACGTCAATGCCAACAGATACAATGCCTATAAATTAAAATATATAATTATTTAAAAATGTAATAACTATTGTAAATTACAAACATATTACTATTATCTTTTAAAAATAAATTTTTTGTTTGCTTATGACGTATTAATTTTGGTGTTTTCTTCATTTGTGTAGTATCAGGATTATTATCTTCAATAGTTTTCGCTTTCACATTTTCTGAACGTTGAAGAACAGCTACAAATCGACATTTTCGTAATAATTCTATGTGAGTCCAGAAAACATTGCTGTCATCAAATGGAACCTTTTTTTGAAATTCTATTTTTTTTTTTTTTTTTGTAAATAAAAAAAAATTATTTTCTATCTTTAATTTATGTTATAGATATGTTTTACCAGGAAATTCCATTTCACACAATTGACTTCCCGTTAGACACCAGTCACTTAATTTAATACGCGATAAGTTAAATTGGCGAACTGCCCATTGTAACCAATGTTTTACCTGTGCTACAGTCCTAGAACAATATTTGGTTGTTAAGAACATTAAGAAAACGTCACCATATATTTTTCTATATTTAATTGTATTTATCAAGAAGTCAACATGATATATTAATTTACCATTCATTTGGATCATCAGGAATTTTTAAACGTGCTTGATCATTTTTAAATTGGGCATCAATTACCCATTTTATTAATTCATTTTCATTTTCATTATCATTTCCATTATCGTTATCTGATGAAATTTCGTCTGCACTTACTGATTTTGATTCAGATTCTTCTTTTATATCCTCATCTTCCATTTTTGTAAATTGTGCATTGCTGGCATCTAAAATAGTAAAATAGATAATCAAATAAGAGTTCATTGAGCACTTATTAATTCTTACTGTATTCATTGATCGGTTGTAAAACATCATAAATATTTATTCTTTTTTCATAAAATTTTATTTGTGCATTAATTTGTACTATTCCTTCACCATTAACGCACTGCTCAACTAAATTTTTTAATGGATCAAGCTGAAATAGAAAAAAAAATAAAATTGTAACTGATTTACGATTTTTTCCAAATTTTAAATAATTTATGAAATACCAATTGTGTATTCTGTAATGTAATTGGGTAATTCGATAAGGTTATTCCAAGTCTATCTTCAAGTAATTTTCTATTATAATTAAAATTATATTTTAATAAAGTTATACTTTATAATTAATAGTTAAGCATATTTTATTACCTTAGATTTTCTATTGGATCTCTAATATGCATATGAATAGGTATTATATCATCTGGCTCATTATCACTATCCACATCGTCATCCATAGAATATAGTGCATCCTGTGCAAATATTTCTGAATTTGGCGTAATATCAACTACATAAACATTTTTTAAAATATGAATGTAATTTTTATTAGTTTTTTAAATCTATTTTGCATAATTTACCTAAATTATTGTCACCATCAAATTTAGACATTAAATCAGTTTTGAAATTTTGTAAATCTTGTGAATCCATATTAATAAATATTCATTTACTAAATAATATTTATTAGTTCTCTACAATTAAAAATGAAAATGAAATATTTATTATTTAGTTGAAAATAAAAAATTATATCAAAATTAAATGGAAATAATTGATTGAATAAAAAACAAATGATATTGAAAAATGACAAATATAATTAGTCTATAATTTTAACTATAATCAATGAAGTAATAATTTTATAATAAACTACAATACTTATTTTATAATAAAATCTAAATTTTAAAAAAATAAGTAAAATATAAAATAAATAATAATATAATAGGTCTACTAATATGTGTGTGCCGCTCACGGATTAATCTCTGTGGCCGCCTTAAATGATGGCGGTTTCGGCTGAAATATTTTTTTGTGAACGTATTCACTTTATATCTTTATGTAGCATTACTTATGCCTAATTTTTGAATCTAGAAAATTTCTAGGAAAAATAAAAAGAGATAGTTATAAAAAAAATATACTGAAGTAAGAGCAGTAAAAAAAATACCAAAATATAATCTGACAATTAATTTTATAGCACATTGACAATTGTTTTTTTTTTTTGATAATAATAAAAACAAATAAATATTTATTAATTATTACATTTTATTTGTTTTAAAATTACAATAACATAATAAATATATGTATTTACATATGCGTTTAATATTTTTTTTAATAAATACCATTAAATTTTTTATATTTTTATTAATTTTAGAACAAATAAAATGTTTATTATTAAATTTGTTTTATTACTGTCAAACTATATTTATATTTTATTATAGTGAAATGACAGTTTTTTTTTTTTTTTTTTACAAATTAGCAATTCAGCTATAAAAAAAGATGAACATGTTCATCTTTGAATCTAGTTTTTCAATCTAAATTATGGCTAGGCCCATAATTAGATTCTAATTTTTTATACTATTGTGCTCTTCTAACTAGTTTGACATTTGTATGTTATATCTCAATTTTTTCTAGATTCAAAAATTGGGCATAATGTAAATCTCCCATTATCTTTCTCAGTTTGTGTTACGAGCTAAAAGTGTAAACAACATATTTTTTTTTTGTTGAAAATGTCGTGTTTTGTGCCAGAAAAAAGTGATTTGCGGGGAGGTTTATTGTTATTGTTTCATTGGAAGAAAACTGCTGCTGAAAGTCATCGAATTCTTGTTGAAGCTTATGGTGAACATGCTTTACAAGAAAGAATGTGCAGAAAGTGGTTTAAACGATTCAAAAGTGGTGATTTTGATCTGAATGACAAAGAACGTGGAAAACCACCAAAAAAATTTGAAGATACAGAATTGCAAGCATTGTTGGATGCAGACGATGCGCAATCGCAACAACAACTAGCTAATTCCTTAAATGTATGTCAACAAACCATTTCTAATCGTTTAAACAATATGGGTAAGATCCAAAAGGAAGGAAAATGGGTTGATGAAGATGTAAATATATTAAAAATATTTTTCTTCACTTACAATTTGAATGCATATTTTATTTCTATTTTTACTATTTTTAGACTATACGTAATTTAAAAGACAAACGAGAAAATTCTTATAAAGAACTAAAAAGGCGAATTGAACGTGAAAAAAATTAGCAGTTATTTATGATAAAATGCAATTGAAAAGGGCACTTCAAGAAAAACGTAATCTAAAACCAATACGTGTAAGTCGCGGAACAAAGGAAGCTGCACCAGTTTACAAATTTAGATATGAAAGGAAAAAATAAATGTTTTATTTAAAAAAAAAAATAATTTTATTTATTATTTAATTCAATATTTTCGTCATCAATTCGATAATATCGTAATTGATAAGAATCTTTACCATTTTCAATGACACGTAAATAATCTCTTAGATTTTCTCTTTTCAAATATTTACGTGTTAAATATTTTAAATATCTTTTTGAGAATTGTATTTTACATACAACTGAAACGTAGGTCTTATTTTGTATTTCCAATTGAATATGATCATTTGTCTGATTTATTTTACCATTTATTTTTATCTTCTGTTGCAAAAATTGTATAAAATCAGTAATATTAAAAATTGCATCTTCGATTGGAAATGTGCAATCAATTAGAAATTTTAACGAAATTTTTCCAATTTTTGATTTTTTCTTGTGTTGTTGTAGCTTGGCATTGAAATTAGAATTTTTGTTATTCATCGGATTCAGCGTTGAATTTGTATTGCTAATTTTATTTAATTTTAATTTTTGCATATTATTTATTAACGTAATTTCTTTAGTATTCGTCATATTTTTATATAAAATAAAACTGTATTTAAAAAAAAAAGAAAATGAAGAATCCAAAAGACTTTTACAATAAAAAAATAATAAAACTAAAGAAAAATATGAAATACAATTTGCCAATGACAGATCACAGATGACTTTGACATCTTTACCCGAATTAACTTCTTTGCCCATATGATAGATAATTGTGTATCTCCATATACATTATGCAAGATGGAATATTTTTCAGAACAAAAACGTTTTTAATAACTTTCTTTTCAATTTTAATTATGTATTAGCATGTAATTCTTTCATATTAGAATGATATAATTAAATTTTTCATTTAATTTAGTTAAAAATAGCTATAAATACACCAAATCATAAAAACCTATACGATATGTGAATTTTAATACCATACATCCATTTTCATCGACGAGGCGTTTTTAAGTTCTGTTTTCTTTGGGGAGCTTTATTAGTGTGAATCCCTTTGCATCTTAGTAGTACTATAATTACCAAGGAAGTTTGAAGTTGTCTTTTTTTGGTATACAAAGCATTGTAAATTTCCGTCTGATAAATTTTTTTGTAGCTGTTGTATTTTTGTAGATATTTGGAATTTTGATCCGGCGTTCGATTGAAACGTATCACACATATAAATATATACTCATAAATTATTCATTTTTTTCTTATTATTTATAATGCTCTACGACGCAGATAAGTGTAGTTTATCGCTGTGTATATGACGGATGAACGACTTCCGTCGATCGTTGTCCGCATACTGACTTATATTGGAGGAGTTTAACAGTTGTTCCCGCTTAAGATTTAAACAATTTTTTTTGTTTAATTTATTAACTCATTTATTAATAAATATACCAATTAAAAATACATTTTAAAAATAAATATCTTAATATATAATTTATTATAAAAAATAAAATAAATCAAATAAAATTAAATAATACAATTGATAGAAATATTTTAAAGATATGTGTTCTAATTCAAAAACAGTATATTTTATTATTACATCAACTATCACTTTGATAAGTCTGCCAGGAGTATATTTTAATAATCTGTATAAATAAAATATTAAAATATTATTATAAAATAAAAAAACCGTTTACATATAAATACAATATATATTACTTAATTAAAACAATCTGTCATTACATCTATAGGATAAGTATTCCATATTTTTAAGTCTGGCATTATATAATCGATTCCAATATATCCTAAATATATATTGAGGCCTTTGATTATCCAAACACCATCACACCATTCATGTTCTACGAGTCTCATCCATTGAAAAGCAATTTTATTCGATAATGACATTGTTGTAAACATTTTTTGTATGTAAGTATGTAAGTAGTAGATGCATTATTTGCTAAATGTTCGTGGCTATTTGTAATATATTTTTGATTTAATTAATCTAAATATATTAATTAAAATAATATTATTTTAAGAGATTAAATAAATTATATACCATATTCTGATTAGTCCTACAATTTCCATACCCACAGAATGGATACATGGTTGAGGGCGTATAAATTACATCAAGTTTTGGAATCGTGTTTTCATATCTCAAATGTTTATTAAAATATGTAAATAATAAATTCATTTTAAACAAACTATCTCCAGTTTCTATCCAATAAGCCTCTGCTGCCCAAGCTGATATTATGCCTTCTGTTAATTTTTTTTAAATGGAATTACAGCAAATACTAATAAATTTGGTGCAGTGTCAAATATTATGAACTATGGTCCTGAACATAACCATTACTAATTTGGTTCATATAGTGATAATGTATGAATAATATATTTTAAACTATAATATTATTTCAAATAATTTATAGTATAGCAAATATTAGGTATAGAAGTAATATAGAGAATACTCCAGAGCTTTTACTGGACCAAAACTTATCCACAAATATCACGCTAAAAACAAAGAATGAAATAAGTGAAACGGTGGAGTGTCATAAGCACTCCATACAGGAGGCTGTATGGAATTCAACACTAAACAGAAATACTTAATAATACAATATCATTTACATCGCATCGCCATTATAAACTATTTATAAAACTAATTAATATTATATTTTATGCTACTTACATTAATATATTTGTTTGATTAACCGGTGCATTTGATAAAACTGTATGTGTATCCGGATGTTCAATAAATAATATTAAAGTAGATCTCATAGCCGGATGATCAAAACATGGAAATGCATATCGAGCAAAAGTTGGTTCAAAATTTGTTAAAATAATACTTTTAAAAAGCATTAATATAATTATATAAATAAATAACAATTTTTTATATAAAACATGCCAACATACCTCTCATTCGTCGTACTACTACGTCTAATAATGCCACGATTTGCAAAAGTTCCCCCAAATCTATTAACAAAATGAATTGTAATATTTTTTGTGTTCCCTAAACGTTTCTTACCGACATTTAATTACTGGCTTGTTCCATTAATAATTTCATCTCACCTTGGCATTACAGTTGCCTAAGACGATCTTAATATATCGTGGTCAGGCGCAACCCTTTATGTTTATATCAGTTTTTTATAAAACACATTCCTTCGCCTCTTCAGGTTTTTCTACATTGTTCGTTCTTACACGAGCAGTAAGCATCGTAAAAATTGATAAACATGCAACGATTTTTCCAAAAGCGTATGCTGTTGATATAGGCGTAATGGGTCGAAATGTGATGTGTTAAGGATGCTTTCGAATCGTTGAAAAAGGAGGCATTGGTTCTAAGGCTCTAATTAAATATATGGTGGCAATTAATACATTTGGAATTAGAGGTCAAACTGTTAGTATTAGAAAATATATAAATTGGAAATAAAATATTCAAAATTACAGATCTTTTTTACGCCTTTTGGAGTTAGTCAAACTCTATCAAAATGTTGAGTTTTAACTGCTGACAATTGTTGTTTCTGATAGGTTGTTGGTTGTTGTAATTTGTAATAGATCTCCATATATATCTAATTCTATACAGAAAAATAACATCTACTACAAGATTTTTATTTTATGCACATTTATTTTTGTATGGAAAAAAATGTATACATTTTTAAATGTAATTTTATTACGATTATAAATTCATAGCGTTAACTAAATTAGATAATTCTTGTGCATCGTAACCAATTAATTGTTGTAGATTACATACGAATTTATATACAAATCTGTATAAGTTATTAAAAAATTATAATCACATGTTAGCTTTTGTTTTAATCTAATATAAAATAATGTAAAATTGTTTCATACCTTTTTCCATGTACTTTTGATATCATATCACCATCATAATAATATCTTAATGCTCTCGATAATTTTTCATAATTCATAGTTGGCTTATTTTTTCGTTCACCCCATAATTGAGCTACTTTTTCTGGGTCAACAAATTTAAATTCGCCTTCACCACCTTTATATTGAAATAGAATTTGAAATATTTAAAGCACCCAATTAAAAAAATGGGCATCTTACACTCGAAACTCTATCCTAGGGTTCTAATTATTACAGGTTAATTTTTTATTTATCTATTAATTAGGGTATTACAATATTGCTTACATTCACCATAATAGGTAAATGAGCAATGGTTAAAGTTTTTTATTTTCTAAGTGTATATAATCTCAGGATAAACTTAATTGAAATTACCAATCCAATGTATAATTTGACGATGTTCATGATCTGTTAAAATTTCTAATAAAAATTGCCACAATTGTATTTGTCCATTATTTCCAGAGCGATTACCTTGATTTACGTCAATGCCAACAGATACAATGCCTATAAATTAAAATATATAATTATTTAAAAATGTAATAACTATTGTAAATTACAAACATATTACTATTATCTTTTAAAAATAAATTTTTTGTTTGCTTATGACGTATTAATTTTGGTGTTTTCTTCATTTGTGTAGTATCAGGATTATTATCTTCAATAGTTTTCGCTTTCACATTTTCTGAACGTTGAAGAACAGCTACAAATCGACATTTTCGTAATAATTCTATGTGAGTCCAGAAAACATTGCTGTCATCAAATGGAACCTTTTTTTGAAATTCTATTTTTTTTTTTTTTTTTGTAAATAAAAAAAATTATTTTCTATCTTTAATTTATGTTATAGATATGTTTTACCAGGAAATTCCATTTCACACAATTGACTTCCCGTTAGACACCAGTCACTTAATTTAATACGCGATAAGTTAAATTGGCGAACTGCCCATTGTAACCAATGTTTTACCTGTGCTACAGTCCTAGAACAATATTTGGTTGTTAAGAACATTAAGAAAACGTCACCATATATTTTTCTATATTTAATTGTATTTATCAAGAAGTCAACATGATATATTAATTTACCATTCATTTGGATCATCAGGAATTTTTAAACGTGCTTGATCATTTTTAAATTGGGCATCAATTACCCATTTTATTAATTCATTTTCATTTTCATTATCATTTCCATTATCGTTATCTGATGAAATTTCGTCTGCACTTACTGATTTTGATTCAGATTCTTCTTTTATATCCTCATCTTCCATTTTTGTAAATTGTGCATTGCTGGCATCTAAAATAGTAAAATAGATAATCAAATAAGAGTTCATTGAGCACTTATTAATTCTTACTGTATTCATTGATCGGTTGTAAAACATCATAAATATTTATTCTTTTTTCATAAAATTTTATTTGTGCATTAATTTGTACTATTCCTTCACCATTAACGCACTGCTCAACTAAATTTTTTAATGGATCAAGCTGAAATAGAAAAAAAAAATAAAATTGTAACTGATTTACGATTTTTTCCAAATTTTAAATAATTTATGAAATACCAATTGTGTATTCTGTAATGTAATTGGGTAATTCGATAAGGTTATTCCAAGTCTATCTTCAAGTAATTTTCTATTATAATTAAAATTATATTTTAATAAAGTTATACTTTATAATTAATAGTTAAGCATATTTTATTACCTTAGATTTTCTATTGGATCTCTAATATGCATATGAATAGGTATTATATCATCTGGCTCATTATCACTATCCACATCGTCATCCATAGAATATAGTGCATCCTGTGCAAATATTTCTGAATTTGGCGTAATATCAACTACATAAACATTTTTTAAAATATGAATGTAATTTTTATTAGTTTTTTAAATCTATTTTGCATAATTTACCTAAATTATTGTCACCATCAAATTTAGACATTAAATCAGTTTTGAAATTTTGTAAATCTTGTGAATCCATATTAATAAATATTCATTTACTAAATAATATTTATTAGTTCTCTACAATTAAAAATGAAAATGAAATATTTATTATTTAGTTGAAAATAAAAAATTATATCAAAATTAAATGGAAATAATTGATTGAATAAAAAACAAATGATATTGAAAAATGACAAATATAATTAGTCTATAATTTTAACTATAATGAATGAAGTAATAATTTTATAATAAACTACAATACTTATTTTATAATAAAATCTAAATTTTAAAAAAATAAGTAAAATATAAAATAAATAATAATATATTAAAATAATCATGAATTATTTAATTACCATAAAAAAAGACGAAAGGAAACTTTGTTTACGTTCTTCACGCTCACCTTGTTTGACGTAGACTATTCTATCATTTAGCCATATTATCACCCCCCCGATAGCGAACATTCCCTTGCCATTTGACATTTTTACCCAATATGAAAAGTGTTCCGAATGTGGATTTTGTTGTAAAATGGGATTGTGAATAGTGTAGATTTGTTCCAATTATTTAAACTTTATGTAGAGTGATACAGAAAATATTGCTATTAAAAATATGGAGATTAAAATATATCTTTTAATTCTGTTTGTATCTAGGCCGGGCAAATCTCGATTTAAATTGAACAATAAATGTCATCAAAACTTAACTTTCAATAGTAGCTGCAGTTATAATACATGTCCATATGATTATTTGTGTCGGAAACAAAAAAACCAGCATTTTTGGATTGAAAAAATCAGATCTCATATATATTTATAAATGTCAAAACTTAACCTCTTCCATTGATCGATGGTTTTAATTTTTGTTGAATTTATAACCACATATGTTAATTATGATTATTTCCTTTACCTGTATTGGATTTTCTAGATAAAATATTGAATTTATCACCTGCTAATTAAAATTTTTGCTTCAAAAATTTCAAATTTTATTTCATTTCCAAGAGAAAAGTCTCCGTTCTGTCACCAAATATATTACCATAATCAACTTTTTTCAAAGTGAGCACTCACACAATGAATTTTCGGAGAGAAAAGACGTAGTCTCCGTTTAATAAAATCAAGCCTGGCTACAGTTTTGTTGCTTTGCCAGAAGGGCTTGAAATTGAAATTATATTTATTTTTTTTTCAAAATCACACTACTACAATCACAATTGTGAAAAAATGTGTCATCGTTCGATCACACAGCGCCCAAAAAAGTTGTTTTTATTTTTTTTATGGCCTCTTATTAAATTATCATATATTTGTTATCCTTGTTTTGTTTAAAGTATAGTAACTAAACCAATACCTGTAACGTATAAAAACTTAGAAAAACACTTAGTTTTGCAAGAATAAAAATGGGTTTATTTGGTAAATCACAACAAAAGGATCCGAAGGAAATGGTAAATAGTTTCATATAACATATTTTACCATAAATTATTACTTTGAAAATTATAAATGATTCAAAATACATTTAAATTATATTAATTAAAGAAATAATCTACAAAAAAAAAACAAATTGTACAACGTAGTTACATAGTTAAATTGGTATACGTTTTAATTAATATAAATATTATGTATAACAAATGTAAAAATTTAGGTAAATGAATGGTGTCATAAAATTCGTAAAGAAGGTAATCAGTTGGATAGACAAATTCGATCAATTCAACGAGAAGAAGAAAAAGTAAAAAGATCATTGAAACAGGCAGCTACAAAAGGAGATAAGGATTCATGTACAATTCTTGCTAAAGAAATTATACGTGCAAGAAAAGCTATAAATAGAATTTATACAAGTAAAGCCCATTTGAATTCAGTTCAAATGCAAATGAAAAATCAATTGGCAACGTTAAGAGTTGCTGGTGCATTACAAAAATCAACAGAAGTTATGCAAGCAATGCAAAACCTTGTTCGTTTACCAGAAATTGCTGCGGTTATGCGTGAAATGTCTAAAGAAATGATGAAAGCTGGTATTATTGAAGAAATGTTGGATGAAACTATGGATTCATTTGAAGATTCTGAAGAAATGGAAGAGGAAGCACAATCTGAAGTTGATAAAGTAAATAACACTTAGATTGTATTTTAATTGTTTTTATAAATTTATATATTTTAATATAATAAATTTTAATTTTAGGTATTGTGGGAACTTACAGAAGGTAAACTTGGTGAAGCACCTTTACCATCAACTGCGCCTATTCCCGAAGAAAAAGTTAATGTGCCAGTTGCTGCAGAAGAGGAACAAGAAGTTGAAGAAGATTTAACTGAAATGCGAAGTCGTTTAGAAGCCTTACGATCTTAATTCGCTAATACTGATGGTGTACATATACATAAAAAAAAAAAAGATTAAAAAGAAAAGTGTGTTTGTGAATAGGTATAAATTTTAAAAATTATGATATAAACAAAATGTTACATCTTGCTGAATAAATCGATCCGATACCGGCATAAACGCAAAATAGACAAACAAATGTATATATACAAAATACGTACATACTTAATATTTTTGTATTAATAGTTTATTATATTTTTTGTTATTGATGTGATCATTTTTTCAGTATAATATATATAACGATAAATTACATTTGCAATTATTAATTATTTAATTACATAATTATTTTAGAACACTATCTCTTAAACCTTATTTATTAAGTTATTATTTTAATATAATATAATTTTAAGTTACATTTATTTTCCAAATTTAAAAAATTTAATTTTGAAGATATATAGACTTCGATATAAAATTTGCCTTAAATCATTTGCACATTATATTAAAATTTGCTTACTTGTATTGCTATAATTTTATCGAGTTTATTTTCAAATTTAAAAAAAAAAATGGTTTGAAATGCTTATTACCAAAACGAATGTACTTTGTTAGAAGCTTTCATTAAAGTCGACAGAGGTGTGAAAAAGTGAGAATGATGTGGACGATGCAATAAAGTTACTCGTGTACATTTTTCAATCCATTCTCGACTTAAACGGAAGCATCTGACAATTCTGAATAGTATACTTTCATTTTTACTTTTTTATATTGCTATATATTAAAATTAAATGCATTTTGCAAAGGCCTTATACAATAATATTATAATGTAATATAATTAATTTTATTTAAATTAAATAAACTTATTAACTTTTTTGTTGAACAAAATATTAAACTGAATTTATATTGTTAATTTATATGGAAAAATGCCACACATGATTGGACATCAATTATGTGTTTTAATAATTACAATACTATTTATATTATCATATAGTATATAACATTCAATGGAAATTAGTGAAAATAGAATATTGGGTTTATTGGTACGTTAATGAAAATTACACCTTCCAATTACACAGTGTTAAAATTTGTTGGAGTAGTCCGACAGGAATAGTATATATCAGTTTATCTAGATTATACTCAGAGATTCTACAAGCAATGGGATCACTTAATTTTTACTAATATTTTTTGTGTAACTTTGATTTGAATATAAATACACTATACCCTTTATCCCGAAATGGGCAAACAATTAATTTATTTTTACATAAATAATTTTATTTAGTCGAAATATTCCCGCTCAACTGAAATAAAATAATATACTCATTCATTATGTATTGATTATCACTATATGTTTCGTATAAACTGAGTGAAATAAATTTATGAGAAAAAATTTGGGTGCTCATCGATATTATATTTTCCAGAAAATCAGCTTTTTATTAATTATCATCTTTTTCAACTATGGGCGCAGAATAGAAAATTACAATCAATTTCCAATAATTCATAGAACAGATTTTTAAAATTGATTAACACATTCGAATGCAATAGCCGATTATTATCCAATTCCCTTACAAAACGATCAATCGCATACCCAATTGGTACAAATAATTTATACAGTATCAATATTTCATACAAAATTTCATCATCCATAACTTTTGAACGTGCGTGAAGCGATTTTAACCGATAAGAAATAAGATCTCCTTGAAAATGGAAATCCGTTAAAACTCTGGCCTGTAATTGAAAAAAAATGATAATTATTAAAACTCGATATTCACATTCAAATTTCATAAAGTTTAGTCTGCTTTTAACTCAGAAAATTATATAGTGATACTAAAATTTGAAGGAAAAAAGTTTTTAAACTTCGCCACTCAATTGCGAAAGTGCATTATACTGCAATAACGTCAATTCTGTGTAGCTCTAGTTATGCAGGATGAACACGACGGATACACAACTAATAGCTATCGCTTCAATATATGGGGTAATATAAAATATTAACTTGGATCAAATTCCTTGTGGAATCGTAAAAACGGGTATTAATTTAATTTTTGACTTCATAAAACTAGATTTTTTTAGATTTCCTTCATCTTTCTACTTCGTTTTGAACACACCATATTTTATCGCACAATTTATAATAACAGTTTTTAAGAAATTATCTTCATTTCCATCGTTTTTAAATAGATGATGATATCTTTAGAGGAATGAATGATCAAATCGGCTGCAATTTATTTGTTCATTTGATTTTTCTTTGATAATGATGTATTTATTCATGGCCACCCTGGCCGTTCACCATCATCCACATCTACTCAAGCCGTCTTTGAAAACATTTTTTTTTTTTTATTAATTAATTAGCATTACCATCTATTTTACATATTAGTTTCTTACTGTATACTGTAAGAACCAAAGATATTAAGTAAATATTTTTGAAATGTAAAAATTATTTATTTTGGTTTAATATTTGAAATGGTGGTAATGGATCCATTGATCAAATTACCCTTAATTAAGCATTAATAATTATTATCTTATAGAGGATAGTTGTTTTTTTATTGAAATCTTGTTATTAACTTCAATGGTATATATCGTTTTAGTCTTCGTGCTTGTTCGTTGGTATTTAAAAGTTTCATCACAAGTTGCTTTGGATGTTCCTGAAATCTATTATAATAAGCTGTAATTTTAGTTGTAATTTATTCTTTAACCGAGCAAAGCAACTGAAAAACAAACTTATTTCCATTTTAATAAACAATTATCACAATAAGCCTATTTTTTCTTTTTACGATTTTAATTTTTACCGATTACGATAAATTCTTAAATTAATCTATCCACACACATATGCGATTGAGATGTATTACAAAATTTATTAATAATATCGTTGGTATGGAATTTTTAGACAGAATAAAATATAGATACTGATAGAGGTGTATAGGTGCGGGGTGGCAATGTCCTGTAGGGATTAACAATTTTGTTTTGGCATTGTGAGCGAGGATTTAAAATAAATAAAATAAAATATCAATAAATAATTTTTATTAATTTTTATTAACAGTATACATTTATTAAAATGTATTTTACTATATAATTATAATAATAATAATAATAATAATAATAATAATAAAAATAATAATAATAATAATAATAATAATAAAAATAATAATTGTAATAATAATTGTAATAATAATAATAATAATAATAATAATAATAATAATAATAATAATAATAATAATAAATAAATAATAATAGTAATTGTAATAATAATAATAGTATTATAGTGAATGTGTAACATACTGGTTTTTTTTTATTTATGAAATTTTATTTAATTTACTAATATAATTTAACAACAATTACAACGACATTACAAGAGTACTGTGTGCCATATTAATTTTAAAATTTAAAATCCCTCTCGCTAAATAATTTTTCATTTAATTAATTATTTATATGTATTTTATTTTTTAAATTATAATTATATATTGCATTATTTATTATTTTAATTATTTTCTTTTTTTAATTGTTGTAATAATTATAAATGTTTCACAATTTTATTTGGATAATATTAATTTGTATTATGTGTAAAATTTTATCAATGAATGAATTAGTTTAAAAAAAAAAAAAAATTAAATAAATAATACACGATATTATAATTAGTAAATTTCTATATAATGAAAAATAATAATTTTTTTTAATTTTTTTTTTATCATTATTTAACAATTTTTTGATCTATAAAAAATAGATCTTATTTTAATATATAATATATAATAATTTATATGCTCTTATCAATATAACATTCTAAAAACTACTGGTTTTTTTTATTTTTTTTGTGGTCTTAATTTTAATAACAGATAATTTTAAACTGAACAAAAATTATAATAAATAAAAAACATTTTTTATAAAATATTTTGCTATTTATAAATTAACTATAATTTATTAATATTTGAATAAAAATAAAATAAGCAGGGGGGGGGGGCGTTCAATTTTGGTTATTTATTATATTATGTTATATAAAAATTAAATAATATTAATTTTATGTTTAAAAATTTATTCGATTTGTTTGTTTTTATTACATATATTTAATAGAATTATATTGTCTTGCTTATTATTAATTAATAAAAAAAAATATGTTATTTTATGCACTTTACTGTCCCGTAAATAACTTAACTAAACTTATTAAATTATACCAGCCACCTAGGTTTGATTTTTTATTATAAACTTTATTCAGGGCTATATTAACAATAAAATATATAGAAATATAATTTAATTTAACCTAACTAATTATTATATAAATAAAATTACACAATCAATTAATTCTAGTAAATCGTATTTACCTTAATTAATTTATATAAAAGTAAATTAATTATATAGAAATAAATTCTTTTTAAATATATTATCTTCAATTTTTAATATTATTTTTTTAAGGAAAACAAAATGTTCAAGAAAATTACGTTAATTTTTTTTCTATGCCTATATTATTGAATTTATAATTCTAATTATACATAAAATTCTTAAATGTTCTGTGTCGGTTCTAAAATTTAAACATTTATCTTTATTAATACAAATTTGAATCAAAATAATGCTTTGTTCTTCAAATTATTGTGATTATAATAATGCCGATAGTATTTGTTAGTTTTTTTTTTAAATTAGTAATTTTACGGTCAAATTTATGTTGGTAAACTCCGAGTTTATGTAAATATTCTTTTGGTTGTCCAACATATCTTAAATCATTCTCTTACATGTATACTATAAATATTCCCCGGGTCTTTCACATAAAGTAATTAACGAAATTATATTAAAAAGAAAAATCAATTTAAATTAGTTTTTTTTCATAATCTAAAAACTATAAACAAAATTCCACATAATTAAAATTCTAATTTTTGGTATATATAAAATCAACTGTAAAGACTGCGTAATTTAGAAATGAAATTGGACTTTGGACAAACCAAACAATATTTACAGTACATAAAAGAGTTTAACATATAATATAAATATATGACTGCAAAATACTAATATTGGCAATACTGACAAGACTTGGCGCATCATAATTACATTATTTTGATATTGATAACGTTAAAAATTAATAAATGTGGATAGTGATATTAAAATTATTTTAAAAGAAATTTAATCAAAATGATTCAAATTTGTTTCAATAAATAATAAATATATAAATTTTAGTACAGACGCAGAAAACATAAGTATTTTTTGTACATAACCCTAGTAACACTGTCCGTAGTTTGTCCGCAGAATTTCCGCATTATATGTAGTAGTCCGTAGTATTAATCCGAGAAAATATATATGGATTTCTTACGGATGTCCGCTAGAATTTTATATGATGAGTGCAACCCTGTCCATGGATTTTTATAAAAAAATGACCTTGGATTATTCGCATATTTACGAGGAAAATTTCTACGGATTCTCCTCCGGAATTATTTCTCGTTGCTATTATTCCACAGAATATCCATATCGAATTTATATTCATATTTATTGTGAGCAGATATACGGATTTTGACAAAAATATCTTTGGATCGTCCATGTGTTTTTGGCAAGTAATACCCGTGAATTGTCCGTATTAGCAGAATCAAATTGATTCAGTTTTTTCACCGATAGACCAGAAGTTCTTTGAGCGCGGAATGAAGATGCTGAACGATGGCAAAAATGCATCGATTGTGCATTTTTGTTGTTGTAATAAACAAGAACAAAAAACCGCGAATAAAATCCACGAAAAGTTTAACAAAATTCCTCGTAAAATATAGCGATTTTATTTGTTGATTATTTTAAAAAGTATGGAAATAAATTAAAAAGAGTGATGATTATATCTAGATAAGCGAAGTTTACAAAATTGGAACCACTGTCTTGGGTAATTGATAAAATAATTTATGAATACAATACCACGGATATATGTTGGACATATGTCCTTGACAATCCAAAGTTTTCAATTGACCTAAATAAAATACAATTATATTAAGTGGAAAATCTATGGACATTCTTTGAACAAATTCCAATATATCTTTTCCATGGAAAATATGCGGATTTTTTCCCAGGAAATTTTCGTCATTTTTCAAAGTACAGACAAATTGTTATTATAGGGAAAGGAATATAAATCACTGTGGAATTTTCCTTATTCAATATTCTTAAATATAATACTACTCCTCGTATATAATTTGGATAAAATATATTAAAAAAATAATTAATTACTATATAATTAATTTTGCTTTTATAATTTAATAAATATTTTACTAAAATTATTATTGTTGTGTGTAAATTTATTTGTAATAATTAATTAAATTAAATTAAATTAAATATAAAATGTATATATATATATTTTATTGTTAATATAGACTCGATAAAGTTTATGATAAGAAACGAAAAGTAGGCAGGTATAATTTAATAAGTTTTTTTTTTATTAATTAAGTATGACCGTGAAAAATGGAGTGTAAAATATCTTTTTATTAATTTTTTAAATATTATAAAAGCACATTTTATTATGATGTTATATTTTGTTTTTATAATTATATTTATCAATATTTTTATGTTTGTATATATCGATAGTTACTAAAATGATGTGCTGAAACATGATGGAAAACAATTTAGTATAAATAAAATGTTTTTATTAATTTGTCGATAGTACATAGTATTATAAACTATAAAACTCTGTAAATGGTTTTAATAATATATTATATATTTTTATGTACTATATATTTATGGCAAATTATTACATTTTGTATTATTGAATATAATATAATTTTTAACAAACAAATTTTTTTAAACTGATTGTGAATAAAAGAATAAAAAGTGGAAAGAATTATTTCAATAATAAAATTAAAATTAAAATTAAAATTAAAATAAAAAAAAAAAATGGGAGAGGGCCGCTAAAGTGTCAATTTCTTAAACACACATTTTTATTTTTTGTTATTTTTATTAACATATTTATAAACACTATAATTAACAAAAACTCTAAAAAATTGTTTTTGTAACATTTTTATTTTTTATGTTAAAAGCACGAAGCTTTTTGTTAATTTCTAATTTATGTAGTTCTTCTTTTTTTAATTTAATTACTATTAATTTTTAATTTATAACTATTTATTAATTTATTTATTTAAATTTTTTTTTTTTTGTTTTCATATTAATTATATTGTTTTAAATAAATTATCTAATTATTAAATAATAATAACAATAATAAAAATAATTAAAAATAAGTAATAATAATAATATTAATAATATTAATAATAATAATAATAATAATAGTAGTATTTTTTTTTACATAATAATTTAATAAAAATGTATTAATTAATTTTTTTTTATTTAACATATTTATTATTATTATTATTATTATTGTTATTACATTATTATGGTTTGTTTGTTTGTTTGATTTTATTCATTATAATAATATTAATTTCTATCAATGTACTAGTGTCGTTGTCTCATGAAATGTGATTTTGTTCAGGTGCATTATTATATTTAATTATTTTATAAATATATGTAAAGATTATTTTTCCAAAAAAAAAAAAACCAACAAGGGAAAATTAAATGTATATCTTTACAAAAACATTTTATTTAATTAATGTTAAAATTACAAATTATATATATTTTTATAAATATATAAATAATAAATTAATAAAAACATATTATAATTTTTAGTTAAAATTCGCAGTAAAAAGTCAATTGTACATTATTCATAAAATAAAAAAAAGTTTTACAAATTATAACTATTTGATTTAATAAGTTATTTGATATATTTACAAAATAATGTTAAAAAAAAAAAAAAAAAACCAAATTAATTAATTAATTAATTATTAGTGTACATTTGACGAAAAAATATAATTTTTAAACGAAACTATTAATTACCGAGTATATATATATATCGCTGCGTTCATATATTTATTATAAGTCTAATATTGTTTTTATTAATTTATATAGTCTTTTTATTTTCCAAAAAAATATATATTTATTTTCTATTTTATTATTTTTAAAATATTATTTCATTTTTATTTATTTATGTATTTTATGTATTTTATGTATTCATTAATTATGCGTGCCATGTATATTATGTATTTTTAAATTTTATACTTTTTATGTATATAAGTACGTGTGTGTGTGTGTTTAATATAAAATTTAATTTAAAATTATAATAAAATTAAAATTAAAAATAAATATATTTTCTGATAAAATTTTAATTTTTTTTTTTTTGAATTTGAAACCGGACTTATCTTATTTTACACACATTAATGTTTTTAATTTATTAAAATTTAGAATTTAGATCATATAATAATATAATAAAATAATATCGAATATTTAAATAAAATTTTTCATTTAAACAAAATTTACCGAGATTTATAGATAAAACGCATTTTCTAATCATAAAATAACTAATTTGTCGTTCAGACTATAAATAATAATAATAATAATATTTTAATTACTACAATATTTTATTTATTCATTTAATATATTGCTAAAGTTATAAGGCAGTGGGTTATACATATACACTATATTTTATGTATAAATAATATTAATATTAATTTTATAATAAGATAAATAATCACATAATAAGATAGAATATAAATATTGCATTTTGATGTGTCTTTGATGTGTTTTTTTTTTTTTTTCGTTATATATATAATAATAATGTTTGTGTGGGTGTGTGTGTGTGTTTGTGTGAATGTATTTCTGCTATATACCATTTATTATATAGGTATTTGTTATGTAAAATATTATGTAAACAATTAAATTATTTACCGTGTTGAAATGAAAATAACAAAAAAATTGTATTAATTTAAATTTATTCATATATAATTTGTATTATTTATATGAATAAAATTATATTAATAATTTTACAAATATTTGTTCCACCCAAATTCCAATTCGTTGCTATTTATATTGAATATTGAATTTAATATATAATATTAAGTATAAATAAATAAATAATTTATATAAATTTATTGCGAATGTGTATTTTATATAATTTAAGATACACAAAAAAAAAACCATAAAATGACTGGCAAATTATTTATATTTTTTTATTATTAAGATTATATTTGCAATAATGTTTTAATTACTAATTTAAATTTATTTAACAAATACTAAATATAAAAGCACATAGCCACACATTGATATTATATATTTATAACACACATCAAACATATATTATATATATAATTATAAATTTATAGATATTTAATCGTTTATTTGGATCGTCCTTTATAGAAAAAAAAAATCAAATTAATTTTACCGCGATATTATAAGTTTTTTTTTTTGTCCTGCTTTTACTTTTCAATGTTTTTAATTTATTTATTTTTTTTTTTTATCATGATCTATGTAACAATTAATTTTATAACTATATATGACCTCGAACTTATTTAATTATAACCTTATTAGAGTAGTCAATAAATACTTACTTTAGAATAAGTTATAAAAACTAAAGTATTTTGCCATTTGAAGTATACAGATAATCTACGACCATCGTTCATTTATTGTTGTGAGCGATGCCGATAGATTATTTGTTGGAACGGTGAATCCTATATATATGTTAAAAGTCCTGCAATAAGTCTAATATCTGAATGTAGAATGGAGCCAACCTCTACGTATAAAAATTCAGAAATTGCAATAAAACATGAGATAAAAATTTTTCTATTCAATCAATTTTATGTCTATTTAGTATAAACTTTATATATAAAATCAGGAATGTAAGGTCAATCGTATTATGGTATGTGCACAAAATATAGAACAAACTGAAAAATTGATATATTTAAATATCTACTGGGTGTCATCCATATACTACTATCTAATAGAATCTCGAAGGTTAATATAGAATATCAAATTAAAATGGAAATTATTATATTTTAAAATTTATGTAATATAATTACGAAAACGTAAATGTTTCTCAAATGCGTTGACTGTGCATCCATATAGAATTTTTAACATTTTCAACATTTTCAACGTGTAAGTGAGTATATATGTTTTCATCATTTGAATATTGAACTTACATTGTCTCTATATTTTTCAACATTTTGATTCTATGCAAACTATTTCCAAAAAAGTGATTAAATTATACAATATATAAAGATAGGATAAAAGAGGTTTGATGTCACTAACTATAGCCTTAATCTTCCACATATTATTAATACCTTATAATATACCTAAATTATTGGACGCAATTATTACCAAAACTTAAAATTATTATATTATATTAAATTCATAATTTGTCCGGTGTGATGTAACAATATGGTTTTATATGAATGCGTGATCAATAAATGTAAAATACAAGACGTACAGAAAAATTTTTATCAATATCAAGTTGTATTGTATTTTGATTTTCCATTTCGTGAATACATAAAAGTTCAGTAAATAGAAATCAAACGATTTTGAGCGTCCAACGGGTAGTGGCATCATAAACTTATCAATCTGGTTTTCTTTTTATTTTCTTTATTAACGATTATTTATGAAAAAATACTTTAAAAATGATGGATGTACGACGACGATGAGCAATATCATTCAAATAAATTACTGTATATGAATTTTACATTCGAATTTCAATCTAAAAAATATTGTCATTTTATTATTAATTTAAAATCAATAGATTATTTTTGAGAATTGACAAAAGGTTATCAATTTTATGTGTAAAAATTTGACTCTAGTTAATTTTATATCAATTTTTATGGTATTCATGTATTTTTAGTTAAAGATCTTATATTAACTAATCGCAATATCTGATTATTGTATATAAATATATTAAATCCTTAGGTGTATATTAAGAAAGTCAATTTTAGTCTCTTATTTAATTAAATTGTACCCGTTTTCAAAGTATACAGGGGAATTATCTATAATGACTTGACTTTAATATGAAATAATATATGAAAACTTAATTGTATTGAAGCACGTTCTATCCTTTAGGCAGTATAATCACATGTACTATTATATTTCGATCGGTTAAATCATTACAGTATAGTACAGGTAGCATAGCCTATAAATATTGACATATCAAGGACTGTTTTTTTTTTTAAATATATAAAAAATTTAAATTCATACACTGATTTGGATACTCTTTGTTTTGGATGCTATTTGGCATCAACAAAGAAATTCTGCAAAAATTGTTAAAAGTGTTTATTTACCACTGTTGAAATTGTGTTGTTTTTTTTTTTAAAAAGCGATGGTCATATACAAGCCTTGCAGTGGATCCACGAGCGAAGTTTGTACAAAAACATCTAAAACACATAATTCAACTATTGTCTTTGATATATATGGTGTTAGATGGTGATCGATATTAAGTGTATTATAAGTACATGAGATCATATAGGAAATATTTTGCATTTTTCATCAAATGTCGAAGTTTTTGTAGTCACTTATATGGATATATGTTGCAGATCTTTATGTATTGAATTAATTAATTGAAGTGTATTGAAGAAGATTTTATTGAATGTACGATTACATGTATCAACAAATCTCTATATTGCCTCTTGTATTAATATTTTTGTTCATATAGCGCTTACAGTAAATTTATAGCCATTATAAAATGTCCAATATTAATTATATTATATGACATTAAAATTGATTTAATTATTTTTGTAAGAGATTTACCAGAGTTTCAAACATTCAAGAAAAATCACTAATTCAAACATTCAAGTAGTGAAATTTGAAATTGGAATGAATTAATTATTGTAACACATAACAAAAAAAATTGAAAAACTCGACATAAAATTTATAAACATTTTTAAACCCAAAATTAATAAGTTTTATATAATTATAAATTATTAATTAGATATTAGATTGAAATTTGTTATTAAATAATTAGATGTTTAAGAAATAAATATTTTATGAGAAAAAAACTCATAATAGGCGATAATTTTTTTTTTTTTTTTTAATTTTAATTATAATACATAAAAAGGAAAGAAAAAAAAAATACAAATTTTAAAAGCACATACAACAGCGAGCGCAATTAATATTTTACCATATTATACATAAATAATTATAAATAAATACACACATGAAGAGAGATGAAGAGAGATTAATAAATTTATATATATAAAAATATATATATATAAATATTTAGATAGAGATAAATCCGACACTAAATTGTACATATATTTAGAAAAAAAAAAATTAAAAAAAAAAATACATAAAACTATAAATAAATTAACAAATATTTTTTTGAAAATAAAATAGCAAAATTTTTAAAGGTGTTTTTTTCTTGTAACACAATTTATAATTGATTAAATATATCATTTTTTTTATTTATTTTAAAAGTAAATTATTGTCCTTTTATGTATTATCCATTTTAACCATTTTATAATGTTTTTAATAATTTTTTTATTTTTTTAAATATTTAAAATTTTTCTTTTCTTGTTTTTACGATGCATTCAAAGTTAATTAATTTTAAGTTAAGTTTTTTGTAATTTGTTTTTTTTTTTTTCTTATTATATTTAATCAATTTAAAATGTTATAGTTTAATGTGTAAGAACATATATTTTATTTAACAATAAATAAATTTAAGCAATTAGAAAAAAAAAAAAAAAAATAATAATAAAATAAGTTTTAGTAGAAATAATAAAAATTTAAATAAAATAAATAAAAATATATGTTGATTTTTTTGTTTTTTTTTTTTTTTATTTTAAATGAATTTTATTATTTTTTATTGGTTTTTAATTTAATTTAATTTTTTTTTTTTTCTTTTTTATATATTTTAAAAACATATTTTTTTATAATAATGTTGTTTTTTGGTTTTTTTTTTTCAACGACAAAAATATTAAATTACTAAAATATTATTATAAACAACAACAAATAATTATCAATTTGAATAAGTATTGATTTTTTTTTGTGTTTTTTTTTTTTACAAACTTATTTAAAATGTTTTTATTAAAAATTTATTTTAAATCATATAGTTTTTGCATTATTTTAGATAAATTTATATATAAATGTTTTCATTTTAACAATATAAGTTATAAAAGAACACACACCTATAATTAATAACATTTTATAGTTTAAAGTTTTGGTTTATTTTTTTTTGCGTTAAAATTAACCAGCAGCCGCCAAAAAAGGAAATTATTTTCTAAAAGCTTTAAAAATTAAATGTTTTTTTTTCTTTTATATATACAGACCACAGGAAAAGGAAGAAATAGATAGAAATTGAGAGAGAGAGAGTGGAGAGAGAGAGAGAGAGAGAGAGAGAGAGAGGAGGATAGAAAAGAAAATTTTATTTATTAATATTTTTGTAGTAATTGTAGTTATAACAAAACAAATATGTCTAAAAACTATTATAATTTTATTTTGTAATATAATAAATGGCGAATATATGGGGGTGAACAATTAACTATTTTTTAATTTAATTTATTATTTATTAATCATTTTATTTTAAATAATTAAAATTGTAAAATTATAAAATATAATTCTGGATGAGTAGTTATGGGTTATTTAATATTTATATTAATATTGGATATAGAAAATAAATAATAAAAAAAATGAGTTTATGTGTAAATGTGTGTAATTTAAAGTTTTTTTTTAATTATAAATGTTTATAGAAATTTAGATTGATTGATATATATGAGTTTAATTAACTAAAATTAATATATATATATATATTCCTAAAAGTATATGATACTGATATATTATTAATTTAACTCTTTTAATAATTGACATATATATTTTATTATATTTTTAAATAAAACCATGCAAATAAAATTGCAATATTAGAATGGAAAATAAATATGTAATAAATAGATTAAAAAACGTAACCAAATAATAAATGAAATATTTAATTTTGTCAAATAACAACATTATATATTTGTATAGATTATTTTTAATTGAATGCAATAAACTCGGTTTTATATTTATGGAAAATATACAATCTGCTAACGCATGGAATTTACTCGTTATTGATACATATTACAAAATTTCACAAATTTTTATACGAATTGTATAGAAATATTACTTGGATGGTGTTGTGAAAATGGTTATAGCAGCACAGCGATTAAATAATTTTCCATTAATAGGACCGATCGTTAACTAACTTTCAATACACAATATCAGTACGGCGCCTTACTTAATTGATTATTTTTAATGTGAACATTGAAATAACAATATTATTTTATTAATAAAAGTTGGAAATTATTATTATAAAAAACAGATTAAACTTGATTTTATATAACATATGTATAGAGTAAAGAATAGGTCCCATCAAAATCGAGTAACCGAATTACATTTTTTAAATTAAAACACTAATTGATATAATTTTGTTACAAAATTAATGGCTGAAAAAAGTATAAAGAAATATTTGTTAGTAAATATTTAAACTAAAAATGAAAAGGAAACATAAAAATCTATTTAATTCTCCTCAAATTTAATAATTTTATTCCTAACAAAATGAATCAGAATATGTTTGATTAACTTGTGTTTTTTAATTTTAAAGAGAAATAAATAATTTTTTTAAATTTAAATAATTACATAAAACTACTTTTTAGTCATTATATATTTTGGAACAAACTAGTTTTAATCGGTGTTAATTTAAAAATATTAATTTATTCTGTTTGGAACCTCTTTTTTGATGAGGTTTATGCTTAATTTACAGATAATAATAATTCTCCGGTTCGGAATTTTGCCATTATTAATAACCGATATAATTTATGCCTATTATACAATCATTAATATAATTATATATAAATAAAGATTGTTTAAATTATGAGCTTTTTTAAAGACTGTTTGCTGGAAATGATAGTCAAAGCTACTGTAATACATATAGGATTAATTAAATTGGAATTATTATCCACACAAAATTGTATATTTATACAAAAGGATACATTTTATATTGTATACATCGACATCAGTGACGAATCGAGAAACAACTGTTTTCATATTTTTGAATATCACTATATTTTTCTGGTAGACGAGTTGAACGTAGACTACATTATGAAAAAAAATTAGAATACACACTTAGTAAATTTTCCGCAAAAATCGAATTTTAAAAATTATAATCTTTTTGAATTATGGGCCATAGTTTTAAAGGATTTTCAGTTTTATATATACAGAATTGTAAATTATCATCTATTTCCAATCTATCATAGAATAGATTTTTAAAATCGATACACACATTCAAAAGATTTGACCGATTTTCCATTTGATGTCATTGAAAATTTGTATGAAATAATGGTACTGCGTATACATTTTTTTGTACCATTTGGATCTTTGAAAATTTCTTTAAATTTTTTCTGTCATCGCGTTTGGAAAATTGATCATATTTTTTGAATGCGTGAATTGATTTTAAAAATCTCTTCTGTGAAATATTGGAAATTGATTATAATTTGCGATGATGTAAGCAAAAATGGAAATCCGTTAAAAAACTATGGCCCGTAATTAAAAAAGGTGATAACTCATAATAGTCCGGAGAATTTATTTCAGTGAAAACACTTAAATTTTTTTCATAATTTAGTTTAATTTCACCCAGATTTTGTCCAAAAATATACACTATAATTTAATGACGTATAATCGCGGTACGTTATATAAATAATACAATAAAAATTAAAATATTTCATTAAAATGTTCGCGCCGCATACAAATTATATTATTTTTCAATTTTTCGTATTTTCATAATCATAAATTAAATATTTATTTCGTCGTTATGTGTTTTTTTATTATAAAACTCTGCGACATGCAAAAAAAAATTGATTTCACCTTTCATTAATGTTTTCCAATTTATTATCCGAAGAAAAAAATTTGATTAATTCTATTTGGATTCTATTTGGTTTGGCATCTATACACATAACAATATAAACTCATCATCATATAAATATGTGTATCGGCCTGGTGAAGTAGATATTACAATATATTTATAAATATATTTACTCATATTTGGGTGGATAAATTTGGAATATTGATGATTTGGTGTGTATATGTATACCATAATAATATATAATAATAATGCGGTTATTATGGAATTTAAAAAAATTTCTATATAAATAAAAGCGATTATGTAAATTAGATATAAAAAATGTGAAAAAATATTAAAGTTTTTTTTTATTTTTTATATCTTATTCTTTTATACGCACGATGAAGATGAATAGATATAATTTGTCTAAAAATATAATATATGCATTTAGAGTATAGACTTATACAGAATGAAGACTATATATTATTTTGAATAATTTATTTAAATATTATACAATCAATTAGACAATATTATTTGTTTTTTTTATTTATAGTATATATTTTTTAAAAAGGAAATTGATTGAAATTATTACAATTTTTTCTTTTTTTTCCGTTATGGAAATCATAAATTACGTTGAATTTATTAATTTGAACTGAACGGTATGTGAACACAAATGAATGTATAATGAATACGTTTAATATAGGGTTTTTTTTTATTGCGAAACAAAACTTCATCCACAAACACCGATTTATTTTATAAATGGTAAAATAAATAGAAATATGTCCTTTTATTTACATAAAAAACAAATATATTTTATACATTTTGTTAACACAAGTTTAACGAAAGTTATAAACTATAAATTTTTTACCAAAAATATTACATAAATATTGTATTTATATATAATTTATAGTTTATTGTGATAATGTGTTAATTTATATTTCATAAGTGAAATTTATGTTTTTACTATATTGTATACAAATAAATATAATTAACCCGCATCCGACTGATTACGAACAAAAGATTTATCATATAAATTCAATTGGTTGGCGCGAACGTGATTGCGTGAGGAATGTCGTCTCTAAAAATATTTATAAACAATGCGCAATTATAAAAATTTACATTTATTTATTTGTAATAAAAAGACTAGAAAATCGTGTCATCAATGGTTTGTTATCAATATTAAATCATGTTACTTCAACTGTGCCGGTTTTACAACATCTATATTAAAAAAACTTTCATTACAGTCAAGTTTGTTCAATTATATATATATCTCAATTCACGAATTGGTCTGCAATCGTCGAAATATATATAAATATTTACTTAATTCAAATATTTTTATATAGGTAAGATAGTTGTCTGCAGATATTGTTAATTTTTGAATTGTGTTCAACAACACCTTCCGCCAAAATATTTTTTTCTTTTTATTCTATATTTGAAAAATATATTAGTAACACTGCCAATAAAAAATTCAATATACTTTATATGTCAGTCGGATGAGGGTTAATATACATAAAATGTAATTTAAATAATTTTTACATAAGCATTTAATATATTTTCATTTTAATTAATAAATGTGGTAACTGAAATTAATATTACGCTTACTATTTTATACGTATACAGCATAAATAAATTAAATTCAAATGTTTTATGTAAGTAATATTTATAATTACAAATTTGAAAATAATTATTTATATGGAAAATATCCACCGCACACATAATATTAGAAATATTCATAACATAATATTCTAGGATATGCTTAATATATGTTATAATATAGATTTAAAAATGGATCATTTATAATTTAAATATGAACATTGAATAACTTTAATACATGTGAAATGTGAAAAAATATGTTCGGGTATATATATAAATTGTCATTTACAGTAGTAAATTTATAGATAAGAACAATTATAACATATGGTTTTAGTTTGTATTTTCCGTTTTTTATTGATTTAATAATGTCTTTAAAATATGTCACTCATATGAGTCCATATGAATTATATATTATTTGCATATAAAGGTATTTATGTATATTATATTAGTATACATTTTATATTATCACATTAAATATAATGTCTTGTTGATTGATTGAGGTTTTACAGAAGCACCAATTTATATACAAAATATGATATTTTACGCAGACAAATTTCTACATTGTCTTTATCGGTACATTTTAATAAATATATTTACTAATCTGAAATATACCTTTTTTTTTTGTTGTTATATTCTATTTCAAAATATAATATGGTAATGGTAAAATATAGATTATATATATATATATGGAATATATATATATATATAGAATGTATATTAAATTTATATATATACTAAAATAAATGTATTTATTTGCGTAAACGATAAGAAAATTGAAAAATGTGTATAGAAAAAAACATACATATAGCCGCACCACATATAAATGATATATACAACAATAATATGTTAAATTATATATGAAATAATACATAAATAGTATATGTACTAAAATAGTTACTATACTATAAATATTAAGTATATAAGTGTATATGGAAATAACAAAATTCATATATATATATATAGAGTTATTTATACAATTTTCACTTAAATTTGATTACGTTTTTCAAGTAACATATTGTATTATATATATATATATACGTAAAAGATGAGAGACACAGAGTTATAGAAATTGATTAGTAATAGGTAATAGTATAATATAATTATAGAATATAAATATAAGTTTTATTGTGTATTTAAATATGTATGTATATGTGTTATTATAAATAAAAAAAAATGTTATTGTATTATGTTGTTGATGGTAAAGTAAAAATAAATGATAGATAGATGGATAGTTAGATAGATAGATAGTTAGATAGATAGATAGTTAGATAGTTAGATAGATAGATACATAGATAGATAGATAGATAGATAGATAGATAGATAGATACATAGACATATAGATAGTTAAATATACATATAGCTAATATAAATAATATTACATTTGCGAATAATATATAGTAATGCAATGTACAAATATATATACGACATTGAGATGAGCTTTCTATTATTTTAATTTTTAGCTGTTTAAATAAACATATATAATTATTTATTATATATATTTATACATACATATTTGTATTATAGATATAAATTCATAAATATAAATATAAAGAAATTTTTACTTAATACACTTTAGCTATTCAATTATAATATAAATAAAGCATTCATGCAACACAATACATTGAAAAATTATAAATATACAATATTAATATCAATTTTAGTTTATTCGTTAAAAATTACTCTGATAAATGGATAAACTTTCAACATTTAAATATGATGATGAAATACAATACATTATTTTAGTAGTGCAACATTATATACTATATATATAATATAGTGTGGGTGTCCACGATTGCAGTGTGATAATTAAATGTGGTAGTGCCATACTAGACATAATTCTAAGTGTCGAATTTAACTAATTTTGATATTATTTGGATGAGGGTTCTGTTTTCGGGGATAAAACCACAAGAATTTTGAGCTGTACCAAATTTTTTTTTAGTGTACATCTAAATACGGAAAATTTACTTTAAAAGGTTAAACTTAAACTTACTATAGAAAATAAAATTCTAATTTTAGTTGTGACTCCAATTATTTTCTGTTTATACGAAAAAAAAGTAATACTAAATTGTTTCGCTACATAATTATGTAAAAAGGTTTGATTTAAGCTAATGGTTTTTTAATGGTAAATAAATTTTTAAACATATAAAGAAACTAAATTTAAAATTATTTTGAAAAACATAGTTTCAGTTATTTATTTTTACATAATTGTAGCACAACAAATTAATTAGATTTTTATAAAAATATATTTTAGACACATCTGACGAAAATTAAGATTGTCAAAGTTTGTTTAATAATAAAGTTTTTGTATTCATCTTATTATTGTAAATTTTGAATTTATATGTTTGATACTTTAAGAAAAGACTACTATTCTTAAGTTCGTATCACGAAAACAGGTCACTAAAAGTGTCAATCATCATGCTCGACTTAGAATTTATGTACGTCATCATTAACATGAAAGATCACACAGCATTTGTCAACTGCCTTTATTTACAATATTTTATATATTGTATCATATTGAAAATTTGCATTTGCATTCACAGTTCTATAAAATAATGTATAATATATTATTAAATTTTGAAAGAATCAAAAGTACAGATTAGCTTATATATTTTGTTTGTTTTATAATAAGTATTTAATTAACAATATTGGACAATCAGAAAATGGTATATAACATATTGATATTATCAGTCAGTAGAGAATATTAGAATTTTCAAATATTTTAATAAAATTTTCAAAATACAATAAATTTTCGATTTAGTATTGCGTATAAAAAATAAATAAGAATACATTACAAATATTCTACCGATTGTCAGCTGTTTATTTAGAAATTTTCACTTTTTCGCCATTCATAGACATTAACAGCTGTACACTCTGATCGAATTTAAAAGAAAAACAGTACATAATTATATTTATGGGTTGAGAAGTTTCCGAAACGATCATAAAATTAGGTTGATTTACTTAATTCCACCATTTGGATCCATTATTGTATTTATAGTGTAATTTTCTTTGGTCAATTCTAACACCAGGCTCTAACCACTGAAACTGTTCATTCCATGAAGTATGCACATAGTGTATGATACACCAACGTTTTAATGACAATTGAATTCGTTAAATACTAAAAGAAATATGTACATATTTAAGTGAATTTATGCTCAAATATAATTATCATTTTTATTTTCACCATTGTCCAATTATGTTAAAAGTATACACAGAGTATTAAATTAAATACATCAAAAGGTGGTTGTATTTTAAATAAATTAAAAATAATTTAATACTCGTAATTATTTAACAAATAAAATATTTTATAGAATTTAAATTTTAAATTATTTAGTTTAATATAAGATTTACTACTGTACATAAAATACATATAAATTGGTAGAAGCATTTAAATATTACACCTCCAATTCATACGTTAAATATCTATTATAGTTTCTACTTTGGGGAGACGATCTAGCGCAGAGTTAACAGATATACAATAAAAAAAAAAAAAAACTATTAAATAAAATACAAAGAAAAAAAAGCTAAACTATATGGAGTAGTTCAAAAAAAAATTCTAAAAAATTCTCTCACAAAGTTTAAAATACTTAAAAATAATTTTTAAGTTGGAAATTTTAGTTATAGAAATTACATTTATTTAAAAGAAAAATGTTATGAAATACTTGAAAATTAATAGCTTTTAGGGCTGATATGCATAACAGTATGCGAGTAAAAGTTTATAGTCTCTGTATATATAATTGCTGGATAACCGATTAGATATTGTTAGTATAGATAGATAGAGAATAAATTCCAATTTTCAATATTTGTAAATACCATAATTTACATATTTTACCCTTGAGTATTTATGATATAAACAGAGAGGCTAACAAAAACAAATAAAAAACCAACGATTATATAGAATGTATTATAGTGAATTTGTAGAGGACACAATCGCTCCGCTTCCATATGAATTTTGTATGCACCCACATTTTTGTATCCTTGTTAAATATACAGGACATTCGAGTATGTATGGCAGAAAAAAATTCTATAAAATAGTGGCGGCGCATATTAAGTTTTCGATATATTCAAGTGAAACACAAATTATTTAGCATTTATTTTTATTGGTCTCTTACACTATACCGACATACTCTATATTGGAATTGATTTTAATCAATGTGGTGCAAATATATCAGCAAATGTTTATCGGTAAAAAACGAAATTAAATTGCTTATTAGTTTTTTTTTTTAAATAAATCAAATCAACAATTAATTGTAAATTAAATTACATTTATATAAATAACAAATAAATATAAAATATACAACATTAAAAATTTTACAAAATAAGCGGATTTAAAGGAAACTAATAATAATAATAATATGTAATAAGGAATTTGGATGAACAATTTATGTGTTGTGTAATTTAATTAACTAAAAAATTGTGTAATATATAATTATTATTTGTTGTTTTCCTTCTTTTTAAATCTATACATTGTTTCGTTTCGCTAGGTATTTTTGTATTTTGAAAGCTACAAACTAAACTACCCCGTAAATAAATATAATGTAATGAAAATAATAATAATAATAATAATAATAATAATAATAGGATATAATTTTGTATGTAATAAAATAATATATAATAATTATTTAGGAAAAATTTGTCTAATTCAGTCAAATCAGTTCAACAATATTTTCACTATTTTCATACAAAATAGTATGGTTTATTTTTTTTTTCTTCTAATTTTCATATAGAAATTATTAATTTTTTTTTAAATTAAAAAAATAATATAAATTTTTGGGGAAATGAAACAATATGTAATTTGCAAAAAAATTAATTCAAAAAAAATATGTTATTATTATTATTTTCAGTGAAATTAAATTATATATAATTAAATAAAATATGTGGAAAATACAAAAAATGTGGATTTTTTTTATATTTTGTTTTTATTGTAATAATTTGATAAAATATATGATAAGTTTTTTTTTTTTTATCTAATATATTAAATAATTTATGTATAAATAAATGACTACAAAAAAAAAAAATAAAAATAAAAATAATTAAATTAAATTTATAAAATTATATATTTATAATTATTTATATCATAAATAATAATAATAATAATAATGAATTCGAATGTTTATATCACATACGCTTTATTATAATATAATGGAAAGCTCAGATATAAAATAATTAATTAATTTTCACTTTAATTTTATATCTGATAATTTTATTTAATGATTTTTTTTTTAATTTTTCTTTTTTTTTATTATTTTTATTTTGTGTTTTCTTTTTCGTAAAAAAATTTGTAATTATATTAATATATATTTATATTTTAATTTTTGTGTTAGTTTTAAATATTCTCCGCTTTTATTTATATTAGCTTTTATTATTTATTCTTCCATATATTTATTTATTTTCTGTTCATATTGTGTGTTTAAGTTAAATAATGATGAAAAACAATTTTTACTAAGGATAATATATATATATATTTTGTCACTTGACTTAACTTACAAACGAAATTTACATATACATTTTAAATATTTAATAACGTTTTAATGGTTATGGGTTTTTATTTTTGTCTATCATTTATTTATTATTATATAAATTTTAATAACATTTTAAAGGATACTATATAACAAATTTTCTATATTTATATATATAGAAATAATGATTAAATACATCACAAATAAATGTTTATAATTTATTTTGTATAATATATTTATTTATTTATTTATTTATTTATTTATATTACATATAATAAATAATAAATATTCTATTCCTATTCCACTAATTTGTCTCGTCACATATTACAATATATTTTTAATATATATTTTATGAGATGGTTTATGTTTTTTTTGTATTTCATATACTGCATAATACCCAGAATATTATTGTATATCGCATATTAATATACAGAACATAATGAATGAATGTTGTGTATATTATTGTTGTTGTTGTTGTTGTTGGTGTTGTAAATAATATGTAATACATATTATTATTACATAATTTATTTCCATTTCTGCATTATATAATATTTACACAAGCGAATATTTTATATTATATGGATTATTTTTTTTTTGATGATGAATATTAATTATATATAATTTATATAAATATAAAAAATATAAATAAAAATAATATTAGTAATAAAAATAATAAAAATAATAAATTATCTCAATTTTCATCTTATTGCACACAACTCTATATATGCTGCGGCGGCGACGACGACGACGACGACGACGATGGTGCTGTTGTTGTTCTTTTTATATATATAATATTTATTATTGATGGTATAAATAAAATAGATAAACGAATATATAATAAAATAATAAAATATTTATTGTGTGATTGTAAAATTATTTTTATATTTTTTATTCATCATCATTAACATATCACTGCATAACACATTTACTTTCTATTTGTGATTTGATTTCACTCACTTGTGTTTCTATTGAGTTCTTCAATTCTGGAAAAACCAAAAAAAAATTAATTTTATAAATATGAAATGAAAATATAAATATAGTTGTACAAAGAAAATGGGAAAAAACAGAAAATATTATATGTAAATAAAAATTGAATTGTAACATATTCGTACGACACACGTCAATGCAAGTAATATTATTGATTAGCTTATAAAGTATATACCTATAATTAAATATCCATTTTAAAATATATAAAATTTATGTAAGTAGTCATTTACGCAATTTAAGAAGCAGCAAATATGTAAATATAAAAAATTTATTATTGAATCACACGTCGTTGCAGTCATAGACTACGTTACGATAAATAGAATCTTCAGAAATTCATATTATTTTCAACCTTAATTCATTGATTATTGTAAAATTTAAATTTATTTCTATATATTTATAATCCAACCGTTACAATCAACTAATGAGTAACGTTAATCGTGACTATAGTCAGATGTGATAACTCACATCACAACGCAAAAACAAACTACTGAGGAAAGCGATATAAAATACAACATTCGTCTATTAAGTGTCACATCGATCATCTATTTCGTTCATCGTCTTCACCGATCATTCAATACGAAGATTAATAAATAGATGGTTAGTGCAGTACTTGACGCTCTTCACATTTTTTTTTACTGACCATTTGTCCCGGTCCCTAACAAATACCATATATAAGTATAAATATAATGCATTACTGTTACAGTGCTAGTAATATTTAATAACACCGCATTGACATCCAGTACATGGTAAACCATATGATATAGTATAAAAAAATTTGTATTGTATAAAATAAGATTATTGTAAAATAATTAGTGAAGATTTCCTAGCGATTTATTCGGTTTCTTAATCACCATTACCACACAAAATATATATACATTTTGTTAATTCAATTTAACCGGATCAGGCTATAACTTAGAAGTTAATAATCATGACGACAAAAATTATGGAATTGCAAGACGAAGATAACAAAAATGGTAATAATAAAGAAGGGCTATAATCAATATGGGATTTAACAACGTAAAACTTTTTTTATATCATACAATATAATAATAGCCACACGGTTGACAATTTTCGACTATTTTTTAAACTATATAAACTATAATTTAACACCGAAATTTGATTAAAAAATAAACCCTAAAAAGTTTTAAAATAATAATCAAACCATTATAGATTAAATTTTAAATCTAAGGAGTTTAAAAAAATATTGTTGCCGAACCGAAAAATTCGTTTTTTTTAAACTACGAGAGTTTAAAATACCGAAAATATACAAGTGTTTGTGCCGTATTTTATCAATGTGATTTTAAAATACACAATAACACAATTTTGTAAACGTAATTTTATATAATATTTTCTATTTGCGGTTGTCGAAGCAGTGTTTTAATCTACAATTTTAATCTTAAAATAATAAAATTAATTCTTAAAAATAATATCAATAGTTTACAATATTGTACAAATATGAATTTGATTTGAAAATTAATCTCAAATGTGGTTTAAAAATCGACGCAAATTTTCTTTGTGTTTGTTATTTAATATTTCTTAGTTTATATTTTATATTTTAGTTTATTGGATTAGTCTAAAATTTTCAACCGTACACCAATTTTGATTATAACCTTATTCTGTATTAATTATAATAAAATGTAATTACCCAGCGAAATTTTATAGTTCTCGGTATAAATTAAATTTATCTACCATCGTACTGCTAGAGTATCTGGTAATATATTATTGGTAGCAGGCAAAAACCCGGTTTGTCTTATAAGCTTTGGAACTTAAGAAGTACTGTTACTACACACACTCTTAAATATATGTTATTCTGAATTAGTTGTGGATTAATAATAAAATATAATATTTACAGTGCCCAGCAATAAAATATAAAAGAGGCGTTTGTTTTCTTATTATCAGAATTTTAAATGATTTTCGATTTGTATAATATTTATCTATTGACCGGAAAATATTGAAAATATATAAAATATTACCTTTGCCTATATTATTATTGAACCCATATGTAGCCCATCACTGAAATAGAACCGTTAAAATTGTGTGCATATGATCAGTCTAACAAATTCCATTTAATTATTTTAATAATTTTTTAAAATCTGTCAGTAAATATTGTTTTATAAAGAAATAAAATACATATATAAAAAAAAATTTGTTTCCGATTTCAAAAGTTATTATTCGCCATATAATAACTTTTGAAATCAACTTATTTTAGCTATTTTTTAAATATTACATTAATAATCCATTATTAGGGTGTGTTCAATCTATTTTATTATTAAATTTAAACTTTTCTGTTCGTGAATGGGGGAAAAAAAAAAAGAAAAAGTTTTCGAAATTTTAATATTATCAAAAATATTAAATTTTCCATTTTTTTCAGTAAATATTATGTGAATTATCAATGAAACAACTGCACAACAGTCAATAATATGTATTTTGCCTGGGGACCTACATATATTTTTCGATACATCATTTATACATTTACGCATTTAATATATTATTATGTATATCACAAATCCAAATGTAATATATTTCAGATAAAATGACAAATCAAATATTTATTTATAGATACATAATTTCATATTATAAAGAAAAACTTTTGCTATATTTATTTATTTTTTTTCTATATTTTATTTACTTTTATTTGTATTGAAAATGCACATACGTTGCGTATATATGTTATTTATGCCTGTTTTTATTGTGAATATATATAAGACTTGTATAACATATTTTTTTACTATTGTCATATCACATTTTGAATTGATGTATTGAAAGAAAATTATTTTGTTAAATTTTTTTTTTTTAGTTGTAAAAATATCCACTTACATTATTTGTCATTTGGTTTGTCTTTAGGTGGTACATGAAAATGTATATGTTTATGAATGAAAACAATTCATTGAATTATCATTTGAACTGCTTACCTAACGTACGACCTATACTTAGTATATATATGGTATATTTATAATGCATATACAAAATCATACATTTGATTTGATGTATATATATATGAATATTTCTATATCAGCATATGAGAGTAAGTGGAACAATTGGAAATAGCGTATTACCTACGGGGCGATTTAAATCTTTAAGATTACAAATGTTGTTGTATTACACTTGTATTTAAATTACACCATCAGTTCTGTAAAAATTCACAGTTTTCCATCGCATTCGTTCAGAATATGATAATCAAAACGGTTGGTGTTTGTTCCATTGCCCAAGCCATATACAACTCATTCACTTATCTTATAACGTTATAGTGTTATCATAATCGCCTAATTTAGCACACTGTGACTCCTCTTTATTCTCAAAACTTAACAGAAACGGACATTCGAATCGTTATTAAATCGCTGTAATGAGTGTAATAAAGTTGGAGACAGTTATTTTGAATAAAAAACCAACACAATAAATAACAATAAACTTGTTTCTATTTCATTTTATAAAAATTATCTTAAAAATTCTGCGTGATTCTGTACATACATATGAGATGAAGCAATTAATCATTATATATGTATTAATACAAATCAGATTATAAATTATATGTTCATGATAGTTGATTATGATTTTATGTAATTAAAAGTATAATGATGACGATAACAATTGTAGGTATTATTATATAATCACAAAATTTCATAGGAAAAAGAAAATTATTAATTTTATAGTGACCAAATGTTTAATTAAATTTCATAAATATTATATTTATTTTCGAATATATTTATATTATCGCAAGATGTTCCATCCCGTTCCTATGTATACATTAAATAGTAGCCAATCGGGGATAGATATCGTTGATAACCGATGTATATATAATGTAGTATTTATATAATTGTATAAATAAAAATAGAGAATATGTGTTTCATTTCATTCAAATTATGAATAATATTTGATTTTTTTAATTACTTTCATTTCCTTTCATTTTTTGGAAACAAAATATCCCCATAAATTAACGATATTTTCAATTAAAAAAAAAATAGAATAAAAAACGGAATTGTGACACCTGCTATTTTTAAATGAAATAATATTTATTTAGGGAAATATGTAGAAAACTTTCGATTTATTGGTTTTCAATTTAATTTTTGTTGATTATATATTCTTTAGATTAATTAAAAAAAGGAAAAAAGAAATAAAATTTTACTACTTTGACTACAGTTAGTTCATATTTAAAAAAAAAAGGAATTCTTATTGAACAATGTTTGATAAAAGATATTTTCGTTCTTTAAAATCGGTTGAAATTCGTGAAAATAAATTTATCATTTAGTTTTTCTAATTTTTAAGTTTTTAATAGAACATAATCTCTCATATCTGCAATATATTGTTTCAGCAACTCAACAGTACGCTATTCGCGACTTACTTTAAATTGGAATACTTTTTATTTTTTATATGATTTTTTCATTCGCAAACATTTGTCAAATACTTCCAAATGGAAAGCTTTTGAAATATGCGCAAAATTAAATAAGTTGCCATTAAAATATAACGATGGAATATAAATTGATTAATGAAAATTGGAATCGCTGAGCATATAGTGATCATTTTCAAAAGCAAATATAAAATTTACATTTTGATTTGTGACTAGTTACAAATCAAGATGCTTGCGGCACAATAACACAAATCCAACGATATAGGGCATATGATTTTCATTGGTTATCCAGATATAAATTGGATTCCGTTGAGTGAGACACCACATGTAAACCAACCAGAAACTTTTATAAGATTGTACAACAAATAATTAAACTTAAATAAATCTGCATATTATACTTTTGTATGTGCATTGAAAACTTAGTATAAACATTGCACAAAATACAACAACAACAACAATAATGATATTTGTATAATAATAAAGTTTAAACTATAACTATGCATGATTATACAAAAGTTAAATTTCAAGTATACAATATATTTGTAATATATAAAATATGTACATGCTATGAATGTAATCAAAAAGAATCTATCCATTCAGACGAATATTTTTTTGATATTAGCAAATGAGAAAGAAATTGGGTGTAGCCAATTAATAATTTATTGTTCACACAGCGTCAATTCGAGTCATCATAACTGTTTTTGGTCAAACTGAAATAGTAATCCCCTGAAAATATCCTTTAAATTTACAGAATGGCCATGCAGAGGGTGAACTTATATGGTTAACAACTAGTTATAAACTCTGACACACAACCACCGATCGGACAGTGCATAAACGACAATGACTCAAGCAAGGAAAAAAGGACAACGATATTGGAATCCCTAAAATTCGAAATAGAAGTATGTTGGCTGCATATCGGTTCAGTTAAAGAATGGTAAAACTTCATCTGAATTTTAAATGCCATGTATATATCGTAAATTACAAAAGCCAATTGGAAAATTAACCGCACAAATTACGGTGAAAATGGAAAAATGAAAATAAACACTTGAAAATAATTTCTGGTATCACTAAAAAAAAATTGCTTTATACAAATATGTACGGGGAATAAGTTTGTTTTAATATATAAAATATTTATTAGAAAATATTAATCTATCTGTGTATGCGTATTGTTTATGGTTTCTTAATACGTATAAGTATTAAGCACCACTTAAAATCATATAAATAATACACACTTTATAAACACTTTATTAATTAGTATTGTATAATATAAAACTTTATTGTACATCGAAATGATTATATGTGCGTGCAATGTAATACAATAAATTATTATATTAAAGTTTAGCATGTAATACATTGTGCAAATACAATATATAAAGTAATATATAAAATACTATTAAGTAGACAAAATCCTAGTTTTGATGAAAAAACAATTGAAATTTTTCTCCATAAACTATTATCCAAACTTTATCTATACCATATATCGTATAACAAAAAAGTATATCAAAGGAAATGCAAGAAATCCGTTTTATCTATATTTTTTTAGTTATATTTTCTTATTTCAAAATATATAGTATTATTTTCATAAAGGAAAATTGAAATGTATACGAAATTGAAATGTATACGTAATTTAACTGCAAGGATAGAGAAATGTACACAATATCTTTTCATATTGAATATTTTTCATGTTAAATCAAAATGTTAATATCCTTCACAATATATACTCGTATATGTGTAGGTAGATGATAGATGTATATGTATATACGAATACAAGTATAAGCTACTATTTAAATTTATACAGTAGTTGAATTCTGAGATTCATGAAAATGTGAAAATGAATGTTACTAGAAAAGACAAATACTATTTTAAAAATTTGTTGATTCAGCGGAAAATCCTTAATCGTAAATGTATTCTATTAATTTTACATTATTATTGACAATGTACAACATGGAATTAGAATTAATGGTGAAGTTATAAACAACATCGGATATTCTGACGAAACTGTCCTGATAGCATCAACATTAGAAGAACTTCAGCTTATAGTAAATAAGATTCAAAATACAATAAATAAGCAGTAACTATGAATTAGAAATCAATAGCTAAAAAACAAAATTAAGTTAGTTAAAAATGCAATAAATTAAGAAAATCTATAAAAACAACTAACATTATTGAAGTGGTGCAAAGTTTTACATACCTTGGTTGGTAATTAAATGAATGGTGGGATTATTCTCAAGAAATTAAAATAAGAATCGAAAGGATTAGAGTTGCGTTTTTCAAAATGAAGCACATGTTTTGTTGACATGATATTACAATACAATGGATTTAAAAATAAGAATGTTAAATTGTTTTGTGTGTACTCAACGTTACTTTTTTGGTTTTGGTTTGGACTATGTCAGAAAATATAGAAAAATGCATATGAGATATGGCTGTTCCGAGTGCAGACGTTTTGTACTAAAAATTTCTAGGGTATATCACATTACAAATAATATTTTTCAATGTATAGGTCGAGAAACCGTTCTATTAAATAAAATAAAACAACGAAAACAAGAATACTTTGGACCTATCCGGAGGAATGATAAATATCTTCTTCTACTGATTATTATACAAGTAGTTTTCCATTACAAAAAATATCGAAATCAAACAAACCCACATAAAATTCTATTGTCAAATGAAATTTTACAAAATTTCAAAGAAAAGTAACTATTAGTTTTAGTAGAACTATACTTTATGACGAATTCATGAAATTTCGGAAATGAGCCACGACCATATAATGTTATTATTTAAATGAATTTTCTAAAATTCTTGAAGATTGATTGCCATATGGGAAACATAATTAAATTTACCTTTACTTTGTTTATTTTATGTTTTCATATGTCTTTTTATTTTAGTAGTTATTGTGATTTTATGTATTTTAATTTTCCATGAACTTCTCTATAATTATATTGTTGTAAATGATTGTATTGTAATAAAATATTGAATAAATAGATAAATACTTTATTTTCATTATAAATCACTCGCGTGTTTTGATATGTCTTTTTAATATAATATTAATACAATATTTATTTAATACAATTTGTCAACATTTTGAAGTGGCTTACGAAGTTTTATAAGTAAATAATAATAATAATAATAATTATAATAAAAACCTCAGTATAAAGTATTTAAAATTATAATATAATATAGTATTTTCTGAAATATTGTAATCTCTGAAACATTTTCTTTCGTTTCTCAGTTTTCAAGAGAAGAAAGTGTATAGGAAATAATTTTATAATTTTTAAAACAGATTCTACAATATATAATAAAATTATAATTTAAAATACTAAACACTAAAAAATATATCTGTGAATATAAAATGGGTTCACATTTCTTCGTAAATAAAACAGCAAGAAAATAAATATTTTGAGAAAAATTACTATAGAATTAATATGTCAAACATTCATATTGTGAATGTTAGAATTCAGCTACCATACACATCAACTATATTGCAGTGTATTCCGTAAAATTGAAAATATAAAATTTTAGTAGCATTTTATGTAATTATATAAATTTTTTTTTCTTTTATTATAAATCCGTAATATAATTTTCGTGATGAAAAAAAAAAAAAACAAGCGAAGCACTATTCCTTACTTATTTATACACGTATTGTAGTAAAATTTACACTTTATATACAAATGGAAAGAATCAAATTTAAAGATCTTTTATATTATAAATATATATTTATTTCAAAGAAAAGAAAATTGGTCTACTATAAAAATTGTTATATACAACATTTAAATTGAATGATTTTATATTATTCGTTTTTTTTTTTTTTTCCAGCATTCAAGCATCTCAATAATAACTACAATGGAATTTCAAACTCACATACATAAATTATATGTTTCATTTTTATTTATTTATTTATTTTTTCTTTTTTCATATAATATGTTATGTGAAAATGTATTTTCATGAAAGATGTGCAAATATTATTTTTTTTTTTTTTTTATACAGTAGAAGAGGGTATATGTATTAAAATATATAGGAATATTTATAATAGACTTTAATACACAAATAGAATGAGTTGATTTATGTAGATTTATCTTATACATATACTATGTGTGAGTAACTAATATATATATATATGGAATGTATTCAATTGCTTTAATATATCAATTTTATCGTCATACATATATTTTATTTTTGTATGGGCTAATATTTTCTTTGCATTTTTTTTTTTCCATTATTATGTGTACACTTACAAGCACATATTATTTAATATAACGTATAGATATAGTCAAAGCTTGATTTTTTAAAACATTTTTATATTGAAAATTTTTTATATCGATAAAATTTGTACCATTCAAACGTATCGTTAACGCAAATCAAATTCTATATGTGCTGAAACCCAACCAGTTATAAAACGTACATATGCGATGCTGTATAATTATATTTTGTTTCGTAGAAAAATTGACTTTATAGGAGTGCATAAAATGTTAAACTTTGAGTGTCTGTTATATAATATGCATGTAATGTGAGAAGGTACATGATAAGTGATACATAAAAATTCTTTTTTATAGAATGTTATTTTATGTATTACACATGAACAATGTAAATAATAATATTTATTAACTTAAAGTTGAGAAAAAGCATATCGTATATGTAGTAGACCTTATTTTACGTAATACAATTTGTATATACATATAATGTATATACAATATAATAAGATAAACTTAGTATATACTCGTTTTTATATACAATATTACAGGTATATAAGAAAAAAGTAATTTTATTTTAATCTGTTTATTAGGTTATGTACATTGGAAATTCCAGAATATTAAATTTTATGATAATAATTTTACTTTTTATAATATCCATACATATATGTTTGTATTAGTTTATAAATATTATATTGTACATCATCTATATCTCTAATCTGACGATAGATATGTAATAAAATAAAAATATTTCAAGTGAATGAAAATCCTTTATCATTGGTCCATATCTATATCTAAGAAATTATTATACAATATTTTATAAGGTACAGTGATGGAATCTGCATATAATAAACTCTATTTTCCTTAAGCTATCATTTTAGTACCTTATGCAATTTAGTACCTTAAATACGCTGTGTAAGTAATATAGACTCGCTGCTTAAAGTGTATAAATAATAAACTATATTTAAAGTAATACTGATAATCTGTTTGCAATAAATAGTTATAAAACACTACAGAAATATATTACCATTTCTTTATCATTTTCAATAAAAAAGACTTATACAAAAATAATATTATACCAATGTAAAAATCAAACAATGATATACGCAGCTGCCTGTAAGTGTATAAAGTTGAATAAATTAATATGAATTGTGAAAAACGAGTGATTAGGATCAAAAAAAAATGGAAACGATATCCTCACCATTATGTGTTATGCATCGGATGACGTTGTATTACGGACACTCGGACAGAAAATTAATACTATTTGTAAAGATTGCGCTTTATGAAATTCAACTAAACTATTGATTTAGTTTTTTGTTGTTGATATCTTATATATATATATTTAATATATAATATTAAATCAATTGTTATATCACCAGTTTATTCAGTAATGGAATAGAAACAAGAGTCCAATGAACCTTGAAACAAATATATGTGTGTAGAAGTGTACGTTAAGTACAATACATTGTGAACTGGAATTAAATGGATACAATGTCGATTAAGTTGTGTGGTTGTGTTTCGTTTAAGTCGTTTATGTAATTGTTTGAAACTATACTTCAATAATTTCAAACTCATATAACTAATTTCATTTAATTTGACCAGAAAATCATAAGCAACGGGATTAGAAAGTTAGTTTTGAAATAAACTCATACGAACTTTCTAAACATTTTATCCTATTATATATTATCGTATTGAAAATTTAAAGTTTAAGTGTTCTATGCAAAAATTTAGCATGTATTTCTCTAGTAATCTATGTCCTCAATTGCTGTCTTACTAAACCCTGTAGTTGAATTTCATTGTAATTATTGTATATATAATAATTAACCGAAGTATAAAATATAACATGAGAAATACTCGAAATATAATATGGAAATGTTTTTTGTCAATATTATCTTATTTATAAGAATCTTTGCAATTTATAAGATTTCGGAAATTCTCGATATCATTTTCAAATTTTTATTATAAGATTGTATTTTATCTAACTGCAATTGATTGGATATTAATAGTTGAGTTCACTATTGATAATTTTGTAAGATTTCAATAGTCGTGTATAATACAGCAATCTTTTCTGGAAAATAAAAAATCATTTATTTTGTAAAATTTTTCTACACCAAAAAAAAAAAGACTTTCCTTTGAATCGATGTTACCTCTATTTTTTGTTAGATTATTCGAAAGATTTATATATTATATTTTCAATAATCCAACGTAACATGTATAATATGTTTTATTTAAGTATATGGTAGTATTCCATAAGAATTATACTTAAGTTTAACACAATAGAACGATAGATAATGTTATTAATATTAATTCTATAAAAAACATTTAATAAATAATTACTTGTAAAATCATCTAAATCTTCTTGTTCAGCTTCTGCTGCAAGTTCTTCAGGTGTTTTCTTTTTTCGCATCAGTGGATTTGGTTCTTCTTGTGGTTGTTGTTCAACCATTTCTTCTTTTTTCTTTATATTATACTGAAAATTAACAATAAGAAAAATGGAATAGTTTAACAATTAATTGTAACCACTTTAAATAAATATTATAATAAATGCTTATATGGATATTAATAAAGTTAAAGTGTAAGTCAAATGAATTTCAATTTGAAAGTCATTGTATAGTTAATTCATCCTTTATAGAATTTCTAGGACTTTAATAAACATTATAAAATAGAAAAAAATATAATTGTTTTTAATGAATTAATAATTAATAACACAAAAATTAAATAACATTAAATTCTTGCAAATAATATTGAATAATTGAAGCAGTTTTATTATTAAAAAAATGGTTTTTATGAAAATTAAATTGATATGGTTGGAGATAATAGCTTCCGAAGACATTTAAAAATGTATTTCTATTTTTGTTTTCTATGAAGAATTTTAGAGTTTTAGACAAAATATAACAATTAATTGTATTGGTACATGTAAATACGAGTAACGTACACAATTAATATTCAACTTTTTAATTATATTTGTTCCATGAATGCATAATGAGAATGGCCAATTTTATTTTCTTTTCGTATATTATATTCATTCTATCTTGTGTAACATATATTTAAATATAAAATTCTATTGTGGTTTCATATTTTATTTATGTAAAAATATTATATATGGTCAAATATAATTCCAAGTTCCACAATACGAGTATTTAGTTGGTATACTATATATAATATAGTATATATATATATAGATTAAGTATATACATATACAACTAATGAATAATATACATATATATGGGAAAACTTATAATATATTTTGGCATTTCGAAATAATTTATTTCACATTATAATATATGGAACAACTAAAACTCAAGCTGGTCATAATATCTATATGTATAAGTTATGCCACAATGGAGGCCCTTTAATTAATATTAACACTTTATGCTGTCAAGCAAGCTAATTCGGGTTAAATGTACTTAATCTTCTTTTATATTTGGTATTGTGTATATATACACAAGAATATTTATTCATGGGTGTAGAGTATTTTATTTCAAATATTTATCATACATGAATTGTATTATAAATAAAAATACATACAATATTCATATTATAAATATTATATTAATGTATAATATTATAGAAATATAGAATATATAGATAGATTAATAAAAGGTTATATATTCAAATTTTTCACATATAATTTGTTCATTTTTGTATGAAACATATAATATTAGTGTATATGTGGATATATTGTATATGTTAAGTATTTGAGTTTCAACTTATAACTATTATGAATTCAACTCTCTATCATCTCTATATTTATTTAGTGATGGTAAATATTTGTAAAATCTTATTTTATAAAATTATATTATTATATGCTCTTATATGTAAAATATAGGAATCTATCTATCTATATATATTTATATTATATATTATATTTCTGCATATATATTATATATATTATTGTATATAAGATCGTATATAGAAGTTATATATAATGGATGATTTGATTTGAGGTATATAATTTGAACATTTACTACTATAAAAAAATTGTAATCACATAAAATAGATGTTATCGGTATACAATAGTGTTTTGTGAAAAATGAATGCCGTTTGCAAAAGGATTACGAAACCTCTGTCACATACATCGAATATGAAAGTAAAAATTTATCGCTTCCACTAAATGGTTTTATATGTTATCCAAAGAATTGATGATGTCAATTGATCTACAAAAGCTTATTACATAATTTATTATTTCTTTTTAAACCCATAACATAAAATACTATATAATGTCCGAAATGTTTTAAGAATAAAGTATTATAATACTAAAAAGTACGAAATTATTATTATTATTAAGAATTAAATAACCATTCTTCGTACTATTAATATGAGCATTGAAAACTGTTAGTAAGTATTTTCAAACAAACCGCTACAATGGATTTTGTCGATTAGTAAATTACTTGTATAAAAGCAATTTTAAATAATTGTATAAATGGGCATGTTCAAAAGATATACAATCAACGTTCATAAGTAGACATACGAAACAGATCACACAAACTTTATCAATTCAAATACCGGAAAATTTTGGTTGTATCTAGTCAAGTCTTATGTCACATGTAAGCATTTGTAATACGGTAACCATAAAAACGACATGAATATTTTATAACAGATTTAATAAAAGTAATAACTATTCAACATTCAGCCATTCAATTAGTTGGAGATGGCTAAAACCGCACCCGGGTTGCAACGCCATGGAGTAAGTAAGTAAGTAAGAAAAGGTAAATTCAAGCTAATATAATGTATTTATTTATATTGAATAAATTAATTACCTTAGGGCAACGCATTAAGGGTGACGACATAAAAATTTATAAATTTTACAACTATTTAATTTTAATAAATAATAAATACAACACCTATTCAAAAAAGTATTTAAAATATTTCACACCGAAATAAATGTATTTTGTACATTTTTTTAGAAAATATGAAAATATTTGCAAAATTGTTTAATTATATAATTATATACAATATTTATGATTCAGTACATATATAACGCATAACTGTATGCGTTGCAGGAATAACTTATTATGTAAATACAGTGTGTTTTTTAAATGTGATAATATGGAAATTTGTTTAAAACACAAATTGTTTTTTTTTTTTACAATTACAATGATGTTAACAAATTATTATGTGAGACGTTTAATACGATCTTATATAGAAATTATAACTTTTATTATGGATAATTTTATGCAATACTTGTTTGTTTTTCTACAAGACAACGCAAGAACAAAGAGTTGAAATGTTCGTACGTTCGTTCAAAACAACTTGAAATTTGTTCGCGTGGAGATTCTGCTTAAAGATTTGGTTTCAAATTCATACAAGATGCAATTGGTTCAAGAACTGAAAGCATCGATTTTACATCATATAACTTTGCCCAAGAACAATTGAGTGAGTGGTTTCACTTTTTTATTGAAAATTGTTTGTCACTACAATGAGGCACCCGATTTCTGGTTAAACGTTTATGTCAATGAGCAGCATAATGTCCATATATGAAATGAAAATAATAATTATATTATACAATATATATAGCGGTTTGTGTTTTAATCAAATTTAAAGTTCTATCACTCGCCTAAAAAAAAACACACTGTATATGTCAATAATGTAATAATTATTTATTGTCAGTTTGTGTGAGCATATACAATGTATAAACATAATTTCAATTCAATATTGATTAAACATTTTTCCGTAATGTTATTATTTATTTATATTTCTTTTTTTTTCATCCTACATAACGATATCATTATTAATGATATATTGATAAACAGCAATGTATGTACAACTAATTCAAATTTATCAAATTGACAAAATAACAAAATGTATATATAGTTAGTTCGTTCACAATGATTTATTGTTTGTTAGTTGATTGTTTCTTTGATTAACTAAAAATTTTATTCATCGTATTAAAATGTTGTTTTTTTTAGTTTGACCTATTCAATCCTTATACTAACCCCTCTAGGTGTTGTACTACCGAATCAATTTTTAACCGATTCTATTCGATAGAAGTATTTGAACTATATAGCTAATCAAAAATTTATAATATCCATCCCGATCAATTTGTTGTAATGTACTATGTAGAGCTTATAGGTGACAAACACTCATATACGCTTCTATAGCGACACCATACACAAATATTTTATACCAAAAAGTTCACAGATCAGTTTTAGTTCGTTTCAAGTTGTGGGTTTGGAAAAAAAAGGTTAAAACACAAAAATAAAAAAATTAATATGTAGTAAAATATAAAAGAAAATGTCATAATTCATATAGAAAAATACTAGAATTTTTGTAAATATTTATATTATTCTTAATGATTATCAAATTTACAAAGTATAAAGTAAAATAAGTCTGTATATTTTAGTTTATATATTTGTGCACGTGTTAAATTATACATTAACATATATATATACTATATGTTCGTTGAATGAACTTATATAGATTTGAGGATGTTGTGTAATAACATACTATATAGTCTGTAATGCTTTTAGCACATATGAGTCTATAAACCATCGTTTTATTTATATTTTATAAAGATTTGTGATACATTTATTTAAAAACCATATAAATATTTCAGTTTAACATATATTTGTATTTATTATTCATTCAGTATACCTTTACCACACACAGACGTTCTAAGAATAATTTACATTCTTATATAATGTTATTTTTTTTTTGTATGTTCTCTTAATATACGTTTATTTACATGAAAATATCATATTTATGAATGAAAATCTAATTTAAATGTTATGTACCCAATTTAATACGATATCTATAAGAAGTATATGTGAAGATATAAATCATTATTGAAACCACAAAACCATTACCACCACAATTACCGTGGGATCATTTATCAACAATTAAATCGTATAAATTTACATCATTTCATTTAAATATTATATATATAGATACATTACATAATAAAATATATCTTTATATCCATCATCATCACCATCATCATCATCATCATAAATCTACCTATCTATAGTCTATATATTTAATGTTTATGTATAATTTGCATATGCGTCTATATATATATATTATGTTATGTATAATCATATAATTTAAAATTTATAGGTATGTGTATGAACATAAAATTGAAATCTATAATCTCTTCCATATATAATACTTATTATTATATTGTCCCTTTTATCGTGCAAAGCAGTCACTTTTTTTTTTATTCATTTAATTTATATAACTGCGATAAAATAGATATTCTTTAAATTAAATTAATTAGTTATTAAAGCAGAACGCTTCTTCAGAATGTATAGAAAAGAAAACTTATTGTTAGTAAACAATTTTTTTCGGTTTTTATTTTCCTTTTTTATTTTTAAATTTAATCAACGTTGGTTCTTTGGTTTTTTTTTTGTCTTTTCTTAATGATTAAAAAATCCTAAGATAATTTTTGTTTGTTTGTTTTTTAAATGTTTTTTTTTCACAAAGAAAGGAAGGAAATTTAAAATATTTTCTTCTTTTTTTTTATGTATTTAAATGAAATTTTATAAATACAATTAAACACAAAAACATTTATTTTTTCGTATAATTTTAATTCTATATAATAAAATGATATAATGTAGTATTTTTATGGAAATTATAAGAAATTATATATAATTATGACTTTTTACATTATGAATTGTCAATAAATAAACACTTGGAAAAACTTGGATTTTGTAATTTTTATAACATTTACTTAAATTTTAACTATAATAACTTATTATATTTAAAGACACATATAATTAATATTGTATTAATTAATATTTAACATTTTTTATCTAAACTTACGCTAAATATGTTGTGAAAATAAATGAATTTTAAGCCATTCATTTATCACATACACAACAACATGAAAAAGTCATGACTGCTGAATGTGTTAACATTTTCTTTTATTGTCATAGTAGAATAATATACTTGAAAAAAATAATATTACAAAGTGTATTAACTACGGCGTTATTATAAGTACGGTTAAATCTGTCAAATTTCTCACTTTTCTATTTCCATGTAATATATAACAGCAGTGGCAGGTTCTCTTCAAATAACAGCTAAAAAACTTTGAAAAAACGAAGTTCACTTATATTATATAGATGGAATTTATAGATAGTAATAATAAAGATAATAAGATAAAAATGAGATAAATAAAAGAAGATTATGTGAAATTCTCACAGTAGCCATTAAATATTAAAACTAAGGTAGATTTTGGTAAACGATAAAGGAAAAACAGATTTTACACTTTTTTTGATAAAATCCTACGTACAGTCTGTCCTTAGTACAACATGATAAAAATATTTTTACTGATTATGATATGCCGATGTTAAAATCTTTAAATCTATATTAATAATGTTGAGAACTGTAACGAACTGCATATCAAATTGAATTTCATACATACCACTTGAATATCGCTTTGGTTAACCCAATTCTATGTTATTAATTTGCCAATCGACAAAATTATTCGTGTACAGTAAATAATCAAAATTTTAAAAAGAATTTCTTTATTCTTTATTATGTACAGAATTTGATGTTACTTAAATTGAAAAGTTTGAATTTTTGCGCTTAAGCATGTAACGATTTGTGGAACTATAGGTAATACAATCACCATTCTTTTAAGCGCTTTCCATGTTATAATAAAAATTTAATTGAATTAAATATTTCTTTCTATCAATTAATAATTATTAGATTTTAAGTTATAAATAGTAAAAATATTTTTTTGTTAATTTAATGTTACTTTTATGGTAATTTAAAGCAATTACGTTTTAATTTACTTATATATGTATTCCAACAACATTAAATATAACTTTTGCATTACGGCTATACTTATAATTGCATGCGTGTATATGGACATATGAATGCTATATATTGTAATCGTGTATGCTAGATAGCATTATTAAATTGAATTATTTATGGAATTTTATTGAAAAGCAATTAAATATACTTTTGTAAAATGAAATATCAATATGTGACCAGAAATATAAAGAGAATATATATATATCAATATTTTTATTCAATATTAATTTGTAATTGATATTGACATAAAATATTTTTGTTTGTTTCAGTTATGACAGTCAACTCAATAAATTCGATATATATCTCTGTTACTGAACTCGTATACGTTTTATACTATATACTTATACTATATTTGGTATATAATACTTACATTTAGTACCTAAATATACAATACGATTATAAAATAAAATATATATTATGGTATAATATACAATCAAAAACGTATAAACATTTTGAAAAGTTTTTTTTTACCTAAGTTAATTTGTTCGTATCAATTGAGTATCCGTCAAAACTTTTAAATATATAAATTTATTATATTGTGAATGAATGTACAAAGTGTTCTGATACCATGACAACATTTCGTCTATTTTTCTATTTACAAAAATTTTATTTTACTTTTTGTAATTGATATCACATCATGAAATTATAATATGCTAGAAGAAATATCATATATGGAGTGTGATTTTATGCTATATATATGCACATGTATAAATTAAGAGAATATTTTGTGGATGGTTGTAATGATTCTGTTGAAACTATAATCTTAAGGTTAATAATAAGATAACTATACTTTGACATATTTACAATATAATATTATAAAGATCAACAGTAAGTCAATTAGTGAAGTACTCCACTAGTTTATATACTGTTCATAATTCATATATTGCCAGTATATAGTTTGTATCGTTTAATGTCTATTTAGATTTAAACTATCACCGTAAAAAATTAATTGGGCCACCCTACATAAAAGTTTGTTTTTTTCCCCCCCATTTCTTTTTGTCGAATAGCAAAAATATTTTAATATATAAGTTTTATTAAGGCAAATTGTTTACATTTTATATGGTTTAAATATGTCATTTATATTTTGTACCTATAACATATATGGTATATGTGAGCACAATCTATTGAAAAAATCCCTTATTTATCAGAATTCAACTGACACTGACATATATAACATAACATTTGCAGATAAACACATACGAGATACATAACACGAAAGACAAAGGGTCAATAAAATATGAACATATGTGTATTATATAAATATAAAATTAAATTTTTAAATTGAATAGCATTAGTCATGAAAATGTATAAATTATGCCGGAAAATATTGTTTTGCTTGGCTATAAATTTTATCAAAATATTTTGTCAGATTTCGTATAAGCTATTTATTTCTTTTTTTTTCTTACTAACATATCACATTTTTTTTTAATGGTTTGTAAAAATGTATGAATAAGATTGAAACAATTTGTATATTTGAAGAAGAATGTATATGAACCTTTTTTTTTTTTTTTGATTATATGATATATATTCGTATACGGAGTTATAAACTGCCTTAATGTTTTCATTCGGTTGATGTGTGTCGGAATTTCATGAAATAATTAATGTTTTCCATATATATATATTGTGTGTAGAGAGCTGTAGACGTATATATTTAAACCAATAATTTAATTTAATAGACTTTTTTCAACCAACCAAATATAACTTTTGTGTACATGAAAATGTAAATGTTATTAAATGCTACGATGTAAAGAATAGACAATAGACTCATTAAAACTAAAATATCTGATGCGAGAAAGGAAAATATTTTGGTTTTTACTTTACAAAAAATTGATATTTATTGCATGCGTAATTATTATTGTATTTTATTTAATATTATGTGATTTTACAAAAACTATATATATAGTTTTAAAGTATGTAATGTAGGGCCATTATTTATTAATTATTGTTAATTATAATTGCAATGGGACTATAAGTCTCTACATTACAAATTTAAAGTGAAAGAAAGAAAAGAAAAATAAAATTCAATTTAATAAATGCGGAATTCAAAAGTAGAGGAAATTCAATAATAAGATTAATGAAATCATATTACAAAATTCAACAAATAATGGTACAATTACGTACGCGGACGACAATATTTATAGTTCTGGAATAAAAAGATAGCCATAAAAATTTTCATAGCAATACGAATGTTGCTGTAATCTTTAAAAGGATAAATAAGCAATAATAATTTAAATTATTTTTAAAAGTCATAATACCATCCCATAATTAGACATATATTGTCAAAACGTCGAGGATCATATAAGCTCAAAAAAAACGCTCTGCTGTCGACCAGAAATATAACTGTAAATCAGACGAACAGCACTATTTAAAAAATTGGACAAAAAACGATACAGCTTTATCACAGATAATAAAAAATTGGGAAAAATTCAAAAAATCAAAAGCGAACACATTTTACGGTCCATTGTATTATTAAAATCATCAGAAATCTTTTATAGCGACGTATAGATGTACTATATATGACCATTCCGGACTTATATTGAAGATCATATTGCCAATTATAAATTCACATATTTAAATTTATATTAATTTTTCTAAAGTCATGAAAGGCGAGAAAAGAATATTATACTAATAATAATCAGAGACAGGATTAATTTTGGAAAATTGTCATACATTACTTCGGTTAACATTACGTGTTTGTTGAATTTCAATTAATTGCTTATTTTTTATATATGGATAAAATTATACTTTGAATTGGTCTAGTCTTATTTAAAATTTTCGATTTAATATTTTTTTATACCATAATAATTTCAAATTTTAAAATTCAATCAATAGAAAAATATAAAGTATAATATTCACATGAACTGTGTGTGACGGCGTGTATAGAAATTATATTTACATAAGTCTGAGTTAAATCTTATTGCCCGACTGTGTCTATATGGAAAGAAAGTATATATCGGCAAAAAAAAAAAAAAACGACCAAAATAGAAAACAAAAAATAGGAAAACAAAATACATATAGTCTGGAAAATGGAAAAGTAATCAATTTATACACACATATTATATATATATATATGAGTATCAATATATATATGTATAATAGAAAATATATATACTATATTTAAATAGAAAATCCATATACCCATAATGTAAGCATAAAACAGCACATGCATGCATGCATACCAAATACTAACATTTTGTTCAACTTTTTTAAACGAAATATTTCAAAGATTTAGTTTTTACAACATATACACGAGTATCTTTATATTAGTATATATGGGGTATGTATAAAAGATTATGTAAAACAATATGACGGTATACATGGAATTCTTGTTTGTCATACATGTTTTTGAACTTTATACAATAATAAGTTTATACGCCGATATGCATTTAAGGTGTAATGTCTATATATATACATATATAGTAACAAAATTATACAACACATGAACATGAGGAATGGTAAATACATTGTATGTTTTACATTTTCCCGTATACCATATATATAATTTCGAAATAAAACGTGTTCAATATTTTAACTACACTCACACACACGATATACGCAGTACAGAAGGTAGCTGTATTTCATAAAGATGATTTCCTTTTAAAAATTGTAATAGACAATAGACAACAATAATTGCATTCAAATAGAATCTCATTGTCACTTTTTTTTTTAAAACTTAAAACTTAAATGAAATTTGGGTCTTTAAAATTTTTAACTCAAACTTTTACATATTGTAAAGAAATTGTTCGCTTATTTAAAAGTAAAATATGTTTTTAACATTTTTAACTTACAATTAATTATAATACTATTTACAAATTGTTAAATAAAATTACCTTCAGCCTTTCTTTACGCTTAGCTTTGAATGCATTATATAGTTCTGTTGTTACAAAGACTGTGGAACACTTTAAAATGGCAAATGTTCTTACATTGAATATTTTGATATATGTGTAGAAGGTAAATTTATCTATTCAAATTTTGTAGTGCGTAGTTTTTCTCCTATATCTTGTTTTTACCTTACATGATGTAGCACTGCAGTATTTTATTTTCGCTTTATTTCATTCCTTATCGACAAATAATATCCGTTTCCGTCAATTTAGATTAGTGTATGGTTTTTTTTTTTTTTTTTTTACTTTTCCACAGGAGAATGAAATTTGAACCATTATTTATATATTCATGTACAATATATACGTGCGAATAAATAAGCAGTGCTTTAAAAAGTAATGTTCTTACAATATTTATTTTACTTGGATCAAATGTTAAACTCGATATAGTGAAATAAAAACGACGAATTTTATTCTTCAATATGTATTTGATATCCTTCAAAGTAACCTCTATTTATTTATTAACATTAATGTAAAATGTTTCAACAAATCATTAAAACACTGCGTTGAAAATATTTTTTTTTTCTGTATTGTCATCCGCAGGTCTTTCCTCTAATTTTTATTAATCAATTCGATGATGTGATTCATATCAAAACGCTTATTTCAAACTGTTTTTTTTTCATTGATTGAATAGCTCAAATGGTAGAACATCGGATGATTTTGGAGACGGATGATGAATGTTGGGTTTTTTATTAAAATTTCAATGATTTCGGAATCAAATTTCCAAGGATACAAATGATATTCCAGTAATTAATTATTTTTCGTATATTATTATCAGTTTTCGATGTTAATGAACGACTAGTGAATGTGAATCATATTCAAAATATTCACGAAACATTCAGTTTTAAAAACGTTGTTTACATATTGTTGTTTATTTTGATGGAGCATTATCATCGCACAATAATATTTTTTCAGTATATATTCAATTAACGTTTAATTATAAACAGCGCATAAATTTTATTTTTAACAGAATATTTAATGCAAACTCTTTGGTCTCACAATAATTTTTTTTCTAAAGCAAAAATCGAAAAAAATTAATAAAAGGGTTCTGTTCTTGTTACTATAAATCGTTTGGGTAACACTAATTATATACTTAATGACATCTCAAGATGACATTTAATGTTCCGATTTACTTTACGATTTTGAGTTATTTTAAATCAGAACAGTTTATTTCAATGTAGAAATTATTCATAAGGAAAATTTTTAGATGTCGCATCAAACTGCATGAAAGGCAAATGGAAAACAGAAAAATTGTTTGTGAAATGTTGTGTTAAAGTCGAAAAAGAAAAGTTTTTCTGAATACGTGTTATGTAAAAGTGGATTTATTATGATAATACAAGTGAGTGGCATCAATCATTTGCCATAGATGAAAGTCATAGAAAACGACGTTCGATATTAAATTAAATATAAACACAATTTTGGATATTTTTTTTTTATTGTTTTCGTTTTCGTTCATTTGAAGAAAACTATTTTAAGTTAAAAAGACAGATGTTTCACAAATTGAAGAGATTACAGTTTTAAAGCTATATATTGTCCTGTCATTGTTGTTATTGCATGACAATTATAGAGAAAGGATTACGTTATCATTAAGATAAAATTACATCTTCATATGTGTTCAATATAAAATATATGTACTGTTCCATAATAATATTTCTTTTTATATCAATATTTTATACCATCAAAAAATATAAAATTCAAGATTTTGTTCAAACAATAATTTATGTTATATAAAATTAAATTTGTTTAAATCAATTCTGTGACAAAAATACATTTTATATTCTATTATTAATTATAATTCTTTTAAAGTGAATTTCTACAATATTTTCACAAAATTTTGTATTTTTTATGTTAAATATTCATTTATTTTATATATCTGTTTTTTTTTTGTCTTTTATTAAACAAATCTTATTTCTTACATTTCTCGTATAATATAAAATCTGAAGATAAACCATATAATAAAATATTTAAATTTCAATTCATTTCTATGTGTTCGTGTATATATAGTTGGTATATGTGTACTCTCTATACTATCGTATAATATATATATTAAAATTATGTCACCCATAAACTAGTTCCACAGGAAAATGTTAACAATAAATAGGGAAAAAAAAAGTTGAAGATGAATTTTTCTCCTCATTCATTTCCTTTTTATTTTATTTTAATTTTTTTTTTGCTTTGTTGTAGTTGTAGTGCTTGTATTTTATCGCAATAAAAATTGTCAGGAAACCGCAGCTGCTATGAAGAGTTTTATAATTACTCCGCAATGAATACCATTAACTTTTCTGTACGTGCTTTTGTAAATTGAAAGAGGGTTGTGCCCTTTCAACACAATATAAATAATATTGAATATGCTATGAGATGGAAGTTGAGTGGTTTAAAAATATATAATATGTATCTCTATCGGTGTATGCGGTATAGAAAGGAGTATATGTTAGTTAATTTTATTTTTTTTAATTCTATTTAACATTTATGTTATCATAGATTACATATATATTGTTACTTTAGCTTACGAATATATAGTTATATTCAAATATATATACATTCGTATTATAGTTAGTCGTATAAAAAGGATAATATTTCTATGTACTTTTCCGACTATGGATTTACCTTTAACATTGCAAAATTTTAATAAAAAAAAAGTTTTATTTTAATTGTAAAACCGACAATATGTCGTACGATTTGTTTAAGTTATAATATGTTGTATATATAGTTTTTTTTTTTAATAGTACCCAGTTTCATTGTTTCGTATATATTCTATTGTATTATTATCGCATACATATACATTACATACGGATGTATATGATGCGGTGGTGTCGTGTGAGAAACCGGAAAATTTAGTGGAAGTTATATAATTTTTTCTATTTTTACACATTATATCAAATTTAGACATTTTCTAAAGCCACGTCTCATTATTTGTGTTCCTACCCTAGTAAAAATTTGTCCGTACTTTAAAAACTGAGGAAAATTTCCACATATAAAGAAATACTTCCAAGGAGAATCCGTAGAAATTATCATCGGAAATATACGGATAATCCAAGGACATTTTTTTATAAAAATCCATGGACAGTGTTGCACTCATCATATAAAATTCCCGCGGACATCCGTAAGATATCCATAGATATTTCCTCGGATTGAAACTAGGGTAATTATGTAATTACAATTTTATATTTTTAAAGGATATTTACAATAAGTTAAAATTTGAGTAAAAATATTTTTGTTTAATTATTCCTTTGCAAATCCACTATTATTTGTGTTAAACTAAACGAATATATAAAGATAAAATAGAATTGTATTTAAATTTTAAATGCGTGGTGGTAAGTAAGAAATTATTAATTAATTAATACTAATATAGTATTAATTAAAACGAATCGAATTACTCTTAACTTTTTCGAAGGTTTTTGTCACGTATTTTATTTACATTTTTAATAATCTGGTTAATTTTTTAACAAATAAATGACACTAATTATAGAGTTAAGACATTGAATTCCATATAAAATTCAAATTTATTTCGATGTTTAAAATTTCGAAATACTAACTTTTTTTTTTAATATCTTCACCAACATTCAGAAAATATATAGTATTTCTAACCATATGTCAGAAACTTTGTAATGTCAAATTGTTTTGTTTATAAATTCTTACTAAATTGATTTGGTATTATCAATATGGAAAAATTTCATTAATACTCTGGACAGTGCCGATGATCATATTACACAACACAGATCCTTGAAATGACCGAGATGCTTGAATGAATATCAGTACTACGTTTTCTTTTTAATTCTTTTTTATGTATGAGATGTTTCTTGCAAAGTCCTGGAAATGTTCGTGAAGTATTTTATTGTATCCTATAAGTTTTGTTTATCTGTTAGCTATTGCTTAAAATGTACTTAGAAGTTTCTGCAAACACAACCATTATGATATTTTATTTTAAACACATAAAAAAACTTTTGTATTCTTTGAAATTGATTGTGTAAAATTCGTATATATTCTTACTTTCTCTTATGAGAAATTCAAAAATCGATTATGGAAACTGTTTTGGAAACTTGCATGATGTTGTGAGGTAACCAAAATTTTGTGATATATATGAGTAAATAAGCAATTTCTAAGATGTTTTAACAAATTCTTTTGCATATATAGCACTTCCTTTTAAGATGTATATAAGTATAATCATGTTTATTTTGGTGTTAAAAATTTGTTATATATTGTATAATTCATTTATATTTATTTAAATTCGAATAACACCTAAATACTAACAATATTCTATATACCTTTATATACTATATGTAAAATTGCATACATAAACACATTTATATATATTTCTTAAAATATGACTTCGTTTCGCAACGCGTTCATTAATGAAAAAAAATAATTTAATTATATTAATATGCATAAAATATTCGGTTGTTATGTTGATTTTTACTTTACACATATATGTTTATATGTTATATGTTATTATATATAATATTATATATATAACAATATATGCGCATATATAATATTGTATAATATTTTGACATATTTATTACAAAATCAAATTTATTTAGATCAAAGAAACACAATACAAATTAACTTCATTTATATACTATTTAAATGTAGTATATACCATACAATATATATGTATATACAAAATACCATAATATATATATTTATATACGTTGAGAGATATATTAAATGCGTATATGTGTGTATATAATATGTATTAAGAATTTTATGTATTTCATATATATAGAGTATATATATATATATATAATGTATAATAGAAAGGATAATTAAATTAAAGACGAACAATATTGCTGTTATATATTTTATTATTATTTCCCTACTGTGTATACATTACAATTTGTTATATATATATATTGTAATACATCTAACTAATCTAACAACTAACTGAATAATACTTCTATATTATTATACGCATATAAATATTAGTGTAAATATGTGTTATGCATGTATGGTATATATGTATATGCGAATATATTTAATCCAAATATATATACCTAATGCAGTAATTAATATTAATAATAGATATAGAAATCTTCTACAATCCTGTCGTCAATTTGATTTACTTTTTATGTGGGATATATATGGTATTGTATATATATAACACACAGCCTCTCTATATTTATATATACAATTTTATACATTATTACATAAAAGCTCTATATATGTTCGTACAGTACGCGTATGTATAATACTACATTTATTGATGGTATAATAAATAAATTAATAAATATGTGTATATGTATGAGTGGAAGAAAAAAAAAATGTTTGTTTATATTTTTTTATATTGTATATTTAAGATAAATAATCTTAAAAGCATTTTGTGGTAAATTGAAATAACATATAATGTGATTAAATTAGTATATAACAATATAAAAATTAATAAGAATTAATCAAAATATAATTTATTTTTATACATTATGCAATAATAATTTAAACGCCTATATAACGCTGCGTTAATCGCATTTTATATTTTTCGGAATACTGCACTCTCTTTATTTCTGCTGCGCGTATAATAATTTAAATAAAAATTTAATAATTACTATATAATTTCAATTTTTAATAATTTCGCATAATTAGATATATTACTATAACTTTCTTGATATTATGTTATAGAAATTTGGAGTTTAAAATTGAAATTTCAAGATCCCTTGTAACGCTGTCCGTAGTTTGGTACGCAAAAATTCCGTAATTTATGTAGTTGTAAGTAGTTTCAATCCGAGGAAATATCTATGGATTTATTACGGATGTCAGCTGGAATTTTATATGATCAGTACAATTCTGTCCATGAATTTTTATAATAAAATTTCCTTTGATTATCCGTATATATTTCCGATGCTAATTGTCACGGATTCTCCTTAGAATTATTTTTTCGTTGCTCGCACACCCATTTTGTTATAACATTTTGTTTTAACTTGTAGACACAAAATTTAATATAATAATTACGTAATAAACAATTTTATATTTATATTTTCTTATGTAAAATTTAATTTAATTGTAAGATTAAATTAATAAATTCATAGTATATAATTTTGTAGAAATTTGGTAGATAAAAAGCTTACATTAACAAGAAACAAAAGTCGCGGATAAAATCCATGAAAAGTCTTACAAAATTCCTCGGAAATATATCGCTTTGAGTTGTTGGTTGTTTTAAAAATTATGAAAATAAATTAAAAAGAGTGAGGTGTATATCTAGATAATATACTGAATTTGAACCACTGTCATGGATAATTGGTGAATAATTTATGAATACAATACGGCGAATATATGTAGGAAATATTACCCTGGCAATCCAAATATTTCAATTGACCATGTTGATCTAAATAATATACTATTATATTAGGTAGAAAATATATGGAAATGCTGTAGACAAATTCCAATATATATTTTCCATGGAAAATATGTGGGTTTTTTCCACGGAAATTTTCCTCATTTTTCAAAGTATACGTACAAATTGTTACTAGGGGTGTTAATGAATAAATAAAGATGTGTAGAAATTCGCTAAATGAATCCTTGTCGGCAGCACATTGGTTTTTTTTTGTGTTACATATATTCCAAATTGATTGTTAATTTTAATTTTGGCCTCGAATAAACACCAAAATTATACGTATGTGTTGAACCAATTAAGTTAAGCTTTTTTTTTTTTCTTAATAGATAAATGTAATAAATTCATCAAGGATATATTGTTAAAACGTTAAAATATTGTCATAAATTAATTTAATACATTATATTTTAATAATATTGAAGTACAAATATTTTAATTTAAATATTAAATATGTATTATTTAACCAATTTAATTATTACCAAATCATATGAGAAATTTTTATGTTTGTTATAATACAAATATCTGTATTACTGCGAACGTTTTATATTTTTATTTAAATCATATACATAAAATTTAATATTATAAACTTTTACATATCCCGCCATAATTATGATACATGATATTTGTATCTGTAATAGGTTATAGTTAAAAAGTTTTTCTATACCAACACCGTAAAAGATTTTTTGTGCCTATGCAGATACATAACCAAATGTATTTCACAATTGTTAAAGCAAGTGTGCGTCAGAGTATTTTAGACCACATTAATATATATATATATAAATACAAACGTATTCGGAATTTCAAAAGGCAGCTGATTTATTTGTAAATTTCTTTGACATTTTACCCTAACCTATATATTATACATATATGTAATATATTTTTAGTTTACCTAAGTTTAGCAGTGGAATGAAAAAATATATACATTTTATATAAATAACTATCATGTGGAAAAAAGAAACCAGAAATGAAATACAATAAATAGCTATAAATAAATCTCAAATACTATTTAGCAGACAATATACAAATAATATGTATATACATATTTTACTTTTCCATTTGTATATAGTATATGTATTTAAGTTTATTGTTATATATGTACCGCATATATATTTGGTTTGATATATTATAATCATTAGGTAGATTGTATCAGAATTATACAAAAAAAAAGTTAGTCAGTTATAAATATTGTACCCACATACATATTTACACTGTGCAACAAAAGTGTTAACCCATCATATACTTAATTAATAATTCCATTTGATTATAGATTATTCAATCGCATACATTTTATATGTAATTAATATGGTACAAAAATATTATCTTTGAATTACTTTTTTCTCGATACAAATATTTGATTTACATTTACTAAATAATAATATATTTAAAAAATTCCAATTCATCATCAAGTTACTCCAAGTAGACAATATATATAAAATAATTGTATCAATTACAATTAATTTGGTAAATTACTCCTTATATGCGAGTGTAAATAACAACGGTACGCACCAATGAATTTGAAATTATCTTATATGAATAGTGGCTCAACACAATAATTTCAAAGATTATCCTCTTATTTTTTTTTTTTTGTATAATTAGTCAATTTCTTAACTTTCAAAAATTTCCCACTGACAATGAGTGTATATTAATTAATATATATTAACAAGTAATATATAATATAATTAATAAGTAATTAGTTAGTACCTTAATAAATTATTATATTTATGAATTAAACCAATCATAAAAATCACTGTTAATTAGAAAAAAAATAATAATTACCATTCGGATAATTGAATTAAAATTTTTTTTTTAATTTAAAAAAAATTATTATTCTAATTTTTTATAAGTATAAATGCAAATTTATGTCCGCCAACAAGTTCCATCTTATTTTTTATTTGAGGAAGAAAATGTATAACTTGACGAGCATTTAAAGTAAATAAGTTGGATGAAACTTATTAGGTGAGCTTAAAATGGTATTTTATAAAAGTTGATTCTAACACTTTCAATTCAAAATTGATGCCCCAAGAAGTATTAATGATATGACAGCATTGTGGTATGATTTTCTGCCCAATTTAGAAGAAATTTGGAAAGAGTGTATATAATGGGATAATTTAATTGTTTCCTATAATAATTTCCATAAAAAAAATATTATCTTTGTTAACTCATGAGTTTACTAGATAGTGTCCTAAACAATTTGGATCAAATTTGATATACTAGTTTATCACTGACTGTACCTGATAAATTGCTATTTGTTCATTAATAAATCTGTACAATATTAAAATTCTTGGCATAATAAACCGCGTAACACACTTGAATAGTAAAAAAGAGAATAAATATACAATGACAGTGACCTCAACTATTATGTTATAGAAAAAATAAATAGTTCGCAGAATTTGATATTTGATAATTAATAGTTTATTTAATTTAATTGTTTATTTATTGGTTTACTTATGTCTTTATTTATTTATATATTTTAAAAATATTTGTGATACAAATTCTATTTTTAAGAAATAATCGACTGAAAATATCCATGTTTCTTAAAACATTAATTCCTAATCATTCACTGTGTACTGTCTAATTATATTTCATATGAAATACAGTACGACTAAATGTGAAAATTATCCTGGTGATATCCTTGAAATGCCCATGATCCTGATACATCAAAACTACACAATTCCTTGTTTAATTATCTGTCATATAAGAATTCGCAAACCTATATCAAAAACTTATCCTTACAAGATCCTGAAGATGTACTTGATTTAAGATTTGTTTCTTGTTTTATTTGTTTTGATCCTGATATTCTGATATAGTTTAAATTAACATTCCTATACAATATACGTACATAAATTCTTTAAATTTAGATATTCACGTTATATAGAGAATTTGTTAACGTTACTCAATTTAATAATCAAAATACCTGAAACATTATTGAACATTACTTTATTAATACACTGTATACAAAAATATAGTATATATTATTTATGTGTATATTATACATTATATCTGTGCCCCAATGTATACATAAATAAATATACAAATTTATATAAATGTAAATTCCAAGTTAACCACTATCTACCTTTAACCCACCACCAAAAAACCTTCTAATATATTTATATGTTTGTATACCACTACTCTCGCTCTATACATGCTGCTGCCAACCAATAATAATTTATAAATCTATTGGTTCTTAAATTGTAACCGATGTATGCGTGTATATATGGTGAAAATTTTAATATATATTTATAATAGGCACGTAACTTGTATAGGTATACTGTTGTAGCGTGTACAGTGAAGCGAGAAAAGTATAAGAAAAAAAAGTCAGTTTATGTTATGCTTATGAATAAAACATAATGGCAAGTGTTTATATAGAGTATTTGTGCGTAAAGGAACTTTGATATGTGGTATATATTGTTTGCGAAGACAGTTTTGGTGGTACGCAAAATGGTAAAGAGCGAGAGAGAGGGTAATGTGATTTTCGTTTGTTATATCAAAAGAATATATTTAAGAATGTGTCAATCAAGCTTAACGCTATATGGTGTTCAAATCCTTGTTGAAAACATTGTTAGTTAAACAAAATTTTAACTGTAATCTGAATGTTATTTATAATACATATAATATATAGTTTTTTATATATATATATATATATATATATATATATATATATATACGATTATTTATAATACATACATTTATTATTATATAGGTGTTAGTAAGTAAAGTGTGTACGCACAGCACACCATTCATATGTTTGCATTGTATATATTTTTTATGTGAAAATTTATCTAACAAAAAGAAAAAAAAAGGGATAATATACCAAATACATTATATAAAGTATTCGTATTTAATACCTAACATATAAATAAATACATTTATTTATTATATGAGTGATTTTACACGTTCTATTTATAAATGTATTATTATTATTATTATTATTATAGTAGCACCGGAGGGTGACGCAATTTAAGGTGTATATATATATATGTTTTGAATTATGCTAAAGTAATTGAAATAATTTATAGGGTAAATTGTCAATGCCTCTAACGATCTGGAAGAGGAAATTAAAATGAGAATATTGTAGGTGAAAACTGTATTCAAAAGGTCGCTACTAAGCAGATCAACAAAACTCTCACTATAAATAAAACAACTATTAGTCGCTAGTGTTAATGTACTGCAATAATTCATAGAAACTAAGTAAAGAAACGAGCTTATGATACTCAGCAGAACAATTTGTGGGCCAATTTGTGAACAGAACATCTGGTAAATGAAATAATTATAGGTGTCATAAAATCCGGCAGATTGCGAAGTATTACAAAAATGCACAATTTTACAATAGTAAAGTGAACAAAAAACATTGAGGGTTTCAGAAATGCCATCAATGATTCAGCGAATTTGAATTTGTAGATTAATGTTGATAGCTAGAGAATCAATTTATTATAAGAATTATTATTATAATTTTTCTAAAATTATAATTTTATTATTATTATTATTATTATTTTTAACTTTTAGAAGAATGAATATATTCTGGATGGATTATGAAGAGGGAACATAAAGAGGTTGATGATTGGAAGCTAAAAAACATAGGAACTATTATGGATTCACCTAAAATCCCGTCCAAATTGGTTTAGCTAATAAGTAAATAAATAAGTACATTATATAAAGATAACATTATATAAATATTTGTAATAATATTTGATTTAATGTATTAAACATGAAACGTTAAAACGAAAGATATAGCGAGAATCAAATTGTTTGGAAAATGTACCACAACTAATTGTATTAATGTATTAATGTATTAATTATGAATTCCTAAATAATAATAAATGCAATAATAATATTAGTAAATAATAATAAATTTGATTTTCGTGGAAAATATCCACATATTTTCCATGGAATATATATATTGGAATTTTTGCCCAAAGAATTTTCATACATTTTCCACTTAATATAATAGTTTTTATTTAGGCCAATTGAAATCTTTGGATTGTCGCAGGGAAATATTTCCAACATATGTTGTATTCATAATTTATTTCAGCAATTATCCAAGACAGTTGTTCAAATTTTGTATATTTCACTTATACTTAGATATAATCCACTGTGTTTTTAATTTATTTTCATAATTTTTAAAACAACTAGCAATTCAAATCGATACATTCCCGCAAGATATTTGTAAGATTTTCCATTTATTTTAAGTTACAGATAAAATAAGGTTTGATGTCAAACTTTTTATTATATAACCACAATATGTCTAGGTGATATTGTATTCCCTACACAATTCTTCTTGCAAATAAAATCCAGAATTGAATCACCCTATATTTGTCCTTATAATATTTATTATATCATATATAGCACAGGTGTATAAAAATTGATTAATGAATCTTTAAATTAAATGTTGTATATACAGCAAGCATTTCTTAAAAGTTTTGTCCAAAATATATTACACACATTTAAGACCATTTTTGTATTTATTATTATTATTATTATTGTATGAAATAATATACTGATTTATTATTACATATTTTATTATATAACAATAAATATAATATTTCTTTTCTAAAAAAAATAATTCTATATATGTATAGGTTTTGCTTTGCCCCATATACATATTATCCCTATTCCATATATACATATATATTTAAACATACTATAAGATACTATATAAATTATATACTCTTTATATTTATATTTGTATATTTAATAAGAGGATAAAGACATAACTTTAATGCTTTACTACAGCTATTATGAATATATATACAATATATAGTATAAAATATAACTTATACACCTATAATAGAATATATATATATATAATATATTGTACATGAAAACACAAACGAAAATCTTTTATCGATATATAAAAAGATATAAAATCTCATCATTTTCGCTATATAACTTTAATATATAATGTACTATACAAAATGTATATATAATATATATATATAACAATATACAATAGTATTGATGAAGCTTTTTTAAAGACGCATTTACGGATTTTCACCAGAACCTTTATAACTGTAAATTTAAACTTCAATAAAATACAGATACATACCATAGTTACATATATATGTACTAGTATATTCTATTCTTTGAATATATATATATTTATGTATACGTTATTATATTATTATATAATAATATATATAATAATAATAATAATAATAGATATATATATATATAATATATATACATAAAGAAAAGAAAAACATATGATTTTGCCATTTTAGAAAAATCTATATGTACAAAAAGAATATCTTACACTTTATATGGTACCCTTGACAAAAGAATTAAATAAATTTTCAATAAAAGCATAAAATTGTATAATATAATATATATGACAACATAACATCAACATCAACATCAACAACACCAACAACAACAATATACAATTTTACTCTATATATATTAATATGCAGCAGTGTTTTATTTATTTATATATAGAAAATTTTATTTTAATAGTATTAGAGAGGATTTGATATTGAATTTGGTTTCGGTTCTTTTGTTATTTATTTATAAGTAAGTAGGAAATATAACGAAATTTTAAAATTTTTTACATAACCATATATAATTTAAAGAAATTTCACACAGATTATATATAACATTAAGTATTCATGTATGCTAAAATGTGATAAAATTGTTAAAATATTTATTATTATGTGCGTATATGTAAAAAGTGCTATATATATAAAATGCAGCTTTCATCTATTGTTTAAAAATCGAATACTAAAATAAAAATTTAAATTTTTTGTAACATTAACAGTAATCATCATATAGTTAATCTGTATATATTTCTATATAGTATTGGGTATACAAATATGAATTCGTTCGTTTTTTTTTTTGAATAGATGTCTTTTACTACTACTTGTATTTTGTTAAATCTGCGGTGACACTTGTATTTTTATACAAGACAATTATTTGAAGTGTAAATATTTATTATTTAAAAAAAAAAAGTGTTGTGAAAACGTATCGTTAGGGGTGAGCATGATCCATTGATTACAACTTGTAAATGAAATGTTTTCGATGGGTTAAAAATAGCGATTTTGACACAGTGGCATGAAAAAACCATAAAATTGGAAGCTTAAATTGTCTGAAACTATTATTGTCAAGATGTCTACCAGACGACAACTGAATCGACCTATAATGAATGAACGATTAAAATGGAAGAATGTATAGATACTACAAATTAATTTTTCAACATGCCACTGTTACTGAATCGGTTTAAAACTTATTATAGAAGCAAAGAACTGGGAACATTGTTCCTTCAGATTACCATTTGTTTCGATCGATGTAGGCATCCACCATTTCTGAAACACATTTCACTTACTTAGTACGAAAGTATCAAAATTGGATTGCATAAATTGTCACCAACACACCAGATAAGTTATCTATTAGTTGCCTGAAAGATGGGCGAAGGTTGTAGCTTGAAATGGTATATCAATGTATAAAAAAAGAAATGTCTTTTATTTTACATTGAAATGATAAGGTCTTTTTACACTAAATTTTTATTTCTTGGCTTATTTTATGGTTGATGAAATTACGTTATTATATGTTTAATTTAGAAAATCGCTAATATTTCACAAGTAAATCATAAATTACTGATGTGGAATACACATATTTCACTAGTGGCGAAGGCTGGGAAGTAACATTCAGTTTTCAATGTCACTATATTTTTCTTAATACCTGGGTGAAATTAAATTAATTGTAAATTATGAAAAAAAAATTTCGATGTTCACCGAATTAAATGGAAAATCTACTTTTATGAAAATCATCTTTTTGAATTACGAGCCATAGTTTTAACGACTGTTTTGAATTATAATATTTTTTATTTATGAGCCATAGTTTTAAGGGATTGCTCACAGCATTGCAAATTATAATCTATTTCCAAATTTCCATAGAAGAGATTTTTAAAATTGATTCATGCTTTCAAAAGATATGACCGAAGACAATTTAAAGAAATTTGTGATACTTTATAATGAACAACTCAAATGGTACAAAAAATGTGTCGGCATTATTTCATACAAAATTTCAATGACAACAAATGGAAAATCGGTTATATCTTCTGAACGTGTGAATCGATTTTAAAATTCTCTTCTATGAAAGATTGGAAATTGATTATTATTTGCAATGATGTAATCAATCTCTTGAACCTATGGCTCATAATTATAAAAATATAATAATTCTAAATTTTCCGACAAATTTATTAAGTGGACATTCCATTTGTTTTTTCATAAAGTAGTCTACTTTAAACTCGACTACCAGATAAATATAGTGATATTGCAATCTGAAAACATTTTTCATGCGGTGTCGCCACTGTATTACACACATAAATATTTGGTGATATCGCATATAAATGGGTATAAATTATTAATTATGAATACGAATAAGTGCATTAATATAAAAATGTAATAATAATATGAAGCTTGTGAAAGAATATAACAATAGCAATTTATGCTGGATTGATGGATTTAAATAATAAATTGATGTTATGGAAAAGATTATTTCCATTTATTAATAATATATAGTTTTTGCATTATTGCAATTGTGGAAGAATTCTATGATATTCAATTTTATTATTTGTATAAAAATGCCATATAAATTATTTTATTTTCTTTACTACTATTTTAGAAACTTAGTTTTTTGAAAATAATAAATTTGTTATAAACATATCTATATTGAATTCTACATAATTATGATAACAATAAAAGAAGGCGAGTCGGAAAACGTAAAACTTTAGATGACTATATATACAGTAAACGGTGATATTAGGATCCTTAAAATTCGAGATGCAGTACGTAAGTAAGTATTTGTAAAGAATATATTATAATATAGTTTGCATTATATATTTTACTTGAAAATAAAATCCTTAAATGTTGTCGATAATTTTTTGTATGATATGAATTTATCAATTTTGTATCTTTAAAATTTTCATAAAACTTTCTTAAGTATATTTATGTATGTTGTCAAAATCTAATTCTTCTCATAAAATCACTTAATGGAATTGATTGATATTGAAAAGATTTCATTCTATATATACAAAAATAGCAAAAATTGTGTGTAATAGAAATTAGTTATAAATTACTTTATTTAAGTAAATGAATTTTTTATTTTTTTTTGTGAAAGGATTTATAAAATGTAAAATTTTGTTTTTTTTTTTTTCAATTAAGTGTATTATTTAAAAATTTTAGACCATTAAAAGATTGTTTTCTCTTACGTAGAGTTATAAATTTTATAAAAGAAAATATCAGTTCAAATTTATAATAATTGAATTTTAAAGAAAAAGAATGTACGCCAAATATAAATATCAAAACAATTGTGTTACAAGTAAAATTTTTATAGTATTCAAATTATATAATTTATAAATTAATTATTATATTTCTTACATTTTAACAATTTAATAAAATATATAAATTTGAATAATATAAAGTTGAAAATTTGAAATATTCTTATAAATTATAACTTTTTAGAAGATCTGTTGGAATATTTTATAAGATTTTAATTTAATTTTAATTTCAAAAAATATTTCTTATATTGTACTATATTTAATAATTAAAATAATATAAATAATTATATAATTTTCTAATAGCAAAACTTTTCCAAATGAATATGTTTATGAAAATTGATTTATATAATGGATAAAATTCTTAAAATAGAGTATAGAAACTGTGTATTAACCATAATGACCAACTTTTTTTAGCACTGACTTTATCCAGCACTACTTCACAATTAATATTGTGTGGAAAGTCAACTTTTATGAATCATCATATTTTTTACATTACATCGGCTGTATAAATTTAACGAATTTCCATTATTGTTAACAGAATTAAAAAAATTTGATTATAATTTCCAACTTTTCATATTGTAGAAATGTATTTTAAAATCATTTTAAACTTTTCCAAATATAATATGATCGATTTTTTGTTTGATGTCAATGAAATTTTATATGAATCAATGTTAAACTGTGTAATTTTGATTTTTGTTTTCACTTGGGCGAGTTGATGTAAAGTACCAGATATATTTTGAAATTGTTTATTATTTGAGATTATAATTTCTATGTAAATTATTTTACTCCCAGTGTAGCTCATGCGGTGTATAAACATTCATTATGCAGTCAAGTTGGTAAATTACTATGCACTGAAGAATATAGTTTAACAATTCAACAATTTGTTTGCAATCGTCAAAAGATATAGTTGTATGATTTTAATTCCATTAAATTTATATGAGTGATTAGTGCATAATGGCGTGAGCAGATGATTTCACATACATAAGCGCAGTAATAAACAATAAACATTAATTAAATAAGGTATATTTCATAGTTTGTTCAGATAACATCGATTGCTGCCAGTATCGCAATGAATATGGGACTGGCATTGTAGAAACAATTTCAGGATCAATATTCAAGGATTTTATTTCTATATTTAATATAGAAACTATATTTACATATAGTGGGAACTTATATGACATAGGAAATTAAACTAGGAATCTAATTTTCTCATACAATTCTATAATTATATATATATTTAGCGGTAATATGAACTTTCAATCATTATTTTTTAATAGCAACTATGTCAAATGCTCAAGTAAATGTATAAATTAATATAGATTACACTTAAAGTTTTGATATTATATGTTTATTTTGTGAATTGTGTACGTTTAACTTTTTTGTCTTTATTATAAAAAGTAAATAAAAATAAACCAACAATTTAATACTTTAACGCAACAACATTCACATATTCACAATATAAAATTTTAATATTGTCAAAATTTATGCACTAACTGTTTTATAACACTTATAGGTATTTTCATTTATCAATTATGTGTTATCATTTGAAATCATTTTATGAAATTATATAAATATGAACATGTATTACTTTATTATATATGAAGAATACAAATATGTATTTACAATTATATATTCCGATAATAAATACAATATATTATATAGATTATATTGTGAAATGTGTCAATATCATCATATACACTCTCTGTTCCATAAAAAACCGGAATGGCTATATATACCATAGAACATGTAGAACCACTTCTGACTGCTATTATGTTTATGTACTGTGAACATAATCATTTACAGAAGACAGAGAAGCTATAGGTGATGATGAGCGTCCAGGTCGACCATCTGAAGAAATTTACTGAAGAAAATATTGAAAAAGTGCTTGATTTCGTGAAAATTTTTAAGAAATCTTCAACGATATTCATGGAAATGGTGTTTGAAATAACGATAACAATAATTCATCGTATTTTAACTGAAAAAATGATCTTCAATAAAATGATGATCAAAATCGTACTGAATTGAACTAAATAACCAATTTATTTTGCTTTATCATTCACCATTTTCAATTAATTTAACTCCCTGCGCCTACTTTCTATTCCCTAAACTTCATTTGGCTATGTAAAAGGACACCGTTTGCATCATTTGAAGACATAATAAAAGACGACGACCACCGTTATCAACAGCATTCCAATTACAAACATAAAAAGTCATTTGATTCACTTGTTAAACATACAAACCAGTTGTATTTCAGTTGATGGAGATTATTTTGAATAAATAAAATGGTTTTTATGAAAATTTAATATTTATTTCTGTGTTTTTTTTTAATCCATTCCGGATTATTATGGGACAGAGGTTGCGTGTAGACAATATATGGGAAATAATAATGTAATATTATATACGACGAGTATATGTTATAATATAAATTTGATTTATTGTTTATAATTATATGCACAAAAATGACACAGAATATCATTATTTTTTTATGCTATAATAAATGAAAATAACAAATTATTTGATAAAATTAATTAAAATAATAAATCATATAATTATGTACACCTATAGATTAAAATTTCCTGTCATGCATATAGAAATATTTATAAAATTTTAATATATAATATTTTTTAATTATATACCTATTTAGCGAATATTAATTAATTTATAAATTGTATATAATATGATTATTTTTTTATGTGATATTAAAATGATTAATTCTTTAAAATTTACTTTACTTTTATATATATTTACATATTACAATTATGTGTTATTTGTGTCTATATACATATGGTATATATATATGTATGTATTGTTATATATATATACATATACATTATAATGTTGAATAACCTCAACGAAGTCAATCTGACTCCGTTAGGGAGTCACTTAATTAAACGGACTCCCTACTAGAGTCAATTTAACCCCGATAAGATTAGTTAATTTGTTTAATTTTTTTATTTTTATAAGCACTTTTGTTATTAACATAAAAAAATATTATACAGGTGAATACTAATATATAAATTAAATACATGATACTTACTACAAATACTAAATGTTTAATTGGGAATTAAAAGGTAAAAAAAACGTCAAATTAACACTAAAAGTTTATTTAATTGTTTTATGTTGAATGTATAACATAAAAATTTATAAAATATATGTCCACAAAAGGCAGACAGCAGAAGAGCGGTGATATTAAATAAGTCAAAACTGTGTATTGTTTATCAGCATTTTTTTCTGAATACCAAATATAATGGCAGAAAACGTATATAGACGCGTAGAGCTTATGGCATCTACTAAACATTCATTACAGCCAAGTTGGTAAATTACTTTGAATGGGAGTATTTAACAATTCACCAATGGTACTGCAATTAACGAAAGATAGATGTTTTCAAAATTATATTATTTTTATTTGGGTGATTGTGTGCAGACATTGTTAATCTTTGAGTACCGTCCAACACCATATTTTTAAACCATATCAATTTTTTTTATTCTATAAACGAATAAATAATCGTCCAGCTGAAAAATTTCAGTATTTTAATATGCGAAAAATTTTCCATATATAAATATCGAGAGAATTGAATCAGCTATATTTCACGTTAACACACATGAGCGCAATCTGCGCAATACCATTGCGCTACTGATGAGTGATGTTGTACCTATACGAACATTAAATTACCAAACCACATAACGGGTGTAGCTAATAAATGCATTTCGTATGGTGTTTTATATATTGATATTTAAAATTATAACCCATCTTAATTGTGGATATTGTTATCATAATATAAAATACAATGAATTTTAAAAATTGTTTAAAAATTTGCCATGCGCATACAATAATTATATTATTGTGATTTGAAAAAAAATTGTCACCCTTTTTAAAAAATTAAAATCTATTTGTTTTTTTGTTTTTTTTTTCGTTATGTTCCTACCTATAAATTTTACATTTTATTTAAAATGTCAAATGTCAAAAATTTATTTGATTTTTGTTTTTGTTTTATTTTTCATACCTGCGTTTCGTTCGTTTCGTTGTAATAAAAATCGTAAATAAAGTTAAATTATTTAGTAAAGTTTTATTATTTCATTCATAATTAGTATAATAAAATACTAATTATTAATTAATTACTCTTTTAATATAATATAATAGTTTTAGTTTGTAAATGTGTAAAACTTAATGTTAAATGCAACACAATACACTTTTTTTTTTGTATAGTTGCATTTCTTTGTCTTTGATTTTAGGTTGTGGTTTTTTTTTTTTTTATAATTAATTAATTAGGTTTTTATTCATATTTATTTAACAAATAATATATTCTAATATCATTAATTATAGTAAATCTTATTAGAAAGATTAGATTTTTACTTTTTTAAATGATGTGCAAAAAAAAAAGATAAGAAAAGAATATTCCTTGTAAAAAAAAAATTTGAGTGTGTGTTGGTCTGTGTGATAAAGTTGGATATTTTAAATTTTAAAATAAATATTAAATTATAATATTATAAATTTCTTTTTTCTTAATATCATTCAAGTTATTTATTTTTTGATAATGTGTTATTTAAACACACGTGTCGGTTTCGGTTTCGGTAATCGGTATTGGTGTTGTTAACATTTATATGTACGCAAAATATATCTTGAACAAGAACCAAACAAGATATATTCTATCTGAAGTCTATTCGGCTGTGTTATGGATAGCATATTTTTGTTTCGGTGAGTAGTTGCACTTTTTTAATATATATTTATATAAATATTTATGATAAAATTAATTATTTTAAATATGTTTATTTCGTTTTATTTTATATTTAATCTATTAATTTTTATGGTAACAATTTAATTGTATTATAAGATGAAGCAATTTCAGTCTAATATTACCCTTCCTGTATTATTTTGTTTGTTTGACTTTTACAATATGAAAAAAAATATACTACTTAAATTTTTACACAAAAAATGTAATTAATTAATAATTAAATTTAAGTATGCACTCATATGTGAATATGGAATATATGAAAAATATACTGTAAATATACATACACTATGGACTAATTACCCATATAAAAATAATAGAATTATGAAAACATCTATGCTTCATTAATTGCAGTCCAATTGATGAATTTTTATATGCTCCCATGACGGTAACGAATGTTTACTAGATGCCATAAGCTCCACTTGGAGTAATATGACTTGTATGTATACATATTGTTGAATGTCTCAGTTGGTATTCTTATACACATGTGTTTTATGGAAATATATAAATATGATTTTTTCATCACCTTTATCTTTAACGGAGTATATAACACTTTTTTTTTTTTGTAAGTCTATTTAAATTTATGTTTGATGACAATATAAACAACAACAAAAAAAAAACATATATAAATTTAATGCAACAAACACAATCCGAAATTTATCAATGTATAACATTCAATATTATATATATTGTTCACCTATACATATATTAAAAAACCAAAAACTTTATCAAAAATTATATATTATACAAATTTTACGACAGAATATATAATTTATTTATAATATATTATAGGGTAGGGCGAACAATGTTGCTGGAATTCAAACGCAATTGCAGTTTCAGTTTATACTTTAGTGGATATTTGTTTTGTTTTGGCAATTCTGAGGTCGGCGCACAAGATACAGTCCGCGTTTAGATTCAACGAAATCTTTTATTATTTTTTAAATCTTAACTTATACTAATTATAAATGTATATAAAGGATTTTAAGGATATAAAGGATTATGCGTTTAAGTTCTGCAGAATCGATGTTAATGGTGCATATCTTCACAGTGATATTGAATAAATTTTGCTGGAAAATTTTTAATTCATTTGTGATTTTTATTATAAATTCGTAACATTATACCCCGTTCTACCCTATTGGCATTATAATGATTGACATTATTGAAAATTTAACGTTAACATGAGCACAGAACACAGTCTATATCGTTACTAAATGTATTCAATAGGGAAGTACATGCAATGTTATATATATATATATATCGTATATAACTAAAGAAAAACAATAAATACTTCATTAATAATAAGTCACTCAGAATATGTAAAATATGGAATTTATTTTTATACCTATACCCCACCACTTTCTGTCCGGAAAATAATCGAAATGAATTAAGAAAGAAAAGCAAACAATTAATTTATTTTTACAAAAATATAGAGCATCCGAACAGAAAATACAATTGGAGTAATTTTATTTATGCGAAATATACTCCTCAACTGTAATACGTTGGAATTGGAATTCAAAAACTTATGTTTTGGTGAAATAATTAGCACAAGAGTTTCGGTAGCATTTATTGCCAATGTTCAAATCATATTTAATGTTTTTATTTATATATTTTTCGATCGACGACGCATAAATTAAATCAATCAGCCGCTAATAAATGGCACGGATCAAATCCATATAACAGAAAGTTCTTCCGGTTATTTTTCGGACCAAGGTATATTGTAAAATGTGTATACATTTTTAATTCATCTGAAAGCAATTTAATATATTATAAATAATTTTGTATAGTTACTGTTCATATACGCTTTAAGTTCATAAAACCATATTTTATTCAATTATTTATTTTATAATAAGCATTAAGCTTTGTGCGGTTAAACATATATTATTAATAATTAAATAGATTATTTATTATTCCATAAAAAAAATAACATAATCTATCATATTAAAATACAAAAATTAAATTTATATTTATTTAAAAGATAAAAGAAAATTAAATTTAATTTAATTTATATATAACCATATATTTATATGCAAATATATGAAATACCGCAGATAATTTATGTTAAAATGAGCATGTTATAATAAACATAATTTTATATCCAAATAATATTATTATAAAAAAATTGGAAATTAAATTAAATTTACAAACAATCAATTCAAATTTAATTTTTTTTAAAATCATATTTTATTACAATATTATTTATTTTTTGTACTTTATCAGTAATTTCAAAGTAAAGTGAGTAATGTTTTTTTTTTCTTGTTTGTTTTTAAATGCAAAAATTTAAATTTATTTATTTTTTCTCATATCCATTTTTACGCTTTATGAACGGGAAGTCTATACGAAATATGTATTCATTTATTTACTTTTTACCATAGGCTGGATGAATGTGTGTTGTGTGTGTGCTTATAGTATGTTATTTTTTTCATATTACATGTTGTAATATATGTAAAGAAGTAGATTGATGTTTAAATATATAAATTGTGATATTTTTTTTTTCCCCATTCATGATGAGAATATATAAACTTTGTTGCAAAAGGTTATCATATAGGAAAAATATTACAATATATTTAAGGTATATGCGTTAGGGTACGCGAGTGTATGTGTCCCAACAAGAAAAATAATCCATATTATTATTGAATTTTCTTTTACTAAATATATAACATCATAAAGTAATCTTGTTTATCTAAATAAAACACCTAATTTTCAATTTATATTAAATTTGAAGTATTTTTTCAACAACAAAATTTTCAATATTTTTCTTACATTGAATAAAAGTTATGAATAATTTTCTTTTCTTTTCCTTATTTTACTTTCAATTTTCAAGTGTACTTATTTATTTGCCAATTTATAATATTATATAATACATAAAAAATATATAAATAATACATTATAAAAATTCCATAACTTTATATTTTATGTAAAAATAAAGATATTTTAAAGCAAAACGTAATATTACAATTTATATTTTTCGGGACGGTAAATCACTTATAATCTTAAAAAAGTTGAAATAAATATGTAAGTATAGGTGAAACTGTATATATAGGGTGGTGTCGTCAATTATCAATCACTTAGAGATATCATGTTTTAGCTTTGCATACTCATAAATATAGGAGTGTTATTGTTTTCAATGTTTAAAATTTATAATTTTATTTTCTTCGGTTAATTAAATTACACTGACACAAAAATGAATGTTTGACATTAAATCTAGTAAATTTTTCACAAAATGTATTCCAACAGTTTGTGAATGTGAATGCGTGACTGTTAAAAACGTTCATTTTCTTGCAAATTCTATTCACGAAAAAATTTTGAATCCATTTTATATTCACAGATTAAGTTTTGTGCAGTGTTTGGATTTTAGTTTTTAATTTTATTGAAAATTGTTAAATAATTTATTTATTATCGATCTTCAAATCGAAAGAAAGTACTAAGTTAAGAGATTACAATATTCCAAAAACTATTATTATAAAAACTTCGTAATTTTCAGAACAATTTATAGGTTAAAATAAAATAAACGAAGTACACGTCAATTTTATTATGTTTTCTATATAGCATTCGATCTACAAGAATTTTAGAAAATTCTTCAAAATGAATTGAAATAAAATACATTACGAACTCATAAATAGTTGTTGCGGTCTTATATGTGACTTAAATAACTATATGTAATTATATTTTCACTACATTGCTATAGAATACACTTTTTATAAATTAATGAATCTTTCGTGAATTAAAAAATACATTTTAGTAGTATTTTCACGAAACATTTATTTTCACATTATCATGAATCTCAGAATTCAGCTATGTTTGTTTTAGTTACGTAATTTTTTCAATATTTTATGATCGTATACAGTAATACACAAATAAAATTAAAAAATCGAAAAAATATTCCAAATGGTTATTGTGTTTGTACAAAATTCATTTCAAATACAGAGTGGCCGAAGACTGCAGGAGAGTGAGTGACAATACGTGCCATTGCCCTATATAAAAATTTATGAAATTATTAAAAATAATATTCTTTATATTAAATTGAAATGTTTAGCTAAAATAAAATAAAATGTTATAGATTTTATGGAATTATGGTAAAGGTATATAAATTCATTTATATGTAAATACAATAAGAAGGTGAATCCGATTTAGAATTTCTATATGGTAAATATGATTTTAGTAATAAGATTATAACAACACTAATATTTTTAAAAGAATAAAGTTTAAATATTATATTTTATTAAATTAAATTGAATTTTCTATATACAATATATTATTCTATACTTATTAGATGACTGTGTGTGTACGATTAAATTGATCTTATTTGTAAATTTTTCGGTTTATTTGTATTTTATGTGTATTAGCAAATAATTTTAATCGTGAAATATATAATTTACAGAAGAAGTATTATGCATTGAAATAGAAGACACGATGTTAGAAAATTTTAAGCCATTTATGGATATTATTGTTATAATTATTAGTAATCGAAGGTAAATTAAACTTGAAATTTATGTGTGTTAAACTGGAAAATATTTGCTATTCATTGTCACATATGGCTTCGAACTAGAATACGTTTATGTGTGTAAATGTGAATGCAATGAGAGTTATCATATTAAAATATTGGCTAACACTTTGTAAGTGAATCGACGAACAACTGGTAAAAACCGGTTTTAATTACTGTGCTCAAACTTGCGGAAAGTATGTGGCTTATCGCATGATTTTATTGGGAACACGCGCCGGTGCTGTTTGTTGTATGTTATTAATAACTTTTTATAATATATCACATTATCACCGACGTTTGTTATGAAAAATATATTAAATAAATGTTCAATAAATAAAAACAAATCAAATGCTTTATGAATTATGACACACAACGCGTATATGTACTTCTACTAATATTATTACATATTTCAAATGCAATTATGTAATGCGATTTGTATACATTATGAAATCGTATATAATTTTATACAAATAACTTTGTATGCGTATTATAAAATATATTTGTATGTTATACAAGCAAATAGTGTTACACTAAAACCGCTCCAAACATTTTTTTTCCGCACGAAACTCTGTTTTTTCTTTATCAATTTTATAGAATTAGCCACATAGAGATTCATTATTATAAAAGTTCAAAGATGCATACAAATGCAATAATCCGAACTGAATAAGGAATTGTTATTTTACAGTTCTTGTTACATTTACCGCATTATATATTACAATATAAAATCGGAAGGTTGTTCCGATATGGAGTACCACGTATTACAAGTGATTGACTGTATACAAAAATATTATACATCAGAAAACTTCAAACAAGTTCTTCTTCATATGTATAACAAATCATGTAAATAATTATAATAAAACAAATACTTATAGTGTTTTAGAAAACAATAATTTCAATTTAAAATATAGAAATATATTATAGTATAGAATATTTATGGTAAACAATGGATATACATTAATTAAAAATTGGTTAACCGTAAATTATTTTATTGATTATTTTATATTGGATGTATTGTTATATCATCGAAAAATTATTGTTGTTGAATAATTTTACATATTCTGGGATATATATATATATATATATATCATTTTGATAAACAATAATTTGTATGTGCTATCTATAGATATGTATATAGAGTGTGTGTGATCGCATATATATGGTTATGGTATACTCAACGAACGAATGGCATAATACTTATATAGAATTTATGGTAAATGATGTATAAGAAAATAACTGACATATTTTATAATTTATTATTACTAAATACCAATAAATATACGATATAAATACGTTTTATATAATACAATATATATTTTATGTACACGCATACAGATATAACTATATAGGACATTATCGACTAACATCGAAATATTTAATAATAACCTTCCCGTTAAACTATTTAACATATTCTCGTCGTTATATTTGGTATATATATATATATTTACCAAAAATATGTAAATTATTTAATAATCCAATTTATAATCAATAAATTTTTGGTGTTATCGTACCCATATAGTACAATGCTCGTTATGTAAAAAAAATATTTAATATTCCATTATATATATTTTTTGTTTTATTTCTGTTGTTGTTAATCTTCTGATCATGGATTAAAATTAAGACAAAAATTATTTCAAATTTATATATTGCACTATTATGAATTATGAAAAGAATTTAAAAATCTTAACTTATTTCAATAATCTTTTGTTTTTTAGATGATATTATTTTAATGAAATATTAAATATTTATGTAAATAAATATATATGTGGTGATATACGTGAGCGTATCCAAATACAATTTAAACAATTACAAAATAATTAAATTTAATAAATGTTTTGAACTTATTCAAGGTACATATTGTGCGTGTAGTAAAGGAAATTGATAAACAATCAACATATTTTTTAAGAAAATCTTGATTTTACAAACATCAAGTTACTACTTTAAGGATACAGATAAAAAGATTTTATTAAAATTTATGAAAAAAAAAAACAAAAGAAACTGTATAGGAAGTATTGATATAAAGGCAAGGCAGTTTATCTCAACAGCCAATTAAACAATTAAAATTTTCCTAATATACAAGTAATTTTACTTTTATCTCAAAAAAATCATTAATAACAAAAATTCCATTGACTAAAAATTAATGGTTTTATGAGAATGAAAACAATATTGGAAAAACTTTATATTTATTTTCATATTCAATTATCGTTTCTCATGAATTTCATATTTATTTATATTAAATAAACTTATTTCCTATCATATAATTATATGTTTATTTGAAGTAACACAATAAAGAGAAAACAATTTTCACATTCACATTAAAACATATATATAGCTTTTTCTACCGAAACTTCGATGGCTGTATACCAATCAATTTCTTTGACTGTATGAATAATAATATAAATAAAACTTTTTTGAAAATACCTTAGGCAAATTATAATAATTTATGTATTCATAACAAAATATATTTTGTAATCATATATGAGTATATTATTTAAATTCACATAACTATATGTACCAGCACAAAAATATGTAAAATATGTAATTAATACAACTTTATTGTTAATAGAAAATTATTTAAATAAGATAATAAATCTTAATTAAAATATAATAAGATATTTAATGAAATTAATTTAATTTATTAAATGTGTAATAACATATAGGCGCAAAGTTTTACAATCATTTTCTATATGTGAGTATATCTACGGTATACATAAACATATTTAAAATACAATATATATCCTACACTATTTTCACAGCATCTCTCTATATAAAAAATAAATACAAATGATAAGAAAAATATTCTGTGTGTATATGCGCGTAGAGAAAAGGTTAGATTTAAAAGGTATTAAAAACTTTTAATATTTAAATCATTTTAATAATTATTATTTCTAATAAAATAATATTATTATTTCACCTGTTTGTCTATAATTCTATATGTACTCGTATATCTTCATGTCAATACGAATATGAATATAAACAACTTATTTAACATTTTATTTTATTTTTTATTAATTTCATAATTTCCTATGATAAACTTTTTATATAAATAAAAAAAAAACAAAACATTCAGTGACGGCACTCTATTTTTATGCATTAACATTTGAACATTCTATATTATATGAAATTATAGAAAAAAAATACTAATTATTTTCTGATAATCGCACTCGAAACTGTTAGTTATTCCGGCAGTTATAATGAATTAAGAGTCATAAGATATTATTAAAAAATTAGTTTTTTAAATTTTGAAAAATAGCTTAATTGTTGTATTGATTTCAAGATTGAAAATTGCGTACGAATAAATTAAGTGATTTTAAAAATCTAGAATGTGAAAACATTAATAATAAATAATAAATCATATTTTTTAAAAATCTGTTCAAATATATTTCTGCGTATATTCATCACACGCGTCGTCCCTGTGATAACATTAGAAAAATTGCAGACACAAAAATGTTACCTGGAAAATTTTATTATTAAATTTTTTTTTAATTAAATATGGTACTTATGGAATAACTCATGTAGTTATATACCACAAAATGTAAATTAATATACATCTATTTCTATATATATATATATATATATACATTATATGTCTATATATATATATCGTACTTCAATATTATATATTAATTTTCATATATATATATACCTGTATATAGTGTACCTGTATACTGAATATAGTATACATTTTACATGTATAATAGTTAGAAAATATATACCATATATATATATATATAACGTAAGTATATATAGTATAGTATGGTATAATGCTGATAAGGGGAAAAGGATAATTAATGCAAAACGTGATTAGAAATATACATTCATTGAAAGACTGTATAAATGCGACATCTTTAACGTGCTGAAATTTAGCTTAAACAAATTAGAATATTATATACAGATATATATTATATATATATATATATATATTTATATTTATGTATGTACTTTGTTAATGGTATTCATATTAAAGATGTAATATGATAATTTGAAAATCAATACGAAACATATTTTGTGTTAAATAAATAAATTATTGTATTCCATATATATATATTAAATAACGTATTATGCTCGTATTAAATACGGAGTCTTATGTACAGGGAATTTATGATAACTATCGAAATACTCGCACATGTATTATTTAGAAAGAATTATACACTTAATTTAAGGGATTAGTCAATGTTGGCAATTTATGTGTTTTTTTTTTTTTTTGTTGCTAAAACCTATTTTGTGATTTTGAAATTCCAATTTAAAGCAAATCCATACATAGTAAGATTTATTATTTTGTTAAATAAATTTATTACAGTAAATTAGTTAATTTATATGAATTTAAAGAGTATCTGCAATTTACGCAAATATTATATGTATAGTTGAAAAATTAAGAAAGGTAATGTGTGTATTAATGTGAAGATAATAAATTTATAAATTAGAAATTAGGAAAATTTACATCAAAGTTAGATTGATAAAGAAGATAAATCTTTTATAATGAAAAGTAGATAATTTTAATTAAATACACCATATTCGCAATTAATTTTATTAACATACTATTTATATTATCTTAAGTAGAGGTATAATATAACTTTTAAATTTTACTTATATTTTCCTAATAGAAAGTCCTTATATAAAATTACATAAATTCTGATTTGAAATCGAATACCAGTTGTCATCAATTGATCAGTTGTTTTTGAAATTTACAAGAATTTCACATTATATAATCAAAATGACACTATATACCATTCCAAAATAGATTAAAAAATTAACTACATATTATTTATTACGATCGTGTGGTTGAAATTTTAAAAATCGTCCCTCTCCATGAATTTTGGTAATTTATTGTTTAGAAAATTAAAATCTGTAAATATTATATTATATTCCATTTAATATGTAGACGGAGTGACTTTGAGAAAAATATATTTTGATATGTATCGCTCATAATTTATATACAAACTGCACTAACAATTTATTATACCATATATCTCTATAATCGATGCATTTATGACATGTTATTACTTCTAAATTTTAAAGGAAAATTAACTTTATTAAACAAAATACAAGTTAGTGAAGTGCATCTTTGACATATAAATTTTATTTAACGAAAATCGAACGAACCTTTCATAAACTGAAATTGTTTTTTATATCTTTGGCATTTTTTTATTTAATTATTACAGCAATTGTGAAAAATTAATTGAATTTGCCATAAACAGAAACAACTATTATGTTGATATGAAAAATTAATAAAACTTTGAAAAATTAAATTTATGGCTGAAAATTAGGTTTTTTTTTTGTTTAATAATTTACATTATCATTACCATACACATACATGAAACAATTAAACAATACATACAGTACACAATATCAACATTTATTAATGAATGAATACTATAGTTAAAAATGAAAATAAAATATACAATAGTATAGGTTTAAAATATATTATTATATATTCCTTTTTATTATAAAATCCTTTTGCAAAATCGTTTTTAAAGTAACTATTTTTTTTTAAGAGGATGTATGTTTTATAACCGGCATTCAATTAAAATTTATATAAATATTTAATAATTTCAATAGACAAAAGAACCTATAATTAATATAATAATTTATTGAAAAATAATGTTAAATTGGAATGTTTGATACAAGGTATAAAATGCAATATTACACAAATGTATTTTATTATTTATGTATAAGTTAAGGGTCTAATAGTTATGAAATGTGATGCCGTATAAAATGTATTATATCTCATATATATTGCTCCAAGAGCATCTAATGGCATCTAAACAAGCATTACAGTAAAGTTGGTAAATTATTCCTCATGGGAGTATATATCACAATTTACCAATTGTACTGCAATTAACGAACGATTCAGATGTTTTTATAATTCTATTATATATTTTATATGGGTGATTAGGGCCCGTATAGTGATAAAAAAAATATAGTATACAATGTATACTATAATAAAATTATGTACTATTTTATAAATAAATGAATTAATCATTTTTATACATGAATATTTTTTTTACATATATACATACAATAATTAATTATTTTAATTTATTTCTACACATATATGCAGCGGCGTAGCGTTGGAAAATTTTTTAAGTTTATATAATGACTGTATAATACTCTGAAAGGCATGGCACGTCTATAGTTATATGTAAAAATAAGAAAATTTTGAATTAAATGGTTAGTCATTGTACTAACTTCATACATTTCTTCACGCGACGCCCATGCATGTATATCTACAATATATTTTATAAATTGTTAAATACCCGTATATGTTATACATATATTTTGCACATGCGAGTATTATTATACAAAATTGATTGAAACACTAATTGCAAATTGCGTTGTTATAACAATATCATCAATAATAATGTCCTTTGGGAGTTTATTAAAATATGATTACTTCTGAAAATCATGTATGACATTAATTTGCACTTAATATTATATCTATAATAAATATTATTGCCTTTTTATTATATATATACTTAAATTAAATATTAATTCATAAAATTAATTTTCCATTATCCTTTTTAAAATATAATATATCATTATAATTCTATATGTTTTTATATGTTTAATTAAGATATTTATAATATTTTGTATCAATTTACCGCATTATACACGGGCATTTTATTATGTAACACTGTAATGTCGTCTGATATAAATCGTTTTGATTGCTCATATAATACGATATACATATGTTAAGGGTAAAATAATCAATATTGATTTAAACTATGAGGTATAATGAATAATATAAATTTATAAAATAAATGTAAAATATAAGTTATACTCATCGATTATTACTTGGGTGTGTTGATAAAGCAGGTAAAAATTTAGGCTATACGTCAAAAGATCTCGGAACAAAAAACGAGCGGGAGTACTGAAGAGTTTCACAACAAAATCCCATGATTTTTTGTATTGGACGAATTTCAAATGAAACATGTTACACGAACAGTAGCACATATGAACAAAAATTATGGTGGTGGTCTGCTCACGATTGATCTATATAAGTTTATCATATATGACCACAAATCTGCATTATATCGATCTAACTGTTTACGTCTATTCATAGCAACTCTCACTATATATATACAATACATCTAGGGCAGAAGTGAAAACCATTGGGTAAAATGATAAATGTATATTATTTATAAATGAATCAACCACTATACTATACTGTATATGTAGTGTGATAGTATATATACAGTTGAATTATTCAAAATATAATAAAATAATGTATCATAATGATGATGATGATGATGATGATGATAAGGACGAAGATGAAATTCTTGAAAATGAATATTATTGAGAATATGTATGCTGAACACATATATTATGGTATACTCTATATATATTATTGTAAAACTAAATCATATATTGATTTTGTGAAAAATAAATAATTAATACAGAATGTATAGTATTTTAAGTGTTATATAATTAATTTAAGATTTTACCATAAAACATGCACATTAATTTCTTTTAATTTAATATTATATGTATTATATGGATTCAATAATTTTCAATCGTGATTTTTTTTAATTCACAATTTCAGTGTGGTCGGTCGGAAGTTGTATATATGTACCAAGAATTTTTCTAAATAACTCAATGACAATTATAGTTTTTCAATCAAAAAATAATAACGAATTCATTTCTTATTATAATACGCAAACTTATTTCCTATTTATGCACACAAAAAATATATTGAATTTTGTAATAGTTATATTTGCATTCACTTTGTTCATAATATAATATACCTTCATAGTTTGTATATGGGAAAAAAGTCTATATATATATATATTGCATTCATATATTATTTAGAAAGCAATAGAAATTTTGATTGAATTAATTTCTATTCATAAATATATAAATAAAATATATATATACATTATTCTTCTTGTTTATATAATATTGTATTTAATGTATATAAAGACATAGAAAGTTATACTAAATTTATATACTATACATTTATTATATACTTATATTAGGTATATAATAGCATATTTTCTCTGTTCTGTTTGCATTTATATAATATATATATATATAGCTTTGATTGTGATATATATATAAAGTTATAAGTATTATGTATATCTGTATCTATATAATATATAAAATGAAGAAAATTTTATGAAAAGTTTAATGTTGAATATTTGATATACAACGCAACCGACATTTAGGGAATATTTAGAACGACGTAGCACTTATACATATATATATATAGTCGCATCATTATAACGCAGCCCAATCAAATTGTAATTTACTGCAAAAAAAAAGGTGGATACAATCGGATAACAAAATAAACTTCTATCTATTTTTCCTTTTTTTTTAATAATGATTAAAATGTTAATAAAAATATAAATTCTAATTGTTTTTGATGTTAATTTTACGTATATATGTATAGTTAGGACAATTTATATAAAATAGATGTGCGATATAAATTGAAGATAATAATTGATGGTGTGCGTAATGAAAATGGTAATGACAATAATGAATTTTAATTAATTTTTATTACAATAAAAACAGAAAATTAATATATTATATATTATTTCTTTATTTTTATATTTGAAATTTCCTTTTAAAATATGTTAATATATTTTAGAATTGAATACATATTAGAAAATTATTATATTCTATATATTATAAATATGTATAGAAAAAAAAATGTTTAATAAACCGATTGACAAACGAAAAGTATATAATAATGTTTTGCCAAAAATTTGAATTTACAAAACAAAATATGTATTATGTAATCTGACAATATATTACGGTCGAAATTTAATATAAAGAATATTTTTTAACATAAAACATTTTATGTCAAATTGTATGGTACAAAAATAGATACATAAAAAAAAATATATAGTGGTTACACAAAAATCAATATAATTTAGATCTAAAATATTCGATATACAATTGAACGTTTTTTATATTATTATATATATGCAGATGCACATATGATTACAAAAAGTAATAAATTTAAATTGTGTTTTGCATATATAATTTGACTACGGCGTATACAATATACGCATACACAGCTATACCCATTTGTGATATAATATTGTTGATTAGTAAATATTACATTTTACAAAGTTATATATTAAAAAGTTTAGTTAGTTTGATTTTATATATATAAATTTACACATATACAATTTGTAGATATATATAATTTTTATGAGCTTCAATGTATAATAGCTTGAAATTAAAATTGATTAATATTTCAATTTGTTTTTAACATATCGTCATATTTATATTGTTATGTAACACTATATAGAGACATATTTATCAAATTTTCCTATAACTAATATAAATAGAAAAGAATAAATATTTTGGTATTTGAATCTTAATTTTAAATATTCGTTTCAGCGCTTATATAACTATAAAAAAAATTTAAATGCAAATTAAATTATTAATGCCGGCGGTGTTGCATGAAAAATTGTTTAAATGACACTTAACCAAAACTAAATTTGCTCTAAATGTACACATAAAAATTCGTGCATTGCATACGATAAAATAAACGCTAGATGTAGTCACATTGCAATTTTGGAAAAAAAACTCCAATTAACTAAACGATTTTTCTTAAAAAGCACAGCATATATACTGGCATTAAAGTAGTAAATATAATAATTTTATATGGTGTGCGTATATAAATGTGGGTGTAGTGTTTAACTTGAATTTAGTTTGTAAAATTTCTGGGCAATTGCTATTCATAAATTATCAAATTTTCTAATTACGAGTCATAGTTTTTAAATTTTTATTACATAATTACAGAATTTAATGAATTTCCAATCTTTCATCGAAAAAATTTCTAAAACTGCTTCACGCGTTCAGAAACTATAGTCGATTTTCCATTCGATGTATAAGAAAAATTAAAACAAAAATTATCGAACTGTATTCTAAATATTTTATATAAAGAATGGTACAAAAAATTTATACAGTATTATTATTTCATACAAAATTGGAAAATCGATTAAATTTTTCGAATGTATGAATCAATTTTAAAAATATCTTCTATACATGACTTTAGAAATTGATTAAATTTTGTAATTATGTTATAAAAATTGGAAATCCGTTAAATCTAACGTAATTATGAAATTTAATAATTCCAAAAACTGTTCCATTGGTCTCCGAGCTAATATTTTACAATTTATGTAATACAGTATTTTAGTATTACAGTGATTTTAGGAAATATATATATTTTTACATGTGAACCTTAATTTATTTTCACGAGCCGCACCTGTATTTCATTATTTATTATATCAAAATTTTTCCTCAAAACAATAGACTAAATTAGAGAAACTATTCTCTTTTAAAATATATGACCTAACATCGCATAAACTTGTACGCAATCTGGTCGCAATATAACTGCAGTGAGTATATACCAATTTTAATGGAAATTGTTAAAAAATATCTGTTATAATTCAATTCCAAATTTAGTTAAATTTAATACCAAATTTTATACAAACTTATTGAAAAATTAACAAATTTGATAATTACAATGACTTTTAAATCTTTTACATAATTTTGTTGAGGTATTTTAAAACTAAAACCACCAAATACCAAATACCCTTAAGTGGCTAAATTTCTTTCAGCTGAGCTATATCTATAAAAAATTTAAGATATTTTTCATGCTGAAAATTCCTCAATTGAATTTATCATTAAATTATTTATATGAAATCAGAAAATTAATGTTTTTGAAAATATATAGTGTTGCTATTCAGAAATTAACAATGTTTCCGCACACACACTATATTTACTATGGGCGAATTGCAATAATTAATTGCGAATTAATAAAACTTCCGTTGAAAAAAAAAATTATAGATCAATTTGTGAATTGTTATATACTCACGTACGGAGTAATTTACCAATTCGGAATGCAATGTAACACATATAGATGTCAAAAGATGATGGGGTACGTTTTCGGTGACTTGATGATTTGGCGTATATCTTAGTAATCAAACCGTATAAATTATTTGGGAAAGGAGCTAAATAGATCTTTTAGATCATAGTGCGAGGTGAATCAATACTGTTACACGCTGACCCTTATTTATATTATGTTAAAACTTAAATTATTTATTTTTTTTGAAATAACACAAACAAACGGATTTCTATATTACCGGTATATACGTAAAAGTATTTATGGACATGTAATATTATTTTAAAATTGTTTAATAAATGTATGTATCTATTAAACACTAAATGGAGTTGTGAAAAAGGTTTGGTATCAAAAATGTCCAAATAAAAATAATTTATTATATTATTTCAAGTGTAATACATATAAAATATACAACAAACTATTCTATATAATATTTAATTACAAAACAGTATTATAAATATATCAATGATATATTATAGTTTGTGATAATATTATAGTGTAGATATAATTAAAAAGCCTACGCCTCTACGCCTCCATTTAAATATAATTCTTATTAATGTACAAAACATGAATTGGTTTGGTTTGGTTTTTATATTTACATACACTATTCGGATATAATGTATAAATATATAGTTTCTATATATTAATAATGAAGAAACTATACCGAATATATATCCGAAAATTATAAAATGTATTCATGCGAAAAAAAAATAATTAAATGAAATACAATAAAGAGTCGTGGGCATGGCCGCATCATATTATGCAATAAAAAATAAAATAAAACATAAACATAAGGACGATATTTAAAATGAAAAAAAAAAGGAAAAATATAATAATAATAATAATAATAATAATAAATATCGACTTTCTAAGCACGAAGCAGTGCGTGACTTTGAGTATTTTGTTTCAATCGAATAAGCTCTAAAACTCCCTGTTACTATTTTTTATTGGCAATGGTTCAAATTCTTGTTTTAGATTCATTTTCTTTTTGTTTTCTTTCTACAGTTTTTTTTTTGTTTGTTGTTGTTGTTGTTTTTTGTTTGGTATATAAAACTAAGGTTTTTTTTTTTTCTATTTTATGACGGCAAATTGGAACAAAATACATGCTTAAGCCATATCTTTTTGCTATTGATTTTTGATTCACTACTATACGTTTATTATATATACGATACAAATGTATAACAAAAAATATATATAAATATATATACTTAAGTTATTATAATGTGAAATCATCTATATTTTAGTATATAAAAGTATATAAGTACTTATAGTATATAATATACAATATAATACATAGGCCCTTATTTCAATATACGAATCTTAGCGATTTATTATATTTTCATACCTTCCATTTGTAATATTATAAAAGTTATTTTTTTTTTTTTATTATATGGTGTATAAAAATATTGTCGTGTCGTCGGGAAACTAGAATTTTACTTTTATCTTTATATTATATATATAAACTAAAATACGAAGATTTATAAGAAAATTTTAGAGAGAAAACCCTATATGGGAAAGTTTTATAAGAAATATACAAATTTTAAAATAATTACCTTGTCTCTAATTTCTTGTCGCATTTTTTCTCTTTCTTCTTCCATTTTTCTATGCTTTTCTTTTCGTCGTTCTTCAGCTTCCCGGATAGCTTCTTGTCGTTCTCTTTCTTCTTCTTCGGCTTTCTCTTTGTCATCACCATCGCCGCCATCATCACCGCCGCCACCGACTGCGCCTAAAGAATACAAATAAATGTGGTTAAAATATTTAATAATTACAATAATATAATAAATAAGAAATAAAATATAAAAAATTCGGAAAACTGTTTTAGGAATTTTACGATTATAATTAAACGTAGGATTAGATCGCAATTAGAACACATATTAATGGAAATACGTGTATGTAGTCTGAGGCCGTGTCTAAAACCATAATTTCTTTAGTTACTAATTTATATCGGTTCGCTGTGTTACTTTTTTTTGTTACTTTTTCAAATTTCCGGAATATTTCATTTGACACTTGTTTGGGTTGTTATGATTTTATATATTATATAAACAATTAAAGATGTAATAAAATTAAATAATAAATCAATAAAATAACAAATTATTGAATTAAATCATTCATTATTATTCAATATTTAGTACTTTAAATTTTGATTTTAGACATTGTGTCAATATCAATTTCATATAATTTCATTTCAATATTGTTTGAAAAATTAATGGTGATACTAAAATTTTGTCCCATAAATGATGATTTTCTAATAATTTTCTCACGAAATTTAGAAATGAGTTTCTGGCATAAAATTTATTAAATCGTTAACAAAGAAACCCAAAGTGGTTCAGTATTGACTTAAAATAATTTTTCGGTATTTTTTATACTAAAAGTTATTCAACTGTTTTATCATTTGTTCGTTTATGAAATTAAAAAACCGCAAATATATTTTTGAAAATACGGTGTTAGATTGTTATGCCGTAACACGAAAGGAACTATTATTGAGGGATGACTTCGTGTATGGCTGAATAATCAAAACATATGTCCGTACTTGGTATAGGTGAACGAAAACTGACCCAAATAGTGGTCTGATTCGATTTCCCACGAAATATTTATATTCGTCAATTCATTAGTCATGAAAATGTTGGTTTTTTTTTAAATTTTTTTCAATATACAAGTACAAAATTAATTTAAACAAACTGTATAAAAATACAAAAACACATAAGGAAGTGGGTCCAATGGCTGTCATATTAAGAAAACTTTCACTTTGTACAATGATAATAATGATGCCTAATTTATAATTTAATTATATGTATTACTTTAATGTTATTATTTTTATATTTTATTTTAATTTCTGTGAAATAAAAAAATGTTAATCTTAAATCTTTTAAATCCGGAAAAATAACAGAAAAATATAATATACCAAATGCCAAAGAATATCAGTCAGAAAAAAAAGTTGTATGCACACATGTAATTGAGTAATTTCCAAATAATTGGTTATATAAACAATGAAAAAAGTAACCAACAATTAGGAAAATTCTATTAACGTTAATAATAATTATAATATAATAATTAATGGAATGAATCTAATCCTTGCCATATTAAGGAAAATTTTACTCTGGACAATGGTATTAATTTAATAATTATAAAAGTAACAGTGTTTTGGTAATTTAAATGAGCAATCACATATTGCATCGCTGCATATAAAAGAGCAAATTCATTCCTATAATAATCCAGTGAGATAAGTTTAAATTCAAAAATGATTGTCAATGGGACACTGCAAGAGATTGAGTTCAATACCTTATGTTTATCATATATGGACAGAGTATTTTTAATAACCTATTTTCCGGCAGTGGTGTGATATGTTCTTTAGAAGAAAAAAAAAGTATAAAACAATTTATTACAAATTATATATTTTATTATCCAATGTAATAACCCAATTTTGTAGTATTTCTACTAATTCTTATTTCATTTAAAATATTCATTTTTTCAATACATTTTAGATTAAAAAAGCTAAATATATATTATATATTTATAATGTACATGGGGTACATGGTACGTCCGTATACGTTATAATACGTATATTTAAATGTTAGATTATAATATTACTATAAATATATACTCTTTAAAACTTTCGTTTTATATGCAAATAATTTCAAATATATATTCATCTTTTCTTATGGCTAAAATATACTTTTCTTATTTTGTTTTTTTTTTTTTTTTTAAGTTTATCTCTCACCAAACAATAAAAAATAAAAAGGGTGATAATTTCACAAAAAAAACTTTCTTATATGTTTTTTTTTTTTTATTTTCTTTCATTTTGTATTTAAAGATCACTTTTAAGATATATATCTTTATTGTTGTTGTTGTTGTTGTTGTTGTTGTTCACATTTTTTTGGCGAAAAATGTTAATACATAACTATATATATGGTATAAGCAAATAGAAAACGAAAACCCTTTTAATATAAATAATTTCTCGGCAGCAATTCATTTATATTTAAAATATTATATATTTTGTATATACGCGAGTATATGCGATACGAACGATATTGTGTGCGGTTTAAATTTTATCATATTCTATAGCATGAAGACCACACAAAATTTTAATATTTAAAAATGTTAAGATAAAAATATGAGTATCTGTATATGCATAAATAAAGACTAAAAAGAATATATATATATATATGGAATTTATGTTTATATACACAATCATAAATTTTTGGCTTTTTATATATACGTTTTCCTTGGTTTTTTTCTTATATGTATAATATAGTTTTATGTTCACAAGATAGATACCATTTTAATTTTATATATGAAATTTCGCATATTATAAAATTTTTATTTTGGCCAGAGAAACAAAAAAAAAAAATATTTTTATTGGGATAAAAGACAATGATTTTTATTTATAATTTTATATTATTCTTCATCTCCGTATATTTACAATAGTAAATTATACATTGTTTGTCATATAATTGTGTATTAAGATTAAAATTTCCATCCTTACAAACTATATTATATATAATATTAATATGTTTATATATATAATATAAATTATATATACCCATAAAGTATGTGGCTAACATATATCGGTCATAACCCGAACTGATGTTGCTCTTATTCGAAAATAATATATGTAATATGGTAACGCTATTTATCTAGCGACGACATCTATTTTTATCCGAATGATGTCGAAAAATATATTTATTTAAAATGAATTAAAAAATATTTATTTCAAATTTAAAAATAATCTACAATATAATTATAATTATATTGAAATATGAATTTTGGCTCTGTAAGACAGAACAAAATTCAATGAACTTATAAAATGTTTAGTATACAATAAACATAGTTTTTTTGTTTTTATATTGAAATTTGTTAACTGAATTACAATTTGTTCATTTATGGAATAAAAAAAAAACGAATTTTCTTGAAAATATGGTGGTGTTGGATTACAGACTTAAAGTCTGTACACTAATTTCTCATATAAAAATAATGGAATTAATGAAACAACTATTTGTCGACGTTATGCCAATTGCGGTGAATTGTTAAATACTCGGAATATGGAATAATTTACCAATATGACTGCGATAGATGATTTATGCTCCACTTGGAGTAACATATCTATAAATGTCATTATTTATTTATAAATTTTTTCCATTATAAATTTTACACTCCTCATTAAATATTTCGTTAAATTAAATAAAACATATACGACAAATAAATTGGAAAATCAATTTAAATGTTATTTTGTCAAAACTGTAAAAACTTTGTATTTACAATAACAATAAAAAACTATATTAAAACATATAACAATTTAATATTTTTGACAAAATACGCTAAATCCCCAAAAAAAAAAAAAAAGATAAAATGAAAAAAAAACCGTCAAATTATTGGTCATCATTTATAAACTGTTCCAATATCATTGTTTTAATTGAAAATTAAATTAATTTTATATATTTTTATTTTTTGTCATTTTTTCTTTCCTAATTTTATTGATATAAAATTGATTATATACGACGATAGTAGATATTTATGTATTTATATATTCAAGTTTAATATGGTATACATATTACTATTATATAAATTTATATGTACATAAAATATAGAAATAATTAGAAATTCCTTATCGAACTTTTCTTTTTCAAACACACAAAATCCCATGTCTGTTTTTGTCATCAATCACTAAAAAAAAAGGCATTATCTCATTCCCATCATCATTCATTCACTTGTACATATATAAATACGTGTGTATATTACATATATATTTAGTTATAAAATATTATACATTCCATCACGAATAATGAATGAAATAAATGTATATAGGAAAACATTTTTACATGCGGATTTTAAGAATATATATAAACTTACATTGATATAATATTACGAATAAATCTACATCACAATATACCATATATAGATTTTGTATATAACTTTTTTAAAGTTAAAACTTTTATATAATTATATTTAAAAATAGAATGTCATTTAATGTCATTAATCAATTAATATTTTAAATATAATCGATCACTATATATGGTATAACATATAGTGTGCGTATACATGGAAAAATACAAAATTTTTTTTAACCATTATTTAATTACCATACAAGAGTCTTGTATTATATTAGATTATTTATATTATACGTATATTTAGTATATTCAATAATAATTATATATATAACATATATATACTGTTAAAAGTGAAACAAATATAATTTATATTTATATCGTACATTAATAAATTCGCATAATTTATATTTTTCTGATTTATAAAATTTATTGCACATTTAAATTTACATATATTACATCATTAACCTACATTTACCAACGCCATGTATTTTATTTATACATAATGCCACGTATATATACTCGTAAAATTGTAAATATTATGTTAAAGTTTCATATAAAATGTAAAATTTAATTGTTAATAATTTATAATATAATTATTAATGCAAATCACGCAACATATATATATACGAGTATTTTATTATATGAATAATTATAAATCATACGCACAAATGAAAATATATAATTTCCAAGAATATATATACGAAAATTTTTTAAATAGATAAAAGAATAGATCCATTTTTTTTGTGTTACCGCACATTTAACAAAATTTATTTATCTATACCAAAATAATATTCAATAAAAGTTTTCAAAATTGCATTATAATATTATTGTACTTATGTTATATTGGTCAAATACATATAATAATATCAATATCAATGATAATATATTTCTATATAATGTAATAGGTATATATGATATAATCAATAAAATCCGTATAAGAGAACAGGATAGAAACGAAACTTGTTATACAAAAACAAAAGTTTTCAATGTAAAAATAAAAGAATTTGAAATTGATTGATTTATCTAAAATGTCCCTATATATATATATATGTTATTATTTTATATGATCGAAATAAATTTGAGGAGTGATAAAAATATTTCGAAAAATAAGAATTTGATAAATTATATATAAACTATATGGTATTTATACATATATGAAATATGACATAATATAAAAATATATAAAATTTATCATAATTTAAAATTTTATAAAAATAAAAATATATTGACATCATTTTGATAAGACGTTTATGTAAAGAGTTACATAAATATCTATAGTCGCGTAGTTAGAATACCAAAAAAAAAAAAATTATGACATGTCACGATTTTTTATTATCGTTATTTTATGCATAACTAACAAATGTCTATGTACAATATTATATATATATAAACTATAAGCTGAACTCAACTTTATACATATATTTAATTATACTCGGTATATAAAAGAAAAATCAATACTATTTATTAGAGCTTTATTTTATGTTTTATGTATTCTATAAATAACCGTAGGTTACAATGTATACCTTTATACACCTATATATATATATATACAATATATATTAAAAATCATTAAGTTGTAAAGTAGTTTTATTTATATACAGTATAGTATTTTCTTACGTAAACAAAATTTTATAAATTTTCTTCGTAAATTTTTTTTTCAAAGTAAATTTACTATTCTTACACAAAAACATTAAAATTTATCGAACAAACTTATATCATATGCATAATGATAATATATCTTTATAAATAAGTAGTAATAGACTAATACTTATATAATATGATTATCCTATTTTATATACCATATATATGGTACACGTATACACGTAATCATTTCAAATATAAATACATAAATATAATAAATATTTCTCTATAAATTGTAAATAACAATAAATTTTGTTATCTAATACTTTATAGTCGGCTTTTAAATACATGCAAATTTTAACTAAATTAGAAAAGAAAAATATATAATTACTCATTGTCATTTGGTATGGATATCAAAAGTCTAAATGGTAAACATTAAGATACATGATTTTAATATATACAGTGCACGAAAGAACCTAAAATTTAATTCAATTTAATATAGAAAATAAATATACATTACAAATTTATGAAAAACAAAAAAACAATGGTTGATATTATTTTGAAAATTGATACATTTATAATTTTAAATTACAATAAGAAAAGTTTCGGTATATATATAATTCATTGTTTTTTTATTCTTCATTTTTAAAGATATTCGATATTTGAAGTTTTTTTTGAAAAAAAAAAATTAATTGAATGTTTTCAGTAATTATCAATTGTTCTTATCTTTTGTGGGTGAGTGAATAGTTAATATTACAATGAGTTTGATGGGAGGATCGAGACACTATGTGGTAATCTCTGAATAATGCGTTCAATCACTATATATACTGAATTTAGTTTTTAAATTCGTGAATTATAACTTAATGAAACACACTGTTGCTATGAATAAGATGCTATTAAATAATTTTAATCATAAAGTAATTTTTATTCGTATATGATCTTACTTACTTCATGATTTGCTAACATATGTGGTCATGGTTTATGGCATAGTTCATATATTATAATTATCTTGTCTTGAAATAAGTATGTGATAGTCTGTCATGGTGCATACATAAAATTGTGAGCAAAGGAGAAAAAAAGCAAATTTTTATGAAAAATTATACCATAAACGCAGAAATTTTAAATGATTGAATACAGAAATATCCAGCAAATGTATGATCCATTTCGAATATATGTGCGAGTAAATATTATATATTCATATATATATATACTAATGTGATTATACCATATGCGATACTAATACTATATATTATAATACAGATCAAAGGGAATCGTTACCATATATTTTTTTCATATTTTAAGTTTTAATAAATTATATAAAAAATCGGTGTCAAAAATATTTATCCAAAATATTCGTTTTTATTTGCAATTTTTTCAGCGTAAACACAGTTTACCTTCTTCACATGCTCGTGACGACACTATGCACATTTGTGGTAATTTAATAGTAGTACTTTTATATACACTTTGTATTTAAGTCGAGTGAACAATTATGCTAACGCGGCTTACCTAATGTTTTGCCAATCAATCCATAAATGGTCTATAATCCGTATGCGTATAGTTCAATTTAGAACGGGTATCAAAAACGTAAGTTTTTTTATCAATAGAACCAAGGTGTGGTTCACGTGTGATTGTTTTTATAATCCATACCCAAACCAATAACTATAATTACAGTAGGTACATCGAGAATCAAAAGGTTCAGTTCAATGTGTAAATTTTGTAAATTAATATATGTTAAAAATGTTGGTTAACATTTAATTTTAACACCATAATTTCTGTTGTAAAATATTTTAATCACGTTGGTAAAATATAAAATAAAATTTTTTTTTTGCTTTTTATATAATATATTGTATATGTATTATGAAATGGTAAATATAACTATTATCATTTCATTATATTTAATTGCCATTTGAAAGATGAATTAAAAAGAAGAAAATTCATTACGATTGCTAGTTAATGTACATAATATAATTTATTATTTATTTTATGTACACAAAACATTTTTAAATTGTTCCAACAAATTTTTTTGGCAGAAATAAAATCCATTTTTAACAGTATTAAATCAAAATTATTGTCTCCTCTGGCTACATCGTATATATTTGGTGGCACACATAAAAATGAAATCATAAAATGTATTTTTCTATGTTATAAAAAATTTTCCCATTAAATAATAATAATAATAATATTATTACGTATATAAAACATATAAAAATATATAGAAAGAATTTCGTTAAATTTTAAAAGTTTAAGATTTCAAAATAATATAAATCATATAAAAAATTTTGTTTTTGTAAATTATCTTCATTATACCATCTGTTTTATCTATATACCATAAATATATATATATATGAATGTATACGACTATGTATATAGTACATTACACGTACATATTATATATAAAATTAAGTATAAATTCATAGCGAAATAAGTGTACGTACAACGATATGCGCGCTATAGCTCGAAAATAATATATCACATAAAATTTCAAGACGGGAGTCATCGTTGTTTTCACGCAAAAGCTTCTTATTAATACATAAATCATTTATAAACATAACAATTTAAATTAAGTAAATATTTAAGAAAGACTTTAAAAGTATAAGATTTTGTCTAGCAAAAATAATATCAGATTATAAACCATATTTTATGTCAAATATTTATATTTGTATAATAAATAACAACAACAACAACAGAGGTATATGCGAAAATATTATTATTGTTGGTTACCTATTTTTATGTAGGATAAAAAAAAAAGTATACAGGCTAGACTTTTGTTACAACAATATATATTGTGCATAAACATTTAAAAAATAAAAAAATAAAAACACAGGTTACAAAATAAAGCTAATCTAATTTGCTTATAATATGGCTTCAAGAAATTTAATAAATTTACAGTATAATATATATTGTATATATTCGTTTTTCGACACAAATACGCGTGAATAATGTAAGATGAAAAAAAAAACCAACCATGTTTTTATATTTAAATTAATTTACCTTATTATATTTTTGTGTGTTTGTAAATCTATTTTATATTAACATTTATTTTCATATTTTGACGAAAACGAGCTAAGTGATTTTCACACAATTAATTATTTATTTATACCATTTCATATATTTACTATTTTATATATCATGAAAAAAATAAACCCCACCCCCGGGGCAAATAATGTATTCTATACAAAATAAACGAAATTTGTTGATAACATATATTTTTTTATGTTTTCATAATATATTTCATTTAATTAATTTAAAAATTAGGCATTACCTATAGTTAATAATAATTTTATGGTTATATATATATATATTATTTATTTAGTATGTGACGTAAATTATCCTAAAACATTAGAAATAATTGAAACCATTTAAAATTCATAAATATAACATTTTATTGAAATTATAAAACTTTTTGATAAAAATTATAATATTTATAAAACATAAATGATGATGATGAATTATTTAAAATTGACAAAAGTAAAGAATATTTTTATCGTACATTTTAATAAATGTATATTTAATGTTTAAGTAACGTCTTTGAAGATATATTAAATTATTTTCTATGGTAAAATAGTAATAGAAAAAACCTTTTTGGTATTAAATGAAAATTTATTAATAAAGAGAATTTTAAATTATCTCTTCTATAATTCAATTTATTCAATTGATGATCTTTTTAATAAAAATATATCGACTCTTTGTGTATATATATTTTATATAAAATATAATTTATTATGTATATTTAATGCATTCCCTCAGCCCCAGCATCATTTTGGTATTTTAAATAAATAATATTTATTTATTTGGTGGCCAAATGTCTTTCTTAAACCAATGCACACAGAAACCTTGTAACTTTGTTTGTTTCTACATTAAATCTGAATTAGTTTGTAATGTTAGATATGAAAACGTTGTCCAGTTACTTTACTATTTTTATATTTCGACCAGTTTTACTGAGAAACTTTACATTTATATGTAGATTATATAGGAATAACATAGAATCAATGGAATTAAAACGACCATAGTTGGTACGATAAATACGCAGTTGAAAAAATTTGACCGACCGCAAATTTTTATAGTTAAATTGAAATTTCAATTTCTTCAAAATATTAATACAAGCAATTTTTCCATTTAAAAGATTATAAATAAAAGATAATTTCATATGTTATGCCAGAGTGGTCAAAAGTTTTAGTCTATGTTCATAACTTGGCAGTATGACCGCATCTCTCCAAGGAATAATTCCCAAGATTCAATTCTACGCATATCATTGGCATATAAATCTTAATAAGATTCTTCAAAATTAATATTCAAAACAGTTCGAACTGAATGTTTTATTTGTGTTAGATATTTGGTGCAGAGCATGAATAAATTAAAAAATTATCTTTATATGTCCTTGATCCGTAAAATTTGCAGTACTATTCAATACTCTTTTTAATTGTCTTTCATTTGATACAGCTAAATCCTATAATTATCTTAGAAATGAATTGAATGTTTGAAGCATCAGTTCTTCTCGAACCTCTTCTTTCATTTCGGTAGTTAGTTGCATACATAAATTGAAAAAAATTAATTTTATTAACCTGTGTAAGATATTGGGAATGCTCTTGTTAACCTTTATCGTTTAATTTAAACTTTGTATTAAATGTACTATTACCTTAAAATTATATCTGTAATATATAGATTATGGAGAAATTGTATTATGGAAGTTGATTCAATATTTGTTGTATATCTATATACATATTACAAAAAGATGTCGTGATTATCGGATTTTTACGTTCGGATAGATATCAAAGTATCCGGATTATCTAATTATCAATCTATATATACTTGTAATATTAATATTCAATTTCAATGTTATTATTAAGGGAAAAAATTTGACTTGTAAAATAACAAAATTTTCTTTATAATTTAAATTCTTCTTGTATTTTTACTAAATTCATACTAAACTTAACCTTTATAATGCTTACATTTTCAATTAAATCTTTTAGAAAACTTTTTTGAACTATATATATTACAAGTATTTCCACACTAAAAAAGTTAAATAATTTCATTACAATATAAGATAGAATATTTAATATGTAATGATAAATTAAAAAATATCTATATGATTTTAATAATTATTTAAAACACATTAACCTATATGAGAGACGACTTTTTTTTTTTATGGGATACTGTAAATCATTCCATTTTAACGAATAAGCGCCCGAAAAACATTATTTAACATATATTGTACAAACAAAACGGTATATTAATTCGTAATGGAAAAAATATGTGCAACCAAGCAAAATAAATATATATCTATTACAACCAAATGATAAAGGAAAAAAAAAAGAAATGCAAATAAGAAAATTTTCAAATACCTAAACAGAATTTAAAAATTGTTTAATTTTACACATCGATAGATATATAATGTAAACATAAATACATATATACATATATTTATATAATAAATATACTTGAAGAAACCAAACACAAATCGAATATAAAATAAATGTACAAATTTCTTAAAGATTCTACGTATAATGTATATGTAATATATATTTAAATGTATGTATCACTATATGTATCTCTATATACTTACTTAAATAAATTGGTATAGATAGATATAATAGAATAGATATAAAATATTACATATTTTTTTCTTTTCCTTTATTTAATTTTAACATTATTAATGGAAACAAGAAAATAAATAAATTTCTGTGAATATATGTATGAATAGAGAGATACTCGACTATTTTACTATATTCACCTATATCCATATATATATATATATATTGTAATATATATATAGATATATATTCATATAAGAAATACTATATAGCTATATCGAATAGAACTTTTATCAGCATCATAAAATGTTCATTCAATTTTCTTAATTTTACGTTTGAATATTTATATATGAATGTGTATGCTGTTTACAATAATATATTACTTATTGTAAGGAATATACATATATTTTATGATACAGTTTACATCCACATAACATATAAATAGATAAAATGTATTTATATTTATATATTTATCATTAATACATGGGAACATTATTGTATTTATTTGAATTCTATATACAAACTCACACACACACACACACATTTATTTTATTATAACAAAATGAAAAGTAGATATTTTATTTTCTTGTGTATGAAATTCACTAGAGATATAAATAAAGAATATTCATTCATTTCATACACTTACAATACAGTCATTTTTTTCGTATATACCATATATTCTTATCTTATGCTTTGTGTATATACATATATTTTCCATATATTGATCATTTGAATACATATCATTCAAAATATATTATACTAAATAGATTGTGAAGGCCATGTAAATACGATATCGATGTCAGATAAATTGAATTTTCCTTTTAACTCAATTTCTTGTGGCTTTTCACAATATAAACATGCTCATGATGATACATAAATAGCAATATATACAAACACTTATAGAATTTTCATATTACTTATGAAATTGTGTATATAAAATATATATCGTCTGTCCGACAGATAACCGAAATGGATTATGAAAAAAAAAACATACAATGAATTTAGAGTTTTCAAAATGAATTTTATTCATTCAAAATATTTTGTATACATGGATTTGCACGTTCAATTTAAGTGAATCAAATGAATTTTTTATGAAATGTTCGTTACTATATGATGGGAGTTACTGTGTGTTTCAATTGATGTGAAAGATATCTTTTATAAGTTGCAAGAAATCAAGCACTTTTTGGATGTTTTTTCGGTAATCGTTGTTGATGATGGTCGAGCTGGACGTTAATCACAATCACCATCTTCTCTGTCGTCTTTGAATTGTCAATATTACACAAAAACAAGCGTTTCAGTAGTATTTAACTTTGCACCCAAAAACTATGCTGTTACTTACACAGTGAGTTATAATTTGACGTACACAGAAGGAAATGTTTGTTACGGATAATTTTCAATACATAAATCAATCAGACTAGAAAGTCATTTCGGTTATTTTTTGGACAGAATATTTTCAAATATTATTTTTATCTAACTAATAATAAATTTAAAAAAGTTTTTATTAATTTGTTCACGTATGTATGTTCATATGCCAAATAATATTTATTTAAATATTAATAAATTTATGTAAATTTTGTTATAGTTATGCTAGATTTTAAGCGGGAGGTTAATTAAAAGTTATCGACAATTTGAATAATAAGTTTTATATATGTAGAATATATATATAATAAAATACATATAGTGTAACATAACTATAGCATAACGATGTTAACTACTGACCAAAGAAGACGATTTAAGGACAAATAAACTTTAAAACTTTTATTTTATTAGATAACAGAATAAACTTTCTTTAACTTTTTATATCAACATTTTGTTGTGTTTTGTGTAACATCACAACATCATATGAGTATGTGTAAATTAGTTATATATAATATTTTGAATAGAAAACGTTAAAAATAATATAATTTACTCACAAATTTATTTGATTTTTATTATAATTTGAATTGAAAAGAATATCTACTTTTAGTATAATTAAAAAAAAAGTCTATAATTTATTATTAACGAAAAAGAAAGTTTAAATCAAAGGATTTAATTAATTTAATATTATAGAATTAAATTGTGAATCACAAAGACACAATCTTCGATTTTGCCAGAATGCTACATTATGTATTATAACATTATCAAATTATCAAGATACCAAGGAAATGCTAGTCCGAAACATCGCTCTCTCGAAAATGTAAATGTTTTCGAAAACTATTTAAAGCAGCTCATTCAAAATCATTCTGAACCTAAAGTTATCTAACAAATGTTATTGCTATAGCTAAAAGATTACTTTACGGAATTGATTTTAAAATTATGAAATACATAATAGAAATTAAGTATGTTGGTCCATTTACGATTTTAATTTTTTTCAGTTGAATTCTGCGCAATTGTTAGAATAAATCAAACGATATGACTGTTATTATCCACAGAGAATTTGTTCTTACTGGACACACAATTACTGGTGATTATATTATTAAAATGCATTGAAGCTTTCGACTGCCATATAGATTTCGTTGCATTCAAACAACTTATGCTTATTGTTTGTATATTTGTGACATAAATGACAGTTTGTGTCTTGAATCAACCATCGTAATTTACCAGATTTAGCGCACACTACAATTTTTCTTTATTCCCAACATTTAAAATGAAGTTAAAAGGGTGTTATTTTGATGGTTTTTCAATCATATACAAATTGTTTTGTTTGACGCATGCTTTGGTGGTAATTTTGCAAAGTAAATTGGAACAGCCATTCGTAATTGAAACGAGTATTGAAGACTAACTTTAAATAACTTATGATTTTTTTTCATTTAACAGATTTAATCCATAAAATTCTATAACACAATTAGTATATAAAAAACCGCATAATAATCAAAAGAAAGTAACAGAATATAATGCAAGCAATGGCGCAGGCTGGAAAGTACCATTCAGTTTTCAATGTCGCTATATTTTTCTTAATACTTGGGTGAAATTAAACTAAATTATGAAAAAAAATTTGGGTCTTCATCGAATTAAATTTGCCGGAAAATCTACTTTTATGAATTATCATCTTTTTTAATTACGAGCTATAGTTTTAACGGATTTCCATTTTTGCTTACAGCATTGTAAATTATAATCTATTTATAATCGTTCATAAAAGAGATTTTTAAAATCGATTCACGCGTCCAAAAGATATGACCGATTTTCTAATCGATGACAGAGAAATTTTAAAGAAATTTGTGGTACTGTATAAAGTTATAAAAAATTTATACAGTATTTCATACAAAATTTCCCTGACATCAAATGGAAAATCGATCACATCTTTTAAATGTGTGAATCGATTTTAAAAATATCTTCTCTGAAATATTGGAAATTAATTATAATTTGTAATGCTGTATGAAAAACTAAAAATACGTTAAAACTATGACCCGCGTAATTCAAAAAGATGATAATTCTTAAAAGTTGATTTTCCGCAAAAATTTATTAATTGGACATTCCAATTTTTTTTCCGAAAAAGTAGTCTACTTTTAACTCGTCTACCAAGAAAAATATATTGGTATTGCAATGTGAAAACATTTTTTAACGCGTTGCCACTGAACGCAAGCAATGAGGAAAATATTCTATTATTGTAATTTTGTAAATACAATATATACGCATAAATAATGAATAACATAAATAAATAAATGAAAATTTAATGCTAATTATATTATAAACAATAGAATTATAATTTGGTAAATTTAAATAGAAATGATGTTTACATATTATTAATTTATTCAAATAAAATGAATTAATGTACAATAAAACCTTTTTTAACTTTTCTATAAATTAGAAAGAATTTCTTTATAAATATTGACACATAACTTTATATTTTATATATGGTAAATTTTTTTTTCCATTTGAATTGATCAATATTGAACTAGATATTCTTTATAACAAATATAAATTAATATTTATTGTACATTTTTCATAAAAAATATAGTGAAAACATTTCGCTCTTCAATAAAAAAAAAAAAAAGAAAAAAAGGCTGACAATAAAAATTATGGAAAAATGAAATTTTTTTTATATATTGCAAACATTTTCTTTTTTACATAAATAATAACATAAAATAAATATACTTGTACAAATAAAAACCATATTATATGTTCAGTATATGTAAATGTATACATAATATTTTCGTTTTGGTACAATATATGTATATGGTAAAATATGTGTACGTACAGTGTACACACAATATATATACAGAATATATGAAATGAATGCAATAAAGCACTTTAACACAATAGCATCAATCAGTCTTATTCATCTTAAGTCAATATAAATAATATAAATAACATATACTGAACAAGTATTATAGAAGAAAATATATTATTATAAGAAGATGATGGGTTTTTTTTACAGTATAGCTATATGTATATATACACTATATTATGTATTATTAATATCTATTGTTATATGAAATATGAAATAAAATATGGAATTTGTGACAACCCTAAAATTTTGACAAATTATTTTATGATGTGATATATATATAATAAAATATAATTAGGTAAATAAGAAATTGCCTTATTTAATATTTATATATTATTATATTATATTGTATGAGTAGATATTTAAGTTGTTGGTGAACAAAGATGAAGGTAATTATTATTTTATATATATTTTATATTTTATGTGTGTTTAGTGTATGCCTATATATATTTAATTTATATATGCGAACGGCATAAGACATATGTACACATAAATACATTTTATATTATTTATATATATAATATGGGTATTCTATTATTATTGAAACACCATATAATATACAATTATGTATATTATGTACAATAAATATATGATGTAATTCAAATTAAATTATTTCGGTAACGATCTATTAATAAATATATTTATATAAATAAAATATATAATTTCTATTGTTATGGTCTTTAACCCATTTTAAACCTAAGGTATTTCGCACCGGCAAAAATATCATTTTTTCAACAAAATTTGTCTCAATGGTAGTAATAATTGTAGTGTGTACGCATGTACATCATAATTTAGGTTAATTTTATACCACTTCATTTTACATGTGGGTGGTAACCACCACTGGTGAATGCAACTCCAGCAAGGGATTAGTGATATGTCTGCACGAAATTATAAAACAGACGTTTTTGCGATAATAAAGAACAAACCAGAGAAAATATAATTATAAAGTAATGTTATTTTTTATAATTGTCCAAAGTTCAATCTTTCAAACAAATGCACAAAAAATGATCGTCCTTGCAATTTAACCACGCGTCAGTCAGGTGTTTGTACTTTTTGGTGGTCGTTGTATAAAAATATTATAAAATAATAAAACATCGGTACAGTCTATTATGTATACGCGATATATCACATTTGAACTGAACCGTTGATTTAAGCTAAAAAATCCATGATAGAAAAACTTACGATCTACACTGAAAATAAATTTGTACATAATTTCAATGAATAGCTTTGATAAGCCCATTTTTCATTGTTTCAATGAATAATTCATTAATATTTTTCATTTATAAAAATTATCTTGATGTCAAGTGTCTATTTAATGAATGAATTCGCGATCATTAATTAACTAATGCACAGAATAATAAGTTATTAAACAATGAATAATATTCATCAAAACAATTATACAATTCTTTAAATCAACGTAGTGATTCATAACATATAAATGTTATTTCATTTTAACAATGAACCATATTCCTTGGAGCAAAATTAATTAATATTTCATTGTTTTGACGTTACTTTTTAATTGGATCCGTGTACTTTTTTTTTACAGGGTATTTTTTCTGTTTTTCTATGCGGAAATTCTCAATTATATAGTGCACCAAAGCTGTATATGCAACAACAGACGTAAATAATTATATTCGTTTTGTTATCGCTGCTTTGTTTGGTTATGACTGCGTCTATCGTCGATTGTTTTTCAGTAAAAAAAAAAATCGAATCATTCATTTGCAAAACACTTTGATGTAACATTATTGAAACATTTCATCGGTATTTTGTTAAATTCGGTTATTTCGGTCGCACGCACCGCACAATTTCAAAATTATTATGGAGCAATGATACTATGCTGCTGGAAACTGTGTTTATATAAAGAATTTACCGGCCACACATCGATCTAATATCGAAACTTCTATAATTTTTTTACTTCACATTATCTCATGCGTGTTTGTGTGCATTTGGTACTGTTTTGAGAAAATCGGTTGGCTAAACCATCAACAGAATCGAAAAGAAACACGATTTGTTGTGTATCGTTAACACACAATAAAAATGTATATGCATGTTCATGTAAATGTTATGAACAATTGCTACAACTTGTATACCGCAAAAAGACAGGTATAAATAAATAACATAAATAAATAAATATTATTTTTTCATAAATTTTCTTATGTTTGTGCCTTGTTTTTATTTTTCTATTATATGGATCGTCATCAATTAAAAAATGAATAATTTTGATTCAATGAATTTAGATGTGCATCGATTTTGTTTCATCGCGGTTTAAAATGGGTTAATTTGTATAGTATTTTTCGTATACGTAGAAGTGTATAACATTCTTGTATATATACGATATATAAGTATGCAATACAATTAAATTTATCTGGGGCTTATAAATTATATTTTATGATTCAAAGTATCACGCATTTGGAATTTAATAATAAAATTCGCGATTGAGAAGATAAACAATTTTTTTTTTTATTATATACGAGTACATGTTTACATATATACAATATAATAATATAATGGAAACGTACCGAAACTGAGAGAAAATCCAATAGTATAAATAATATATCTTATATATTTACTTACAGCACAACATTATTATATATAAGTAAATAATAAATAACAATAAATTTCCATTTAAATTGAATGTTAAATTTATTATAAATAGTTAAATATATTTGAGTCAAGAGATATACTCTGTCTGTCTACATAAATCTGCAACCCACGCATATACATATACATATATATATATATATGAAATGGACGAACTTATTTACATTGAAATATTAAGTTAAATGCTATTCACACAAAAAAATAATATGGAATATATACTAAAAATAATACAAACATCCGGTGTTTAATTCTAGAGATTTTATTTAAATTAAATACTGTTAATTTAAGTATTTTGAGGCTATTTAATTATTAATTATAAAATTACGTATTTTTACTGCCTACATGGACGCAACAATTTTGCTTAACTATGTTATTATACGCAATAAATGCTATATAATAAAGGTGATGTTTCATCATATATCAGTAATTTACTATTTTATATTATTTATTATATTTTGCGGATAAATAATAAAATTTATAGCAGAAGCGAATATGAAACAAACAAAGCAAACAGGATTCAAAAAATATTTACTGGTATAGGTATACATAAATTTAGTGATGATAATAAAACGAGCTGTTTAATTAAGAAATACTATCAAAACTTTTTGATTTTATCGCAATTCCTTATATTATTAGATAACGTTAATGTAAAATGTATGTTGAATTATATTTCACTAGTCTTAAAAAACGAAACAGCAATTTTCAAAACAAGCTTAAACATTATTGTCTCGAAAACTAAAAAAAAACAATAACTATACTATTGTGTATATAATCGGAAGGTACAGCCTATAGACGTTATATTTCTTTCAAAATAAAGGATCAAATTATTATTAAGTCATTTATGACTTATTCAACCTATATGTGGTAGCACGGTAACAACTGCGATGCAAATCCGTGAAACATTAAACACATGATATGATACGATAAATACCATCTAAGAATCCTTAGGAGTTTTAATGGCCATACATAATTGGTAATGCAAAAGATTTACTTATGGAAAATTCAAGAAAATTAAAATAGATATAATATAAAACAAACAAAATCAAAAGTGAGAATGGATTGAATTTAATTTGCACCCTAGTAACACTGTCCGTAGTTTGTTCGCAAAATTTCAACATAATATGTAGTAGTCCCTAGTTTCAATCCGAGGAAATATCTATGAATTTTTTACAGATGTCCGCTGGAATTTTATATGATGAGTACAACCTTGGATTTTCATGGATTTTTATAATAAATGTCCTTGGATTATCCGAGTATATTTCCCATGATAATTTCTACGGATTCGACTTGGATGTATTTCGCATTGCTATTATTCCACAGAATATCGGTAGAGAATTTATATTCATATTTTTTGTGAACAGATATCAGACACACAAATATCAGAGCACAAAAATATCTTTGGATCGTCCATGTATTTTGGGCAATTAATACCCGTGAATTGTCCGAATTAGCAGAATAAATTTTATTTTGACGATGATGTCAAATCGCGGTTTGATTCCGTCTTTTATCGATAGACCCGAAATTCTATGAGCACGGAATGAAGACACTGAACGATGGCAAAAATTCATCGATTGTGCATTTTTTTTTTGTAATAAACAAGAATAAAAAACCGCGGATAAAATCCATGAAAGGTTCTACAAAATCCTTCAGAAATATATAGATTTGAGTTTGCTGGTTGTTTTAAAAATTATGAAAATTAATTAAATAGAGTGAGCATTATATCTAGATAAGGGAAATATACAAAATTTGAACCACTGTCTTGGATAATTGGTGAAATAAATTATGAATACAATACCGCGCGGATATATGTTGGACATATTAGGCTGACAATCCAAAGATTTGAATTGAGCTAAATAAAATACTATTATATTAAGTGGAAAATCTATGGACATTCTTTGAATAAATTCCAATTTTATCTTTTCCATGGAAAATATGTGGGTCGTTTCCACGGAAACTTTGCTCATTTTTCAAAGTACGGACAAATTGTTACTAGCGCAGTTCTGATTTTATTAAGGAATAATACCATTTGATGTATACGAAAGAAATCTGTCGAGAAACGAAAACTTTGAATAAAAATTGACTATTATGACAATAAACTTTATTGATTGACTATATCCATACCGAGCAGTAACAGAAATGAATGAAGATGATGATGATACGAAACATTAAATGAATTAATTTTACATATTTAAGCATTTCAATATTTTTTTAAATTATATATTATTTATAAATAAATTTAAAAAATATAATACATAAATATACGTAAATAAACATTTAAAAAAATTATAATTTAAGAACTTTATTGTATAATTTATATGTGTCATTTCCGAGAAAAATTATGAAAAACTTTTCGTAAAATCCTACAAAACAAATTTTTCTTCTATATATTATTATATTTTATATAATTTACATAAAAAAACAGTTATAATAGACTAATACTACTACGAATCTCATTTGTCCTATATTATATTATACAATCTTTTTTTAATAATATGGTAAATATATCTATATAAATATACAGAATATATATTGTATAAACGAGAGTGTACTACTTGTAAATTTATCTCTTTTTTTTATAATCTTGACCTGAAAATTTTAATAAAATGCAAAAATTTTGTATTTACTTTATATTGTAGCTACACCTCCGCCTTCCTATTCAGTACATATAAACCGAAACAGTTATATATCGGTTGTGTATAGTTTATAAAAAAAAGCTAAATATATATACTTTAATTTTTATTTTGTTCGATTGTATATAAAAGCTTTTTTACACAATTTTAATTTTAAGCTATAAAAATGTTTTATATATTAATATTTTCTTTTTAAATTTTATTAATAAAAAAATTTTGCTAAACTTATATAAATTGGGTGCAAATTAAGGTTTATAAATTAAAAATAAATAATTGTTAGTTTGAAGATTACAAAAAAAAAAGTACATAAATTATCTATGTTGTGTATGTAATTAAAGTAATAATTAATTTCCATTATTTAATTAATACATAAATTATACGTAGGAAAAATTCAATTGTCAGTTCTTTTATCAATTACAATTCCATTACTATATTTTTTTTTTAAATTTTTATCTTATTTTTTTTGTTTATACATATTTATTTATAAAAAATATTTAAATTATTTTTGCGTTTTTTTTTTTGTTAAGTAAACATAGTAAATGATAGGGTATATAAAGTATTTTCATTTCCATTTAATTGTAAATAATTCACAAAATGAAATGTGATGCTAAAATACAAATTTGCATTTCATAATGTATTTGGTTGGTATTTATTTTTCCATATAATATTGTGTATTGTGTATTTTGTTGTTTATGTTATAATATTATATTTTTGTATTGTATAATATATCCACTAATATATCAGTAACAAAAAACATGGTTTTTCTTTTAGTCTGTTAAATGTTTTTTTTTTGTTCTTTTATTTAATAAAATACATTTGAATTTACTTTAATACCATGTTGTTATCGTTACCAACTTATGTTATTGCATACAAAACAAATGCAAAAGCATATACATGTAGATTGTAGACTGCATATAGCCACTCTCATTCACATATACGTATATATATATTTAAAAAACAAATAAAATGTATGTATATGGTATAACGTGATTGTTCCTATGTTTGGCCCATTAAGCTATCGAATAACAAACTCGATGTTCACACATTTAATTTTACTTACTATAACATTACAATAGTCAGACATTCTGTATGGGTTTTCTAAATAATACATATAACAATTAAAGTCAGATATTTTTTTGGACACAATTTAATATAAAATATAATAATATACAAAATGCATACACGAGTTGATAACGCTAACTTAACCATCGTTTCACAATAGTACATTCCATTCATCTATCTAACATTGGAGACATGAGTAGGTAAATTATTCAGTATATGAGTAACAATAATTCTACAATTAATCTGCAATTATTTTTTAATATAGCTATAGGTAGTAATAATTAAATTATTAGTCTTTGCGATGCTTAACCGTAAAACACCATACATTTTCAAAGATATTCGTTTTTCAATTCCATAATTAAACAAATGATAATTTAGTGTATTAAAAATATTGACATCTTTTCTTCGTTTTTGGTATAGAAATTTTCATGTTATTATTTTTGTAACAAATTGAAATTAAACCGGCAAATGGCGATATAATTGCGTATTGTAAATATAGGTTGCAAATAGGTGCATTCACGTTACACATACATATTGTACCAAAAATAATGCATATCATTTTACATTTTTAAAACAATAACAATATATAAATTTTTGTATTCATAAATTTTCAAGTATAATTATATTTAATTTTATTGTTTTTATTTTATTTTCATGGTATATATATATTTTATTGTTTGTTTTGCAGTTGTCGTGCGAGTAACACACAAGAATATTTAATATAAAATATGTGGACGCGTATATATATTTATATTATTGTAATTTTTTGGAATATAATTATATAATAATTGTAAATATACATTATACGGCACAGACCCAGCGTCAAAAAATAAAATACAAAAAACATTATTTTTTTGTTTGTTTGTTTGTTTGTTGTTTTTCGTTTCCCATTAATTGCAATATAAATATAAATAAATATTATCTACCACCGCCTACTGCAAAATATAATCTTCCAAAATATACATATTTACGCAATGTATTTTTTTTTATGTATTTATAATGTGTTTTTAAGAGTGATGCATTTTTCAAGAGTTGCTGATCAAATCATAATTTTTGTTTTTTGCAATTTTTTTTGTGCCATTATCATAGAACATTTAACCGTTTAAAAAATATTAAATATATTGTGGAATTATAATTTAAAAATCAATGTTTATAGTTTCATTTCTCATCGAAAAATTTGATTTACGTGCAACAATAGATTTATCTAAAACCAAATTCAACGGAGATACAGTCTATGCCGATAAACCGTTGTGGGTCATTGAAGGCCAACATAACACGCATGACATAACACGCATGACACCGCATCAATGTATTATTGAGAAGAAAAAAGTTTAAAGATTTCATAAATTTTTCTGTGTTTTTTATTTAACGTCAAAGTGGTGACCACTCGTAAAAGTACACCCTTTGTTATGTAAAATAGAATGTATTTATATTAACAATCTTAAATATATACACAGTTTAAAGCTAATACAAAATACACAAAAATTAACTTTGTGTAATTGTGAAATTTGTTCTAATTTTATGGTAAATATAAAATTAATTATAAATTCACCAATTAAACTTTAATTTAATTTATATTGCGATAAATGAAATCGCATTAATTCTGTAACAAATTCATATATGCATTTGTACGTCGCACTCTGATTTCTTTTATATTTTATTACTATTTTTCAAATGTTGTATTTAGTTAACTTTTAAATTTTATTTTACTGAATTATTAGTACCTACTTAAAGCTTTTTTAATGTATAGGGCTATATTTTCACATGAAAAATATGCATAGATTTACAATTTATACATACAATTTTATAAAATTTGTTCATATATTCTGAATATACTAAATTATATGAGTTTAAGAAAGATTTTTATTTAAATTTAAAATAAAAATCTGATATTTTATCATATTAATATATCAAAGGATGCTGTAAATAATATAGATATTAAAAAAATATTATAATTAGACACAAAATTTAATATAAAATCTTATGTGATTTGATTGATAATATAATTTAATAATAGCATTGTCAGCATTAATTTAAATCAAATCTATCAATATAGAAATAGTTATATACGATATGATATGTATATACAAGGTGTGGCGTCAAACTCTGCCGACCAACAGCTGTGTAGCATGAATCTTTCTCTTTCGATTGCCGTCATATTAGCTTCGTTTGTATAAGATCTTTGCTTTTGTGTTTTTGCCGAAAAAATGATAGGTTTTAATTTAATAGATATCTACACAAATTGTCGTGAAATGTATTATGAAAATTTGGAGAGACTTATCCGTTATTAAAAGAAATATATGGCAATGGATGTTTATCACGTGCGTGTGTTTTTGAGTGGTTTAAGTGTTTCCAAGGTGGCCGAGAAGACGTTGAAGATGGTGCACGTAGGCGGTTGCCCTTCCACGTTAGAAAATTTTGATAAAAATATTGTAAAAATGGTAATACGATCCGATTGTCGTCGGTTAAATATTTCTGCGATTGCTAAAACTATAGGAATTGACAAAGAATGTGTAAGTAGGCAACTTTTACATAATAATTTTAACATGCAAAATGTGTGTGTGATCTGTGTTAGATCATATGTATTATTCATGTAACCATGTGGATTTTATCTATGCCCCCCAAGGTTAAATCTTCATTCAAGATTTCAGACCGTTGAAGTTGTGAATGAAAAATCAGGACGTGTCATGTATGAGCCCACAGAAGAAGATTTCCACCAGTGTTTTTATCAATGAAAAATTCGAATGGAGCATTGTAGTAATAGGAGAAGAGGTGTATATATTGACAGTACATATAATAACTAACTATATAAATTTAATATAAATGCTTTATAGCTTTAGCCTAGCTATTTTATAGCCACACCTCATATTTATAGTCGAATTTAATTAAGTCAATCATTGCAATGCAGTCAATAAATAATGTAAATTGGTTATAATATTATATGTCTATACTAAAATTTCCCCTTGCTAAATTAATTTCAACTATATTTCAATTGAATATAAAATGTCAATATTTCTTTTAAAATTCAATTTAAATATTCATATAATCAAATTATTATTAATTAGATTATTGAAGAAAATTATATTATCGAATATTTTTTATAAATTTAAAAAAAAAATAGAATTTATTAACATAAACATAAATTCGATATATCAATCTTTCTATCGCTCTATAGATATTGTCAAAAATATATATTAAAATACAATACGAAAAAAATATTTTTTTTTTAAATAAATAATAACAAATTCAATGTTATATTTTCAATTTCCAAAATTTCAATTTTTAGATGCCATTTAAAAGATATCCTTTCTATATACAATGTATTACATATATGTACTCGTACAGTATATCTTAAATGAAGTAGATATATATATATATATGTGTGATGATGTGACAACTACATAAAAGAGATATCGACCTTATATAATTCGATTTCCTTCTATATATAATATCTAGATTTTATTTTATTTCAATTTATTTCAATTTTTCGTGTAGTCTCGGTATCCCCTCAAACCCTCACATAACCAAACATCAGTGCCTATATGCCTCTTCGGTTCCACTGCAAAATTTAATATATATGTTATTTTATATAATTTTTAAGAAATATTTCTATGGGTTTTTTATATATAACATAGTTCAATGCCTCAATTTATTTATACTTTTTTATACATTTTTTTTTTTTTTTTTTTTGAATTAAATCATCATCTAATGATTGATATTTTACATAAATATATTTACGGGTATTATGCAGAAAAAAAAAATAAAAAAAATAAAATAAATATGAAAATAATCAATTTTTTTTTCGTTTTAACTTCATATAAATATTGATAAAATTGAATTAATTTTTTTTTAAAATGAAAATTAAATTCTATATTGGTTATTCAAAATGCAGAACAGCAAATAAACAAATTGTTGTATTTATTTAACATTTATGTAGAGAAAATATATTTTATATATATGAATTTTAAAAACGTTTATTAATTTTTTTTTTCAAATTGATGCAGTACAATTATAAGTATATGATAAAAATCTATAATTAGATTAATTAATCATTCCGTTTATATATTTTTTTAATATTTTACATATATATTTTCCATAATTCTTTATATGTAATTCAAATTATACGACGAGTATATTTACAAACGTTGATGTATAAGAAATCTGGTAATTTGTGTATTATATTGTATACACCAAACCACAGTAATTTGTGATCTTGATTTATATATTCTATACATTTCATGATGATAAGTCATTTAGTTTGATTTTTGATAATCATAGACAATAGATATGAACAAGTATTAACTACAGTGAAATTGATAACATTTTTGGTACTAATATTCAAATAAAAGCGAAGAACGAGCAAGTGAACGAAAAAATAGAACAGTGTATACACTAACATTGGCAGATAACATCAATGTTTTGGAGTTGTTAAACTTTAATTCATAAAAAAATAACGTATTGATTTATAAAACTGTTGATAAAGAACCATGAATTTTTCACTATGGGAAACAAAATAACGGCTAAAAAAGTTTTCATCTGATGGAAAATTTTTAGTGGCGATTGTTTTCGCTGGAATGAATATTTTATACAATGTTTATCATCATTATTTATTAATTATTATAAAATTTATGTTACATAATGAAAATTTACGAAAATAATTGTTATAGCTGAAATTTATTTATAAATTTCTACTAATACGTTGTATACTATAATTTCGATATTTATATACCACCGTATTTTCATACTTCACATATTTTCCATCCTAATATATTTACTACAATTTTTGTTTATTAATGCAGTTTTAAAATTTTAATACATATTCTATATGTGGTGCAAAGTGTTCTTTAACCGTGCGAGAGAATTTTAAATTTTAATAAAACACAAACTATTTTTCGGTATATATTTTGACATATCATTGAGGAACGTTTAACACTTCAAAAACGACGCGTCCAAGTTATGGCATCATTTTTTTTTTCTAATCACTGTTAAAATCGGATAAAAATATTTGATTATATGAAACAGTTAATGTTTTCGTTATATTTAAAGTTCAATCTGGCGTAAAAAAACACCATGTACATTACACGTAAATCATGTATAAATACACTGTATTTATGTATCCATACATAGATAGATTAGATTTAGGTATATATAGTTTAATATATTTAGTAAAGTTTTTATTAAATATTCTCTATAAGATTGGAATTTTATTATAAAATAAATTTTTTTTTTTTACGTCGTCATCTTTTACTATATATATTATTTAATTATTTATTGGTACGGCATTTTTCTAGTATTTTTTTTTTTATATATACCAAACATATACACATACCAGCACATATATCACATATATATATATATATACAACTTATAAGACGATGATATTAAATTGAAAAGCTCATTAATGTTGAATAAAGGAAGATTCCATTTGCAACTGACAAGCTCATTAATTTGTTCAACGTAAAAATAGAGCAAAGAAAGAAAATAAAAAGGTTTTGTATTCCGTTTACTATTATAGCATCCCAAATAATTATTATATTGAATAGAAGACAAAAAAAAAAAAGGAAAAAAAACGGGACGAAAGTAAATCCTGTATATTTACAATATATATATATAACATATATATCATGTAGGTTATAAAAACAATTAACCAATGGAGTGTTCAATTCTACAATATATATGTCGATATATATATATATACAATATATAAATATAGTGTTTAAGAATATTATTGTTGTTGTTATATGTCATAATTTTTTTTATATCGTCCTTTCTTATTATATGTACCATATCAGTAAATATAAAATAAAGAAAAAATTCAATTAATTATTTATAGAGAAAATTATTTGTCGAGAGGAAAATGCGAATTCATTAAATTAATAAATTCTGTCGAATGATCACATTTATCATATGTCTAAATAAAAGTGAATATATATATAATATATAATGTGAAAATAAAATAAATATATATTACATTTATTATATAGATAAATAAATAATATAAAGATGAAAATTTCTTGAAAATTTTATGCGTTGTCGTTGGTTTTTTTTTATACATTATTTTTGTTTTTTTTTACGTAACTCCCTAATGTAAAGATGAATATAACATGCGTATATATACTGTGTAACTGAATATAAATTCATATAAGGTAGTCGGCCCAATCTATGTCAGTGTCTCATATTGATAGTCAGATTTAAACTTATCTCGCTGAATTATTGAATGAATGAATTTAATCTTTTGTTTGCATCGATGCAATCTGTAATTGTTCATTTAAATTACCAAAATATTTTGATAATTATTAAATTAATAACATTGTCCAAAGTAAAAGTTTCCTTAACATGGCATGGATTGGGTTAATAAATGTTGATTATTTTTTTTCATAACCAATTATTTTGTTCATCAATACGCTTAGATATTACTCAATATTACTGCATAGAGAATAGTTTTACATAGCATGACAGACATGTGTGCATATATCCAACTTTTTGTCTGACTAATATTGGGACATTTGGTATATTATATTTTTCTGAATTTATAAAGATTTAAGATTAAAATTTTTTTCTTATTTCAAAGTAATTAAAATAAAATATGAAAATAATAGCATTAAAGTAATACACAAAATTAAAATTTTTGCTTTTATATGGCAGGTTTTTAGGTACAATACCTTACAACGCATATATGCGATAATATTATTACATACATCAATATATGACCAACTAAATTTACATTTTTATTTGAAATGATATGCTTTTTCATATATTATTTATTTATAGATGAAAAAAAATAAAATAAAAAATAAGACCGGCAAATATATTGCAATGATTATTTATGGGATAGATTTATTTTATTTGTGAGGCAAAAGGTGTAAATATCTTAAAGTATATAATATTGTATTTTTTTTTTTTACAATATACACAACTTTCTTCATATGGATAGCAAATATAAATTTTATTATAATATATATACAACAATAAAAATTATCACATTTTTCTCAGTTGACTCTGAATTTTTTTTTGAAAATATAAGGATCACATCTATAAACATAAAAAATTATGAAGATTCTGGGTTTGTACATAAAATACTAAAGTTGTTTAACAGAAAAATTCTGTCTTTGTATATTGTATGTTTATGTAGTGTCGGTAAATAATATAATATTCCAAACAAATATTATGACAGTCGCAAATATATAAAATAATATCATAAAAAATCTATTAATTTATTTATTTTTATGTACCAATAATATTATAAAAGCAATAATAATCAAATATCTATTTTTAAATATAATGCAATAAATAGTTAAAAAAAAAATTAAATTCAATGATGATAAATATTTTACAAATTTAGTTTACTTTGTTTATTTGGTAATGCTAATATTTTACATATATATTCATAAATACATTTAACAAATTTCTTACTAATTTAAATTCAATAATAAATGCACCACCTCCTTTATAAAATAATGAATTCATTTGTTAATGGTTTTTTAACCTTATATGTAGAATTTTATTATTTCTTAGTGCGTAAGGTTGAGAGTCGTGGACACATATTATTACATTATTAAATAATATTATAAATTTTATAAATACATTTCTTGGTTTATGGAAATATTCGTACTCTGCATAATGTTTTTTAACCAATTTAATTTACCTAACACGAAGGACAACTTTTACTTATATGGTCACATTTTAATATTATGCTCACGTCTTTATTCAACAACTTTTGCAATTTATATACATTTGTCCTTTGCATTACATAAAAACGCAATATCTAACGCACTATAATAATTATATTAATAAGGTAATGTTAAGGTTTTATTTGTAATATACATTAAAATTTTATTGTAAAATTCCAATTTATTATTTATTCGGTAAAAAAAAAATAATTTGTTTATTATATCGCTATTTTTATAACTTATTTTCAATTTAAATATACCACAATATTTACATTATTTTTCAATGATTTCTATTATACCTCACCAAATAAATAGATGTGTAGTTTTATTTGATAATATCATGCGTGAATTTTGTTATTTAACTTACGTTTATTTATTTGTTGATATATACAGACTCATAAAATCATAATTAATTATATTGATGGCCATGGCATCGTTGCTGATATAATAATATAATATGTTATCGGTAAATATAAATTAAATTTTTGAGTACTCTGTTGGTAAATCATTAATTCGTAAATATAGTAAAAATTAATTCGATGATAAAATTAATGCCTGGATAACTCAAGATTTAAATATTCTATTTTGTGGATTCTATTTGAAAGCACCAGATTCACTTAATTTATAAATTAACCTATCAACTATACTTTAGGTTCAAGAATACATATAGTAATGATATTATTATTATTATTTTCTGTTGACCAAATTTCCAATTATCAACGAACAATTATGTGATGATACGATTGTTGGTCAATTATTATTTTATTAATTTCTATATATTTTGTAAATTATTTCTATTATTTTTTTCTGTTTGCAACATCATTATTTAGAGTTTATTTTACCATTACCAATAACAAACATAATTAACAAATAATAAACGTATGTATTATGATATTTATTTTCACATCAGTTTTATAAAAATTTCATTGTAAACTAAATATTTTTTCCAACAGTTCAAATTAAGATCAGTTTCAAACAGTTTTATAACTTATTTTATATTGAGTAATATTAATTTATAAATTTAAAGCAATGTACAGGAAAGGTAGATGTATCCTTAATTCCATTTTTTTTTTATGTTCGATTATACCATTCTGATGTGTGGATTATGAATTTTGAGTAGCATCTAACATCATATTTTCAAAGATATCGGGTTTTAAACGAACAACCCAGTTACTCAGCTGAAAAATTTTAGTATTAAAATAAATACCGAAAAATTTCCCATGCAAATAGCGGGAATTGAACCGGGTTGGTACATATATATATTATGATTGATTAACATGAACGCTATACCACTGATCTATTGATTCTTTGCCATTAATACATATAGATAGGAGTAATTTAATAGTATTTATTTCCACGCATATTAAAAAAATGTTAAAAGCAATTTATTAATTTATATAATGACTACTAAAAAAAAATACTTTATAAAAGTTATCCATTATAATTAAATTTAAATATCATAAATAAATTATTTATATATATTTCTTATATACATAGTGTATGTATGTATATATGTATTTGTATGTATATAAAAATAAAATTAATTTAATTGAATTTATATGTGGTATCCATAGGGAATGATAATGTTATGAATAATATAATACCATTATATATATAATAATACATTAAATAAACCGATTTGTGGTTAAGTTTGCATAGATTAGTAATTTTCTAATACACAATAATCCATTATTTTATTACAAAAATTATTATTTATCATAAGAATGAAAATTTTTAATTATTATAATGAAAGTGAATGAAAAATATATATAATCATCATCCTGTATCAGTGAATTTAATAACAATTACAATTAATGGTATTAATATATAATATTTCATCTATCAATATATATGCTATTCATACATTTACATTTTATTATTTCGATTAAAGCAAACAAACTGCTTATAAATAAGTAACTATAATATATAATAATATAATATAGTTACTAAATACAAAAATATTAATTTATAACAATATAAATTATATAACAATAGATAAGGATATATTTATATATTAAAAAATAAGTATCTTATAGGCGTCCCAATAGAGCTGTGTATTTTTATGTACCAAAAGATGTTTTAAAGAAACAAAAAATACAGTTTCTGTATGTATTGAGTTTGCATATTTCTAATTTAAAATTATTTTAAATAACTAAAACAATCGCCATCTATCATATAAGTGCCATCAAATATATAATATATATACAATTAACAATAGATTTATATAAATTTAATAGTATTTATATATAATATATAAATATAACATACACGAGACGACTGCCCCATCATCATACATATATATTTTTCAATATATTTAATAATAAAATCAAATTCAATGACTTGGTAGAAAACAAACCCATAACTTGATGATTTCAAATATACATTTTATTGAACTATAATATACCATATATATATATATATTATAATATATAACCAAAGAACATATATACGCATTGTTATTTGGTAAAACAACCCTTTTATAATGAGATTAATGATATCTATTATATAAAAATACTATAATATTACAATATATAAGAAAATTACACAATAATGATTTTTTTAACTATTCAACTGTAGATGATGGATTATATAAATTTTATGTTTATAATGGTTTCTATATGATGTGCGGTTTACGCGCGTATAAAATATTTACAATAAACTGGACATGCAGATTTATTAAATTATATAAATCTTTGAATATTTTCATATTGTGAACAAAAATCTGGAAAAAATAAATAAATAAATAAATAAATTATAAAATTTAATTACACGATAAGAATTTGTTAATTATATAAACACAGAGTATTTAAATGTTTTAATAAGATAAGTAAATTAAATGAAATTGTTTGGTATATTTATTTTAATACTGACAATTTTCTTGGTGTTCATATAAATAGAATCAGAAAAACAATTAAGTTTGTAAATATATGGTATAGAACAATATCAGTCATTATGCAATAATCTCATACAGAAAAATAATGGAAATTATGGAAATCTATATTTCCATTTTATATGTGAACTTACCGTGATTATTTGAAATTAATTTTTTCGATTTAAAGCAATTGTGACATTGGTGACAATTTTTTATTATTATATTTCAGTTAGAAAATTGGAAAACGATCTTTTTTGATGTTGAGGATTGTATCCGCTGTATAGGATTGAATGAATTGCAGCTCATGTGACCTTACCAATTGATATAACCAAGAAGATCTATATGTTAATTTGTTATATGCATGTTATATTTTGTTATTATATGAGTGTGTTAATTTTATACGAGATCACAAACAACATGAACATGGAATATCATATTTATGTAGAATGACACCAATTGGTGAATTTTAATATATTTCCACCATGCCACCATTCTAATCGGCCAACTTAATTTTAATGACTGTCGAAGAAGCAACATGTTCCAATTTACTTGTATTTAATAACATGATTTGATGATGAATATACTATAGAAGAAATAAATTATATATTATTCAGCAAAAAAAAAGTGGACAATTTCTTTGAATAAAACAATCGAAAATCAGTGTAGACACAAAAACGTAAAAAATATCTAGCAATGTTTTGAATGAAAGTCTATCTATCTATTTTGTAAGTAAATTTTCTACTTTATTATTGTGTATAAAAATTGATAAATGGTTATATAATATTTTGTGTAATTTGTAAATATATATAAATTTAAATTTTCTATTCATAAAATTAATTTTCTTATATTTATATTTGAAATTCTTTCATATAATTTTAACTCGTATCACATAATCCATCAAAATTTATATATATTTATATTATTATATGATTAATTAGCAAATATTTTAACAAAATTTATTTCTATGACGTCATTATTTATGTATTTACATATAATTATATGTTACAATTTATGATTTACATTTGCAAATACCAAACATATATATAATTTATTATTATAAAATATATAAATTATAGGGTATATAACAAATATATAACATATATATATTATATATAACTATATATATACAGGGTGTCCCAATTATCGACGGCAATACGAAAACACTAGATTCTCTGGGTCATTTTGCGTCGAAAATATCATATAACATTTTGGCCGATTCGACTTCGGTACCAAGTTACACGCAAATAACCAAATTTTCAATCAGACCATGTTTTGCACTCTACTGGGATCAATATCTCAATAACTAATTAACCGATTTTAAATTTTTGATACACTATTAGCATTAGCATACCGAGATCTTTAATTTGACGTTAAGATAAGGCAATTCGGACATGTGGTTATCCAGATACTTACAGAAATGTTGACAGTTAGCTGAACGCCATTTTTCTTTTTGAAAGTTTGTTCAAGCATAAGTCGAAAAATCATGATGAAAAAATTTTTTCGGTATAAGTTTAAAAACTTGCCACATTCATAAGCTTTCGTTTAAGCTATAACATTACGATAGGTCTCAACTGGTTCCTAAGATATACACAAATAACTACAACGATGTAGGCATAAAATTGATTTTCGATATGGAAAAATTTTATCTTTTTTTAGTTTTTTCCAGCACCAACAATATGAACGTGACAGATAATTGATTCCATACACTCCTATGCATTCACACAAACCTTCACACACACACAAATGATCTCACACACAAAGGCCTACACACATAAACCCACATAAACCCACAAAAGCACACGCACGCATATCACCACAGTTTTAAACAAACAAAGCCTAAAGTAATTGCTGAAAATGTGCTCCTTCAGCTCGAATACATAGACAACAATGCTTTTCAATAGACCGAATCAATCTAAGTGTTTGTTGTGACTTGTGGCGAAATTCTTGGGTACAGTCTTCAGTATGTTGAATCAACTCTTCACGTTAATTAATCACAGTTGCATATACTTTTTCTTTAAGGAAACTCCGTAAATAGAAATCCAATGGATTTAAGTCTGGAGAACTTGGCGACGATCTTATGGGCCCACCTATGCCAATCCATCTCTTCCATTAACGTGAAGAGTTGATTCAACATACTGAAGACTGTATCCAAGAATTTCGCCACAAGTCACAACAAACACTTAGATTGATTCGGTCTATTGAAAAGCATTGTTGTCTATGTATTCGAGCTGAAGGAGCACATTTTCAGCAATTACTTTAGGCTTTGTTTGTTTAAAACTGTGGTGATATGCGTGCGTGTGCTTTTGTGGGTTTATGTGGGTTTATGTGTGTAGGCCTTTGTGTGTGAGATCATTTGTGTGTGTGTGAAGGTTTGTGTGAATGCATAGGAGTGTATGGAATCAATTATCTGTCACGTTCATATTGTTGGTGCTGGAAAAAACTAAAAAAAGATAAAATTTTTCCATATCGAAAATCAATTTTATGCCTACATCGTTGTAGTTATTTGTGTATATCTTAGGAACCAGTTGAGACCTATCGTAATGTTATAGCTTAAACGAAAGCTTATGAATGTGGCAAGTTTTTAAACTTATACCGAAAAAATTTTTTCATCATGATTTTTCGACTTATGCTTGAACAAACTTTCAAAAAGAAAAATGGCGTTCAGCTAACTGTCAACATTTCTGTAAGTATCTGGATAACCACATGTCCGAATTGCCTTATCTTAACGTCAAATTAAAGATCTCGGTATGCTAATGCTAATAGTGTATCAAAAATTTAAAATCGGTTAATTAGTTATTGAGATATTGATCCCAGTAGAGTGCAAAACATGGTCTGATTGAAAATTTGGTTATTTGCGTGTAACTTGGTACCGAAGTCGAATTGGCCAAAATGTTATATGATATTTTCGACGCAAAATGACCCAGAGTATCTAGTGTTTTCGTATTGCCGTCGATAATTAGGACACCCTGTATATATAATATACTTAAATATGTCAAAATAATCATAAATTGTAAAACTTACCATATCTTATATACTTTCAACATTTGAACATCAATACATTTCAACAACTATATAAATTCTTATCATTTTTAGATGTGTATAAATTTTACTGATATATATATATATGTATTTGGGTTGTATAATATAATAATATAAAATAGATAATATATAAATATATAAATATATAATAGAACACATACATGATTCAGATTGTGACTTTTGTTTTAAACTTTATGGTCAATACTCTATATACAAACTGTATTTAAAGGCACTCTGTCATTGAATGACCCATTTTTGATTATATGATAAATTATAAATCGAATTTATTACATATATGGTATGTGTGTTACTGCTGCGATCAAAAAAAATTCAACAATTTTAGGTAAAATTAATTCTGCATCATCATCATGATAATTAGAATTTTTTTTTTGTTTTACATTTGTTTTTCTGACATATATAAAATAAATATCAATTCATTTCGTTTGTTTCAGTATTGACTTCACTATTTACCATATAATGGATAAAAATTTGATAAAAAAAATTGTGCAAAAAATTATTGTGTTTCCAATAAAATTGTATCTTACGGCGTGATATACATGAAATTAGTTCAATAATATTTCATTATAGAATTCTGCTTCAGATCTAAATGAATATAGAGAAAAAAAAAGGTTTTTTTACAATGTACTATTTAAAAAATAAATAAATTATTTGGTTGTATTTTGAAATATGGCAAAAATACATCATCCAAATTGAAGCACAAATCGTAAGGATATTTACTAACTGATCTTACATACATTCACCTATTAGAAATCTTATTGTATATTTGAACGATTCAGAAAATTATTACACGCGTATACTATGCACGCATAAACCATTGAATTCCAACATTTCAAATGAATAGTAATATTGTTGTAATGTACTCCTCTCATACATTCTTTTTTTAATATATTCATGAATAAATTAACTAAAAAATTCATGAAAATGTTTCCACTGGGCACATTCTTAAGCGTATGATTAGTTTAAAATACGTATTTTAGATAATAACATTTAAAGTACTTGTGGCTGCTTGACGTTTGACTCATATGACATCGACTAATCATAGATATGTTAAATTTTTCCATCTAAAATACGTATTTTAAACAAATCATACGCGTATGTATGTGCTTGTCATACCCAATGGAAACATATAGTCTAAATTAACAAAACAATTTGATTGATTATTTTAAATTTCAAATTACACAATAATAAATAAGTAAATCTATATTTTGTTATATTGTTTTAATGTTGGTGGTGCACTAGATTTTTTTTGAGCACATTTTAAATGTAAAATTACAATGTTAAATATTCGACATAGTCTGCTCGCAAAAAAAACCCCCTTGAACAATATGTATAGACAACACGTGTCGTCTGCATATTTTATAGTCTACGGAAAACAACACTGGTTTTCTAGCATAGATTTAATGTGAAAGCATTTAAAGATACACAATGCTATAATATATTAATTTATAATGCTGTATTTACAATTGTGCTTTTAAAAAAATCTTATAAAATATTTACTCAAGTACATATTTAATTTTTCACATAAAAATGATTTTGTTTATTTTGTTTGCGTACACATTTGTTGTAAACAATTAAATTATAGGTTTTTTGTGAGTGTAAATAATTATTCATTAAAATACATATTTTGTAATGAAATACCAAAACCCGTCCCACATACACGATACACGTATCCACACGTATAAGTAAAAATAGAATTTAATATTATATAGTGCAAAATGTTGTTCGCATTAATAATTTATTGTAGTTCAAATAAATTTAAAAAACAAAAAATCTGAAAAAAAATGTATGTAGAAAAAGAATGACAGTCAGAGACGTTTCGCAAAAATGGTACATTTAATTTAAAAATTAATTTCTTTTAAAAGGCAAGAAATATATAGGATATATAAAAACCATGTTATATAACATGTATATGAATGTGTGTGTGTGTGTGTGTGTACATATTTGTATATAACAACTATATGCATATATATTATATGAAAATTTCATTTTACAACGTAAAACATTTTTCTTTTCCCTTATACAAATACAATACATACATACATATTAATTATTATGACTTTTGTAATGTTCTCTTATGCACATATATTATATATATATACGAAATACTTAAATTATAAATACGTAATAATAAGTATATATACAAAATACATATAAATATATAGAACATATTAACATTTGTTGAGAAATGTTATATAATTTTGTAGAAAACCTTTCCTCGTTTTTTAATTAAATTTTTTGATTGTGTTTTATGAACCAAGATATTTCCGTTTTTTATAAATTATTTTAATTTTAAAAATGCTATTCTCGTACAATATACATTCATTCATTTTTCCTATATAATAAATAAGAATATATGTATGTTACAACATTAATATGTACATATTTTGTTTTTATGCAAATTGCAGTTGAAAATAAAAATAAATCATCAATATTATAACAAAATATACAATATATGGTACATAAAGTTATACTTAATATTATATCGCAAATAACTTGATAGAAACTCCTATTTTATATCTGCCATCATTTAATTTCTGCAATTTGTCTTTTCCGTTTTGGTGCAAACAAATTTTTTCCAAAAAATTTACATGCGTAAAAAAGTATCAGCACGCATCCATAGAGATAATATTCATATAAACATAGAGAAATTGTTCTATCATTCCCATATAAATAATTACGGTATAAAAATTATATATAAAAAGAAGAGATGTTACCTCTTCCTTGTGTTTCAGTGACGACTTTGTGCTCAACCTTGGTATAATTTATGTTCAAAAATCAAAAAAAATTTGTAATATTTATTGTATTTATTTCAAAAAAAGTTATTTATTAACGTTGGAAAAATTTACCGAATGTATTTCCTTTTTTTGTTATTTATGTATTGTATAATTGTAATGTTAAAGAAATTTTTGCAGAATTGGTAGCTAAAATATAGACGTGTTTTAACGTGTATTGAGTTAATTATATATACAAATAATACATTTATTTAGTTAACTTTTATTTATTCTATTATTAATATATTGTATATAATTCATTTTTATATTGTATATATATTTATAATATAAATATCTACATGCAATTATATATACACAAGGATATCAAGTATTGTATATATGTGTTCATATATAACGACATTATTATTTCAATTAAGTATATATTATTGTGTATATAAAACATGTATTTAAATTTATATAATAAACACTTAGGCTTATATAATATATGTATAACATATAGAGAGAAAGAGTGCGTGACCACTTCGTTTCAATATAACACAGTGATTGCGTGCTTTTCTATATTTGGATATTTGTGTGTAGTATATATATTCATCTATTGTTTACGAGAAAACGGAGTATAAATGTTCATTTTCATTATAAAAAAGATAAAATATAAAATTGAACTTCTGCCTTTTGTGTCGTTATGTCGAATACGTAAACCAGTAAACCATAATGCATTTTTCTAATAATAAAGTTGTTTTGCAAAGGTGTTTTATTGTTGTTAGTAAATTAACGTTTGGTATGAATCTTTAAAATTTCAATGCAATTACAAATTTATCTATGTTATATAAAATAATGTATTATATTTCATTATATGATGGAAAAATTATGACATTCTATAGTATTGTTGTCGGGTTAGATATGTAAAAGCAGTAAAAGTCAAAATACATTGCCTCACTCAATGCACAAATGTAGATATTTTACTTTTCTTATGTGTACGCTAACAACACGGAATTTATAATACACCATCACCAAACGATTTGATTTTGTGTTACACTGGCCATTTATAAAATATTGTGTGTATATAGTAAAAAAATATAGTATATATATAGCAAAAAAAATCATCATAATTAACCCATTTCGCTCGGTTTTCCCTTATAGACTTATATATTCACAAATACTATACATATATCCCATATAAATAAATGATTGAATGAACGAATACATTTTTATGTATTATATTAGCTCGACATAATTTCTAAGGCAGTTGCTTAATCCAATTTTCTTTATACTACATGTATGTATAACAGCCACTGCGTCAAATAATATTTACACATACAACGCAGTAAAAATATTAAGTTATAATAAAATATAATTCTTTTGGATATTTGAACGTATAAATTTCGATTAACTTCTGATATAAAAATTGTTTATTTTTTTTATTAATTTTAAAATTCTGATATAATAAAATGGGTATGAGTTGGAATTGAAAGTAATTTTATTGCAAAATAATCATAATTGTATCCATTTCGGTCTTCAATTCAAATTCTATTGAAGTTAAACAAATAAGTTCATGTACATACCAATGGACGCCAATACCGAATGTGTTCTTAAAACGAATTATAAATGTTCGTTGAAACATTTTATGTGTTAAGTTTTCTTGGAAAATAATACCATATTAAAAATTATTTGATGAATATTAAATATTCGAAATTTTGTATTTGCTTTTTAAATTTGGTTGTATTAATTTGAGAAGGTACTGTATCATTTCTTTTCTATGGTTATATATTATAATCCATATATAGATATGAATAAGCGATTGTAAACGTGTATACTGTTCACTTTGTATATAATCACTATAATATAACCAAAGACAATCTAATCGATAATTAATTACGTGTATTTTTTACGTATACCAAAATATATGAAATATTTTATTTCATATATATTTAATTTGCATGTGTGTGCATGTTTTAACGTATTCAAATAGAAAAAAAAGCAGCTCTGTTTTATGTGTACAGTAATTATTATTACATAATTTTATGGTTTATGATAATATATAATATCTGGAGTGTGGTGAGTCTTATTGAATAACATGTTCTGATAATAATTTTTATATAATAATTATTATTTATTAATAAATGTTATAGTTATAATTTATGAAGTTGTATATTGTATATAAACATAAATTTTATATCATTAATAATTCGGATAATAATAACAAAAATATATTTATACTAGCATTTATATATTATGACAAAGGACTTTTGTCCTTTTCCATGATAAATTGTTATAAGTCAATATATTATTTATATATATATAAATTGTATTATATAACTTAATAATGAAATGATTTACTCAAAAATTTAAATATTTAATAATTTAATATTTTAGTTTATGAAATGCTACATGGAATATTATTATGTAATTCTTTAATATAATATGTCAGTGATGGAATCGCAATGCAGCACTAAAATATAAAAATTCAATTTTGGTTAGATCAGAGTATTTTTTCTGATAAAACCAATATAATCAGCATTAATATTTATGCAAATTTAAATTATGATTAATTATTATTATTGATTTGTTATTTACTCTCTCTATAATTTACCAATTTAACGGTACCGTATGTTTGGTAAATGCCGTATAAGCTCCACATAGACTGTACTATGAATTGATGTTAATTATAAATTTTGGAGCTCATTTAATTATTATGAAGTATCTAGAAATTATTAGCCAGAGCAGATGTTAAAATTTTAAATTATGGCCAAATTAACTGAATTCTTGCATTTTTTATGGTGGGTCCTTTTTTTTTAATAACTTTATAAAAATTCTTGTTGAAATAATTCATCCCTTTCTAAAATCTTTTATATAGTGAATTTATGTGCCACTATCTAAAGAAACTTGTGTCCATTAAAATTTGTGATTTTGATGTAAATGCGACAATATTCGATTAGGATTTACATCAAGTAGAACCACTGCGAAACGTGTAAAATTATTTAAATAATGATAGGATTAAGATTTTTTTACAAATAGGAAAAATTGAAAAATGTATAACTATAACTATAATATAAGAATAATATAAAATCGGAAAATACAAAATAATTTTCAATTTTTTTATAAAAGTTTTAATTTTTAAGAAACTTAATTGACCCTCAAGTAATTCTATATCAAAACATAATTTTATGCATTTGGCGAATTATTTATAATAATAAATTCAACGCCGCAATAGCGTTGTTCTAATAAATTTAAACTTTTTCAAATTACAGATAACAATTTCCTTTACCGAATTTATTTCTTCTTATATAACTATTGTATATATAAATAAATACATAACAATATTTCTACGGATATCCTTTTAATTCATTTGCTATTCCTTTTTTTTCAATATATACTAAATAGTGTTTTTTAAAAGTTTTTATTCATATAAATTTATGTATTATTCTTATTTGTAATATTAGTATACGAGTATATATAGAGAACTGGATCATTTATTTCAAATATAATAAATATGCTACTTATTTTCCCTCCATATAAACATATAATATAATGACTTCAATGAAAAACTATATATATACTCCAACAAAAACAACGCTTTCATTTCATTATCGTGATATTGTGAATAATATTTCAAACACTACACAATTATATGTGTAAAAATGTGATGATAAAACTTATACGGTTTATTATAAAAAGTTTTTTTTTTATTTTCTTGTGTCATTGTGTGTGTGAAATCAAAATCTATGCTCGGAAAAAAATTATATATATGAATTAAGAAAAAAGTTTTCTATTATAAGTATATTATATTTTATTTATTGATTTCATTTATTCTTTATACACACACCACACATATATATTTGTTTCTCCATATATTGTATTGTATATATATATATATGTACGTGAAAGTGTATTTTCTATATACATACCATATACTATATATACCCCATAAATTATATAAACGTATAATAGATACAACTGTGAAAAACTAAGTTATTCATTTGGGGTTGGTATATGAACAAGACTGACTTTCTTTTTTTTATATGGATTCTTTTAGCAGTTGTAATATAAATAAATATACACATTGTGATATTTATTTAATATTTTCATATATACCAACATTATACCATATATCTTATATTGAATAAAATTTTATTTCAACTTTTGGACTTTATTTAGTTTACAGATTTTCTAGATTATTTAATACAATTTATTTATTTTATTTTCCCTTCCAATCATTTCTTTTTTTTTGCTGCTAACTTTATTGTCAATATATTTATTAGTATATTAAGTAACAATATTTTTTATATATACTTGTTAATTTACTTCATACCATATATATACTTTTCATATAATAGTTAGCATAATATTTTGATATATATATATATAATATATTCTTTAAAAATATTTATCTTTTGATGTTCATATTAAAATTTTCGACCTAAAAAACTTTTTCATTTGGTATATACATATTTACATATTCTTTATGTAAATAATCACTGAATTGTAATATAATAATATAAGGAAAATTTAATAGGGTTGCTAAATTGATAACAATAATGATATCGTACTATATCTCAAATACATGTATATAAATTTCTTCTCATATATCGTTATATATATGTTGTTCGTGTATTGTTATTATAATTATATGTTATAATATGATTGATGTTAGGTAAAATGTTTCATTAATTATATTAAGATAATGTAAATAGATACATTTTAATTAATACATAATATGCTATAGCATATAATACGTATATATTGTATATGATATACGTATACAAAAATTTTGTATGTATTCATATAATTTTATGTTTTTATTTTATTCGTATTAAAAAATTAGAAAAGTTTTGTTTATTATATAAAATAAATATATATTTTATAAATGTATATATACTCGTATTCATAAGAGCTTTTATCTGTTTCAACTATAAGAAAAACATTATCATCGCATATATAAATCATATGATTTTTAAATTTATATTATTATTTTTATGGTTATATTCTTTTGAATTAGTTTTGATGTTATTGTAAAACTTGCATATGAGTATACCATAACAATTGCATTATATGTACATTTTACTTTATAATTTTGTTTACACACATGTATAAGTAATATGAATATTGCATCTGTTCCTGCATATACAGCATAGATATTGTATATATATAATAAAAGTTATAATGTAAATAAATTTGTATACAATTTACATATGAGAGATGCAATATGAGATAAAATAAAATTATCTACTTTTTTTTTTCGGTTATTTCATATATATTTATTATAAATAATACTAAATTTTCCTTTTGTTCTTCGTTTGAGTGAATCTTTCATTTTATTATATAATATATATGTACCACTTATACAAAATTTAGGTCATTTATAATATTATTTTTTATTCATATATTTTCAATGGTATAAACTTACACTATTATTTGATATGATGTTTAATATTATACTGATACTGATGATGTATTATATAACATATGTAAAATATGTATATATATAAAACATTATAATCGCGTTTGTATACAATTTATATTCATATCTATATTTTAATGTATCATCATATGTGTTTTATTATAATATACAATTTGTATAAGATCGTTTGATTAATGTTTAGTGGAGTGACACATTTCTTTGTACATTTTATTTATTCACATATGTATGGTATAAATCAACATATAATACAATATATAAAACTATATTTCTACAATTTTCATAGTCTTCTTTATAATAAACCCTTTTGTAATTAATTTAAAAATGTATATATATTCACTGTGAATATTGTATATATTTTAGTATAAACTGACGGTGGTTAAAAGTAATCGCATTGAATACAATAATTTTGAACAAATATATCGCTTGAATACAATATTTTCAATAATATTTTTGAATATTGAAAATTTAACTCAAAACATTGCTATATTTTTATTTTCAAATTAACTGAATGTAACGTGTATTGGATTGAATACCATATTCTATATGCTTATATCGTGTTTCGTTTGTGTACAATATTCACTATAGATATATTCTATAAATAATATGTAAATTGATGTAATTAATTTATATTAATTAAAATTAAAAATAATATTATGTAATATACATTTTCTGTTATAAAGAAATGTTATTCAATTTTAAAATATTATTTGAAAACATTGCCAATCTAAATCATTAAAATCGTTTTGTTAGAATATAAAATCTTTAAGAAACTTCAATTGTCATTAAGGAAATCCTTCGCCAGAAGACATAGATTTCTTCACGTCACTGTCAAATCATTTCCTTGACGTACAAACATATGATATATAGTGAGACTATAGTTGATATCCATATACTATAAAGTAATACCATTTTATACAAATGACTGTGAATTGTCGCTATTGTAAGACCTGTCACTATTTCCAAGCATAATATATCATACGATGAATATTTTACATAAGAAAATCCTATTCATGGATTGAATGTAACAATTATATTTTATAATAGTTTTATTTTAAATCATTTGGAAAACATACACTATTAATTTTTAAAAGACAATTGTTAAAAGTTTTACCATATCAGATTGATTTTGATAAATATACATTTAAATAAAGTGTGTCAAAAATGATCACTAAAGCATCGCGTTAAATAATTACTCGAAAATAATACATATTTATTATAACATAATTGGTTGTGTAAGTTAACTTCACCAATATTAAAACAATTAGGTAACGTTGTAGCTATACAAATTTATGTGTATAATACGACTATATACATAACACTCAGATAACAATAAAATTTAAACAACATTAAAATAATTAAAATTATATAGATTTCAGAGTTTTTAATAATATCGCATAATATGTATTGTTTTTAATTAATTTAATACAACGTGAAAAGCCTTATTGATTATTTAGCTATTTATTATATTATAATAATAATAAGAATTATTAAAATATATTATAAAACATTTGCTTGCCTTCAAAGTATAATATTTTAACATATTTAAAAATCTAATATGCGTTGTAACATATTTGTATTAGACAATTTTTTTTTCCAAGCAAATATATATAATTGTGTGTTACATTTAAATTTATTCTCGCGTTTTATAACAGGTGATCATTTATCAAATACATATATATATATATATATGTGGGTAATAGTATAATAGTATAAATGATTTTATATACCAAAAATACATGCTCTTATTATGTTATTTACGCTTTACATATACACATATTTATGTATACACAAAACGTTACATAAATATATAGCATACGCACACAGAAGAAACAATCATAAAACATGTGATTAGAATCATAAATATTGTTAAGCTAGACTTAAAAAATGTATATATTTCGCATAAATCGCATATGCTCGGCTATCCTATCTATTATATATACAATTTTTGAATAAGTTATAGAAATAAAAATATGTTTCAAATTTCAAATACATTTTTTTGTCTTCATATTTTGTACAATGAATGTATAGTATACGCAAACTTCATATATATATATATCAAATAAAATAGGCTATAAATCAATGTTTTAAAAATTTTCATCACGTTTTACATGAAAATGACATAAAATAAATATTGGTACGCGTATGTACCACCACGCGAAACCACCATCAACCACCACCAGCATTTATAATGAAAATAAATATATTGTATATAGGATAATTTATGCATGATGCAAGTCTGTCTTATATATATATAATATATATATATTGAATATCGTATATCAATAGGTATTTATATTGTATATATATATAGGAATATAGAATTATTTAACATAAAATATAAGATGTGTCATTCAAAAATTTAATTTCATTTTAATTATTCATTGTCGCTGCGCTTATTTTATATTATTTGTGTTAAGGAATTTCTTCTACCATATACACCGCCAATATAAAAGAACAAATATTAAAAGTTTGATGTGAATAATATTGTATGTGCACAAGTATGCTATTAATGACTTTTCTTTATATAACCATATATATATACATATTTACTATATGTATATAATATCAAGTATATAACATATATGTATAATATAAAACTTTGACAAAGTTATTTTCATTATGTTCATTTTACTACTGTTAAAATATAATTTATATTTTTCAATAAATGCATAAGTTTTCATATATATTAAACACCTCATTTATACATGTATTTTATTTATATACATATAACTTTTTATATATATGGAATAGTTAAAAATATTGTATAACAATCGAGATATTGTTTTTAAAATTGCATAAGTAAGTGATGTTTTGTTTCTGTAATACTATGACAAAACTGATTGAATTAATTAACAGAATATATTTAATTGATTTATTTCTTTAATTATTATATTCCATTTATATAATTAACCAAACATTTATCCTATTCAATTAAAGTTTCAATTATAAAATTAATTTGCAAAAATAAATCCAATTTAAAAAAATATATAAATAAATTAAAGCATCCGCGTATATTATATACACACAACAAATATATATTAAATAATATGTATTATAAACCGGAACCACATTTCATAACTTTTTAAAACAGGAAAATTCACTTTTTTTTTTCTTCTTATTTGAGTATTATATAATTTTGTAAACGGGAAGAGACGCGAAAAAAAAAAAAAAAACACAAATTCTTTTTATCACTTTATAAGTAAAATTACTTCCCTCTGTCTATCGTTTTATAATATATAAAATATACAACAATAATAAATATGTATATATAGACGCGTATAAAAAAGGATATACATATACACACACAAACTAATATAGGAATATAATGTACTAATATAAACGTCCTTATATATATATACCATATATAGATAAATGGTGTTCGTCTATAAGCTGATTCATGTAACGTGATAACTTGGTTTATGAAAAATTTTGCTGCATAAGATAAAAAATTATAGTAACTAATAAAACGTAATTCAAATTAGGAAATTTAAAATTTATTTTTATATCAGATATAAAATAATATAGAAAAAAAAAAATTGATTACCTAAGAATAAAACATTAATTTAATAAACCATAATATTGTTATAGCTTAATATTTATATATTATAATATAGTTATAAAATATGGAATATATATATGGTATAATCGGTATATGTTATGTGATGATATACAAATTAAATAATGGAATTGGGTCTAATTATTTATTATATAACTACCTTTCTATTTATCTATTATTAATTTCACACATAATAAAAACAAATCGGTTTTTTATTGTACACCTATTACATATGAAAATGTACTACAGAAAATATCAATTTTCACACATGTGAATATAAATAAAAACAAGTTGATGGAAAAAAGTAAATTTTGATAAGGTTTCGTACTGGTTTCATTTTTTATTTACATAAAATGAACAAAAATCATATAAAAATTTATTGTTATAATAAATATAACAAATATAATTACTAATATATGTGTGGTAGTTTTTCTTATAAAGGGCTGTAGCCTAGTTAGGGGGCAGAGTACTAGTGCCTCTATCCTATATAAATTATTACCCAATTCTCGATTGTATATTATATTATATCAATATCACAGTCATATTGTTATATTGAATCCATTTAGCTATTAAAAACTTTATTAAATTAAAATAATAAAATTAAATTAATAATTTTGTATGGAAAAAATTTTGGAACACTAACTTGTATAACCGAATGGGTAAATTAGTAGAATATTTATTTTTACAGATTAATTTTTATTACAATATATATTAATATGATTTTTAACTAAAATTATTTCCGCATATGTTCTCTATATAGTTTTTCCTAACTAAAAAATATCTCAACTAATTTTGTGTTATTTATTTTAGTTAAAATAAGACAATTTTACTGACTGAAATTAGAGAAAATGTCGGCAATATTTATTATAAATAATAATTTTATTAAATTTGCGGAATACAATTGTATGTGTCTATCTAAAAATTATTATAGTTGCGATAGAAATCCATAATAATACATGTAAGAATACTCTAAGACTAGCTATTTACTAGATATTTTACTTTAATTTAATGAAGTTAATTTGAAACACATTTATTTATTAAAAATAACCACATTGTGAAATATCCTGTAATTATATTATGTTATATTAAAATCACTCAGTAGCTCAGTTGCATATAGCGCCGAAATATATATTATTAATCATTCAATTCAATATAATGAAAAAATTCAAAGTTTGTTCAACAATTATCACAGATTTTTTGACTATAGAAATCTAATTTTTTTTGCTTAATCATTCACTTGATTTAGGTCGCTGCGACTAATTTCTATACTCTCCCTAAACTTCATTTGGCTACGAAAGGAAATCATTTTGCATAAGTTCAAGACATTCAAAAGGTCATTGAGTGTTGCTCCCCATTCAGTTGCAGAAGAATATTTCGAATAAATATAATGATTTTTGTTAAAATTAATTAATGATTTTTATTTTTCACTTTTATCCATTCGCATTATTTTTGGGACACCGTATGTATACATAACTATATTAATTATAAAAAAATTGGCATACATAAAATTTTTTGACCCTTCGGCATTGTTGTTTAAATATACTTATACTTTATAGTATAACTAACTAAATATTCAACACCAGACTCTATAGAATTTACAAAAAATAAACACGTAATATATATTTTACAAGATTAACTCAACATAAAATTAATTATTTATATTTAAATATTTTTTTGGAAAAAAAAAAAAATATAAAATCAAAATTATACAATTTTAGATCGAATTGCTTTAACAACAATGGTGGAAAAACCATCGAAAAAATTGTATTTAAAGGTGAGATAAAAAGTGGAATAAAAAATAAAAAAATAAAATAACTTTTTCGTTAAGCTTTTTTTATTTTTTTGTTCATTCAGATTGTTTCTTTTCCTCGACTAAACTTATTGAATACAAATGAACAATTTTTCTTTAAACTTTTATCGACTATACATAATTTTTTATTTTTTTTTTTCCATGAATACATTTGCATATTTGTTATTCGTTTGAAAAAACCGAAAAACAAAAAAAAAACCCTATACATAATATGATTTTAATATTCTACGATATATTCTGCATCGGATGTTATATAGTTATATGCGATACGATGAAGTATAATAAACTTTTGCTATATAGTACAAAATTTGTGTGTACAAAAAATGTAAATTGTCTATGATGTAAACACCTTAATTCTATTTTCCTGTGTTAATAAATCATATATAGTCGTTTTTGTGTGGTTAACCTTTATTTACTACAATAATAATTAAATGAAAAAAATGTAATTGTTTGATTATTTTTAAAATTATCATGACTGAACATATTTTAATTGTTTAGTTAATTATTAATAATTATGATAATTTATATTAAAAGTCAAACTTATAAGAAATAGAAAGGAAAAGGAAATGTCACTTATAGAACTATTGTAATATTTATATTGAATTAATTTTTGTACATATTTGAATGTTGTTAAATCCATTTATTTTTATATAATTAGATAATTAAACGTACTATGTATAAAATAATATTTATTTCTATGTAATAAATTGTGTCCCATATAATAAAAATAGACACATTGTATTCCTTAATACGGATGTAGTGACATTATAATTATCCTTACAAAGTATATATACATATACGTATATGTATATAACCTGCTATTCTATAGACAATAATTTACGATGTCATTTATATTAAGTACCTATATACATTTATCGATAAACTTTCACTAATATACAACCTCTGTCTCATAATAAATCGGAATGGTTATCTATGTAAATCGCATATAGAACACGTAGAGCCATCTCTTACTTTCTTTATATTCTGTGAACGTAAACATAAAAAACTGCCAGAATTTCAAAATATTGCCTTCATTAGAAACGAAAATAGAATACATAAAGTTACAGCTGGTTTTGTGCGTTGGCCGGAAAATGAATATAAAAACAAAGAAACAACATTAAATATTGTTTTAAAATTGATAAAAATACTACTTAAACGTATAATTTGTTTACAATCGCGTATTGGTGATAATTGTGTGTTAAAAGTTCAAGTTTTTAAATGGCATAAATGATTCACAGAAGGCAAAGAACCTATATAAGCGATGATGAAAGCGCCCAGGTCGACCATCTGAAGCAATTTACTGAAGAAAACATTGAAATTGTGCTTGATTTTGTCAAAATTTCTTAGAAATTTTCAGCGAGATTCATCGAAATGGTGTTTGGAATACAAAAAAAGTATAATTCATCGAATTTTAACTGGTCAACGGTTGGTAAATTCAAAGTTTGTTCCACATCAATTAAATGATTATCAAAAATTGCATCGAATTGAACTAATAATCAAATTTTTTTTGCTTAATCATTCATTGTATTCGCCAGATTTAGCTCCTTGAGACTATTTTCTATTCCACAAACTATAAAAGGAAACCGTTTTGCATCAGTTGAAGACATTCAAAGGGCGACAATCTCACCGTTCTCAATACCATTCCAATCACAGACATATAAAAGTCATATGATTCTCTTGTTAAACGTAATAAAATGGTTTTTGGGAAAATTTAATATTTATTTTTGTGTTTTTTTAATTCGGTTTTCGGTTTTTTATGCGACAGATGGTGTATATTTTGAATTGACTTAATTCCGATAAAATTAATCTTTTACTGTCGGGCACAAGATATGTACTTAGTTTTTATCTTACATGTATACATAGATAATTACTGATTTATGTATACAATATATTAAATGTAAATAATTCTAATATATAGTAATTGTGTATATCAAATTAATATCGGTACTCATGTGATCCTACACAATACTCTCTATATCTATATAATATAATCATAATATTAAATTTAAAAATAGAATTTATTTTCAAATACAAACAATTTACTGGATTTTTACACATTAAAATAATTATATATTTGTATATGAATCTATATATTATATAATATACATATATTTAGTTTTAACAACTATATGCACTGGAAAGACCTTCACGCATATGTAATGCATTTCAATATATTTGAACTAAAAAGAGTATATGATCTTGTGATATTGGATATATAGAGCATAGGTTAAAAAATTGAATATTTGCCATCGCTGATTACAACTTTCCCTAATATAGATAGTCAATTAAATACTATTATCGTATGAAATAAATATTTACAATTTTATGGACAATATTTTCACATATATATTTTTCACATTTATAAACATTTTATTTATTATATGTAAATAAATAATAATAAAATCATACTTTTTCATTATTAGAATCATTTTTGGCCATAAATGTGTCACAATTTACAAAAACCTTACAATATAAAGACGCGTGATTATAACATTCTTTGAATTAGTAAAAAGGTAAAGTTATAAGAAAATTTTCAGTTAGAAAAATTCAATGTTAATATTATGGAATAATTTATGAAATATTCCCTTGATATACATATTCTTATTACTTCTTATATTACATTAAAGGTATATAATAAAATCCATATATTGTATATAGTGTTATATATGCAAAAAAATATGTAATCGTCCAAAGTTTTTCTATATGTATCGTAAATTTACGTAAACATAAACTGAAGTATTCATATATTTATGTGTAAATAAATAGGTGTATATATAACGTAAACATAAAATATACATACTGTGAGTGAGGAAATGCATATATAAATAAAATGTACACAGATAACTCAACTCAAATAAAACAAAAACATGTATATCATACACATCTCATAAAAATAAATAAAATATAATATATAGTAGAAAAAATAAATATATGCAATTTATAGTTATGAAAAAATGATGTCAATATATTTAAAAACTTTATTCTAAATGACAAATATACAAAGATTATGTTTATATCACACTATGCATATAATATATACAAATAATTTATAAAGTGTGTATAGAAACATTGCAGCGAAAGAAATTTATTTATTATTATTAAGATAGAGATTAATAAATTTAAAGAAATTACAATATTTATAGTATATGGAACATGTTAGAGCTATCTTATAGAACACATAGAATAAAATTAAATTTATAAATTTCTTTATATTAAAAAAATAAATGTTTTGTAAATTAAAAATTTTTTTAATTTATTTAACTATTTTCATTTATTTTATTTTTTTTCCTTATAATTATATAAAAACATATTTCTATTTTTGTACACAATTTTCATAGAAATTTTAATATTATTATGTATAGAATTTAAATTATATATAGTCTGTATAAATAATTGAACCTTTCTTCCGTTTTTCTATGTGGGTCATCATATAATCTTAAAAATTAATTTAGTGAAAATTTATTCCATAAAACTTCTATAAATTCTAAATCCTCTCTCTTTCTCTCTATATATACAAATATATTTTAAAAACTTATGTATATTATTATTATTGTTTTAACAAAACATAACCATTTTTATTATATAATATACAATAACATTTCATATTATTTTTGCAGATTTAATTTCTTAAAAGAAAACAGGAAAAAATAAAAAAATAATAATATTATTTCTATATAACCCAGTAAATTTATATAAATGCTAATTTTGAAACATTTACTAAAGCATATATATGATATTATAATATATACATTACACTTATACATACTTAAATATAAAATTTTGTCTGCATATACCATATAAAAGTGTATAATGAATATACTTTATATATACCATAGATTATATATATATATATATTGTATATAGTATGCTTAATTTTGTATCATTGCATGTATACATACATTTGTATATTATACAATAACGTATATATGGTACATTGAGGAAATTAATAGCAGTGATAGAATTATATAATCTTCATTTAATTGTGACCTTATGTGTTTTAAGTGTATTAATTAAAAATTTTCACTTTGTATTAAGTACTTCCCATTAATTTTTATGTAAATTGAAATGTGTTGAAAAACGAGTGTTTGGTATATATTATGTGTGTGCATAAGACTTAAAATAAGTTACTAAATTCTCTGTATGAATTTATTTCAAAAAGTTTTTATTTACATATTATAGATAATTCATTATATAATAACACTAACACGAATATATAAGTAAATATATTTACATTTTTTTCGTTTTTAAATATATTTTACATAAACTTATACTAAATTTTCACATATAAAGGAGATTTTATTCCTTAAACGTAACGTTTTTTCCAAAATATTTTTCTATGTATTTTCCGTATAGGAATAATAATGATATTTAAATAAATTTTTCACGATTTTCAAAAGCAAATTATTTTATATAATATTTATTTAATAAATTTTTTCTTAAAACAGTTTTATTTCCATACAACATTTTGTGTAACATCACTCACAATGACTTCTTCTGTGATATAAATTTACATAATTTTTATAATTTACAAAAACAAAGTTATTGCGGAAATATTTGTAGATAATGCAATAGATGTTTTTTTTGTTTTTTTGAAATTCAATCCGAGATGAAAAATTCCAACCAAATATTTGATAAAAATTGGCTATTGGAAAATTGTAATTTTTCTGTAAGAAATATAATGTATAATAATAATAAATATAATTATATAGTCTTCATCGTACCATGTTAGTGCGGAAGATCTCACAGACATTCACTACAATCAATACGTAATTTATTTTGCATATAGCAGAATATAATAATTGGTTTGCATTATTTATCGATTCGAAAGAAATTTTATTGCTACCATTATTTATTTAATGTGTGCGAATAGCCTGTATTCGTATCGTATTGTACATATAATAGTTAATCTATAAATATTGGACACTATATGTTTTCGTTACATGTTTTCGTAGAGATATTCGTTTTTTAATTCCATGAAAATAAATACCAACAAATTTCTAATGAAAATTGATAGAATTGAATCGTATTTATTTAACAATCAATAACCATATGAATTGCATATATGGCCGTTGAGTGGTAAATGGAATTAGATTAGATTAACATTGAGTTAAAGAAATATCTTAATATTTTGCTTAATTGTAAACGCGATACATGTTAATAAAAGCTAAAAAGTTGTATAAAGAAATGGACTTTTAGCTTTTTTTTTTAGAGACAACCTAAAATAATTTTATTTTGTATTAGTTTATCAAATGATTGGGCAAGTTTTTTAGTATTTTGCCTGCATTTATATTTTTATTATAGTCAGTATGAGAATTATTATATGATTATACACATTAATAACATTTATAATCAAGTTAACAAATTTGTTTAATATTATGGTAATTTATTTAATTGCATATTTACATGTAATAAAGTCAATTTTTGTCATCTCAGCAAACATTACAACTGTTTGTCATAGAATTTTTTTTTTCAGTGTACTAGTACTATTGTATAAAATAAACGAGTTCACTTCACGCATTATTTAATAATTTTGCCTGGTTTAATATATTTTTTTAATTTTTTTAATAAATGTAAGACATTTACAATTGAGATAATTATGAGATAAATAAATTATCTACTATCTATCTATCTTATAAAATAAAAATGTACATTGAAATATTTGGAAACAGAGTGCCGCATTTAAAAAATTGTATATTTCTCATAATAAAAATAGCAATACATTACATTTTAAATTAATATAATAAAAAAATGTTCATTTCATTACACATTTGGTTCAATGCACATAATTAAATTTGTAATAATTGTTGAATTTATTTTAATATCATTACCATTATCATTATCATTATTATTATCATTATGTATTATTGCCATTATTATTATTATTATTATTATTACTATTATTATTACTATTGAATATATTATTAACATCATTTTTACATCATGCAAAATAGCTATAAGATAAAAAACTTATGTAAAGCAATTCTAATAAATAATTCATATTTTATAGTATTATATATTGCCTGTAGAAAGAATAACTTTTAATATAAAAATAAAAAATAAAAGGAAATTTTTTTTATTAAATTCAAAGTTATGCTTTAATGTGTGTGTGTGTGTGTGTGTGTGTGTGTGTGTGTGTGTGTGTGTGTTGGGAATGTCAAGAAATGAAAGTTTTTATTTTCTAAAATATCATTCGGTTCGTTTCAGTTTTTAAAAATTGAAATTGTATATTATTTATATAATTTGCGAATATTATAAAAGTTTTTACTTTTTTTTTTTTTTTCATTGCCTGAGTGGATGCGTAAATACATAAAAAGTAAATAAAAATGAAACTTATATGGAAGCTTAAAAATGTTACAATTAAAGTAAATATTTTTATTAGGAATATTTATAAAGTTCATTGCGGTTATTTGAAATTTTATAATTAAATCAATCGCATGGGAAATACATTTTGTATAGCAATTTTAAATTACACGTAATTCGTATTTTATTTAATTAAATTTATTTATATGAAATGAACAAAATATATTTAATTATATTCTATTATATATTATTTAAAATTACTTTATATCAGATATTGTTTAATTTACAACGCATCTAACAACTGCTTTATAATTTCCTTATTGTTAGATGGCGAGAATAATCAATTTATTATTATTATATTATTTAGTTATATATGGTGCCAAATCACCATAGTTAATTTGATATTTATGACTTCACATTTAATTTATAATGGTATCTAAGATGCATCATTTATAAGTATATGGTATAAAAATCAATTTATAGTTTGTTGACTATAAATAAATGTTTTAAACGATTTATCATATTATAATCCTGTCTTTTGTTGTTAAATTAATATAAAAATACGTATATAAATGTGTGATTGTATTCCTTTTGTCACTTAAGCTACAATTAACAATTTGGCTATATGACATAAATAGAATAAGCATAGCATAACAAAAACTGAGCACAAACAACAAATGTAAGCGTGTCGAAAACTGTGTATTAGAACAATTTAGTTTAAAAATTAAATATAATAGCAAAGCTGACCACTCACTAACTCATAATTGTTATTTTTAAACAGAACATAGACATATATTTTAATGAATTGATATTGTGAATCAATCCAAATGGCATTGCAACTATATCAAAAGAAAATATTTTAATTGCAAAGCAAAATTAATGTATAGCAATAAATGTTGTAAATATTATCAAATTATTAGCTCAACAAAATGTATACCATATGTCAATAAGGAATCTTGTGAAACAATTGGCCTTTAAATAAATATAAAAGTGTTAAAATCAGTTAATTATTTTAAAAATTAATATTGTTTTTATAGAATACGTTTATACACATACAGTATAACATATTTAATTATTATGAATACTATGTTACTATTAACACCATAATTACATATATAGTGTCAAAGAATTTTTTAGTTTGTAAAATTAAATTTAAAGAAGTTATATAATTGTTTGTTTTGATTTTTTTTTTATTCAAAATATAAACACCTGCAGCTGCTTCAATATAAATGTTACAACGATTTAATATAATGATTCGAATGACTGATTAACTTTTTCAATAATTTAAGGTGTTCTTGATGAACTTGATCTTCCGTTATGCATAAATATACTGAATATATACACACAAATGGAAACATACAAATAATTCTTCGCAGAATAATAACAAATTTTGTCTAATGCGTACAATAAAATTACTCCATGAATTAATTATAATAATTACAGATTGTTTAAATTGATTTTAAACATTTTATGGTATGTGTGTGTAATAATTAAAAAAATCTTACCATTAGTCGCATTCATGTGCAAAAAAAAATATCTACCGCAAAACTTTCTATTGTATTTTTTATTCTCAATGGAAAATTCAACCACTAGTCCAATATATTCATATGTATTCAAAAATCTATGTTTAAATACCAACAAATGTATAATTTAATTAAAACAAAATATGCATATAATACATATTTTTGCAATTAATAATAAACAATTTTGTACATAATAATATACTTTATAATATCGCATGTCATAATAATATTAAATTGCAGAGAATTTTACAATATATGATTTTGACAATAATATCATTTTACAGAATTCTTGTACATATCACATGTCAATTTTCAATTTCAATTTTTATGTTTTGAGTTTTGCAATGCATTATAATTGCATTTATTGTATATAAAAAGTATATAAAATGCACATAGGAAAAAAAAAATGCAATATACGCCATCAGATTTATTATAATATAGAATTAAGTTTGTTATGTAAATGTAAAGAAATAAATTGGGTATATGAATTTTTTCCGACAGTTTATTTACGTAAATAAAAATCCACTACACTAATTGACCATCCACTTATTAAAGACTTACATTTTGTTATTGTAATACTATTTTGTACATATGACAATAATAAATGTAACAAATAAAAATTCATGAAAATTATAACATATGGAAAAGTGTATTATGTTTATATTATTATTAACAAAACATGTATTGAATTTGTATGTACATTGTGAATATGAATATATAAAAATTTATTATGTCAGCTGATTGTTAATCTACAAAGGTGACATTGTCATACTTATAACCATATAAGAATACATCATTCATAATTTATTTTCAAGGATTTATGAAATCTATAGTATTAATATTGATATTATGTATATTATTATTATTATCATTAATTCATTATTATTATTATTATTATTATTATTATTATTATTATTATTATTATTATTATTATTATTATTACATATATTATATTATTCTTATATATATGACTTTTAATACCCAGATTTATGGACTATAATAAACGAAATTAGATTGAATAATTGATTGATTATTATTTTAATATATTATTTTCTTTTTGTTATTATATTATGTACATTACCCCGGTGGTGGCTTTGTGACTTTCTTTTATGTCTATCCATCCATTTAATAAATATTTGACATATAATTTTTTTTCAAAGATTTTAATGTATTGAATATTTTATTGTAATTATAATAATAAAATATAATAATATATGATGAATAATATAATACGCATGTAACAAATGAATTTGAACGCTTCACGTACACCATAAGAAAATAAATATTAATAATGCCGGGAATAGTCTGACTGTAAAAACTTAGATTGTCTATAACCATTGATGGAATGGTGTAAAAGCATTCCAATCATATAAATATTCGATTTATAAAAATTGTAACCTATTTTCCATTTTGTCTATGCGACGGACTATAGTGAAATTGCGAACCTGTTCATTTCGCAGTGACATGTAAAATCACACCGTAAATGTTTGTAAAATAATAATGTATATTTTATAAATTTGAATAATTGTCATTCAAAATGGATTTATAATACTGAAATTATATTGTATTTAATGTATCTCCTTATATTATATTTATAAGATTTTGGGCATCTGTCAGAAATAATATATTTATTTAAATATAAGTATATACGTATTATATATATAATATATTTCTATATAATGTGTGTATACTTATATTTCATTTATAATTTGTATATTTACATACAGAGGCACATATTGTTTCAAATATATATTTATATTTGCAATTTGTATATGTAAATATTATTAAAAATATCTGTATCACTTGGGAAATGTGTATGTGTATTATTTTTCTTTTTTTTTTTTTTTTTATTGTATAGGCATTTATTTCGCCGTAGCGTATTCAAATTATTTTCTGTAAATTTGAGTAGAAACGTAGAATATATTAACAAGCTTAAAAATATATATATATTTATATATAGATAGATAGATATTTATGGAAAAAGAAAAAATTAAAAAAATAGGGCTTAAATTATTTATGTTTCAAATGAAAATTTAGACAAATTATTTCGTTTTGTTTATATGTGTACGATATATATATATTATTAATTTGAAAAGTGGTTTTGTGTATTTTGCGTATACTCATATATAATATAGGCAAAATATATATTTTTGAAATATAAATATAATATATTGTTATAGTAAACTGTATAAAACAATAAAAGTTGGTTGTTATTTATTAAACATATGACAACTAATTTTCAAAATTATTTTTAAATTACAATTTCATTATAATTTTTCAATAAATGAAAATACATTTATAATTAGTAAAATTTTGTTTTAAACTTCTCAGAAAGTGAAAAAGTCTATGCCGTTAACATAGTTTTATTATGTTATTAATTAATTAATAAACATATTAATATAATAACAATATTATTAATTAAAAAATAGTATACTGGTTACTGGTTATAATGGTTAACTTTTGATCGATTAACTTTAGTTGTGATGAAAACATTTAAATTTGCATATTATCCGGGTAGCTAATAAAATAACCAGATGGAAAACATGGTTTAACGTATAGCAACATTGAATTTAGATTAAAATTTTAACAACCACTTAATAGTTTTATTTAATATAATTTCACGTCTTTTTATAATTATCGAATTACCTTATATAAAACATTAAAACATATAATATAAATATTGTTATTAATCTAAAATAATATGATGTACATATTTCGATATAACACTATCACCACCATATAAATAATTATTATATAGAATTGTCATTGAACTTAATGACAATTAATTTCTGTGCATTTTAAGGATATACTGAATTCTTTTATATATTTTCTATCTAAATTTTAATTCATATTTACAGATATATAATTTGTTTGTGCAATAATAAATACAAAAAACGCTTAGCGATGCAGTGGATAACGTTCATGTCATTCGATCGGTTTTAAAAACGGATATCTTTAGATATATGCCGCGGTGATGAATGCTACTCAAAGACTGTCTGAACCCACAATTATGACCTAACCTCTATCATATATGAAAATAATGGAATTAATGAAATTGATAATTGCAAACCAATTGGTGAATTGCTATATATAATACGGAGTAATTTACCAACTTGATGGTATAATGAATGTATGGTCGATGCCATAAGCTTGCCACTTGGAGTAACATGCTTATAAAACTGTTTGTTATATTTAAAAATCGATTCGTACTTAATTGTAATTAGTTTAGAGAATTTTAAAATCTATACAATAAAAGAATATTTTTTTAAAATGTTCGATGAATTTGTATTTGCTTTACAATTAACATATGAAATTCATATTACAATTTTGCGTTACAATTTAATTTTATTCTTAATTTATTTCGGAACTCGATATAACTTATATAGTAATTTAATATTATATGTAAAAATTGCCTTACCATATATTATTTAAAACTAAATATCTATATAATGTAAAATAAATTCTAATACTCGATTATATTATATTTTAGATAAAATATTATAATATATGTAAAAATATATTAGAAGAAAACAGAAAATTAAACCCATGAAAATGTCCAACGTAATACATTAAGGTTAGTAGTATATGATAATTTTTAGTTGACATTTTATATATATTTATATAAATGAATGTGAATTATTTAACTTATATACACATTCATATAACAAACTTTTATTCAACTTGATGAAAAAATTCTATTGTTAATATATATTATTATATAAATTATAATATTTATTTCGTGTGTCAAAATGTTTATAAACTTTTGGATTTGTCTGTGTACCAACATACCATAAAATACAATAGTATAAATAAAAATTAGAATTAATTGAATATATATAGAAATATAAATATAATACGCAGTGAATGAATGAAAAGGTTCACTCATAATATTTGTGTTTTTATATAATTACTATATTTGAAATATATAAATATAAAACAGAAATAAAATAATTTGGAAATGGGTAATATTTAATGAATAAACTAAAAATATATATACGCGATCACGAAAGTTATATATATTTTGATTTTATTTCATATTTTAATAATGTATTAGCACAATTGTGTGAATTTTATTATAAAAATTATCGTCGCACAAATTTAGTTTTATTTGGAATTTTTCTATTAACAGTGATAAAAATTACGGTCGCATACCAAAATATTGTATTTAAAAATAATTATTTAATGTTGAGACGAAAAAATTGTTCGAAGGAGAAAATTAAAAGACAAAATATGGTAATTAGACATAGATAAAAATAAGGGAATTATCTTTCGATAATCACTGGTAATTTGATGATACCTTATGGAATATCTTTAGAATATTTTATAAAAATATAATCACACCGTTCAGATAAATTCAAAATTGATTATAACATTAATATAATGTATTACTTATTCTTATTCATAAAATATTATTAATTGTCATTGGAGATTCAAACCAAACCATACCTGGACATTGACATGCAATTATATTTTATTATACAAAATTATATAATTTAAATTTATTGATTTAATATAATAGTTTGTGAAAAGTGAAAATTACTATGTTAGAAATAAATTTATATAAAATTCTATAGTAAATTTTCGGAAAATATGTATGAGAAAACATCAGATACACTGAGTTTTTAATTAAAATATGTTAAAGTTCTATATTTTTTATAAAACACAAAAATATTTGTGTTTTTGTTATATTTATATATAGTTTATTCACCTATATTTTAATGTAGAGAATGTTTTATAACACTTTGTAAAACGCAGTTAAATATGTTTCTATACATATGAAAATAATTTTGCCTTTGTGAACATATACTCACTCGTATATAAAATATATATTTCAAATGAAAAATTTTTCTTATGTTTTTATTTTATTTATTTTTATATATTTTTATATAAATATAAATTTTTTTTTTCTTTCAATACAAAGAGAAATGGAAAATGAATTTTTTATTTTCCTTTAATTAAAAATGATTTTTCATAGAATTTTTTTTTCTTTCCAAAAAAAAAATCTACATTAAAATATTTTTAATTTTTTTTTCTTAAAAATTGTATCGAAAAGTTTGTCGTACCCATGTATCAAATGCGTATATAATACGTATATTATATAAGTATAATAACTATATGAATAGGTATATTATTTAATTAATACCATGTGAGAATAATGATATGTTTGTCACCACCATACATAAAATACATTATATAAGAAACAACAAAAACTTGTAATGCTATATTCTTTGCGTACATTGCAAAAACATTACAAATATATAGGAAAACCAAATAATAATAATAATAATAATAATAATAATAATAATGAATGAAATAAGGTTTATTTGTTTTTGTGTCCTAGAAAATTATTTCCGCTTTAGTATTTATGTCACGTTTTACTTATTTTTATTGTGGATTTGTACATTAGCACTAACACAAAAGCTATTATTATTATTATTATTATTATTATTATTATTTTATTTTATTTTATGTTATATCGATAAATTTTATACATTTATTTATTCAGTGATGCATATATAAGAATTCCTTTGGGCTATTAATATGTATTAATTTCATATTTATATAATGTTTTTTTGTTCTGTTTTTCTTATCGCATATTATACGTATCCAAAATATTTCCATTTAATTATCAGTTTTATTTTTCTCAATTAACTACTGCATTTTTCATTATTAATTTCATAATAAGCTTCATAGATAAGCTTTTGTGTAAAAATTATACGTAAAATAAATGTGTAAAAATAATTATTTATTATTAAATTTGGTGTTATTTATTAATTTGATATGTGTACAGAGGAAATGAGAAAAAAAAAAAATACAAAAATTAAATAAACTTTTATCCCTACCGTACCAAGGATATCCATTTCTTTGACGCTAAAAAAATATACACTAACTATTTATATGAGAATCTGTTTTTTATTTTTTTTATTTATTTTTATTATTTTATTGTATATTTAAAAATAAATTTTTTTCTTAAATCAAAACATATGCACTACTGAACTGATTAAACTGAACTGAAATTGAGTTTAGAAAAATCACACTAGAATATACCCGCATAATATTGTGCTATACTATACAAGTTCGATGTGTATTTATACTTTATATATGTTTATTTTATGGTATTGCATATATATATATAGTATTAAATAGTATATAGGATACCATACCAAATATACTACAATATATTTAGATATATATAGTGCCAGTAATGCGTCACAAATATATTATACTACTAGCGCATGCACCTAACAATATAAAAAAAAAAAAAAAAAATTACTATCCTTTCTCTTTTTATCGTTTGTGAAAATTAATTTTTCTTTTTATGGGTCATGCTATACACGACGGTGTATGTATAAGATAAACATTATATCGTTGTATTATGCATTATTTGAAGATTTACACACTGATACACTGATATATTTTCACATATATAGTTTTTATCCTCATATCCTATTGTATGGTATCAGAAAATAAAAAAAAAAAGTGTATATACAATAAAGAAAAACGGAATAAAATGCAAAAGACATCATGTTCCTCTTGTTTAACTTTTCCTAAGCAATTTATTGAATCCAACAAATAAAAAAGAATAAAGTCGGTTTTTATTTACGTACGTAAGTATTGTATTATATGGTAAAACAAAAAAAAAATGTAATATATTCAGTATAATAGAGAAAATGCAAGAGAAATATATTGTGAATGTTATGTAGCGAAGCGAGTATAAATGAGTATATGTACCAGCATGTGTATTTATAATGTTAGATTATGGTGTCGATATTGTGTGGTTGTCATTTGCTATGCTTTTATACTAATGGAATTCGGAAACTGCATGCGAAATAATAGATATGTTAGTATAATCTGTATATATATATACAAATGTATATAATTATAAATAGGAAATATAAATTAATATAATATAAAATCCTTAAAGAAACCATATTAATATGTTTAATTTAAGTGTGTATCAAAATTATACGCTATACAATCATTTTCTATGTTATATGTATATGCAATCAATTAATGCAATGACAAAATGTTTATTGCTCTAATATATATACATACAACAACAACAACAACAACAACAACAAAACATAGAAGAACAAGTACAACATTGAATTAATGTATAATGTGTGAGAATATATTTGCAATATAAATGATAACATTTTATATATAGACGACACATTATTAAATTAAGTACATAAGTTATATCATATATATATATATATGTAAAAATGTTTATGTAAGTTTATATGGACATGGATATATATACAATTATATATATATAGATATACAATATATTAAGTATGCGTAAAGTCTATAAAAATTTGTGTCGCGACAATTTCAATTTATTTTCCTATAATTCTATATAATTGTTATTAAATTGATTATAATTAAAATTTAACACAATAAAATAAATATTAAATAGCTTTTAATTAAATATTAAGTTATTTTTTATCCAGATTTCTTATATACATACATTATTTCTATTGGTTCTATATCTCACATTTATTTGAAAAAACCTTGTATTTCTTGTAATGTTTTTTATGAAATTTAGCAATGAGAAAAATACCAACCAATTTATGTCTAGGCTATTTTATTATTACAATATATACTTTATTTATTAAAGCACCATAGTTCGTTGCTACGATAATAATTTGATGCATTTTATTTGGCAAAAATTAAATTCTAAATAATATTATGTAATATGGATAAACATTGTTGGAGGAGAATTACTTGATCTTTCATTATATAGAATTTAATTTTTCTTTTAAATTTTATACTCAACCTATTCTTATTCATTTTCTATATATATGATTAACTTAATTATCTACTATTTGATGTCATTGAAATTCTGTATGAAATAGTAATACTGTATACATTTTTTATATTTGGAAAACAGTACCATTAATTTTGATTTGAATGTCTCTTACATCGGATGGAAAATATCGACTATATTTTGTGGATGCGTGAAGCAATTTTAAAAATTTCTTCTATGAAAGATTGGAAATTGATTAGATTTTGAAATTATGAATTAAAAATTGGAAATTCGTTAAAAGTATGGCTCGTAATTAGAAAATTTGATAATTCAAGAAAAGCGATTTTCCCGAAAATTTTCCATTGCTCTCCGAGCTAATATTTTACAATTTATGTACTATTAGTAGTGACTTTAAGACAAATATATTTGGAATAAGCTCATTAAAATATTTAGCAGAAGTCGCCACCGTTAATTATACATAGTTCTTATGCTATTTTTAAACTATTGCATATATCAATAATATTATGTAATTATATAAAACGTAACGATATAGCTTAACTATACTTCAACAAAATTTTGGCAAACAAGCGGACGCATATTTTCAATTAATTTTAATTTCCAGATTTTTTCTTTAAAATAATGGCATTTATTTTGTGATCGATTACAAAAATACACTATATTAAATATACGTGCAGTATAGTTATTTACTATATTGTTCCACATTCATTATAAGCAATTTAGTTTTGCAAAATATATAGTATAAAATTTTCGCTAAATTTTTGAAATCGATGATATGAAACCTTATACATTTTCTAGTCAAAATAAAGTTCATATACATATATAAAACTATGGAATAATGCCTAGTTTCCACAGTTCGGTATTGTATACTGCAACTGCATGTGCACAATAACCAACCAGAAATGAATATTTTTCACATTTTAGGACAAAAATAATTTTCTGATTGACTGTTGAATAAGTATTGCAGTATTTGAGTATGAACTCTGAGTAGATATTACAAAATATATAGAATAAATGCATTATATACAATTATAATTATTTGGATGATGATGATGATGTTAATTAATTTTATAAGAGTAAATTAATAATAATTTTTGTTAAATTTATCATCGATGACATATTAAATTTTAAAAATATATATAATAAATTCAAAAAAATCGGTTATAGTAAATAATTGGCGAAATTGCAATAATTTTATATTTGTGTAAATTCATTTGGCTCCGATTTTGGAAATTTTTTGTGTGCATTGTAAAACCATGATAAAATTTTCAGATCTCTATCGCTTCCATGTTCTGATTTACAAGCATTTTAATGAGGTCGGGAAATGTGTATCTTCTTAAGAAAATTATAAATTTTTAAAACTAAATTTTCAAGGTAATTTACATCGCAACACTTTCATTTGTTTATATGCATAAAAATGTAAATTTATTTTCTATTTTAATTTATTCATACACTTTTAAGTGTCTCTTATCATTTTGATAATTAAAATAATTACGAATTACTCATGGTTATTTTGAAAATTATTTTATTATTTGCAAAAGACAAAAATAGTTCATCTATGTTACATAATTTTAAATTATTTTAACATTATATAAAAATTTTAATAATAATAAATTAACTACTATGCTATATTTTATATATGATATCCGTACGAAATCCATTGTAAATAATTTACAATGGATTGTAATATTTATAGTTTTACAAAGTTTTATTACACAATGGAATAAATATAATTTTACACATAATTTAATAAATTTATATGTATATGAAAACTTTTTAAAGTCAAATATCTAAGATAAATTTCAAATACTATTATTATATATTCGAAATTTTATCTCTATATATTTATATATACTTAACATATGTACTTACTTTTTAAAATGTATAATAAGAAAATGATCGAATAATATTAAATAAATATTTTTCGTATCAAATATTTTATATTTCACTTCATATTTATGAAAATGAATTTGTTAGAAAATTTAATACAATAAATTCATGGAAAAATGTTCCTTTTAAAATTTTTTCGTTGTTGTACATTAAAAATTCGAATAAAAAAAAATATCAATATATTCTGGGTTCGCACACATACACACTCACACACACAAAACAAATATTTTGCCGAAAAATATTAATAAAATAACTTGTTCATGCATTGAATATATTTATTTTTAGATATTCGCACACATCAAAGGTTTTATATTTTTAATACATATTTTATAGAAAAATGTTTTTTTCTTTATACCTTATATAGTTGAAAGAAAAAGTTAGAATGAAAATGGAAAATGCGTTGATATATTGAGAAAAAAAAATATAATGTAATATATCAAACTAAACAATATATTCATCTCTAATTCAACTCATATATAAAGTGATTTAATTTAATCGGGTAAATTATATATGGCTATTATTTTCAATAAAATTTCTGTTTCTTTTTTTATTTAATATAGAATATTATTTGCGTAAATAAATCGAGTCAGGTTCACAAACGCATTACATTTAGATTTTATTTTAAATTACTGTTCTTGTATATGTCTGATATTTCTAGGTATGTATGGCAAGTCGTTCATTTGTTAAAATTTGTAATGTAATGTAATTAAATAAATTGGTAAATTTTTCAGAATGAATTTTTTAATGGGTTATTTGCAAAAGAATCATATTGAGACGGTTTTTTCGTTATCACGAAACTTCGTCATGCAAATGGTTTTTATTCCTAGAAATTGCAACGCTATAGGAATTCTTCCTTATATATGAAACCCACTCACAACGCAGTATTAACCCATTGAATTTGATATGATTGTGATTGTTTCGATAACATTATAATCTTTTCAATATGCACTTACTTTTGAACATCACTTTAAGTGCGACTGTAGATAGACAAAAAAAAAAAGAAGAAGTTTAATCAACCGAAAATGTTTTGATGCATCAATTTGTACTTGCAATTATTATTATTATTATTTTTTCGTACATAAACTTTATGCCACATTAAATACAATACATATACAGATATTATAATATTTTTTACATATGTATATGTGTTAAGTATAATCTATATATATAAAAATCTATATATATAAATACATATTACAATGCATATATAATACAACTGTTCCCTCTTATTGTGGTTAATCCTTGGGTTTGGTTTATTTTATATATTTCATAAATAAATACCGTTTATAAATACATTTAATATAATACAATATAATATATAATATAAACAGGATCATATATAGGATAGAAATTCATAGGATATACAAATACATGAAATCATGTTTTTATATATACTATATGATATAATGTACAAAAAACCATACGACCCGTATTAAAATCAGTACATTTATATATATCAAAATAGGTTTATATACTGAAAATAGACGTATTTATATAAGTACTATTATGTGTATAATTGTTTATATAGAGAATGGAAATGGTCATATGGTTTTAGTGTGGCATGTACCACAATATGCATATAGGAAACCAAAAGAAAAAAACAAACAATATAAAAGAATTTCTTAATTTTTGTGTTCCAAAAATATATTCATATATACAATTTATTTTTACTAATATAAATGTCCGCTTGCATAATATATAGTTAATAGTAATTTTCATAATATATTCTTAACAATTTCATGGTCATTTAGCATGAAATTATCATTTGTAAATAATCCATCTGCGTGTTTTATCTTTTATTTATAATACATTTTTATAATATCACATCTTAATTTTACAAAATTTTATTATTATAATTTATACAACAAATGAATGAATGATTAAGATGAATGTGTTTAATTACATTTGTATAGAAAGTAACTCGCAATGGATGTAAATATATATTTTTTACAATACATAATTTAAATGTGCCATATAAATATAAAAAAAAGCAGACAAAAATTTTAAAAATAAAAATAAAACTCAAATCAAAGTAATGGATTTTTTTGCTCATTAAAATAATTTTTAGTTTATAAATACATTTATTTTTTTATACACAGAGAAATTATTTCTATATATTTAAAGGATTTTTCATACAAAATTGTATTTTTAATAATATATAAATATATTAATATTTATATATTTTTATAATATTTAAATGTTCAAATATATTTAGAAAAAATGCAATTACTTTTCTGGGTTTTTTTTTTAAATAAAACGGAGTTGTACTTGTTATTTTTTTTTTACCATTATCATATATTTATATAGACGTTCATATGAATAAATTCATCAAATTCTTATTTCTATAGTATGTATGTAATCTACATTCTATACAAATACAAGTATATGGAGACTATATGACATTATATGCATTTTTCCGTTAACAATTTCTATTAATAAGTCAAAAAATCTTATGTATTTTGTAAGGAACGCGAAACCAAACATTTATATATATATAGATTTTATATACACATTTATTTACATATGTTTTCTTATTGATTTTATGGCTTATATATATAGCAATTATTTAAGAAAAACTGAACAATCTTTATAAAAATAGGAAATCATGTTGTATTGTGCATATAATTTCTATTATAAATACATATATTTAATATATACACTTCAAAAATGACCATACCATTTCTAAACCAAATCCGTTTCAATAATTTTTTGACCGTTTCAGAAACATGTTACTAATAAGCTTTATTATATATGCAGCAAAATTATCATTGCATAAATTTTGTGTGTTTTTTTTCATGAAAATTCAAATTTATTAATTGTTGGTTGATGTATACAAATGGAAATAAATATAAGATATCAAATATAAAAGCTGAATTGTGAAAGTGGATTTGTATGTAATTTCATATTAAATTATATGCACTTAATAAACTTTAAATTCAATTAGATAAAACAATATATCCATATGTTAAAGCTAAACATAAATATAAAATTTGAATTAATCGAAATTTGTGACAACCCTAGTAACAATTTATCCGTACTTTGAAAAATAAGGAAAATTTCTGTGAAATAAATACACATATTTTCCATGGAAATGATATATTGAAATTTGTCCAAAGAATGTCCTTATATTTTCCACTTAATATATTTTATTTAGATCAATTGAAATCTTTGGATTTCATTTATTTTCAACATATATATCCGCGCAGTATTGTATTCATAATTTATTTCACCAAATATCCAAGACAGTGGGTTTATTTTCATAATTTTTAAACCATTTCAAATCTATATATTTTATTGTAAGACTTTTAATGGATTTTATCCGCGGTTTTTTGTTCTTGTTTATAACAAAAAAAAAAAAAAATGCACAATAATCGATGAATTTCTGAATCAACCCACGATTTGGCATCATCGTCATAAGCACATTTATTCTACTATAATACGGACAATTTACGAACATTACTTGCCAAAATACATGTACGATCCAAAGATATTTTTGTCAAAATCCGTTGATCTGCTCACAATAAATATGAATATAAATTCTATGGATATTCTGTGAAATATTAGCAACGAAAAATATTTCTACTAAGTAGAATCCGTAGAAATTATCATTGGAAATATACGCCGATAATACAAGGACATTTTTTTATAAAAATCCATGGACACAGTGTTGCCCTCATCATATAAAATTCCAGCGGACATCCGTAAGAAATCTATAGATATTTCCTCGAATTGAAACTATACGGACTACTACATATAATACGGAAATTTTGCGGACAAACTACGGACAGTGTTACTAGGGAAATGATGCAAAAATTGTATTATTATTTTAAAAAAATTTCCCTCATATCACATGAACGAGTAATAAAGCGATATCAAAAATCTCTTCTGATAAAGATTGTGATTTAATTATAATTTGCAATTCTGTATATAAATATGTAAATTCATTAAATTATGAAGCCTAATTAAAAAAGATGATAATTGATAATAGTCGATTTCCCGTAAAATTTACTAGATGAATGTAATTTTTTTCTTATCGTAGTCTACTTTCAATTCGATTACTAGAAAGATATAATGATATTGTAATTTAAAAACATTATTTTAACATTTCGACACCATCGTCTCTGTCTGATGTATGTTAATTGTTAATTATAATATTATATGCAAAATAAATCTTAACAACCATAATCATATCGTCAAATTGCCATACAAATCAATAGGTGATTAAAATAAAACAATTTTCTGAATTACTAAAAATACACTAAAACTGATACCAATTTTTAGATATATGCAATTAACAATTTATTTTATACACCACCAGAAATAATAATAAAAATAAAATTGTTAGAAATATATAATTCTTCGAATGAAATGAATGCAATAATTTTTTAAATTTTATATATTTGAATTGATATACCATATAATATATAGTAATGCATACTTAATAAGTTAAACAACGACCACATTCGTATATATACAATACACAATAATATAAGACTTTTAAGCAAAAAACCAAAATTTCAAATGTAAATATTAAAAGAAAAGTTTTATATAGAATAAAAAAAAAAAAAAAATAACAAAAAGTTATCCGTAAAACAATTTTAAAAGTTGAATTGAATTATTTGTATTGTATATACGAGCGTTAAAAGGTATCGGTGAGGTAAACAGAAGCTTAAAAGAATATATAATTAACAAATCTTTTATAATATTCATTGTAAAATTCTTTACTGTTTTTCTTTTTCTTTTACACATTACACATTATATATTGTTAATAATTTATGAACAATAAAGTCTATATATTTTGAAAAATACAAGCAAGTGAAAAGTAAAAAAAAACGTTAATCTATTATAAGAATTTTAATCTATAAAATAAAATACATATTTGTTTTACGTTTGTGTTAATTACAAATTGAAATTGAACAAAAAAAAATGGAACACACATATGAATATAATAAATAATAAAATTTCTTAAATTTTAATTGATGTTACAATACAATAAAAAAGAAAATATTTAATAAAAAAAGCATCACTCAATATTAATATTTATTTTCGCATATAATCCAAATCAAATATTTGATATAAAATCATACATATTAAATTAAATAAGAAATTGCTATGTGTGTTATGCACTGATATTCCATTTATATATATATATACTTAAAAGTCATTAAATAAACTTGAAACATTATTTTTCTTTAACTTCAAGTGTGCTTGTTTAATTCTTCATAACTGTTCAAATATATACAATGTATATATGAAGTCTATTTAGAGAATTCCAGGATAAAAGTAAATATAAGATGTATTTTATATGATTTCTTTTCCTATACGTTCTACACATCTACACAAATACTATGTGCACATAACATAAATATACGTATTTATAATAAAATGTATAAGAAGTTCAAAAGAATTGTTTTATACTCTAAAAATATACTTGTATACTACCATATATTGTCAGTGATATACAATATATCGTCAACGAATTAAAATTCTTATAACAAATTGTTTCCAATTAAAATTTTTATTATGTCATATTTTGTTGATGATGGTATGATTGAATTGATTGAATGATCTTTTTGTTTTTTTATTATTTATGTTGTTGATTTAGTGTTTTCCAATGACCCAGAATTAGAATGAAACAAACATATAAGAATATATTCGTTAATTATTCTACAATATATAGGGAATGGGCAACACAACTAAATTTCCTTCAAAAAATCTAGAAATTATTCTTCGAGCAATTTAATTATTTTAAACTTCAATTATAAATATTATCTTGGCACCATTTATATACGATTTTTTTTATACAATATTATAGAAATTTAATTATAAATATTTATTTTATTTATTTATGTTATTATTTCAATTATTAATATCATATACAACTATAAATCTTGTCATCTTGATTTTTATTCGTTTTTCCTACTTTTTTTTTGTGTAAAGAAATTTATGTTGATAGAAATTTTATATTATTTTTTAAACACAATTCACAATATTAGATTTTTCATTCGGATATTTTTCGTTTCCATTTATTTCAATTTCAGTTTATATTTTGTATATTTATGTATTTATCCAAAATGTAATGTATATAATAATATTGTATATATGAAGACATAAGAATTTTAATTAAATTCAGTTATCATTGTGTAGATGTGTAATGTACGTCTCTACGTATACACGACTCTATAATATATATCTATATATATTAAAATTGATGTTATATAATATAGGGTTTAATGTTATCATTCACATCTTTATAAATAAGATAAATTCCAATAGTAGTATATAAATATTTAGCGCGAGTACTATATAGTAAATATTACTCTTAATACGCAAAATAAATCTGAAACTAATTATACAATACACATTTTATTGTATATCATAGAATTTAGTATATCGTATTTTATATAATACATAGAATCTGTTCTAAATAATAATTTGTAGTGTAGTTATATATATGTTAGTTAAATGTTTTTGTTGTGATTTTATATAGAATTATAAATTCAATACTTATGTCTGAAAGTAAATTTTCTATAATAACTATATACCATATTGCATAGTATATTAAAAAATGAGTTAATTAATAGAATTATATTAATACCAAAAAGATGCTTTGTGTGTTTTTTTTTTCTAAAGAAAATTATGCATATAATAGTATTAGGATTATATTTGCAGCCCACGATACTAAGAACAGATTAATTTTTTTCTTAAATGTTTGTATATATATATTATAAATATATACCGAAATTTGCACTGAATGAACAAGCTGAATGAGTATACTGGAATGTTCATTACGTGTTTTATTATCTGTACAGTGAAGAGAATGATTATACGTCTGTCTAATTTATATATGTAAAAAAACCTATTTTTAACAAAATTTTAATATTAAACAAAAAACTTTTACAAAAAAATGTTTACAATTTTTAGATTTATTTAATTGTGTGTCAAACATTTACTGAACATATGACAAATTGTTTTTAAAGGAATCTATATTATTTATTTTATTTCTATTCAATATTCAAATAATATGTTGATGTACTGTATATTTTCAAATTATATATACCATATACGAACCAAAAAAGCTTATCTTTTTGGTTCTAATGGGTGGATGGTCCAATTTAAAGTGTATGGATTTAAATTTAGTTGGATTTACGTTTTTTTTTTATCTCCGTCAAAATGTTTACCTTATGACGTAGATTTCGTTGTAATTGCAAACGAAAAATTAGTAACGAAATACATTACCAAAATAGTGGGTTGGCTTTTGAAAATGCGTATCCAGAAGATGTAGCAATTTGCTACAAGTAACATAATGGACAAACTTTTTAATAAAATTACTTATTTATTTATTTCCAAAAAAATTGTGCTACATTTAATTGGTCACCAATTGTATTATATATTTTTTTTTCTGCATTAAATTATATGTGAGTTAAAAAATTGTAGTTACATTTTTATGAAAAAACGTAGTGAAAACTTTGCCACAAGAAATTGTATGGTATCATCTGAAATCGGAATCGATGTCAATTCGAATAATTGAATCGTAAATTTAAACTGTATTTACATATGTCATAAATATTATTATAAAATTTCTAAATATTTTACCTTTTATTAAAGCAAATAAACAAATCACAAATTGTACACCTCAAATTGGATTATGCTTTACATATTAACACATAAAATATGTCTGTAATATTCCTACATATACATATATATTATCAAAAAGTAAAGAAAATAATCCACATATAAGACGATATTATATATACCATTCTGATCAAAAATTACTCCAACTTGTTCAATAAACCGATCAATAACTTTAATTTTTGCTTTTTAAATTACGTAAATTTAGATCAATTCAAAAATGATATCAACATGCCACTAATTTAAAACTTTAATAGCATCGAGTTGACCGAAAAACTTACTGACAATGTCATAAAAACGATTTTGAATAGTAATTTATTGGTTAGATTAAATGGAGCTCAATCAACGTATTACACATCACAATGGAGATTATTTCTATAAGTTGCGTCAACACAAATATTGTTGAATAAAATTAATACTTTTATCTTTTATTTAACTATAGTTTAGATAATTTTTGATCAGGCTATATGCATCATAGGTTATCGGTACAGTTTGGTATACATAACTATATATTATATGTATAATGAAATAAATTCAGATAGAATTTGGCAAAGAAGATTTTTTAAAATAGGATTAAATATTATACATTTAAAAGCTAAACATTATACGCACATTATTTTAATACAAATAAGATAATATAATTCTATGTTGATAATAATTAAAGGAAATTTATATAGATAGAATATGGTAAATTAAAAAAAAAAAATCTGATAAAAATTTCATTCATAATATTTTTAAAATAAATATAGGAATAAATTTAATGATGATTAATATTATAATGACATAGAAATATATAATTATTGAGGGAAAAAGTGAAATATTTAAAATATATAATTTATAAAACATTATTTTACTCTTTATTAATATACAAAAAAATATCCAAATATCAATAATATCAATATATGGTATTCTTTATTTTATGTAATTTTTATATTCAGCAATTATAATGACAATAATACAAATATTATATAGTTTTTATGGGAAAGGCAATAAAGTATTGCAGTGAATTGAAAAAATTCCGTCTGCCAATTTTATGCCGTGAGAGTCTAGTTCGAATAAGAATAACTTGTGAAAATGTACGTAAATTAGCCAATGTGACGTGTGACTATGTGATCATGATTTTATAAAATATAATTTTACAGTATTCAGTTTACCAAATTTACAGAGTATAGAGTATGTTATTCTTATTCGAAATTGAATTACGTTATAATGTTCGAATTGAGTCCATTGGCAAAACTAACCATCGTTTTTATTATTATTATTTTTTTTAAATATAATCTTTTTTTATTATTATTATATTTAAATTTAATTAATTAATTTATTGCTCTGGTTTTGCTTTAATATTATAAAATTTGCACATTCAATATTTATTATGCTTTTATAGAGGTATACTATGCACGAGTACATGTAGTATATAGATATAGATGCATAAATTATGATTCATATGTAATTGTATAGTACTTATGATAGGTGAATAAATAATAAAATATTTTGAATGAAATAATATTTAAAATAATAAATATAATTATATCAATATTAAATAATATAATATGTTTTTATGGAATGGTAAATGGAATTATATACGCAGGGTGTTCGCCGCGGGAATGTTTACAGATTTGTTTGCGGTAGCCACTTTGATATATATGCATTTTGAAAGTTCATATTTGGCAATCGTGAAGTATATAGACGTGAAACATTTATTACGGAATATACTCGATAAACCAACGTTTTTTCCATAAATTATTGTGACGACTAAATAATTACGTGAAAATTTTGAATAGAAATAATGTGTCATCAAAATCAACAAAATATTGTTTAGTGAAATATTTTAAAGATAAACTACAATGTACGAGAAAATCAACTGAAATGATTGTTGCTATATGCTAGAAACTGTTCATTTCAATGCATCAACCTCAATACGACATCGTTCTCGCCGTGGTGTTACGTTACGTATGCATTGTATATTATATTTATATATTGAGATACAATTGAAATGTGAAGGAAATTTTCAGCATATTATATATATTTTTCATAAACACGATATTGTAATGATACACGTTTATATATAATATAATATTACACTCATTAAATATTATATATAAGAATTTCTCATTCATATTTGATGTTCTATATATAAATTTAATAAATATTAAATTTGAAATAATAAATGACGGATCTGATTTTGAAAACTGCGATATTAAATAATTTTCATATGTAAAAAATGACTGATTATGTCAGATTGATGAAACGACAGTATATTATTAAAATTATCAATTGAAGAATAATTATTACTTTGTACTTCAATCATTCCGCTCGCATCACATGCATATTTATATATAGTATTTGGTTCTGTTACTCGAATTTTAAAAAAATTTTAATGTATGTTTTCTTTTAATAAAATTCTATATATAATATATAATTCTTTAGTTAATTGTATGTAAAAGTAAACTGTAAACACATTAATTTATGCTTTAAGTTATAAACAATTTATTTGTCATTTTTAAGATTTGAAATTACCAAACGCCTAACATTTATTATACCCTTATGTATATGAACTTGTAATACAGACATGTCATCCGAAAATAATATACTCTGTACTGGAAGAAGTTCGAAAAGTAACATATTAAAAAACATTGTATTTTGATTTTAGTCATAATCATTCTGTGGACTGATAACACTACTTTTCTATACATACTGTTATGGGTTCAAATTAAAGAGATACGAATAAGTTTTTATGACTATATGACGATTGACTGTGTTTTTGAAACTATACTAATATGTTACATAAATTTAACAACATTTCATTTTTTTTTCATATCGAAACATTACAATTTCTACACAAAAATTATTTGTGCACCAATTAATGATATTATAATTTTTTAGTATACATTCAAACATACACAGAACGGTATCGGATACATATGTCGCTGTAATCAAAACGACGACAAAACTACTGCAACTATGCGCTTTTTAATTAAAAGGGAAAAAAGGACATGTTTGTTATTACCGTTAACATTGTATTTTTATTGGTACAATAAGATTTTATGGAGTATTTCACATACACATTTATAGGTGATAATGTAAAAAAGGAACATTTAGTTTATTACATGTACAAAAGATAATATATATATATACATGATTAGATAATTTTAAATCAAAATAACACATAAAACACATATATGTAACAATGTGTATAATAAAAGAATCTCTCTTTTATCATTATTTGGTATATGTATAAAAATGTAAATTTTTTTTATCCGTACATTATTTTTATAACTAAATTTAAAAAAATCCTTTTTTTTTCATTTTAATACAATGTTTTATATTATATAAATAAATAATTCTATTTTATATGTATAAATAATGTATGTATAGATAGATAGAGATACGTAGTTAAACTCAATGTACTGTATAAATTTTTATGAATTTTATCTATTTTAAATATTTACATTTTATAATATATATACGTATTTGTATATATTGATAGAATAGTATTGTTATTGCTTTAGTTAGAATACCAAAATATATATTATGATACAATATAAAATTTTATAGTAGATATATATTTATAGAAAAATATCTCCGGAAATATATATATGGTATATGATATGTGTGTATATATTATTTAATATGTATTATACATTTAACCTTTTCTGAATTATATTAAAATAAAAGTTTTCAATATACACCATATATTGTTTAGAAATGTTTATGGTAAAACTTCATTTTTTCGACTTTTCTAAACATTTAAATTATTTATTTTATTATTAATTTTAATTATTTCAAAATAATGCTGTTCCTACTGTGCTATCACACAAGAAATACATATAGACAAATGTTCCTTTGTTACGCATGGTAACACAATATTTACTATATATTGTATATATGACATAAATAATAAAATCAAATTCAAAAACAGACCACCAAACGCGTTACAGTATGAAATGTGATAAATGAGAATAAATACTACTATTTCTACTAAAAATAGCGTGAAAACTCTGTGGGGAATGAATGATCTTTCAGCCTGATTTTAAGTGTAATTTCTTTTTAGAAAATATTCGTCTACATATGAATAGATATCCTTGAAAGGATATAACGGATTTTTCATTTGTAATGATAATTTCAAAAAAATTGTTATGCCGTATAAAGTGAACACCACAGCACCCAATTGGTACAAAATATTTATGCAATTTCATTTATATTTTAAACGTATTAAGCAAATTTTAAGAATTTCTAATATGAGAAAGATTGAAAAATATGTTTAAAAAATCAGAAATTTGTTAAAGATGTGGCACGTGAAAAAAAAAACATTACCCAAATATGTCGATTTTCCAGAAAATTTCACTTTCTGCATACTATAAACTAGTTTACTTTCTTGTACTTATATAAAATTGATGAAAGCTTTGTTGGAATTAATTTTTTTTATTCAAACTTCAGATCATTCTTAAAAAAATTATAAATTAATTAATTTTATCCGATTAAGAATTATCTGCATGTTACAATTTAATTATTATTTTATAATTATATTTATTTCTTTTGTTAAATCATTTAAGTGCGTTGTTCATACGACCCACGAACCAATGATATTTGAAATCACAGCACTTTATTCATCGTATCGCTTATATTTATTAATGGGATATTGAAGCTTTTTTTTTGTACAATTGCCATAAATCTAACTGTATATGGTCTTAAACCGGAAATATGTATACGCATAAATTAAGACGATACCGTCATTTGTCTGGTTATTTTTCACAATTCTTTATTGAAAATTATTTATATATATATTAATTCTATGCAAAATTATTAATGTAAATGAAATGTATCTATATGAACTTTATGCATTTATATATGGTAATGCCGGTGAGAACGCCCCACTTTCTATATATGTTTATAATCAAAGACAGTATATAGTGTAAAAATTTCATCAATTTATTTAAAAAAAGTAATAATAAATATATTGAAGAAATTTGCTGAATGCGATGCCATTGCGCGATAACAATATAATATATTTTTTCTAAAATAATATTTTAAATTAATTACCTTTTGTATTTATGGATGAGGTATGTGTACATTTCTAACTTACACATACAAAATATGGTACATTAATGTATTATAAATTTTAAAATTCAACTAACCTAAAATGAAAAGAAAATGAAAAAATAAATTACTTATAATAATAATAATTAAAGAAAAGATTTTAAAATATTATATTAATAGAAAGAAGCTCTATATATTTTGTATTATAATAAATTTTAATATTATATACATTCCTACATGTGCACACACAATAATATGATGTACACCTGCATATAATAATACATATTTCAATATCAATAACAATCAATCAATTTGATTTAAAAAGGAAATTTTCTTTTATGTTTTTTTAGTGTATAAAGGAATGAATGGGTTGGTGTAGGGAATAAGAGATACTTTTTTGCATTAATATTATAGAAAACAAAAAATGGAAATATTAAATATATATCCACACAATATTTATATTATTTAGTATTTATTATTGTATTGTAAATGTATATATATTTATCAAAGTTTTTACCACGGCTTCGTAACTAATTTTATATTCTCTAAAGATTTTGAAGCTTAAAATATTTTTAAGTAAAATTGAATATAATGTAAATATTATATACTTTTTATTATATAAATATAAATATATAGTGTGCAGTTGATCCACCCATATTTAACGTGGTATTATTGTGTATTGATTTATTTGTGAACATTATTTTTCTATTAAGCCATGGTGAGCTCATGTAATAGTGATGCCTGATGATAAAAGAATTGCTGTATTTTGAGAAGAGGAATTTGGAAGGGGTCAAGTGGGATTAGTAATGTTGGTGTCCAATTAGATCCTAATTCAAAGGTTGGGCAATAGATTGTATGAAAGTAGTAGTAACCAGTTAACTGTTTCGATGTCTTTGGAAAATGCGCATTTAAATTGCGTCTTGCAAATTGTCAAATTGTCAATACTTATTACTCATGTCGACTATACTCGTCATAACACAAAATTTTACACTTTTTTCATGACGAATATACTCGTCAAACTCGTTAACTGGTTAAACGAAATATATTGTAAATAAAAAATTGATTGTTATTAATTTCTTATAGAATTTCAACAGATGTTTGTCGAAAATAAATTATTCTATGTACACACAACTCAAACATATAGTATAATTAAATCATATTCGATAAGAATGCGTTTACCGGGTTTTGCAGAAACCGATGTTGTACGAGAATCGACTGTATATATATATAATGCTATTTGAAAATTGTCCTAAGAGAAATAAAAAAAATTCCAATTTTTGATCGTTTATTTCCTATAAATTTGTTTAATGCATCAATTCACATCGAATATTATATAAGTGTAATATATAAAACATTTCAAAATGATGATGAAAATTTTAACCATATCTATAAATAGGCAATATAATATATGTCTATAGAGGTCTACAAAAAAAAAACACAAAAAAAACGCTTTATGTAAATAAGAAAAAGATAAATAAAAATATTTTTCCACGACAATTTTTTGTCAATTCTTTTAAATTTTATTTTAAAAGACATATTATTTTTTTATGCTAACATAACATATACCATGTCTCTGTATAAAATATATAGTATACATATATACATTTACAAATATAAAATGTAAATATACAAATATGTAAGTTTATATATATATTACGTAAGACGTATGTAAGACGTAACATATAATTTAAAAATATTATATATACAACCCGAAATCATCGTATCTTGTATATATATCATATATACGATTTTATATTAGTATTATATTTTCAATTGAAAAAAGTGGAACTTGAAAATTGTGCATTTGGAAAAATTTTCATATGCGAATGTTTGTGTAATGTTTTTTGTATTATATTTTCTCTTATCAAATGGTTGACTGACACATAGAAGTAATGTATGATAGGGTAGAAAACAAGTACAAATTGTGTACATATACTTATTCTATAGTGTATATATACCATATATAGCATTTGCCCATGTTTTTACATACTTAAGTACATATAAAATATATATTAAATTAAATTTATGTGTTGAAACCATATGCATAATAATATATTTATTTTTATGTCACATACAATATATATATGGTATTTTATGGTACACAATTATGATGAATGGAATAGTTGTACACACACACACATATATATTTAAATAGATTTGTGTGTAATTGGTTAAGAGTATTAAAAAAAAAAAAAATAAAAATAAAAATAAATATAAAAACCATTTATGAAATTGTTTTCTAACTGCCATATGCAAATTCTTTTTACTAAAATAATAAATGAAATGTTAGTTGTTTGCGATATTTTTCTATACACAACAAATGTGTGAACAATATGTCACAAATTATGTTTGAATAAATTTAGAAAATTTTCTAGTACATTCAACTTTTGATTTGTTTCGGGTATATGAATATTATAATCTCTAAACAAATGAGCTCTTATTATACAGATTTTATACGATTTGAAATCGAAAAGTTAATGTATTTATTTTAATTAATGATTTCTGTTATATTCTATGTTTGTTTATTATATTATGAATAATTTATCAACAACATCTCGCTACAACTAACGCCAATGCACGCACATAAAATAATATAATATTATTATACAATTATATATTGGCAATAAATTATTATATACGCGCACACAACCCATCGTAATATGAACTCTATAAAATTAAAAAATTATATTAATACAAAAAAATGATCTTCAGACATAAAATAAAATACAAAAAAAATTCCCCAATAGAATAACTAAATCAATATTCATGACATTTTGTTTTTCCTTATACCCACTGCTTATATATATATATATACCAATATATTTTTAGATATAGATATAGCCCATATATTATTTTCTTCGATATAAATTATGACGGTTATAAAGGTTTGAACACATATTTTTTTAAACCTTCTAACTAGCAAAAAAAAAAAAAAAAGTGTGAAATAAATTGTTACAAATTTATATGAAAGAAAAATGAATTTATTATTGTATCATAAAATAGGTATATATTGATACAATATACATATTGTTATATATATATATATATATAGTTAAATGGTGTTTGGTTCGAACCTATATATATAGGTATATCAGTATCTTTTAAATTTATTAACATTTACTATTGTATAATGTATTATATCAGAGAAACCATTATATAATACGTGGGGTGCAGAAGAATACCGGTGAATGTATTTATAAAGAGGATATTTTAAGTACAAAGGACAATTATTCATTGTTAGTGATATATATATATATATATATTGTATTATATAAGATGTTAAAATATTTAATGTATTGTGATAAATGCATCTTTGTTTTTATATATAAAATATTGTTAAGTTATTTGCATATTATAATAAATTTGTAAAAGAATACATATATACAATAATTGACAAAAAAAACGTTAAGTAAACTTTTATGGCATTTACAATTCACAATTCACAGTATCGTTGCGCATATATTTTATAAAAATGATGTATATGAAAATACTATAATATAAATGTGTATAGTGTCTATAATATAATATTTGATTGTATAACATTAAATACGATAATTAAATTAGTTTCTCGATCTGAAATGTTTTACATTTACTTAGCAAACTTATGTATACAAGTATATATTTACATATAGATAAATAGATCTGTATATATATATTCATTACAAATATCATTTAGTAAATCAAAGTGTTATAAATACAACATATAATTCTAAACTTTTTTAATTAGTTTTTTATTTTATTTAATTTTTGAAATTGACTGATTTGATTTAGGTTGTCATTTTACAACGATGTATACGCATGGAATGTTAATTTCAAAAAAAAATTATACGATATGTGTTATATATATATATTAATGATCAAATAGACGATAGTCGCAAAAATTATTGTATTTAAAAATGAAGTTGATAAGCAAGAATGTTATTAATATACAGTATAGGCTATAATAAAAAATGGCTATAATAACGAAAACTGATTTTAGCATACCTTATTGAAGTAAATACTGTTTGTCTGGAACCCGATAAATATAAAGAAATTAATAAATTCTGCACCCCAGTAACACTGTCCGTAGTTTGTCCGCAAAATTTCCGCATTATATGTAGTAATCCGTAGTTTCAATCTGACGAAATATCTATGGATTTCTTACGTATGTCCTCTGGAATTTTATATGATGAGTGCAACCGTGTACATGGAGATTTATAAAAAAATGTCCTTGGATTATCCGCGTATATTTCCGATGATAATTTCTACGGATTCTTCATAGAAGTATTTCTCGTTGCTATTATTCCACAGAATGTCTATAGAATTTATATTCATATTCATTGTGAGCAGATCCACGGATTTCGACAAAATTATCTTTGGATTGTCCATGTATTTTGGCAAGTAATACCCCTGAATTGTTCGTATTTGGCCGAATAAATTTTCTTATGATGATGATGCCCAAGCGCTTTTTCATTCAGTTTTTTTACCGATAGACCAGAATTTCTATGAACACGGAATGAAGATGTTGAGTGATGGCAAAAATTTATCGATTTTGCATTTTTTTTGTTGTAATAAACAAGAAAAAAAAACTGCGGAAAAGTTTTACAAAATTCCTTGGAAATATATAGATTTGAGTTGCTGATTTTTTTCACGGAAATTTTCCTCATTTTTCAAAATACGGACGAATTGTTACTAGGGCATATGTTAATATAATATAAGGTATGCATGGTCTAATTTTGCTTCGTTATAGCCATTCTTTAGTATTTTAGCTTTCTTTTACAATAATATTATGTTATTTTCGTTGTTTAAGTATTTATTTAAATATTTGCTTAATTCAGATGTGACCGAATCAGTTTTCGTTGTTATATCCATTCTTATAATAACAATTTTGCTTATCAACTTCGATGTTAAATAATACAATAATTTTCGCTTTTATCGCATTCTATTTGATTAATAATTTCTTGATTATATATAGGCCACTCACTTTAAAATTTCAATAATACATTTTACACATATTCGAGTATATAATAATTTCACTTTGACAATTAATCAAATTTAATCTGTAAAATTGGGTATAGCAAAAGTACAATATTATTAACTATGCTATTTATGTATATAAATCTTAACATCATCAGAAAAGACAAATAAAAATGATATCTACATCAAGAAAAAAATTAATTTGCATTAAAAAGAATACTAAGATTTATTAATTTTTTAAAATATATGTGGAAACCATAATTGTTAAATCACAATTCGGGCACAATTCATTGTCACCAAAATAAAAATAACACTATTTACTCTATTTAAGTAAACAAATATTTTTTTATTTTATACAACCATGCGGATTCATTGTGCTACACTTTTAATTCACAAAAAATTATGAATACCCATATAATTGTTAAAGATAATACAAAAGACATATATTAAATTGAAAAAATTAATAACTATACCAAATTTCATCAAATGGAAAAAACCAACTCTACTCTACATATTATACGCACCCTTCTACCTACCAAAAAATTTACTTAAAAATAACCTATTATTACATATATTTTATGTATATATATGTAATATGAGAGTTATTTTATATACATGTACACAAACAAATCCATACATCTTATAACATTTGTCAAAGGAATAATATATAATATTTAAAAAGGGAAAACCACAAAACCCATATGCGACACATCTGTTTTGTTCACAATACGTAAGATACTATATATACAATATATAGGTATATATAAAAAATACATATATAATATGAAATAAATGTAAACGTACAAACGTAAGAAATATAAACATTATATACATATTATTTCAAACCATATACATATGTTTATATTATGTATATACTGCAATATATAATATAATATATAGGTACATAAAATTACATAACTTATAAAATTTATTTTTATATATTGTATATTAAAGATTACGTAAATATGTTTGCTTTTTTTTATAAGTTAGAAAAACAGCAACAACAATAAAAATAGATATATATATATTTTCTATTATATATGGTATTATATGTAATGTGAAATAAAACAATACAAATGTGTATGGCAATAAATGATTCATGAAAAACAAACTAACTACAGCTAAAATACAATAAAAACTTTTAATAAAGCTTTTAATTTATTTCATAATAATTATATTATATTTATATTATTGTGTACTGCGTGTACATATAATATACGAGAGACGAGAGAAAAAAATTGGTTTAACAAATTCAATAATAATATTATATTAATATAACTTTAATATTTACAGTAGATTATCAAAAGGGTTTATTATATAATCTACTTATATAATGTAAAGTTATATATGGCATATATATATATATATACAATAATACAGACAGAAGTTCGAGTACATATTCAAACAATAAAAGTAAATATATAATCTAATTCAAACAGAATTGACTGCTGTATAATATGTATATTCACTCATTTATATAATATATATACATAAATATATCATACAAAGCGATGCTGCGTAATAATAAGGATTTTTAAATATTCTATGTATAGGGGTGACCGCATGAACCAGGGGTTATATGAGGTTTCCGCACAAGCAAATTCTGAAATTCATACTTGTAATATTGGTTAAAAATACAGATGTTTCCATCTAAATTTACATATATTATATTATATTATATGTGTATGAATGTGCATGTGTTATACCAAGCGGAAACACAATTATTGATCAATAATGTCCGCATTAGATAATTCATATATAACATAGGCAAAAATTTAAAGGTCATTTAAGATACAAATAAAAAATTGTAAATGCGTTACAGTGCTATTGAAAGCATTAGCGAATCGTGAAAAAATGTTTTCAGATTGCAATATCATTATATTTTTCTGGTAGACTAGTTGAAAGTAGAATACAATGTGAAATGTGCACTTATTAAATTTTCCGGGAAATCAACTTTTAAGAATTATAATCTCTTTGAATTACGGGCCATAGTTTTAACGGATTTCCAATCTTAAATAAAAATAATGGTACTGTATGTATATAATGAATATGGTAATTGCATTGAAAATTGAATTTATGTGTTTATTTTGCCCTGTTCCATATAACTCTGCATATGTGGGACTCTAAATGAATAACTTTACAACATCATCTTGATCATATGATGAAATATTTAATCAATTTCTGATGTACATATAATCTATGCATTTAAGCTGAGAAATTTTTTTTTCAAAAAGTAATAATACTGTTAAAATGTTATCTAATTTCGCCGCATAAGTTTTAATGAAGTAAAAGTTGATTCATATGTATATACAGCTCTGGTCACCCCAATATATAATTTATATACAACACACCTCCAAAATTAAAATTTATAATTTAATACATTTGATTTAGTTTTATATTTCTTTCATAAATCTGAGATTTATGGTTTTAATCATCGGCGAAGAAAAAACTTATTGTTAATAATTGTAAATATATAATTACATAATTTAAATATTATATATATATTTATATAATTATTAATAATGAAGGGTCTGCAATGAAATAAATAAATAACATATATTTAAATATAGTGAAAATCATTATGGATGTGTTAGATGAGGTATAATTTTTTGGCTATATAAAGAATATAATAGTTTGTATTTGCAATTACATTTTTATGCTTCATTTAACAATTATAAGTTATTATACAACAAAAAAATTTAGTATTTTTCAAATGCACAATGTAATTTTTATATTTTCTATAATTAAAAAATTAGAAATATTTAAAATTTTTTTATGCATATTTACAAAATGAAAATTACAAATAAAAAAATACACTTTCAATTGTTACTTGTATTTTTTATAAAATTTATTTTTTTATTCATACTTAAATAATATGCCCTCCGTTTCGAAATGATTGTCCCATTTGCACATTTTATTTGTATCAAAATGGGACAATCATTTCGATACGGAGGGAGTAATAAATAAAAATAATAATAATATATGAAGTGTAGCACAAAAATTCCTTAACTATTTTATCTCTTTAAAAGTTTAAATCAAAACTTTTTTTAATTTTTTAATAAAATAATTTATGTGAATGGTGGTGGTGCTGATATGTAATACGTATGCAAATAGAAAATGTGTGTTCATAACAATAAAATTTATTTTGGTACATATATATATATTACATTCATATATACATAATAAAATGGGTTGTGTCTGTCCGTAATAATTTATTTGAAGGTTTGTAAAAACTAACCCAGAATTTATTTTAGATGTAGATAATATACATAAATACACATATAAACACATATATATATTTTACTAAATATTTGTATTTAAATTAGGGTGTAGTAATTTTTTTAAATTTTTCAACTGAACCCTGACGATCTAATCAGATTATATGCGCTCGTCTAACTAAAACATTATAAAAAATTAAGAGTTATACAAAAAAATAGGTACATATACATTTTAAATGTTTTTTATTTTTATCAATACAAAACTAGGTTATGGGTTGACGAAAATTTTTCACGATAGAAGCTTTTGGGTGTTTGACAAAAATATACTTCGCGTTAATACAGAATCGGGTATATAAAGTATATACACACATTTTTCTCACATTACTGATTTCTAAATTACACGCTTTTTTTAATTTTTTTTTATCTTTAACAACGGTACGCCATATAGTATAACCATATATTTAGTTCATAATTATTTGTGGGGCAAATAATCAGAAATGTGTATAATAATCCCTGGTGGCATAATACCAAAAATTATAGCAATTTATATAAATTATATATATATATATATATAATACATGTGACATGCATATCTATTCCATATATATAATGTATACACGTATACTTATATATGTAATATTAATATATGGTTATATAGTTCACATTATAATGTGAACAATGAGTATTATCAAAGGGATGTATTTATAAGTCATTGAAAGAAGTGAGTTAAATATTGTTGTCATTGAATTACTATGTATGTAGGTGGGTAGGTAGATAGGTAGGTATACATATGCAATATATAATGTATATATTATTTCCTTTTTGTATATAAATTGTATAAATTGTATAAAATGAAATTCAATAAATAAATCCTCTTATACGCATTCTTTTTGAACAAGAGAAAAATTCACGATAAAGAAACGAGCAAGCACAAATTTCTCTATACAAGTAATTTTACATTCTAACATTATATCAAAATATTAAAAATTACAAATATAGTATATAGTATAAAATACAATATATATAACACAATATATTTTTCATTATATAAAATGATAGTATATTACAGACATTTTATGTATACATATGTATCTTTTATATAAGGCAATATATTTATAGATACCCTTTATGGGGAATGGTATGTATGACACAATAAATGATGCCATAGTCATGTCGTCAAATTTCTTGGGTATATGTATCATACACATTATACAATATATGGTATATATATGGACTTAAAAAATATTTTCAACATACGCATATATACATTTATATTATATAAATATCTTTTGATTCTATGGGGAGTTTAATTTTTAATCTAATTAAATTAAATTGATATATAAAAATATTTATAATACACCACATATTTCATATGTTCAATATGTAATACAATATTTGTATTTTTATATCATTATTACATATGCACATAGAATTTTCAATGTTACAATCTAATATATATATATATAATAAAATTGTATACTGTATATTTATATAATGTATTCAATTATTTATCAATTTAGTTAGAAAAGTGATTAATATCTTTATATATACGTATAAATAAACATTTTATTTAAATATTCATTATAGAGTAAGAAGATAAAAATACATAATAAGAAATAGGCGGCATACAATTGATAGAAATTGATTATATTTTCATGAAAAACTCTTGAGAATACTAAATATACAGGGTGTCCCAATTATCGACGGCAATACGAAAACACTAGATTCTCTGGGTCATTTTGCGTCGAAAATATCATATAACATTTTGGCCGATTCGACTTCGTTACCAAGTTACACGCAAATAACCAAATTTTCAATCAGACCATGTTTTGCACTCTACTGGCATCAATATCTCAATAACTAATTAACCGATTTTGAATTTTTGATACACTATTAGCATTAGCATACCGAGACCTTTAATTTGACGTTAAGATAAGACAATTCGGGCATATGGTTATCGAGATACTTACAGGAATGTTGACAATTTGATGAACGCCATTTTTTTTCTTGAAAGTTTGTTCAAGCATAAGTCGAAAAATCATGATGAAAAAATTTTTTCGGTATAAGTTTAAAAACTTGCTACATTCATAAGCTTTCGTTTAAGCTATAACACTACGATAAGTCTCAACTGGTTCCAAAGATATACACAAATAACTACAACGATGTAGGCATAAAATTGATATTCGCTATGGAAAAATTTTATCTTTTTTTGATTTTTTCCAAAACCAACAATATGGACGTGACAGATAATTGATTCCATACACTCCTATGCATTCACACAAACCTTCACACACACACAAACGATCTCACACACAAAGGCCTAAACACATAAACCCTCAAAAGCACACGCACGCATATCACCACAGTTTTAAACAAACAAATCCTAAAGTAATTGCTGAAAATGTACTCCTTCGGCTCGAATACATAGACAACAATGCTTTCCAATAGACCAAACAAATCTAAGTGATTGCTGTTGCTTGTGGCGAAGGTCTTGAATACAGTTTTCAATAAGCTGAATTAAGTTTTCAAGTGAATTAATCACAGTTGCATAGGCTTTTTCTTCAAGGCAACCCCATAAATAGAAATCCGACGGGTTTAAGTCTGGAGAACGTGGCGACCAGCTTATGGGCCCACCTCTAACAATCCATCTTTGAACGAGTGCAGATGTGGTTTCAACATGATGGAGGCCCAGCGCACTATGGCGGGAATGTTAGATGCTGACTGGACGCAAACTTTTATCAAAGATGGATTGGCAGAGGTGGGCCCATAAGATGGTCGCCAAGTTCTCCAGACTTAAATCCATTGGATTTCTATTTATGGAGTTGCCTTAAAGAAAAGTATATGCAACTGTGATTAATTCACGTGAAGAGTTGATTCAACGTACTGAAGACTGTATCCAAGAATTTCGCCACAAGTCGCAACAAACACTTAGATTGATTCGGTCTATTGAAAAACATTGTTGTCTATGTATTCGAGCTGAAGAAGCACATTTTCAGCAATTACTTTAGGTTTTGTTGGTTTAAAACTGTGGTGATATGCGTACGTGTGCTTTTGTGGGTTTATGTGTGTAGGCCTTTGTGTGTGAGATCGTTTGTGTGTGTGTGAAGGTTTGTGTGAATGCATAGGAGTGTATGGAATCAATTATCTGTCACGTCCATATTGTTGGTTTTGGAAAAAATCAAAAAAAGATAAAATTTTTCCATAGCGAATATCAATTTTATGCCTACATCGTTGTAGTTATTTGTGTATATCTTTGGAACCAGTTGAGACCTATCGTAATGTTATAGCTTAAACGAAAGCTTATGAATGTGGCAAGTTTTTAAACTTATACCGAAAAAATTTTTTCATCATGATTTTTCGACTTATGCTTGAACAAACTTTCAAGAAAAAAAATGGCGTTCATCAAATTGTCAACATTCCTGTAAGTATCTCGATAACCATATGCCCGAATTGTCTTATCTTAACGTCAAATTAAAGGTCTCGGTATGCTAATGCTAATAGTGTATCAAAAATTCAAAATCGGTTAATTAGTTATTGAGATATTGATGCCAGTAGAGTGCAAAACATGGTCTGATTGAAAATTTGGTTATTTGCGTGTAACTTGGTAACGAAGTCGAATCGGCCAAAATGTTATATGATATTTTCGACGCAAAATGACCCAGAGAATCTAGTGTTTTCGTATTGCCGTCGATAATTGGGACACCCTGTATAGTATATATTAAATTGAAATTGTAACATATTAAATGTTTTAAGTAAGTAATTAAGGTTAGCCTTGTTTTCTTAAGTGCTTTTCAATATTCATTTGTAAATTAAATATATATGGGGAGAAAAACGTATATATATATCAATCTATACATGGAAAATTAAAAACGTTATTATATATATATATATATATATATGTTATAATATATAATATATGGAACATTACAACAATAATATACAACGCATTTATATTTATTTATTGATTATAATTTCTAAATTCTATAATATAAATATTTTTGTAAACAAAAGAATAGATAAATCAATTCATTTTAATTGTTGTTATATATGCTCACAATGGAAATGTTTATAATGTTTTTCATATTGTCTGAATTTTCTTTTATAATATAAATAATCTATCCGATTAAATTGAACCCTCACCAACTTTCAAATTATATATATATATATAATACTTAATTATATAGTGAATATAGCGGTGTACAAACAGCAGGTCTCCAATATAATGTTGCGTAGAAATGTGTTATAACGCAAACATATTTTAAATGTTTTTGATTCCGTAAATAAAAGTGTAAATTATAAATTCAACAAATTACAATTGTACATTGCATCCTTGTTGCTATGATAACAATTTTGAATTGATTCATTATCCTGATCTGTATATAAAGTTAACACAAATTGCCAATGTCTAAATAAATATGAGATTTATGAATCCAATCAATATAATTGAATATCCTTGTACCCGGCACTGTGCTCATATTATAGAATTTTTTATATTAATTAATTTGCAAACAAATAAATTCATTTTTAGTTTTTGCTTTTTTTTTTGGGCACGAGTAAACGCAGTATAACAAGCAGTAAATTATATATGTAATTATTATATAGCCTTTTAAAGTTATCTCAAAGGTGTAAATTTAAAACAAATTTTTGTTTTCACTTTATGTCAATGTTTTTCTGTTCATTATAAACCAATAATGTAACTAATTTTTTTTTTTAAATTATGTCTTATTGTATAAAAAATGGATTATAGTTAAAATGCCATATAAAATTCAAATAAAAATAGAAAAAAGTAAATTATCTATCTATTCCAAAAATTTTATATTAATATACTCGAAACAAACTTGATGAAACTTGCAAATCGTTCATTTTGTAAGATGTATTTTATAACATTTATTTTTTAAATTGAACATTACCAAATATATTTTTGTTTATTTAAAATGTTAAATGGATTAAAGGTAGCTAGTAGACAAATGATCAACGAAGAAAAGAGCAAATATCAAACATATTGTAAAGTTACTGTAGTTTTCAAAAAAATAATATTAATCCATATAAAATATAAAAATCTATATATATAGTTCATATTGTATAGGTAAATGGTGGGGTCAGCCAAAACGCGATTGGATTAATACTTACGTAAGAAAGTAAGTAATATTTGTACCATATATTTTTTTCTAGTTCCATACATATATGGTTTTTGTTTTATCATTTACACAGTAAATGATGAAGTACATACAAATAAAAATAACAAATTCTATACTGCAATCTGTTTCTATAAATTCATTTTAATCATCTGAAAAACAGTACTATAGTATTATTTCTCAAGAAAAAAAAAAAAAATGTAGCTAACAAAAAGTTTTTATTACAATATCACAAAGTCTATTTTTATGTATAGAAAAATAAATAACGTAAGTTTTTTTGGTGACTATATAGAAAAAAAAAGTACAATACTCGTATATCGTACGATAAATACGCACGTATCGTTTTATATAACAACTATACCAATCCTATATGTATAAGGAATATAGGAGAGAAGGCAAAAAAAAAAAATCCATTAGAGTTTTTATAAAATTCAAGAAATATTCTGTTAAAGATGAAAATATTTTTTAACAGTTTCCTAAAAATGGTTTATATTGTTATTGTACTCCACGTATATACTGCAAAGAAAAGAAAAGTAACATTATGTATATTATAATAGAAATAAAAATATATGATGAAGTGAATGGCAGCAGTTTAAACAATAACATAAATATATATTATATATGAATGTGAGACTAGTTATATAGAAAAAAGAATAAGTTAAAGTAAATATAAGTCTAAATTTTAAAAAATATACTCAAAATACAACATAATTTTGCTATTATTGTGAAACTTTAAAATTTAGTATATATTTTCTTTTATATTTTAAAGTTATAATTTTCTGTCGCTATTTGTATATGAAATAACATATACATTTATAAAGTTTTACTACTATATACTCCTACACGAATAAAAAGTTATTAAGTTATTCAACGTTTTAAATATATATTGATTTTAAGTTGATTGTTTTTATAAATATATATTTCTGCGATATTTAATTAAGACATAACATACTTTTCCCCCAATTACTTTGAATATAATGGTTGTCCTATAATTACTCATAAAAACACATAAAATGTTTGTTGCATCAGAATGAGAATTTATTCTTATGTAAGTTTACACGAGATTCTTATGAGAATAATTTTCTATTCACATAAGAATTATTCGTGTCGTCTATCAACACTTTAAAATTGTTTTACCAAATTATTACAGCTTTTTGATTGAACATTTTTGTGGCATTAATGTTAAAGTATTTCAGTCAACTTAAAATCAAAATTTTTAATATTTTAATTAAAAAATCTCCTGTTATATTAATGAAAAGGTAATTTAATTAAATGTCTTTAATGTTTTGCAAAATAAATCTAGGGTTTAAAAATTTAAATCATTTTTGAGAATTATATATAAAAATAATGATAAATTTCTGAGTACCTGCAAACAACGAAACGTTTTTTCATTACCTGTAAAAAATATGTAATAAAATAAGCCGATTATATTTTACTTTACATATAAATTTATATGGTCGTCGAAATTTATATGGCAGACGATAAAATTTCAAAAAATCGCTGTTTTAAATATGTTTATACAATTTCTAGATGATTTTAATGCATGTGAATAACTCAATTAAAATTAAAGAGTTTTTGCATGTACATTTATTTTGAGAATTAGTAAATTTTAAGCATAAACGAAATATATTTTCTTATAAATATTCTTATACATACACAATGGAAAACAAATATTATGACCCGCTGTTTGTTCACAACATTTTTAATATTGATTTATTTGCAAAAGTTTTTTTATTTTATCACTTGTATATGCGCGGGGGGTTAGTTTTTGAATAGGTTTTTTTTATGGTAATTTGGGCTGTTTTACTGAATTATAAAATTATAGAAATTTCACTTGTAGAGCTCAAAGTAATTTCTACACTTGTGTCATGTTCTGGTGTCGCTCGTTTTAAAGCATATACATATATAGCAAACATTACATTCATACATAAGTTAATAATTCACTCTGTGAATATCAATTGATCTGTAATTATATGTTTTTATAAATAAAATTTTATATAACACATTTTTAATTGTTTCGGTTCGAATAACCAAAAATGTATAGTGTGTATGGACATGCATTTGTTAACCATTTATAATATAGCCTTACATAGCATACTTTCAAAGTATTCGTCTATTATTTTCTTTCTATTTATTTCACATAGACGAACAAATATTAAAACACTGGAAAATATTTCTCATGTCAACACTAATTGCTAAAAGTTCTTTTTTAATAATATAAATATATAGTAATCTATATAAAATAGTATATTAAACCTAAATTTAGAAGGCAAATGACTATATAAAATATACAATTTTTATATAGTGTTTATACATACATAACTTTATATACCTTTTCACTTTGTATACACTTTTATAAATACTGAATTATATAAACATAATATATATTTTGAATAATATATATGGAATAGATAATATAGTTAATGACACATATATTACGACACTGTAATAAAAATTTTCGAAAAACGCTGATATATTTCTGCTAGATGTTGACAGAATGAATTTCTTATTTTACAGTCGAAATATTCTGCTGTTACAGCAAAAACGTTTTCCATATACTAGCCGACAGAATGTTTGAATATGCACCACCGATTTTGCTTATTTTAGAAAAATTAAATTTATACCTAAGAATAAACATACTATTTCTATTTAAACCAAAATGATTGCTAATTTTTGTATAGAGATAGTAAAAAATAATAATTAAGTTACAATTCACGGCCAAATAAACGATGGAATTGTATAGTTGACATAAAGTTATATATAATTTTAACAGAATTTTTTGTGATGAATCTCAGGTAACTATAATTACTGAGAGAAGGTTTAAAATTTTGAAATTACTGTTTATTGTAATCGTAATTGATATATGTATTTGGACAAATAATTTTTGTAAATTCTTAATATTTTTACATGTCAGCTAAATTATCAAAACAATGTTTGTGTCTGCCATATGATAGAATTGCTTTATGATATTGTGCATTGTGCATGAGTATTGTTTGAAATCGTGAAATATAGTACACAATCTCTGCTATTCAGTGGAAAAGTTGTTCTGTTCTGTTGTGTAAATGCAGTAAGATGCAAGAGTTCACAGAATTTTTTTTTCAGTATACATCTATTTATAATACATACACCTCTAGATATTATGGACTATATTTTATAGATAAAATAAGTAGTTTTCATTGCACCTATTAGAAGATAGTAAGTAAGTGGTTAAGTATGTTGTGAAAGAAATAGTAGTTAAACCATAATTTACTATCTAACTACCTTATAAAGTACATATTTTTTACATATAATATATATATATAAATTATATACACTATTTCTATATATATATATATAGATTGTCCTAAATAATAATATTTTAAAGCATAGTTTTTGCTTATAAAATACTGTAGTATAGATTATAATATGTACACATATAACCATTTTCTGTATATAATGTCTGCAATAACTTTTGTATATATATATGTATACATAGGTTTTTTAGCCCGAAATCGTAAAGTGTTAAAAGCTATTTTTGATTAACTTCACCAGATGCACATACCTAGTACCTACGTTTTTGTATATTATATATTGTATAGATAATTTATACAAATGTTTATAGTTATAAATATAATATTATGTGTATAATATCACATATGCCAGAAGTGAGTAAAACAAATCATCAAATGTACTTGGAAAAACAAATTACAAAATATCTTTTATTTGAAACATAATATACAAATGACTATATATATACCATCATCATCATAAGAGACTGAATTGCATGGTTCTTGATTTACACACACTTTAAATTATCTGCGTATAATATTACTTACTGCATTCATATTTGAAAGTATAGCAAAATTTATATTGACACAAAAGAAACAGTAATAAAAAAACGAAAATATTTTAATTAAATTTTCAGAAATTTGATTATTTAATCAATAGTAAAATTGTAAATAAATTAAAAAACATATGATTTAATTTGAACAAAAATTATTGAATTATCTGTATTTAATTCTTGTACTTCTCTGTTTCATTTCCATTTGAGAAACACTATAATATCGAAAACAATATTTGCGACGACACATTATTGTCAACTTCATAGCGACAATAAAAACATAATTTTTGATTTTCAAATAATAATCCATAGCAGCAACCGTTTCAATTCCATTTTCTTTATAATGTTGATTATACAGATAAATCAAATGTTTTATAAATCGTGTTTATATTTTGCATAAGGAATCATATACATTGAATTTTATCTTGTAGAACACGGATATATAATATATAGTATATCTTCAATTCACCGAGACGCATTCCACAATGATGTACATTTAACTACATGCAATATGCACAGTAAAAAAATATGTTAAAACAATGAATCACAAATGTAATTAAAATACTATAGTTAAACTTTATATTAAATGTATTTCAAATACACGTAATTGAAATACTATTCCCATATTCTGTACACATCTATATAACAACAAAATGCATAAAGTAAATTAAAATTTTTACCATGAAAATACATAATATAATAATAATAATATATATACTAAATAGTATAATACATTGAACATATATATATATTTACTATTCAGGTACGATTAAGAATATAGTTGATTATTCTATCTATATAGTATTCTGAATACATTTACATATAACGAAGGCAATAAATGCGACCGGGTAAATTGTGTCTAGAATGTATTGAAAGATGTTTTTGAATGATGTGTACAAAGAGTATCTACATATATATTTCCTTATTATATAAATATAGGAAAAATAAAATCGAAGACATGCGATAAGGAAAAAAAGATATATAAAAATAAAAGGTTGATATTTTTTTTCTTTTTCTTCTCTATAAATTGTTTCATGTTGATTTTTAATTTGACTAATACCATTTTATTTTCATTTCATTTTTCATTGTTACATTAATAATAATGTCGTATCGAAAATATATTGTACATATATTTTTGCTATGGAATAAAACCTCTATACTACATACTTTTATTATATAAAACTTAAAAAAAAATATAAATTTATATTTAATATTTCGAAAACTTTTTATTATAACATACATTTAAACTGTGATATAATATCGCCGCCTCGTATTTATATTATAAATTCATTTAGATAAATTTATTTTCTGATGTTGGTGGTATTATAACAATATAATCACTTCTTGTATATGGTATAGTAAATCTATCTTTTTTCATATACATACACAGTATAGAAATTTAATATTATAGTGTTATGTAATGCTAACTTATTTTTATTTTTTTTATTACGGTTATATTATATGTTATATATGTAACTAAGTAAGTGGGGTTAAAGAGGTGCACAGTACATAGAAAAACTTTTAGGATTGTAGATTTGTCACACATTTGGTGAAATATATTTGGATTTATTGTAAAAATTCTATAGAAGCATTAAATGTATATATAAAAAAAAAATAAAATAAATAAATAAGACGGAAAAAGAAAATAGAAAGAAAAAAAATTATGTAAGAGGGTACATTTCAAATGGATATAAATATATATATATATATATATACGCTTGTATGCATACACATACACGCATATGAGTAAATGGATAAGAAAAGAAAATTTATTTTTCTGAATAATAATACATAAATGTATATTTTTTAAAAGTATTCGTAAATACAAAAAATACCTACATGAAAAGAAAATTATTTCTATATATACAAATATATCTAAATATATATATTATACTCGGAATTTTCTATTTCAATAACATATATATATAAATATTACAATATGTACTATAAAATTGTGTATTTAGTTGATTTTGTAAAAATCACGTTTCTATTATTTTTTTCTTTCTTCATCTGATACAGTATTTCGTAAAAACAACTTCAATTATTTTTATAAAACAGTTAAAGAATTTTATTTGAATGATATAATATTTATATTTATATATGAATATACCATATATATAATATATATGTATAATAGTAGTATCTAGTATACAATAACATATACATATATATATAGGGTGATCTATTTTGAAGGGTAGGATTTAAATTTAGCAACATTTTCGTTTCGTTTCAATGCAAATACGTGTGTATAGATGCGACGGAAAAAAAATGATTACATTCATATATAAAGTTATAAAATAAGAAAAACATAAATTTACTTAATATATTTTAATCTATATAGAATTTGAAAATTGTGGCATGATCGTATGAGTTTATGCAAAACATTTAAAAAAAAAAAAAACAATTTCAGCATTATTTCTGTACAGAATTACCATTATAATTATTATATTATCACAATCACTAAAATAATTGCGCGTCCTGTATCCGCATCTAACAATGCAGTCTCTCTGCAAGTTGATAAATTACACTTTATATAAGTAAACAATAATTCATGAATAGGTCTGCATTTATGTTTCTATATATATGCTTTTTATTAATTCAATTATTTATATGTTGGTGAATTTGGTTATGGTGTCGTGTATGTTTATAGATTCATTTTAAATCTTTGAATAATGACCATATTTTTAAAGTTATTCACTTTCTGCATTCACATAAATACAAATAAATGGTAATTCAATTAAGTATTTTACACATAATTTATTGAATTCACAATCGCCGAAAAAATTGTAACAATATTTCTAAATCGAATCTTAATTTTTTGCCAATATAATTAGAGAAATTATTATAATTTGTAAAATTTTGTTTACGTTAAGTGTCAACGATTTGAATAATTTTTTATCGTTATTATTGCTTTCGCATTTTTAAGATAATGTTAACATAATTTCAGTATAGATAAAAAATTCATAAAAATAATAAACATTTATTTTCAATAAATAATTTTCATTTTCAATATTGAATTTTTATAAAAAATCGTTGAAATGCCAATTTGTTCACATTGAATTGGTATAACTCGGTAATTAAAAATATATAATTAGGTTAGCATTTTTATATACCTAAAAAAATAATTTTTTTTTTCTCTATTACGAAATATTTATCATTTAAATAATTGTCTTTCGACGTTTTCGAATTCCTCTAAGTCAATAATTTAATATTTTATTTTCGACAATTGTTTTTATACATTTCATTTTTACTGGCCACGAGCCGAAAACAAACTCAATTTTATACAATTGATTGAAATTATATGTAATTACAAGTCAGTTGCGATGATAAAATTGTAATCGCAAAATTATTTATGATTTTATACAATCGAATGAAATTATGTGTAATTACAATTCAGTTGCGATTATGAAAATTTGCAATCGCAAAATTATGTACAATACAATATAATTTTGCAATTCGAAAAAACTATGGATGATATGAAATTTTCAAATTTCTTGCTTGATTGCATTGCGTTTGTATTGAACTCTTTTTGAAGCTAAAAATTTTTTTTTAATTATAATTAACAATATACATGTTTCAGATTAAACGATGTTAACCTCTGAATAATCTTTAAATTTAATAACTTATTTACATGTATTCAAATAATTTAGATAAGTGAATGTGATAGCGTTTATGCTAATCGATCGTGAAGTACCATATATACAATACTCTAAATTTACATGTGAAATGATTTTGCATTTATTTTAATATTGAAATATTTTAGCGATTTACTATGTGTTCGCATGTGGAATTAAGAAGACAAAAAAAAAATAGGATCTCTTTTTAAGTTTGTAGTGTGTGAGTAATTTATAGTAATAAATTGTTGTATATCGTACAAAAATCATTAGATGGACTGCTAATCAAATCATATGAAATTATTGATATTAAGGCAAGCTCTGTACTTTTTTGCAGAAATTTCAGTTCAAATGCTATAAATGTATTATACGTCTATATTCTGATGTGGTGTAATTTACATGTAATGAAGTCTGCTATAGATGTCAACATATATGTTCTATACTTAGGATAAAATGATTTGATGACATATAATGATGATAGTTTCTTTAAAATTTACTTTAACTTTATAAATTTTAAAATATTTACAACATAAATTGTATATATCATATAAAATTATGCAACGTATGAAGTAATATTAAAATAGAAAAACTCAATTTTCTTTTAATGCTGATATTTTAGTTTTTTTGTCACATTTAAAATTCACAGCAATTTTGTTTTTGTTTGTTCATAACATAAAAATGTACATAATTTATTTTAAATAATGATTTTATTTTATTCTATTGTAGAAATATACACATCTAATTTTATTGTGAATATTAAATATATATGTATTTTGTATCATAAAAAGTCACAATGAAATAAATATTGTTATATAGTTTACTATTTTCTAACTATACATAAATTTTGTATGTTTTGCAGTATGGCATATGTTTTTTTGTCAACCATTAAAGAATAGATGAAGTATCTAAATATCTCACATGACATTTTCAATTTAAATAATGTTTCGTTCATATAAGTTATATGTATATTTAGTATAGATAGAAACATATTATTATAAGTCTGTTTTTTGTTATCGTATTTATATATATATAAATGGTATATATGTGATATATTCATTTATGTATACGAGAGTATTGTATGTAAATTCTATATCGGTAAAAGGAACTAAACTAAAAGTAAAATATGTATACTATTTAAATAAATTTAAAATTTATGATAACGATAAAATATATAATATATTTTACATATGTATGTGTATATTCGACACTGCATAAAACTATAAAATATATAGTTTATTTTCCATATATATACATTTATAATAATTAGACAAAACTTGACAACTATAGACAGATAATTTTTGTGTTTAAATAAGTATAAAAAAAATTGTTAATAATAGATTTATGTTAACTTTTGCTATGTAGAAAAATTCAATTATAAGAATATAACGAGTATAAAATATAATAGCTACATATATAGAATTAATTTTGAATGCACATAAAAGTTTTCTATATACGATAAGATTGCATAAAGAACATTTCATTAAATTTTAAATGATAAATTTAACTGAATTACATCAAATTGTAAACATTTCAAATATATTATAAAATAAGTATGTATATGCATATTTTGTTAATGAATGAATTTTATTCTCGAAAAATCATATTACAATTATATAAAAGTTATTTTAATAGATTCTATTTTGTTTTTAATGTTGTCATGTTTATTGTTTTAAAATATTTCACATAAATATAATATATATAAAATATTATAAATAAAAACTGTCATATTTTTCAAAATTTATGTGAAATTGAATAAAAGCATATTGTATTTTCATTTTCAATTTTCCTCTAGATTAACTTCAATGCAAACCTTAACTTATATATATATATTGATACATGTGACAGTATATATACGCGTATTATATTTATAGGATGTATTATAAACAATTTTACATGTGTAATCTACTATACACTATATCTACACATATATAAAATATTAATATAATATATATACAGTTCAATACATATAATGTCTATTCAGTAAAAAAATGTCAATTTTTCATATCGATTTTGTTATTCTATAAATTTATAAATTATATACTGTATGTGTCAATTGAATTACGTGTATTAGTACATATGCTGATAGCGTACTCATATAATACTATAAAATTAGAAAGATAATTTAGCTACCATATTTGAAATAAAAAGAATACACAATTTTCTTTTAATCAATGAATATTATTTTATATAATACATAGAATTCACTTATACAATTAGAAACATTTATTAAGAATACGATATGTGTTTGGTAGTTTTAAAGTCGATATAATATCAAAAAAGAAATATTATTAAAGAACACACTTAATGTTAAATAAATAAAATTCTAAGATCAATATTTTATAGTGCGATGATGTTTCCATATATATTAGCGAATAAAAAAGTAACATACAGAAAAAGCATGATGTTTATTCCAGATTTGTTGGACACAATTAAAAATAATGTTTAAAGTTATATAATGAAAAATTGGGTTTGTGTTTTAAACCGCACAAAAAAAATTAACTTAAATTTTTGCATACAATAAAACACGAAATTTTGGGATTTAAATAAATATTTATAAATTTAAATGTATACGAAGAATTTTGTGATCAAAAAGAACATAAAAGTATATTTAGAAAAATAATTATAAATGCTGGCAAAAACAGCATTCGCATAACTTATGCGATAGAAAAAAAACAGCATAGATTTTGAGAATATTGAAATACTTTATATTGAAAATAATAATAACAATTTCTACTAGAAAAATTTTTGGAATCTTGCTACATTTTGTTAAATAATTCACAATTACAAGGCGAATACAATGTCCTTAAAATTTAAATACTGCTTTATAATTGACAAATATACAATTACGAACATACTAATTAATAAAAATATATATTTAAACATTGTAACACAGAAATTCATAAAGGCAATTTATATTTTTTTGTGTTAAATGAATATTGAATAAATGTATATGAGATGTAATGGTAATTGTATTGAAAATTTCTAAATTTATTAAAGTAATAATAGTTATTTTATCTATAAATGGTATTGTAATGACTTAAATTTTAAATGATATTAGAATAAAACGGTTACATATAATTATGATTTGATCTTTGGTAATTATTAGTCAAATAATAATATTTTGTATATAATATTATGTAAGTCATGTTACTGCATGTGGAGGTGAATTGAATTTATTTAATATATAATTTAGCAAAATTTGGAAAATTTATATTTGAACTCTTAGCGAACGAATACCGCCATACTCGCGACATTAAAAATATTCTAAAAAAATCGAATGCCGCCATAACGTAATATATGTAAAAGACAGGTTGGACGGAAAATTTCATGTTATTCGTACAGGTACAAAAAAAGATTGTGTTGTTTGGTCGGATAGATACTAAAAAACGTGATATTCACATAGGGGACTGTTCGGAGAAGTACCATACTCCCAAAAATTATAAGTAATTTTGTATAAATACATTGTCAATCTATAAAAAATAAATTTATAAATGTGTACAAATAAATACATTAACATACACGCATCTATTCGTTTATTTCAACTCCCATTATTTTTCTGAAATTTTCACTACAGTATCCTTTTGTATGGCCATATCTGTTCATATTCTACCTATTATTACTGAAAGTTTACATAAAATCCAATAAAGCGATATTAATTATGCACCTTTTCTCGCTCTAGAAATTAAGCATTTAATTTCTTAAAAATCCGTCGACCTACTGGTCATTGTTCTAGAAAAATTCGCTCGTTCGTTAAAGGGTTAATTAGCTCACTCAGGATACTTTTGATTAAAAGCGAAATATATATAAGCACAATTTTAAAATAAAATTTAATTATTAATTAATTTTATTTAATGTATATTGGCTGTATTGTACCCAGTTTTATAATTTTTTAACACCAACCACAGCCAGTTAAAACATAGCCTATAATTTATAATTTATACTATGTATAACTACAGATTATAATGTAAATATCAAATTAGATGTGGATATTATAATAATGGAAACTGTAAGCAATTTCTCATGCAATTAATATATGATTATTTATAATAATCTAATATATATTACACATATATATAATATTGTAATATATACAAATCCATTATGAATATATATTATATCTATATATATAAGGCTTTGTATTATTATATATAAAATAAATACATATTTCATCACTATATTATGAGAATTGTAAAACATATAAGTAGATACACATATATTTAATTTAGTGAAGCTTATACGCTATACATTTGTACATATGTACGAGTATATATATATATTATTAAAAAGATTTCATATATTATTTCTTAACTCTACATGATGAACTATCAAAATATACTTAATACTTTCATTTCTATATTTCATTTTTTCCATATAGTATTCAACATATAATAATGTATATAAAATGCGAAATAGAAAAATATGAATTGAAATAAAACATATTTATATGTAGTTTTACATATATGAAGGGAAAAAAAAGATTCAATGGGACATGAAAAAAAAATAGCATATCTTATAATATATACCAACCACATATTTCGTACATTTCTTAAATATTATATAGGCGAACCATAATATATATATTTTTTTTTATTTTCAAATTGAACCAGTAAAAGCATTTTGACGTAAATCATGCTGGTTGATATTACTATTATTATTATTATTATTATTATTATGTTCCTTATATGAGATCTTTATACATTTTCGCAGTTCTATAGATTTAAGATATAAATGGAATGTCGGCTTAAGGATGTGAAAAATAATTTTACTTGCTTTTGCAAACTATAGGAATCCATTCCATGGGGTTTTTTTTTTGTTATTGTACGTGATACGATTTCATAAAATACTTAATGGTTATATGTTATATATCCTAAATAATATGTATACATATAATATATTATTTAATATACGTAAATATATCCTTTTATTTTATACGTGTTTGGTTGTATATGTGTATAGGTGTATATATACATATAGTTACAATATGTAAAGAAAGAAATCTTACTAATTTTTTATTATATTCTTTATATAAAAATAAAATAAAAAGTTGTTGAAACTAAAAATATATATGTTAAGTATATCAATACACATATGTATATGATGTTACTATATGTGAATTCGTATAATGGCATTAATGTGTATAACACTAAACATGTCAATTTTATACAATATATGGTATATACCATATATAGAATCTGTACAAATATTATTTAATAAAATGATATCATTCTTTAGTTATATTTATCAAGATAATTTTATTAGAGTTAAGGGAGTGCAGGTATAACTGGAGAGTCTATATATTTTTTTTTCTATAAATTTATTTCTATATGTTAATTTAATGAAAACATAATTTGTTCATTTTTTTAAATATCGTTTGTTTCCATCTGCCTACCGAGAAGATTGTATATATAGGCATTGCGATTTTCTCAAACAAACATTAAGAGATTTACCCGCATAATAGTACCCATTTAAGATCCAATATAATGTAGCATTTCAGTCAAGTGGTTTTTTAATTGTTTGTGTAGACATAAGAGACATTGTGAATCTCTGAAAATAGTGTACAACGACACCATATATTTTGCAATGCTTTTGGTTTGCATTTTTTGTAATTTTGAGAATGGATTTGTGTGTCATTTAACTACCGGAATTGATGTAACTTATATGCACTTTTTGCACTACCATCTGAGTTTTTATACCCGACCATGGAGGTATACAGCAGTATTTATTGACCTTCTCAATTATGCTATCATCGGTTTTGAATGTATCGCAGCGCATAATCTGTTTCCCAACTGTTTAAACGATTGAAAATTTTGGACTATTTTATAACCTATTTTTGGATGTATTCATGTGATTTTTTGATGTATGTGATTAAAAGGGAAACCCTAGAAAGTTTTTTAATTAATAATAAAACCATTATAGATTAAATTTTATATTTAAGAAGTTTAAAAATATTGTTGCCGAACCGAAAATTTCGTTTTTTTTTTAAACTTCGATTGTTTAAAATACCGAAAATATACAATTTTACATTGTTGTAAAAATATGAATTTGGTTTGAAAATTAATATCAAATGATTTAAAAATCGATGTAAACTTCATTGTTTTTATTATTTAATATTTCTTAGTTTATAAAAAGTGTGTAAACTAATTTTGGTTTATGGATTAGTCCAAAATTTTCAACCATGTTGGGATTTAGTTTTCGACACGTTGTTGTAAAAGTAACCATTAATTTACATGTAACTCCGCGTATAATGAAAGCGAGAAAATATAATCAATCAAATCGACGTTATTAAGTCGATTGAATGGTTCTCAGGTAATACCACGTTCAGTTGTAATACCGGATATCATAATCCAATCGACAACGGTTATGAAAAAAAAATCAAATTATGCTAATTATATAGCCTCCAAGATATGCATATTCTACTTTGTAACTTATTGTCATTTACTTTTTCAAATTAATTTCGTTTTTGATGGTTTGAAATATGAAATAAAATAACAGATACTGAATTTTATTATTACATTCTTTCTGTCATTGTATTTCATTTCATTTCATTTAATTTAATTAATTTGAAAAAACGCTTTTGCTATTTGTAGTATAAATGTCAAAACATATATCATTATTTAGAATTTTGTATAATTAATTTTTAATATGCAATTTTTTTTTTTTTAAACTTACACAATTAAAATATAAAATATATAATAAATTTATTTGAATGTAATGAAATTATATATTTATTAAAGAAAATTGATTTTCAAATAATATGCAGACGTAAAATGAATTGAAATGTTATGTTTACTTCTTTTTGACAGATTACATGTAATTTGATATACGATTTAAGACAATATAGATTGTTAACTGAATATTCACTGTTATATAAATTTAAATAGGTTTACATTTCATTATACATTTGATTTCAATTATATAAATTAATTTTATTTCAAGTATATGTATATTCAGACAACCATAAATAGAAAATTTAACTTCAATTTGCATCCGTTTGAGTATACGTTCCATAAATATTTATTTATGTATACATATTATAATATACAATATATATTTATATATATACACATTTATTGTATGTGAGATATTCCATGTATTAGAATTTAATAAACTATTGTTTATGAGCTTCTATAAAATATTATATGAATTAATAATATATTTTATAATACTCGTACTTTATGTAGTATCATCTTATGCAATTTTTATTTTTTCAAAATATCTTCTTTTTTGTATATATGAAAATTTCACTACTTTTAATATTATGGTACTTATATATGTTTTAGAACTAATGCTTATATTGTTTTATATATATATATATATATATGGTGTATTATAGAATATTTATACAAGTGTATAAACTTAAATAAATTCCCATATCCTTTTGTTTATATTTGGTATTATGTAGATAAATCCGCATTTATAACTATACTATATATATATATATACAATAGATGTATAACTGCGCAGATTATTATACACGCCGTATATCAGTTGTACTTGTATCTATTATATGTTATATATATATATTGAAAGTATACGAGTATTATTCGTTGGACTATATAAAAGAAGAATGGACGAAGAAAAATAAAGAATTCATTTAATTTATAACAGAAAAAAAATGTATGTGTGGCCATTATCAATGTAATCTCTGTCTCTAGTGAAACATTTATAAACTGTTCTAAAAAGTTTTTCAGGATTCATGATGTTCTGGTTTTTCTATATATTTATATTTATTTTTAAACGGTTATTAATAATACTTTATTGTATGATCTGAATTATCATATATATGCAATTAAAGAAAATATTATTGACACTATGTCTTACTCGTAAATTCAATTACTAAAACAATATTATTATATACACGTTATACGCTAGGGTATATACAATATATATTTAATTTCCACAATACATAGTACAAACAACAAATTACATAATGAATCATTTATTAATCCTATATTATGAGTTATAATTTAATATATAATAATTTGTATAATTTTAACAATTAAAATTATTAATCATAATGTCTTATCTCTCAATTATACTGTAATGTAACTTCATATATGCTTTATATAAATCCATATATACCATAGTATCGGATACATATGTACATATATTTTTTAAATTATTATAAATATGCGAGATTTAAGAGCAATAATGACAACAACAATAATAACAAAGGACTAATAATAATAAAAATATTATAGTAAACCGAAATTGATTGCTGGTAAGCATGAACAATTTTCAAAATAAATCGTATTTTGTTGCTCTTTTTATTTACTTTTGCTGTACTCTGTATATTTTAATATTATATATTTATGTGAACAAAAATAAATGTATCTCTTATCTTTTAAAAAAATATGTTACATTCACATGCCAAAGTAATAATTCATTTTAAAAACATATTTTCCACGCCGTTTAAAATCCAATAATCCTTAACAACTTCCAGCATACATTTTTTCTCTTTTCCATTATTATTATTATTATTATTATTATTATTATTTTTATATACATCGTCTGTATATAAAACATATATTATATATATATATAATTTATAATAAAATGTTTGGTATATACATACCCATTCATATGAACAAAATAAGGCGACATAATGTAATCAGTTTATCATATTTCCACACACATTCCTACCATATTTTTGTCATTTTTGCCTTAAATTACTAAACTCATTCTATATCCTATACTATATAGTATACAATGTAACGTATACGTATATATATATTTATATATATTTGTATATAAACTAAACAAACATAACATAACAAAAAGCCACACATATTCAAACCATTGAATTGAAAAAATACCGATTAGTACGTGGAATTTTAAATTTAAAGTACCTAGAACATATCCTTTCGTTTTGTACATGCTTATTTTCTTCCCTTTATATTCATTCAAACCAATTTATTGTTTTATAGTCATATACGAGTTTATAAATATATCTATATATATAGAAGTTCTCTTATATTTTGTATATGTTTGAATATATACAATATATGTATGAAATAAGCAAATATTAATTTTAATTCTTATAAATTGCCATAATAATATTTAAAATTAAAATAATACATCATGTAAACTAAAAAAACAATATGTACATGGAAAATTATTAATGAAATTCATTATTAAATTATAATACAAAAAGTAAACGAAACATATAAACCTGAAGGTGATGTTTATTTTTGTAACCCAAAAAAAAAAAAAAACATTTTGTAGATTTCAGATATTTCTCTATGTATACATAACTAATATATACTAATACGATAATTGTGATTATAAAATATGTACAAAGAGAATGTCCGTCCGTATATAAATATATATATAAAAGATTGGATTTAAGGTCATTTGATTCAAGCTAATTATTATATGCATGTGTTTGATTTTATTAAACACCGTTTCATATGGTTGATGTATAGTTAGTAACATCTATGACGAATATGTAATATAATATATATATATAATATAGTAAAGATCTGATAAATGTCACCCCCGATATGTGTCACGTTTCCATAAGAGTCATCTCTAATAAATTACATCTATGATCCGATAAGTATCACCCTTAACATAGATATTTTAAAAAATACATATTATATATATATATTTATCTTTTGGAAAATGTTAATGTTAACAGTGTAATGGATTAAGACATTTATAGCAACTGATTTTTAATGGAATTTATGGTTCAAGGATATTTTAAGGATATATCACAAATATATTTTTTTGAAATTATGCATTCGATATCTCATTTGAAAGAGAATTCAACAAGTATTCAAGTAGAATTAGTGTTTCAAATATTAAGAGCATTTCAAGATTCATATAAACATATTTTTTGAAATTGTGCACTTGTGAAATAAATATTGAAAACATGAAATTGTGTACCACTTATGTTTTACAAATCAAGACCTCATCCGAAACAGCATATAGACAAGAAATTGAGTACAACTTATGTTTTACACTCAACAATGACATTACAAATATACTTTTTGAAATTAAGTATTCTACATGGCATGCGGAAAAGAATTATGTAATGTAAATTATGTTTTAAGAATGAAGTACATCGCAAGGACCTTATGAACATAATTTTCGAATTTAGATATGCGAAACATCATAAAAAAAAGTTTATCGCATGCTCAAAAAATATACTTATAAGATCCTTGAAACACCAATTTTTCTTGGATCCTTGGTTGAAATAAAATTACATCTCAGAACAAATGTAAATCGTCAAAATTTAATGCAAAATTGGTTTAAAAACAAAAATTCTGCAATATTTGGAAAACAATATTTGCCTATATAAATTATATGCGTTATTTAATCATTTCTGCGAATATCTTGGTAAAAGATACAAATAATTTACTGTTAGAATTTTAATTAAAATTAATAATTTCTTAATAAAAACCATTTTAATTACGTAAAATTCGATTTGTTGGTGTACACCCTTTGTCCGAAAAATAACCGGAATGGATTAAGTAAAGTGCAAACAAATAATTTTACAAAATTAAACCCGAAAATCGATTTGGAAAAGAAAAAAGAACTATAATTTAAATGTTGGTTTTTAGTTCTTTAATCTATTTATACATTTTTGGACGAAACTATATAATAATAACTAATAACTACTATATACTGTCACTTAATGCTTTGTATAGGCTTACTCTGAACGAAATATCATGAAATTTTATTTATATTACAGAAAGTGTAATACCATATTTCTAAATTTTTTGTGATATTAATTATATACATATTGTTATAATTGTTATATGGTACGTCCAAACAATGTTTCATCTCAGTGTGAATATTTACTATTTCTATGCTAGTATCTATGTATATATAAGTTTAATACATGTAAATATGTATTATAATGTAGTGTTTACACTATAACCTTATTGAATATATATAATCTTATGTTAATATAAAATTTCAATTATATTATATGGTATATATATTAAACTTTATTAAATTAATAAAAACCACAATATGACAAAAGGATGATTTCAAAAAAGTAAAACTTTTTAATTAATAATAATAATAATAATAATATGTAATTTATATCTATTGATGTTGTATATAATCAATTATAGTATTAAAATAAAATAAATTTAATTAATTTACATAAATTTATATAAATATACTGATCTAACCTTTGTAGTATATAAATATATGTAAAATATATATATAAAACTCTTCATGTAATTTCACTATTACAATTTTGATACTATTATAAAATTTAATATAATACAATTGTGTTATAAACATAAATATATCGTATATATATTTATACCATTTCACCTTTTCATATACCATATATATGTTACTCTTATACATAAATATATTCGGATATAAATAAATTTAATTGTAAACAAAACAAAATTAATTGTATATAGGAAAAATTTGTTATATCGTTGTAGATACTACCAAATTTAGTCGGTTGTATGTTGTTACCTTGTTTTTTTTTTATGTTTGTAACTGTAAGAGAAAAATTAGACCATTTTCTATAAATTTTGTAATATGTTTTTACAACAAATTAGAAGGTTTTTATTTCAATCTTCTGCTAATACCTAAATTTAATGCACGGTTTGTTATTTGGTAAATTATCTTACTCAGTGATTTTATTATGTGGGGATTTTTGTTCATCAATAAACTGAAATTGATAGAGAAAGAAGAAAAAAAAAAAAAACGGAAACAAGAAAAACAGGAAAGAAAATTCAATTTTACAGGTATTTTATTTTTGTGGGTTTAATAAAGTCTACATATAAATGTATATATATACACATTAAATATATATACAATAGTTGAATAAGGATATATATAAAACGTATAAAACAATACGTGTATATAAATATTTTGTGATTTGAATTAATTATGGATACATTTTAAGTTTAGATAAATTCTCATATACACATACATCCACAATTAATTATATTATAATTACATTTATTATTATTATTATATGTAATATATCTCTCTCAGACCCAGAGAATCTAGTGTTTTCGTATTGCCGTCGAAAATTGGGACACCCTGTATAAATGTTAACTTAAAAATGCTTTCTACATATTCTTATCCATTATACACAAAATGCAGTATATCGACAAATGATTAAAATAATTACTACAAAAGTCTGTTAATTACATAATTTCTTTATAACTTATTTAATTATTTAATATTAAACCCCATTATTTATTAGAAAATGAATAATCATAAATATATATGCACAATTTTTTTTTATAATAGATAATTAACTAAATTAACCTAAAACATAATTTTGTATTCCTCTCATTAGACATCATATGCAATAAATTTAAGTAAATTATAATATGTATAAGGCATAAATTGTATTTTATATTAAAATATCATCTGGGTGTACTTAATTATTAATCAAAGAAACACGTATAATTGTGAGTTTATAAAATATATAAAATTCAATATATAAATTAATTTAATAAGAAACTTTTTCTTATATTCTGTATTTGTTAACCAATATACAAAACAATATCTATGTTTTGAAAAAACATATATGTATGTTACATCATTATGTTTATATTTAGAAAACTTTAAAATCTGTGAACAGAATATATAAACACAAATGAATATAAAATTAATGTTAAAGTATAAATTTTATTATAACATAATATACGAAATAATAAATAAATTAATTAAATACATGTCACAAAGGTATAAATTTTTCAAATAAAATAGTAATAAAATTGAAATTTAAATAGCGAATCGTATAATTTTTTTTATAAATGTTACATAAATAAATTTCGTAATATATAAAATAATTATTATTTATATAATGTACTTCAAATAAATAATGTCAAAAATAATTTTTCATTATTTATTAACACGAACCAAAAAAAAAAAAAACCATAACACTTAAATGAATTTACTTTACTATTTTCTTTTGACAAAATAAAGTATTGTTGTGGTATTGAAAAATAGTTTACTATATATAATCTCTGTGTTCATTTAATGGATGGTAAATATGTTTTTTGTGGTGTGTTTGTGCAACTGCCGATTCAAGATTACGAATGTAATGTAAAAACGATTTCGATAAAAAAAACCCAATTGAACTAAACTATATGCTAAAGAAAAGACGCTTATTGTTGTACCCTCTCGCAGACTTAAATAAAAATTGTTAAAATTCAGTTATAGTCTATATTGGCATGTAAATGAATAAATGTACATATTATACCAAAATAAATGAACATTCTTCGAAAAACTTTATTTCTTATGATACAGAATAAAATATATATAAATTTGTGGTTGTTAATGGTATTATAAACGCGCATCAAAACCCATAACAAATATATATAAATAAACACCATAAATATTCCTATATATATATATATATATATATTACATCTTTTAATAATGACACTATATATATACACGTTGAATTGTAGACGTATACCAAAATACTATATATATATATTATAGACTTAAGACTATGTATAGTATATATAAGTATAATTGTATAAATAAATACCAACATAAGATATATTTATTTGATTAAAATTAAAGTTGTCCTTTTGTGTTCAATTAATGCGATATCACGTTCGTATATTTTATATTATTATTTGTGAAATCAATTTATATATTATTTATAATATATGTATTTATTATAGTATAGAATATTTTATTATAGAAAGAGGGATATTTTTATATAGAAATTAAATTCTATTTTATTTAGGTATACAGAAAATACATATAAACATTTTCTCGCAATTGGAAAAAAAAAGCATATTTATAAATGTATATAACAATATTTCGTATAAAAAAATATACGTGCCACCACAATGATTTTTGAAAATTTTTAATTTATCATTGCAGAGACATGCAAAAGAATGTCAATGTACGGTGTACGGATAAAGGATCATTCATTTTGAGAATTACATCATTTTTTAATTATTTAAATTCATTTTTTCAACGTTGCATATTTCGCTACCATTCAAATAAAAAATATGTGGCCATCGTGTAAGGCTATGTTTCCACTGGGTATGACAACATTCATACGCGTATGATTAGTTTAAAATAAGTATTTTATATTATCAAATTTAACGTACTTGTGGCTACTCAACGTATGACTCATATGACCTCGACTAGTCATACGTATATTAGATGTTTTCATCTAAAATCGGTATTTTAAACTAATTATACGCGTATGAATGTGCTTATCATACCCAATGGAAACATAGCCTAATTCTGTTCGGTTTAAAATTTGTATGTTACAGCCGCGAAGCGTAATACAGACAATAAAGTCAGTGACTATCCCAGAAAATTCCATTGTTTACCTCAGAAGAATATATGTTAAAACGATTTTTATTTGTTATATCAAAAATACTTCAAATACTTATGTTCATACAAAATATTCATAAATTTTTCGCATATAAAATAAACAGTATACAGTCATAAATTGATCTTTACTTATATAAACCACTAAATTTAAACAAAATACAATACAAAAAATCAATCAATTTGAAATAAATATGAAGGAAATGTTAGAAGGAAGTCATAATATATCTATGACTTAAGTATAGATGTATATTTAACATGCATAAAAATCATCTTTTTAATATATATTTATCTTTTCGTAGTCAAATATTTATCTATTCAAGTCAATTTTTAAATATGGCTTTATCTTTTGTTTTCGATATATATTTTGTTTATTTTTATATCGACTCTAGCGATTTAATAATACATACTCAATACTGTTTTCTATACTGCATATTATTGTATATATATGGTATTATCATACTATCATATATATCCAAAAGTCGATCACAAACACAATCATCTATTTCAATATGGCATTTAAGTTGAGCCAAATATGAAGAAAGGCTTTAATATGTTTTTTAAAACATATACATTTTTAATGAATATCTGTTCATATTGTCTTTTAATTTGGAAATTGTGTGTATTCAAAATTTATGAATTTGAATTTGGCATTGATTATTGATAACCATTTTTAATTCTGATTGGATTTTAATATTTTATTTTTAGTGAATTTTGACTGTTTTCTTGTATGGTTTTTGATTTTATTTTTCGCACTATAATACATTTGGTGTTGCAAAAACTGCATTTCCATTTTTTATTTTGAATATAGTTTTGATAGTGTTGCCTTTATATTAAAAGTAGATATAAAAAAAATGGATAAGTTAAAGGTAAAAAATCTTATTTCAAAGCCAGATCTACTGGTACTTTACTAAATGGAAACTGTTAGCTTATAGTTGGAAAATGCATAAATTATTTTACTCTCTAATATATATAATTTGTTTTTACTGTATTTCTATATAATAATTAATAAAATATGTCTATCCAAACCAATCAAACAAGCTTCGTTACTGTGTATGTACATCAATTTTTTGAAAGAAAAAGAAAAAATATGTTGAGCAAATTAAATTTTCTTTTTCATATATTTTATATGTATTGGAAATAACAGCCTTTTCTTTCCCATGGATTATTATTTTTTTATTATTGTAATTATTATCACTATTATATGATTTCATTGTTCTCATTTCAAAAATGAATGAATTTATATATATATATATATTTTTTTTAATAGCATTTGAACAATACATGTCAATAATAATATTATATTATTATTATATGTTTGGTAAATTGCATAGATGACATACAGTAAAAAACTTTTAGTATATATATATTTATTAAATGTAAAGAGTAAATCAATAAAATTTTAATACAAACATCAAAAACACAATTCAATATTTGAAAATGTCGCCAACATACAATTTTTTCGAAAATGATTTTTACTTTTTAGTTTATATATATACTACTCGTATTATTTATTATTTACAAAAATTATATTTGAAATTAAAAAAATGAAAAAATGTATATACATCAATGAAATGAAACGTGATGGTGATGTAGGTATAAAATTGAAAAAATTAATAATAATATGTGTGTGATTATTATTTCAATGAATTTTATATAACATGTTATTTGAAAATTTATTCATTGATATGTCTATCTACACAATATTTATCATATTCAATATGCGCAGACATTTATATATTCTTTTATTATTATAATATTCTTATTATTTTATGAATATTCTATTCTAAATAAGTTTTTCCTTTTTGCTATCGTATAATATCCTTATAGAGTGACATAGCAAAAAATATACTTACATAAAAGAATAGAACTATATATTTAATATATTTTATATAATTAAATCTTTACTTTATTTTAATTAATGTGTACTGAATGTGGTTGTGAAGGTATAGAGAAAAATGTATTTTTTTTTTTTTAGTCTTTCAGACTATTATATATTTAAATTACATACAGTGTACAGTATATATTCACATAGCGTATACATATATATAAAAATGTATAAAACATAATAAGAGTTTTGCAAAAAACATTATACTGCATAAAATATACTCGTGTATATATGTATTCTATGTACCACCGTATACGGAAAAGACTTTAAACATTTATCTCTTCAAATACTCGTAGTAGTATATTATGTATATATATTTTTATATAATAACACAATGGAATAGGGTGGTACCTGTACCAATTGCATAATTTTTAAAAATTTTCATGTTATACATCAATCAATAATTATATGTAATAGATTAAATCTTCAGAAATTTTCCGTAATGATAATTTTCTCTGTTGTAAATTTATTTTTCGTTTACTATTTTTAATGTTTTGAATGTATTACATTAAAATTTTAACTTTATCGTAAAAAAATCTCTTCACATATGATTGTAATCGAAATCGTCTTGTAATAATTTTAAATTCTATAAATATCAATTTTACCATAAAGCTTATGTCAAACTCTATACATTTACTTTATATTCAATTCTCAGATTGACACAAATCTGTTGGAAAAAAACAGAAAATATATAAGATTGATTGAAAATTAAATTAATTTGTATATAAAAAATATCTTCAAATACTCGCATGTTTATATAGAATTAGACACGTCTAATAATTTCTACCCTATATAGAATATATTTAAAAAAAAAAATAATAATAATAATAATCTTTAATAATACAAGAGAGTTTAAGAAAAATTTAATAAAGAATCAGCATCACTGTAAGTGGAATCTTTTCTTATAAATATATACATTATACAATATATATATTCGCGTTTATGTATAACCTAAAAAACATTCCAAAAAGTCTTTATATATTCGTATTGTATAGTATGTATAGGAAAGAAACCCATTTCTATGTATGTATATAATTTACTAACCTTACATATATATATTTTATATATATTCGTATGAGCATTGGCATGTAGGCGGGAAACTCCAAAAATGTCTTTACAAACTATTTTTCCTTTAGATTTGGTGTATGTCTATCTAATATATAGATATAGTACAGGGTTGAGGATTAATTTTCACATTTTTGCTCATTTTGCATAACATTTGAACATTATGCAGATAAGTATTTCTACTTTAAATAATTGTATATATGCATAGTTATGTATAACTTTTTTATTTTATATATACAAATACTAATACATAAATGGATAGTTGTATATATGAATATACCAAAATAAAATTGAAATTGTTTGCCCAATTTTTGTTGTTGTTTATTTTATTATTGCAGTAAGATAAAATTTGATTATTATTATGATTTTTTTTTCTAGTAAAGTTATAACATATAAAAACAAATATATATTTAACTCATATACTCGCGTATATACAATTACTGGCCACACAAAAATTAAAAACATATTTTAACGTATTTATTGTTCTATATCACTTGCAAAATATATATATTTCTTTACAAACGATGTCTAATATGGGTTAATATTTGTTTTTAAATTTTATAAAGAATATTTATGTACATATTATACGATGATGCTATTAAAAATACTTAAGTAAATACGTAAGTAATTTGAGAGAGGCATTAGAATTCTTTACATTACATTTAGTTTTTTTTTTTATTTTTTTGTTAGAAAAAAAATTCCGTTTTTTACCTAAAATGAATTGGTCTTTTTAATTCAAATATAAAATCTTTATAATACAATCAATGCCCGTAGCTTAAATTTAAAAGGATTTTTATATAAAATTTATGAAAATTGAATCGATTTTCTTTTAAGTTTAATATAAAACATTTAAATTTCAACATTCAACTCCATTTAAAATTAATGTGACATCAAAATACATTGCTTTTATCATATTTTTTTCCAATTCATTTTACTATTTTTGTTTCAAATCTACTTCTAATCTTTTAATTTTATATATAGATTCTTTTTACTGTTTTACTATATTTTTATTTAATTTGATATGGATTAGTTAAATAAATTTAAAAAATATCTATTTATTTTGAAAACAAGCTATTTTTTTTTTGATTTTATTTTAAAAGGTCAGTAAAATATACAAACGATTTTTTTTTAAGTAGTTCATGTAATAACTTTAAATTCTTTTTGTATTTTTCTGTGTGTTAAAATTTTAAATTAAAGCATTGAGCATTTACTGGATAAGTACAGAAGTTTTCAAAACATACCCTGCAATCAAATCAAGTTTGCTTGTGAACGTTATATTTTTTAACATGAAATGCTATGGATTTTATTGAAAATATGTTTTGTATTGTAGTATTATAAAAATTCATTTAAATATAATGTGTATATTTGATGACACACACGTACACTACAATATAACCGACTAAATTAATATATATATAATTATATAAACTGCTTCAATGTATAATTATTTAGATGACACAACCAATCAAAGAGATTTACCAAAATCGATAAATGAATATACTGAACATTTTCTTTTACATATTTTTGAAGGGAATATTGGGAAACGAAAAAATTAATCCCCAATTTCTTATACAAATTTTTGTAATTCTATGGATATATTACATGTGTGCAGAATAATATGTGTATATCATGAATTTACTAATCGTATAAAATTATAACTATGTACACGCTCACATATGTATATTCCTTTTATTTTGTTATAGCACATGTTATTAGTACGTGCAGTTTTTATAGTGGGTGTATAAATTGAAATCGGCTATCCTTTCTTTTTTCGCTAATATTGTATGTGTTTCTTAAGACATTTATTTGATTGAAGTGGTAACATTAGCAGGCACCATCGATCCGGTCGATCAAAGCCAATACGAGATATTCAAGAACTTAAACTTATGGTGTTATCAGAAAAAAGTATCGTATAATGTCTATTGAAATTAAATCAAACTTTGTCAATATTGGACGGTTTTTTTTTTTTAAGTCATATATTGCTTCAAGTGGAGCTTTATGTAATCTAATAAACCTTTCATTACAGCCAAGTTGGTAAATTACTCCACTGCATGGGAATATATAACAATTTACCAATTGTACTGTAATTAACGAAAGATAGATGTTTTCAAAATTCTACTATTTTTATATGGGTGATTAGCTCATAGTGATGTATGTGTGCAGACTTTGTTAATCTTTGAATAGCGTCCAACACCATATTTTCAAAGATATCCGTTTTTCTTTTTATTCCATCAACGAACAAATGTATGTCCCAGCAGAAAATTTCAGTATTAAAATACATTCAGAAAAATTTCATATGAAAAATAGCGGAATAGAACCCGCTATATTTCATGATTAATAAAATATATTTCGGCGCTATGCCACTGTGATACTGAGTGCTTTTCGCTAATATTAGCAACTAATTAATTTGAAACGTTGCAAGAATTCCCTTTATTGGTTAAAAAAAAATTATTTCTTCGGGTAATCCGTTTATTGCCCGAGAGAGGTTATAGCACACCATGGACAATACTTTATTTAACATAAATTGCTATTTATAACATAACAAAATAGTTGGATATCAATTTAATTTTACTTTTCAACTTCTAATAAAATAGTTGTACACATAATCATTATAATTATTAAATTTTAGAATATACTGTTACGAAATTAAAAATTACTACAATAATTCCAGTTTATTACTGGAACTATATTTACAATCAATTATTTATCATGGGTGTACTCGTATATACTGTAAATAATATACTAGCATATTTATTTTATAAATATATAGAAAATTATGTTATAATATAAAGTTATTGTTTTTAAAACTCTAATATTTGATTATTATTGATATATTATCATATATATTCATCATAACCAGATGTCTGTATCTGAATGAAAATAATCATAAAAAATATGGAATTTTTATTTATTATATACATTTTTATTTGTTTTTTTTTTCTTTTATGAAACAATCAAATGAAACCTTTTATATTTTACAATTGATAACAAATATTATATTTTTGGCATATATTATTACATAAGATAAAGAATTCTTATATACAATTTTGTTATTTATATCGTTAAAAAAATATCCCTAAGGGAAATTTTGTAACTGGTTTCGAATTAGAGCTGAAACTAGTTATACATATTACTAAAGTAATGCGTAGTTTGAATGCAAGAAAGAAGAAAACCTTTTAATTTTATTTTAAATGTGTATATATATAGAGTATTGTATTGAAAAGACTCATTGTGAATTTGTGATTCACGTTTACATTTGAATCATTCTCATAACGAAAACCAAAAACAATTCAATTCAAGTGTTACAAGTTCTGTAAAATAAAATAATTTGATTTTCAACTACTGTTAAAAAGTAATGCAAAGAAAAACCATTGTCTTTTCGTAGAACATCTCATTGTTAAAAGAACCAGTATTGTAACATGCAATAGGGATTTAGCGTTGCACTAGGACTGTTTATTTTTTCACTAGTAGTACTATTAGTAATAGAATTGATTTTATTTCCTGCAGGCATACTAACAATGCAAATATATATACAAATAGTAGAAGAGTATGAATATCAATAATTTCTTCTTAGAAAATTTAATTCAAATATTATTATAATATAGATAAAAATGAATAAATTGTTTTAAATTTTAGTTATAATTTATTAAATTATTTCCATTATTATTGCATTGTATGTACATATTTTTATCAGTACTGTCTATTGGAACATATATATGATTGCGAATATAAATAATTTATATAATAAATTTATATAATTGTATCAAGATTGTATTTGATATATGAATATATATTGTAGAATATATGTACAAATAATGTATATAATTAATAATTAAAATAAAACATACCTTTTACAGCACTCAATTTATTTCCCACCATTTGCTTTGCGACAAATGCAGCCATTTTGTGTACCTTTCTATAAACTTATTACCTGCAATAAAAATTAAAACAATTTTTAATTATACCAAAAAATTGCTCAATCAAAAAAAAAATTTATAATTTTGACGAGATGGCAAACAAACAAAAATTGATATTGAAATTAAAGCGGTGAAAACAGAGAAGAATCGAACATATGTACTTCAAGTTATGTGAAGACTAGAAGACTAGAAGACTAGAATAAGATTTTTTATTTATTCCTTGCGGATTTTAACAATAATATTGATGGATTTTTTTTTTAAATATATTCGAGTCCCTTGACATATAAATATTATTTTTAAAATCTTTCAAATTAAACATAAAAACATATAAAGCAATTTAAAAATTAACAAAAAACGATTAATTTATAACATTATATTTAATAAATTAATATATTGTATTACGAAATGTATTCATTTATTTATGGTTTAACAATAACTGATGTTCTATTTATATTAATATATACCAAAATTATATACCCATATATAATTTTCATATACAATATAATTTGATGAATTGGTATTATTTTGACATATTACCTTTTCTTTATAATAAATCGAATACACCTTACGCAATAATCGATAAATAAAACGATTGATTTTCTATACAAATAATATTTGTAAATGTAAGTTAAGGTTAATTAAATATTTGATTTGTTTTGATTATATTATGTATGGGAAAAAAGTACGATATATTATATATTCATATCTGACTTCTGCTTCATATATATATATATGGCAATTTATAAATAAATTAAATAATCTTGACTTTCATTATTTCGACATATATGTGGAAAATAAATAAATCATTGTAAAATATATGCGATTTCGAGAATGTTAATCAAATGAAAATTCAATATATATGGCGGTATGTTTGTAATAGTATATATTTAACTAAATTCCATATTATCATCTCATAACCATCAAGTCATTTTATTTCAATTGACCGAATATACCAAACATCATTATATTTATATAGTCATGTTGGTCAATTACACTATGGGTATATATAAACATTTCTTCACCAATTGGTCTATACAATTATCCATATGGATATATGTTTCTTTAATTTCATTATTTTTAGATGAGTATATATTATATGATGTGTGTGCAAACAATGTTTGGAAATCGTATATACATTTTTTTTTGGATTCCATAAACTATAAAAAATGTTATCTCACAATTGTATTTAAAAAAATTCAGTATATGTTAGAATGAATATATGCGAAAACTTGCACATGTAAATTTCGGAATTTAACGTTGATTTCATTACTTCACAATCAATTAGAGCATGAACACTTAACACTTTTTTTTTGAATATTTTTGAATGTACTATATTCAAAATAGAATTATTATGCATATAACAGAATTTTATGAATTTATAATGTAATAAGTTTTCAGAATACTATATATCATTAAATACACATATTGTATTTTCAACGTCATAATATAATGTAACTTTTCATATATAAATACATATAAATATATACTATAAATAGTATATACCCAATTCAATTAAGGCAATGTAAGTATAAGTATTAAAGAATTGTTATAAAAAATTTATAAAATGTAGGATGTGAATAAGTATCATTTAATATATACGAGTACGCATTAGAAAAAAAATGTTGAGCATTTCATTGCTGAAATTATTCTATGGTAAATAGACATATATATATAATATTTATATTCGTTCACTTTAATATTATGTAAGTAATATAAAGTATACACCCTCTGTTCGAAAATTAACCGGAATGGAAATAAGAAAAATAATTTAATATCTTCGAAATATATATTGTATATGCCGTCTAGACTGAAATACATCGATTTGAATGTCCAACAAGTGCCCATCAAATTACTTTTGTATGTCGCTGATTTGAATGTTGTGTTGATTGAATCCGATAAAATATAATATTTTAAAATTGTAATAAATTTGTTATTATTCTTTAACATAATAATCAATATAAATATATTCTATAATTATGTTAAAGGAAATCTGTTACGATCATTTCAGTGACCAATGGTCAAACGTAAACCGACAAAACCTGAAATTATCAAAAGTTGTAAACAGTGTAATTATTGGACATTAGGCAAGAATAACTTTTTGCATTTTATAAGTTACAAACGCTTTTCGTTTGAACCATAATGTGACTGGTACACCCCTATATATATAAACTACTTTAATAATTTTATTTATTGTTAATAATTATATAAATATTTTTTGGTTTTAAGTTTGAGAAAAAAATTTAAATTCTATACTCGTTATTATAATTTTAAATTAACATTTTTTTTTTCATATCTGCATGTGTATATTATGTGTGGTGCATCGTCCTCATAACGCATACACGTATAATTATTTGCATAAATAGATTTTCATACATTATATTAACACAAAAAATGCAATGTAAACTAAAATTAACATATTAAATTATATTTAAAAAAAAGTCAAAACAAAAAAACTTTTAAAACTATAACAAATTAAATTTAGTGAAATGCATACAACATCATATATTTAACTATATACCATATATACTGTACGATTGTGTTGATATGTTAATATATCCTTTTTCTATGTATATTTATTGTAGAATATTAAAAAAATTTCATAATTTAACTTTTAAAAAATCTATGCATATTTGTACCAAATAAATTTATTACGAATTCATGTTAATTTGAATAATGGTACGTTAAAACCATTTTTATTGCGTTTGTCGTGTGTCTATAATAAAACATATTATATACGAATATGTTTGAATGTTTATATGCGGTATTTGTGTGCAAATATGGCAATGTGCAATAAATATAAATTAATTTATATACGTATTTTATACTTATATCCAAAACAAATGTCTTTTTCAAATTTTAAAAATTTTAAAATTAATACATTTACGAATTTGGACATATATAAGTTAAATAAAATCTTTAATTATTGAAATTGTCATAAAATTAATTTTATAATAACTTAATATTGTATATAATAACGTTATATATCTCAGTGCTGCAGTGCGGTTAATGTTCGCATGTAATTAAAGTCTAACAATGAGTTGCTTCGGAATACGATGTGTGTTGAGATGTCGCAGTTGAGTAAAATCAAGTATATTTAATATTATAAATTATTAAACTGAATTGTTATATCGAAACTTCATAATACACATAGACGCCAATTTTTCCATTATTATGTAACAGTATAGAAAAAAAATACAAGAATTTAAGTAAACCTTTAATCAATAATAAAGAAAAAAAAAATCAATTGAATAATAGTCGGAAATTTATAAGTACATTTATATAGAATCTACGTAATAATAAGTCTGTATAAATGTTGTAAAATTGACATGATCGTTTCACTTTTAAGGTTTTATCATAATATATTTAACTAGTATATAGTAAATAGCATTTTTATATTATATGCACACATGTATATATAGAACATATAAATGTAGATGATTTCAAGTATGTTAGGTAGGTGGATATATAGATGATTTCAAGTGTGTCAGCAATAGGTATATATTTATAATATACAATGGTACCTCGTACATATAGACGAAATTAAAATCAATACCATAAATTTTAAAATACTCTATACAATCCATACACTTAATTTGATTTCATATTCATTTTATATAACATAAAAATGTTTGCCATACAGAAAATAATATCTCCAAAATACACCATATACAAGTAAAAATGAATGAAAAATATCTTCGAGTATATATCTGTATTAAAATTATAGTACATAGAATATAAATGACCCCGTTCGTTATATTATTTAGCAAAATAAAATCAACACATATTTCAATATTTTAAAACAAAATGAAAAATATCTTTAGAAATTTTCTATACCGCTTCCTCTATATGCTATTATATTTTAGTGAATTTTATGTTTTCCCATAAATTTTCGGGCATGTACCAAAATAATATTTATAGATAGATACATAGGTGTTTTATACAAATTTATGCATATATGGTTTTTTTTTCCAATGCATACCTGTATGTGTAGATCTGTATAAACTGTACATAAATATCCACTTTAATAGATTATATGCTTATCGATATTTTGTATATATATTGTGTATATATATATAAGTAAAATGCATTGTAGATAGTTTAAAATAGATTGTAAGTTTATAGGTGAAAATTAAACAAAAAATAAAAAAGAAAAACTTTAAAACGTAGTTTTGTTTATCCTTTAGATTTTTCTTTCGTTTTTTTTCTCTTCACTTTCCTCCCACAGTGGTTTGTTCTCACATTAACAAATCGAACGAACATTATTATTCATGCAAATCTCAATGTCAATCAGATACTAAACTAATGGTAATACATATATAATAACAATATAATATTAAATAATTTAACTTTATACGCAGAGCAAAAAAGAATATATGTATATTTAAAATAAAATAATCAAAACATATTAATCGAAATATAATTTGGATGTCATAAAATTGTATGATATGAAACCGCGTACGTGAGAAATAATATTTAGAATATTAAATTTATTTTTGTATTCATGTAAAATATGTTATATTTTAAAATAAAAATATTTTCGATTTTACTTATCTGTGTATGTATAAGAGATAATCTATTTTCTATCTATGGTATATGGATGTAAAAGTATACATGTATATCGATGGTAGTATATAACTTGATTATTGTTTATATCGTATACGTGAATACGAAACTATACCTGACTAGACCTGCATATTGTATTGTATTTTTACGATACATAAACTATACCTATATAGTATATTATAATCTTTACATATAGATTTTATGATATCATATTTCAAATATTTATGATGAGATCCATTTATAGAATTTCAAACAGTCAAAATACATATAACAGTGTTTGGTTGTTCTCCTTATTTTGGTACATCAATTGATATTTTAATGAACAGATCAATTTTGTATATATAATCGATGTTGTCAAATCACTCTAGGGTTGTCCAAAATTTTTCTGAAATTGCATACATATTCAATTTTGATGTACAATAAACTGCAGCCAAATTACTGAAATGCGGTTTTCTGGGAAACATTTCATTATAGGATATAGGGAATTTATTCTGTTATCAAGGGAAATTTATAAAAAATATCTTACATATTTTGTAAAAATTAATAAACAAAAAGATGGCAAAAAATAGGGATAAATTTTTTTTCATATTTTTTCTTTAAGGATAAACCTTACAAAGATTTTTTGTATTTGCAATGTTAGTAGAAACCAAAGAATCAAATATTTTCCATTTGCATACATATTTTCTATTTTATTCAGCAAAATTCTACTATCATGTTGAAACTCTATAGTGTTTGATAGATTATATAAGAGTATATATGTGTTTCCAAGAAATACCTTGTAATCTTAGCTTAAAACACCTAACTAAAGCAAAACTAATGGAATAGACCATTATTTACAAGTGTGTTACTGCATTTGAAAAAGGCCCTACACTACACAATTGAATTAAGAATAAAATAATTAATGAATTTTTTTTTATAAACAGATCAAATTCTCTATCGAAAACATACTTTCCCATTAAAATAGGTTCAGGATATATTAGTTTGACTGCATAGTATCAAAATTATCTATGACAGCAAATTTAGAAAAAATTTATCAAAATCGAAAAATTAATCCATATATCAGCCTACAAAAACAAACAACAAAAAATCTGTAAAATTGTATTTTTAATACATCAAAAATTGTTCGAGATTCTAATATGAATTTAATTTTATACTACTTTTAGTGGCTTTATAAAAAGGCTATATTTCCAAAACATTAAAAAATCATTTAATACAGAATTTTCTGGAGCTTTATTTATAGCCTTTTACAATTTTTCAAATTGTTGAAAAATCTATTTTGTAATTTAGAAAATAATTTGCCATTAAATTTTTATAAACAAAATAGATTTTTTTTTCTCAGTCTCAATCAAAAATGAATTTCACTTTGAAAATGTTGCAAATTAATGAGAAAATTCGTTATATATTTTATTTTCGATGTAATCTTTAGCAGCTCTATATATATTGATATGATGTAACACATCAAAGTATAATAAATCGATAGGATAGTATGGAGTATAAACATTGACAACAAAATTTAATTTTTAAACACTTGGCTCATATGTTGCAGCGTCTATGATTACCATTTGTTTCAAAGGGGCTCTACAGAATTTCTTATTGGCATAATTTTTTTCACTTTGCTTACCGTCCATAAACCCAAGAATTTTCACACTGACATAGTGTGATTGTATAGATTTACCAGAAAAATGGCAAAAGTTTGTCGATCAAAACTATACAAATATGTATTTTCAAAATAAAGGTACCATTAGCTTTTATATTAATATATTATATATTTTTTAAATGTTTAACATATAAATTATGATGATTTATATTAACATTTTTCTGGTTTAATATTTATGTACTTATATATGGTTATTATACTCTTATACATTTAAACTATAATACACATACATTTATATAGAAATTATAGTACAACAAAGTATAAACAAAGTATTTTATTAACATTTAATATCGTGTCCATCAAATTTATACATTACATAACTACATTTATATACATTATATTGCAATTCACAAAGTGAGTTTTAATTAAATGACAATCATATATCACAAGTCATACATATATGTGTATATATATTTTATATATTATTATATTATTCATGTATGATGGATACTTCCCATCTACAAAAAACTTTTTTCATTATATGCGTATGTTTGGCGTTCATAAAAAAAAAAATTAAACAAACGTGAACGGACAGCCACATACTATTTGTTGGCCATTGTGAGTTTGTATGTGCTGGAAATCAAGTATATTATATTGTTTTATATGTTATAAATTTTATATATGTATATTTATTTTGTTACATATATTTCACATATAACTTATGTACAAAAATTCGAAGTACATATGTATAATATATATTAAATTACATATCAAATGGTGTGACCTAGTTTTAATCGTATATCATTTGTATCCCATATTTTATATTATCTCCCATAATGTACCACAATGGCGCCAAATGTCTAGACAATATGTCGCAAAAAATATAGCCTTCTATATAATATATTTATTGATACTGAATACTGAACAACATCTACATATTGTATATAGCGTTATATGGTATATATATACCAGAATATACCAGAGATTATAACAATGAAAATCTTTTACATTTATGTGTATATGTATAAAGTTTAACTTTACAAAATCTAATATAAAACAATGTATGTATTTATTCATTTTGTACCACTGGTATATACATATAGAGATGTATTATATAAATAAATAACATGTAAATTTATGCAACAATATTAATTATCAAAATAATTTGAATAATTATATATATATATAATATTTTTCCATAGCGACCGCATAAGTAAATGTATATAATATAAGAATTTTTTGGTTAATTGGTTTTTGAATTATAATATATTTAGTTATTCTTTGGTTTGTGTATACCATATAATAAGAAACCAAACCAAAGATTTGATGTTTTTAAATTATTATTCTTTTTCAATAATACTTTAATTGTTGCCATTGTTTTGTTAAAATTTATTTTATTATATTATAAAATGTATATTATATAGTCGATCCACCATAAATACAATCGCTGTAATTAAAAACAAAATATCCTTGCCAAAAATGATTATTTGCTTAAAAATTGAATATCTATACTTAAATTACAGAAAATGTTGGCACATACATATATAAATAATATAGGATGGACACAGTGTATCGAATAATGTCGTTTCCAATGTTTTTAATTAAATATTTTCCAAAATTTTTAATACATCTTTTTTTGTCAAGATTTTTATATTTATTTTATTTCATTTTTTCTTTCCTTTCCATTATATTTTCCTGTATTTTTTTGGTTTTATTTTTCTGGGTATGTTGTTGTATACATTAACAGAGTAATCAAAATAAAATGGAATAGAGAAAAAAGTATATATTTATCGTGATATGAATAATAAAATGTATATGCATGATATTATATGTACTATATAGTAATATGTATTATTATACTATATAATAATATACCTTTATTTAGAATTATTTAGATATATATAAAAAAAAAATGTGAACACACCTAAACTTATTATAATACACGTATAGATCTATATTTATCTGAATATACTATCCATTACTACACAATATATATATATTTGCTAGTACAATGTTCCTTATCAATAAAATGGGATAGGATTTTTTCTTATTATAATCATGTTTATTTTATTTATTTATCTGTACATTATTTTTATTAGAGAAAAATAACAAAATTTTCTGCCAACAATATTTACGTAAAATTATTTAAATGTTTCACATGTATATATAGTTAATTAAATATGTATGGTATATTGCATTAATATTTGGGTATGGTAAATTGGAAGAATTTATATGCAAATTAAATTTTATATTGTAAAATATACGTATATACGTGACCGGGGACCTATTGGTATCCGATATGAATCAATTTTAACTTCGAAAGTCATATCTTTTGTACACAAATGCAATTTTCATATTTGTGACCATAATAAAAATTAAACGAAGGTTCTTACCGTTTTTCTTTGAGCTGAAATTGCTAATGATTTTGATTCCCGCAGTCACATACCTATATATTTTTAAATAAACTATATTTCGACTATTTCCATTCAAACACGATTATTTATATCCCGAAGGACAGGGATGTAACACAGGAACAATAATATACAAATAAATTATATGCACAACATAAATTTTTGTCTGAATGACAAAAATTCCGCTTTTTTGTATATTACCAAAAATAATTAAACGAGCGAAAAATCACAAAAAATAAAAAATATAAAGTGATAAAAGTTTTTGTGCAGAAATTTCTAATGATAAATAAATATAACAATTATATATAAATATATATGTAAAAAACCTATTATATTTATATAATATGGGTTTCGCATTCAACAGAAATCTTTAAAAGTCAAAATACCAATTAATTCAATATCATTATAAAAATTTATGAACTGTTATTATTTGATTCCTTAAACATTTTACTAAATAGACAAATTCAGTGAATTGAACATATAAAAATTAAAATTGTCTATATAAATAAAAGAAAAATCTGTTTTTATACTCGAATGCATTTCATTCATGGCAAAGTATTTTGCCTATATATTTTTATTTTTCAATATATATATATTCATTTTTTGGCCATTTAAAATAACTGAAAATACTATTGAGCGAACCGTAAAAAGTTTAAAAAGTAAATATTAATCGGTACGCTTTGGTAAAGTCAGTGGTTAGCTAAATTATAAAAGTTAAAAATATAAATATCTCTAAATATCTTGAATTGGTTGATTAAAATGGACATTGAATTTCAATTAAATTTACAAAATGAGAAGTTAAGTCTCACAATATATATTGATAACAATTTTATTATAAAAAGTTATAAATTTACAAAAATTCAATACTCTTTAATAATATTTAATAAAACACAAATTTTTACCCATCAAAGAATGTAATATGCACACAAAAAATGAATGTCTACTATTTGTCCCAAATTGATATGGATACAAATACAAAAAATATCATAATCATTAACTAATTTTGACAAAAAACATTATATTTATTCGAAATATTCTCCTACAACTGAAAGAAATACATTGATTTGCACAGTTTAAAAATTTCGTGAATTTTTTATGAATCGATTATTTGAATGTTATTACGAGTATGGCGGCGGTTGCCTTTTGAATATCTTCAAAACGGTTTTCGTTCATAGCCAAATGAAATTTAGCGAATAGAAAGTAGTCACAGAGAGTTGAATCAGGTGAATGATTAAGCAAAACTGATCTAATATACAATAAAGAAAATTTATATATTTTTCAAATGTTATATCTATTTTAGTGTTTATTTTTGGTGTGTGTATACAAACAAACACACTTCTTTACTAAATTAATTTTTAACACACATATTCCACAATAATTGCATAAAGGTTATAGGTTTCGGTTTTAAATTTGCCGAAACGTCAAGAATGGTAAATAATACACAACAATTATTTTCAAAATAATTTAATCAATTACGGTTGCAATGCAATATATGGTGCAATAACACGACATTTTAAAATGCTGTAAATTTATGTTTAGTAAAACTGTGGAAAGTTACAAAAAAACCTGCTACTTCGTACAACAAAATATACCACAAGAAATGGACGTTATGTTTTTTGTGGGACGTAAAGTTCAAAGTTGAAATTGATAGTTAGTAGCAGTAGTGTAGTATAAATTTTTTGCTAATAAATTAAAGTAATTAAAAAATGTGGTTATATGTATTTTATATTTGTTTTAGCTGTATATAAAATATACATGACGATAGCAGAGAATTAACTTATGAATTTTTACAATGTTTTGGTTATACAATATCACATTTTGTAAATCTATTTAATAATTTAGTTTAGTTTGTAGAATATATATTGTGTTAGTTAGTTTTTTATTATAAAATCAGACAGATTAGCTTAAGCGCTATTCAGCAGAAATATACTATATATATTGTATACAAGCAGTAATTAAATTTAAAGCAATGAGATTCTCTCATCCTTTATCTTCTTATCTTATCAAAAATATTCTATTTATTTAAGTATCAAAATTTGTAACCTCCTTCAAATTTCTGTACTCAAATCATCTTATAAATCTATATTTTACAGATATTACTTTATTTAACTCATTATGTATGATAATACGTAAATGAATACAATATTTTCAAGTAATACAATAATTTATTGTTATCGAATATCAAGTAAGGTAAAGTGTACTACACCCGATAAAATTCACTCATCTGTTAACAAATATTTTTTGTAATATTCTTTAATTTATATTTTGTTGGTATGAAAATATACATATACTCGCAATAATATGAAATATTTATAGACAAGTTTTCCCTATACATATTATCATTGATACAATGAAGATATATGACGTAAATACGTTTTTTTTACATTTCACTATACATATTATTATCTATTCTATACAACAACACTTTTATTTATAGAAATACTATATATAACATATTTTCCATATAATATAAATTATAATTATGTAATACTCGATCGAAATTTTATTTATTATACAATTTTACAATGATTTTATTTTTCTTTTCACAATTCATATGGCTGACGATAACGTAATAAATTAAACATATTATTACAGAATCGCTTGATTTATATACGAGTATATTTTAAAATACATAGAAAAAAATTGTAATGTTTTCGTTTCGTAATAACTACCCAACGTATTTATAAAAAATATGTATGGACTTGTCGAAAAAAAAACCAAAAAAATCAATATATTATGTGTAACGTAAAACAATATTGAAAAAAAAAGACTGCAGTAATTTGAATACATAAATCGATTGTGTTTTTTTATTTTTTTTTTTATGCGTGATATTATTTGTAATTCTATAATAAATTATATTTGTAAATATAAAATCGTTAGTAGAAAATCATCTAAAAAAATTTTTGCTTCAATAAATTTATATTTTCTGTAACAGAATTTAAGTCTATTTGACACATACTTTTAATGTATTCTTTACTATATATATATATTCATATATTACATATACTATACATTAAATATTATATATAAATTTTTAAATCTATAAACGGGTCACAAAAAAAATATATGTATCATTATATGAAAGAAAATATTTGAAAAAAGATTGAAAAATACTCTATTTTTTCTCGTTATAAATATTTAAAATGTTTTTATAATTCCATATAAGTATTTTCCAAAGACTATTTAATATTTTAATGTTTTTTAATGGACACTTGAAAATAGAATATTTTCAGTCGTTTTTTTTCTGTCGTTTTTTTTTTTAAAACTGCAAATATTTCTAATGGAAATGATGTAATTTTATTTAATTATAATGTATACATACGAATAGAATTTTATTATATTAAAATTATCAGCCATACAGTAGTAAATGCAGCAGTATACATGTACGAGACAAATGGAAAATTAATACCCTTTTTATACCAAACGTATATTTTGCTGTAACATAATTAGAATTATAGTTATTACAGGTTGCAATTTAGATTTTTAAAATAAATTCAGATTATAAACCCAATTAATTCATATACGATTATTGAACAAATATTTATACCTCAATTGAATATATATTTTTCGATTTCTACCAGAAAAGTGACTTTACAAATGACTTTGGAAATAATTGTTAAAAAGAATATTTTATTTTTAAATTATACCATTTCTTTATTTTAACCATTTTTTGTTAATTACATTTTATGTTAATAATATGGCGTATCTCATTTTATTTCTCTCCGATAACTTTTTGGTTATCGAATGAATTGACCCATCGCTATGAAAATTTTGGATTATGAACTTCACTATTTAAGGAGCAGACTAATCATACGTTCGAAAATGGGCCACTTCTTTTTCATAATTATATGGCTTTAATTTTTGCAACGAACAGCTATTTTCGCACTTAAAATTCAATGTATATAGGTAAACACATAAAAGTGCATAAAATGTATAGAGATTCATCTGATGTTAAAATTAAAAATGATTTAAATATATATTCACACAAGGAAATTTGTTAGTTAGAATCATCCACCAAAGTAACTATAGTTTATTAAAATATATGTATTCATAAAAACTAATGGTTTCATAATAATAATAATAATAATAATAATAATAATAATAATATAAAAATAATTTATGATTAATTTTCTGATCAACATAAATAAAGAAAAACGAGAGAAAAATATTTGTTTTAACAATTATTATAGAATTCAAAAGCAAAGGTCGTTAGATTAATTAATTTTTGTGATATATTATATGTATTTTAGATTCAAGTGGAGGTTGTACGAAAATTTAAGCAATTAACATATGGGAAAAAATGTTTTAAATAAGCAGTTGAGAAAAAATGATCAAATTTAGAATATAATTTTAAGTTAAAATAATAATTAAGAAAAATAGAATGAAACGTTTTCAAAAGCATTATAATAACTTGAATTTGCAGTTGTATTACTGAAACCCTAAACAATTCAGAATGTGCAAAATTAAAGTAGAGGTGTGTGTGTGTGGTATTACAATAAGATAAACCCCCAATTAAAATAAATTATAATTTTATTCAACTATAATTAAGTATGTTATTAATACATTTCTTTTGTAATTTTAGGCAATTACACCTGCACCAACAAACTATTATTTAAAAGTATAGTTTTATAATCGAATTTGTAATATTGCTGCCCCGCACGATTAATGGGTAAGTGAAAATATTTATTTTTATTAGTATATAAATTACTTATCGAAAAAGTATTAATATTTTACTTACCATACAAAAAATATAAGTATCTTATATCAGATTATTTATATAAATTTATATAAATGCTAAATATAATATACGAAACTGATTTATTTTGTGTTAAGAGCGAACAGTTCAATATGAATTTGTTATAAAAATATCTTGTATCACTGTATCACATCATTACAGATCAAATCTATCAAATCTTATAATTCCTTCAATTGACATGACAAATGTTTCTTAATTTTTCATAAGAAATATAGTTGATGAAATCATATTAGTCTATCTTCACATACTAAAAATATAATTATATCAGAAATATTGGATTGTTTTGAAGAGTGAATCTTTGCAGATATTAATTGAATTAATAAAACTATTATATTCCAACATATTTACATTCTCTTCTTCTTCTTAAGTCATATTTTGCTCCAAGCTTTATATCATCTAATAAACCTTTCATTACAGCCAAGTTGGTAAATTACTACGCATTCGAGTATATAACAATTTACCAATTCTACTGTAATTAACAAAAGATAGATGTTTTCAAAATACTATTATTTTTATATGGGTGATTAGCCCATAGTGATGTGTATGTGCAAACATTGTTAATCTTTGAATAGCGTCCAACACCATATTTTCAAAGATATCCGTTTTTCATTTTATTCCACAAAACGAACAAAAGGTCAGCCGCAGCAGAAAAATTTCAGTATTAAAATATATACCGAAAAATTTCCTATGAAAAATAGCGGGGATTGAACTCGCTATATTTCATGATTAATACTATATATTTCGGCGCTATGCAAATGCGCTACTGAGTGTTCATATTTACATTAGCATTGGTTAATTTTTATATACAACTTTGATGCGATCTAATTTGAATTCACTATCTAATACATAAGCTCATGGGTTATTGATGGTGATGTTATTAAATTACTTATATGCAATAATATTTTATTATCAACTAACAATATGCAATAAAATACTGAAATTTGAGTCGATCACGTACTACTAAATAAACACATACAATATATATGTATATATATAATAGCTTTTATTAAATACTTCATAAACATATAGTTATATATGTATACAAAATGCATATATATATACAAATAAACAATCTTTTGTCGACAATTTATTGATATTAAATTTATATTCTTAAATATTTATGGTATAAATATAAATCAAATACACATGTTGTGTACGAAAAATAATAAGAATGGCTTTATTTATAATATAGAACCCGCATATTTTACCATCTGTTATATAATTTTTATATAGTGTGAGTTGACCATAACAAACTGTCAAAGTTTCATGAGGCATTTCCTTCTGTTTAAGCCACCTTATAATGCAATAAGTGACAGTAATTATTGTGCGCGGGTCGAAAACTCCTGGGTTTTTGTTTAAAGCCATTTTCATTATTTTTGGTACAGAGGGTTGTAGTATATATTCTGTGGGCTATATCCTGCTATCTCAATATAAATGTTTGTTTGTATATAGTATATTTATTATGTATATCAGTTTTATATTTAAGTGCGGTTCAATAATATTCTATTTATAAATAATTTCTATATTATATACAATAATAGAAAAATAGTAGAAAATAAAACCAATATCTGCAGTAATATTATTGGAATTATTGACATTGAATTATTTATCGTCTGAAATTTCTTTTTCTTGTTCATATAATTGTATCTCTATAATATAATATTATAAATAATAAATATTATTTTTTCATTATTTATTTATATCTGGTTTATAAGAGCTGAATCTGTATATTATATTTTTATTTATACTTATACAATATTTATATATTAATATAGAAAGTTGTTTCTGTTGTTATATGCGTTGGGCTTGTGTTATCGAATTAGTATTTGATCGAAAAGTTGAAAATGATTAATTAAACTTTATATAATAAAATAAATAAATGATTTAAATTTTTATTTTAAATATTTGTTTGTATATAAATTAATATATGATATATAAAAAAAATATATAAATTAAATTGAAACAGATTATTAATTTTTGTTGTTTTTTTTTTTGTAAAAAGTTTGATTTTAAATTGAAAATGTTTTTTAAAATAAATATCGTTAATGAATTTAAAACATTGGTATACAACGCATTACGAGTATAATATTATTTATACTTAAACATTCACATTATATTTCATAATAACCCTGCAGCAAAGAGAACTAATTCTAAAACTAGTAGAACAACTAGTTACAAAGTAAATAGTACTGGTTCCACCCTAAACCCATTTTACGTGTTGCGAACTGTTTCTTTTAACATTGAGATGCCTTACGAAAAGAGAATTGTTCTCTTCTGCATTACTTTTAAACTAATTGAAGAACTACTTCATTTGTAACCAATTACTGAACTAGTTCAAATGTAAACACTTAAGCGTTAGTACTAGCTCTTCTGCAACTAATTACTGAACTGGTTAATTTTAATTTGAATTAGATTATGTATTCTTTCACCAGTACTTTAACTGGTAAAAAAAAATTAATTTAGAAAAAAATGTAGACAAAATATATTTTAATATAATTTAATATTTATAATGTTTTTATTACAAAATAATAATTTACTTTATATATTAAAAATATTTTAAATTATTGCGACTGGTGCTTAATAATTTATCACCTTTTCTTAAATTACATTAGCTTCATTTTAATTTTAAGTGGTACATCTAAGTTTTTCTCGCGTAAAATAAAAAGCAATCTTTCGAAACATTTACGGTATGGTTTATTCCTAATATACCAATCGATTAATTTCTTTTCAAAAGATATTTTTTGTAGCAATTCGTTTTCCATATTGTTGGAACAATATTCCGCCACAAAGTTCTCGATAAATACAATGTGTATATCTACTGTACTAAAATGGTTGGATATTTTAGATGATAATTTACTTAAATAAATTTCTTTTTCACTTCACAATCACAATACGTGTTTTTAATACGAAAATCATTGCACTATTAAATAGTAAATCAAAACAGTGTCTAAAAACAGCATATAAATTTCTTTATATAAATATAAAAGTTCAAAAACGTTTTTGTTTCTCTTCGTTTCGTCATGTATTTGTATTATTTCGTATTTAAAATAGTTGCTATATCTGTATTACTTTAGTAATAGTTCTGTAACTAGTTCTTTTTACACTAGTTGAAGAAGTAGTTTTTATACGGAACTAGTTTCAACATTTACTGCAGGGAATAGTTATATAAATAAAAAACTGCAAATATTTTCGTGTTAAATGAAATCAAATTATTAACGATTTATTATATATAAAACATATAAAGAAAATTCTAAATGTACACTTCAACAGCAGCATCAATTAGTATGTATAACATAATACACATACACACACACATATATATATATATATTATTAGTTATTAGGTATCAATTATTAAATAAACTTTTATTTGTTATATTAATTGTAAGATTGACCATATTACATCATATACAATATAAATACTAATATATGATTTTGAATAGGGTATATAATTTATATAATATGCCATAAGCAGTGCTGAAACTAAAATTTAATATTTTTATTTTATACCTATATAATAATACATAGATTTTTGCTTAAAACTTAATATAGAAAATTCTTTAAGATATTATATGTGTTTTTCTTTTCCTGTTTAGATTAGTTATTAAAAAAGTTTTTTGTATATATTCGAGCAGATGTTTTTATTACACTGCTATTTTACAAATTTTTACATTTATATATTTATATTCTAGTTTATATAATAAATGTTATAAACATTACATTTTGCAATGTTTTATGCGGCGGCAAAAGTTTTGTTTGTAAATGATTTAAAAATTATTTATTATTAGTTCGTGGGAAAATTTTGAAAAATTGTTATTTTTATTTTAAATTATTGTTTTGCATTGTTTTATATGATAATTATTTATGCCAGTTTATTAAAATTTGTATATATTATATTTTCCACCTTATAACGCATCGCCACATTTTAACTTAAGCCAAGTTTTTTTTATGAATGTATATATTATGAAACAATAATATAAAAGAAATAATAGTAGAATTGACAAAATACATTATCGATAAATATTTGAAGACCAAACATTCAACAATCATACTTTTTTTTTTGTTTTTAAATTGTCGGTTATGTTATGCGTTATGCCAACTATTCCCTTAAGTGAATCTATATAAAATACTACAGAAATTATCCTAATTCTAATATAAAAATTTCAATCAATTTACATAAAATATTCACAATGCGCAATGATACAGAAATAGATAAATTTATATTTTTTATATATATATAGGTTCAGGTTGAAATAGAGTAGTAATACAATTTGATTATATATATATATGTAAATGGCATATGTATGTAATGTATGTATTTCAACATAAATAAAATATTGACTTCGAGACAAAAATAAAATACATAAAAATAAAAAAGAATAAATAACATTGACTTTTTTTATTTTTGTAAAACATTTCATCTAAATAATATTTATTTGCAAATATAGAGAATATTATACAGAAGTTAAATTATAATTCTGTTACGACTATTTTGTGATGAGCTGTGAATTTTTATGTATTTAAAAGAAAATACTTTCGAAAGTTATCGAATGGTTATGGAAGTTTATGGTAAAATTATCCCATCCAAAAATACTATAGTTTTATGTTTTCAACTATTCTAAATGAGTTATTTGGATGTCTCCGCATTTTTATGGAATCAAAAATAGGATATATTTTGAAATTGAAAAAATTAATTATATGATATTATTATCAATATTTTTAACATATAATTTTCAATTGATATTATTCTATAATTATTTTGAATAGTCAAACTGTCAAAATTAACTCTATACTATGTCAACAACTAATCGCAATTTTAAACGATCATTGTTAGAAGAAATAGAATTTATTAGGAATTAAATACATTAATTTTGTACCGCTATAACAGCAAAGGATAACACTGTCAATCAGTGTCGCAAGGAGTAGTGTTTATATATTAATTAATTGTAAAACACATGGTTCAATTACCGAATTTTACATACGAAATTTTTTCCTCTTTCTGTGTATACCAACATTTTTCAATCAACTGCCTAATTTATAATGTTATAATAATGTTTATAATGAAAATAATATGGTTAATGTTATTATAAAACGAACTAAACAAAAAATTAATATTATGTATCTTTAATGTAATTTCCCGTTGGTATACATAAATAAATACATTTCGCATATCGGATAAATTTATAGTAAAGTTTTAATACAATTTATTTGCATATACACGTTTATAATTATGGTATATTTTAATGTTTTCATATATATACGAGTATTTAAATTTAAAACAATCTAAAATGAAAAAGCTATAAAAAAAAAAAATAATAATATACCCCAAACCAAAACAATAAACACAAAGTCATAATAAAAATCATAATAAAAGCAAATTTTTAAATTCAGCATAAAAAAAGAGAGAGTTTATTTAAAATTTTACTGCAATATATATATCCTTTTGTATTGTAAATACATATTATAGTATTCACATGTTTACAAAATACAAAATACGAGGAGTATATAATATAGAAAATATAAAATAATATTGTATTTAAATGGATTTTATATTATTCTTCTTAAATTATAATATTATTATAACCGAACAGTGGTTCTATTGAACAACGTGCACTATACGTGTTGGTATAATATAATTCTATTTTCGCTCCTCTTTTTAATTTATTTATAATATGTATTAAAAATTTTAAATTAAGCATAAACTTGCGTATCCTATATGATATGATGTAGCTTTATAATTAAAATTGATTATTTTGTATGTATGTGTATATCTCTATATATTTTATATTATTTATCTTAATTATATTTTGAATATTATGCACATACATACATACAACTATATAAATATATATATATATAAAATGAATAATCTTATCTAATGGTATTATATAAATATATATATATATATAAATAGTTCTTACTATGAATTCATTATATAATAAAATGTATATATTGTATTGTACGTATAGTCTTAAGGGTAACTTTTAAGTCAATAATAAAACTTTGTGAGTTTCACATTTAACAATATATAGGTAATGTATTTATATAAAAGGAAAGGTTTGATGATAGGCGGTAGACGGTTGTTATATATAAATAAACATCAACATCAACATACACATAGATAATACGATGTTTATAGATATATGATATTTTATTTATATTTATAATATTGAGTTATATAAAGTTTTCTGAACCGATGTACATAAATGTGATTATATATATATTATAAATAAATTTTTTGTAGAAACAACAACAACAACAACTATATTGACACATATTACATATACCTTCATTTCACATATATGTATACTACAATATATAAAACATATTACATATATATATACATATAAAATGTTTATTTTTCCTAAATTTGCTATTTTAATCTCATCTATGTAAATAAAAATTAATGTAAATATTTGACAAAAATAATGTAGGATATATATATTTGAAAATTTATATATACAGGTATAAAAAGATTATAATACCATATCTAAATAATTATATAAATATCATATTAGATGTAGCTAGAGCCATATGTATCAATATTTATATGAGTTACAATTGTTATATGTAATATATAAATTCAGAAATGTGTGTGTGTGTGTGTGGTGTACTTAATTTTTATTTATAGTTATTTTTTTCTTATCAAAATCAATTCATTAATTAATATATGTTATAAACAAATTATCAATTAAAATAGATAAAATTGATATATGTTATAGAATTTCACCGATTTTGAAGATATAGACACATTATTAGTAAATACAGAATCATTTCAGCCAGAGAGTGTTTTGTTGTTCATTACAAATTATAATATGTATCCACATATGGTTAGTAATAAATATATTTAAACAGAGTTTCAGATTTTCCATTTTTCGTCGAATTCCATATCGAATATGTAATACAAAAAGTTAAAATTGAAATAAATACAAATCTTTTAATTTTTCTTCCCCGAATTGATATAATATAAATATATAATTAAATTAATAATTTATTTTAATAATGTCTTTATAAAAGAAAAAAAAAGGTAAAAATATTTTAAATAAAATTATTGCACACATTTACGAAAGCAATTTCACACTGGAAAGTAATTGAAACACTTTTTCAATTTTAAGTTTTCAATTATTTGCTTTATTTTTAGCTTTACAATCGCAATTCTTCTTTTAGTACATTTATTTACTAAAGCTTATGTAGTTTTCAGCTAATAGTTTCACGTTGTTGTATGTTAAGTTCGTCCTGCAACGATTTGCTACAAACAAAATCGTCTCCCATATAGTCCCCAATGTTGTGTGATATTCATTCATTTATTTATTTATTGTCAGAAAACATTACGTATATATTTTATAATAAATTATTGTTATAATAAAAATTTTTCTGGAAAACAACGTTTTTACTTTGCTATTTAATAACCATAATATCAGCAGTGAGTTTAACGGTCTAAAAGGACCACGGTTGGTACGATAATGACCGATGAAGAAAAATTCTACTCTACGCAAAATTCTTTTATTCTGTAAAAATAATCTTGATAAAAGGAAAACGGATGATATCATGCTCTTGTTGAACATATTACATTGCACATAATATTTATATTTAACTATACATATATGTTAAGTATATGTTTTGTATTTGCTCAATAATAATTATAGAGTAACTATATATTTAAATAATTATAAATAATATATTTAGTGGGAAGTATTAATTTTTTTTTCATAAAATAATTTAAAGAAATCTCCATAAAATTCTGTGTATAAATTTAATGACCAATTAAAATATGATAATATTGTATATAGTCATCAAATTACATATACACAGACTATATACATAGATGAGAAATTTGTAATGGAATTTTAATACGACATAGATAGGGTAGTGGCACCAGTAATCAGATCCCTAAACCAGTCTCCAGCGTCATTTTTATAAGAAAAAGTAGTACTTACATTAGTATATTATTTTGTTATATGGGACTGGAAACTGGTTTTGGGGGTTGAGTAATGGTGCCACTACCCTATCTATAATAAAATACAAATAACATTATATATTTATATACACGTTGTATTTTCTCATTACTATATTCAAATTGATTATATAAATTTTCTATTAAAATTTAAATTATTAACTTTATAATTAATTTATGGAAATAATAATAATAATAATAATAATAATAATAAGTATTAAAATTTAATCTTCTTCGTGTAAATTACGGCGTATTATGTTTGTTTTTATATAAATGTATGTTTATATATATATTTGAAATAATTTTGTGTATACAACCTCTGTCCCATAATAAACCGAAATTGTTATGCAAACCATAGAGAACTGTTAAAATTTCATATCATTACATTCAGTAGAAACAAAAATACAAAAAAAAAGAATGATTTGTTTAAAATAGCGTATCGCTGATAATTGTGTGTTAAAAGCACTAGTTTTTAAATGACATAAATGATTTACAGAAGGCAGAGAAGCTATAATTAATGATGAACGCATCCAGGTCGACCATCTGAAGCAATTTACTGAAGAAAACATTGAAAAAGTGCGTGATTTTGTGAACATTTCTAATAAAAAAAATTTAGTGAGATTCATACCGAAAACAATAATTCATTGAATTTTAACTGGTCTACGATAGGTGAATTCAAAGTTTGTTCCACATCAATTAAGTGATGAACAAAAATTGCACCGAATTAAACTACAATAATAATCACATTTTTTTGCTTAATCATTCATCATATTCATTTAATTTAATTCCCAGCTATTAATTTCTATTCGCTAAACTTCATTTGGCAATGATTGGAAACCGTGTTGCCTCAGTTGAAGTTATTCAAAAGACGACAACCGCACCGTTCTCAACAGTATACCAAACATAGACATAAAAAAAGTCATTTGATTCAATTGTTAAACGTGCAAATCGATGTATTTCTGTTGATGGAGCTTATTGTGAATAAATAAAAAGAGTTTTTTTGAAAATTTAATATTTATTTTTGTGTTTTTTTTAATCCGTTCCGGTTTATTATGGGACCCGAGGTTGTATAAATTAATATTTACATTACTTTGTATATTAGATATTGTTTAATTTCATTTAAATAAATAAAAAATATATTATATAACCTTAAAAGACAAAACAAACTTTTAAAATAATCTCTATTATATTTATTATTTTATATCGTTTGGGTTTCAAATAAATATTTTACATGCATAAGTGATTGTAAAAAATGTAGCCTTACAAATATATGTATTGGTTTATTGTAAATGAAAGTTCATATTATAAATTATATACATCTAATTAGGTTTGGTTAATATATATATATATCTAATTCGAATTGTTACTATTTGTTTCCCAATGAATATATTGATCTTTATGCAATGTTCACACTAACGCAAATATACTTGCCTTTGTAATATAATATTGATATTACATTGAACTGTTCGCACTGAATTTTATAGATTTTATTTAACATTATTTATATCAATAGAACACTCTCAAATCAAAGTTTGTCATGAAAAGTTTGGATGTGGTACGCAAATTTCTATCATCTATGTGATAAAGTATATGTTAATTGACGTAACATATTGTATTTCGATATTAACTAAATGTACTTGATTTTGAATTTGATTTCGTAAGAAATCAAGAAAACCATCAAAATAAAGTAAAATATTGAGTCAGTGCGAACATAGTATTAGAATAAAAAGATTGAGCTACAGAGGGTAAAATATAATATTTTCATTCGTATTGAAAAATATACAATATAGTAATAATTTATAATTTATATCAAAGAACAATTATATTTTTTCTATGGCCTCCAATAATGACTTTATATAAAATTTATTAATGTAATATACAATATGATGAAAATTCTAAACCCATATTCTAAAAATAAAATATATTCAAAATTTAATAGTAAATATTTTAGTTAAATTTGGTGTATGACATTATAAGTATAAATTATAAATTTTCTATGAAATTCTATTTTAAATTTAGATTGTATATGTTTGAATCGATTGTTGAAAAACCCATACAAAAATGTTTATTCATATTTTTGTGTGAAAGAATATATTGTATTGTGTACGCATATAATTGTAAGGTCACACAACAATATTCTTGTTGCGTACATTCAATGGTGTATACATAAAATTTTTGTAGTCGTTCAACCCTATTAAAAAATAGATATATACTTCAATTGAATTTACGTTTTTCGTTTCATTACTATTCAATAAGACCAAAGTAAATTTTGGATAAAAAATGTTTCTTGTTATCCATACTTTTTCTGGAAGATTTTTGATATCTGGTTCTATGACTTTTTTAAATTAAACTTGCGCTATAGTTCGTAAACCGATCAAGTTCAAAGATGAGCACACTGCAAAGTGACATTTAAAAAAAATTAATATTTTGAATAATTTGTGTGTTGAATTGCTATTTTCATTAATATGCAACCATAATATAGTGCTATTAGAATATCTTTAAAATACGGTATTAGTGGCAATTATGCTCAGCCCTCAATTAGGATTGTTGTAATAAATTCACTAATCCACACCTGTGTTTAACAATTCTATCCAATTATCTTTTCTTTTTTATTCTAAAGCAACATTTCACAAATGATTTTTCCGAGTATCCAACTTTCTTTTCATTCAGTTAATGAGATATTCAACAATTTATTTTCGAATCCTTCTAAAAACTAAACACAATTTGAACAAAAATTCAGGAAAAATGTGGTTTGGTTAAATGTCCTCATGCACAAGGACTTTTACACATATAATTTTTCAAATTCTTATATTCTATTCTACACAAACACACATATTATGTAAATTAATTTAAATATATTATGTCCGCGTATATTGCTTTTGCTAAATTGAATTGAAATTAAATTTGTAAATATAATGTATAATTTCAATCAATTTCAATTTCACAATATAGTGCAAAATGTTTTAGTTTATATGTGTAAAACAGTAAAAAAATAATATATATAATTTTATTTTCAAAATAGATAAATAATTTTATGTGCTAAACGTGATTTTCATCTTCTGGTATATATATTCTTTGGCATTATATTTGTCTTTTATTTGTGCTCCTGATAGAAATATACAAAATTTTTTAATTTAAAATTTATTATTTAAGCGATTAAGCTCGACTTCGATATAAGAGACAATAATATGGTTATTGTATTACGTGAATTGCATTCAAATAATTTAACAAAGTTCAACGGCGTTGCAGGTATATTTCCATATCAATCAAATTTCCCACAGATAGGGCCTATTGTTTTTCTCTGCATAAGTTGTATAATTTATAACTTATCATATTGATAGAAAAATATGTTATATAGAAATATTTACAGTATACGTTTGACTAGTGTGGTCGGTGCCGCCTATGATTCAAAGAGCAAATTTATGATATTTAAAAACTTTATAAGGAAACAAAAATGTGGAAATAAACTTTTTCTTTTAAATGAAACTACCATCGTCTTTTACAACAATGACTAACATGTTTGAATTATTGCATAATATATAAAATATAATGTATATACACTTGCTGCTTGTTCGCATAGCAATTAAAATTGAATATTTTCAAAAAATTACAGAAATGTTTTTATTTGTTACATATAATATACACGCATAAAGACATTGTGTTTTACTTATTGTTAGCAACATTTTTATTTACAGTAAAAATTTTGTAATTGTAAAAAAATTAATTTTTTTTTTTAGGTTTACTTTAAAATAAGACACAGATCATTAAATTCATTCCATAATATACATATAAAAAGATTTTTTTCGCTAACATTCTTTTTCACCGCATAAATGAAAACATAAATTACATATATATACTCGTTTGTATACAAAAGAAAAAAAGAAGAAAAATGAATTTCCTTTTTACTCAATCATCATTCCTGTTTTTTTTTTGTTTTTGTTTTTTCACATCAAATATCCTGGCAATGATTGTATGGTGTGGTGTTGATATGTTGATGGAATGGATGGTTTTTTTTTTGGGATGTATATAAAATATTATAATATATAATATATTCATTCAAAATATTTGAATTTTTCACAACCTATTTTCACTTGTTTTATGAATATTCGTTTTTTTTATGGAATACGACAATATTATACAAAAAAATATTATTTATATAATAAGACATAAGATTTTTCACGAAGCTCTATGGGGTTTGCACATACACATATAAAATACTGTGTAAAAAAAACATCGAAAAAATATATATATTTAATATATGTAAAACATATCTGTACAAATAAACTGGCATACGAATATACCATATATATATATATACGAGTACTCTTGTCTGGTATTTGTATATGTGGCAATAATAATCATAAAAAAAAAGACTGAATTTTGAATTGGGATTGAGTTTTGGAGTAAAGGAAATGCTTCAATTTCCTATTCTTTATTTTTCCTATATACAAAAAAAAAGATATTTTCTAGACATTTGGTTAAATGAAAATCTAAGATAAATATATATCTATTTGCTGTATACACAAAACATTTTGAATTATATATAAAGTTATGTCATAATTTTTGTATTGTATATTTCATGCACACATAACATATAAAACATAGGTGCATAATAATATGTTTGGGTTTATATTTTATTAAAAATTTAATGTGTGTACTGTGTATATTTTGTGCGTATTATATTGTATATATTTGTTTTTGAATATAAACAGTGAATACAGAGCATATTTAATAAATAATGCAGTGTATTTGTGTTCAGAAAATATATCACATTTGTCAAATGAATTATTTTTTTTTTTTATCTTTGTCATAAAAACCATTTAAACTAGGCTATACTATTGAAGTGTATGCTGTTTTGAAAATTTTTATTATCTTATCAATATTGTAAATTAATTTTTTCATAATTCTATAATAAACATGGGTTTCATTCACTATAGATTGTTCTTAAACCATATATTAATTCCTAATTCTATAATTTCCATTTTAATTCTTAAGTGAATTTTCATTGAAAAAATTATCACTTAAAAAATTATAATAATTATAATTGTTGACTGCAGACGATAGCAAATGTCAAATTGAAATTGCATGCAAAACTATGAAGGTATGCTTTTCATAAAAAAAAATGACGGCAACATGTCGACGGCAGACGCCGGTCATAGAAAATTTTTCGTCTATGGTCTTCGACTGCAGTCGACATAAAAGCAATGCTTTATAGTGTTAAACACAAGAAAATTAAAGAAACCTTTTAGATATAATTTAATGAAATCTTTCTATATATGAAACCAAATGTATGGTGCTGTAATTATTGTTAAAACTTGTTCTATTTGTATTTTTGTATTATATTCTCGGCCAGCTTCAATTGTTAAAATAAAGCAAATGTGCTGATGTACACGACCATCGTCTATGAGCTAATCGTATTTTACACTCAAAAAATAATTCAAAATTCATAAAAAAAGTCAAGTTTATTGAATGAAATTAAATAATATAGTAAAAATGTGAAAAGAAATATTAAATATTTGATTTGTGATAAATATAAAATTTTCTTTCTGAATTTTAATTGTACAAATGCCAAAAAATTATTATTCTTTGAAAAATTTTACACTTGAAACTCGTAAAGTGGTAAAATTTTTCACATAAAATGTAAAACGTAAAAGTCAAAAATATTAAATATATATAAATAATTGTATATGCTTTGATTTGAGATTTCGCTAAATTATAGATTTTAATTTATAAAAATTTGCATAATGATTTTAATTTACCTGAATATTATTAAAATTTTTAATTTATTAACTCAAATTATTATTGAATGTTATTGATGCTGTAATTATTATAATACAAAAAACTATATACAACAACATTCTATTTTGTGTAAAATTATTTGAAGCTCAATGTCTTCTTTTTCATATGCTACGCGAATACTCTAAACGCGTTTTTTCTTCAAAATGAACATGCACATTTTTTCATTTAAATCAATGTTTTAGAGAGAAGTTACGTGTTTCTTGTGCCAAATTTTTTGTTCAGAGAAAGCAGAGCTTTAGCATACTTAAGAATTTTACAAAGAAAATTAAATTCATATTAATTTTAATAAATAAAGGGCTTTTCAACATGAAATTAACTAAACTGCGGGAATACCATTATTTCACATATTTTAAGAACGTGAACAAATCGGTGTAGTGAAATGGTTAAACAAATGCGGGATTATTTTTTCGGGAATGGCACAGAATATAATTTTAAAAAATAAACTATATAAATGGGTTATGTATAAGTATACCAAATTAAAACCATTATAATAGCATGTAGCGTAATGCATTTTATCAATGGATGTGTACATAATGCAGACTGCCAAATAAATATAACAATTTAATAAAACAAAATTCACAATGTCAGCTTATATTCACAAACTTTATTTTTGCTGCATAAAGCATAAATAACAAACATATACCATAAAGCGTAATTTATTATTATTATATATTATTTTATATTATAATATATATGGCCATAAGTACTCATTTTCGCATATAACAGTTCCAAGTACAATATATAAATAAATAAATTTAATATATTGTACATAAGTTGGTCAACTATAACAATAAGTTTTGATGCAGTTAAAATGAGCCGATTTTTGCAATTAGTTTTGTTAAAATAATTCAAAGGAAATTGTTGGATATTAAAGTAATCTATGATATTTATATAATGTTCAACTTGTCAACTTGATATATTGTCTATATATTTAAAACAATGATATGTATTTTTTTATTATAGGATGAAATGTCGTCTATTTTTCTTTGTAAAAATAAATGTACTGATTGTCAAAATTTTACACTTTTGTGAGAAAAATTTAGTTTGTCTTTGAAAGTAATTCTGTTTTCTATGAGATTTTCAAGGGATTGTGTGTTATATGTTCTGATGAGTTACACTAAAATAGAAACTTTTACTGTTGATGGTTGTCGATAACAATTAATTACTTTGAATTAAAAGAATTAAATTAAAATAACGTTCATGTAGTTACCCACATGACCATTCTCGAAAAAAAAACGCTCAAAAACTAAGTATACCACCAAAATACTATACATAAATTATATGCTTTTCCGATTTCAATGTAGTTATTATATTGAAAAAAAAAACGAACATTATTAAATCGATTTTACAAATAGATAGGGTTAAATGGATACAAATAGGAGTTCATCATATATAACAAAATTTTACAATATTTTTCTGACAAACGCACACATATATATATTTATATATGTTTATAGATAGATGTATCATATTTTAGTCATAATATTTCCACCTCGTAAGTACACACAAAGTCGTATAATATATTATCAACTTATATATTATCACTTTTTCTATTTCAATTTTTCTATTATAGAAAGTTAAAGAAAATTACATAATTTGTTTTTATTCGCTGTGTGTATGATCCAAAAAAAAAAAAATATTCGCATTACTTGTATTTTGTTGTGATAAATAGAGATATGAGTCACATTTATTGTCAATTTACACTAGCTAAGCAATAAGGTGATATTGTAATTATAGGTATATCTATACATATAGCGAAAAGTTTAAATATAAATCGAATATTTTCCATCCAGTAGACGATTATATAATTAATTTAATACTATAGTTATCGTCAAATTATAATTAAATTAAATAATATAGTTATTTAAAATTTTTTAAAATATATAACATTATGTGAGAGAATCTGTAGATAAAAATTAACTGCAAGATTCCCACCCCAAAGTCACAATATAATTAAAATAATTATTATACACAGCGCATATACAACCGCTATCCTCTATACAAACAGAAAATACACTGCATTCAAAGTTCAATGTATATAAAAATACAGAATATTATTTCATTTTATAAATGTACGTTTTTGGTATTTTAAACATCCAATAATAAATTATAAACTATATATGTTATATAATAATAGCCAGAATAATATGTATATGGAGAAGTATAGATGTATGGTATAATATGTATATATGTAGTGACGCCTCGTCCGGTTGTACAAGGTGCATATATTAAGCACACTAAACAAAACTCTGCGAAGCATCGACAATTTCAAAATGATTTTGCTTTTTTCTATGTTATTAATTTCTAAAACGTAAATAAACTATAAAAATATTAAAAAGAAAATAATAAATGAATGTTATATAAATATTCACCAAACATATAGCTCCTTCAGACTACCACTTTTTCCGTTTGATATATACAGGTTAGTCCTTCAAAACGTATATGTACGATTTACTTCTAATGGAAGCATCAGGAAAATGGCTCGAGGAATGGATCGCCTTAAAAACTGAGGAATTATTCAGACAAGGAATCTAAAAATTACTTACAAGATTGTAGCTTTCAATGGATCTTATACTTTGAATGAAATATTAATATTGTATGGTTAACGAGACGCCACTAGTATATTTCATATATATAATTATATACGTCATTCATAATATAACACAGAATTATATATAATAAGCATACATTTGTTAAAAATATAAGCACAATACAGCTACAGAAATAACTTTATATGCGGCATATATATAATATAATAGTGTGTGCAGAAAACTGTATATTTTTGTGTATTATATGGTTTTTAGCAATAAATTGTTGGAATTATGTATATATTTATATAGAGAATATAGCGTAATTGGTAAGATAGTTAACAACAGATGAAAGTAATAAATTACACTTTAACAAAATTATGTAATGCTTTAGTTTTAGTTCAAAAATATAAGGAGAAAAAACAAGAAGGAAAAATTCATTATATATATATATAATATCTTCACATACTATGTAGATATATCTATCTATAAGGAATAGGATGAGAATTGAAACTATAGCTTAAAGCTTGTTTTATTTTATAAAAGCAATATATTATTTATATGTACATATTGTACCTCTACATAATTGTATATATATGTTTCAGAATTCATGATACATACATAGGTGTACTACGTACATATAATATATAGATATGATTTTAAGTACATATAAATCTAATTAACTCATAAAGTAGATTAGTAACTTTCATTACATGTTCCTTAAATATAAATTAACTATATATTTTCTATATATTATAATATAACATATAGTATATAATAACTTTATATATGGTATTCATAGTATCATAGTAATAACGTATATATGATATAACTATAGTGTAAGTGTATATATAGTATAGCAAAATTAGAAATGATATCTTAAATTGAATAAATTTGTCATAAGTAATTTAATATGTTATATATTATAACAATACATAGTATCTAAAATACATATAATAGAATAGAAAAAAAAAATTAATTATTTCTTCTTCCTTATTTATAACATCTGTAATTTAATGTTTATGAGCATAAATTTATATATATTAATAGTATTATTATATTATTTATACCATATATATATATAACGAGTACATTCTGTAATAGTTAAAATATAATAATTGAAATTTGTTAATTAAATTTTGTGTACGATGAGAAAACTTAAAATTTATAATAAGTATATAATTATAATTATGTATAATACTATGAATTATAATATAAAAATATAGCTTTAGGTTAATTGTTATACTTTACTTTAGCTGGTACTATATTGTACCGTACAAGTACTTATATAATTATATAGTCGAATTTGTTATTTTACATCTTTGTTAAACTTGATTATGCATAAAAAGAGTTTATTTATTATGTTATGCGGATTCCTTTTGTAAATACTTAATTTTTAGAACAGAAAAACAATATAACATATATATATACGAGTATTTTGTGTAACATTCCTGGTTTCAAAATGATTCTCTACACGACAATATATTTATATAATAATTACTGTACATAGAAATTGACATTAATGACATCAAAATATATTAGTTTTTTTTTTGTAATATTTTATGATAATGAAGTAATAAACTTCAAAAGAACAATTTTTTAAATATGATCTATTTACAAAATATTAATTAATATAAACAAATTCAATTAACAAATGTTATTAATTAATTTTAAATTTAACTTTTTTTAAAAGTTGTTTCTTTTAAATAGTATGTTACTGTGTAATTCAGAGTGACATATTAAATGTGAAGAAAATACATAAATATGTTACAATATATTAAATATAACATCATTTATAAATTCTGAAACATAATATATCCTATTTTGTGTGCATTTGAGGCATATAATATATTTGGACTGTCAAAAAACATTCGTGAGCAAATTCTGTACAAATAATTCTATAATATAAGAGACGCAATATTTACAAATTAATAATTTTTAAAACCCTCACAGAACATAAATAATTTGAATAATATCACATAGTTTACAGAAAAATCTTTTCATTATTATTTGTAATTAAAACTATACTAAAACAGATGACAAATGTGTTTATTAAACCAAATTTATAGTATGTATATTTAAAAAAACTGCAATAATATGATTACGTATTTATATTTTTTTTTGTATATATATGTCCGCATTTCAGCGGTTAAAAATTGTGCAACATTTCTTTAATAATCGATATTCCAATCAAACAATGTTCTAAACTAAAGCAAATAATAATAATAATAAATGCTTTAATAATAAGGCTTCTCTGTATACGTGTATGGTATATAAAGCCATGTATGCATGCATATATACGTAAAATAGGTCAAATGTGAAAGCTAATGATCCAAGAAAACATAAAAGTATACACTACACACATATTACATGTATTATATAAATATATATATATAGATTTGTATATTTAAATTTCAATAAATAAACATAAAATGCACATTTATGTGGTTGTATAGATATAAATAGAGATATCTATATATATAATAGACAGATAGATTGTACAATGAATTGGAATTATTAAATCATTGTAGTATATATAATACATGGTTAATTGTGTTAATAATTAAGGTACATATATACAGAACAGATGAATGAATATGTTTAATATATAGTTATAGGGTGACCACAAACAATATAATGTTATATATTGTATTATATAACTTATATAATTTACAACCATTTTTGGTATGATATCATTTTGACAACTCGCATGTTTAACAATTGTTTAAGTCTGGCTAATTTATGTTATAAAATGTTTATACTATTCAGCAATTCGTTTTTGCATCTATTATTTTCAATGAACCGATTTTTTATCAGATCGTGTATACGGTGAAATTTTTTACAGACTCAAATAAAGCGACCGTCCATAATCCATATCACATTAATTGAATGAATTTGGTTTGAAATATATACACATGCTTGAAACAGATAATATATTCAGAATTTGATCGAAACACGCTAGTTGTATTGTTTTCGAAAAAGTTACAAATAATTTCAGAGTTTTAATAAATATATAAACGAGTAAAATATTTATTATTTGAAATTAAATACACTTATAATTTCTGGCCACACAGTATTTATGTATTATATTTTTTTTTTTTTTAGAGAAAATATACAGTAAATTAGTGATACACAAAGAACAATTATGCATAATTTATAGTTAGAGATACTATAATAGAACTTAATATACATGGTAACTATTTAACTAAATATTTTCAAAAAATGTTAACCAACTACCAAATACTATGTTTTATGTATAATATATATACGCATGTGTGTAAATTATATGTAAATGACCCTTCAATCCCACAGGATATTCTTTTGTTATATATATATATAATATATATTTTACAATAAACTGAAACTATAAATAAATTTAAATAAGGTTAGCCTATAAAATATATAGGAAATATATGCCAAAAAAGGATACATTATATATACACATATGTAAATTGAACAAATAGCAATGAACTAGCACAAAGGCGTACATTGTATATATATACCATATATATGGTAATTTAATATTCGTATTCTTTATATTATACAAATTTTATATTTTGTGCATTTTTATTAATAAATATATGGATAATTTTTAAGGGATGAAAATAGTACAATAATTTTTAAAGGGATACATTTTATTTTTTCATCAATAATAAATATATAAAAATATAATATTTTTGTTTCTGCAATAGTTTGATGATGATGATATATCTTTGACCTATATATTTAAATAAAAAAAATAGTTATCAAATTTATAAAGTCCATTCAAAATGTCATTGTTTAGCCTAAATTATATTTTTACTCGATAATTTTTATTATTTTTCATTTATTAAAATTAAAAATTTACTTTTAATAATTTAATCAATCTATCTATATATACGATGAAAATTTAATGCGCATAAGAAAAAATGACCAAAATATATTCATGTTATACGAACCGTAAATTGACAGTGTCAAAATGATTGTAAATTAAACTCTTATGAGGATTAAATTTTTTCTGCTTTATAAATATATATATATAGTATATCCTTTGGAAGACGATCATATATATATATATATATGCGGTTTGGGTATATATATACAATATATACGTTACGTGTATTTCAACATATAATGGTAAAATAATTAGATGTCATTAAAACACCCTTTAAGCTATAAGTTAACCCAAAATTTTGTTATTTTTTTTTTGTTTTTGATTAAATTTAATAGATAATTTATATGTAAATATTTATTCTATACATTCAGTTGTTTTTCTTCATTCATATTATATATTTAAAAGGATAATGATTAACCTTATACAAAAGCATATATATTATATATATTTATATACTTATGTTATATATATATACATATATGTAAATACATACTATATATATGCTATAATTTAGAAGATACTCTTACACATAATGTGTAAGATTTAATGTAAATTATGTATATATTAAATATTTTATTTAATATACATGTATTTAGAGTTGAGATAAACATAAGATATAAGAACAATATTTTAGACAGTTTATTTGTATTATCAAAAGCATGGTTTTATTTACACAAAATTATATCTGCTTTATGTTTATAATATACATATTTATATAGCCTTCTAAATTTCACTATAATGTATATATATGTATATGGCACACGTATATATACATATTTATTGTATACGTTACGTAGTACATAAATCTGTAACATATTTTCCAAAATATATATATGTTTACCATATACAATAAATACACATATTATATAATAAATGTATATATATATATAAGCGAACATATTTCCTTATCAAAGAAAATGACAAACTATTTAAACATTTTATGTTAAATTGTAAGAGATTCATAAACATAACAAATATGCATTCATGTACACAATAGATATAAGACTTTATATAACTATTATACATTATTTATTATATATACAATGTTTCTTTAGATAAATGGAGCCAATATATTACTTATATAATATTCACATAAATACATAATACTCGTTCTCGTATATGTATTACCAGTCTTACATTTTGCATTATCACATATATGTGTATATCTGTAAATGTAAGTATGATGTTTTCTTACTATTGTATAATATTTTGTTTAATTCTTGCACCTTACGAATACATTATTTGTAATTTTATCCTTTTGTGATATATATATAAACAAGTTTGTCGATTTTCTACATTACTGTTTAATTATATGTAGGTATTTTATGTTAATATAAGAAATAATAAATTCGGGGATGGGAAGCTCCATATCCGGTGTACACATATTTAGGAATAATTAAATATTTAATTGTTATTGTTCAGATCAACCACAATGACGTAATGCCATGCCGAGTGTTTATTATTGAATTGTTGGTATAAAACCTTCTTTCATACAAACACCATAATATCATTTACAAATAACTATTGTGAAATGTAATTCACAGTATTCATTTTTAGATATAGTAAAGTAAAGTAATCTCCATTTGTTGAAATATATATTGATGCCAACGCTTTATTCAAACAATGTAGCGGTTTTCAAAATCGTTTTTTGATATATCCATCAATTTTCTTATTTGAATTTTCATCAATCGAATCAATGCTATTATAAAGTTTAAGTTAAAATGATTTGTTAGTTGATGTTTACCTAAAAAAAAAAAAAAGTCGTGTGAGGTTGGCGAGTAGTATCTGATGAATTTTTTCCATCAGCACGAATTGTTGTTTTTAAAAAAAATTTTAATGTATTCGGAATTAATTTTTTTTTCTTTTGGAAATCACTCAAAATGATTTGTATTGTTCCAAATGATATATTTCATCGGTAATTGTTATATTCAATTGATTCACGAACACTTTTAAAACATTTACGTCATTAACATGTTATTGTTCTCAATACAAACTTTATAACCATAACAATTTTTCAACATTTTTATTGTTTTTGATTATAGTATAGATCATAAATTTCATTTTTAACACAAAATTTAACATAAAACAATCTTTGTTCAATAAATTTGTAAAAAATTAAATATTAAAAAAAAGCATTTGTTTACACATTGCTGTCAACTAACATACTAAATGGCATATTAGGTTTAGAATTTGGTTTGGGAATGTAAACAACATAAATATTTATCGTGTTAAAAATGTCTAATTTTGTGCCTTCAACAAACGATTTGCGGGTATCATTATTTTTTTGTTATCATTTAAAGATAACGCAGCTGAATCTCAACGAATACTTGTAGAAGCTTTTGGTGATCATGCTCTATCATTAGCAACATGCAAAAGATGGTTTCAACAATTTAGAGACAAAGATTTTGATTTGAGAAATGAAGAACGTAGAAGACCACCAAAAAAGTTTGAAGACAGTGAATTGCAAGCATTGTTGGACGAAGATGATACACAAACTCAAAAACAACTTGCAGAAGCCTTAAATGTAGATCAAAAAACAATTTCTAATCGTTTAAAAGCAATGGGAAAGATTCAAAAGTGTGGAAAATGGGTTCCACATGAATTGACTGAAAGGCAACAAGAAAATCGAAAAACCATTTGTGCAACAACAATGCAAAAGGAAGTCTTTTTTGCATCGAATCGTGACTGGTGATGAAAAGTGGATATATTTTGAGAATCCTAAACGCAAAAAATCATGGATTACACCAGGTAAAACAGCAACATCGACTGCAAAACCAAAACGATTCGGTAAGAAGAGAATGCTTTGTGTTTGGTGGGATCAGGAAGGTGTGGTGTATCATGAACTTCTGAAACCTGGTGAACCAGTTAATACGGTTCGCTACCAACAACAAATAATCGATTTGAACCATGCATTATTAGATAACCGACCAGAATGGACAGAAAGAAAGAAAAAATCTGTTAAGGTAATTTTGCAACATGATAATGCACCAGCACACAAAGCAAAACCGGTTCAGGATAAGATAAAGTCACTTGGATGGGAGCTGTTACCACACCTGCCTTATTCACCAGACTTGGCTCCTTCGGACTACTATTTGTTTTCATCGATGGGACATGCTTTGAAAGAACAACACTTCAAAACATTTGAAGAAGTTGAAAATTGGCTATCTGAATGGTTTTCGTCCAAAACAACACCATTTTTTCGACGTGGTATACGAAAATTGCCTGAAAGGTGGTTAAAATGTGTAGAAAGCGATGGAAGTTATTTTGAATAAAATATTTTTGATTTTTCTATTCTAAATAATATGTTTTTCTTCCTTTAAAAAAGGCTCATTTCATACTCATTTACCTGGTATATAGAGTAGGTAATAATATCTTAGTATATGCATTAAATATTTAAATTACAATGGGCGGATAAATACAGAAAATTTTATGAATAATATTATCGTTTCAATTATTTTCTTGGAAAAAAACTAGGTGTATATTATAATACATATTTGTTTATTTTTTTTGTTATAAAAGAATAATAGAATTATTACAATTTTATTGTTAGATACTCTCACCTCATGCATAAGTTAATGTATACATAACAATATAATTCAAAAATTTATTATAAACGTTAATTATTTTATATGATTTCTTTTGTATAAATATTGTTGAAAAGAAAATGTATGCATCCTTAATTACAAATTAATTTATCCAAAAAGAAAATTTTTAATGTTTTAAGCATCTTATAAATAAAGCATATAAGATTTTTATTCATTAAAATAATATAATGAATTAATAGCACAAAAACCAACAAAAATAAAAGATGAAACAAAATAAAAAACCATAATTTTATTTTCTCTGAAATAATTACTAATTATTTTTACATTATTCGAATGATTTTTTTTTTTTCCTCTTTAAATTGTACGTTTCCACAAATTATTCTGGATTGGTAGTTATCCTCATTTATATAAATATATATTATTATATAATTCTATTTCTATATTATATACGAATATATATATTTATGTGATATAAAATTTATACGGTAAAGTATTATTAGAATAACCATTCAAAGTGGTGATAAAGAAAATGCGAAATAATAGAGGAAAAAATTAAGAAGAAAAAAAAAATAAAAAACATGATGAATTGACGAAATGATTGATTCATGATTGATGAGGCGTAAATCTGTGTTTCCGTTTTCCATTTGATGTAAAAAGTAAATATATACATATACCATATATATAATTATGGTACACCAAATACCGCCATATATACTTTTTATATGTCCTTATACCAGAAATAATATATTTATAAAAATATTATTGTTAAGAGCAATAGGAAATGTGTGACATATAAAAATCATTAACTAAAAAGGTTCTGTGTTGCATGGTATAACGAAGCGAACATAACACTTCTTCCTTTTCAAGTAATTTCTTATATACCATCGTATATATTATATACATATTTAATCGTATAGATTATCCAACAAGAGCATATACAATGCTTATTTCAATGTTTTTATCATTTTTATTTAACAAAAAAGTCATAAAAAAGCGAAAATATTTTTATTTGAAATAATTTCCATCCACTATCTTTTGTTAATTTACGATTTTTTCTAAAATGAAACGTTGTTCTCAGTGAGGAAATGTGAATTCGATATCAGCAAACAAGTGTTAATCTGACTGATTGTTGCAATCGGGGTCACACCAAAGTTTATTGTTTAACTAATTTTCCAAAATATGATATTGTGTTGTCATGAAACAAAATGATTTTTTCTTGCTTTTTTTTTTTATTATTTGATATCAGGTCAGTTTTGTTCTGAATCAGCACTTACATTCAATATTTGTTGTCGATTACGTTCAGCAATAACAGCCAGATTTCAGAAACTCAAAATAAATCATTCGTGTCTGATCTCACCGGATATGGTGGTTTATCATATTTAATTAAAAATCATCGCTTTTGTATAAATCACTAGATGTTCTCGTTCTAACAGAACCATCAAATAAAATTCCATGACATTCAGAAGCATTTTTTTTTAAAATGAAACAAATATAGTCAAACTTAATTCCACATTTTCAATGTACGGTTAAAAAACGTATAGTTTTTTACAGTTTTAGTCCTTATAATACATACTGAGTGGAATACAATCTGTTCAGAATACTTTAGCATGTAATATTTGTCAGCTCAATACAACACCATAACATATATATGGCTATAGTCATCTATTGCTGATGAACAAAAACTTTCCAATAATAGTTATGAATAATAATTCACCAAAATACATATTAATTATAATTTAATGTCACAATCAATAAGATAAGTTATAGATAAAGAACTGTGTAGGTGTTATTTTATTAAATATATAGTTATTACAATTATTTTCAACCTTCAAATTCGTTCATTTTCTGAACTTTGTATATATTTGTTTGATAAATATACTGATGCAATTTATATTACAGATGTTAAAATTATAATCAAAAATAAATCAATTAGTATTTCGAAAATTATTTAAATATTAGTTTTTCGAATTAATTGAATAGTGTAAAAAGAACCAATGTTGCCACTGTGTTACCTAATGTCAAGCACTTCTTTAAACATAGTATAAAAATAAAAGAAATCTAGTAAATGGAGCTGTTATCACCAGCATTCTCTAAATGGTTTCACATAACATTTGAAAAAGATATATCATAATTAGTTTTTGTTTTTTTGATATAGGGATTGAAAATCAAATACTTTTGTTTTATTAAGTATCAAAAGATTGTAATATCGTCGTAATAAATTTATCTTTAACTAAAACGAGATTATTTCGAAAAATTAATTGTATTCATGTTAAAAAATACGATTTACCTATTTCCACTATTATATTTTGATACTTTTTAAAAAAGTGGTCAACATATGGTACCCCGGTTGGCATTCGGAACATTTTACCTTATGTATTCAATGCATTTACACAATTTTTTTATTATAAAATTATAATGGATTTTTTTAAATTTTATATAAAATTAAGCGAATTTTCCAACACAAAGACACCTACTCTTAGTTCGTACAAAAATACCATATTTATTTTTTTGTAAATTTAAATTTAAACAAAAATGTAAATGCAAAATAAATCTGATAAACTTTTTAGACATAATACACAAAATCAAAAATAAATATAAATACATTTATTATTCGATATATTGAATTATTCAAAATGCAATGCAGTGTATATATATATTACATAACACAAGTATATATATGTTCACGTTTAATAATATATTATTATATTATTTTAAATTTAAATAAATATATATAATTTTGTATTTTTTATTTTCAACTTATCTATAAATGTTATATTTTATTCATGTACAATTTATAATGTAATGTATGATCAGAAAATTATTTATGCTCGTATATTTTACAATATACTGAAAATATATTTGATATAGAATTATATATTTTGTCATTTACTATATAATATTGAAATTTAATTATTCAGTTATTATGAGAAATATTATTTACATATGGCTATGCCTCAATATTACGTTTAATAATTGAAATATATATTATATATAGATATGGTGTATTAAAATTATTAATAAAAACTCTATTATATACACTGGAACAAAATACAATATAATATTAATTTTAATAAATCTAATAATATTATAATAATAATTATTATATACTGAACTCAAATATATACCATAACAAATTTTATATTTAAAATTATACGTAGTGCGATGGAAATATTTTATAAATTTTGTATATTTTTACAATTTATATGATAAAATATGTTACACTAAACGGCTTTTATAATACAGAAAACTCATATATAATACTCTATTGTCAATCTGTGCGTATTTAATATAATTCTGTGAGTAGTACATTTACAGTTAATCGATCATACAAATTTTGTCATTGATAGTGAACGAGAATTAAATTAAAAGGTGATCACATCACATACGATCGCCTTTATAATCATTAATATCTGTCAAATATTCATATTCTGATACTGTAAACGAACACATTTGTCAATTGAAAAATTTTTTAGCATCAAAATACTGAAAAATTACTCATGTAAATTTCGAGAATCTAACCATTTTATTTTTGTATATACATAATAATTCGTTTAATTAATATGTGTTGAGCTGAGAATTTGTGGAACGCTTTACATTTACAATAATTCAATATTTTATGTACTATTGTATTATAAAATATTGTATATAAATTTATAACATTTCGTGATAAATAATTTATTAACATATATATAATATATACGTAATAAAAATTTATATCCTTATGTGATTAGTATAATTTAATGAAAACTTTATTATACCCGTAGGTATATTTAATAATGATAAATTAATATATAATATTGTAATATTAAATTTGTGTACATCAAAGTGGGTCTATGAAGATGGACTTTCGTAAAACACATATAATTTGCTAATTAGTATTTAGTAAATGGAAATATTATTAAATAATTTAAATCATGGACTTATGATAAAGCAGTTAGAAATACTGTTAATAAGTAGATTTTACTTTTATTATTTGACTGATATTTCTGGGACGCTAATTTAACTACACAAAAAAATGATTAATATGATAGATAAAGCAATAAAAGTTTACAAAGAAAAACAAATATGGATCCAACACTGATAAATTTCATATTGATTGAAGTTACGAATCAGATTTGAATAATGAAAATTTAATATTAAATACTATTCATAGAATAACAATGTCTGCATACTTATAGCATTTGTTGTTCATAATGTTATACATTGTAATATTGTAATAATAAAGTAATGGAAATGAAATGAATGTATAACAAAAGAGTAATCGGTGGATGAATAGTTAGCAAATCAATAAATAGTTTATTAGCACTTAAGGTAAAATAGATAAAATTGCCAGTATGGTATCAATAGTATCCTCAAGTTAAATTTGAATTTGAGACAGTGAAGATGAATATCCAACAAAATACTATAAATAGCATAAACACTACAAGAACTCGAGAAAAATTCAACCAATATTCTTTCTTTATAACATCGTACACCAAAAGTAAAAACTATAGCTTTTTCTCTTCAAAAATTATCTTAATTTAAAAAACGATTTAAGAAATTTTATTGAAAAATATTCAATCACTTTGTGTCATAAAATTTAACAAGATTTGTAAATTACAATCACAGCATTTATATTTAAGGACGTAAATTCAACTGTCATATTTATTATGGATTATTTGTTTGATGTGTAAATCTTAAATTTTCTTTCTATTGTATAGAAAATTATAAAGTTTTGTGATTAAAAACAGCAATTTGTATAATGTTTTTTTTCATTCATATATGGTTCGTTTAAAGAAAAGTATTTCGGAAAATATTTGTGGAACCTAATATATTTGGTATAATTATTAAACTGTTATTTCCATCTAATTTGTATGCACATTATATCAATATAGGTTATGCATATTATATGCTTTAACTGAACCAACTAGCTCAAATAATGATTTCGACGATTATTCTAAATTTATGATTTTAATGTGAATGATCATGTATTTATAGATGGGATAACAAAAGGTATATATGTGTGGACGAACTATAATTTGAATAAACGCTGAGTTATTCTTAAATAAACGTGTAATTTTTATTCTTTTTTTTTGGTTTACATAAAATATGATGACTTTTAATTTCCATAAACAATATTAAAATATTGATATATATGTATAGAAACAAGTGTTTTATAGTCATTCTATGCACACACACATTATACGCATATTATTTTATTAATATTATTATCTTATATATTAGAACATATACAAATATGTAAATATAAAATCAATGATAACGTTATCAATGGTATATATATACAGATACAACATATAAGATACATAAAAAATGTTATCATGGTTTACCATAAACATTGTTTGCGACATATTATTAATATAAAAAATCATTTCATTATTGGTATGAATATTATAATAAATATAAATTGTATATAGTTTAATATAAAAATATCATATATCGGTTGATATATATTAGGATATATTGTATATTCAATATAACTATGGCTAAAAAAATACCATACGCCTCTTAATATCACTGCACTATATAATATATTGAACCCTTTTCTTATTCATCAATTTCATTTTTTTTCTAACAAAACATCCTTATTCTAAACACGAGAGAAAAAAAATTAAAAAGGGTTTTTACGCATTTTAAATGTTATAATAAAATAATTTTACAGTTATATAACATTTATATAGATAACCAATAACGACAACGTAACGTAATGCATATATTCTGTTATATACATGTTTATAATGTATATAATGTATATAATGTATATATTTATGTATTGTTATATAATATATAATTTTTGTGTTTGAATGTTACATATATATTTAATATAATATAATGTGATTTGTATAACAAAAAAGGGGTTGATTAAATTAATTAGAATTTAATATACAATTTTTCTTTTTCTTCGTCAAGGAAAATTTCAATATTCGTTGGTATATTTTTTGAATTTTTATTTATCAATAAATTTATCTATAAAATACAAAATACAAAATGTATATGTTTTATATTTAGTTTTATTCCGCATATACAAAAATGATAATTTGCAAAAAGTGAATATATAACAACAAAAGAAAAATGATTATGTTAAATTTTCACTTAAAAATTTTAGAATACATAAATTTCCATAAAGTTTAATATAATTAAATATAATAATTTGACTTTTATTTATTATTATTTTTAATTTACATAATTTGGTGTGCCGAACATTTTAGAATAGATGTTGATGCCACACATTGAATTGAAATAACAGAATGTTAATTATACAATATAGTAATTATGTAAAAAATAAATTTAATTTTATTAAAAATTGCACTTATTCTTTAATAATTTAATTATCTGCGCATTTAAATATATACTTATTATATTTTCGATATAAATAAAAATATATTATTTTTTACATTTGTTTTTATTGTGAAATTTTTGAGTTTAGCATTTAGCATTTTTCAATGTTGTTATATTTTTCTTAATACCTGAATGCAGTTAAACTAAATTATGAAAAGAAATTTGGGTGTTGACCGAATTAAATTTGCCGGAAAATCGACTTTTATGAATTTTTTTAATTACGAGCCATAGTTTTAACAGATTTTTAAATTTGTATACAGCACTACAAATTATAATCAATTTCTAATCTTTCATAGAGGGGATTTTTAAAATCGATTCATGCGTCCAAAAAATGTAACCGATTTCATTCAATCGATGGCAGAGAAAATTTAAAAAAAATTGTGATACTGTATGAAGTTTACAATCGAATGGTACAAAACATTTATTATTTTCATTATTCCATACAAAATTTCACTGACATCAAATGTAAAATCGGTCATATCTTTTGAATGTGTGAATCGATTTTAAAAATCTCTTCTCTGAAAGATTGGAAATTGATTATATTTTGTAATGCTGTATACAAAACTGAAAATCCGTTAAAATTATGGCCAGTAATCTAAAAAGATAATAATTCATAGAAATCGATTTGCCGGAAAATTTAGTAAGTGAACATTCCTATTTTTTCTTCATAATATAATCTATTTTTAACTCGTCTACCAGAAAAATATAGTGACATTGCAATCTGAAAACCATTTTTTTTTTCGCGTCGCCACTGCATTCTAAATAGCCCTTTTTTTCAACATAACATTAAGCAATTAGTATATAATAGTTGTGTGTATCCATTAAACAAGGTCTATTATTATTATTATTATTATCTTCTATGTACTGTATACAATATATTTGCATTATTGATTAAATAATTATATTTAATTGTTTAATTCTACTTATCGTGTTCTATTTTTTTATCATTTTAAAATTATGGTTAAATTTTATAATTTATAACATCATATTCCATTTTTATTTTATATGTTTTTATATATTTTATATCCTTTGCAGTTTTTTTTCCATCTCTTAAGCGCTATATACCATTTATTTTCACCATAGTAATAAAATATTTACATATATTTAATAATTGTGATATTGATGTACAATGAATTTGTACATATGTTTATTTTATACACACCACACACGAATCCTCCATATATTAAACGGAATGAGGGTTTCCTTAAGAAAAAATTCAGTGACTTAGAGTATATAAATATGAATATATACAATAAGAAAAAAAACGAAATATAATGGTATTAATTTTTCTTCATAATCTTTTCACAAAATTCATTATTACTATTTATTTACATATCCTACAACTACACGGATGTAAATAAAAATTGTAAACATCAAGCGATCAAGCCAAATCTATTTATTTGCAATTATTTTTCGATAGATATACTTTTATAAATTTGTGATTGCACTACTCTCAGATTAAAAAACAACGGTAGCTGATGTTTTAGTATTGATCACTGAGTAACGATTAATCTTAACATATTATCGATATATTGATATATATATGCAATATATGGATTTGTAATTCTAAAAACTATTTATGGTGCTACTGTAAACAAAATTCTCACACTTTGTGCCTGCTGTACATCAACACATATATATTAAATATATTAATTATATAATATATAATTTTAACATTATTTTCTTTATAAAGTTTTTGCAAAAATAAACAAAAAAATATAATATATGATTAGCACCCATCATCACTGTTTATACGTTTCCATATTACGAACTTAAACTATTTGTTTTAGTTATGTATAATATTATCCTATCATCCTATCAATAATCACAGTAAATATTATAAAGTATTTGCGGTTCTATATACCTTCATTTGTAATGTATATATTAAAGCACTTTATTACAATATAGTTATATAGTTGCACAGATGTGTGCAGGTTGAGACGATTGAAAATAATATGCGGAGGAGGGAGGGATTATATGTTAATATCCGTATAGTTGGTTTATTGATTGGCATAATGAATAGGGATAAAAACATACAAAATTTTATATATAAAGGATTGCAATGTTGCCGGAAATGGAAAACTGATTATAAAATATTCGTAATTTATAAAATTCTTAAACTCTGTTCAATATAATCAAAACAATATTGTTTGTATATGTTAAGAAAATTAAATAATTTTGAAAAATAATATTTTTTTTTTTATTATAATTAAATCAATTGAAAAATTTGATTGAAAAAATGTTATTTTTTTCATTCAATTAAAATTGATTATTCAATTTTTTTTTTTTTCAAGGATATATATAAAGTAAAAACTGTAAACAAATTTTTGAACAAAGAAATTGTATCAGAACATAGTAGTTTTGTATTATACTATAGTATTTCAGCGGCGTATATATGCAAAAATTAGTTGAAAAAGTTTAATCACTTAATTTTATTATAAAATGTAAATGTTTTTATACAAGAAAGAAAAACAAATAAAAAAATAACATAATTTACAAGTTTTGTATACTTTTTTTGTATAAAAGTTTACACTTTATAAAAAAATATAACTATAATACAAATCATAGACTTGCAGGTCAATATTCTGAATACACAGTTTTGTCGTTAACTAACAGAATATATTATCATATTTTATAATATACCAATGTTATATATTCGTCGTAGATTGTGTGAAATTATGCAACTATAATATATGTATTTATAGTATGATTGTATAGCTAGTTGTCTGTATAGCTGGTGTATAGTACCAAAAAGAATTCATATAAAGATGAAACAAAAACCATGAACATAAATATGAGCACATCCAAAGTATCATATGTATTATTATTCTTATTTATATGTATATTCATGGGGTGAGAACGCCACAACGCGAAACCTATAAACAAGAATAGCTAAATTAACAACACGAAAAAAGTATCCATATATTATTTCTTTTAATTTTTAATTTGTAGAACACAAATACACCAACACCTTTAGCAAAAATATCATAATTTTTGTGTTTTTGCTAAAATAACCTGTACTTGCGTTATTCTTGATTATATACCATTTTTTCACTACTTTGTTTTTATGTTAAAAGCTCAATATAATAAATTTCATGCAAATAAACATATTGTTTACTTTACAACACTAACCATACCGTAACCGAATTCGAAGGAAATAGTGCACAAAATTACACAACAAATTGATTTAACAAATAATACATACAATATCTGGTATTTACGTAAAATTAGATGAATAAATAAAATAACAACGAATGTTCAATAACAAATCAAATTTTTGTACCGGTCATTTGACCAGCTAGTGTTAATATTTTATTTCATGTTATCGAATATTTACGAATTTTATGTAATATTTGTATATATACGGTTTTATACATAGTATAAGACAAATCGATGCTCACAAACAGATCTATTAAGATCTTATAAGTGTCTTCCGCGATAAGTATCACTAATCGATAAATATTACAAATTACTTCTATGTTCGGATATGTGTCACTCTTGCATATATTCTCTAATGCATGCATATTATTCTAAAAATGTTAATTTACTATTTTAGTGCACGATTAGGAAATTTCCTGAAACTGATTCTGGGTGGAAGTTATGATTCAAAGATCAACGATATTTATTGAAATAAATAGAAAGCTTTCTATTTTTCATGCAATCAAATGTCAAAATAACATATATCATCAAAAACTTAATTTAGATTAATTATTAATTTAATTAATGCGATAAAAATAAAATTAGAATTGTTTTAAAGAAAATGATTACTGACAAACAAAAATACTGTTTTAATGAACCTTAGCAGATAATATTTGAAATTGTCCATGCAACCCCTCATATGAGAAAGAATTAAAAAAAAATTCTAGTAAATTTGATGTTTCAAGGTACAAGACCATTTTAAGAACTTTACAAGGACATTTTTAGAAATTTGCCATGCGACACCTCATATGTAAGAGAATTAAACCAGAATCTGAGTGGAATTGTTGTTTAAATTTTCAACGATATTTTAATGAGAATTGGTGTTTGAATGAAGGTACAAAGACATTTCAAGGACCATACAAGAATATTATTTTAAATTATGCAAACGATAACTCATATGAAAAAGAATTAACTTAGGATTCGAGAAGACAATGGTGTTTCAAGGATTAAGAACATTTAAAGGACATTACAAGAATATGGTTTTTTTTTTAATATTATGCACTCATATGAAAGAGAATTAAACAAGAAATTGAGTGGTAAATGTTAATGTTTAAAATGAATATGAATAATTTGAAATCTTAAAATGCTTAAGTTAAATATTAATTTTTATTTATTATTTGATATTAATAATACTCGGCCGTATACACTTTATTTTTATAAAATGTACCAATATTTTGGTTTAATTGAAAATAGATTAAAAATTTAATCTCTTTACATTATTTATTATTATAAAATTTTAATAATAAATACTATATATACTATATTGTATACTATATATTGTACTAATTATGTATATATTAAATTGAATTATGTATAAAAAATAAATATACTCGACTCGTATATTCGTATATAAAATATGATATATTTTTCCAAAAACATTTTATAAATATAATTATAAATAAATATATATATATATCTGCAGCATTCTGTTGTAAAATTAAATAAATCCTCGTTATAATGGCGATAAATTAAATTTAATTATTTTATTCGTTTAAAATGTGTATATAATCGCTAAAAACTCTATTAGCTCATTGTATTTTACATATAAAATATGGTAGTATAATAAAAGAATACAATATATTCATTTTAAAATTTATAAAAATGGTTTTAATTGTTTGGTTGGTTGTATAAAATGTATACATATTATTTGCTCGTATTTAATAATTTCAATTTTAATTTGAAAATAAAATTTATTTATATTACAGATTTCATTATTGTTTATCACATGGTATATTTATTCAATGTAATGTATGCACTATAATATTATATTATACAATACACATTCTCGTACATATACATATTGCACACATACAATACAAAATTTATATTATATATCCTCTACTTATTGAAGATGTATACAATAGATTTGAATTGAAATTATAAAAAGGATTTTATGAAAATAATTAATATATTTCACATGTAAATAATTTTTTTGCAAATATTTGAATACAGAAAATATTTTATGACAATACAAAATTATTTAATTGTTCTGGCATAATATTAAAACAAATATTTTATTATAATTTTATGAATTATAACATAAATAATATATATTCAATTTTTTTGTAATTAATTACAGCTTAATATCTTTATTATATTGTAATTTATTTATATCATATAATATTACAATAATTTATATGGATTTAGTGTTAGGTAAAGTGATAAGTAAAATTCTTGTCCAATACAATTAATATCGAATTAATGATGTTATTTTAAGCAATTTTAATTACTTCGTCTAACTTTCTTTTTAATTTATGCGCTAATTTCTTTCATTTTGTTATCGAAAGCATCGAAGTAATTCACCGTAAATTTAATAATTAGTTTCGTAGATAACGAGTAATTATATAGAATTTTTAGGTATGCTATTTTATTTTAATCTTTAAAATAGATATTGTTATAAAACAATAATATAAAATTTCTAATCTCAAGTCAATGTGACTACATGAGTTTATGTTGTTTAATGGAATTGAATTCTTACATTATTAATTTAATATAATAATTGTTTAATTCAATAATTCAATGTTTCTGTAGTGAAACTAATAATATAAGGAAATTATTTCTAATTTCACACATCACATATCATAATTAATTAATTAACTACACGCATATCTTAATATACAATGAATAAATTGACAACTGGCAAAACTTTATTGTCAAAAAAAAATAAAATATAAAAAATTCATTTTAAAATTGTAAATATTTTCAATTTTATATTTTCGTATCGATCGCAATAAATATTATTTATTTGTTTTCATGAATATTGTTCATAGTCTCGCGGTATTATTATTACACGTACACGTATTTTACTAACATAATATTTATATTACGATACATCTGTATATATGAATAAATTTAGAAATTTTGCGCCAGATAAAATGATTAAATATATAATAATAAAAAAAATGCGGTTATAAAAGAGAGCCAAAAAAAAAAAAAAAAGAAGAAAAATGAAAAATAAAAATAAATAAAAAGAAAAAAAAAAAATGAAAAATGCAGAGAAAAACTAGGACGAAAGTAAAAAAAAAAATAAAAAATATAAGTTCCATAACATTTTTATTAATTCATAAATCATCTTGTTGTTTTTTTCCACTTGCCTTTCATTCCTTCCATTTATCCGTCGCATATATTTTATTTATTTGAATCCAGTGTATGTGTGTAGTTATTTGGAAGAGTATGGGAAAAGCCACAATGTCTATACTAATGTATAGACATATAAAATTTTCTATTTCATATAAATGTACATGTACAAATATAGAAATATAATATATAAATATAGGACGAATCGTATAACATTGAACCCTTTTATATATATATTGGAAAAACAATAAGTGGAAAATTTTGACTTATATTATTTTTACCAATTTTAATGTTGGATCAGGATCGCAATTGTGAAGACAAAAAATAATTGTAAGTAACTAATATACATTTTAAATGAGTTTAATCTATCTTCAGAATTTAAAAAATACGTGTTTTTAAGAGAAACAGCTTGTGAGATTGCATTAACTATCATTTCTAAAGACAAACAGTAATTTATCTTAAAATTTAATCAAATTATTAATAGTAAATTTATAAAATCGTGATCAAATTAACAGCTGAAGTATTTGTATATATTATCAATAATGACTATGACAAACTGTTTTTCATCTGAAATGGAAACTAATGTTAGAGTATAAAAATCTTATAAATTAATTAAATTAAATTAGATATTATAATTTATTGCTTTAGTTTACAGTGTGTAAAACACTTATCGCTTATAATTTAGGTAGGTTTTGTATGGAAGAAACATACAAAATGTGCACCAATAATATTAACATTTGGATACACTTTCAACCAATTTTTCAACTGACATATTTTTACAAATATATTCTTTTATCGCTCGACTGTGCTGTAAAGTGAGTAACATATTTAGTGTATTATTTGTAAAAAGAAATTTTAAAATTTGACTAATAGGCATTGATATTGAAACTATATAAAAAACTTTTACGGCAATATAACAGATAATGTTGTTAATCTATTTCAATTAATCTACTACTGCATTGTTATAAGTACTTGTATTTCTTGTTGGTATATCGTTTAATTTATTCTTGCATTTTTCTTAATACAATTTGTTGGCAAATGGCGGTGACAATACCTTATTTACCAGTTAACTGTTTCGATCTCTTTTGAAAATGCGTATCTAAATTGCGTCTTGCAAATTGTCAATACTTATTAGTCATGGCCAATATACTGTTTCGACCTCTTTGGAAAATGCGAATAAAAAATTTTGTCTTGCAAATTGTCACTACTTATTATTCTCGATGAATATACTCGTCATAACACAAAATTATGCATTTTTTTCATGACGAGTATACTCGTCAAAAACAGTTAACTGGTTAACAAACCATTAAAATAATTAATTAGGTGAATCATTAATATTTTGTCAAAATAAAAAAGGAATACACACTTTGTTTCAATTATATTGTAGATCATTAACTGAAAAATGTGAAGAACACAAGACAGAATTTTACGACAGATTTTTTCCCATTCTTAATTTAACCATCCATTTCTTAAATTATTCCTTATGTTTTGGAAATAAAATTAAATTTAATGGCACTTCATATATTGCTGTGCAGGGCATAATAATATTTATAGTTTTATTTTTTAATTGAATGTCTTTCACAATATTCACAACTAATTGTTACTTTTATTATATTATTGAAATTGTCTTTTTAAATCATCCATCCAAAAATGTAATAATTATTGTTTTGGTTTAATAAAAATAATTGACAATGTTTTATGTTAATTTCTATCAATTATTTAATAAGTGGTGATATTGTTGAATATGGTAAAATTATTAAAATACTTTAGCTGATCATAAATTAAATATCAACAAATTGGAATATTTTATATTTTTGATATGAGAGTTTGTCTTACAACATTTTAATTTAGAATTTCATGTTCTTAAGAGAAAAATTATTAGTAAAAGTTAATTGAAAAAAAAAAGAAGATTTTCTTGATGAAGCTTGAAAATGTAAATTCGGGTCCTCGCCTGTGTCTGTACTTCTGCAGAGCGATGGCAAGCTGTGCATTGAACACAGTGGGCTAAGGAGATGGTTGATAAAATATTAAAATTTTACTTATATATTTTTTATCTTATTGTACGTTGAATGAAACGAATTTTTAACGTGTTATGTACTCTAACAGCATGCTAGAATGAATTTGGAATTAATTGATGGTGATATTGTTATATGGTAAAATTATTTAAATGATTTTTCCATCTAATTTGTGTACACATTATTATTATTATTATTAATCTATTTAGTTTTATGATGTGACGTGGACACAAACTATATATATATTAATAATTTTGCCATTATTGATAATGATTTTAAATATAATATATAGTTTAAAAAAAAATACATGAAACAAAATTATTGTATCACTTTTCGTTCGTACAAAGTTCGTACCATGGATAAGATGTATTTGACAATTGTGGTATCATATCAAAAAATTACGTAATCTACCGTAATCAAAACGCAAGCATCTCAAATTAATTTCTTTCTAAAATTATGTGGCAAAGGGGCTAAAACTGAATGATGTTCAATCATAAAATAAAATAACGCATATAAAATCCGTTGGAAATATATGAAAAGTTTCAAAAAAGTTAGTGTAAATAGTATATTTATTAATTTCTCAACATACATACCAACTATACATATGCTAATGAAATTTAACATTTTGAATTGCAGGGTAATAGAAGTATAGAATAATTATTATCTATGGAATATTTTTAATCAATATATTATACATTAAATTATTTCTATATATATATAATTTGTATGATAAATTTAGTAAAGAGTTATCAATTGTTATAGTATTTACCGTATAGCAATTAAAGTACAGCGCCTATATTAGGTGGATATATTTTATATAAATATACAAATGACTTTTTCAATAATATTATTATGTAAAATAAAAAAAAAAATATATACATGTGATTTTTTTGTATACTCCTTTAATTCCATTAATTTCCATAAAACAAGGAGTGAATTTTTCACTATACTGATGTATGTAATGTATGTGTGTGTGAGCTATAAGTAATTTTTTCTAAGCCACTTTTTTTTACATATGTTTTATAGTTTTTCATTTTTATTTTTCTATTTACTAGACTATCGTTACCGCTTTTAATATGTTGCCCCGTATAACATACTGTCCCAAAGGTGGTATTTATATAAATACATTTTATTTTTAACTATACGCATATTTGAGAATATCGCGCGCAAACAAATGCGATGATAAAATGATAAATAATTATCAAGGACACAAAAGAATAATAACTTTTTCATTACCATTTTTATTATTATACCTTAATTTATTTTTTATATATATAAATAATTATATAGTTAGTGTTATAATATAGTTAGTAACAAAATAAAAATAAATATTATATCGTCTAGATTTAATGGGGTTTTTTTTTGATATTAATAATACGAAAAAAGCTTATATATTATATGAAACAATTGCGTATACAATTACCATATTCAATTCATATATGGTGTATTACGCGTAAATTTTTGTATTTAAATTTTTATTAAAATTTATTAATATAAAATTAAAATAATGATTATTATTTTTTTTTCTATAATTTTATTATCATAAAAAATAATTTTTTTTATCTATATTATAAAATCAAAATACGTATATAATAATATATATAAATATAACATATACGATACTTTTATTTGTACATATATTTATGTTATATATATTTATAGTATATAAATTATATAAAGATAAAATTACGATAAAAATTTTGTTGAAAAAAAAAAAATTTGTAGGTAATTATTACATCATAAAAACAATGATGAAAAAAAAAATTAAATTGATAATATATGCACTAACACATTGAAATTAAAAAAAAAAAGAAAAAAATCCAAACGAATTTTGGTTTTAAATATTAAAATATTAAAATACAAAAAAAAAATAAAGTTATAAATAGCAAAATTGACATATTAACATACCGTGTATATTTTATGAAAGATCTTTCTTAATTTTCTTTAATTTATGTTGAATATATATTTATTTGCGATAATTTTTGTTCTTATATTGTTGATTTTTAGTTTTTTTTTTAATTATATATTTTATATATAAAATGAATTTGTTATCAAACTCAACAACAAAATTATATCATATTATAGATGATAATTTTTTTATTATTGTTAATATTATTATTATGTGTTGTCGCGTAATATCTATATATAAATGATATAATATAATATATACGTATATATATATATATAAAGTATATTATATATATATATATATATATATATATATATACTATATTATGTGGTGAAGAAACAATATAATAATAATAATATGAATAATGCCAATAATAATAATAATAATAATAATAACAACAAAATATAAATTTATTTTTATTGTATATTTATTCTATACAAATATAAACTTAAAAGTGTTATATAAAAGCACAAAATCGCAAATGATATTAATAACTATATGTTTTTATTGTATATATAGGCGATCGACTGGTATCTATCCCTCACAAGTTACAACTGTTTATACCCCCGAAAAAAAAGCTTTTGTAATATTTATCTTTGACGTAATCAAGCGCATGCGTTTTATCACACAATAGTATATAATTTTCCTGAATATATCATATACATATAATATTAATATATATAAAATTGTAGTTTTTCTGTTAAATGTATATGTTAAAATGAACTTTTTTCTTTACGATATTTAATGATTTAACATATATATATATATATGACAGAACACCAACAACAACAACAACAAGAAAAAAAAAAAACTTATTGACACGAACTGTTTTTTTTTTCTTCTTCTTCTTCTTCTTCGATTTTCTTTTCCTTGTTATAAGTTGCTGTTGTATTATACACAAAAATTTCACACTTATATTATAATTATATTTCTAAAATATTTGCGAATTAAATGCACACAAAACAATTAAAATAAATTATTATTTATAATTTTACACTTTTATTTATTTTATTTTTTTTGTAACTATACGTAACACACGTCAAACAACAACAATAAAAAAAATATATAAGCAAAAATTAAAAATTATTTGACATCAAACAAAATTAAAATGTGTTTGGGTATTTTGTTTTTTGAACGTTGCGTGTACTCAAAATGAAATTATTTGTTACTCTTTCAATAATGTAAAAATGTTTCTGTTGTGTTACAAATACATATAGACAAAAATCCAAAATTATATACCCCGTTTTTATCTACAATATTTTTTTTTTTTGTTATTGTGCAAGAAATTTGTGTACGGATACGTATATATTTTGTACTGCTTGGCAACCAATTTTATACCCATAGTTATATTGTATTTGTGTGTATACTGATAAAAATATTCTTTTATACATACACAAAAAATGTATATAAATTCATTTGCTATATATAACTTTATGGCATGAACAAATAATAATCCATGGAATATAAATTTATAAATAGTAGAGTGTGTGTAGAGTATCACAAAATATCCATTTATGGCATATGTACACACATGTATAAATGGAAAAATTGAAAGTATGACTTGACTGTTTTCATTACATTTTATATACATTCATTTGTTCATCGGATATAAATTTTAACTTCGCACAGTAATATATTTATATTTACTCGTTTATTCATAATTAATATCTCCGCATCATTCGCACTCAGATCGCTCCAGATTGATCCAACGTTGAACTACTATATAACACAAACATTATTATTATATATTACATATTGGTTGATGAATTACTCCGTATGGGCGAAATTATTTTTCAACAATTTTCCTTAATCCAATTATTTTTATATGACGAGTGCGATTTATTAGCCATTCAATTTGTGGTACTAATACTTAAAAAAAAAAAAAAATTGTTTATACAACAACTTTGAAGATTATAAGTTAATAAAATGTAAAATATTAAAGTCAGACTAATGAGCTAAAATTTTCCGGAAAATAGTATAGTTATATTGGATTTTTAATTTTTTTATACAACATTACAAAATGTAAACAATTCCCAATCGTTAATAGTAAATAAATTTCTAAAATTGCTTTACGCATTCAGAAAATAAATATCGTCCATTTTCTCATCGATGTCATTCCAATTTTTTATATCAGAAATAATTATAGTGTTTTTTTTGTACCATGTGTTTTATTATTATTATTATTATATTATTATTTATTTTTTATTTTCTCGAATGGAAAATCGACTATATTTTCCGAATGCGTGATGGAATTTGTTTTTAGAAAAATTTTCCAATCTACCTACCGTTAAATTTATTTTTTCAAAATTGTGACTACCCTATAGTAACACTGTGCGCAGTTTGTTCACAAAATTTTCGCATTATATGGAGTAGTCCGTAGTTTCAATCCGAGGAAATATCTATGGATTTCTATAAAAAATGTCCTTGGATTATCCGTATATTTCCGATGATAATTTCTACGGATTCTCCTTAGAATTATTTCTCGCTATTATATTTCACAGAATATCCGTAGAATTTATATTCATAATTTTTGTGAGCAGATTTTGACGGATTTTGACAAAAATACATCATGCGACAAGTGGGATTCGCACAAACATTTTGTTATAACTTGTTGAAACAAAATTTAATGTAATAAATACATAATAAAAAGTTAGATAATTATAATTTCTTATGCAAAAATGAATTTAATTGTAAAATTAAATTAATAAATTCGTTGTATAATTTTGTAGAAATTTGGCGCAGATAAAACGCTTACATGAACAAGAAACAAAGACCGTGGATAAAATCCATGAATAGTCTTACAAAATTCCTCGGAAATATGTAGATTTGAGTTGTTTTAAAAATTATGAAAATATATTAAGAAGAGTGATAGTTATTTTTAGATAAGCGAAATATACAAAATTTGAACCACTGTCTTGGAAAATTGTTGAAATAAATTATGAATACAATTCCACAGATATATGTTGAAAATATTACCCTGACTATCCAAAGATTTCAATTGACTTAAATAAAATACTATTATATTTAGTGGAAAATCTATGGAAATTCTTTGGACAAATTTCAATATATTTTTTATATGGAAAATATGTGGATTTATTCAACGGAAATTTTCCTCATTTTTTAAAGTACGGACAAATTGTTACAACGGTTATATACATTTTTCGTGAAATTTCTTACAATGGATTACTTTTTTTTATATATAATATTTATCGCATATAAATACATAAAATACAAATATACGGAGTATCTTATCATATGAAAAATCGTTACATATTCATTCTCTCTGGTGAATAAATCGCACTCAGCATTTTCCATCTCCGTTAAATTTCTATGTGCGAGTGTAAATGTTACCCCAAAAAATTCATCCATTTGTGGGAAATATGTGTGTGTGTGTGTGTGTGTGTGTATAGGTAAATAGAATAAATGAATGTTTTCATGATATTAATATATGGAAACGTAAAAATGTTTTATAAACAATTTTCAATATACAAAACACGCAGCCCCCTCTCCCCTCCCCATTCACAATACGAGTGTATTTTTGTAATGTATTAGTGTTGAAAATATATACACAAGTTTTTCCAAAAAGGAAAATATAACGTCGGCGCATAAATTTATACAAACATTGTGTTGTTCATGTATTCGTGTATCTAATATAAACGATTTGTTTTATATTATATATGAAAACTTGCTTATTTACCACTGCTGCTGCAGTATGTTAAGTTCCAAAAACTAACTTAATATTATTGATTTTGCATATTATACAATATTTACTTTCATGTATTTTTGCTGTATGTTTTATGTTACAATATTTGCGTTTCTTATATATATTTTTTTTTCTTGTATATATACATATTTTTATTTTCATTTAATCATTAGATGATGACACATCGACATTAAACAAAAATATTATAATATGATTTTTTTTTTTTTTTTTTATACTATTGCTGCCTGGAAGCTATAGTTATATAAAATGACATTTGCAATTTACCCATAAAAAAAAAAGAAAAAAAATTGTTTTATGCCTACAGGCGACAAAAATATTTTCTTTAAAATATTATGATTATGAAATTTTTTTTTTCTCTCCTCACACAACATTTTCATACACTTCTTTTCTTACCATTCTCCATATCTATGTGATTATATATACATCAATATTCTACAATATATATATTATCTATATATAGCCCATATAATTGTATAACATATATTTATATATATGTAATATTTTTTAGTTATACATAATACTGTAATCTACTGTACAACAAATTTATTCCTAAGGCAAAGAGGGAAATTATGTTGACCTGAACGAATGAAAATGAGAATAGATGTAAAAAGTAATGTATATATATATATATATATATAAATAAATATATAGAAAAATAAAATAGAAAAGATCATCACATTTTAATCCAAAAGAATTTCTATATAAAAATTCCTCTTATCAATTTCAATAATCCGGAATTGCTTTAAGGTAAAATTTAATTTAACATTCATATCTAGTATATAAGTGTATTAATATAATACATAAATTTATATATATATAGATTATAGAGAATCATGCTCTTCTATATTGTTATTCTACATATTCTATAGTCTATAACGAACACCATTATGATATTTGTGAAAACACATATTGTCTAGTCTATATATAGTATTAATATATATAATATAAATATATTATATATATATATATATATTCATATATATATATATATATATATATAGAAAATATTATAAATTATGTATATTGAATGAATGTAAGAAAATAGACAGGAGGTCACATTTTTCCTTTTGCATACCAAAATTCGAAAATATGCGTTCACAATAAATTTCTATAATCACATTTCTATTGTATATTTTGCAAACAATAAATATACTTGTATATATATATAAAATATATAAGTGATGAAAAAATTTAATACATATACTAGACAATATGTTTATGTGTTACTTACATTAACTATACTGATTGTGAGAAAATTTATTTCCTTGTGTATACATACCTATATATATTGTACATACTACATATAGTATATATGCTTCTAACGTATACACCTAAATATAAAAACTATATAACACGCTATGAAACAATAATGATCAATCATATGCAATGATCTTAATATGAACATAATTACTCTATAATACAATTATTAAAGTATAGTACATATGTTGCTTGCATTAGTTTAATTGCGTATATATTGTAACACTTCTCCTCCAATTGGATCTACCAACAATTGGTTTTAACGTATATTTATTATAAACATATTCAAATGCTTATATGTTCATCATAAAATCGTGTTTAATCCAAGTTGAGCTTCGACCACTTAATATCAAATATTCAGTCAAACTTGAATGTAGTTGCGGTAAATCATTTCCATATATGGGAGTACATACAATTATCTAAAGATAAATTTGAATTGAACACGACCGTATACTTCATATAATCTATTTGCATAAAAACAACCCACTGCGTCCCTGACTGCTGTCTATCATGCTATTTTCTATCAGAAATTTTCTTAAATGAATTATAATGGAAGAATAATATAGACATATATCATATTTACTGATGAACGAGTATATTATTCGTACTATTATATAAACATTCATATTTAATATATAGATTTTATATATGTATGTTGTGACATATATAAGAAATATATATATATTAGAATTATTATATGCAATTTAATATTGAACATTTACATTATACATTAGAATATTAACAAAAAAAAAAAAACTATAACATAGGAGTGGAGAGGCGTGAAAAAATATTTACAAATTAAAATATCTAGAGTATTTTTCTGGAGGAATAACCGAATTGAAAGTAAACTACATTATGAAAAAAATATGACCTAATAAATTTTCCGGAAAATAGACGGAAAATAGTATGAATTAGCTTCTTTTTGGAATTAATATTAACTAATCAATTCATTTTAATAATGATGGTATATACATTTTTTTTCTTCCATTTGTTCACTTCATTTAGTATCAACAATTGCAAGAAATTTTAACTGACATTTTTTAAAAAGAGTAAATCGAGTTTAAAAATGTCATCTCTATAAAAAGTTCCAAATAGATTAATTAATTTTTATACTACTGTAAATTAAAATGCAAAAATTGTTTTAATGATATAATTCATAAAAGTTCGAAAAATTTAATTTGTTGTACATTATTTTTCGTAATTTTTCTCATGGTTTTATGAAAAATGTACAGTGCGACATTGAAAACTGAATGCTTCACCACTGTAATAAACATCAGAATTTATGTGAATATAATAATAATACAATATATTTCATAGTAAAGAGCATATATAGCATCTACCAAACAGAACATTCATTACGCAGTCAAATTGATGTAAAACAATAGAACAATTCATCAGCAATTATCAAAAGATAGGTGTTTCCTTAATTTCATTATTTTTATGTGAGGGAAATATTAACCTTTCATGGAAACGTAAACATATAGTTTTATTTTCATATCATAATAAAGTAACATATACAAATTTGTTTCGTTGTTTATACTTTTATGTGCAATCCCTTATTAATTTTAATATTAATTATAATTTAAAATTATTATTTTGGGTTAAGAAAATAATGATAACTCATAAGAAAACAAATATAAGTATATATGGATTTCTTCTAAGAACATTTCTTCAATATATAAGTTAATTAAGAAAACAATTTAGTTCATATTCGTTAGCGGATTTGAAAACGAAGTATGCTTAAATTTATCACCTGGCAGTAGTAGGGATTTTTAAGTATAGATTACACATGCAAAGCCTACTTGGCATAGTATTTCTAATTTAACATTGTACACATTCGTAAATTGTTTACAAATAAAACAGTAGTATTCGTATTAGTAGTAGTAATTTTTTATTATTTATTATTACAATTAAAAATAAAGTTTAAATAACATATTCAAAAATAAATGTCTTATACATATTAATTGCACAAAAAAACTAATTATAATTGACTCATACACCGTCAATAGTGTTAGTTGACTAACACTACAAGTTGTATACATTTTAAAATAAAATAAATATTGATCATTATTATTATTATTATAATTTTTTATGCATTTATTTTTAACATTTAATATATTGTAGTATTTTATGTATGAATAAGTAATTTTATTATAATAAAAACTTCGTCGCACTTACTAAGTAAACTATATATATATATTGTATTGCACCAGCCCTTTGCCTTCAACTTATTAACTAACATTATATTCATTATAATAATTATACTTCGAAAACTTTATAACTATAGTATTTATAAAATATTTCAATTATAAAGTTAATAACAGAAAGTTTGAAAAAAGAAAATGTAAATTTTTTTCATTATAGTGTTGTCAATAACAAGTTTAAATAAATGTTTGCAAAAGCATGTGATCATATACACATTATGCAATATAATTTATAATACCATCAAATAATAATAAATTATAGTTAGTAAATCAAAAGTTTCGAATCGAATTTACACTTACTCTTATATAGATAGACTATTTTACAATTTATAGTAGCCGTATATATGGTTGTCTAATACTATATATTTATCACTGTAAGAAAAAGATAAATTAATAGTGATAGAAATACTATTAATTAAATTTATTTATTTTTTTTTAAATATTTACAAAATTTTATTTTTTGATATTGATTTTGTGTACACAATCGTTTACATTATATATTTACAAATTATAATTACACACAAATTATTTTAATACTATTATATACGACGGTATCCAATGCGCTAACAAATAAATGTAATTTTTAATGATTGCATAATTTATTTACTCTTATCCATAACGTCCTTTTTTCTCTCTGTTTATTCATTTCTTTTTTTTATATAATAAATAACTTAAAGGATATATTATATATTAAAACTATTGATACACTAAAAATAAAATTATATGCAAATTTCGATATATTTTACTATGTGCATTGTACACATATACATCTAAATATAATACTTATATTATTTATATATAAAATAACTTTAATTTTATTAAATTACAAATAAATTAATAAAATAAAATACTTTAAAATGATATCATTGAATATGAAACTTTTACTCTATAATTCTATATAAATATGTACATCATATACGAAAAACTTTTATTAAATTACTTCTATATAATAAAATATATTTGCATACACTTCATCTTTAGATATAGAATTTATTCATTTAAAAGTTCTATATATAAATATATTGTAAGTAGAAAAAAAAATATCACCCTTTTTACATTATTTAAAAATTTATTTCATCCTGTTTTATCCCTTCTGCTATATACAAATCTATTATATATAAATTTTAAGTATATTTTTTACGAGACAAATTTTTCTATTAATTTTATCTCTTTCCTATTGTATAATACATATATTTTTATTCATCATTTCTTCTTATCATTACCCAAAACAACCCGTTAAATTTCATCAATAATTATTTTGATTCGTTTTTTTTTTTTGCTTCTTCTTCAATTTAAGTGTCAGTTGTCGCCTACAAAAATAGTCACAGTTAAGCAAGCAAGTATTTTTTTTGGTATTTTTCGATAAAATTCTATATACCAATTTTATTTAAGTGAATTTAATAATAATCTTAAATTTAAAATCAACCTGTAAGTTGAAGCATATACTAATATATTGTATTATAATGTAAGAATATACTATTAAAGATTATACAATTATTCATATAGTTTGGTTCGTACAATTTATAGTTAATCAGTCGTCACAAAAGTATTTGGAGACATAACTTTTTTGTAATAAAATACGATACGCACTATCTTTTTTTTATTTGCAATGAATTTGAAATTAATTAAATTTAAATTTTATTAGAAATTTATTAAAATTTACTTTTTTTCAGAATGGAAATATTTTTTAAAAAAATTGAAAATACATTAAGTTTATATAATTGAATAAATATGTAGTGGGCCCAATTTGTGTCATGTCAGTGTTCCCCGTCTTGTATGCATCTTATGCTGCTTAATTATTTTGAAGCAATTTTCTAATTTTTTTATATATGCATAATTAGAATTTGTAACTTAACTATATATGACAATACTAAACATGTACAATATTAAATATTTTATTCCCAATTAACATTCAATCGCTAACATAGCGTTTAAGTATCGATTTGTGAAAATAATTAAGGTAACCCATTTGTTTTTTTCATTAGCATATCGCTTATGTTATATATGATCTGTTTATATGTTCGCAAATACAAAATAATATTAAGTTTTTTGTATTTTATATTTATGAAAAAACACTAGATAACAATATTTGTTTCGCATATTAAATTTGAAAATTTAAGAAATATGATATTTATAGAAAGACAGCTATATTTTGCTTATGCCTCCATTTATATTTCTACCTCGATTAGTACATATTAACTAATATATTTTGCCTTTTTTTCCCTAAATGATGATGATCTTTAAAAACATCATTTTATATTTTTTTCATTCGTGTTCTATTAATAATTGTACACATTTTTAACAATTATCAATCATTCATTATCAAATCGGAAAATACTTTATGTGTGACCACACTAATTATCACTCATTGAAAGTGAAATAAAAAACTACAACTACTCTATGTTAAAATAAAGACAAAATTCAACTTATATGTTACTGAAAGTACATCCAGAAAAATCAAATTTTAAAGCAAAATATAAATCAAATGTATTTTAAATAGAAAAACTCATAGATTTTAGACAAATCATATTTCGTTTTTAATCATTTATTTAATGCATTTATTCTTAAATCAAAATGATTGAAAATTAAATTTTTAAGCATAAATTGTCTTAATATAAATATAACCTTTTCTATTTGAAGAATACATTATTCGTTTTAATGTAAATAGTTTAATTATTTGAGCACATGACTACTTTATCTTTTTAAAATTGAAATGTTTATTATTTAATTTAAATAGATTAACTTTAACATCATATAAACATAATGTCAAATAGAAATTTGAATTTAAGATAAATAGATTTCTGTAATAAGGAAAATATATAATTTTAAAACTTTGTATTCCAATTATGTTTACGAAAAATATCTAAATAATGCTAATAAATAAATGCTATTTTTTTCATTTCACAAAAACAATTTAATTTATTTATTAAATTAAAATCAAATAACAAAAAATTAATGATTAATTAATTATGCATCAAAATAAATAACTTTAACTCTCAACTTTCTGTTCATTCGGTAAACAATATAAATGAATGGGTGGAACATCAAATTCGTGAAATTTAAATATTTCATACAAATTTAGCATCAATAATTATCGAAATTTTATTTAAATCCATGACCTTAAAAAATGCGAAAACAGCTGCACTTCGCATATTTTGCGTATTTTTGTGTTTAGTCAAGTTTTATGTTAAAAATGATTACTATTCAATTTAAAATTTTAAACTTAATTCAGTTCAATAAATCTTCGTTTGATGATGATTTATTAAAATGGGTTGAATTTAAATTATAAACAACAAAATTATTTAAAATAAAATATTATTCGATTTAATTTAAAATAAAAATTACAAATAATTTAAAACAAAATGTAAATTTATTTGCTTTCTGGGTGTACCAATATTATAGATTATTAGGCATTCCATATTATTATGAAAAAAAAGAAAACGCAATAATTCCTCATACAAATATTAGAAAGTTACCAAGAAGGTTCGCGTGCACCGTTCATCATCGTAAGTCCAATAATCACATCCAGGGTTATTAAGTAGTTTTCAGACGTGTAAACTACGCCTTTTTTTTTTTTTTTTTGCGTAGTTTATGTCGTTTTGACGTAGTTTTCAAAACGGTTTTAAACTACGTAAAAGCTACGCAAAAACTACATGAATGTTACATTTAAATGTGTTTGTGTTTTATTGTTTTATTTTGTATACTGGTAATAGCGGTTGTGGAAATATATCCAACTTTTTGTAATTCTGTGATTTTATGTTGAATACAGCTTGTTTGAACTAACAATAAAATTTGATTACAATCACTATATCTTATATATTTTACTAATCTAAGAACTCAGCAGATTGTAACGAAATAATATTTTTCGGAATCAACAAGTAAAAAAAGGAAATATTTTAAAAGAGATTGCAAGATTTCAATATATATTTTTATATTTTATTTGAATCTTAAGATTTTGTGGTGTTGAAAAACAGGCGGCAACGCAAATATAAGTCATATGTGAACTATAAGATACAAAAACACTGCGTAATAACATTTACTAAAACATTTATTTTAACTGCATTTAATAAAATATAATTAATGATACAAAATTAATACAGTTGTTGCTTTGCTTATGGTTATTCTTGTTCATTTACAAATAAATGTAATATCTTGATTGAGCACAATAAATCAAATTTTTAACATTTCTCTCTAAAACTATACATAAACTACGTGTAGTTTTCAAAAACTACGTGTCGTATAGTTTATGTAGTTTTCGCAAAACTACGCGTATATTAACAACCCTGTGCACATCTATAAAAATAAGGCAAAACCATAATTATAATCATCGCAGTTAAACTCTTATTCCCCGAAACAAAACAATAATTGAATTTAATTCTATGAAATCTGTATCAATGACTATGTATGCGATATATCTGTTCTGGATATAAACCTATATACAATTTAATTCAGAAATACAACAACTATTTTATATTATTACTTTAATTTTTAACATTAATGCAATAATGCATGTGTTAAAAAAGAAAGATTATTAAGCAAAAAAAATTCATATATAATTTTTTTACATTTTTTTTGTTGTAGAACAATTATTATATTGTTGTTTATTTGCAAACATAAAAAGTTAGATACACAATAAGAAATGGCTATTCAGAGTTACTAATTACTTCTATTATATATTGTATATATAGTGAACATTTCTTATATGTCTACTCTTTATAATGCTTATGTTTTTTTTTTTCCTTAATAATATGTATTATGTGTATTATTTACATAAGAAATTTGTTGGTTTAATTATTTTTTTTTTCATCTTTTAGACATCTCTCAAGATGTGTGTATAAAATAAATAGTAAAAAAAGAAATAATTTCCTATACAATATTTTCATGATTTTTTTTTTTGTGAATAATAATTCTTGTTCCGTACGGTATAAATGTACACCATTCAAAACTTAATTGAAAAATGTTCTTAAGTTTATACGTATACTGTACTACTATCCAAACCATTTTTTTATATTAAGAGAAGAATCTATACACAATATAATACTATATATATACTATTGGACTATAATAGTATAAGTATTATACAGATACAGACCATAAAATATGCCATAAAAGTTTACTTATAATACAAATATATATATATATGCATTATTTTTTGTATTGCCATCGTTTTTTCTTTCTATCTACTAATACTTCTTTTAAAATTAATTCAATTTATTTGGTTTTTCGTTTTTTTTTTCCTTCTTTTCTTCCTTTAAATATTTATTTATTCGCAATTTTATTTTGTCGCTTTCGAAAGTTAAAATTGTACATTATATATAAATAAGGATGAATGTGTGTAAATGTGTGAATTATATCGTAAGTACACTAGTCAATTTATGTATTGTATAATAATATATGTATACAAAAAATACAATATATATATATTTATAAATTGATATAAAAGAAGAGGACACAGTTTCATACCGAAATGACATTTTCTATTAAATTGTATTGTTATATATATTATATATATATATGAACTTTATATTTATATATTCATATATAGAGTGTTTTTTAAATAACAGGACGATTTTATTTTATCGTGATTTTTGTTACTGTTTCCTTATATACCATATACATATATATATGGTATATATATTCGTTGGAAAAGTTTATTTATTAAATGAAATTTAGTGAATGTGTAATGAAATGTAATGAAATATGTTAAAAATTTCTTAGTTGTATACACCATTTCTAGACTTTTACTTTAGTTATACGCAAAAGATATATAGGCTATTAAAATAAAACATAGTATATACACATATTATTGATGTGTCATATAAAAACTACCCTGACATGTTATTCTTATATTATATATTGTATTATATATCATTATATATAATATGTACATTTCAAATTGAATGTGAACCAAAGCAATAACCATTTAGCTAAAGCAATATTTGTGTAGACACGAAAAGGGATTACGAAAAGAGATTTTTATGTTTACATGTATGTATGTTGTGTTGTATTGTATATATATATCGAAAATATATTGTAGTGTATATATTGAAAATTGAATAGCTTTAAACATTTTTATTTCCAAAAGTATTGGTATACTATATATTTATAATATAAATTGTATTCCACATAAAAATATAAATAAAATTGAACAATTTACAGTTTATTTATTGTAATTTTTATTTGTTCAACATATTATTGATAAACAATAAAATGAATTCATACATATGTCAACTAGCAAATATTACATATACATTACTAATACACACATATATATATATAGTTGCATATATAGTGAGATTAACAAAGTTCATCCCGTAATCGTATTTTATTTGTAATATAATAGAATAAATATATACTTTATTATTATATTTATATTATATTATACATAGAAAAACATCTATATGAGTTCATCTATTGAAATGAAAGGATTTACTATTTTCTTTTTATTAACTTCAATTTATATATAATATGAATGGTATTTATAGAGATAGATATTTATCTTAAATTTTATATTTATGGTTTCTCTATATTTGTATATAATATTGAATGATTTCTAATTCTAATTTATATATTATAATACAAATATTGTATGTTTACTATTTTAAAAACGTATTACAAAAGCTTATATTGTAACTATATATATCGATATATAGATATATGTATAGTGAGTGTAATTATATCTACAATTCAATTACATAGTGCACACTGTATATACGAGACGAGTATACCATATATAAAATGCAATAAATCTTAATTAATTAATGCCAATTGAATGTATTTTAGTTTTAGAAACAAAAGTACTTTGTGCAATTATTTAGGGAAATCTGTAATTAAAAACTGTAAATACCCATCAATCTAAATTTAAATTAAGTTAAAATAGAATATATAATATTATTTTGTTACGTTACATACAATGGTTTTAAAACACATGATATATATATACATAGTGTATAGAAACAAATAAAAAAGCTCTCAGAATCAGTATGTTGTTTTGTGTACACAAAGAAACCGTTCATAGTTGCAATTGACATATGATATAATTAGTATTTTTTTTTAAATTATATATTGCATATAGGTAAAAGACAATTTATGAAAATATTTACAGGTTAATAGTATGTTTTAGGTATATATAATCCGAAAATAGTAATCCAATTTGTGCTATAGTTTCATCTCAATTCGAAAATTGCTATCACATGTGGAGTAAAAATAAAAGTTTAAACAATTCATAGAGAAACTTTAAATTATAAAAGGTATATGTATAAGTAAAATATATAATAGCTATCATATTATAATTTCGTATTTGTACATACCCTAGTAACAATTTGTTCGTACTTTGAAAAATGAGGAAAATTTACGTGGAAAAATTCACATATGTTCCATGGAAATTTGTCCAAAGAATGTCCATAGATTTTCCACTTAATATAATAGTATTTTATTTAGGTAAATTGAAATATTTGAGGCGTCAGGGTAATATGTCCTAACATATGTAATATCCGCAGTCTTGTATTCATAATTTATTTCACCAATTATTCAAAACCGTAGTTTTACAATTTTACAATTAAATTATTTTTTACATAAGAAAATATAAATATCATATTTATTTATTTATTTCTTACGTATTCATTATATTAAATTTTGTTTCAACAAGCTACAACTTGTTATACGAAAAATTTATGTGCAAGTTCACTTGTCGCATGACGTATTTTTCTCAAAAATCGTTGATCTGCTAAGAAAAAATATGAATATGGATTTTACGGATATTCTGTGGAATAATAGCAACGAGAAATAAATGTAAGGAAAATCCGTAGAAATTATCATCGGAAATATACGAATAATCCAAGGACATTTATTATAGAAATCCATGGATAGGATCATGTAAAATTCCGGCGGATATCCGTAAGAAATCGATTGATATTTCCTCGGATTGAAACTACGGACTACTACATATAATGCGGAAATATTGCGGACAAACTACGGACAGTGTTACTAGGGTATAGCTTATAACAAGTTTGAAATTTACAAATTATTTCGGAAACTTTTATTTTTGCTCTTTCAATGGTTATAAAATGTCTTTTAAAAATTTTAGAAAAATATTATTTGTTTTTTTTATATATATTGCATATAATATAACATATTGTGTATTGTAAATATATGTAAACTGCGCACTGTGTTCATATATTTACCATATATGTATGATAGACATATATTACATAATATCTAATACAAATAATATATAGTCATAGGTTGTAACATATGTAATGTGCTACAACACACAACAAAATCAGTCTATAATCATTTATATAATAATAATTTAATCAAATCTTTCAAAATTTGTAGACCAATTATCGAATTATGATAAAAGGCACACACATTCGTATATACAATTTACCAACTTGACTGTAAGTTTGTTTATAGATGTCACATAATGATATGCTCGAATTGATGTAACTTTATTTCTTGTTGACGACATCCGCCAACAACTTCCTTTTTTTTTTTTTAATTAATAATTTTATTTGTACACGCACAAATCATTTATATCGGCATATTATTACAGATCAATTTATGTATTTTACAAACTCATATACTATTTATAATGTTTGCTAGATGCTTTAAAACGGTTACGCACTATGCAATGGAGCAGTGACTTTTGCGTATTTCTTGAAAATAGTACAATAATATCACTAAGTGGATGACGATTATAATACAACTACAATGGGAAAAATTGGCTTAAGTCAACAGCTCAATCTACCAAACCAACGCAGTAATCTTATTAACTTATTGCATGGCACTACAAGCTTTCGCAACCATATACATATTGCTATCCATCCTTACACACAGTTTACTTTATTTGTCTGGGGGGGAATGTCCTTGTATATAATAAATAATAGGGATATCACAGAGATATTATATACGCGTAATCGAACATTTTTTGTGTTACAATCTAATATTTATATATTAATATAAGAGAAAAGAAAAAATAAATGGGTTATATTTTTGTATTTCCTATATTTTCATAACATAATTTTCCAAACGTATATATTATGATAAAACCTTATTTAATGTGAAATTTTATAGCTTTTGATATCAAATATTGTGTTTGTTTCTATCATTTTTTTTTTGTGTTTGTTTTATAACTATATAATGGTCGTATGTGCTTTTCTTCTAATATACATTTTGGTTTGGGTAAAAATGGACTTAGAAACTTTTAACTTATCAGTATTTGAATATCTCGTATATGCATGTAAAGAATTATTGGATTTCTATATATCGTATACAAAAACATTATGTAACATATTTATTGAAACATTTTTTCTTACTTTATTTATATACGACGAGTTCTTTATTGTTTACATTTTGAAAACAAAATAAAAAATAAGGAAAAAGATAATAATATGTTTTATATATTGTTTTTGTTTGTTAGAGTAATATAAATTACTATAATATTACAAGTTATTTTGTATTATAGGTTACACTACTACTATATATATACTATATTAATATATCCAATACTTTTTCTTTGCACTTACTAGACCACAAGCAAAAAAAAGTAATTGGTAAGTTTATTTTTAAAGTCACGCTATAATCACTATACCAAATAGAATATAAAATTGAAAATATACAATATATTTCACTTTTTTTTATTTTACATTTTCCAATTATTTTATATGGATGATTAGCTCATGGTAATGTTTGTGTTTGTGCAGACAATGTTAATGTTTGATTAGCGTCCAACACCATATTTTCAAAGATATCCGTTTTTTCTTTTTATTCCATAAACGAACAAATGGTCAACCAGCATGAAAATTTCAATATTAAAATATATACCGAAAAATTTCTTATGAAAAATAGCGGAATTGAATTGGCGATTATGCGTTCGATTATCGGTATGGACTGTGAAAAATTTTCAGTATATTATAAATTATTAATAAAAATTTCTCAACTGAATTACTTTGTACAATTATGAACATAAAATGCTTACAAAAAAGCGTAATCATTATTTAAATATATTATAAATTTATTATTTATGATGTATACGATAAATATTTATTAAAAATAAACCCATATAGGGAGTCGCAAATTTCTTAAATTCATCCACAAGTTACAAGTATATCATCTTTGCAAGTAAACCATCAATTCTACAATTTAATTAGTTTGTTATATAAAAAATAACCTTATAATATCTATAATCTCTATGTTTTCGAAGAGTAAGTATATTTAATAAATATATAGTTTATCTTCATAAAAAGTTACGCGAAAAGATTACTCAAAGGTAGAATTTTTGCAAATACAAGAAATAATTAATGAATCAATTCAATTCTATGTAAACCACAATGCGGAGACCAAACCTGGCAGGCATATTCAGTTATGAATCTATAGCAATATCAATAAATATTGTTTTAGCCAATGTATGGGTAAGACAGTTCACGTAATCCACTTTTAATTAATCTAATATGGAATTTGCTCTATATTTGGCACAAAATTAATGTGATTGCCAAGATCCATAATCGAACACTGCTTTTATATTTTATTGTAAATGAACACTTAATTGATTTAAAATTTTTTTAACATCGTCAGCATATCGTAAACATTTAGGTTGTTTTATCAAACACAACATGGTAAATCGTTTTTAAATAAAATTAATAAGATTGGTCCATAATGACTACGCTGAAATATCCTTGCAAACCAACATCTACTAAAACATTAGATAAACAAACATTAAAAACAACCCTACATCTGGCGGTGGCGTAAATAAAATTCATGACATATCACATTTTTATTTAAACTTAGCTTTAATAAATTTAAAAATTAAATTTCATACGATTGTCTCTGTCAAAAGCTTTACTATTGTAAAATCAGTTAAAATACAATTTTGACACAGCCGATCAACAAATTTAGTAAACCATTAAAAAAGTAACAAACTTCAACAAATTAGTTGTTATTGATAGTACATTCATAAAATCATGCTGTTTAGAACTTAAAAAAGAATTAATTATAAATTTATCAGTTTCTTTAACACAATGTGTGTATAGGTGTAAATAATTTAGAAATTATGTCGAAAGCTTAGCAAATTGGGTTAGAGAATCATTAAAATTTCCCATATATATTTTTGAAAACAAATGATACAAAAGTACCATATTGAATAATATAGAATATTGAAGTGACAAATTCCACAGTAATAATTAGCCTTGCAAGTCGTAATCACCTTGTATATATAATATCATCAGATCTAAAGATTATAAGGAAGCTCAAATGATTAAATGATTGCAAATTTTGTCGTATTAATATACCAAAACCGGAGCACAGCAATTGTAGTATGAAAACAGTCAGCAAACATTAGCTAATAATCAATCTAGCATTATCACTTTTGCTATTCAAATATGGTATATTATTTTAGAAGTATATAACCACCCACATAAAGTTCATTATGTATAAACCACCGAAAATCTCTCGGATTTTTATTTAAATTACTTTAAATTTTAATCTACAATAATAATATAATAAAAATATAGAGAATTAAAGTATTTTATTACTGCATCTGTTACAAATCAATCGATAACCCGTAAAAACCAGAATTACAATATATTTCGAACATTTCGAATGAATCTCGTACAATAAGAATGGTGAATGACTGTATTAAGTTTACAATGAAGTGAATAAACTCACAATGAAACAATCAAACAAATATTTGTTAACAAAATAATTACAGCTTCATTGAAACTGTCACAATTCAGTAAAACATTTCAATCAAAATAATCTCCCAATGAAGAATTAATGTTTTTATAATATACTCCCTTAAAATTGAAGCAATTAATATCATCATTTTAGTTAAAATTATTAAAATTAATAAAGTAATTGATAATTTTTATGTACCTGTGAATAGCTACTATATTCTATTATTTTATGTTATTATTATAGATTATTTAAATTATAATCTATAAAGTACACACATTGTATACACATACTTGTATAAGTTTTATAAGATTCGTATGTGTTAAATGCGATCTAATAAAATTATATGTAAATTTATTTCTTAAATCTTCTTAATTTATATCTGGGAAAAATATTAATTAACCCTCTGCCCACAGCCAACATTCATGTTGTTCAAGTGAATTAAATACATACATAGATTATAGTGTATCTATAGTTGCATAATCTTTAAAATGGAATCTAAATATTCTAATATACAAAAGACACTGTAGCAAAAATCTAGCGATTTTTCATAAACAATTTTATAAAAACATTATAACTTTGAAAAATAATTTGTTAACCACCGCATAGGGATGCATATAGAATTAACTTTTATAAATAAATTATTTTCATGCAAACATATTTTAAATACTTTTTATGTTATTTATATATATAATTTATGTATTTTACTTAAAAGTTCATTTTGCATAATAATTAGAGATTTAATAATGTTTTTATGAACTAAAAAATTAAGTTTGATTATCAATTATCAAAATAATAAATACATTTAATAATATTCTAAATATATTAATTTATCACTTTGTAACATAATATTTTTAGGTTGAGTTATATAGAAATTTCATGGGTGATTGTTAGTCTCTGGAATAATTTGTAACATTTAAATGTTCATTGTGATGTAATTGAAAAATACAGGAAAGCTGCTCGACAATATTTTGGTAATAATGTGTCATTATTTTGTAGCCATAAGGTGGCGCAGCGACATTTTATCTTACACCATTAAGTGTATATTAAATTTGTAGTATAATTATGTAATATCAACATTTTATAAAATTTAATATACAAAAAAAAAGCTTATTTTAAATAATATTTGCTAAAAAATTTACAATCATTTTCAGAAAATTTAAAAGACAAATTTCTTTAAAATGAAAATATATTAATATATAAGTGCGATATATGTATAAATAATAATGTAAACATTATTTATTACATGTTACACACATAATACAGGTATATTTACATATACAGGGTGTCCGAATTATCGACGGCAATACGAAAACACTAGGTTCTCTGGGTCATTTTGCGTCGAAAATATCATATAACATTTTGGCCGATTCGACTTCGGTACGAAGTTACACGCAAATAGCCAAATTTTCAATCAGACCGTGTTTTGCACTTTACTGGGATCAATGATGGTCGCCAAGTTCTCCAGACTTAAATTCATTGGATTTCTATTTATGGAGTTGCCTTAAAGAAAAAGTATATGCAACTGTGATTAATTCATTTGAAGAGTTAATTCAGCTTATTGAAAACTGTATTCAAGACCTTCGCCACAAGCAACAGCAAACATTTAGATTGATTCGGTCTATTGAAAAGCATTGTTGTCTATGTATTGGAACTGAAGGAGCACATTTTCAACAATTGCTTTAGGCTTTGTTTGTTTAAAACTGTGGTGATATGCGTGCGTGTGCTTTTGTGGGCTTATGTGTGTAGGTCTTTGTGTGTGAGATCGTTTGTGTGTGTGAATGCATAGGAGTGTATGGAATCAATTATCTTTCACGTCCGTATTGTTGATTCTGGATAAAACCAAAAAAAGATAAAATTTTTCCATTACGAAAATCAATTTTATGCCTACATCATTGTAGTTATTTGTGAATATCTTTGGAACCAGTTGAGACCTATCGTAATGTTATAGCTTAAACGAAAGCTTATGAATGTGGCAAGTTTTTAAACTTATACCGAAAAAATTTTTTCATCATGATTTTTCGACTTATGCTTGAACAAACTTTCATAAAGAAAAATGGCGTTCAGCTAATTGTCAACATTTCTGTAAGTATCTGGATAACCACATGTCCGAATTGTCTTATCTTAACGTCAAATTAAAGATCTCGGTATGCTAATGCTAATAGTGTATCGAAAATTTAAAATCGGTTAATTAGTTATTGAGATATTGATCCCAGTAGAGTGCAAAACATGGTCTGATTGAAAATTTGGTTATTTGCGTGTAACTTGGTACCTAAGTCGAATCGACCAAAATGTTATATGATATTTTCGACGCAAAATGACCCAGAGAATCTAGTGTTTTCGTATTGCCGTCGATAATTCGGACACCCTGTATATTATAAATTTATTTCTGTATATTTAAATAATATGCTATATATTGTATAAAAGTTATATGTATACAAATATATATATATATATTATGTATGAGCTGATGTTTGCTGTCAAATAATATGTAATAATATGCATATGTGTAAGTTTTATAAATAAAAAGCACTTGTCAAGAATACTCCAATTTCAAAATTGTTATTTGATAAAAAAAAAAAAAAATAGAAAAAGGGTTGATTTCAAAAACACATTATAAATATACAAAAGTATAAGGGCTAAATATTGTTTGTGTATATATAAAATAAATTTCAATTTGTATGTCTATAAATAATATATACCATAACAGGAAATTCAGTTAATATTATATAGGAGACAATACATTTCCAATTTAATTGAATTCTTTTGTGTCCTCAAAAATTAAAATATTATTCAAAAATATTGATATTTGTTATATTTTTATATATATTTTGTATTTTATCGATTTATCTATTTATATATACCCATAAATATGTTGTATTACAAATTTAACATATCGCGTGTGTTCCTTAAATTTTTTATTTTGAAAACTTTTCTATATTTATATATATTGTACAATTACAATATATTAAAGGATAATGTAATTTCATGATATATATATATATAATTATCACGTGTGTATGATCTATAAATATCTTTATTTTCAATGAATTTATTAATTTTTTTGGATACAGATATGTATATATATGGAGTCTATAGTCAGTTCACATATGATCAAATATTCTGCAATATTGATATAATTTTACTCAAGCTTTTATATCTAAAAACATAGTAGTCAATAATAATATAATCGTCAACATTTTTAAGTTTTAAGAGAAATTTCCATTATGGACGCCGCCGCCGTCGTTTGTATTTACAATAATAGACGTAATTCTAGTATAGTTGAACTGATGTTAAACATTATTTTAGTAATATTAAATTATAATTGTTCAATTTTTCTTATAGCGCTAACTTTATATATTTTTGCATCTGTGCAAGAAAATACCATATAATATTATAGCATTAATGGAAAATAATAATCTTTTAATTTTTATAATATAACATATACTTATAAATATGTATATGTAAAGGATTATTATACATGAATATATTGTGTCTATATATGCGTATTATGCTTACTTTATTACTTATTTGAGATTAATTACCGTCAGATGAGGTGAGTTTAAGTCATAATATAATATATTAGATTCAAAATTTTACAAATAATATTTCCACAAATAGTTATTATTATTATGGTTTCTAATTGTAAAAAAATGAACGATATTTGGTTAATTTTTGTGTTGTCTGCAAATGAAACTATAAATATATAAATACTCTTTACTCTACTATAAATAAATTTACTAATTATATTTCCCTTACATTTTTTTATACGTCTTTAAGTACACCATAAAAAAACTAGGTGTTGCTTCTTGATTATATTATATTATAAATCTGTAAATATACTAATTGTAAAGTTTGCATTACTTAAAACGGCTCCTGCTAAAAAGAGACTCTTATCCAGTTGATACAAAGTTGTTCAATTGGGTTACCTTTATAGGGTGAAATAATTGTAACTATATAATATATGGAATCCATTCCGTATGAGTTATGGACTTGTGAATTTTTTTTTTAGTAAAAAGATGATTCTAATAATGGATATAATTAAAATCCTCATCTTACGGTATATATTGTAGAAAATTATAGCAATAGCAAGTGTATATTTTTTATTAATTATATATACTCAATTTTATTTACTTTTAATTCCTTATACTCTTATATAATTATATAGAATTGTAGTTATAATATAAAAGTATTGTTTCTGTTGGGAATATGAACAATATATGAGAATAATATTGTATATATAATACAATTTAAATGCAATGTGCACTGAATAAATAATGTATTAATATTTATTTATATACACATTTTACTGTACAACTAGAACGACGACGACGACGACAATTATTTTTAAGTATTTTCAAAATAAATATAGTGGTTTTTCATAAAATCTAAGGCATTGTATTTATATTTTTCAAAATATGGGTATTAGTATTAAATATTTATAAACTAAAAGTATTATATATATGTGTTATATACTATTTCACAGAGTATTACGAAACTTACCAACTATTTAAAAATTTTGAATTAATAATTAGACTTAATTTGAATTTATATAAAATTTTATGAAATTGCACTGATGATGTGTCCGTTTGTCATAATTGAAAATATAAACACAAATTTGTACGAATAGATAAAATTAAATTTTATTCTTAAGAAAATTATCGGTTTTTAGTAAAATTGAGAATTGTGTTAAATATTTGTTAATGATGAAATGGAATTAATAAAATTGAAAAAAATTAAATTAACCATCAACAACTTATGCTACAGCAAAATTATATATAATTTATAAATATTTTAATTTTTCATTTTATAAATAAAAAAAAACCAATTTAATTACATCGCAACAACTAACAAAGCGAGAGAAATTGACAAAAATTTAAGTGTCTCTATAAACAAGTTAAACGGATTTTATATTTTAGGTGATGACTGATGATGAGTATGAAAGAATGTAAAATATATTTATAACATTATACAATTTAGAAAAATATATTTCACTACCAGTAAATTCCTAAAATATTACAGGAAAAATCATCGCATAAATCTATGTGTTGGCGGCGCGTATAAAATAACAAACAGACAGGAGAGTATACATGTGTTTGTTATATCTCTCTATATATATAAGTCTATGGTATTATGTAGTTATTATACGTATAAAATATATATTTATAAACATTCCTTTGTATTTTTATGAAAAATTGTTTAGGTTAAATATATTTTATGTAAAAGTTCACGCTTAAAGCTAACATTTAATTTAAACAAATAAACCGCACATTTTTTTTTATAAACAATTTGAAAAACAATAAAAATCTATTAAAATAATTTAAACTTTCATAATTTTGAATAAAAAATGTTAATATAAATCAAAGATTTTTTGTATTTATAACATTTTAAAATTTAAATAATTTTCAAATACCTATATACATTTTCATTACATGATTGAAATGGCATAAGATAAATAAGATACACATACATTAGAATAATATATTTACAATATTTATGAAATTTTATTGCTTTTATATATGTTTGAACATTATAATAATACATTTTTTATTATTATTATTATTATTGCATATAAAATAAATATTGATATTTGAATTGTATTGTATGTATACGTATACGCGAGTATATGTATGTGCTCACATGTATTATTTATTATCATATCAGTATATTAGGTAATAATAATAATAATAATAATAATAATAAAATCATCAAATGTTGATTACTACATATATATTATTTCTAAAAATTGTATTTTCATAACATTAATTTCATCCTATAAAAATATAACAATGATCACAATAATTAATTGTAACAATTCAATACACTGTCAAAAAGATATTTATATAATGAGAATAATATTGATTTAACTAGAACAATTTAATTTTATTACAAATATTATGTGCCTCTTTGCTATATACATAAATATATATGTATACAGTATGTCCAACAAGGAAATGCGACATATTAAATAGCAATCGACATGATGCGCTAGTTTAAATTTGATCTCCATATAATGAGTTTACAATTTTATGTGCATAATATAAAAGTATGTCACAGATAAAAAGATTGCGATTAAAAGTCGGTGGCATATTGTAAATATAAAAAAGCAACTGATCAAAAACGGAAAGCTTCAGTTTCTATTATTGTATTATATCCTAGTGAAATAATTAATATTAATATTAATATGAATGAAAAACACGATCTTGTTGAACTGACTGTATACATAATACAATTTACGTATTTATTATAAACTTATATATCTAGTGAATATCTCAATTAAGTATAGAATATATATCTATTGTTATTATACATATATACATACTGGGATATTTGTGATTAGTGAACTACTATTACAGTATAAGAGTACATGTGTTGTATCTGTATATGTATAGATCCATTTGATAAGAATGTCAGACATACATATAAATAAATCCATGATATATGGGATGACACATCTTAATAATAATATCTATTTTCATTTAAATATATGGAAGTCATTAAATATTGTAATTTTACATTATTTATAGAGATAAAATAAATTTGACTGATATCGCTCTTCTAATTTATTAAACCACAACTACATTTATAATATATTGTGCGTGGAATGGAAAATATACAATTTCAAAAGTTACTACAAAAAAGTAGTATCCTGTGTCATGTCTATGATATCGCAACAGCTATGTTTGTAATATCCCAATGATATCCCTATGATATCTATACGCTCTTAGAACAGTTATGAAATATCACAAAGACATTCCAGAGATGCAGTAAATTGTGTAGACATGTTGAGACATTTATTGAATGATATCCGTAAGAACATAACAAAGGCGGCCAGAAGTAGATCCCAGAAATATCCGTATACGGTGTCGTGTGATATATCCTACATATGCAATCCTATATACAGACGTTCATGGGTTCTCTTTATGTTGTGTCCCACACAGTACTGTAAGAAAACAGGAATATTACAATACAAAAATTTGATTATTTTGAAAATTGGAAAACATATGCAATCATTAATAACCGCCATGTTTCCATAAATAAATAAATAGTTTTCTATACAATATTTCAAAATATTGATGTTTTACTTCATAAATTTCATATTGACAGGGTGTTAGCTGGGAATGTTTATCATTTTGGTATACCTGCATTTATCAAGTCTATATGTGGCAGTCGTGATAGATAAATGTGAAAAATTAATTATGGAAAATTACTCGATAAACCAGCGTGTTTTTCAATCAATTATTTTGATATAAATTACTTGAAATTTAGGGTAGAAATAATTGCCTTCAATCTAAATAAATGAGTATCGTTTATTGAAATATTTTAAAGGATTAAGGAATTCTGTTGTAGATAAGAAGTACAAGCCTGGGGACTACAAGATACGAGAATATCAGCTGAAAACATTGCTGATATCTTAGAAAGTGTTGAAAATAACATTACAATGGAATTACTGTAGGTAGTAAACCTTCCCCGCGAACACTTCGTTTGAAATAAATCTTACCTTTATACTTTATATACTTTCATTTCTAATTTGTATCTTATAAAGTGACGTATATATAGTTATGGTTATGGTATAGTTTCTAAAAATACTCATCCAATAATATACAATAAATTCAATTGGGATTTATATTTTATTTTATTTATAGTCATCAAAACAAATATAGAGAATAATTGCTAATCAAATGTGAATCTAAAATATTCACTCAAGTATTTTCATATAATTTTTTATTTATTATCTTTTTCTTGTTTTAAAATTAATATACCATAATTTATTTTACCATAACGTTTTTATGGAAAAAAAAAAAATAAAAAATATGTTACCCACTGGAATATGATGATAGTGTCATGCGGTGTCATAATATTGTAACTTTAATTTATGATATTTTAAAGATAATAATTTTTATTTTTTTAAGTAAAAGTTTTATTCCTTAGTCCTTCCTTCCTACAGGAAAATTTTATTTAATCCTAATATGTGTCACAAAATTTGTCAAAATCCCTGTTGTTACTTCATTGCTTTTTATACTTTATTAATATCAATTTTATTATGAACTATTATATCAATTATCAAAGATTAACGAATTTAACTTTTTATAGTTGTTGTAAATAGCTTTAAATTTTTATACTATTATAGTTAGTTACAACTATGTATATGATAAATATTATATACGAACACCGGAAAGTTTAGCAATATCTGATCTATTTTTACAATATATAAGCTGCTATTATACCAAGTTTATACCAATTTAAAATGAGGTCTTTTTTTTGTATAGAGTTAATATTGACGTATGCTATTTATCTCATCATTTTATTCTTTCATTTTTTTTTATATATATTTAATAATGTATATAATATTATAAAATAATTTCTATAAATAGAGTTATATAAATACCAAATATAATATTATATGTTTAATATATAGTGCTGCATTTATGAATTTGATGATCATTTGAACTATATTTTCTCGCATTTATATTTTCAAATAAAACTTATATAAGTATACGTCATATTTTCACAAAATACGATATATAGTTATATTAAATTTACTTTATTACATGTCGATTTGAACCGGGTATTCATCACATAATTCCGAAATTTCGATTTTACTGAATGACATATATGATTCACATTTTCACAATATATAATCGAAATTAAAATTCCTTTCAAATATCGAATAATTCATCAAACAAAACATAACATTTAATTTATAGTTATTTATTTGCTTATAATATAACAATAGATAAATAATAAATTATTAGTGCTGATTTTATAGAGTTCCTTCCGTATTGCATTACTTATTTACTTTTATTCCATGGCATTATAACCCAGGTCCGGTTTTTGCCTTCTCCCACCTGACCTATCCGCAGTTAATGTCTTCCAATCCGGAATTTTAGGGATCTTTATATCACAGTTTACTATATCTAGTAATCTATCCTAAGGTCTTCCGGGTCTCCTTCTACCTTCTGGATTACCATTCAACAGTTTTTTTTGGCACACGTTCCTCCTCCATGAGTAATACGTGTCCAAGCCATGTTAATCAATTGGTTTTGATTGTTTTGACAATATTTAGTTGACCGTAAAACTTGTCTAATTCAAAATTGTATCTTCTCCTCCAACCATTATGTTCTTTGACGGGACCATCTTTCGTTCAAAAATACGTATTGCACTGCGGTGTGTACTTATTAACAACCCATTAGAAATGATGAGCGAAAAATGCAAAAAATGTTAAAATGAAATAATTACTGTTGTGGTATTATACCGATCTCTGGAAACTTACCATATAAGTGATGAAAAACATTTATGTTACAATTAATTTAACTATAAAAATATATGAAAATTCATTATTTCAGAATTAAATTTGAAAAAATAATAAATTGTAAATAAATTTTCGTTGTATTTCTATAAATAAATCATTTGCTTATATTTATAAACCGTTGTCGTCAGATATAATAAGTATATAGGGCATGGCCCTCACTCATCTTGGTTCCCGCGGGTTACAATCGTAAAGTCCCATATATTGTATATTCGGCACTTATAATATATTACAAAGATATATTGATCCCATATTGTTTGATTTATTATAGGTATATATTTTTTAACTTTATATACACAAAGTATCAAATATATTATATTCTTTACTCAATACATATATACCTATATATATATATGGCATTTGGTATATAATATAAACGTGGAATGTTATAGCAATTTTCCTTTTATTTAAAGTTGTCCTTTCCTCTTTTTTTTTTTTATACATACAATAAAAAATTTTTTTTTGCCTAAATGTATTTGTGTAAAAAGATAACAAGAATGAATGATTTGTATATACATAATATTAATATATGGTATATATGAGTGTTTCTAACGTATACATTTTTAATAAAGTAGGTATATATATATATATGGTACAATAGTCTAAAGAAAAATATCTATAAATAAATAATAAGTTTCCAATTAAACGGGTTGGAAAAAATTTATTTCATAGTCATTTACTTCCATTTATGTATATATTTATAATTCCAATACCTATATTAAGTATTAATTTTATACAGTAATCGAAATACAAAATGAAAAAAGGAAAAAAACGAATCAAACATTTATAAAGAAAATAAATCATATATATCATAAGAATGACATTATTCAGTTTTATATCAGACAAAACATACACATATTATACAAAATTATATATATTCGTCGTATATAACACATATATACAAATTTATGTTCGTAGACATATATTCTATAGCTAAAGAAATGCTTATATATGGAAAGGCAAAAGTTAAACAAACATACATGTTATTAAATACTGAAGGTATTTATAAACTGATAAAAAAAAAGAGAAAAAACCTCAACCCTTTTTATTTAAAATATAAAAAAACTCTGTATTTATGTACAACACAACATAATTAATGGAAACTTTTTTAAAGCACATATCATCCGCATATATATATACTACACATTGGTACTATGAACAATATGCGTATATAGGGAAATGTGGTGAACAAATACATTATAAAAACGATTAAATTTCTATATAATACAATACATTTATGAGTAAGCAAAAACAGTAAAATACTTAAAGATGAAATTTCGTATTTTTTGGCAAAAATAATTAAAATAAGCTTTAATACTTTAATACACCGCCCGTATGAAAAATAAATAACACAAAAAAAAAATTAAAATTGTATATAATTAGTAATTTTTTTGAAGCCGGAAGTGTTTTTATTTTGTAAATGTTGTTCACACAAAGTGTAATAATAATATAAAAGTTTCTGCATTTATGTATATGTGGCGACATCGATATAACCAAAATTGGTTCAAGGCAACCCACAGAAATGTGACATTTTTGAATTTGAAACTTTTGGAATAGAAGAATAACGAAAGAAATAAAAAAAAAACAATATAGGAAGTAAAAAATAAATTATAGAATTAATTGTTTTTATAAATAAAACTATATACTTTCTGCTAGATATAGGTCAATGTCATGCGAAAGATTCGTTACACACATGTGACCAATCTATTTGGTATATTACAATAACTTTATGCTTTAATGTTACTATTATCGATGATATTATATAATTAAGAAAATTAATCGAAAAAATATCAAAATTTAAGTGGAATTATCAATAAATTAATAAATATTGTAGTAATATAATTATTTTTGCGATTACATATAACCCAAATAATTACAAATATAACATTACTAATATTACAAACAAACATTGTTATAATGATATGTTTATTTTTTTAATTTATTTATATTTTAGTATTTGTTTGCATCAAGTTTTATACCACAACAACAATATTATTACATATATAATATAGATGCAGGTGATATTAGGATCGGTATTGTGAAAGACATTAGCTGTTACAGCAGAAGGCTAAAACCTCACCAGAATTTTAAAGCCTTATATGCAGTTAGCAGTAAGTAAGTAAGTAGCATAATTGTCGGATTGTTGTATATGTCATTTCTTAATTCAGTCTATGTTAAAATTTTCTCTATTTTTTTTTTTCATAAATCATAATACTATTTTCACACTACAACACACAATAAAGTTTCATGTCATACAAACAAAGCATTTTTTTTTTAATAAAATTAAATCTTTTTAAACGTTTTCTACATATATAGTCTCTATTCCCATTTCATATAATAATAGTATAGATTAAGTTAGGAAGGAAAAGGAAATGCAACGGATGAAATGTATAATAAGTTATTTGTTAGCTGAAAATGGAGTCAAACAAATATATCATTTTCATATACGATAATTAAATATATATAATTTCGTGTATATGTGTATAATATAATCAGTAAAAATATATATTTCAAACAGTTTTACATAAATATAGCATATAATAATCAAATTATTTTAAAAGCAATCTCACTAAAATGCAAATTTCAATATTGAATTATCATGGAACACAATATACACATATAACAATATACTACACACATAAATACAATATATAAATATATTTAAATTGCTGCTATTACAAAAATATGTTAATTAATAATTAAAAAATTAATATATTATATATTTTTGATTATTTTCAAAATCAATTTTATATATAATATACAGTAAAGGTGTGACAAAACACATTTTGTGAAAATCAAAAATCATATACATTTTGAATCGAAAATTATATTAGTAAAAAAACATTTTATTAACATGGAATACAATTTGAAATAGAATGAGTTTTCATAAAATGTGGTCGATACTTACTTCATATTGTATCGCTAGCCAAAATTGTGTATGAGCATTTAACAGTTCGTTTCACAAATGAAAAAAATACACTAAAACTAAAAAAATTAATTCGAAATCAAATGGTGTACATTTGAAGTTTGATGACCACACCATTTTAATACAGTTACGTATATATCGTTATATTTAAAAGATAATTGTAACCTAATTAAACGTTGTAAATTTTTGAATTTTACACAAATTAGAAAGTATACATAATCTTATATGGTCCTCTTGTCACAATTTTTTCAATGAAAAATTAAGATAGATTGCCAATATAAAAAAAATATTGTCAACATTACAATTTGAAGAATAGTGAATGAAGTGTAAAAACTATAGTGAATTTAATATAATAACCCTAGCAAAATATTATATTGACAGATTTACAATGAGAGTCGCCTTATCATAGGAATTTCGTGATAGAGATATCTATGGACGACAACAGAAACAATTCTAGCAAATGATGTATAGGAGTTTCCTTAAGAAATTTATGTTACAATTACAATACAATGCAATGCCGTTCAATAGATACTTTGTATATGTTAAATAATATTTAGAGATCACTATATAACTTTGGACTTTGGTTAATGTACATCAATTACAAAATTATTTTTTAATCATTTGCGAAAGTATCATGAAAATTTATATATATTTTTCTAAAAATATCTGCAATAGTCTATTTTTAATATTATGATATGTATGTACAACTTCATTTCAGATAACCAAATTATATTGTATCTATATACTATCTGCGCTATAAATTTTGAAAGTATAGACACTACCAAAACCCAATAAATTATCCAATCATCCATTATTGGTTATTTAGTGGTATGATAAATTTCAATTATATATTATATTTTAATATTCTTAATATGTTTTTTTATTATATCGGTTCAATTTGGGGTAAAGTATTTATATTAAATATTAAAAAGCTTAAAGTTTATCATAAAATTTTTACAATTATTACCAAAGATCTATAAATAATAGTTAAAATACACTTGTATAGAATAGACAATATTTTCACTAAAACATTCTCCCGTCTCCATGGAATCTTTTTTTATGAATTATATTAATATTCAATTTTCTGTCATTTAGGGGAACTATCTTTGCAACTAAAATTCATATTGCCGAAACTCATATTAGTAGATAGTAGAACATCGAAAAATCTATATAAAATTATATTATTATAAAAGTATATAATCACTAATAGTTCAAAAAGTCGAACCTCACAATAACTATTCGTATGTGTGAACAAATGCCTCTGCGAATTGAACATCGACAATACAATGGTTTTAAATTTTTCTGTGATTCAAATCTATTTATCATCAGTTTTTGACGGTATGAAGTTTAGTTGTTGTTGAGATTTGTATTTTTGAACTTTAGATCTCTAATAATATAATTTTATATAAATATGATATTTCGAGTTATGAAATTTAGCCGTTGTGCAGTGTCACTTTTTACATTTTAATTCTTGATGGTGATTGTAAAAATTCATCCAAATACTATTCCTCTTGTGTGTGGCTTATGGTTGTATGTGTAATTTATACTGTCTAGCATTTTGTGGATAAAACATCTTACCTTCTTCACAAATTAGTTTTTAATGGGTATATATATAACATGATGTAAATAACGATCTCGTGCAAAAGTGTATAAATACAATCTTCAAAATGTTATATAACGAAAAATTATTTTTAAATTTATTATTTATTACTATACCAATTATTAGGTGCAATAACTTCAACAAGCAAAAAATTGTCGCCAATATAAATGTTAACATTCCGTTTTCATTTTATTATTATTATTATTATTATTATTATTATTATTATTATTATTTCTATAGATAAAATATAAAGAAATTTTTTTTTATATAAAATTTTTATACTTAAAATTTAAGCGTTACGTTAAAACATTGTTTAAACATTAAAATGAATAATCAATAAAAGACAATTAATTTTGCATGATCAAATACAATTTATTTGTAACAGAAAAACAAATTTACGAAAGCATTAATTAAATTACTATTCCATAAACAAACATTTTTTAACTCTAAACTCTTATTTAATTATATATAATTTCAACACTGACATAACAACTATTCCAGAAATTAACTATATTAATTAATTAATAAATTTATTATCTATAAATACAAACTATATATGGTATATATGGTTTTATCTTAAAAAATTGATTAACAACAAAATATTTTTTATTTACATAATGTATTATTTAAAATCAATATACAAAAAATAATAGCTATGTAAAGAGAAAAATGAGTACACAAATTGGAAAAACATAAAATATTCAATTGAATGAAAAAATATGCCGTATTTAATTTGTATTTATGTGTATAACATATACCATATATATTTGATTAACCTCTAAGCAAGGCTATATACCATTTATATATATACTATACGCTTACTAATATACAATATATTGATAAATAAACGATTTGAATATAAAAAACAATCAATGGAATGTGATATAAATATTTTCATTTTGGTTATGTTCACTGTATGTAAATTTAACTGTATATAAATATATAGGAGTATATATATGAAACATTTTCCAAATTCTATAATATAAATGTACGAGTACGAGCACATATATGGTATGTTATATATGAAAAAATGACATTTGATGACTATCGTGTATAATAAAATCTATTATATATTTGAATACACAACACAACAGCGAATAAAGGATTGAAAAATCAATATTTTACTTTTAGGTTTGGCCGCGCATTTAAAACTGATGCTACTGTATAATATCCTTTTACTTGAAAAAGCGCATGTTTTATTTTGTATTTAAGGTTAATTTTTTTTTGTGTGTGTATATAAAAATATTGTTATGAAATTTTGTTATTATTTGGTGAATATTTGAAGTAAAGTTAATTTTATCCTAAAAATAATTCTCTAAAAATATTATTTTAAGTTTTGTAATTAATGTATGCCATACATACAATATATAACATGTAAATAAATAAATATCATTGATAAACAAAATTTTAATAATAATATGCACACAAAAACCGTATAAATATATATTAATTATATTGTCGTGTGTTTGCCAAAAAAAAAGGATAAATAAAAAAAAAAGGATAAAATAAAAAGAAAAAAGGGTTAACACATATTTGTGTAAATAAATAAGTAAAAATTAAATTACATGTTACATTAAAATATATTATTATAATGTATAAGGAACATTTTAATTCTATAATTAAATTTTCATATTAATGATACTCGGCGGTGGTGGTTCTTTTATATTCTTTATTATATATTTTCATCATACAGGCGTTATTATTATTAATTTTTGTTGTTATATACTTTACGTATAGGTGTAAATTCTATTTCCGCTATACCTATAACATTTATTTTCTTACATATACGTATAGCATATGTGAATATTTGCTTTTATATTCATATGTAAAGTATGCAAAGACCATGTGAATTTTATAATATATTTTATATTATAATTATAATAATATTTATAACACACTATTAACACACACACACACTGCACAATAACTTTTTTTTATTCTATAGTTGGTACAACTTTTAAATTTACTATTTCCCACTTTTAACCGTACACAATAATTTTCTATATATTTTTCTGTAAATTGTGTTTGAAAGATTATTTAATTATAATATTATATGAATTAATGTAATTTTTCTATATGAATTTATTAAATATTATAAACATAAAATAAATTCAAAACTATTTGAAATGTTCGAGTTATTTTTATCAATATAATATAATAGTCTTCAATTTTTTTTCTCAATCATTTTCCAGTTGCCTACACTAGTTTTTATCTATAGCGCAAAAATGCCACCATAACTATATGAATAATATTATTATATTCTATTATTAATAAATTATTATTATCATTATTACAAATAATATAACCATGCCGATGATGCATATACGTCGATATTATTATAAATTTATATATGAAACTTTTTCGTTATTAATATATTTCAAAACAAATACACATATTGACTTATATATATTTATATATATATATTTATATTAGTATCCTTAAACTGGATAAACATATAATCATATTATATATATATATATATTATATACTATAAAATGTACATTCTTCATGGAAAAATGCTGTAATAATAAAGTTTTAAAAAAATAATTTTTGTTTGAGATCGTATTTTTTCTAACAGCGTAATAAAAAAAAAAAAACTTTTCTTATTATAAGAAGTTATATTCTCCATCAAAATTTTTACGCAATCTATGTTATATATACCTACACGAGTGTATGTACACATAGATCATTTTTAATATATTGTATATAACATATATATGGTATATACCATATAATATTTTTTACCATACATACATGTTTATTCTTTTATATATTTATAATATTATATGTTTATTATAAATGAATATATATTTTATTTTCATTCTTTTTTCAGTTTGTCATCGTCTTTAGAAATTTTTATTGTATGGTGATGTATATAATTATATATACAATATCTGTATGGAAAACTTTTTTAATAGAATTTAATTCATATTGATTATTTTTGTAAAAACTTGAAAGCTTGTTATAATTTAATTTAAAATATTATTTGCATATGATCATATTCGTTAAATTGTGTATACATGCACTCGTATTTGAAATATATATATATATATATATTATATACATGTACAATACATTATATATTAATGTACATATTGTTAAAATAAGTTTTTGAAATTTTAATAAACTTATATGAATATTATTCTGAGGTCATTGCGACATTCATTATGTGGTAAGCGCAGGCTTATCGTATATACGATATTGTAATTTAAAATATAGTTACCATTTCTACATAAATTCTCTGTATCAAAAATTAGCTTTAATATCAATAATTTAATAATATTTTACATAAATTTTAATTTTACAATATATATATATTTTTTTCTAAAACAAGCTTGAAATTAAAAATTTGAATACTAATTATAATATTTTATTAAGAGATATTTAATTAAATTGAAAACACCAATTTAATGTTCAATTTAATTTTACTTCACTCTAATTCCAATGGACTTTATTTAATATATACAAAATTATGAAAAATATAAATTTAGTTTAATTGTATTACGTAGAATTAATATATTAATATATAAGTGAAAGTGTTACTTTATCGTTTTAATGTATATGATGCTACATATTAAAATAAATATGAATTAAAATCCAAATTTTGTTATACACTTTACGCACACATATAATTATAGTAAACATGATTTTTTTTTTTTTTAATGCAGGATTATTTAACATTTTTATTTCTATAATTCTATTTATTGTTAGAGCACAATTTTTATTTATATAATCCAACATATAGGAGTAAATATATGCGGATTTATGCTACCATGTGTAAATGAAAGAATTATATAGATTTTTTTTTGCGTGATTTGAAATATAAAATTATTATTTACTTTTAAATAAATATAGTTAAATTTTTTCAATACTAAATGTCGGTTTACTCTATCTATTCACCATTAAAATAAAAATTTCATCAATCGATCAATCAGATCAGATATGTGTATAGATTTGAATTGAACATACACGTTTTAAAATAGCAATACGGTTAATGTACAAATAGTAAAATTAATTGAATTATTGGTAAATGCATTACTGCATTGTATATTAACTGATTTATTTATAAGTTGCAAAATTTTTTTTTTTTCTTTGGTGACATTATATTAATAGCGGATAATTGTCTGATTGAATCAACCCATTAATAAATGTGCCCTATATACACTATACAGTCGAAAGATATGATTTAATTATGACCAACGAATATTTTTGAAAATATATGCTATTAAGAGAAAATATATTACACACACAACACTAAATATAAGTGGTGGGTTACACATAAGAATTGAATTAATAAATTATGAATTCTTAGTATCCGCGTAGTACATAACTTCAATAATAATTAAATTAATTTAAAAGAAATTGGAACGAAATACAAAAATTCGTTTTACTTTTTGTGTATATCCGAATCCGAGTCATATTCATAATATATTTTTATTCACAGCAGAATCATTCTTTATAAGATTTCTGTCAAAATTGCCGAAACATTATTTTTGAGTATTTTCTGTGTTACAGGTAATTGCAGTAAACAACTATTGCGTTTTTTTTTAAATGGAACAAAAGAAAATTTCGTGCAGTGATAAAACATTTTCCATATAACAGTTTGTACAATAAAATTAATCAAAGAGAATTTAGATTTTGTCTCAAAATAAATTATACACATTTTTTAGTTTTCTTGCAGCAAGAAACAATAGATTTTTATGTTTAAAAAAGTTTTAAATGTATATCCAATTATGCTTTTTTTATATCGAGAATTATGCTCAAAACGACGTAAATATAGTTTTTAGTACAGTGATTAAAAAGAATATTCAACTTGAGTCCAAAACTGCATCGCTTATAGAAGATAGTACCACTGCTTAAAAAGAAAATAATGGATTAATAAGTGATATTAATAAATCTTATTCGATTGTGATTGGTAAATAGTTGATTTTCCAATAAGTGTATACGTAAAATTGATTATATCGTTGAAGACAAATAATCCAAATGATTATCACACATGCTAAAGTCTTATTGAATAAATTACTTCAAGAATTCTAATTTTATCTGAATAAAAAAATTGGACCATATATTCAATAAGTAATGAAGGCAAATTAGAAGTAAATAGAGATAATATGGTTATAAATTAGAATTGCATGCAAATGAATAGAATTTATTTGATCGTACACGTATAATGAATGTCTTTTTCATAATTTAATATACTGTGTCTAAACTTATCACATATTTCAAATGGAACTATTTCAATATAAATATATAATATAAGGAACTATAGTTGGATTTGCCTTTCAAAATACATAAAATAATAAAATATAGAAATAGAAACTTTATTAAATTTCTGCAACTGAACTATAAGCTTATCAAAATTTCTAAACCATAAAAATTAAAAATTATCGTATAAATATTTTCCTATTATATTAAATCCTTTATCATTATTATATTAAATTATGAAATATAAAAATTAAAATTTAAATATATATTTTAGAATTACTATCTCTATATATGTAGTTTTGAGAAACAGTATATCTATTACATTACAACAATAGATTTAAACGACTGTAAAAATCATGCACATAAATTTATATATTTTAAATTTTTTTTTTTTATTTAGATAAAAGCCCTTTTCAAAATTTTAAAAAACTACTATATATTTATTTAATTTTTAAATACACATACCAAAAAAATTATAAGATCAAAAGAAAATTGTACATATCTCTTTGTATTTTCTAATAATAATAGATATTCGCACAAGTACACAATGTTGAAGTATATAAATAATAGTAAAATGAACATCGTATATATGACAAATGCAGATAAAAGATAAAAGAACTAATATATTTCGTTCATTTTAATATTATATAGTTGAATACATTGATTTCGTTATTCTTTTATACATTATACATGGGACAAGTATTTTTTTTCTCCATAGTTCTGATGGTATATTCTCTGTAACTGAAATAATATTTCCACTTCCATAAATAAAAAGTTGTATATATATATTGTATATGTACCACCATATCTTGCATGCAATATTTATAATATGTATGTAAAATACATTCGCACATATGAAATTTTCCAATAATACATTCACACAAAAGAAATTAGGATTTAGTTAATTATGTAAATATATACATTTTCAAAAAAATCAAATTGAATGAATTTTTCTTTATATTATTATACAATACATACAACAGCATATAATATCAAAAGCTATATACATGTGCAAAAAAAAAGTTGCGTTAATAATTAAATTTCAATTTTGTTCAATTTGAATACATGTTTTTATAAATTCTTTTTATGTGTGCTACACAGAAATAAAAGGTTATCTATAAGAAACATATAACCAGCTATGCTTAAACATATATGTTTATTATATATATATATACGTGTTTGTGTGTGTGTTCACTATAATAATAAAATGATTAAAAAAGTTAAATCCTTTGTAATAACCTTATATGTTCATAATATAAGAAAATCTGATGGAAAAGTATATAATTTAATTTTATTAACATATTTGAAAGAGAATTAAATTTGCAATATATATATAATTTGATTTACTTGACATTAAGAAGACAAAAAAAATTGGATTTATTTGTCAATCTGAACAATCTGTCTGTACTGTTTGTATAAGCAGTATAAATAAACGCGAATACGAATACCTATAACAGTTTTTTCGCAAGAAAATTATTTTCTGACTTTTCTGAAATGTACAAAATTTTAAATCTTCTTATAAATTAAAGTAATGAAAATGTTTTCATTTTATTTTTTCTATTTTTTCCGTTTCGTCTATTTTCATTTTGTCATTTTTGTCTTTTCGAAAACTAAATTAAAATAAAAAAAAAAAAATGATGAAGCAAAGTAAACTATAATAAAAGTATGAAGTTTCTATATAGAAGATATATTCATTGGTATTTATTATAAATTTCATTTACAGCTGCGGCTGCAGACAAAAACACTCGTCCCCCCCATCAACTAACAATAATTCTATATTAATAAAATTTTAATGTCACAAACAATTATATATTGGTGTGGGTGCAGCCGACATGTCTATTGTATGGTATGAACTGATGCAAGGTTAGCACATGTTCTATACAAATTTTTATTTTTAAATCAATTTTAGTCAAATATAATTAGAAATATGAATATTCTAAACAAAATTTTATGTTAAATAAATATTTTTTAACAATTTTTTTTAATTTATTATTACCAAACGAACATTTTCATTTTGTATTTAACAAATTTTTTTTTTGTTGACATTCGGTTGCTGAAATTTATATGGGTGAAGCCATATTTTGCGTGATTAACTGAAATGTTTAACATATGATATGAAATTTTTAAAAATTAAAAAAATTATAAATTTGGGAATAAAAATATAAAACTGTGCTTTCTTTTTGTCTGTAGCTGTACCTGCACATGAAATAGCTTTATCAACTCGCTGCTACTTTTTCAGAAAGTATAAATATATAATAATATGTTTATATGCACATAATATATTTATATAGTGAATGTATGATACTCTGTATACTAGTAGCTAGTAGTTATATAGAATGATAGAATATAACATATACTATTATATATGTACTTTGTACTATATAGTTATTATTACTTATATGCAATATACAGGGTGTCCCAATTATCGACGGCAATACGAAAACACTAGATTCTCTGGGTCATTTTGCGTCGAAAATATCATATAACATTTTGGCCGATTCGACTTAGGTACCAAGTTACACGCAAATAACCAAATTTTCAATCAGACCATGTTTTGCACTCTACTGGGATCAATATCTCAATAACTAATTAACCGATTTTAAATTTTTAATACACTATTACCATTAGTATACCGAGATCTTTAATTTGACGTTAAGATAAGGCCATTCGGACATGTGGTTATCCAGATACTTACAGGAATGTTGACGATTAGCTGAACGCCATTTTTCTTTTTGAAAGTTTGTTCAAGCATAAGTCGAAAAATCATAATGAAAAAAATTTTTCGGTATAAGTTTAAAAACTGGCCACATTCATAAGCTTTCGTTTAAGCTATAACATTACGATAGGTCTCAACTGGTTCCAAAGATATACACAAATAACTACAACGACGTAGGCATAAAATTGATTTTCTCAATGGAAAAATTTTAACTTTTTTTGGTTTTATCCAGAACCAACAATACGGACGTGACAGAAAATTGATTCCAAACACTCCTATGCATTCACACAAACCTTCACACACACAAATGATCTCACACACAAAGGCCCACACACATAAACCCACAAAAGCACACTCACGCATATCACCACAGTTTTAAACAAACAAAGCCTAAAGTAATTGCTGAAAATGTACTCCTTCAGCTCGAATACATAAGCAACAATGCTTTTAAATAGATCGAATCAATCTAAGTGTTTGTTGTGACTTGTGGCGAAATTCTTGGATACAGTCTTCAGTACGTTGAATCAACTCTTCACGTGAATTAATCACAGTTGCAAAGACTTTTTCTTCAAGGCAACCCCATAAATCGAAATCAAACGGATTTAATTCTGGAGAACGTGGCGACCAGCTAATGGGCCCACCTCTGACAATCCATCTTTGAACGAGTGCAGATGTGGTTTCAACATGATGGTAGCCCAGCGCACTATGGAGGGAATGTTAGATGTTGACTGGACGCAAACTTTTATCAAAGATGGATTGGCAGAGGTGGGCCCATAAGATGGTCGCCAAGGTCTCCAGACTTAAATCCATTTGATTTCTATTTATGGAGTTGCCTTAAAGAAAAGTATATGTAACTGTGACTAATTCACTTGAAGAGTTAATTCAGCTTATTGAAAACTGTATTCAAGACCTTCGCCACAAGCAACAGCAAACACTTAGATTGGTTCGGTCTATTTAAAAGCATTGTTGTCTATGTATTCGAGCTGAAGGAGCACATTTTCAACAATTACTTTAGGCTTTGTTTGTTTAAAACTGTGGTGATATGCGTGCGTGTGCTTTTGTGGGTTTATGTGTGTGGGCCTTTGTGTGTGAGATCGTTTGTGTGTGCGTGAAGGTTTGTGTGATTGCATAGGAGTGTATGGAATCAATTATCTGTCACGTCCGTATTGTTGGTTCTGGATAAAACCAAAAAAAGATAAAATTTTTCCATAGCGAAAATCAATTTTATGCCTACATCGTTGTAGTTATTTGTGTATATCTTTGGAACCAGTTGAGACCTATCGTAATGTTGTAGCTTAAACGAAAGCTTATGAATGTGGCCAGTTTTTAAACTTATACCGAAAAATTTTTTTCATCATGATTTTTCGACTTATGCTTGAACAAACTTTCAAAAAGAAAAATGGCGTTCAGCTAATCGTCAACATTCCTGTAAGTATCTGGATAACCACATGTCCGAATGGCCTTATCTTAACGTCAAATTAAAGATCTCGGTATACTAATGGTAATAGTGTATTAAAAATTTAAAATCGGTTAATTAGTTATTGAGATATTGATCCCAGTAGAGTGCAAAACATGGTCTGATTGAAAATTTGGTTATTTGCGTGTAACTTGGTACCTAAGTCGAATCGGCCAAAATGTTATATGATATTTTCGACGCAAAATGACCCAGAGAATCTAGTGTTTTCGTATTGCCGTCGATAATTGGGACACCCTGTATATATGGAACGCAATGTATAATATAAAAATATAAGAAAATCCCCTTCGGGACAATATTTATTTATGTTTAGTTTATTGATAATATTTTAGTAAATTATTTGAGAGTACTATGGTAAATTTTTTTTTTTTATTTGTATATGGAATTATTTTTATATTTAATAGAAACAAAAAAAAATATGGCCAAAAAGTTATACATCGGTTTTTTTCTATCAATTTTGATTTTTAAAGTATTTTATTAAAATGTATATATTATAAAATAATAAATAGTTAATATGTATATTTAATTATTTTCTTAGAACAATATATAGCTATTTAATATCACACATATGACCTCAAGCGATATATAACACCATAAATTTATAATATATTGTATTTGTAAAATAATTTACAGAACAAATATGCATTTATTTGTGCATATATTAACACGTCCCTTTTTAGTACAATTAGTATATTAGATATGTATTTGGCTACAAATACTTCGTACATAAATTGAAGAATAATATATAAAAGGTTTGATATTTTAACATAATTTAAAATATAAATTAAATTTACTTTAAATAAGGTGTTTAGTATTTGCCATTTTTTTACGTATATATATATATATTTATTAAGTTATGCAAAATATAGACTAGCGTGGAATCATATAAGGTAATAAGTGACAGTCACTGTGGTAATATTCCAAAAGTGATCACCTATTTTGTTGGCAATATGTAAGGTGATCACTTTTAAAATCACCGAAAGGTGATTTTTATAATGCCATTTGCATCGGTGGTGAGAAAAAAATATATTTTGATATGTTCTTTCTTTATATTACTGCTAAAAATAATATAAAATCTACAAATAAATCATGGAAATATAATAAAAATCAAGATAATAAAATTTTAGCATTAATAAAAAATATAAATGTTCAGTTCAGATTGGATTGAATTATATTTTTCAGGTACTAAAGAACACAATGGATTGTAATTTTTAATAAAAAAATTTTATTTTTACTAATAAATTTTACATTATAAAAGTTTACGAATTAAAATAATTTGTAAACAATTTATTAAAATATTTAAATTGAATTTTCGATCGTGAATGTAGCAAATATTATATCATTATTTTTCTTTTAACACAACTATAGAATAACATATATCTATTGGTTATTGCCTTACGGAAATTGATAAAATATATTGCTAAGCCATTCTGAAAAACGCAAGTACAAATATTTGATAAAATATATTATTTCAAATGTTAATGTTAATTACAAAAAAATTGCGAAATGTTATCTTGAATATAATATGAAAATTAAATATTTTCCTTTAATTTATTTTAATATTTTGCGTAACACACCGACCGATTCACAACAAATAACAATGAAAACATTTCTTTTTTCTCAAAAAAATATAAACTTATACACAAAAGGACAGCAAAAAAGCTATATACATATTCCACCGGTGATATCGCCATAGCCAATGCAACATTTATAAAACGGTGACAGTGACTGTCACTTATCACCTTACATGATTTCACCCCTGATTATATATGATCCTGATCCTATGGCTAAAAGATATATATATCTATAAAGATAATTTAATTTTAAAGATCAATATTTGTTTGTTAAGTTCTTTATTTTCGTGTATTTAATGATTTTTTCTTATTGTTTGACTAGACATGATAACAAATAAATCAAAGATTTTATAAGTTTGAAATTCAAATAATTTATGAAATGTGTATCAATCAACCGTTTTATTATCAGTATGGCATTGTAATTGTGTATATATGCGTACGTAAATATTATTATAAAAACTCTAAATTATGGTTCATAAACGTGATAAAATAAATTATCAAAAATATATTATATTCTATATGAATACGAAATAAAAACATGCTAAATCTATGATGGTGTGTTAAAGATATTTTACCATACATATATTTTGTATACACAAACAGCTGTTAACACTAGAACTACCAATCCGTCATTTTGACGGAATTGTATATTTCAAACATGAATTTTATTATTATTGTAAAAATATTATTTTTCAAATGTATGATGACTTTTAATTTGGCACGAAGGTACTCACAAATTAACTTTCTCCTTGTTTGTCAACGCTTTAATTCTAGACAAAAATCTAACATATACCTAAATATACCAATCCGTCAAAATGACGGCAGTAGTAATTTTGATCTTAGGCCTAAACTCATGAACCAAATTTTCATTCATTTGAATGAAAAAACAAAACATCACATTTACGCAGAATTTTTTAGTATTCTAGTTACACATTTTAGGCTTTTCGGGGAATACCCTAAAATCAGAGTTGAAAATATTACTGTAGATATATTTTACTTCACTTTAAATGATAAATATTTACATACGTATTATAACTCTCCTATGAATAGATAACAGAATAATATTTTTTCATACTCACTTCTTTGCAAATTGGGCGTTTCTATTTTCTAAATGGTTTTCCATATTTGGGAAAAGATAATTTACGATTACCATCAACACCTTTACATAAATTTGTGGTTCTAAATCTTGTTGAACCTTATTTAGGTTGCGGCAGAAGTATAACAACTGATAACTTTTTTACTAGTATTCCCTTGGCTAAAACGCTATTAGCTAAGAGAAACAACATTAGTTGGAACTCTTCGAAACAATAAAAAAGAATTACCAAATATAGCAAAAGTAAAAAAAGTTAACATGGCTCTTTACTATAGCATAATATTAAAATCTGATAATACAATTCTCACTATTTACAAATCGAAACCAAAAAAAAATAGTATTACTTCTAAGTTCCAACCATACGACTGTGAAGATTGCCAATAATTATAAACTTTTGCCAGAAACTGTCGAATTCTACACCAAAAACTAAGTTCGACGTAGACGTTATTGACCAAATGGCTCGCAGCAAATATAGTGTAAAGGCAAGTTCTCGTAGATGGCCATTGCAGATATTTTACAATATTTTAGATTTGGCAGGAATCAACGCGTGGAGCTTATCACCAATGAAAATATAACTAGAAAGCAATTTTTATATTAATTATCTGAAGAACTTGCTAATGAATTTACAAGCAACAAAACATCGAAATCTACTCAGTCAGAAAATTGGAATATAGAGACCATTGATTCGATTTCGAAAAATTCTAAAGAGAATACTGATCATGTGTAATTGGATTATGCAATAAAAACAGAACAAATTCTATTTGCACGAAATATATGTGTGGGAAGTGCACAGCAAAAAAAAATATCAATTTGTAAGAAATGTGCTGCATAAATTCTACTTTTTTTACATTATATATTTTAAAGATTTGTTATTATATTATTGATTTAAACAGAACGTTTGCCTTTTTTTTTTATTTTGAATTGCAATAAAAATTGAAGTTTATATATTTACAATTTTTTTTTATTCCATTTTTATCATACATCCGTCAAATTGACGGATTGGTACAACTAGGTATACATAAAATGATGGTAGTTCTAGTGTTAAAATGGTCATTGGATTTGGCAAATCATTATTATTATTATTATTATTATTATTATTATTATTATTATTATTATTATTAATTTACTTTCATATATATGCGAAATATTTATTTTTCTATAGTATATAAAAAAAAATACAAGAGAATACAATTATTAAAATAAATTTGAAACAAAATCTCTCTAGAGTACTATTCATGTATATGCACATGTACTAATAATATATTGTATATATATATATAAATATAGTTAACTATAATTCGATATTTACATTATATATTATATATTCCATATAAATATATTATATATGTGATATATATTCAATCAATTGACAGTGATCCCATTTATGAGGTATCTTTCTATCAAACAATAAAAAAAAAAAAGGCAAAAAGCCCTATATACAATATATCCTTAGGGAATTGAAAAATTGTTTATTATATTGTGAATCTAACCTTCTCTATGATTTTTCTTTTATTATATCAAGGGAATAATATCTACACCCAAAGAAAAAAATTGTAAATTTTACTATAAACTACGGTAAAATTTACAATAAAAGTTGTCGTATACCAGCACAGAACTAAATTGTAAATTTAACAATGCTCATAGTTAATCACGTTTTTTAGTTTTGCAATGTAGTAGTAAATTCTACAATTTATTAGTAAAACATATTTTTTCAGTTTTACAATTTAGTTGTATTTTTTATAATGAAATAAAAATTGAGAGAGAGAGAAAAAGTGAATTGCAAATAAATAGTAAATTTTACAATTAAATAATTTCCTTAATTTTACAATTTCATTGTTGTTTTAAGTATGAAGTTGAAAAATAATTTCTGTTATTTACAAATAAATAGTTAAATTGACAATCAACTAATATTCAAAATTTTACAATTTTTTTGTTATATTAAGCATAAAATTGCAAAATTTTGTCAAAATTTTACGATTAAATAGTAAAATTTTCAGTCTACATTTTACAATTTGATTGCTATTTTTAAAATAAAATTGCTGAATTAAGTCAGATTACTACAAAAAAATTGTAAAATTAACAATTAAATTTTGCAATTTAATTGTTATTTTTAATATGAAGTAGTAAAATTAGGCCAGATTATTGCAAAAGAATTGTAAAATTAACAATTAAATTTTACAATTTAATTGTTATTTTTAATATGAAGTAGCAAATTTATAGATAGGAAATAGTAAATTTTTGTTTTAACCATTTTAGAACTACCTAAAGTGAAAATAAAGAAAAAACTAATTGACTTTGTTAATGCTATTTTATTTAAATATAAAATATGATAAATTTAGTTTTATCAAATTGAAATATTTGACCACAATCACTCTGTTTACAACGAAAATTACCTTGCAGCATATGCTGATATTTTAAATGATTCATTAAAGTATCTACTTGTGTTAATTGAATGTTACAAATATAGCAAACGAACATTATGAATATGATTTAAAATTATTAAAGTTATTGAACTATATAGATAATATAATAGTATAACATTAATAAATTAAGGATACTGATATACCGATTATGACATAATACTTATATGATAATGACAACTTAATAAATTAATATATCTTATATTATAAAATATAAACTAACTGTTTACTAAATTATGATTATTTTTATATGGATATATACAATACATAAAATTAACTATTCTTTCGAAATGTCTCAAATTAGCTTATAAATTGATGAAAATTTTTTTCACATCATTGACACATTGAACAATAATTAAAGTACTATCAATAGCATCGGCAATTGTTGGTCTTTTTTTAATTTTTTTTGAATTGCTATTGATTGTTACTGATGTTTTTGGTGCCAACAACATATGCAATAATATTAAAATTATGATATGTTTTGAGTCTAAAAATTTTGTAAAAATTAAAATTAGAATTATATATTTTTCTATTTTTTGTTTTTAATAAATATCATCGATATACTTACTTTCAGGGCAGCTTATAATTTTGTAATATAAATCCTTGTACTGTTTTTCTTTTACACGATCTTTCATTAATTTTATTATTGGTTTTTCAAATTTGATCCAATTAATCAATATTGAATTTAAATTGGTTTTAAAATGGTTTTGGAAGTCTATGTCGATCTACAAAACACAAAATTGTATAAATCAATAAGTCTAAGAAGAAATGTAATTTTTTGTAACTTATAGTGACAATAAATTTAACAATATTTGGATATTGTAATTATACAAGCAACAATATTGGTTTCCTTTTGGTATATTTTAAGTACTTGTATGTAATTGAGCGTAGTCTTAATAAAACGTTGCATTTGCATACTTATGATCAGGCTTTACAGTTCATATTTTATACAATTGGCATCACTTAAAAAAATCATAAGAAAACAAAAACTATATTATAAAATAATCACGAAAAGTGATATTTGTGAACTTACCAATCGGTACCCGTATGCATGCTTATATCGTGGCCACTCATTTATGATTTTTGAAATGGTAGTATCCTTACAATGTAAAATTTCCGATCGCCTCAATTTTGCAGTAGCTGCCCATTCTGTTCCACTTTAGGCCATGGACTCTGATGCACCGAGAGCCACTCTTTGTCATTTAACAATTCTTCTGATGTCACGTTGTTATTATCTGAGAATGAATTATTTTTATTCGTGAAAGAAAAATATGTATTTTGTATTTCTTACCTTCGTTATTGGACTGCTGACTGTTTTTTGATTCAGCCTGGGTCTTAAGCCTTCCTTCCGAAGTTCTCTTAAACGATTATGGTAAGTTGTAAATAACGTTCCTTTTGGTTGGGTGGAAGAGATTCGCGCTATATAGTAATTAGACTAAAAATTGAATTACTATAAATGCAAACAATGCAATTCTATGTATACCTTATTTTCATTTGGAAATAATGTTTCAATTTCTTTAGATATATTTTCGAAATCTTAGATTTTCTCCCTTTTCATGAAGTTCCAAAATATTTTTACCATTTATGCTTAGCACCATGTACTCGATTAGAACAATATAACATGTATAATCTTTCATGGGAAACCTATTCTTACTTATAATATTTTAAATAATTTTTTTTACTTTAACACTAAGTGTAAGTCTACTGTTGCCTGTCCGGTTACTGGTACTTCTACCCTACATAGCGAAATTCTTTTTAAGTAATATGAAAAATATTGCTTTTTAATTAATTAATTGGAAAAAAATTAAATTACCTGCAGTTTCTTGATCCATTCTGAATTGTTTGAAATTATTTTTATTATAGTTTTTTGTTAAATATCCTATTAATTTTATTTTCTATATTATATATTTAAAATTATAAAAAAAAAACACACTAATAAATGTTTTAATATTTAAAAATCAAATATTGTTATTATAGGTATTGTAATGTTATTTTACAACTACACAATATGGTATCTAGAATCATAATATATTTTACAATTTAATTGTAAATGTAAATTACAAGCAATTACGCAAGAATTTGCTTGCTACGCAATTTATATTTACAATTAAATTGTAAAAATCTTATCTGCTTGAGTAAATTATATATTCACTTATTCACTTATTCACATATTGCGACTTTTGCGTTAGTAATATGTTCACATATTCATTTATCAAAAAGCCATTTTTATGGCTATCAATGCTAAAATTATTTTTTATGTTGAAAAAATACTTTTTAAAACGCACAAACCAAATATTTTCAAAATCCCGCAAAATATTAATTAAAATATATTTCACTTACGCTAACTAACAATCAACCAACAAAAAACACTTCTTTTAATTACTTTTAATAATTCTTTATTTAATTAATTTATTTAAAGAAAAAAATTCACATGAATTTGTGTGTTAACAATTTCAAGCGTAAAACCGAACTGAACTGAGAGACTGAGAATACCGAAATAAATTTATTGTAATGTTGTGTTTGCTGTGCAATTTATTTTACAATTAAATTGTAAAAGTTGTCACATTCCATAAACATAACTGATTTATACATTCAAAAAATATTTGATCCTACAAATAAATAGTAATTATTTTTAAGTTTTTTTTTTATTATCTTTAACGGATTTATGCATTTAGATTGTAATTATGATTTTACAATAAAATTGAAGACTTAGCTATGTATTTTAGAGAATTAAATACAAACAAAAATTATTTGCAATTTTAAGCCTGGATGTTCTGGGAACATTTTATTTTAAGTCTGGAATTTATGGTCTGGGCATCTGGTTTGAATATCTTCATTCACACAAGTTTGACGCAGATCTACTTTTCTTTGCAATAAAATTTGTTGAGTATATTTTCAGGTGTTTTCTACTTCGAAAATATAGAATATTTTAATGAAGTGGTAGAAAATTGATAAACGAGTCAGTTTTGCTGACCAATTGGGCCATTTCATAACTAATTTTATGAGGTATTTAATTCCTTATAACAATATTATCTGTAGCCACTAATATTACGTTAGCGGGTCGTTTTCGGCCGTCATTTAATTAATGTAGAAATACTTCAATATTACATGAGGAACATTTTGTTACGAAGTTTAATTTTTCTTAAAGACGATAAAATAAATTCTATATATAATAAATTCTCTGATTTACTATAAAATCAAAAAAAAAAAAAAATAGACCAGAACGTAGGTCTGCAGTTAATAAAAATTTTATAAAGTTTGAAAACAAAATAAGAAGTTAATATGGGGCATCTTTTGACTTATTATTTAGTACAGAAAGGTAACTATAGAAGCTAGACGTATATTGGAAATATTTAGAAACTAAGAGTTAGAAACTAGAATTATCGAATATCTTTTTAAATCCTATTGAGAGTTCTCAAAGTCGGTATCCAGTTGTATTCTTAAATGTGAAATCCATACCATAGAAAGGTCCATTGTTGAAAAGGTTACCATTTTAGTTTATTTCGATATCTAAAATTTAATTGTAAATTTGATTTTTCGCTTTTACAATTTAAATTGTTACATTAACAATTAAAATATTTTTTGATATTTTACAATTAAATTTTAAATTTTAAAATGTTTGTTTAAATATTACAATTTACACCAAACATTTTACAATTTCCGTTGTAAAACAACAAAAATGTTTTTTTTTTTTTACTTTTTTTCGTTTTACAATTTCGAATTGTAAGAATTACAATTTTTTTTTTTTGAGTGTATGTATAAAATATAATATTTATATATATTCAATATATACATTTCATGTTAGATATAAACATTATATTTCTTATTACTATATGGTATGTGTGCATGACAAATAAAGTTTTTAGGAAATTGGTAAAGAAACAAAAAAAAATGGCCACGCCATAAGTTTTCTAAGTTCCATATAATTTCTGTTATATACAATATTTATAATATGGTAAATTCAAAACATTTCTAATATTTTGTTTTGAAAATAAAATTAATTATTAAAATATATTGTAAAATATTTGCACAACATTTAATTATTTCTATATTAACCAAATTTATGTATGATTTGAATATGCGCTTATACAAAGAATTTAAAAACAATGTTTTATTTTATTATATGTTAAAAGTTAAAATATTTGTTTTATAGATTCAATTTTTGAAATTTTATTTATTATTTTGTTTGCATTTTACAATATTTTTATCTATCTATAATATATTGTTGAATGTGAATTTGTGTGGAACAAATAATTTTTTTTTACAATGCTACTACACATATATTTATTTAATCTAAAAACCGAAATTGTATATATTTGAATATATGAATTTCATATTAAATTATTATACTCTTTAGTATAGTATAGTATATTGTGTATTTATTGCTTATATATGTTTGTTTGTATATATATATGCTTCAGAATCCTAAAATTACTTAATCATCATTAAAATTAAGTGAAGTATACTTTTATTTCTTCCAGATATATATATATACCATACCTATCTCTGAAATTTATTTGTAATATTACAAAATGGTATATCAAATGTAAATGTTTCAAATAAAATATACAATATACAAGAGTAAATATATATATATATATACATAAAGTTAGTATATGTATTATGTTTATGTGCATAAATATAGTAAATTTACTATTGTTTTCCCATTTTTCCTATTGCGTTTAATATTATTACATATTGTATATATATAGATATAGATATATAATATTATTATGTATATGCAATCGTATATATTTAAATATATATATATAATTTATATAAATATATATATCTGGATTCATAAATACATAGATAAAGGTATGTATTAAAAGTGTATAAATAAATACAATCATCTTATCTTTTCTATTTCTTTGATGGTTTTCTCTGATATATATACTATTAAATGATTAAATTATTATTCATGAGACCATAAAGTTAAAAAGAAATATTTCTTTGCCATATAATACTCGTATATTCATGCTTTTTATTATATATATATATATATACAACAGAGAATGGTTATATATTCTTATATATTTTATTTTATATTATACTTTATATTAGTTTTTGTTTGAAAAATATTTCGTTTGGATTTTCCATTAATAAGCTACGGCTACCTATATACTATTATATAGATAGATACATAGTATATAGTTATATTTGGTATATATTTATATTTATTATAATATTGATCTATTAATCAACATAATGTACTCATTGTTTAAGAAGTCAGTTAATACAATATGTAACGTATTATAAATGATTCTCTATATGGTATATATAAATACACGGTTGAAAATTTTGTAGTATTTTTTAAACTATTTTTGGTTACAAAGATAGGTGAACATCGAAATTTTAGTAATAAAAATAATACCTAGAAAGTTTTAAAATAAAAATCACAAACAATTATAGATTAAATTGCAAACCTAAGAAGTTTAAAAATATTGTTGCCAAACAGAAAAGTTCGTTTTTTTTTTTAAACTTCGACGGTTTAAAACAACGAAAATATAAACTCAACACACATATAAAAGTGGTCTGCCGTATTTTATCAATACATAATAACAACATTTTGAATTTAAAATATATAACACAATTTTGTAAACGTAATTAATTTATAATATTTTCTATTTTGTGCAAGGAGTTTTAATCTTTGATGGTTTAAAATACAATTTTTATCTTAAAATAATAATATTATTACTTAACAAATAATACCAATATTGTACAAATAGGAATTTCATTTGAAAATTAATCTCAAATATGGTTTAAAAATTGACTTGAACTTTGTTGTGTTTATTTTTTAATATTTCTTAGTTTATAAAAAACGTGTATATACTAATTTTGGTTTATGGATTAGTCCAAAATTTTCAACCGTGTATATATATAGAATAAACATAAAAAAAGAAGCCTATATATTCCTATACATATATAGGCATTTATTTATATTTACAAGATTATATATATTATAGTAAATTTGTATAACTTATATTTTACTAGACATATATATATATTTTTTGGATATAGCTTATCTATTGTAACAGTTATGGGTAAAAAATCATAAAATATAGATTTTTCTTGTACCACAATTTAATAAAATAAAATACTACACACATTTATATATATTGAACATATTAAGTATATGCAAAAGTTGAATACCTTCATACCTTTTCAAATTTATATATTACGTATATAGTAACATGTGTGTATAAGTATATATATTTATATTACTTATTGTGGATACTCTACTCACAGAAAGATTTTAAACAATATTTGTTTAGATGGTGTCCCGGTATCAAATGAGCTTTGTTTTGTGAAAATAGAACACTAATTTTTTAAATGGGAAAGTAAAAAACATTTTATTCAAAATATTGGCCATTGCTTTCTACACATTTTGACCACCTTTCTGGCAATTTGTGGATACCACGCCAATAGAATTTTTCGTCTTTTAAAGCAAACCAATCAGTCACCAAATTTTCGACTTCTTCGTAGAAATAGAAGTGCTGCTCTGCCAATGCGAGTCCCATCGATGAAGACAAATGGTAGTTGGAAGGAGCCGAGTCTGGTGAATACAACGGGTGAAGTAACAGCTCCCAGTCAAGTGCTTTGATTGTACCCTGAACCGGTTTTGTTTTATGTCCAGGTTCATTGTCATGTAGCAAAATTATCTTGCAGTGTCTTATGGCCCATTCTGATCGTTTTTCGATCTCTGCATGGTTCAAATTTATCATTTGTTGTCGGTAGCGATCAGCATTAACAGTTTCACCAGGTTTTAGGAGCTCTTGGTACACCACACTTTTTCTGGTCCCACAAGACACACAGCATTGTCTTCTTGCCGAAACGATTTGGTTTTGCAGTCGATGTTGATGGTTTTCCTGGGTTAACCCATGATTTTTTTCCGTTTAGAATTCTTAAAATAAATCGATATTTCATTGCCAGTAACAATTCGATGCAAAACTGATTTTCTTTCGTGTCTGGCAAGCAAAATTTCAAAAGTGTTTTTACGGTTTTCCATCTGCCTTTCATTCAATTCATGTGGCACCCATTTTCCACATTTTTAGGATCTTTTCCATAGATTTTAAACTGTCAGAAATTGTTTCTTGTTCAAAATTTAACATTTCTGCCATTTACTTTTGATTAAAAGTGTCATCGTCATCCAATATTTCTTGAAATTCGGCTTGATGTATACTAAATATGTTTGACAGATGGCATAGCAACCAAACAAAAAAAGAATTAAGGCTCGTTCACTACAACTAGTGATTATTAATTTATTTAAGATCCATTAAACACTGCGCCTAATACACACTAACACTAAATTTTAACATTAAATAAAAAATACAATTTAAAATTAAATAGTTATCGAATTCTTTATAAATAATCAACGCATAGAATATATAGTGCACTAAAATTGATTGGCTGTTATTTATGTTGTATAATTTACAAATAATTAACATTATAATATAAGACCAACTAAATAATGTTTGGCTATTTTTATAAATATAATATTAACACTTATTGTGTGCAAAATAAATGTGCAAAACTATGTGCGAATAAATACAAAAATTAATTATATTAATAGATTTACATACGATTAATATGTGTATGTGTAGAAAATGTAGTTATTCTATTCATTTTTCTTATTCTTACTATTTAAGTGTGGGGTACAAACAAGTGGATCTTATGAGTAGCAGCACTATTTAAAATCATAAATGTCACAATAATATACATTCAGTGCAGCATTGGGTACGTATTGTGTACATGCTAGTCAATAACAATATAAGTTTTAAATTATAAATGTTATAAGTAATTATTTGTCAAAGTTGTAATCTTCAAAACAATGGAATTTTTTTCTTTATTCTATTTTTCACTTGTATAATATATTTTCAAGTTAATTTTAAAAATTATGTAAAATTTTTTACACACACCTTTTTAAACAGTATCTCCGAATCCACATGGATGACATTAATGCAATAATATATTAATTGTCTGCGCTTATATTTTATATATAATTTATGTAATCTATTTTATATTACATTAATTACATTCCACAAGAATATAATATACTATGTACTACTCATATAGGCATTGAAATACATGTGTATAATATTTGAAAATGGTAATAATTTATTATTAATATATATTTATCATGATAATTTATAGTGTGCGCACACACAATGTACATTATAGAATTTAAATTCACAATTTTCCACATAATAATACAAATTACATTATACATTTTCCATTTAACCCAATTACACTTTAATTTATGTATTTTTTATGATAAAATGGATATTTTATTATCACACATTATAAAAAACTAAAAATAAAATATTTATTTTTATTTAAACAATACATATTTTTTATTTCGAAATGAGAAAAATATATTAAATTAATTTTATTATTAAAAATTAATAATAATAATAATAATTATTATATATCTTTTTATTTTATACATATATACGTTTGGTATATATATATACAAACAATATGTGTGATTATAAATCTTTTGGTACATTACAAGTCACTATATAAAATAATTTCAATTATTACATGTCTATTTCGGTTGATTTATATACATTTAATTTAATTATTAGAAGTATTAAATATGTTTTATATAAATATAAAACAATTTCTATTATTCATATGGATATATTGTATATATTTTATTATCCAATTCTAATTACATAAATGGATACGATGTGTTAAAGTAAAATTTTCTCAATTTTTTTCAATTTATAAAACCTTTATCAACGCAGATGCTTCCTTCAGTTATATCATATATATATATATATATATTTATGTATATAATGTATATTGTACAATATATATGTAATCCGTAATAATATACTCGAATTTTATATTATATACATTTTATATGTGTAATAATTCCCATTTTAAAAGATAGTATTTCTTTATAGAACAGAATATATACAACTTATAGACAGTATATAAAAATAGTGTAGGAAATATAGATAATTTTCCGAAAAGGAATAATAAATTTAAAGGATATGTGTGTGCGAATTATATGTTTCTTGTTACGGCTCACATTTGAATTTTAAAGGTGATATCTAAAAACAAAATATAATTATTACATTAAACAACTGTAACTTATTGCTACTGTTATTGAGTATACGGTACAAAAAAATAACGCAACAATTCATTTTCTCAACATTTTACTTTACTAAAACAGAAAGGCAGAAAGATCAAGTATTTCCTAATTATAAATAAAAATTAGTTTTAACCACAAACTAACAATTGTGAGTCTGTACGCATCCCAATATAATATTAAACTGAGAGAACAACAATTATTATTAATCCTTCTGTTGTATATTGTATATAGCGCTTTCACCTTTCTGTATAGCATAAACGTAACCAGTATAAATTTTTAAAATAAACACTAGTCACGCACTTGCTGCTATATGTTTCCCAAATGACATAACTTCACTAAAAATATACTTGACGATCACTTAAGTGAAATATTTTAAACAAAATATATATAATATTTTCTAACCGATTTTATTTTGTTAAAAGCAACAATAATGTTTGTAATTCAATGATTAAAATGGATGTAATTTAATTAAAACAATTAACATATGTTATTCAATTTTTATATTTATAAATCATACTAGGCTGATTTGTTTTGTAGCTTATATAGCCATGCTAATATATAAATTTGTCTGTATAATTATTGTTTAATATTATATAGGTGCCATAAATGTTACTATTGATGATGCAACGATTATGATTACTATACTATTTTTGGTATGTGTAAGTGATGTATAGAAAGTTATTAGATCTATTTAGATTAGATAATTTAAATTGATTTAGGTTTACGTGTATACGACTGCCAATCACTACAGAAACTTTCCATAACAATTTAAATTTTAAATATATGTTTAGTATTAATAATTTCAGATAATAATAAAAATAATAATAATAATAATAATAATATTTTAAATTTTAAATAAAAGAACATCCGTCAAAAGAAAAAAAAATACTCAAATTGTCACCTGTTTTTTGCATGAATTGAAATCTTTTTTAAAAAGTTTTTAATTCACTAAAAAATTTTAGTTTAATATGATTGAAATTTTTTCATTTATAAAAAAATAAAATAAAAATTAAAATTCAAAATTTTTGGACCATCACTCGTTTCTCTTATTAGATTTATTCGTGGTAAGACTTTTTGAATGAGATACCAGTATGTTGTCGCTATATACCAAATTTGGTATATATCTTTTAGTATTTGTGTATCTAACTGATGGTAAATAAATACCGATTATATTATAACTACTATTCTGATTATACACACCAGATGTGAATTTAAATATATTATATTATAAAACATTTATATTTATTTATGTATAAATTGGAGAAAATATAATAAATTATATAAAATTGAAATTTATTATCTAGATTTTTTACATTCATTAAAATTAAGCGATTTTATTATTGAGTGCATTTTCTTTGTGCTCTTAAGGGATTTAAAAAAAAAAAAAACACATACAAATGGAATGTATAGTGTGTTTAAGTGAAAAAGGATGATATTTATAAACGAAATGAATGAAACGTTATGCATTAGTGAATGTTGTATTATATGTTACATTTTACAATAGATTGTATATATGCTACGCAAATAAAAATAGAAAGAAATTGTAATAGTACCTATAAATTATTGCAAAGACAAAAAAATTATACCAATGGGAAAAAACCGTTTTATTATAATTCTAATAAAATGAAATACATTTGGGAAATCAATAATATTATACAAATACATAATATTATATTATTTTACTATACATGTTATTAATATTATGCTAAGAAATTGAAATAAAACCGATGTAAACACGCGGTATAAAGAAATGAAAAAATGAAAATACTATGTTTCCAAATAAGTCATAAAAATATGATTGCCTTCAATACATAATAGTATACTATTAATTATATTTATTATGTGAGTATTCATAAACAAAGAATATGTACGCAATATATATTATAAAAGATTAATGAAACATTATTTGTTTCATTTCATATTTTTCTATATATTTTATCTTAAATATATATTATTATAAAAATTGATTTAATATCGTTTCATATTGTCAACATTTGTTTCTGTGCTAATCGTATATATATATGCGTAATGTATGGTAAGAAATGATATACATTGAATTCGTTAATATACGTAAAACCCAAAATATATAAAAGTGTATATAATTATTTTGAATGTATGTATGGAGTGTCGAAAATTATTTAGAAATCTGTACATTATTTGATGTATTATAATTTACATAAATTGACATAATTTACATTTTGCTTTAACTGAATTCCAGATATATTGCAACAGAAAGTAAATTATCCTAGAGCTATAATAATATATCATTTTTATTCTAAAATTTAAATTTAGATTAAAACCAGTTTATAGTTTAAGGCAAAATATTTTAGTACACACCATCACACAAATATATATATATCTTGAAAATATATCAAAAGTATATATTCTTGAATATTTTATTATAATTTACTGGGAAATTTACAATAGAGAAAATTTCCATTTACTAATACAGAAATTTATGCCGATTTTAACAATTTCTTAAAGTCGTCGAAAATTTTGAATATTTAAATAATTTCAAAAGAAATATATAGTAAAAGATTAAAAAAAAAATACAGTAAATATTATTATGCATTGTTTTTATATGAATTGCTTTGTAATGTAAATCTTTCAATTGAATATAAAAACATAATGTATATTTGAGGACATTCGTTTTTGTTTGCGAGTGCACCATGTCTTACGTAGATAACTGTAGCGTATTTATTATAAGCATTCATAATATTATGTAGTATTATTATTACTGGTTCATCCATGGCTTATTATCGGAACCAAATAAATTTGTCGTTTATATAAATAAAACACTGCTTAACGAAATAGAAAATATTTACAGCCAATAGATTATTGAAGTCAATTCCCACAGCCGAGTGGATTGTGGTTTCATTACATAAAAGATATCGACAACCATTTACAATAAAATAAATTTTACCAAAATATTTCTCAGATTTTTCTTAAAATTACAATATTTATAGAATAGTTATTTTTCATATTTTTCTTTAATAACATTTTGTTTAGTATTCCAGACAATAATCAAGAATTGCATCAGGCGAGCATAAACTTCCAGGAATAGTATTTTCTAAATTTATTTCTAAAATATTCAAAAAACTTGGATTCAGTATTTTGACAACATTTTCAAGACTATGCATCCGAAGAGCATTATCTTCACGCAGCAGTGTTTCTGAATTTTGATTTTTTGTTATATGCAACAACTTTTAATTCAGTATTTCAGACCATTTTGAAAAATTGGTATCAGGATAGCATTGTTATCAGTTAATATTTTCTAAATAAGTTTTTTATTATATATTATATAACAACTTTTAATTTAATATTTCAGACAATATTCAATAATTGCATCAGGCGAGCATAAACTTCTAGGAATAGTATTTTCTAAATTTATTTCTAAAATACTTAAAAATTTGGATTCAGTATTTTGACAACATTTTCAAGAATGTGTATTAGAAGAGCATTATCTATTATATGCAGCAACTTTTATTTCAGTATTTCAGACCATTTTGAAAAATTGGTATCAGGAGAGCATTGTTATCAGGTAATATTTTCTAAATTAGTTTTTTGTTATATATTATATAACAACTTTTAATTTAATATTTCAGACAATATTCAATAATTGCATCAGGCGAGCATAAACTTCTAGGAATAGTATTTTCTAAATTTATTTCTAAAATACTTAAAAATTTGGATTCAGTATTTTGACAACATTTTCTAGAATCTGTATTAGAAGACCATTATCTATTATATGCAGCTACTTTTATTTCAGTAGAAGATCATTTTGAAAAATTGCTATCAGGTAATATTTTCTAAATTAGTTTTTTGTTATATATAAGAACTTTTAATTTAACATTTCAGACAATATTCAAGAATTGGATCAGGCGTGCATAATCTTCCAGGAATGGTATTTCTAAAATACCTAAAAAATTTGGATTTATTATTTTGTCAACATTTTCAAGAATGTGTATCAGAAGAGCATTATTTTCAAGCAATAGTATTTTATAAATTTAGTTTTTTGTTACATTTAATGACTTATAATTTAGTATTTTAACCCATTTTACTATAATTTGTATAAGGAGAGCGTAATATTAAGTTTATATTCATATTTCGTCTTCTTTTATTTAGATATGGATGTATTAATTATAATTATCATATCTAAAATGCATTTCAGTAATTTATTAGTATAAATATAGCATTGTAAATTATTTTATATTAACTTTAATTATAAATAAATTGTTCAAGAATGATCAATATTACCTTTAAACATTGCATTATTTAAATACCTAACAATAAACAATCCATCCTCAAATAGCAATATTTTCAGAATTTTTCAATAATTCAGTCATTTTACACAATTTTCAAGAATTTGTATTATTTTCTAAATTTGTTTCTGATGAATTGAACAACTTGGAATTCAGTATTTCAGACTATTTTGAAGAATTTGTATAATGAGAGAATAATATTCAGGCAGCACAATTACCAGAATTTGTTTATGGTATGTGTGACAATTTGGAATTCAATATCTTGCCACCATTTTCAAGAAATTGTGTACGGAGAGCATAATCATCCAACAGGAGTACTTTCTGAATTTTCAACGGATTTTTTTTGAGCCCATTTAAAGCCACATATTTTCACGGGTTTTCCCAAAATTTTCAATTTTTTGTTTTTCATTTTAAACCAACCTAGAGGTTGAATTTACGAAAAATCTCAATGGATTCTTGTTCGCACGATCACCCCCGATCGTTTGAGCCTATTTCCAGTCATATTTTTTGGAAAATATTTGGGAAAAAAAAAATCATTTTTTGTGTTATCAACAGTTAGGTAATTTAATTACCTATCATTTAATACCTATCCCACCCACCCACGACTTCAAACGACTGAGTTATAGCGTTTTTAAAAAATCCATAAAAATTTCCACTAAAATAAGCAGCATTTTTCAGACCAAGTAACAGGAGAACATAATATCCAGCACGCAAATTTTTTTTTTAATTTGTTTTCTTTTTCATTTTTGACCCACTTAGAGGCGGAATTTTCGAAAAATCTTAACGGATTCTTGTTCGCACGATCACCGCCGATCGTTTGAGCCTATTTCCAGCCATTTTTTTTGGAAAATATTTTGGAAAAAAAAAATCATTTTTTGTGTTATCAACAGTTAGGTAATGTAATTACCTATCATTTAATACCAATCCCACCCACCCACGACTTCAAACGGCTGAGTTATAGCGTTTTTAAAAAATCCATAAAAATTTCCACTAAAATAACAGGCAATTTTCAGACCAAGTAACAGTCGCGCAGAATTACCAGGAGGCAAATTTTTTTTTAAATTTTTTTTCTTTTTCATTTTTGACCCACTTAGAGGCGGAATTTTCGAAAAATTATAACGGATTCTTGTTCGCACGATGACCCCCGATCGTTTGAATCTATTTCCAGCCAATTTTTTCGAAATTTTTTTGCAAAAATAAAACATGTTTTTATGTTACCAAAAGTTAGGTAATTTAATTACCTATCATTTGATACCAATCCCACACGCCCACCACTTCAAACGGCTGAGTTATAGCGTTTTTAAAAAATCCATAAAAATTTCCACTAAAATAACAGGCAATTTTCAGACCAAGTAACAGTCGCGCAGAATTACCAGGAGGCAAATTTTTTTTTTTAATTTTTTTTCTTTTTCATTTTTGACCCACTTAGAGGCGGAATTTTCGAAAAATCTCAACGGATTCTTGTTCGCACGATCACCCCCGATCGTTTGAGCCTATTTCCAGCCATATTTTTTATACCACTTTCTGGCTTGAAAAATAGTGGGTTATAACCTCATGCCGAAAAAATTTTTTTGCCCGTAGGACATTCATATTTTCAGGGATTGTAGAGCTCGAAAAAAAAACACTTTCTGTCGACCACTTTTCCCGATTTCCTTCAGGGGGCGGAGCTATGAAGCTTCAAAAGTACCAAATTGGTCACTTTTGGACACCTATAACTCCGGAAATACTCAATATTTTCTTATGAGCTTTTCACCAGCGATAGTCCTCATCGAGAGCTACAAATTATATTATGGGGGTGACTTTCTATCTGTTTTGGTTTTCCAGCTATGGCTGCCTAAATTTCGGAAAATCGTTTGCAGACCAATCTTAAGATACCTGGGGAATTAGCAAAAACTCAATTTTCCAAAATGTAATGATGCAGAAATGTAAAGAAAAGTTCAATCTAGGTTTTGAATCTTTTCTGGAACTTTCCAATGGGAAATACGGGTTTTCCAGGAACAACGAAAAACGTCGATTTTTGCATGTTTTCAAATGAGAATTTCCAGCTTTTCCAATGGAATTTTCCAATGCCCTATTTATCACAGATAGTAGACTATATGTCACGTACTTTCAGCCTCACCACAACATTTTAAGTCTAACAGTTTTCCCACAATGACCGCCCAAAGTTAAGCTTACACGAAAATTCCCAAATCTTAAATCGGTCATAAGTCGACCCATAGATTTTCCACAGAAAAAGTCCAGAAGCTTTATTGTGCACCTTAAGATTCTCTATAACATGGCCGTAACAAAAATTGGCTACCTAATTTTTTTGTCGCGTGAAAATCCAAAACCTCGTTTTGAAAAATTCCGGGAATTTTCTCCAGCCCAAAGTTGATGACTTACAGATTTCTTATAGCCATAAATGGATTTAGATGGTAAATGTACTGAGGGAGTAGTACTGAAAATATTTCCTAACTATTACAGTTTTCCCGGAATTTCCCGATACAAATTAAAATTTTCCGGATTTTCCTGAAAATTTCCAGATGTCTTAAATAGAATATTAGAAACATTGTTTACCACTAGAAGACCCGAATCTATTTACGGGTTTTCCCGGAATTTTCATATAACGGTTTCATATGCATGTCGAAAAATCCATGTTTTTATGTTACCAAAAGTTAGGTAATGTAATTACCTATCATTTGATACTTATCCCACTCGCCCACCTCTTCAAACGGCCGAGATATAGCGTTTTATAATAAACCAAGGTCATGGTGAAAAATCTATATTTTTATGTAACCAAAAGTTAGGTAATTTAATTACCTATCATTTGATACCAATCCCACACGCCCACCACTTCAAACGGCTGAGTTATAGCGTTTTTAAAAAATCCATAAAAATTTCCACTAAATTAACAGGCAATTTTCAGACCAAGTAACAGTCACGCAGAATTACCAGGAGGCAAATTTTTTTTTTAATTTTTTTTCTTTTTCATTTTTGACCCACTTAGAGGCGGAATTTTCGAAAAATTATAACGGATTCTTGTTCGCACGATGACCCCCGATCGTTTGAATCTATTTCCAGCCAATTTTTTCGAAATTTTTTTGCAAAAATAAAACATGTTTTTATGTTACCAAAAGTTAGGTAATTTAATTACCTATCATTTGATACCAATCCCACACGCCCACCACTTCAAACGGCTGAGTTATAGCGTTTTTAAAAAATCCATAAAAATTTCCACTAAAATAACAGGCAATTTTCAGACCAAGTAACAGTCGCGCAGAATTACCAGGAGGCAAATTTTTTTTTTTAATTTTTTTTCTTTTTCATTTTTGACCCACTTAGAGGCGGAATTTTCGAAAAATCTCAACGGATTCTTGTTCGCACGATCACCCCCGATCGTTTGAGCCTATTTCCAGCCATATTTTTTATACCACTTTCTGGCTTGAAAAATAGTGGGTTATAACCTCATGCCGAAAAAATTTTTTTGCCCGTAGGACATTCATATTTTCAGGGATTGTAGAGCTCGAAAAAAAAACACTTTCTGTCGACCACTTTTCCCGATTTCCTTCAGGGGGCGGAGCTATGAAGCTTCAAAAGTACCAAATTGGTCACTTTTGGACACCTATAACTCCGGAAATACTCAATATTTTCTTATGAGCTTTTCACCAGCGATAGTCCTCATCGAGAGCTACAAATTATATTATGGGGGTGACTTTCTATCTGTTTGGGTTTTCCAGCTATGGCTGCCTAAATTTCGGAAAATCGTTTGCAGACCAATCTTAAGATACCTGGGGAATTAGCAAAAACTCAATTTTCCAAAATGTAATGATGCAGAAATGTAAAGAAAAGTTCAATCTAGGTTTTGAATCTTTTCTGGAACTTTCCAATGGGAAATACGGGTTTTCCAGGAACAACGAAAAACGTCGATTTTTGCATGTTTTCAAATGAGAATTTCCAGCTTTTCCAATGGAATTTTCCAATGCCCTATTTATCACAGATAGTAGACTATATGTCACGTACTTTCAGCCTCACCACAACATTTTAAGTCTAACAGTTTTCCCACAATGACCGCCCAAAGTTAAGCTTACACGAAAATTCCCAAATCTTAAATCGGTCATAAGTCGACCCATAGATTTTCCACAGAAAAAGTCCAGAAGCTTTATTGTGCACCTTAAGATTCTCTATAACATGGCCGTAACAAAAATTGGCTACCTAATTTTTTTGTCGCGTGAAAATCCAAAACCTCGTTTTGAAAAATTCCGGGAATTTTCTCCAGCCCAAAGTTGATGACTTACAGATTTCTTATAGCCATAAATGGATTTAGATGGTAAATGTACTGAGGGAGTAGTACTGAAAATATTTCCTAACTATTACAGTTTTCCCGGAATTTCCCGATACAAATTAAAATTTTCCGGATTTTCCTGAAAATTTCCAGATGTCTTAAATAGAATATTAGAAACATTGTTTACCACTAGAAGACCCGAATCTATTTACGGGTTTTCCCGGAATTTTCATATAACGGTTTCATATGCATGTCGAAAAATCCATGTTTTTATGTTACCAAAAGTTAGGTAATGTAATTACCTATCATTTGATACTTATCCCACTCGCCCACCTCTTCAAACGGCCGAGATATAGCGTTTTATAATAAACCAAGGTCATGGTGAAAAATCTATATTTTTATGTAACCAAAAGTTAGGTAATTTAATTACCTATCATTTGATACCAATCCCACACGCCCACCACTTCAAACGGCTGAGTTATAGCGTTTTTAAAAAATCCATAAAAATTTCCACTAAATTAACAGGCAATTTTCAGACCAAGTAACAGTCACGCAGAATTACCAGGAGGCAAATTTTTTTTTTAATTTTTTTTCTTTTTCATTTTTGACCCACTTAGAGGCGGAATTTTCGAAAAATTATAACGGATTCTTGTTCGCACGATGACCCCCGATCGTTTGAATCTATTTCCAGCCAATTTTTTCGAAATTTTTTTGCAAAAATAAAACATGTTTTTATGTTACCAAAAGTTAGGTAATTTAATTACCTATCATTTGATACCAATCCCACACGCCCACCACTTCAAACGGCTGAGTTATAGCGTTTTTAAAAAATCCATAAAAATTTCCACTAAAATAACAGGCAATTTTCAGACCAAGTAACAGTCGCGCAGAATTACCAGGAGGCAAATTTTTTTTTTTAATTTTTTTTCTTTTTCATTTTTGACCCACTTAGAGGCGGAATTTTCGAAAAATCTCAACGGATTCTTGTTCGCACGATCACCCCCGATCGTTTGAGCCTATTTCCAGCCATATTTTTTATACCACTTTCTGGCTTGAAAAATAGTGGGTTATAACCTCATGCCGAAAAAATTTTTTTGCCCGTAGGACATTCATATTTTCAGGGATTGTAGAGCTCGAAAAAAAAACACTTTCTGTCGACCACTTTTCCCGATTTCCTTCAGGGGGCGGAGCTATGAAGCTTCAAAAGTACCAAATTGGTCACTTTTGGACACCTATAACTCCGGAAATACTCAATATTTTCTTATGAGCTTTTCACCAGCGATAGTCCTCATCGAGAGCTACAAATTATATTATGGGGGTGACTTTCTATCTGTTTGGGTTTTCCAGCTATGGCTGCCTAAATTTCGGAAAATCGTTTGCAGACCAATCTTAAGATACCTGGGGAATTAGCAAAAACTCAATTTTCCAAAATGTAATGATGCAGAAATGTAAAGAAAAGTTCAATCTAGGTTTTGAATCTTTTCTGGAACTTTCCAATGGGAAATACGGGTTTTCCAGGAACAACGAAAAACGTCGATTTTTGCATGTTTTCAAATGAGAATTTCCAGCTTTTCCAATGGAATTTTCCAATGCCCTATTTATCACAGATAGTAGACTATATGTCACGTACTTTCAGCCTCACCACAACATTTTAAGTCTAACAGTTTTCCCACAATGACCGCCCAAAGTTAAGCTTACACGAAAATTCCCAAATCTTAAATCGGTCATAAGTCGACCCATAGATTTTCCACAGAAAAAGTCCAGAAGCTTTATTGTGCACCTTAAGATTCTCTATAACATGGCCGTAACAAAAACTGGCTACCTAATTTTTTTGTCGCGTGAAAATCCAAAACCTCGTTTTGAAAAATTCCGGGAATTTTCTCCAGCCCAAAGTTGATGACTTACAGATTTCTTATAGCCATAAATGGATTTAGATGGTAAATGTACTGAGGGAGTAGTACTGAAAATATTTCCTAACTATTACAGTTTTCCCGGAATTTCCCGATACAAATTAAAATTTTCCGGATTTTCCTGAAAATTTCCAGATGTCTTAAATAGAATATTAGAAACATTGTTTACCACTAGAAGACCCGAATCTATTTACGGGTTTTCCCGGAATTTTCATATAACGGTTTCATATGCATGTCGAAAAATCCATGTTTTTATGTTACCAAAAGTTAGGTAATGTAATTACCTATCATTTGATACTTATCCCACTCGCCCACCTCTTCAAACGGCCGAGATATAGCGTTTTATAATAAACCAAGGTCATGGTGAAAAATCTATATTTTTATGTAACCAAAAGTTAGGTAATTTAATTACCTATCATTTGATACCAATCCCACACGCCCACCACTTCAAACGGCTGAGTTATAGCGTTTTTAAAAAATCCATAAAAATTTCCACTAAAATAACAGGCAATTTTCAGACCAAGTAACAGTCGCGCAGAATTACCAGGAGGCAAATTTTTTTTTTAATTTTTTTTCTTTTTCATTTTTGACCCACTTAGAGGCGGAATTTTCGAAAAATCTCAACGGATTCTTGTTCGCACGATCACCCCCGATCGTTTGAGTCTATTTCCAGCCATTTTTTTCGAAAATTTTTTGCAAAAAAAAAACATGTTTTTATGTTACCAACAGTTAGGTAATTTAATTACCTATCATTTGATACCAATCCCACACGCCCACCACTTCAAACGGCTGAGTTATAGCGTTTTTAAAAAATCCATAAAAATTTCCACTAAAATAACAGGCAATTTTCAGACCAAGTAACAGTCGCGCAGAATTACCAGGAGGCAAATTTTTTTTTTAATTTTTTTTCTTTTTCATTTTTGACCCACTTAGAGGCGGAATTTTCGAAAAATCTCAACGGATTCTTGTTCGCACGATCACCCCCGATCGTTTGAGCCTATTTCCAGCCATATTTTTTATACCACTTTCTGGCTTGAAAAATAGTGGGTTATAACCTCATGCCGAAAAAATTTTTTTTCCCGTAGGACATTCATATTTTCAGGGATTGTAGAGCTCGAAAAAAAAACACTTTCTGTCGACCACTTTTCCCGATTTCCTTCAGGGGGCGGAGCTATGAAGCTTCAAAAGTACCAAATTGGTCACTTTTGGACACCTATAACTCCGGAAATACTCAATATTTTCTTATGAGCTTTTCACCAGCGATAGTCCTCATCGAGAGCTACAAATTATATTATGGGGGTGACTTTCTATCTGTTTTGGTTTTCAAGCTATGGCTGCCTAAATTTCGGAAAATCGTTTGCAGACCAATCTTAAGATACCTGGGGAATTAGCAAAAACTCAATTTTCCAAAATGTAATGATGCAGAAATGTAAAGAAAAGTTCAATCTAGGTTTTGAATCTTTTCTGGAACTTTCCAATGGGAAATACGGGTTTTCCAGGAACAACGAAAAACGTCGATTTTTGCATGTTTTCAAATGAGAATTTCCAGCTTTTCCAATGGAATTTTCCAATGCCCTATTTATCACAGATAGTAGACTATATGTCACGTACTTTTAGCCTCACCACAACATTTTAAGTCTAACAGTTTTCCCACAATGACCGCCCAAAGTTAAGCTTACACGAAAATTCCCAAATCTTAAATCGGTTATAAGTCGACCCATAGATTTTCCACAGAAAAAGTCCAGAAGCTTTATTGTGCACCTTAAGATTCTCTATAACATGGCCGTAACAAAAACTGGCTACCTAATTTTTTTGTCGCGTGAAAATCCAAAACCTCGTTTTGAAAAATTCCGGGAATTTTCTCCAGCCCAAAGTTGATGACTTACAGATTTCTTATAGCCATAAATGGATTTAGATGGTAAATGTACTGAGGGAGTAGTACTGAAAATATTTCCTAACTATTACAGTTTTCCCGGAATTTCCCGGCACAAATTAAAATTTTCCGGATTTTCCTGAAATTTCCCAGATGTCTTAGATAGAAGATTAGAAACATTTTTTACCACTAGAAGACCCGAATCTATTTACGGGTTTTCCCGGAATTTTCATATAACGGTTTCATATGCATGGCGAAAAATCCATGTTTTTATGTTACCAAAAGTTAGGTAATGTAATTACCTATCATTTGATACTTATCCCACTCGCCCACCTCTTCAAACGGCCGAGATATAGCGTTTTATAATAAACCAAGGTCATGGTGAAAAATCTATATTTTTATGTAACCAAAAGTTAGGTAATTTAATTACCTATCATTTGATACCAATCCCACACGCCCACCACTTCAAACGGCTGAGTTATAGCGTTTTTAAAAAATCCATAAAAATTTCCACTAAATTAACAGGCAATTTTCAGACCAAGTAACAGTCACGCAGAATTACCAGGAGGCAAATTTTTTTTTTAATTTTTTTTCTTTTTCATTTTTGACCCACTTAGAGGCGGAATTTTTGAAAAATTATAACGGATTCTTGTTCGCACGATGACCCCCGATCGTTTGAGTCTATTTCCAGCAATTTTTTTCGAAAATTTTTTGCAAAAAAAAAACATGTTTTTATGTTACCAAAAGTTAGGTAATTTAATTACCTATCATTTGATACCAATCCCACACGCCCACCACTTCAAACGGCTGAGTTATAGCGTTTTTAAAAAATCCATAAAAATTTCCACTAAAATAACAGGCAATTTTCAGACCAAGTAACAGTCGCGCAGAATTACCAGGAGGCAAATTTTTTTTTTAATTTTTTTTCTTTTTCATTTTTGACCCACTTAGAGGCGGAATTTTCGAAAAATCTCAACGGATTCTTGTTCGCACGATCACCCCCGATCGTTTGAGCCTATTTTCAGCCCTATTTTTTTGACCACTTTTTGAACTGGAAAAGTGTGGGTTATAACCTCATGCCGAAAAAATTTTTTTGCCCGTAGGACATTCATATTTTCAGGGATTGTAGAGCTCGAAAAAAAAACACTTTCTGTCGACCACTTTTCCCGATTTCCTTCAGGGGGCGGAGCTATGAAGCTTCAAAAGTACCAAATTGGTCACTTTTGGACACCTATAACTCCGGAAATACTCAATATTTTCTTATGAGCTTTTCACCAGCGATAGTCCTCATCGAGAGCTACAAATTATATTTTGGGGTGACTTTCTATCTGTTTGGGTTTTCCAGCTATGGCTGCCTAAATTTCGGAAAATCGTTTGCAGACCAATCTTAAGATACCTGGGGAATTAGCAAAAACTCAATTTTCCAAAATGTAATGATGCAGAAATGTAAAGAAAAGTTCAATCTAGGTTTTGAATCTTTTCTGGAACTTTCCAATGGGAAATACGGGTTTTCCAGGAACAACGAAAAACGTCGATTTTTGCATGTTTTCAAATGAGAATTTCCAGCTTTTCCAATGGAATTTTCCAATGCCCTATTTATCACAGATAGTAGACTATATGTCACGTACTTTAAGCCTCACCACAACATTTTAAGTCTAACAGTTTTCCCACAATGACCGCCCAAAGTTAAGCTTACACGAAAATTCCCAAATCTTAAATCGGTTATAAGTCGACCCATAGATTTTTCACAGAAAAAGTCCAGAAGCTTTATTATGCACCTTAAGATTCTCTATAACATGGCCGTAACAAAAATTGGCTACCTAATTTTTTTGTCGCGTGAAAATCCAAAACCTCGTTTTGAAAAATTCCGGGAATTTTCTCCAGCCCAAAGTTGATGACTTACAGATTTCTTATAGCCATAAATGGATTTAGATGGTAAATGTACTGAGGGAGTAGTACTGAAAATATTTCCTAACTATTACAGTTTTCCCGGAATTTCCCGACACAAATTAAAATTTTCCGGATTTTCCTGAAATTTCCCAGATGTCTTAGATAGAAGATTAGAAACATTTTTTACCACTAGAGGATCCGAATCTATTTACGGGTTTTCCCGGAATTTTCCTATAACGGTTTCATAGGCATGGTGAAAAATTCATGTTTTTATGTTACCAAAAGTTAGGTAATGTAATTACCTATCATTTGATACCTATACAACCCACCCACCACTTCCAACGGCTGAGCTAGGCTGTTTACCGTGTACTAAATGTACTATCATTTTTCCACATATTTATTCCTTTAAATTGTTTCTTTAATTATTTTCGATTTACCTTAAATTTTCCTATTAGTTTTTATCACTATATTTTCAAATGCTTTAGCAGAATATTCATTTAAAATTTTTTATATGAAGTCATTTCTTTTTATTTAACTTTTTCTTTTCCATACGAAATAATGTAAACAATAAACTAAAACATCGTTGGTGTTTGTTATTATCTTCTTCTTCTTTTTTTTTGAGTATAGTTAACAGGCGATTAATTTATTTATTTACAAATTTACTATAGGAGAAAAATAATACAATAACAAAGTCAAATTGTGTCAATTTCGATTTACTGCTTTTCAAGGTCGAACTAAAATATACAATAAATTAATAAACAACTTGCAAATAAAAGAAGAAGAAGATAATAACAAACACCAACAATGTTTTAGTTTTTTGTTTACATTATTTCGAATGGAAAAGAAAAAGTAAAATAAAAAGAAATGACTTCATATAAAAAATTTTAAATGAATATTCATAAAGCATTTGAAAATATAGTGATAAAAACTAATAGGAAAATTTAAGGTAAATCGAAAATAATTAAAGAAACAATTTAAAGGAATAAATATGTGGAAAAATGATAGTACATTTAGTACACGGTAAACAGCCTAGCTCAGCCGTTGGAAGTGGTGGGTGGGTTGTATAGGTATCAAATGATAGGTAATTACATTACCTAACTTTTGGTAACATAAAAACATGAATTTTTCACCATGCCTATGAAACCGTTATAGGAAAATTCCGGGAAAACCCGTAAATAGATTCGGATCCTCTAGTGGTAAAAAATGTTTCTAATCTTCTATCTAAGACATCTGGGAAATTTCAGGAAAATCCGGAAAATTTAAATTTTGATCGGAAAATTCCTGGAAAACTGTAATAGTTAGGAAGAATGTTCAGTACCCCTCCCACAGTACATTTACCATCTAAATCCATTTATGGCTATTAGAAATCTGTAAGTCATCAACTTTCGGCTGGAGAAAATTCCCGGAATTTTTCAAAACGAGGTTTTGGATTTTCACGCGACAAAAAAATTAGGTAGCCAATTTTTGTTACGGCCATGTTATAGAGAATCTTAAGGTGCACAATAAAGCTTCTGGACTTTTTCTGTGGAAAATCTATGGGTCGACTTATGACCGATTTAAGATTTGGGAATTTTCGTGTAAGCTTAACTTTGGGCGGTCATTGTGGGAAAACTGTTAGACTTAAAATGTTGTGGTGAGGCTGAAAGTACGTGACATATAGTCTACTATCTGTGATAAATAGGGCATTGGAAAATTCCATTGGAAAAGCTGGAAATTCTCATTTGAAAACATGCAAAAATCGACGTTTTTCGTTGTTCCTGGAAAACCCGTATTTCCCATTGGAAAGTTCCAGAAAAGATTCAAAACCTAGATTGAACTTTTCTTTACATTTCTGCATCATTACATTTTGGAAAATTGAGTTTTTGCTAATTCCCCAGGTATCTTAAGATTGGTCTGCAAACGATTTTCCGAAATTTAGGCAGCCATAGCTGGAAAACCAAAACAGATAGAAAGTCACCCCCATAATATAATTTGTAGCTCTCGATGAGGACTATCGCTGGTGAAAAGCTCATAAGAAAATATTGAGTATTTCCGGAGTTATAGGTGTCCAAAAGTGACCAATTTGGTACTTTTGAAGCTTCATAGCTCCGCCCCCTGAAGGAAATCGGGAAAAGTGGTCGACAGAAAGTGTTTTTTTTTCGAGCTCTACAATCCCTGAAAATATGAATGTCCTACGGGCAAAAAAATTTTTTCGGCATGAGGTTATAACCCACTATTTTTCAAGCCAGAAAGTGGTATAAAAAATATGGCTGGAAATAGGCTCAAACGATCGGGGGTGATCGTGCGAACAAGAATCCGTTGAGATTTTTCGAAAATTCCGCCTCTAAGTGGGTCAAAAATGAAAAAGAAAAAAAATTAAAAAAAAAATTTGCCTCCTGGTAATTCTGCGCGACTGTTACTTGGTCTGAAAATTGCCTGTTATTTTAGTGGAAATTTTTATGGATTTTTTAAAAACGCTATAACTCAGCCGTTTGAAGTGGTGGGCGTGTGGGATTGGTATCAAATGATAGGTAATTAAATTACCTAACTTTTGGTAACATAAAAACATGTTTTTTTTTTGCAAAAAATTTTCGAAAAAAATTGCTGGAAATAGACTCAAACGATCGGGGGTCATCGTGCGAACAAGAATCCGTTATAATTTTTCGAAAATTCCGCCTCTAAGTGGGTCAAAAATGAAAAAGAAAAAAAATTAAAAAAAAAATTTGCCTCCTGGTAATTCTGCGCGACTGTTACTTGGTCTGAAAATTGCCTGTTATTTTAGTGGAAATTTTTATGGATTTTTTAAAAACGCTATAACTCAGCCGTTTGAAGTGGTGGGCGTGTGGGATTGGTATCAAATGATAGGTAATTAAATTACCTAACTTTTGGTTACATAAAAATATAGATTTTTCACCATGACCTTGGTTTATTATAAAACGCTATATCTCGGCCGTTTGAAGAGGTGGGCGAGTGGGATAAGTATCAAATGATAGGTAATTACATTACCTAACTTTTGGTAACATAAAAACATGGATTTTTCGCCATGCATATGAAACCGTTATATGAAAATTCCGGGAAAAACCGTAAATAGATTCGGGTCTTCTAGTGGTAAACAATGTTTCTAATATTCTATTTAAGACATCTGGAAATTTTCAGGAAAATCCGGAAAATTTTAATTTGTATCGGGAAATTCCGGGAAAACTGTAATAGTTAGGAAATATTTTCAGTACTACTCCCTCAGTACATTATCCATCTAAATCCATTTATGGCTATAAGAAATCTGTAAGTCATCAACTTTGGGCTGGAGAAAATTCCCGGAATTTTTCAAAACGAGGTTTTGGATTTTCACGAGACAAAAAAATTAGGTAGCCAATTTTTGTTACGGCCATGTTATAGAGAATCTTAAGGTGCACAATAAAGCTTCTGGACTTTTTCTGTGAAAAATCTATGGGTCGACTTATAACCGATTTAAGATTTGGGAATTTTCGTGTAAGCTTAACTTTGGGCGGTCATTGTGGGAAAACTGTTAGACTTAAAATGTTGTGGTGAGGCTGAAAGTACGTGACATATAGTCTACTATCTGTGATAAATAGGGCATTGGAAAATTCCATTGGAAAAGCTGGAAATTCTCATTTGAAAACATGCAAAAATCGACGTTTTTCGTTGTTCCTGGAAAACCCGTATTTCCCATTGGAAAGTTCCAGAAAAGATTCAAAACCTAGATTGAACTTTTCTTTACATTTCTGCATCATTACATTTTGGAAAATTGAGTTTTTGCTAATTCCCCAGGTATCTTAAGATTGGTCTGCAAACGATTTTCCGAAATTTAGGCAGCCATAGCTGGAAAACCCAAACAGATAGAAAGTCACCCCCATAATATAATTTGTAGCTCTCGGTGAGGACTATCGCTGTTGAAAGCTCATAAGAAAATATTGAGTATTTCCGGAGTTATAGGTGTCCAAAAGTGACCAATTTGGTACTTTTGAAGCTTCATAGCTCCGCCCCCTGAAGGAAATCGGGAAAAGTGGTCGACAGAAAGTGTTTTTTTTTCGAGCTCTACAATCCCTGAAAATATGAACGTCCTACGGGCAAAAAAATTTTTTCGGCATGAGGTTATAACCCACACTTTTCCAGTTCAAAAAGTGGTCAAAAAAATAGGGCTGAAAATAGGCTCAAACGATCGGGGGTGATCGTGCGAACAAGAATCCGTTGAGATTTTTCGAAAATTCCGCCTCTAAGTGGGTCAAAAATGAAAAAGAAAAAAAATTAAAAAAAAAATTTGCCTCCTGGTAATTCTGCGCGACTGTTACTTGGTCTGAAAATTGCCTGTTATTTTAGTGGAAATTTTTATGGATTTTTTAAAAACGCTATAACTCAGCCGTTTGAAGTGGTGGGCGTGTGGGATTGGTATCAAATGATAGGTAATTAAATTACCTAACTGTTGGTAACATAAAAACATGTTTTTTTTTTGCAAAAAATTTTCGAAAAAAATGGCTGGAAATAGACTCAAACGATCGGGGGTGATCGTGCGAACAAGAATCCGTTGAGATTTTTCGAAAATTCCGCCTCTAAGTGGGTCAAAAATGAAAAAGAAAAAAAATTAAAAAAAAAATTTGCCTCCTGGTAATTCTGCGCGACTGTTACTTGGTCTGAAAATTGCCTGTTATTTTAGTGGAAATTTTTATGGATTTTTTAAAAACGCTATAACTCAGCCGTTTGAAGTGGTGGACGTGTGGGATTGGTATCAAATGATAGGTAATTAAATTACCTAACTTTTGGTAACATAAAAACAGGTTTTTTTTTTGCAAAAAATTTTCGAAAAAAATGGCTGGAAATAGACTCAAACGATCGGGGGTGATCGTGCGAACAAGAATCCGTTGAGATTTTTCGAAAATTCCGCCTCTAAGTGGGTCAAAAATGAAAAAGAAAAAAAATTAAAAAAAAAATTTGCCTCCTGGTAATTCTGCGCGACTGTTACTTGGTCTGAAAATTGCCTGTTATTTTAGTGGAAATTTTTATGGATTTTTTAAAAACGCTATAACTCAGCCGTTTGAAGTGGTGGGCGTGTGGGATTGGTATCAAATGATAGGTAATTAAATTACCTAACTGTTGGTAACATAAAAACAGGTTTTTTTTTTGCAAAAAATTTTCGAAAAAAATGGCTGGAAATAGACTCAAACGATCGGGGGTGATCGTGCGAACAAGAATCCGTTGAGATTTTTCGAAAATTCCGCCTCTAAGTGGGTCAAAAATGAAAAAGAAAAAAAATTAAAAAAAAAATTTGCCTCCTGGTAATTCTGCGCGACTGTTACTTGGTCTGAAAATTGCCTGTTATTTTAGTGGAAATTTTTATGGATTTTTTAAAAACGCTATAACTCAGCCGTTTGAAGTGGTGGACGTGTGGGATTGGTATCAAATGATAGGTAATTAAATTACCTAACTTTTGGTAACATAAAAACAGGTTTTTTTTTTGCAAAAAATTTTCGAAAAAAATGGCTGGAAATAGACTCAAACGATCGGGGGTGATCGTGCGAACAAGAATCCGTCGAGATTTTTCGAAAATTCCGCCTCTAAGTGGGTCAAAAATGAAAAAGAAAAAAAATTAAAAAAAAAATTTGCCTCCTGGTAATTCTGCGCGACTGTTACTTGGTCTGAAAATTGCCTGTTATTTTAGTGGAAATTTTTATGGATTTTTTAAAAACGCTATAACTCAGCCGTTTGAAGTGGTGGACGTGTGGGATTGGTATCAAATGATAGGTAATTAAATTACCTAACTTTTGGTAACATAAAAACAGGTTTTTTTTTTGCAAAAAATTTTCGAAAAAAATGGCTGGAAATAGACTCAAACGATCGGGGGTGATCGTGCGAACAAGAATCCGTTGAGATTTTTCGAAAATTCCGCCTCTAAGTGGGTCAAAAATGAAAAAGAAAAAAAATTAAAAAAAAAATTTGCCTCCTGGTAATTCTGCGCGACTGTTACTTGGTCTGAAAATTGCCTGTTATTTTAGTGGAAATTTTTATGGATTTTTTAAAAACGCTATAACTCAGCCGTTTGAAGTCGTGGGTGGGTGGGATTGGTATTAAATGATAGGTAATTACATTACCTAACTGTTGATAACACAAAAAATGATTTTTTTTTTCCAAAATATTTTCCAAAAAATATGGCTGGAAATAGGCTCAAACGATCGGCGGTGATCGTGCGAACAAGAATCCGTTAAGATTTTTCGAAAATTCCGCCTCTAAGTGGGTCAAAAATGAAAAAGAAAAAAAATTAAAAAAAAAAATTTGCCTCCTGGTAATTCTGCTCGACTGTTACTTGGTCTGAAAAATTGTGCTTATTTTAGTGGAAATTTTTATGGATTTTTTAAAAACTCAGTTGTTTGAAGTCGTGGGTGGGTGGGATAGGTATTAAATGATAGGTAATTAAATACCTAACTGTTGGTAACACAAAAGACCGGCTTTTTTTTACTACTTAATTTTTTATATTACCAAATAATTTTAATTTAAATTTATATTGATTTTGTATTTGAGATTAATTTGAGATAAATTTGTGATCATTTGTGATTATATGGTATGTGTATGTGTTAATTATTTCAGGTTGAACCAAGTTTTATGTTATAAAATGCTTTTTGTAGGTAAACCAATTTTCACTTTGATTACCGTTATTCTTACTTACTTACTAGTAATGAATTACAATTTATCAAATTAAAATTAAGATAATTTGATAAAGATAAAAGCTCATTGTTATGATAGAGTATTGTAAAAGCTTTTTAACTTATTTATCAATTTGTTAATATTGCTAATAACAACGATAGTAATATATAGTTTTAATACTTACATATATTCAAATTATTGATTTAATAAATGGCCTTATATATTTATATATAAAATATGTGCAATATTAAAGAAATAGAACCAATAATTAAAAAACAAAATATTTCCTCAATTGAATTACAATGGAATAATATCGATAATTGTGATGTTTTTAAAGTGACAAGAATGCTTAAAAATAATAAAGAAATTACAGAATATTGGTAAGAATTTATTAATAAATTATTTTAAATATATAATGCATATGCCATACATTACATACATTTATATATTATACTATTATATATTTTCAATATAGGGGAACTAAAACATATTGTAATATTATAAATTTAGAGGAAAATTTTTGTCATAAATTTCAAATATTTGCTTTGAAATTTATAGAACCAAAATATTCTGTTATAAATTCATCAGATATAATACGGGTACGTAATGTGTGTGTTATATTGTAACTTAACTTAAAACATATATATTATAAAGAGTACATTTATTTACAATATATTTATATAAATATAATACAATATATAGCATGTATATTTTAATGAAAAATAAGTACATAATTTGAATTTCATTCATAAAGGCATGTACATTACCAAATATTCCAACAACTATTTCATTACAAAGAGCTATTAAAAAATCACAAGAATATTTATTAAAACGTTACTTATTAATAAAACCAGAATTATTAAATATACCAGGACCAAATGGTTTAACACCATTGGCTACTGCTGTAACATTAGGAAATCGTGATTTAATTGAAATTATATTAAATTCAAGTCTTAATATAAATTTTGGTTGCCCAATTATAGGACGGACACCATTACATGTAAATATGTGTTTTTGTTTGTATTATTACATGAATTTGTAAACTTAATTTTTCTACGGCACCACAAATAATTATATTAAATTTGTAAATTTTTTATTATTATTATATAAATTTTTTCCCAATAGTTAAATTAATTTTTTAATAAAATTATTTTTTGAAATGTTTTAGACTTATAATAATACTAATAATTACTTACCATTTTTCATGTTTTCCAATAACAGATTATGTAAATCTCTAAATTGCAAATTCTTTTAATATATATATATTTTTAAATTTATTTCATGTTAGTTGTCGATGTTTTATGGTTACATTGCCATTGCAAAATTATTAATTGATCAAAAAGCTGATAAGCTGCTAAAAGATATAAATGGTTTAACATATGGACATTATGCAATTGATGGTGGTCATATTGAAGCTGTTAAATTTGTATTAATAAATGGTGTTAATGTTGAAGAAAAAGATTCATGTGGATGGACATTATTATTACGCGCTGGTACATTATTTTTATATTTAGTAAATTACATTAAAATTTAACCACGTATATATTAAATGAGACAATTTTAAATTATAAATTTACATTTTGTCATATCTGCTCATAGATATGGTCGTTCACTTCAAATGAAACTATTGACTATACTGTAATAGTATAATACTAATACGTATTAGGATATAAATAAAATGTTTATTGCATGATGATATGATATGATATAATAATATATTAAAAAATATACCATATATACAAAACAACAAGATAATTTAATATACTGTCGCACTTACCTTATAAAATAAAATCATTATGGAAGAATGTTTATTATCAATGTTTGTACGAATGTAGATATATAAATTGACATAAATTATTACGTGCATTTATTACATATGTATGTACGTGTGTAAAGACGACGTGTATATAAAGAAATCCAAATAAATATAAAAATAATTTTTCTTATAAACCAAGACACATTCACACATATGTTTATTGTGCATTTTGTGTTATGTGCCAAACTCCATAATCCATACGTCATATTAACATTTCCTGTATATCTATCTCTATATATTATAATAGACTAATGAATTATTGGAAAACTTTTACTATTAAAAAAACATTATTGTCTAGAAAATAAAATATATTTTCTCAAACATAGAAAACCATTAAATAATTTTATGTGTGTCAATGATATTTTAAGTACTATTACGTGAATTCAGTTGCGTGATGTGTCTTCGAATATAAATGTTCTATAAAATAATTGTAAATTCGCATATTCTATACAAATAAATATATTGTATATAGAAACCGCTTAAAAGTTATTTAAAACTTTAAAATTATATATTCGCACGTTTTTTGAATTTAATTTAGAAATTACACCATAAATAGCAAAATATTAATTGTCGCACACAATAATTAAATAATAATTTATTTAGTATAATTAATTACATTCAAATATATATATATATTAATTTTAGTTGCCATAATAAGCCACATTGATATTATAAAATTATTACTTCAATACAATTGTAATATACATGCAATTGATGTCAATAATCAAAATGCAATTCAATTAGCAACAATTTCAAATCAAATGGATATTTGGGAATTACTAAATAATCAATGTAATATTTGATAAAAACAGAAAGAGATTACAAAACTTTTTATATTTATTATTATTTAAAAAATAATTTAACTTTACACACAATCGGCTTTTGTACACTCTACCAACAACATAATTCGTAAATATTACCTATAAGATTATACATTTAATTTTAATTTATATAAAATTTTTAATAAATACAGTAAAAAAAAAAAATTAATTATAAAATTAAAAAAAAACTTGATTTCATTTTAATGGTAAATAATTAATAATAATTTTTTTCGTTTTTTTAAGCACCCAACAGCACATCAGTATTTTTTTTTTTATTTTATTAATTTGTACTCTGTTGTTTTATTGGATTATTTAATAGCATTAATTTTGTGGAAATTGGTGTATTTGATTTATTATCTTTTAAATTACTATTTGTATTTATTTGTGGAATAGAATTTGGTTCAACAAATGCTGGCGCAGGTGGTGGTATTTCACCTCTAAATGGTCCAAATTGTGGTGTATTTCGTACCAATTGTTCACTCTTTGATAAACTAGAATAATAATCATTTTTATTATTCTTATTATTTGAATTTGGTGAAATTGATAATACCGACGGTGATGATGATGATGATAATGGATTTAATAATGATGTATCCAAAATAGCTTTCCCATCATAGGCAACAATTTGTCCATTATCTGATGAATAGGGATTTTGTTGATTTTTACGATTATTATCTGGAGGTAAATAATATGCATCAGTACGTTCGGCAGCCATTGCAATTTTATCATCACCATCTTCAATTTCCATATTTTTTAAATCACCTGTTAAATATTCTTTCTGTGGTAATGAATTACTGTTGCTACTTTTACCACTGCTAATACTACTACTACTACTAATACTACTACTACTACTACTACTACTACTACTACTACTACTACTACTACTACTACTACTAGTACTACTACTACTACTATCCATTGGTGATGGTATAAACATTGGTTCAAAATCTTTTTTATGTACTTCTTTTTTTATAAATAATGCATCACCTTCGATAGCTTCATCAATTTCATCTGATAAATTATCATCACGTCTACGTTTATATTTTTGTTTAACTTCATATTGATTATTATTTTCATTATTAGCATCACTACGTCGACGTACAATCGGTTTAAAACCACCTTCAATTATTACAGAATCTGGTTGAAATCCAGTATTTAATGCTGGTTTTAAATTATCAATAGAAATTTTTTCTTTTGTTATTTCAAATGGTTCCTTAAAAATATTACTCGGTAATTTTTCATTATTTTCCAAATGATACTCTTGGTATGATGCTGCTGGTGGTGGTTTACGACGACGTGTTTGTGGTGAATGTGATTTAGTCAATTTATTATTATTTATTTCATAATTATTAATTTCTTGATGTGGATTTTTTACCGGAAATTTATATTCCATAGTTTTACGTTGTGAATTGATTTCAGTTGGTTGGCCCAACATCAAAATTGGTGCAATATTTTTGTTTGGTTTATGGTGTTTTACAAATTGTCGATTCATTTGTTTTTTATAATGATTAACAATTATTGATGGTTGTGGTATAACATATGGTCGATGAATAATCGTATTTACGGGTCGCTTTTCAATTATAACATTCGATGGTAATCTACCGGGTAGTTTTATTGGCCGAAATATTGGTCCAATTGGTACACTTGGTGGTCGTAAATATGATGATAGTGCAACATTTGGATGATCATAACCTAATTGAACTTTTTCCGGTGTTTTATTTGGTGCATTTAATATTGGATAGTTTTCATAAACATCATCGCCGCCGTTATTATTATCATCAGCAACATCATCATCATTATAATCATCGACATCGATGCCGCCATCATGATAATGATTATAATTGATTTGAGTGTGATTTTTTTTCGATAAATTTATACTTTGTTCTAATTCTTCGGCTGCACGAATTCCATCATTTATAATTTTTGTTATTTCGGTATTTTTATTTAATTCAAAATGAATTTTAGGAATTTCCTCATTCATATTATGGTTTTTTATTAAATCTTTTTCATTTTGTAATAAAAAAATATCATTTGGTTTAATTTTAGTTTCATGTCGGATTGATGAATCAGTTAATATCGATTCATCATTATTAATTTCAAAATCATCTGGTTCGGCATATGTTTCATCAATTTCACTTCCGGCACCACGGAAATCATCACAATCATCCAAAACATTAATTTTCCATCCTAAATAACGATGTGTAAAACAATGATAATACACTGTGTCCGGTGTATTGTGATCTGGTTTCCATGTTATAATTCCTGGTTCACCATCATCACATTTCAATGTTAAGGTTCTTTGGTACGCACCGAATGATGAATATTCATCGGCCGGTGGACCATCAGCATCTGGTGTCCAATTACAAATTCTACCAATACCAGTTGGAATGACAGCACCACTACGAGATCTTTGAACACCAGCATATATTTTTACTTTCTATAAAATTTGAAAGAAAAAGAAAAACACATATATTTCAAACATATAATAAAATATTTATTTAATATTAAGGTTTGGTAAGATCGTATTTTACGGTTTTTTAGGGGGTTTAAAAAATATTTTTTACTGAAAACCGAAATTACTTTCTTGCCAACCCAAAATAATGGCATAACGAGTATGGACCACAAACAATATTAAAATAATATTATGAAATGTGGCTGCAGAGGTATAATATATGTTTAAAAATACTTATACTTACAGCTTTCTCTTCAGCAGATTTATGCTCATAGCCACCAATTGGATCATCAGTTATATAAAATGGATGATATTTTGCCGGTATATCTGGATCAATACCACCTTCGACTACAAAAGTATATGTACGACCTCTGACAACATTAATTTCTGGGATAAGTAAACCATTAATATACCATGAAATACCCCATCCAACATGTCCGGTAATAGCTGGATAACCTTGTTTACCACCGGTAGGTCCCATTTGTGCATAAAATACACCATCCTCAGGTTCATAGCATTGTATCGGTGGTATGTCCCATGCACCATTTTTTGAAACTGGTCTGGGTGTCGGTACTGGTCGTCTCGGACGATCCAATTGATGGTTATTATTTCTATTATTATTATTACGATCCGATTGATAATTTTGTGATCCTCTACGATTTGAATCTTCTGATATTGGTAAATATTCTTGACCACGATTATTATTTTGTTGTGTTGATTGTGGTTTATTTGGTTGTGTAACATGTAATGGTACATCATAATCATCATCTTCATCTTCATCTCTATTGTTACTGTTCATTTTCATTTCACCATCTGGCACCGGACAATTCCATATTGGTTGCCTACCAAAATCTATAAATCTATCACCCTTTGTATATTGTGAATGAAATGATACTTCAAAGCGTTGATTTAATGGACCAATAGCCCATACAACAGCTTGACTATCATTTACACTAATTGGTAAATCAAATTTATCATTTGCTCTTAATGGCCGTTGATATGTTATAATTGAATATCCATTCACCATAGCAGCATTTAACAATCGAATAGAATTTGAATTATCCTGTAAAAATATAAATTAAATTTATAAAATTAAATGTATTTATTGAAATGCATAAAAGTATATATGTAAATAAATATATTTTATTATATTTACCAATAATCGTGTATCAGGGCAACTTCCTCTATTACCAGAACATTGCGATTTTGCATCTAAATAATAATCATTAGCATATCCTTTTCCTGTTGTTTTATCAACCCATACAACAGCTACATCAGAACCAACCATAACACTATGATATTTATCGGATGATATACCAAATGACATATATTCACCATCCTCTAAAATAATTATAATAATAATAATAATAATTATAATAATAATAATAATAATAATAATAATAATAATAATAATAATAATAATAAGCGATAACAAATTTATATCATTACAGTTTTGTATAATATTATTATACATTTTATATACGATACGTAAATATATATATCTATATGTAAAATGGTATTATAATAACAAATTAGTTTATACATAGATAATTTTTTATCATTTATTATTGTTGGTAGACAGAAAAATAACTATATAGTCAAAATGCTTTTTTGAAATATTATACTGTGTATTACATATTATTATATATTATGTTATTATTTCTTTAGTACTACGGTACTACACACACGTATATGATGGTATCAAAATGATTATTAGATGATAAGAAAATTGCAATTTCCATGCATGGCATTATGTGGTTTATATATTTTCTTTATGTTAGGGTGTGTTTATAATTTGACAGAATACAATATTTGAATTTATTTTCATTTCTGAATATTTGCCATATACGAAAAATCTATTTCTTCATTTCTTCGACATTTACATTTCTATAGATTTTATATATATTATATATATATATTCGTATGGCGTTAAAAGACAATAACTCCAGGATTCAATAAGTTTTAATTAAATAACTCTCAGAAAATCTGGTGTTGTTATTGCTTTTTTTCAAGTACATGGATGGTGACGAAGCCCGTCAACCGGCTGTAAAATATCAATAATTTGATATTGATTGAACTAATAATTTGATATTACATTTACTCCTAATTTTTAAGTGTATATATATTTTTGTTTAAGTACAATTCTATTTAAAGGATAATAATGAAAGCTGTGAAAAATGCAATTTGTTATTTTTTTCTATTTTTGATAAATATATAGGTTTAAAAGATTTTTGAATACTAAAATATACATCCATAGAACAACAATAATATTAACAAATTAGTGAGAAAATAAAGTTATAAAGATAATATATTAAGATATTGTATTTTCTATTCGATTTATTTAATAATTTTATTCTTTCAGATATTCTTTTCAATTTTGATCGTAAAAATATCTAATAATATAGTATAAAAATTAACTGGTCTATTGAAAAACACAATATTTGGTAATCGAAATAATATTATATAATTTTTCGTATTAATTTAAATGTGTTAATTATATTATATTGAAAATAGTGTATATAATCGATATTCGTGAATAAAAATATATTATACATCAATAATTTACATATAAATTAGATAAATTGGAGTGGATTATTTAAAACTAAAAACTTGACCTCAATTATATCTGATATATATGTACATATACTGAGTTTGTGTATAAATACTCTACTATCTATATATACAAACACATACATGGGTAAAGGTAAATTTAGTAAATTGTATATTGTAAAGGTGATCGTTAAAAAATTAAAAAGGGATTTGCAAATACATATACTTACACAGAAAGAGACACGACACATATATATGTATACTTAGAATTTAATTACTATAAAATAACACGATAGGGTTTTGATTATATATAAACCATATATAAAATTTGCCAACATATGTATAATAAAATATAGTTAAGTAAAATGTGTGTTAATAATATATACAGAATATATTATAATATAGATTATTTGGGGAAAAACACAAAATAATGTAAAGTACTAACACCAGAAAAAATGTTTGGCATACACCATATAACTAAGTTTTTGTGAATGTAAATAAAAACATGGAAATAAGAAAACTTCTACATATACTCGTACACATATGTAATGTACAAATATATATTATATAAGATTTTATATATGTTACAAGGAATAAGAAGGATATTATTATAATAAAAATATTATTGAAAAAGAACAGAGAATAAGAGAAAAAGGTTATCGCAATGAAAATCAGAAAAGGTCAAACTGTCGTTCATGGTCATATATATTTATTATATAATATATGATATAAACACCATATTATAACAAACTATTTTGTTATAAAATGAACTAATAAAATATAACAACATTTGCTTTGAATATGACACGCATATAATATATAAAAATCATAAATCGAATATATAAATATATAATATAAATGAAGAATTTTTCGTTAAATAAGGTCGTACACATACAATCAACATATTTATATATATGATATATACTATAATATGCGTATCGTTATACGCATCTTCATAATATAAATCAAATTATTACTATATATATATGCTATACTCGCAGCTATATATGAATTCATTTCGATGGTTCCAATTTTACTAACGCATTCAAGTAAATAAATAAAAATGATTTTCATATATACAATAATTTTCATCTCATATCTATGTGGTATATGATACGATAACTAATAATATGAATATAAAATATAACACCATTAACGGTTACGTGGCGGATGTTTAAATAGATTAACGGCCACGGCAGAACCACTGCATTTTTATACTAGAATAACAAGATATCCTGCAAACTAAAAAGAAACAATAATTCTGTTACACAGTAAATTTCATTATTCATGAGAAATGATCAAATTATATCAAGTTTCAGGGAGAATCTCATATTTTATAAACATATATACAAAACGTATAGTTTGAAAAAGTTTGTATATGAAATTATATAAATATATTCGCTCAAGGTATAGCTTTATATAACAAATATATGTAACTTTCAAGATCGAACATCAGATTTAAAAATGGTTTGTAATTTAGTGTATAGTAAATAATGATATTTCAATTTTGAGAAAAATGCAATTAGTTGGTAATTCTCATGCAATATACAATATTGTAAATGCTGTTGTATAAATTGTTTTGGATTTTTTTTCAAATTTGTTATAGTAGAAGCGTCTATATTAAGCAACATAATTTAAATATTTCATTTGACATAACAGACAAAAAAATATCATATCATTTTGATAATCGGTTGTAAATATAGAGTAGTATTTTCCAACAAACAATTGTAAAAGCTATTTTATATTATTTTTAGACGGTATGTGATGATAGCTATTAGTATTTTTGAATAACACTATTTACAAAACAGCATTTATAACACATGTGCAATAAATAATAATTAATTGATAAAAAAGAAAATATAACAATATAGAAATTAATTTACAAGCTATAAAATTCAAAGGGATATCAAAGCATTTAGCGTACCATATATATCATTATGTAGAGGTTATTACTATATAGGCTACGGCATCACATTATAGACAGCTTTAAATGTATAAAATATCATAATTTTTTTTTATATAATTCATTTCCGTATGATAAAATGCAAAAAAAATATTATGGATTGTGTGTATAAAAATTATGTGACAATAAAATTCAATAAATATAATAATAATAATTAAATCGACAGATATTTTCTACAATATTTATTTTTTTAATTTGGATTACATAACGCTCAATTACGCTTTGATGAAAAGCGAAAAATTATAATAATTTAATGTATATTATATATAATATTATTATATTTATAAAGTTACTTTCAATTTTTATTTAAAATATTAATATACATATATTTAATCAAATGAAAGTGCAATATTATAAATTTTTATTAATCTTCGCGCATTGTAATGTCAGGAAGATATTTAAAATTAAAACTATATGAAAGAAAATTGTATTTGTAAAAACAAGTTTATGTATATTGTACATATTACAGATTATACAAAGACCTCTGTCTGTCCATTTTCATGAATTGATTTTATTTTATTATACATAAAACAAAAATATCAGATATAAATTTACTGAACGTGAATATAAATGTATATATTGTACGATATGTATATTGAATAAGACACTCAAAATAATAATAATAATATTAATCATCGTGAGAAAGGCCAAAGGCTGATGACTGAGTCAAATTTTTATTTATATTTCAATTGGCTATTAAGTTATTATAAAAATGAAAGCATTTGCAAAAAAATATATAATAATATTCGAACTATTCAATCCACACTCACACACACACACACACGCACTCAAATGTTTTAACAAATTAAATAATTAAATATTATATAATTTTATTTATGTTACATAAATCGTGTATAAAATGAAGAGAAAAAAAAATTTCTTTTTCATGGTTATGAAATAAAATAAACACGCATACACTACACACAATAAATATTTTTCAAATGTCTGTGAAGGATTTTATATATTTTTTTAAATATAAATAATAAAAAAAAATGCTATACATAGCTGAGTTACAATGAATTTTTGACGAACATTACATGTTATTTTTTTATTTTCGGAAATGCATTCATCTCTACGAGAATATATTGTATATTATAATCCTATGTGTTTTAATACACAGACAAAGAAAAACAAAATAATATTAAATTATATAAATTTGGATATACATAATTTGATATCATGTCAAGTTTTATATAATATATGTAATATAGTTTATTTAAGTCAAGGTATTTATGGAAATATATACCATCAGATTCGCGTTTGTTGTATATATAAAAGTATATATATAAGAACTAAAATGTACACAAATCAGTTGTCAAATTGTCAGAGGAGAACTATCAAATGCTTATGCGAGAATAAAATTTTGTAATATATGAATGTATTCAAAAAAAAAAAAAAAATAAATAAATAAATAAAAAATAAGTCAAAAGTTTGATATTTTCATTGTTATAACAATTTAAATATTTCACAAACTATTTCAAATGTTGTCTTTGATTTATTATGTGTTACGTTATAATTTGGGTTATGTCGCAATGAAGTAAATATGCTAAAAAAATCAATAATATTCTTAAATGTATTTATAAAATTTTTGTATAAGGAAATAACAAACTATTACTAATTAGTTGGTATTTTTATACTTTAAATCACACAAATTATTCAAAAAATTACGAAGACTGTAATTAATTAACATTGAAAATGAAATTAACATTGAGCGCCCCATGTTTTTACTTATAGTCATGTAGGTGGTTTTAAGGCGTAATCCACATGATAACGGGACGAACGAACAGAATATAAATGATTTTTCATATTTTTAAATTTTTAACATTATTGTATCACTAATTTTTGATACAAAATAATTTTAAACAACATTTTTTAAAGGATTCTTTTAAAATTATTGTATGAAAATATCTTTATTAACAAAATAGTTAATAAAAATTAGTTTTTCCCTAAACGAATGAAACGAAATGAACCGAAATTAATTTTTTTTGTTAGTTAAAGTATTAATTATTATAATAATTATTTTATAATAGTCTAAATTTAATAGGAAATGTATATTAAATTACTGTGGAATTTTACTAAAAGAATATGATCCCCAAAGTAAACAGATATATTTTCTTTTTTCATCTTTTTTTTTCGGGAACCTTAATTTCAAATGCATTAAAAGATAAAAGTGATTAAATAAAATTATGTGCCAAAAATCGAAAAGAAAAATGTTTGTGTATAAGAAAATTATAGGTATTGGTGATGCAAAATTGAACTGTGAATTAGAGAAATTGACAAAAAATATAATTGTTATACAAATGAGAAGCTGAAAAATTTTATGAAAAATTTTTAATAAGTGGAATTTATGGAAATAATCAAGTATGTGAACAATATAATTCCTACATTAGTAGATTTGTAAAGTCACCTACACTACAAAAATGCAAACCATATTTATATTAATGCACAAAATAAAATGAAAAGTACAAATTTTACTATAGAATCTATAGCTATAGAAAAAAAGAATAAATCTGCAAATATACAACCAATTAAAAATTGTTTCGACTAATGAAAGTGATAGTGTTTGGAAAGAAAAACCAATAAAAAAAACTTGGATAATACCTAGTAATGTAATGGAAAAGTAAATTTGTAGTAACAACATAAAAACATGGTGCATTATAATTTAGGACCCATTTTATATAATGGCGTTTGAAAATTAAGTAACTATCGACGACATAATGAATGCTGCTGCAATAGTTACACCGAAATTATTACTGCAAATTTGTAAGAATCAGTGCCGACAAACGCGTTACTTTATCGGATTACATCTTCCAAGATGATGATAATGATACAAAACAAATAGCAATACCATTATATTTTTCAATCATTCGAAAATTTAGTTATTGGCCGGTCACAAAATTCCGATTTGAATCCCAATGAAAATTTATGGGCAATTATTGATAAAAAAAAATGCTTCAAAATCTATTAGTATTACGGGAAAAGTTCTATTTCAAAATGTGGAAACTATACATGAGCAAATATAAGCATTATCGGAACCTATATAGTGAATATAACATGTAAAAAGACTAAAGTTATTAAACCAATATGTGGAAATACGCTATATTAAATATAAAACTATATATTGTAATATAAAAAATTTAGCTGCCAAAAGTATTCAATTAATTTTTGTCCCGCAGATAAAAAGAAATTTAATTTATAATTAAAATGAAAATTTTTCTACATTAAGTGTTCACTTCATTTTGACCCCCGTATGTATAGATAGATGAACATAAATTTTGATTATATTAGATGAATTTAAATTTTCAACTGAATGAAATGCGTTTAACTTTACATATACAATAATATAATAATCACAAAATACATAAAATTCAATTTATCTTAATAAAAATACTTATTCATTATAGGAGGAAATAGATTTAATTATTTTGTATATAATAATATATAAATATATATTGTATATTTTATACAGTATATAAGAGAAAGTATATATATATATATATACAATTAATTATATTATTATATGGTACATACGAAATAAATTTAATTGGAATTTTGTATTTCAAAAAAATATCCAATATATCGATAAATATATAATTTAAATTGTACATAAATATAACAAATTATATTGATATATGGTATAGAATGAATACTCATATCTATAGTATTATTTATATGTTACATAGTTATATGCGTAATTACATAGTTTTTAATAATTTTTAAAATAATTATATTATTAAGCCAAAACAAATTAAAATTAAATTATTTATATATAAAAATAAATACATACCCAATTTTGCAACCAATTGTACGACAACACTTTCACCAGCAACTGCCCATCTTACTTCAAATGCTAAATCATCATATAATACCTCACAATTTAGTTTTGACTGTAAAAATAATTTTTCAAATACATACATAGCTTTTTTTTTTAGTTTTAGTTTTAAATCATTATATCAAATTATATATTATTATTATTATTATTATTATTAAAACCCATAACCAATCAATCCATCCGTATGTATGGTGTGTGTATTATTAAAATTATTAATTTATTACGTATATGTATTATATTATATTGTAATATATATTTAAAAAATAATGCTTATTATTAGGAATTTTATAAATATGTTATTCTATTTCTTTTTTCTCTATAATTTTAATAAATGCTTTTTAATATTTTTCGTTTTTTTTTTCTTTAAAAGCATATTATAAAATATTAATAATAATAAAATATAATTTATAAGCACAAAATGAAAAATATATATAAATTATTATTTGTGTATATGTAAAAATAAAATGTGTGTATATACAATAAAAAAAAAAATTAAATTAAATTTACAGGCACAACAACATTAAATAATATTATAATAATAATAATAATGAATGTAAAAAACTAATAAAAACATTTTAATTAATTATATATTAATTTATTATATTTATTATTTATTAATTATTTATTTAACCAATTTTTTTATTTATTTTTTCTTTTTTTTCTTGTGCATTAATAAAAAGCAAATAATTATGCGTTAGTATATGTGTATTTTGAACACTATATTTACATACACAATAATAATAATAATAATAATAATAATAAAAAAAAAACAATTTTTCATTTTGTATTATAAAATATTTTTATTAAAAATATTTATACAATATTCTTTTTATAAAAAAAAAAAAAAAAAACAAAATTAAAATAATCATAATTATAATAAAATATAAATAAGTAAAAAAAAAACAATATATATATAATTAAAAATAAATTAAGCAAATATGTACTTAAAAAAATTTTGAATATTTAATTTTAATCACTCATAGTATAACAACTATAATATAATCTATACATAGTTTTTATTTAAGAAATTAAGCAAACATTTATATTTTATACAATATAATACACGCAGTAATAAAATAATAATTAAAATACATAATTTGTTGAACATATATTTTTCTTAATTCACATTTAATAATGGCATAACAATAAAAACAACCACAACAATGACGGTAATGTGTGTAACTGTAAGTGACTTTATATTTGGATAAATATAATATATATTTAATAGATATTTTAGCAAGTTGATATTATTGAAAGCTTAAATTACGTGAAGTTTGCATATAGTTTTATTATGCATATGAGAACAGACGGTATGTGGAGAAAACATTTTTATAATTTGGACACTTTGAGTTCTAATTCTGAATTTATTTGTCAAAAATAATTGGTAATTTATAAAATTATATTAGAAAAATTTCATCTCTATACACTTTAGGTCCGTAAATACAAAACAAAAGTTAGAGTAAATTCAAAGATTTATCATTTAAAATTTTTCAAATAAAATAAATTCCAGAGAAATCTTAATGCTTATGCGAAATGGCATATCAAACAGTTTTAATCTATATATATATATATATGTTTACATTTTGGAAGTATAAATTGATCGAACTAAGGAATATAATTCTAAGAAATTATCTCTACAACAAACTCAATTCTTGATTTATCATATACAACAAAATATGGTGATCAAATTTGGATTGTAAATTCTAGAATATAGATTCAATATAGTCCACTTAAACAATAGGCGTCATAAAATCATTAATAATATTAAAACGCATCACTAAATTCGCTTTATTTTATTAGAAATTATTAACGTGAATCCGAATATTTACCAAGATCGAATGTATTTCGTTTACATTTATGTATTTTTTGAATACCGAATCATTTAAATGAATATATAAATAAGCGACAGTGGTATATTTACTGGTTAATCGCCACGATAATATCAGAAAAATTTTTACATGGACCATGGTAACTTTATTAGATCGCGTACGTCAGACATATATGTCTGACATGGCTCATGTAGAACTTCTTAGCGTCAGACACATATGACTGACATGGCGATTAACGTGTTAAAAATAATATATTCACAATACACCGCAAAAAATGAAATGCATGTGAAATCATCCTTTAACAATTGTGCATCTGTACACAGTGTCATTTACAGTACCATAAATTTTAACATCATCAGCATAAATTTTATATTTTGAGAATTTTAAAATTCCATTATATATATACAAGAAAGAGTATTGAACTCAATTGTGACTACAGTGAGGAACAGCCGACGTTCCAATAAATTCTTTAGATAAGTAATAAACGAACACAATGAAAAAGTGATAAGATTCAAAGAAATTAATTTGAAATTGTAACCCATTTTTATTTATTTAGTTAAAAGCAATTGTGATCGATCTCATAACTATTGAATAAATATAGTTAGTATTATTATTCATGGTAAGAATGTATATATAAAACAAGAAATATGTATATCTATTCATATGCCAATTGGAATGGGAAAATGCAATCATCATCAAATACTATATGATATGTTACGCTCAAAGTGCAACTATTTATACAAAATAATTTAAAATCAAGGTGTTAAATTAATTCCCAGAAGAGATTATATAAGTTATAATTGGTCTATAATTCGGTAACGATAGATTTGTTTTATTAATTTCATTATTAAACGCCCAGTTATACGAGAAATAAGAAATATGTAATATTTTAATTAAGAACGTTATATTGGACGAAATCGTGTTAACAACGAAATAAAATGAGAACAATATGCGTTAAATAATTGTTTCCAGAATAACTTCGAATATTTAATTTATATTTGCTGCCAATTTAATGATTACACTCGTCTTTCGACTTTTTGCACAAAAAGGTGGTTGCTTTTTTCTTTCGTTTTTACTATTTTACTATGGTATAACATCCAAAAATAAACATTTAAATATTAAGAAAAATATATTGTCAATTTTAAATATTTTTTACTTTCTCAAAATATGTATATGTATTCTATTCTACATACATACGATGATGTGATAAAAAAATACACAAAAAATGTATTTCTTTCACAAATTACACTTGTTTTTTTTCTATTTTAGTGTTTTTTCTTCTATTTTTTTTATTAAAATCTATGTTTAGTAGAGAGCATTTTCTTTTTTTTTATTATTACAAAAATATAATAATGAGAAAATTTAATGAAAAATCACGCAACAAAAATATATAATATTATGGTATAAAAAAAAATAATAAACAATTAAAATTTAAATAATATTCAAAAATAATCGAACATATTTTGTATATAATTGTAAAAAACAATTAAAAACAAATAATAATTTTAATATTTTTTTACCTGAGGACTAATTCCTAACATTTTAAGTGATGGTGGAACATTAATGTGTTCCGGTATTTGTACATGTCCGAAATCAACTGTAAATGCTTCACACCAAACACCAAAATGTCCGATATCAAATACTGTTAAATCACTGGGTAATGTAAGTACTATTGTTTTTTTATCGTATGGCATTAACGGTGTTTCACGTCCATTTTCATCAGGTATACGTAAACCATTTGGTGATGGTTTTGGACCACGTCCAATCCAAAATTTGGCATCTTTGTATTATTATAATATGGATATTATTATATATAGAAAATATAAAATAATTCGGTTAATTTATTGTTTACTGTTTTAAAGCAATATTTTCGTAAATTCACAAATTGTGTAAAAAAATGAGTGTATTTTACCTGGTGCTTCACCATCATAACTAAAATTTGGTATCAATATTGTTTGTGCATCAACAATAACAATATTATCAGATGATACACGATGAACACCTTTTAATGGTGCAATTTTTTGTGGTCTTGGAAATTCAAATTGTTTTGGCACTGAAATGTCACCAAAATTTACGGAAAAATCATCACACCATACAAAGAACCATCGAAAATCTCTTAATGTTTTTCCTTCCGGCAATGATAATGTAATATCTTTATTACGATAACGTCTTATTACACCAGTTCGGCCACGTTCATCACGTAATCGTATGGCACCATTTAACGATGGTCGTCGTCCATTACCAACATAAAAATATGCAGCTGAAATTATATATATATTTAAAATGAAAACAAGTATGGTATAGTAAATTTAATATTTTTGTGGGAATATAAAATTATATAGTCCAATGTATATACCAAAATCATGCAAAATATTAAATATGATTATTAATAATGACACCTTGACTTTTGAATATCTTTGTAAATATGGTGTTGGAAACTCTTCACAGATATACAATGTCTTGAATTGATTTAATATCGAAACATAATTACAGAACAATTAGTGAATTGTGATGGACTTAAATATTAGTTAGAAACCCACAGGTATATACTATTTGGACGCGCCTAGGCATATGGCTAGCTAATCAATCCATTTTATCCACTGAAATGTAGATACATATTTTCCTTTTTAATTCTACCCTATAATTAATGGTATATTAAAAATGATATTATCATAGTAAATTTATGTGATTTACTTCAATTTGAATAACAAGCATTTATTTAAGGTTTTTATTTTAAATATAGATCATTATTACATTAAGGACAAATATACACACATTCTATAATTCAATATGGTTTTCAATGATATATGTATATAATTCATTCGATGGCGGTGAATTGCCCATCGTTGTGTTTCATCCGGTCATGGTTTCATATTATTTACTATTGTATATATTGGAGTTATGTGTTTTAATTGCATTTAAATATGTAAAATTAAAATGCACCATATCTAGAGGCATTATATGAAAATTTGCGTGTTATTTCAAATCAAGTGATTTATATTAAAATAATTGAATTGTACATGCCGTACGTATAGATATATTAACTTTAATAATAATAATATATAACTCTTTAAAAATTATAACTAATATCTCGATATCAGGTGAATATTATACTTAAATATACTACATAGTTTAAATTAAAATGCGTGTCTGTAAATCGTGTATGTATATTAAAACAGCATTATATTGTACGTATTGTATACTAATATATACTACAATGATCAGAAATAAATAATCGTAATCTATTAAATAAAAAGCACATCATTCATTTTATTCATGAATATTTATTTTGCCTCCTCCAAAATAATCATTTTCATTTGAACACATTTCATGTCAACATTTAATCCAATCCAATTAAGACAAACTATTTTATATTGTTTTACGAAAACGTTATATAGTCTGCTGTATAACAAAACGTCTCATTATGCGATATCTGAAGGATTGTATTTATTAAATTTGTTGTTAAAAATTCGATATTAATGTTGAACAATATCACAGATGAACTGCTCCACCACGCAAACTCTTCATAACTGCAGAAATAATACTCTTTATTAACAATTTGGCCGCCGTTGAAATAAATGCAAGATGAACTATTTATTCGTTGAATAAAAGCTAAATTTGAATTAACCATAGTGCCATAATTTCCTTTGAATCATAAACACAATCCGTTTTTTTTTTCTATGACTTCGTAATAAATTTTGTGGACAGACGTTTTAAACTCAAAATGTTTTGTATTGATCTAAATGATATTCCAATGCCATCAAATATTTTTATAATTATTATAATACAATTTGTGATTTTCCATTTTGCAGTTGATTCTTTAACAATGAGTATGAAAAATAATTATAGTATTCCAGTCAATTAACTGGAAGGGTACAATCTTCAACACATCAAGGCAAATAGATGGAGCTGATCTGTTGGTAAAAGTGGAATGATAAATGTCAGACAAAATTTCATGGTAATGGATATGGAAGTCGAAAAAGGTGGAAGTCAGTGAAAGTAAGACGAAGTATCTAACATTAGACAGAAGGATTTCGCATGACCAAAAATCATTATGGATGAATCCAATTTTGAAGTAGTGTCTTCATTAATGTACTTGTGGTCAGTTCTCATTATGTCGAATGATCTAGAAGGAATCCTGCGACTCTATGTAATTCGTCCAGTGATAATGTTCATGCAGACGAGGGAAGAGCATGTCGAATGATCTAGAAGGAATACTGCGACTCTATGTAATTCGTCCAGTGATAATGTTCATGCTGACGAATGAAGAGCTGGAGGAATTGTATATAGGCGTGGACTTAAAGTGACTGGAGGTTGGAAGAACACCACTTAATTTCTTATTTTAACACAAAATTGAAAGCAAACTTTTTTTCAATATAACATGCTTCCATTGCAAGATGAAATGGTTAAATGATAGCAAAATGTTTTCAAACACGTATTAAATGACATACATATTAGTAGATATTTGGTGAGAATGTAAACAACATATTTACCAAATGTTAGTGTCCGCTTTTATAGTCAGAATTCGGAAGATTTTTGATCAGTATAGCAGACGAAACTAATTATGCGTGATATTATTATATTAACTATATGCATGTTTTTTTTTTCCTACTCAATAAAAGTGTATATAAATATATAATTAAACTCAATCATAACAAACGGGTTTCTTATTTATAAATGCGATGATGTACATACTCGTACATATAAATACAACATGTAAATATAATAAAATTGCATTTACGTATAAATAATATTACATGAAATTTTTCTCTTTTTCTCTTATATCATCACTTATAAAATGATGACTTTTATTATAAATATACTATAATATAACTTAACTTAATTTCTTTAAGTTTATGATATTATTCAATACATTTTTATATTACTCTATATGTATTATATTTAATATCCACTTTTAAAGAATGTGTAATAATTAAAATTTATTTATATTAATCAAGTACGAAGAAATTTTATAAATGCAACTTTTCTAAATACAAAAATAGAAAGAAAAAAAAGTAAATACCTCTTATGTATTAGAATATGAAATAAATATATAAATAAGAGTTTTATTTTTAGTGCGGTCTAATTAATTATAATATTATTATATTAAACGAAAATGTTATTATAAATAGAAAATTCAATCTTATCTCACGTATATATAAATATAGATAGAAATATCAGAGCGTTGTCTTGTTGTTGAATGTTTTAAAACAATTGTACACATTTACAAAACAAAAAAACATGAGTTTTATAATTTAAATTTAAAACATGTTAAGTAATACAGGTATAAAAGGTATATTTATTTAAAAACTCACAATCATAATATTTTCGTAAAAATTTCTCTAAATAATCATATGAAAATAAGTATGTAACAAAATAATAACCCAAAAATAAGTCAGCTGTTATTAATTTACGTACATAATGTCAACTATATACGTACACAATTGGAAAATTGAATATAATATAAATGATAAATACATTTCTAAATGTGTATAACATAATGTATTATAACAAATCTCATATAATATATATATTTCATATATATGGTACATCTATAGTTACAATTAAATAAATTTACATATGTAAATATTTATAAATTCTAAATGTTATATAAATATTCGTTTATATTTATGCAGTCAATTTTGAAATAGACATATATATATATATATTTATTCTTTTAATTGTTTCATCATATATCTACTATATGGATATTTACATTATATTTAAGATAGACAATATAACAACAGATAAGTTAATTGCATAAATGATATATTCTTTACAAAAACGGATATAGCAGAGCACACAGCATGCTATAAATTAATGTGGTATAATAATTGTAATTACTAAATTGTTATACTAATATACAAAGTTACATGATATATATAATTGAAAATTATTATTACATATTAATTAATTTACCTGGACCTTCACCATCATAATTAAAATTTTTGATAAATAATGTTCTTGAATCAACAGCATATACATCACCCGAAACGCCATGATGTAATTGAGATAAAGGTCCTATTCGATTACCATAATATGAATTTGCTGCATCTGTCCAATTTACTATAAATACATATAGAAAATAGAAATTAATTATGGAAATAAATATATATGCACGCAAGTATAATATAAATAAAAGTTTAAAAAATTTATGAGAAATATTTAATTTATGTAAATGTAGACATTTTGAAATTTATGTTGATAAAATGCCAAAATCTTAATCAACAATCTTCTTTCTTTGTTTTGTAAAGATTATATATGTAAATATACTGTATAGATAGGTATATATTATATAGTCTGTATTTTAAATGATTCACACATGTATTTAAAAGACGTCATTAAACATACCTGCGATGATGATATATTTTTTCAATTTTTATTTTTCTTATTTCGTAAGAAATGTTTGCATTTTTGATTCTATATTTATATTCTGCATTTGCATAAACATTTGATGACATGTATTATTATGCAATTTTAGTTTTATATATTGTATAATCTATTTTATGTATAGACAGTTTTTGATTTAACAGAAACGGAAATAAAGGAATATTAATTGGCACATTTCCATAAAAAAAAAATAAAAAAATATGTTAATGTGTGTTCTATTAAAATCTGCGTGTGTTAACACATTTGGTATTTTTATTTTAAATAGAAAAATTAAAAAATTTACATGACATTTTGACTTTATTTTTCTATTACAAATCATCGAAAATAATTCATATATTATTTATTGTATACTAAGGTTCAAGTTTTAGTTCTGCGCTGCATACATATTAATTATTACACTTACACTTTGAGATATTCAAAACGTAAAGTCCGAAACCTAAAAAATCTGTTTACTGCAACGTTTTTTTTTAGAAAACATTATATAAACATCAACAATAAATCAAAAATTTCAGAAGAAAGAAGAAGAGCCGAAAGACCTAAAGGCTGTATGTATGTAAGCAAAGCAGTATATGTAATGTGGATCGCCATATTCTAATATGCTTCAAGCTATTGTTGGGCTGCTGCAATCACAGTAAATAGGCAAAATCAGCGTTGAAGAAAACGATTGCATTTCATAGATTACATGGATTAATCAACGTCAATGATTCAATATGGACCATTTCAATTATCTAAATTATACATTTTTAATTAAATTAAAACTATTCAAACCTGACAATGTGTTTAAAATTTGACTACTATATAAGAAGCAAAAATAAAATTTTATTTCGTGCAGTGATTAAGTATAAATATTTGAATGGCATAAAACCTCAAGAAATCATTGATGACTTCAATAAAGCTTCGGCAACATATGCTCCATCAAAAAACAAATATTAACGATTAGCATAATCAATTTCAACTATGGTTCTACAAACACAATTGATGTTGAACGTTTTCAAGAAGACCAAATGCAGTAACAACTAAAGAAATTATTGAAAAATCCATCATTATTCATTTTGAAGATTATGTTACAGAAAAAATTTTCATTTTCATTCCGGGTACTTAATTGTATTGTATTTATGGTAGTACATAAACAAACAAACAAAAAGACGGACTCATAGGTGTACAAAACATACAGGGTACATTTTTAATTATCTATATATCCTAAAGCACACATTAAATAAATGCAACCAATTTTACTAATTACTAATTAATAATTCAATTTGAGGTGTAGGATTTAATTCGAAACAAATAATGGTATCTTAATTATTATAAAATGATGCTAAATTAGAACTATTTTAGATTTGAATGAGATTTGAAAATATATCTCATCTACACGGAAAAAAAATCAAAACAGACGATTAAGAATTATTTATTAATAATAATTAAACGATACATAACAGTTGGAAGAAAATGTTTAAATTGTGTTCTTAGTATGAGAGTCATTTATTTATGTGAAAATATAAAGAAAAACTACATCCATAGAATGGATGGTATGTAGATCATAGGAATCGAGAAACTTATAAATAGTTTACTATACTACATCAAATAAAATTTCTAAGTCTAAACTTTAAAATCAAGTTTGTGCTATTTAATTTGTATATAAACAATTTAATACACTTCAATATATATGGTCTTCTTTATAAATAAAATTTGAAATAATTTAATTTAATTTATTTTAAAAGCTTTAGTTGTTTTTATTCTATGAACAATAAGTTAACATTAATCAATATATACAAGGTTACGTTTACATTTCGACTGTATACGAAATGTAAATGTAATATAAAAAAATTAATACTCTTTTAAATATAAATTCTTCATCACTAATATAAAGGTATATAATTTTAAATATACAAAATATATATATACTTAATTAATAATTACAATTGAGGACGAGGTGCTATTATTTTTGAAATACTATTCTAAGATTAACAATTTTTTAACTTAAACCATATAAAGATTTTTTTATTTATATATACTTATTTAAGATTATATAGTTTAATTCAATACGTGATTGATTTAAATTGAAATATTTCTTACAAATAATATGTAATATATGGATTACTCCATATTCATATATGTATATGTTTGTGCTTAACACACACTATACAATATATTATAATATCGAAGAAAAAAATATATGGTATACGATTAATTAAATTTATTATAAAATACAATATATAATATAAAAATAAATAAATTCTTATATTGCATATAAAAATATAAGAAAGATGAAAAATTTTCAGATTTTAACCTTGCCTTGACATTAGTTTATATATGACATAAAATTCAAATAACATTTGTTCCACTCATTCGATTCATACAGAGTCGTACAGTATACTCGTATATGAATGTATATTCTTTGAGTTAAATCACACATGAGATGATATAGAGTGAGTTTGTGTCATTGAAAATTGATGTTAAATTTATTTAATTTAATTTTTTTTTTGTTATTTTAACAAAATATATAAATTTTATAATTCGAATTTTTTTCTTATTTATTAATTTAATATTTGCATTTTTTGTAAATATATACGATAATAATATACTTTCATATTTATTTTTCAATGAATTGCACACGTTTGTTTACTAAATAATAGGTCTACCAATATGTGTGTGCCGTTTTTTTAAAAATAAAACACATTAATTCCGGTAATAACAGTAAAAAATTTTTATTGAATATAATTACCATCGTTAAGTATAACCTTTTTCCAATTTTTTGGCAATTTATGAATACCATCAAAATAAAACTTCTCCTCTTTTGATGCGATCCAAGAATCGATCCAATTTTGGACGTCTTCATAATTGTGGAAGCGTTGTGCACAGAGTCCATGTGCCATCGAGCTGAACAAGTGGTAATCTGATGGAGCAACATCTGGTGAATAGGGCGGGTGTGGTAACACATCCCATCCGAGTGTTTCCAATGTTTCTTTTACCGGTTTTGCGACATGTGGACGAGCATTGTCGTGTAAAAGAATCACTCTTTCATGTCTGTTGGCCCATTCTGGTCGTTTTTCTTTCAATGATTGATTCAATTTATTCAATTGTCCTTTGTATACCTCACCAGTAATAGTTTGACCAGGTTTCAATAACTCATAATACAGCACGCCCTTTTGGTCCCACCAAATACACAATAAAACCTTCTTTCCATGAATATTGCGTTTTGGCGTCAATTTGACTGGTTGACCTGGATCAGTCCAATGCTTAGTCCGTTTAGGATTGTCAAAATAAATCCATTTTTCATCACCAGTGACTATTCGATGCAAAAACGACTTTCGTTGCTGTCTTTGAAACAATATTTCGCACGTGGTTTTTCGCTTTTCCATGCTTCTTTCTGTCAATTCATATGGAACCCATTTTCCTTCCTTTTGGATCTTACCCATATTGTTTAAACGATTAGAAATGGTTTGTTGACATACATTTAAGGAATCAGCTAGTTGTTGTTGCGATTGCGCATCGTCTGCATCCAACAATGCTTGCAATTCTGTATCTTCAAATTTTTTTGATGGTTTTCCACGTTCTTTGTCATTCAGATCAAAATCACCACTTTTGAATCGTTGAAACCACTTTCTGCACATTCTTTCTTGTAAAGCATGTTCACCATAAGCTTCAACAAGAATTCGATGACTTTCAGCAGCAGTTTTCTTCCAATGAAACAATAACAAGAAACCTCCCCGCAAATCAGTTTTTTCTAGTACAAAACACGACATTTTCAACAAAGGAAAAAAATATGTCGTTTACACTTTTAACTCGTAACACAAACTGAATGATAAAGATATAAAGTGAATACGTTCACAAAGAAATTTTCAGCCGAAACCACCATCGTTTCAGTCAGCTACAGCGATTAATCCGTGAGCGGCACACACATATTAGTAGACCTATTATTATTGTATTGAATATTATTAAAAATTATCACTCGCATATGTAAATGTAAACATTTGTTGTCGTCATAAATGAATATTTATTTTATTAATGAAATTGAAAAAATATTATATAAAATTCATTTTTGTATTATTTTGATTGGTATAAATAATTGAAGTTGTACATTTATTGGCCTTTTTTAATTATATAATAAAATAGTAAAATTTCGCAACTTAATATATATGGATATAGTTAAGTTTTAATTGTAACATTATGTGGAAATTCTAATTGTATATCATTGAAATTTTGTACATGAAATAATGATATCGTATATTATTTGTGTCTTCCATCGAATGGACCGTTTTAAATAATTAAAAACAAAAAAATCTTTTATGAATTGATAATAAGTAATTTTCTCCTTCATCAGTTCTATTACATTTTATGTACTTTTGTATTATTTGTTTATGGAAAAATTTCTGTAGGATTAGAAAGAAACATGGATGGAATTTTATATTACAATTGATTCTACAATCGTTTATAGACACATATATTATCACATATAATCAGGAACTTATTTTTCAACTTCTTCATTAGATTTGAATTGTTTATCGTTACCAAACGGGAATGTGACATCGATAGAAATAAATGGTAATCTAATGAAGTTACCAGTTAATGTTAATATGGTGAACATTGCAAAACCACTTTAATTGTTTCAATATGTTTGTTAAACTATAACTTAGCAAATTGAGATCTTGTGTTGTCATGCAATAAAGATTTCATGTCTTTTTGCGTATTATGGTCGTTTTTGTTTTATAAATGACTAGTTATGTTCAACATGTAATAATTTTTCAAAGTTATATTTGCAAAAAAATTGTTGTCTATACATCCAATAATGCTTGCAATTGTTTAACTTGAATATCTATTAAATGAACTTGTTTTGTCATTCAGAGTAAAATAACCAGTTTGAATTGAATATTATCAATTTCATTTTTTAATTATAGTTTTTTGATTGTTTGCGAATGCGACTTCGAGATGGGGAAGTTAACACACACATTTCCGCCAGTGGAATTGAATATTTGTCCTGACACTCTACTGTCGCTTTTAAAAACAAAAAAACAACAACTAAATTTTATAATTTAACATTCCAACAAACAACTTAAAAAAAATATAAATATTTAAAATCACACAAACATTTTTATTATAAAATTATAAAACACACATACGAATACAAAAAGCGGCTTGAAATGACGAACAACTATTTTTTAATAAATAAAAAAAAAACTTTCAATCGCCCGATCAACCTGATAGCGTTTGTTTAGTAGTGTATTTTGACATAGCATTATCAAAAAAAAAAATATGTTGACACTTGTCGAAGTCCTTATCACGAAATAATTGCATTTGTCATAACACCCAACCATACCATTTGCACATTATGTAATGATAAATAAAAGCTTTACAAATAATGATGAAATAATATCAGCGCGAGTGAGCTATTGATCTCTTCTATAACATTTTCAAAAGTCGAGATTTGCTTGTGCGATTACACCACCAAAGAATAAAAAAAAATTATTAATTAATAAAAATTAATTCATTACGATGCGATCATAATTATACTATAAATAATAATTATTTGCATATTATAATTTAATATTTTAATTTAATTTTTTTTATAAAATATATATTGCATATAATTTAAATTTATAATTTCAAATAAATATTAATGTTTTTAATATAATACATATTTATAAGTCATTGGCATCTTATAATAAATAAATAAAAATAAATATTGGCTTGAACAAAAAGTAATTGCAAATGTTTTTTCTATATGAAAACAAAATGGAATGAAATAATTTTATTAAGTAATGTATTGTCCTGTTTTTTTTTTGCAATGAGTTGCAATGAGTTGACTTCTGATACTGATCGGCAAAAAAAAACTAAAAAAATTGAATCAAGAAGTTTCGCAAATTTCGAAATAAATGATAATCTATAATGGTGATAATGTCAATTTTTGACGATATAGTGGCGAAAAAAATTCTATGGCATTGTCAAGGTTGAACATAATACGTTTTAAATTAAACAATTCCGGTCACTTTACTTGAATTGACCTGATCATTTTATTTTCCATTTTTCAGCCGACGTTACAAAAGAAATTACACAAACGATTAATTTTATTTTTTGTCTTAATGAAAATTGAAGTACCGATTATCAATTAGCAATTATTTTACATTTCGAATACGTAAACAATACGTAAAAATTCAGCTATAAATATGTGTGAATATTGAAATTATTTCGCACTCAACCCAATATTATAAATAAATATTATTTACATATATTATTAAAATTTTATTTTAGCACATATGCATTTATAATTTCATTTCATAAAATAAATAAAATGTAAATATTGTATATATGTTACAATAATATACGAGTAGAAAAGTTGGTATATATTCATAAAAATAAAAAATACTTGTATATAATACTCGCATGTAAATACCTACATTGACATTTGTTTTATGAGCACATATTTATTATTTATGAATAAATTAAAATTTAAAAATCAACTTATCTCCGTATATGTGTATTGGTTAAAAAAAAAAAAAAATAAAAGCCTATATATATTACAAAATATTACAATATATTATTCTTTAGTATATTATAATATTTATTTTTATATAATAATTACATTTTATATACACGCCGTACTATTATTATTATTATATTAAACTTTTACGTACAAAAATTATGAAAAAGAGATTTATAAGATTTACAGTTAAATAATTAAATAAAATGTTGCGATTTCTAAGTGGCATTAAAATAAATTATGAATTTACAAAAAGATTGTAAAATTACTTGTTATATAAAAAAATATTGATTAATTTATATAAATGTTTGTAGCGAAATGTTTGATAAAAAATAACAAAATAGGTAATTATTATTAATATATATTTAAATTGTATAAGAGTATAATATACAATAAATAAAACATCAGATCAGAAAGTACAAAAAATGGTGCAGGAAAGGTAATAATATTCTATGAGAAACTGCGTTGTCTATATTAACAAATATGATGTTCAAATCGCATATCCAGATGATGGTGCGAGCTGTTTTATTATATACATATTATTATTAAGTCATATAATATATTGCTCCAAGTGGAGCTTTATGTCATCTAATAAACCTTTCATTATAGACAAGTTGGTAAATTACTCTGCATGGGAGTATATAACAATTTACCAATTGTACTGTAATTAACGAAATATAGATGTTTTCAATATACTATTATTTTTATATGAGTGATTAGCCCATAGTTTATATACATATTCTTTTTTTTTTTTAAACTCATATTTTGCTCCTAGCATAGCTTTTATGTCATCTAATAAACCTTTCATTACAGCCAAGTTGGTAAATTATTCTTCGCATGGGAGTATATAAAAATTTACCAATTGTGTACTGTACTGTATTGTAATTAACGAAAGATAGATGTTTTCATAATACTATTATTTTTATATGGGTGATTAGCCCATAGTGATGTGTGTGTGCAGACATTGTTAATCTTTGAATAGCGTCCAACACCATATTTTCAAAGATATCCGTTTTTCTTTTTATTCCATAAACGAACAAATGATCACCCAGCAGAAAAATTTCAGTATTAAAATACATACCCGCTATATTTCATGATTAATACTATATATTTCGGCACTATGCAACTGCGCTACTGAGTGTTATTTATATATACCATATAAATTAAACGTGCATACCAATGTTCATCAAAATCGGATGAGAAATAGCAAAAATTGGTTATGAGAGAATGTCCTAGAATTCTGTCCAAAGTATTGATTATCCAGAATTTGTTTAGGAAATCACACAGTATTACTCCGAACTCAATTTATATTTCAAACTTTATCAAAATCATTTACGAAAAATTATACTTAATTATAAGTTAAACATCGTCTTCGGAAAACTGTTGGTTATAATTGTTGCTATATAACCAACAGTTTTGATCCCTTCAAGTTGCTATTATCGTGGTTTGGCTTTATATATTTTACAACATACGACGAGTATATATAATTTAAATGTTAAATTCCTAATTTTTTTAAATGGAAATGAAAAATGTATTATACAAAATTCTCGAAACATATATACAATTTTACTTCAAAACAACATTCTTCATATGTACTTAAATTAAATACTTTTTTTTTACATATTATAGTATGATACTCGCTGTGTATGTACTACGTACGCACAGTATCATTATTATATGGACATCTGAAATAAAATTGCTTTCCATTTTACTGTCGTTAATTATTATAAATGTGATGTGGTTACATGTGAATTTATACTTCATATATCTGTCATTGTCAGAAAAAAAGAAATAAAAACATACAAAACATTTTACATCCATATGAATCCATAGCTATTGTATGGGTGTATATAATAAATAATATACATTACGAAATATTTAAATCTTATTTTATAATAAATATAATTTAAGTATATAATATAACAATAAAAAAAACGCATAACAATAAGGTGAATGATTAATTTATATAAGAAAATTAATAATTTATAATAAACTACAATGTATATAGTTAATATAAAAGTATATAAAAAATGAGTATATATTGCACATACCAATATAAATTACATGTATTTTATGTTAATGTATCGAATATAAATTTTATATGTGTTACGTAAAGAAGATGAAGGCGATTTTTATTAAAATTTAATCTATATTAATTGTATTAATTTATACACACAACAACTATAACTATATTTTATATACAGTAGAATTTAATAAAAAAAATAGTCTCATCGCATTATGTTTTTATTGTATATTAACAAAAATAAAATGTATTTAAAAGTAAAGTATTATAAAATAAATACATTAAATGGATTAAGTATATGCAAAAATAAATACAAATGAAAACATTAAATCAAATATTAAATTTACAGAATTTAGTCAATTTTCTATTATTATGCTAATTGCAATGTATCGCCGCGATTACGTTTATATAAATAAAACAAATAAAATAACCATTAAAATTTCAAACCACAAAATGTTGCACATATTATAACATTATAAAACAAAAAACACTTCCAAGAATTCTAATTTATTAATTATTTTTATAATAATTATACAAATCATGTACATGTGTAAAAAAAAAAAGAAAAAAGTTTTAAGCAAACAAATCCATTAATAAAAAATAATTGAATATGTTCAGTATAAACAATTTACAATAAAAATTGGAATATTGTGTTTATATACAATATGTAAAAAGTTTTTAATTCGGTGGTGGCATGAGCTTTTAAGTTAATTTTTCACTTTTAATTAAATTATTTATTAATTTTTTATTTTTTTACATTTCATATAAAAAAATAGAACATATTTTTTATTAAAATCAACGGAGAAGACAATATAAAATTTCTGGACGCAGATGCAAGTTTCGACGATTAAATTTATGATTGATAAAAATTTATTAAATTTATTTGAAATTATATGGTGTATATTATTTTCACTTAACATTGCCGTCGTGTCGTTCTCTATAGGTTCACTACTTTTCTATTTATTAAATTTTTTATCCATAAGAATATTATTAAGAATTTTATAGTTATTCAAATAAATAAATAAATAAATATAATTTTGATGTAGTTTTATATAGTTCGAAATGTTTTCTTATTTTTGTTTGTATGATGTAATGATACCACAATATTATTTTTCAAACTAAAAAAAAATCTATATATAGGTGAGATAGGTGCGGAAAATTTCTTTTAACATTATTTTTTGGTAAATATCTTCTCAATATCTATATATAATAATCTGTAATTGAAATATTTGAATTTTCTATATGAGACCATGCCAATGATAAATTAAATAAAATTCATATAGAATAAGTTAATTTTACAATTTATTTTGTCAATATAGAAAATAAAAACAATCACATGTTTTTTGTCTACTTTTATTATCCCAAATGCTAGCGAATAAGTAGACAACTTAAAATATTTATATTTAATAAAAGCTTGTAACGATTTAACGCAAAGGTCGATAGAATATACTTTTCTTTCTATATGTTGTCAAAATTTCTAAAGAAATAAAAATTTCATATATAGCATAGAAACAAAATAAAGATCAATCCCAATAGGCAAATTTTTCTTAAAATAATTTATGTGGATTTTTTATTCAACATTATTTATATTGTAGAACGATAAGCTCACTGAATATACTATTTATGAGCTAGCTATTTGTAGTCATGCAAAGTAGTCTATATGAAAAGAGCAATATGAGCTATATATCACTATCAGTAAAGATCAATAAATATAACAAATAGACTCAGTATGAAAACTGAGTCTACTCATCAGGAGAAGATTCATGTTGTACATATATAAGAAGAAAAACAATAGTAAAAGTTAATTGAAGACCAAATGAAACTGCATTGGCTGAATGAAGATTAAGGAATCGCAGGCATCGAGGACACTGCGGGAGTATACAATTTTTGCAGTTATTTTGATGGCAACTTAACTGTGAAATGCATTTACCTCAAAACCAAGTTGGTTGTAAAGATATTGCAAAAAACAACTTAAGTTCAATTTCACTAAAAGTATAACCAATTAAATAAAACCATAATGGCAATACATTTAATAACAAGAATATAAGACTTATTTTAAAAATGTTGAAGAATATATTTTTCGTAAAGAAAAATATTCGAAAATTGTTGTTGATTTCAAAACGCAACAAAAACATTACACCATTACAATGTTTTTTCCACAATCATCGTCGTTGGTATCAAGATACTTTAGCAATCTTTATCAATAGCTATTGCTTTTATGTCGCATAATCACAAGATTCTTAAAAGAAAAAATGCATTTAAGAAAATGAAATATAATAGAAAAATAAACTGTATGGCATGGAGGATGGATAAAATATGAGATATTTTTTTGATTTTTGGTTTTTCTTTATCGCCACATATACGATACAATTTTAAGTTTAAACTAAATTTGTTGAACAACTATATATTTATAATTTGTGATTGATTTTTATTAATAATATTATTTATAATTTATATGATTTCACTTATGTCCTCGGATTTATGGAAGTTTTCATATATGTTACTGTATATTAATTTTGACAATTTTTATTTTTCCTATTTACTTTTCGCAAAAACTTATATATATTGATAACAAAAACACGATAAGAAGAGCTATAAAATATTTTACTAGTTGAAAATTTGTTATAAATTTGGTTTTTTTAATGTTGTTAAATGCGCCGGGCACACCAATATATATTTGCAAAAATTTGTCGATATTGAAAATAGTAATCCACAAAGTGTATAACGTTTTCATCTGTGACCATACTTTTTTTTAGCCTTTCTCATCTATATATTGTATATTTCAATATTTTTTTCTAACTTATACAGTAAAATATATAAATATTAAATATTACACCTAAATTTGCGACACAATTAATTACAAAAAATAAAAAATAATATACAATACATAAACTTTTTTCAAATAACAATATGCATATGTTAGATAAATGGTACACATCAACAGCCGCATATAACTTGTACCATATATAAATATTATTATATAATTTTGTTGTTGTTATTATTGTTAAAAAAAAAAAAAATAAAAAAATAAATAAAGAAATAAATATCTCTACAGTTTTCATTAACTGTATAAGAAATAACTGCATATTTTCTCAATTTATTCTATGTATCTTACGATGCAGACAAAAATATATGGTGGTAAAAGTGTTGTATGGCTTTATTTTTCGCTTGTTATTAAAACTTCATTAACTATTATATATTTTTAATAATATACATATTCCATTGAATGGAATATATAGTTAATATCTATACAAAAATTACCTATATACATATATAATATACAGATTTTATATAGGTAATAAATATTACGTTTTTATTTAATATTTTAGATTATATTGTACATAAATTATAAACTATATCTTAAAATGAAATCTTTTTAAATTGGAATCAATGTAAGAAATATTTATGCCATATGCATGTAATAAGTTAAGATGTATTATTATTATTATTATTATTATTACTTGTTACACACACTATATTAATGCATTGAAAATAGTAAAATAAAAAAATAAGAATCAAGGACAGTCATTGTATATGTTTTTTGTTTTATTTTCTATAGATTATCCTCACATAATAAATAAAAAAATACAATTAAAAAAGTTAAGTTTGTTGTCTTATATAAAATATTGCTTAAAAATGTTTTGTTTAATAAATGAGAGGAAAAAAAAAAAACAAACAAACAAATACCAATTAATAACATTAAACAAAACATCAACAAATCTTTTTCTTTTTCCCTATAATAAAATCTTATTTATTTATTTATTTATTTATTGAATGTTGTAATCTTTTATTCTTTTATTTATACATAAATAGGTTTCGACGAGTATATATAAACAAAGAATTTAAACTAACAATATTTAATGATTTATTTATTTATTTATTCATTTTACTTTTACAACATGTTTGCAGTTCCACAATACAATATTTTTAACTTACTTGAAAATATTATTCCACATAAAAAACCAAATAATTTCCAAAATGTTATCATTTTATTTAAAAAAAAAAAAATTTTAATCACAGAAAAAAAAAAAACTTTATATTTCCTCTATATTTTTTTTAAATAAGCAATCACTTTACTATATATTTTCTTATTAAAAATAAGATATTTATAAGAAAAACCCAAAGTAGGAAAAAAATAATGTTCTCCTGTTAAAACACAACACTAAAAATATAAAAAAATAAATAAATAAATAAAAAAAACTTTTGTGTTATTAAAACGGAAAAATTTAAACTTTTATATTATACTTTAACTAAAAATTCATCCGAACTGTAGAAATATTCACCATAAACTGATTTAAATTGTTTTACTATCATTATACATAGTCACAATGATATTCATCTTTATCCCAAAGAATTGGATTGAAAAAAAAAGCAAAAAAAAAAAAAAACAACAAAAAACGAAGGTAACTCTTATAATATAATTTAATATAAGATGAAAAATATAAAAAACAAAAAGTTTATTGCAATATTAGTGGTATTATTAAAGAGGTGGAAAAATAATTACAAAAATTGTTATATAGCGGGGATAGCGAGTTCACACACAACGCAGCATATATTCATGTGGACATATTCATATTCAACCATATACACACCTATAATATTAATCAATTGGCAGTGTTATTGCGTGGTATTTTTCGAACACCTTATATTTCTTATACATAAAAATACGTGTGCATAACACAATTTAACCGCGTACCGGTTTTGTACATATATACAAATTTATAAAATACCGTATAATAACACATAAAATATAAATACATAATAATTGTTATAAATATACAAAATATAGAAAATAATATATATTCATATAATACATAAACATGTTGAAGATCGTCCATAACCAACCATTGATCTATGTGTCTGTTTTGCGATCAATATATATATATATATTTCAATATAAAATAATAATTGATATTATATGAAAACGTGAGTGAGAATGGTATCTATAATTATACAATATAAATAAATACATACAAATTTTTTATTAATTTATCTATCTATAAATAAAATAATGATGTTTTCTTATGCTGCAACTGTGCAACAACTTTATTGTTATATATTGTTACACTACCAATAAAGTAACATAATTTTCATATTATATATTTTATAATTTTAATTCATTCATTCATAATAAAATAAATATGCAATAGCAATCACCTTTCTTCTTGTTTATTTATTTCTTATTAGTTTGTTTTAATTTAATATTTATTTATTTATTTATTTATTTATTTATTTATTTATTTATTTATTTAATTTGTCTTATTAACATCTGTATTTCTTTTTATTTTATTTTTAATATGCATCGATCATCGATGCTATATGAAGAAAGGTAAACATTATTGAATGTTTGTTTTGTTAATTTATTTATATAATAATTATTCGATATTAAATGCGTGTTGGTGTGTGTGTGTATTATTTATTATTATTTGTTTTTGTAAAAGTGATTTGCAATTTGTTTTTACAAAATTTCATTGAACTTTTTCTATATGTAAAATTAAAATGATAGATGGTTTTCAAATAATTGTGTGGCATTTTTTTTTTTTTTTTCTGCAGATAAGTTCTACACTACAAATGTTATACACATGGAAGGAATTTTTAATTAAAATTTTATATAATTATTCCATAAATGAAAATAAAATCAATATAATATATGAATGGGAGAATGTTATTATTAGGATATAATGATCAATAACTTTTTTAGACAATGCCATATAAATTTGATGGTTTTTGTTTTATTTTGTAATATACCATCCTAGTAACACTGTCCGAAGTTTGTCCGCAAAATTTTCGCATTATATGTAGTGGTCCGTAGTTTCAATCCGAGGAAATATCTATGGATTTCTTACGGATGTGCATTGGAATTTTATATGATCAGTGCAATTCTGTCCATGGATTTTTATAAAAAATGTTCTTGGATTATCCGGATATTTTCGATGATAATTTTTACGGATTCTCCTTAAAAGTATATCTCGTAGCTATTATTCCACACATATATCCATAGACATTTATATTCAAATTTTTTGTGAGCAGATCTACGGATTTTGATAAATATAAATATCTTTGGATTTTACATTAATTTATTTTAGCAAATAATACCCATGAATTGTCCGTATTAGCAGAATAAATTTTCTTATGACGATGATTCAAATTCATCGATTGTGCATTTTTTTTTTTTTTGTGATAAACAAGAAAATAAAAACCGCGACAAAAAATCCATTACATTACATTACCAAATTCCTCGGAAATATATCTATTTGAGTTGCTGGTTGTTTTAAAAATTACGAAAATAAATTAAAAAGATAGATAATCCTAATATCTATAGATAAACGAAATATACAATATTTGAACGATTGCCTTGGATCACTGGTGAAATAATACCGCGGATATATGTTGGACATATTACCCTTACAATCCAAAGATTTCAATTGACCTAAATAAAATACTATAATATCCAAAGATTTCAATTGACCTAAATAAAATACTATAATAATATTAAGTGGAAAATCTATGGATATTCTTTGGACAAATTCCAATATATCTTTTCCATGGAAAATATGTGGGTCGTTTCCACGGAAACTTTCCTTATTTTTCAAAGTACGGACAAATTGTTACTAGGTTATATATTAAGATCAAATATATTTGTAAATTAAATACATTATTATTCATATATATCATCTTCTCATCTGTTGTCAGCATTTTTTAAATTATATAATATTATATTTCATATAATATTGTGACTTTAAACTATTATTTTATAAGGGAAATTTTTCGATATATTATATTACTACTGCAATATTATTAATAAAATTATAATATTAAAATGTTATATTGTGTGGAGCTTATATGGTATCTAACAACAGACAACATACTACTCCGCATTGAAGTCTATAACAATTTACCAATTGTACTGTAATCATTATTTAAATATTTGTATTTACTGAAATACAAAAATTACAAAATAATTTATATATAATATATATTTTCGGATTAGTATGTTGGGTATAGCATACTTGCAATGCCAGTTGCGACCGAACGCGTCCACGGGTTGCGGATAGTGGAACGGCCTATGATACTTATGGGTTAGCTACGAATAAAGAATAAGTAGTCGCGGACAATCTGGCTGCTGTGTATGAGAATTACTTTGGGGTGTTGTGTGAAAGCAGCACTCGATTAAAACTGAGTTAATGATTCAGTGATTACACAGTAAAGGCGAATCAGCGGCGCCAATGTAACCGCTTTCGGCAGAGGTGATATACCCCTGTAAATGATCCTACGAATTTGCAGAATGATTAGTAGGTTGAACGTATGGTTAACTACCAACTTCGGAAAAACAAATAGTTATGAATTCGACAACACGGCCTCGGATCGGACAGAATAAACGCCAACGACCCCAGCAAAGAAAATTTAAGGACAACGATTTAAAACTTGCGTCTTGGAACGTTAGAACTCTGTTGCGACAAGGTGCGTTAAGAGCACTTACTGATACGCTACGAACAGCCAAATTGGATATAACAGCTATCCAAGAAACTAGGTGGCCCGGAAAAAATTTATTGAAAGGTAGAGGATACACATTTTATTACAGCGGCAATGATTGCAGTAAAAGAAGAGAGTTCGGAACCGGTTTCGTAGTTTTTGGAAAAGCAAGGAATTCAGTAATTGCTTTTAATCCGATTGATGAACGCATTTGTACACTACGTGTAAGAACAAAATTTTTCAATCTGACCCTCATCAATGTACATGCGCCCACTGAAGATAAAACTGATGAGGTTAAGGATGAGTTTTATGAAAAGCTGATGACAACATATAGAGCTGCACCCGGCCACGACATTAAGATTGTCCTAGGCGATTTTAATGCCAAGGTGGGACAGGAAACAATATATCACCCAACTATAGGTAAGCACAGTCTTCATAAAACAACGAATGAAAACGGGCTAAGATTGATTGATTTTGCCATGTCAAAAAACATGGTCATTAGTGGTACATATTTTCCACATAAAGATATTCATAAGATGACGTGGAGGTCTCCAGATGGTAGAACAAGTAATCAAATTGATCATGTACTAATTGATGGACGTCACTGTTCAAATATAATGGATGTACGAACTTGTCGTGGTCTAAATATTGACTCAGATCATTATCTAGTTCGGATAGTGCTACGAGCCAGAATTTCGGCCAGTAATAACACACAACCCGTAGGGTTGAAATGGGCAGTCGAGAAACTTGAACAGGCGGCGGTAAAACAATTGTACATGGATGCAATGGAACAACGAATTATTACAGATTTGGAGGCTTACCAGCAGGAAACTAATATAAATAGTATGTGGATAAAATTAAAGTCATGCGTTGAAGGGGTCGCAACAGAGGTGATTGGAAAAGGGATGGTAGTAAGAAATGAGTGGTTCGATGATGAATGTAGAAATGCTCGGGATGCAAAAAATGCGTCCAGGCTGAAAATGCTAACGCGGGCTACACGGACCACTGTGGAAGACTATCGCGAGAAGAGGGATTTCGAGCGTAAATTGATTCGTAAGAAAAAACGAGAATTGGAACGAAAGATTTACGTCGAAATGGAAAAATTTAACAGGAACAACGATAATAGAAGATTGTACCGGAATGTCAATCGTTTTCGCAACGGATACAATCAACAACCTTTTTTGTGCAAAAACAGACATGGTCAGGTTATGGCGCAAGAGGAAAGGTGCCTCGAAAGATGGGCCGAGTACTTTAAAGATATATTAAATGTGAATACGCCATTGAATACCATGGAAGATGTGCGATTTCAAACCGCCCAACCATTTATAGCTGAACCATCGATACACGAAGTAAAGAGTGTTATTCAGAAGCTCAAGAATAATAAATCACCTGGATCTGATAGCTTACCAGGTGAACTCTTTAAATATGGTGGAAATGCATTATGGTATCAACTGCACGAGCTAATTGTAAAGATTTGGAATAATGAACAGGTGCCAGAGGAGTGGAAGGATGGTATTATCTGTCCATTGTACAAAAAGGGTGACAAATTGAATTGTAACAACTACAGAGGAATAACTTTATTAAACATTAGCTATAAGGTATTTGCTAATATACTATACCATAGACTTATTCCATACGCCAATGAAATTATCGGAGAATACCAGTGTGGTTTCTGCGCAGATCGATCTACATCTGATCAAATATTTAGTATACGGCAGATCTTGGAAAAGTGTATGGAATTCAATGTTGATACACACCATTTGTTTGTTGATTTTAAAGCGGCATATGATAGCGTCAATAGGTCAAAATTATGGAATATTATGGAAGAGTTTGGTTTTCCAAAAAAACTGATAGATTTGGTGGCTATGACGTTGGAAAATGTGAGGTCACAGGTACGAATCCGAGGTAAATTATCTGATCACTTTGAGACGGTTGATGGACTACGACAAGGCGATCCATTATCAACACTGCTATTTAATATTACGCTGGAAAAGGCAGTGAGGGGCGTAAATATTGATAAACAAGGCACGATTTTCACAAAATCGGGTCAATTGTTAGCGTATGCTGATGATATAGACATAATGGGTCGGAATATGATAATTGTCAAGGATGCTTTCGAATCGTTACAAAAGGAGGCATCAGGTCTGGGTCTCAAAGTGAATGCAGAAAAAACGAAATATTTGGTGGCAACGAATACATCACGAATTCGAGATCAAACGGTTAATATTGGAGAACACAATTTTGAAATAGTCAATAGTTTTGTATACTTAGGATCGTTGATAAATGTTGAAAATGATATTGAAGAGGAAATACGCCGCAGAATAGCAACTGGCAACAGATGTTATTACGGGTTAAAAAAACAATTCCGATCGAAAACATTACAACGAGATCTTAAGTGCAAGCTATATACAACTTTAATACGTCCAATATTAACGTATGGGTCGGAGGCTTGGTGCATGACACAAAACCAGGAACATCTACTTCGGATTTTCGAACGAAAGGTACTCCGTGGCATATTTGGTCCCGTCAAAGAACAGAATGGTTGGAGGCGACGATACAATATTGAATTAGACAAGTTGTACGGTCAACCAAATATTGTCAAAACAATCAAGATCAATAGATTGAGATGGCTTGGACACGTAGAACGCATGGAGGAGGAACGTGTGCCAAAAAAACTGTTAAATGGTAAACCGGAGGGTAGAAGGAGAGCCGGAAGACCTAAGGCGAGATGGCTAGATGCAGTAAACTGTGATATAAAGATCCTAAAAATTCGGGATTGGAAGACGTTAACTGCGGATAGGTCAGGTTGGAGAAGCGTGTTGGAGAAGGCTAAAACCGCACCCGGGTTGTAACGCCATAGAGTAAGTAAGTAAGTAAGTAAACTATTATTTGCACTCACATCATTAATGGGGGCCGATCGCACTCATATAAAAATAATGCAATAAAGATAATATATCAAAATAAAATAATAATATAATATATTAATCTATTGATGAATTGGTGAATTTATATTTACTTCCATGCGGAGTAAATCGATTGTAACGCATGTTGTGATAAGCTTAAGTTGGAGTAAAATGACTTGCGTATATTCAAGAAATTCATCAAGAACTGTTTATCGATACGATTTTAATTTAATATTAGTATACTATACAAAATAAGAAGCAAAGTAACACCATTTATAAATTATCATCTCTTTTAATGACAATCCATAGTTTTAAAACGGATTTCAATTTTTATTTACACTATAATAAAATCTAATCAATTGTCAACCTTTCGTAAAAGAGATTTTTAAAACCGTTTGATGCGTTCGAACGATATTTCCCAATTTTTCGTTTGAAATCAGTAACAATTCAATAAGAAATTTGTGATACTGCGTGTAAAGTGAACACCCAAATATAACAAAAAAATGTATACAGTTAAAACTATATGAACCGTAGAATTAAAAAAAGATGATAATTCTTAAAAGTGGATTTTCCGGAAAATTTATTTGGATGAAGACTTCTCTGAACATAGCGTCCAATTCTAATGATATATGTGTTTGTGTATTCCCTTTTTTTGTGCTTAAAATATACAAAAAAATGTTATTATTTCAATATAAAATATGGAAAATGAATAGAGAAGTAGTGAGCATCGTATATATTCACTTTTATTTTTGATTTGTGAATTGGTATAAAAATTCTGTTTTAATTTAAGCACAATAATTGAGTGTATTTATTATTATGTGTGAAATTGACGTCGCTTAAATATAATATATCTTCCGTCTAAGGCATAAGTGAACGTCCAAATATTTTTATTGAAATGAACAAATACAATAAATACAATTATAATTAAGTTACTATATTCAGTTCTCATCGTATAAGAAATAACATAAAAATTTATTAATTAATAAAAAATTAAAATAAATATTATTAATTTATTGTTCTCACAAATCTTCTCACCATAAACACAAAAAAAAAATAAAAATAAAATAAGAATAGACAAACAAAAATAAATATTCAAAAAATATCATAATTTTAATTTTTTGTTGTTTTTAATTATGCGTATAACATATGCTATAATAATTGATGAATAAATGCTTTTAAGGGCATCGTATAAATGTTATACCATTGAGCAATGCAGAGACAAAAAAAAAAAAAAAAACAATAAAACAATACCAACATAATAATTTAATACAATAAATTGTTTGCCCATACATTTTACAATATGATAAATAAATAAATAAATAATTTTATAAAGAATTTATCATAAATTTACACATAATAGAAAAATTAGCTTTTCCTTAAAAAATTCAAATTTTTGGTTATTTTTATTAATTATATATTATTATTAAATTTATTTTATTTTTTTGGTAAAACTGACTAACTAACTTTATAAAATTGGTAAAAGGAAGAACACTGAACATAACTTTATAAAATTGGTAAAAGGAAGAACACTGAAATAAATTAAATATGATGTGAAAAATAAATTAAATATTTAATATTAGTATTATAATTGTGTGAGATGAAGGTAATTTTTTTCATTCTTATGAATATTAATTTCATATATGGCAAAGTATTTTTTATATAAATATGAATGAGAATTCAACTTGACTCTTATTTATATGATAATTATAACAATTATAATTTTTTCTGTTCGAAAAAAAAAAATGATACGGGACACAAAGAATCTAATAATACGAGCGTTATATATTAATATGTATGTAGGAACATGATTAAAAAGAAGTAATTATTCTTAAATCTCTTTTCCAACCGTATAGTATACGTATAATTTAGATTAAATATATAATTATGTTTAACATATATAAGTTCAAAAGAAATATTTATAAATTATATACTTGAGTGTATATTGTGGTGCCTCTTTATTTACAAACATATACTTATGTTGGTTTTTTTTTTACTTCTTTATATATGTGTGTCAAGTTAATTTAAGAATTATATCAACTATATATAATTTATTTCTAATAAACCTAAGGTATATACAGAGAGAAATGAATCATTTAAAAGATATAGATATATATAATAGTGAATTATTTTAGTTACACATCAGTAATGAACTATGTAAAACTGATTTCATTACATTAATATTTCTAGAAAAATTAACACTTTGAAGACGGTATGTGATGAATAGCATATACCCCCAATTCCTGCATATTTTGTTAAAATTATATAAATAAAAAATGATAATTTCGAAAACCAATTATAACATTAATTAAATCGGATACATTATTAAAGATTTATAAACATATATAAAGCTATTTTAATGTATTTTTTTCGTATGATATGCTTGAAAACAAGTCCGCGTATGGAGAGGTACTAAACAAAATTTACATTTACGCTCCTCTTGTTTACAATATGATTATAATCAAGTCATGTCTTACATGCGGATATTTTTTTTCCCGCTATTGACAATTTTCTCTAAAACATGTAGTCGCATATTACCAGATAATCGTCCTGGTGGATCGTAAAAAGAAGCATGCATGGTAGGAGTAGACGTTCCAGGTTGAATAACATCTGCTACATCTTCTTCTACTTCAGAATCATCACTAACCCATTTTTTTACTTTGTTTAAAATGTTAAAAAAAATGTTTTGTTAAAAATTGTTTTATATTTTATCCTTTCTTTATCGTTTAACTTGTTGTATACTGTGAATGAATTGAACAGGGCACAATTTACCTACATCATTGGTTGAAATTTTAAAAAACGTCACCCGTTTCCAACGGTTGGAAAAAAAAACGTGAAAAAAACGTGAACCGTCTTCAATGTGTTAAGTTAATAATTCATTAAAAAAATAATATTTCCAATTATTTGTACCTAAACGTTAACGCAATAAATATTTTCACGCAGTAATTTCCATATAATAGATGAACATTCAAAGTTATCGTTAATCGCCTGTGTTATAGAAACTGAAAACGTGTATTTCTTTGTATAATTAATAAATGTGACATATTTTAATAATACTTAAACTATTACAAGCTTTCTGTAATAGCTCTGCCTGAAATAACATCAAAAATGTTAAATACTGCAAAAAATGGAAATTACACAGTGAAAAATGGATAATCCGAAAAATTTGGAAATAACTCTGGAATTAAATTTCTGTTTTTAATAACATTTTTAATGCCGGAAATATTTCCATATAAAAATGAAATTAATGCGAATTTTCTTTTAAACATATATGTTATTCAATATGATATGCTTTCACGGTATTTGCAACTTTGCAGTCAAATTCTCAAAATTAACTGGTAGAATTTCTCTGCGCTTCAAGAAAATTACTTCTACCCAATATATATAAATTACTATAACTATGATTATCTTTAATAAATCTTTAACTATATATAGTTTCCAGTTTCCTGCTTTGCTCATAGAAGGTATCGAAAAATAATGAATGCAAATGAAAAATCCTTGAGTCGTTTGATCACATTTATAATTGTTTGTATTAGTTATCGTGGGTGGTACGTTACAAGACTTTTATATACGTTTACAGATATTTCACATTTCTAAAAAATATTTAGTGTCAAACAGGTTATTGATATGATAATATTCGATATGGTATAGTTTCGAGCGAACGCAAAATTTGGTATTTTTCTGTTAAAAATTATAAAATTTTTATATTTTATAAATTTAATTAATTAGGTAATATTGATGATCACATATGACGGCATTTCCGAAACAGGTAATTTAAAAATGTTATGCAATAACCACATAATGAGGGCCAACGTAATTAAAAACTTGACACTTTTTATATAATTTACACACTATAAAAGGGACATAATTTAAATTTATTCAAAAAATGTATTTAAATAGTACTATAAAATTATTTTAAACAATTCATTGTTGGTGTGTTGAACCAAACTAATTCACTAGTATATAGTCTTCTTATTCGTTTTTATTTATAAATATTCTATTTGTATAAATTACTTCAAACTGATATTATAGTATAAATAAGATTTGTGCTGTGTGAAATAAAGAGAAATTAAACATAATAACATCTCACATATGGTTCACATATGATTCTATATAGATATATATATACTTATACAAACATATATACATGATACATATGTGATTGTTAAATAGATGAAAATATTTCAAAGAAATCAGTTTTTAATAAGTGATGTTATGTATAAGATGTTTTAAGAAAGAAAAAAAGTAATAATTTATATATTTTTTTGCTTAATCCTCGTCTAAAGAAGAAATGTTAAAATAATTGTGTAAACATTTTTTTTTTTTTTATAGTATTATACACGTACGAATAACAACATAAAAATATTTTACACATAATATTTATAAAGTGATTAAATTAGATTGAGATTTTAAAAATTAATAATATAAAAAGTGATTGCAATAATTACATAACAGTGATTTTATGTATATATAAATAAATATTGTTAATAAATAAATTAATAAGTATATAAATAAATAATATATTATAAATATTTATGCAAATTTATATAACCGGTTTAGCATAAATTAAATAAAATATAGCAACATGCGGAATACAATATTGGAAGAGGTTTGATATTTTGTTTTTTTTTTTTCTTAGTTAATTAATTAATTAATAATTATTGTTAATTTATTGTTACGGTTTAAAAAATATACATTTGTTTCTTTCATTTATATAATTTTATACTACAGATCTACTATAATCTATTCTTTAATACAAATATATAATATTATAAAATGAAACACTTTGTATATGTGATTTTGGAGAGTAAAATAGACAAAATATTTTTGATAAGACAAATTGTTTCAATTGTAAAATGGACATATCCTTTTAATAATACAAAGTTTTATATTTGGAATTACACATAAAATTTTCAAAATTATGTGGATCTAAACATAAAATTTTTAAAGAAATATAAAACAATTGATATGTAGTCATAAATATCTTATTTATTTACGTGTCCACCATATCTCCGCTGCTAACAATAAATATTAATATTATAGAAATATATAATGATAGTATGATGATACATCAGAATTAAAATAATAATTTTCTAAAAATATATATATATATGTTTTAACATAATTCCTTATCAGCAAATTGACCTTTTTGATTAAAGTATCTAATTATATTTTACAATTTTTACATCTGTTATTATCATTATTTTATAATAAAATAAATAATATTTTATAAAATAAAAAAATTAATAGTCAATAATAGATTGTGTCATGTAAAATTTTTGTTCGAAAAATAACCGAAATCCGGAATCAATTTAAATACAGTCCACATACCATTCTTAACAAACAGACCATTTCATAAAACATAAAACTATTATAATTTGATTCACTTATTGAATGTGCAAATCATTCTATATATTTCTCAAGAAAGCATAATTATTTCAAATAAAATTAATTATTCCAAAAATATTTTAATTCTATATCCGAATATTTTTTAGACATAAACAAACAACATAAAAAAAATAATTATATTAAATATGAAAGATAAGAATTTTTGTTAACATTTTGCATTAACGATAATTCCTTCGTAATTGTTAAATTATATCAAAAAGTACATGAATTTGATGAAAATTTTTTAAATTATTTATTTAAAGCAGAGTTTTTTAAACTTAACGTGTACTATATTGTTTAAACGAAGACACATATTCATTTTCTGTATAATTATTTTCTGTTAAAATTTGCAAACAACTAATGTTAATGAAGGAAAAGAATTAGAGTGAAATCATGGTTCTGTTTTGATTGAGAAACAACGTGAAGTTTATTAAATTTTGTGGAGCATAGTTAGATGTACAAATTCTGTTATCATTCGTAATATCTTTATTTATGTGAAACTAGATTTTCTCATTTCTGTTAAACTACAGTCAAGACTTGGAAATATTTAGTCCGACTGTTAGTGGTAAAAATATAATAATAGTATTTTGGATGGTGTATTTTTTAATGATATTATCACAAACTAACAAACTCATCATACACGATAAAAACAACATACAAGTTAATTAATTTTGCCATCAGTTTTGTATATTTATATATATTTTTCTACAGCCATTTAATTTGTCTAAATTATAATTTTATAAATAAAGATAAGATGCTATGGAAAATTTTTTTCTTTCAATATTGACCTCTGTACCATGAAATTTGGATATTGTTTTATTATTCAAAAATATAGAGTATATGTTATTCTTGGTAGCGCATGTCTGGTTAGGGATTACACTGGAAATTAGAGTATTCACAATCAGACGCCTAATGATCATTGTGTTTGCCAGTGATTTCATAAACAAACAAATGATAATTCAGTGGAGTAATTTTTAATATAAAAATACTTTTAAATCTTTTCTCAATGTCAATAATACCGGCAATATCAAAGTCCGCCTCCTTCGTAATGAAAAGTGTTAGTTTTACCATATATATATATATATATATTGATTTTTATAGAATTAAATCTATTTTAAACCAGATATAATTAATTAATTCTCTGTTCATTTCAAAATTATTCCAGAATTATTGTGATTATATAGCCTTTTGGTAAACTGTTTACTATATATAAGTTCAATGCCATCCAGGAAAAAGATATGATTTATATACAATAAAATTATTCATCATCCTTTGATATTTACCAATCGGATAATAGTACATATTTAAAAACTAATGACACAATTTTACAAATTTCCAATTAATTTTAAGTGTACATAAAAGTGGAAGAGTTTCAATTATATTTATATATTTATAAGACATTCTTTACATATATACCTATAAAATATAATATTAAAGAATAATCAAACATTATTTAACAATAGAATAAAAAAAAATAGCTAATATATATTTTAAATTGATTTCAGTTCGGCCATTAAAAAATTGAAAAACAATTTCATAAGTCAACAAAATTAGTTGAAGTAAATAACATGGAAAACCATTAATAATTTCAATTGATATTTAAATAATTTATTTATAACCATCCATATTTTTATTAAGCGTTCTTAATTAATAAATTCAAATAATTATATTTCATCATTATTTTTAGCAGCCTATATAGCTCTAACATAAGAAATTAATTTTATGTGATCGATTGCACATTAAAAATTAATCACATGCATTTTCTCGATGACACATTATACATTACAAATAATTTAATATTCATATTTTTAAATATATATGTAATTTTAAAAGTATATTAAATAAATATATATCTACATTATACGAAGAAAAAAAACAGTTCAATAGAATTTTCACTTGCTATTTTCACAAGGTTAACATAATTTACGTAAAATCAATTACTTAAAATTTTCGCAATATTTTATTTAACAAATACGAACATATATGTATTTTTTTTTTGCAAAATATAACCAGAAATACAACAACAACAAGAGATGTGTATCTCATTACCCTTCTTTTATTTTCACTTATACACGGATTCATTTCTAATAATATATACAAAATGAGAATAAGTACTACCTACAATCGAAACAACAAAACCGAAAACAAAAAAAAAAAAATGTTATTTGTTCTAAATTTTTTATTTAGCATTTTTTCTTTTTTTTTTTTTTCAAGAATAATGCAGTCTAATAACTTTTAAATTAAATCTTATTTTTTTTCTCTTTTATCTGAATTCAAATATTTAAGTAATATATTATAAAAAAAAAAAAAAAATAATACAAATCGATTAAAATAATATGTATTTATTTATTTATTTTAAAATTATCATACATTTTTTTTGTATTTTGTTGTTTGAGTTAATTTTGTGATTGTGAATTTTTATGTCTATATAGATATTTTGAAATCACACGCGTATACATTTGTGTATATTATGAACATATAAAATTAATGGCCATAATTCATAATAATAATAATAATAATAAAAATAATAATAATAAATAATAATAATAATTATAATAATAACCAGTAGCGGTTCCGTGCTGCTTCATGAATGCACCAAAAATTTTCAAACAAAAATTATAACAGAATATTCATAATTTAAAATTGCATTTTCTTCGAAGTATTATGTATTAAAAATTACCTTAATTTTATCTATTGCGACAATTTTTTAATTTCATCAGCAAAAAATATATCTCAATTGGTCAAGTAGCATATTTTTTCGGGTTTCTTGAAATTTCTACATTTAACAACGTTCATAAATGCGTCGTACTTTCCCAATGTAAATAATATATTAAATTTATGATCATTTTGTGGTTTGTGGACACCCCTAACCTGAGCACCTCGGTGTCGTGAACGTGTTCAGTATATAGTGATAATTTTAGTTTAGTTTTTTGGAAGTGGATCAACACTGCTCCCATCACTTTAGTTACTGAATGTAGAATTACTTCAGTATATAATTTATCTGATTCATAGACAATTGTTGAACTTATAAACATTGAACAATAAGATTTATTGAAAGTAAAAAATTTAATGAAAGTATGTGACACTATCACTATCACCCCTTCTAGGGGATTTCATTTCTTAAAAAAATTTTCAACTACTTATATATATACCATTTTATATAAGTGCTAATAATTTTATGGATAACAAGATAAAGCATTATAAGCATGAAAAAATTTGTATGTACACGTTCGTGATCATATCTTGCCTATACAAGTATTTGTAATTAAGTTTCTTCGAAGAATTCTTCTTGTTCGATGGCAAGTATCAATGGTTTGGATGAAGTACAAACAAATGGATATTCAAATCAAATGGCAAAAATCGAGATATAGATGGTTTCTGAATTGTCACAAGTATGTATAGTGTTTTCTTCTGTTTTGTGTATATAGTTGTTGGAACCTATTCTATGAGACGGTCAGTGTTTTCATTGAAATTGTTTACTTTCTTCAATTCTATTTATTTTTTACATATCTAATTTTTCTAACTACAAACCACCACTGATAATAATTATAAATAATAATAAAAATAATAATAATAATAATAAATAATATAATAATAATGATAATAATAATAATAATAATAATAATAATTATTATTATTATTATTATTAATATTAATAACTATATATGAATTTAATATTATATATTATTATTATTATTATTTTATTAATAATATTATAGTTTTGGCCTTGATGCATTGCATCATTTCTAATATGAAAATTAAAAACTGCAAAAACAAAATAAAAAATTATCTTATACATACTCGAACTCGAATAAAATATAATAATATAATGTATTGAGATAAAAGAAGGCAGATTTATATATTTGTATTTGATGTTATGACCATGAAATAACTTTGACCCAATACAAAGAGATTCTTAATAGTTATTTTGTTGCTTTTTTTTTTTTTTTTTTTGTTTTCTTAAAGCATAAATATTATATTATTATGATATTTTAGAGTCTTTTCTGTCTAATTTTGTTATACTCGTCGCCGTTTGTTGTTGCGACGGTTTAACTGCATTTAATTATAATTTGTTCACTATAATCATATGTATTTTAAATTCAATTTGTGAGATTATAATGTACAACGCGAAATACATGCTAAAAATTTATAATTACGTATAAATTTATAATTAAAAATTTCGTAACTACGTGTAAATTTAATCATATATATATATTTGAATTTAAAATACACACCTATCTATTTGTATACGGCGTATATATGTCAGCTTCTTACTTCTATATATAACAAAAAAAACAAATAATGATCGCATATATACCAATCATCTCGAATATTTAAAGAGAAAATGTCCATGTATTTATTTATATTCTTAATTTAAAGGAAAATCACTCAAATATGTTTCACATATATAATTTTATGTATATGTTTATAGCCATTTGATTTTCTGAGTAATATTATTATAATACTGTATACTGTCTGAAATTCCAACGAGAACATTGTGTGAGGGAGGTATATTCATCATTTCTATTTACATATGATTTAATATAACATATATATGTACAATATATACTTCACATATAATACATACACATACAACATATATTACACTTTATAGTTTTCATCACGATGGTCTTTTTTTGTTTATAAAAAAAATTAAAATATATATGCAGACGAAAATTGCGTTATAGGATAAGTGTTAATTTTAGAAATTTGATTCATTTTTTGAGTTTATTTTTTTTTATTTTAAATTCGTGTGTTAACAAAACAATAACTGGATAATATATGGTAAAATAGCATATCTTTAGCAATTTATAATTGCATATTTATAGACAGCTTATTCAGTGCAATTTTTGTTTAATAAGAAAAAAATATTTTACAATATATGATTCATATATTTACAAGATTTCGTTCTATTGCATATGTCTAATTATACAACTGAATATAAATTATGAAATATATTTTAAAATAACAATTTTAATTATATTGCCGCCTGTGAAAAATATTTCTGAATAAAATTGTGATTGAATGTATTTCAGACTTATATGTATATTACAGTGAAAATTATCCAAATTATTAGTTTTTTTTTTTAAGTTTAGAATTCATTTCATTCTTATGCTTTTTACAGTTTCGAAAATTGATATTGTTAATGATATTTCATTGTACTAAAAATATATCTAAAATTGTATCTCATATAGTATATATTCGAAAATGGGTATTGATTGCGTTACACGATTATTATTCAGGATGATTTTACATCTATCAATTATTCTTTCCTATACTAAAACGTTATCATTATATTGTTTTTACTTCTACCTTCACTAGTACAGGTGATTTGGGTATATAGAGAGCGTAAAGAAAATATAGAATATTCTAACGTTTATAATGAATTAATTATTTTAATTTAATATTTCAAATCACATATGAAAACGGATGTATTACTTTTTCTAAAACATATGTTGACTCCGAATGTAATTAACTTATTTATCAATCCCATGATACATGTGTATTAGATACAGTTTACGCAGCGTTTCATTATCAAATAACATTAAATATTAATGTATAAACATTTATTGTGTATATTATAAAAATGTGACTTTTAAAAACTATGTTTTTTATATTAACATTATTATTTATCAAAAACGTACTATTTTGGATATTAATTTACATATAATATACAATAGATAAAATAATAAATAGCCGCTCTTTGTTACCATATAACATTATCTAAATATTTATTTTTATTTCATAGCTTGACAAAGAAGGTTATGTAGTTATTGAAGATTTTCTTAATAATGATGAAATCACAGAATTATATGGTGCCGGACGAGCTCTATGTATGGAAGCACCACAAGTCGGACGCAAAGTATTTAGTACACTAAAAAGTTCAAATGCACAAAGTAAAGAAAACTATTTCATTGAATCAGGTGATAAAATAAGTTTTTTTTTTGAAGAAGGTGCATTTGGTGAACAAGGTGAACTACTTGTTGATCCAACACATGCATTAAATAAAGTAATTATGTTTAATAATTTAATAACAATATGTAATAATAAATTTAAAAGCGTATTTATGTAGTTATAATAATTGTATATGAATAAAAATAATAAAAATAATAATTTTATAATTTAGGTTGGACATGCATTACATAGTGAAAATCCAATTTTTCAAAAATTTACATTTAATGAAAAAATTAAAGAAATTTGTTGGCAATTAGGTTATAAAAAACCGGCCGTAGCACAAAGCATGTATATTTATAAAAATTCAGGTGTTGGAAGTACAGGTAATATGCGTGTGCAATAACATATAATATGGATTATATATTAAATACATTTTTAAAAATCTATAATTTAATAATTACAAATATTTATATGCCCATGTATTAGTTAAATCACATCAAGATGCTACATATTTAAATACAGAGCCAAATTCAGTTATAGGTTTTTGGATACCATTGGATGATGCAACAATTGAAAATGGTTGTTTGAAATTTATAAAAGGATCGCATAAAAGTGGTGTTCACAGAAGGTAAAATAATAAAATATAAATAAAATCTATTAATTGCAAATACAAATTTTATAATATTTCTTGTATATATATATATAGATACATTAGAAATCCTGATAAAGATTCGAAAGAATTAATAATATACGATAAACCAGAACCCATATATCCACTATCAAGTTTTACACCCGTTCCTGTGCCAAAAGGTTCATTAGTAATAATACATGGACAAATTGTACATAGAAGTGAATGTAATAAATCGAAAAAAAGTCGTCATGCATATACATTTCATGTTATTGAAACCGATGATAATGTAAAATATTCAAATGAAAATTGGTTACAACCAAGTACAGATAAACCATTTCCTTTATTATATTGTAAATAATTTTTCGTTTATTTGTAATTTTGTGTGTGCTTGCGTATGCATGTGAGAGAGTGTATATAAACATTGACAGCATATAAGTGACCACACGTAATAATTTTTTATATATATACCTATAATACATAAATGATAATGAGGGCATAATATTTTATTTTTATAAATTTATCGGATTTTGTATAATGATTATATTATTAAAAACATATATTAATAAAAAAATTATATATTTTATATAGTATTTTTAATTTTTGTATTAAATATATATGACTATAAAAGGTCTGCACATATTATATATACAGAGTGTTCTGAAAGTTACATAACATTTCACATCCTTTACATCTAATAACATAACATTGGCAACAATATACTCATGAACAGTTTTACCTTACCCTGAACCCTTACCATAATCGCAATGTCAGCTGCGTACCCAATTCAGTGCACATTTATTGCCTTAATACGGTTGAGTAAAAAATCTACTAAAGATTTGCAAGGAAACAAAATGGGTACCAAATCAACTGAATGAAAGACAAAAGGGAAACCGAAAGACTGTCAGTGCAATTTTGCTGCAAAGAAACGAAAAAACGAATCATTCACACCGATTCGTTTGTTGTGAATCCTAACTATGGCAATCAAGTGAATTATAAACCATTCAAACGATGTGAAACTGTTAATATTGAATGCTATAAAGACAACAACTCGTCAATTTGAACCACCATTGTATGCAAAAAAAAACAAGAAGGGGTTACCATTATTTAGCTTCATGATGCACCATTACGCAGCAACACCCTCAACGATATATTTCTGTATTCATCAGAATTGTCGCCATCAGATTATAGCAATTGTTTTATCATTTTCATAATTTTTTACTTTACAATAGCAGTTTGGACAATTAATATTTTACGTTTCTTCCAATTATCGGATTATATTAAATCAAAATATACTATGCATTTATTCATTTCCTGTGTATTATTATAATATTATTATTGGTAGTTTATCAGAGATTTTTATAAATTTATGTATTGTAATAAAAACTGTGTTCATTCATCACAGGAGAAATTTTAAATGTTATATAAAATGTATTATGTAATAAAATTAAATTGCAAATGAATACACGACAATATATTAAAAAAAAAAAAAAAGAAAATTTTAAACATTTATTATTATTTAAATATATTAGAATGACTTAATAATGGTGAATTAATGCAAACACATATAATAAAATGTCATTAAATTATTTAATGATTCTTAAAAATTTATATGCGAAAGTTTTTTTTTTGTTTTATTTTTTCTTTAGGAAATAATGACATTTTTTTATATTTTAACAATGGTCATATACAGTCATGTTCCAAAGTAAGTGCACAACTGACAAACTACTAAGTTATTTTAGCATATATCTTTGAAGTGAATAGTAGTGGAAAAATTTATGAAAATGAAAAATTAATTATTTTAGTTTGTCGCTGAATATTTTATGTATAAAAATTGCTATTTTTAATGGTACAAACATCAAGTTAAACGTTATATTTTCCTTTCAGACATCTTTTTAATATAATTATTATTTCAAATTATAAGCTACACAGTTTCAGTAGTTGTGTGCATACTTTTTTACATGACTATGACTGTGCATAAATGTCCATAATATAATATTAATAAAAAATTGCAATGTATTTATTGCTAATGTTAGTAATATTTTTTAACAAAAACTTTCACTTACGTTGAAATATTAATTTAATTTTTTCTTCTATACGTATTTATTTCAATGCATAAAAAGGAGCTTATTTTATTGTCAAGATCATGATTGAAGAAATTATTGGCAATTTTTATATAAACATACATATGTGTGTCCTGTGGAAATTCGATAATCCGTATTTATGTTTACAAATATATAAGTACAGTTTTAATTATTACCTAACACAGGCCAGATAATTTAAAAAGTAAAAAGTATTGTGAATATATTTTTTTATTTCCTAATTAAAATTCTCAATTACTAACGAAAATATTCCATTTCTTATGGATGGTTTGCCAGAAGTATTTGAAAAAAAAAAAACATTTAGCAAATGCACAAATTTTCTACAAACGTTTTCTATGTTTTATTATTTTTATAGGATTTTATAAGGTTTTATCTTTTCGATTCACATATTTTAGATTCGATTCAAAACATATAATTTAACTATATTGATGCGACATCCGTAAATCAATAGATAAAATAATAATGTATTTCTTTTAGTTGTACGAGATTACTGAATCGAGAAAAAAAAAACTAAAACATAAAAATTACAATATTTTTCGGTAAAAAATATATAAATAAATATGTAATCATAACATAATAATAATATAAATAAATATACATACATTTTAATAATAAATAATCATCAACATATGAACATCGCAAAATATCAAATGTTTAAACCAGTTCGACATTCTATAGTCGTAAATTTTGTTCGAATATTTTTCCCAACAAAAACAAAACAACGAATGTCAAATGTCATTATGGAATTTTATTTTTTGACATTTTTTTTTGTATCTTATCATTTTATTTATTATCACTTGAAATTTTTATTATAAATTTACTAAATTTAAATTATATTGTGCTTTTGGAATTTTTAAATGAGTTTATTTAATTATAAATATTAGATAAATAATTTTGAAAAATTATTTTTTGTTTTGAAAAATAAATAGAAAAATAAAACAAATATTACATAATAATGGAAAAGCTAACAAAATGTAAGTAATAACATTTTATATATAAAAAATTAAATAGAAATATACTTTTATTATACAACACAACAAACACAAACACTATCACCGAAGTAATTATTTTAGTTTATTTATCGTAATTTACTAACTTTATTTTAATTTATTATTATTTTTTTTAATTTAATTTATTTACACTTGCAAATAATAATTTTATAACCGGTACCGCAATGGTTGGATCAATCAACATTTAATCAATCAATATATTACTTTTATTCTGTGTATCTCTATCTCAGTCTCACATATATATTCCAGAATTCATTAATTTTTTTGGGAATATGTTAATGTTAGAAAAAAACGAAAAAACTATTTGAAAGAAAGAAAGTGAAATAATTATTGCGGTTTTGTGGTGGTAATGAATGTGTGTCTAATGAAGATGTATTGATAAACTTTTAAAATACAGTATGTGGTTGCTGTATTGTATTGTGATGATTGTGATTTATGAATAAAATATACTCTATAAAGTATTTAAATCGTTTTTTTTACGAAACAAATTTTAAAGGATTCAAAAACGATAATGTATGCCATATGGAACGAGACGAACCGTTCTGTATAGATATTTCCATATATAAAAATTTCCCAGGGTCTGTGGTGGTTTTTCAAATAAGACACTTATTCTTATTCAAGTGGATAAGAATTGACCATGCTATTGTAATTAAGACAAATATATTAATTGATCCTGTGCCTTGCCTGCCTGTTACCGGTCGGTGGTTTCGGCGGTGTACCACTGACTGGACAGATGCGAAATTTGCTAGTATATAGAGACAATGTGGTAACTGTCGAGAGGCAAAAAGGATGGATTGTTGCAGCAATAGGGGAGCGGCTGCTGCATTAGACATTAAGATTGGTTGTTGAGTTGCTTACGGGACACTGCTATCATCTTCACAAAATGTGTTTGGCAACAAATACATTTGGTATTAAATGTTCCTTGTCGGAAGTATCAACATGGCATTACTTATGTGAATGTACGACCTATGCGAAAGCTAGTCATGGGATATTTGGAAAACTTCCCAAATGAACGGATCATATATAAGAAACATTTTAGGTTTCATTTCTGATACCATACGCTTCAAGGCAAATACAACAATATATAGAAACAATGAAATTTAATTCGTCCAACAGTAGAAAACGCTTAATTTGAATTTGCATTACGTTGAACAATACTGTTATTAAATAGTTTAAAAATATGTAACCTTTCTTTTCGCTTTACGGTCACAATATATTATAGTTACTGTTTTAATTATAATCAGTAAATATTGGTAAATATGTATTTTTATCAAAACCACAACAGCTTATTATACTATAAATAAATACATAATAAAATAAAGATTACAAATTTTAAATTATAAATTACTTACATATCATCGTATAAATAGCAATAAAAGTACCCACACACGACACAATATTATTTTTACCATCATCAAATTCAACCAAAAAGTTATTAAAATAAAAATATAATCTTTTTACAATCAAAATGAGTATGTAATTATTAAATATATTGTAAATAGCTGCGAGTTCCATAGAATTACGAACAGTTACAAACACATGTTACTTATGTGATTGTTTTCCTTTTTGGGGTATCAATTGAGATTAATGAACAGTTGGCAGTTTTGTGTATGGGACCGAAATTTTATCAGATGACTCAGTAAAATTCACAGAAAAACTTTGGACAACCATTACAGAGTCATCTGACAAAATCAGTCGGTTCCACAAAATGTCAACCAAAATTAATCTATATATTGTAACTCCAAAAATAAAAACACAAATCCATTGTATTTTTTTGTAAAACAGGAAAAAATATTTCGAAATTGTCTGGAATTCATCTATTTATTGTCTTTTAAATTAATAATCATTTTTTATTATTATATATAGGTTTTCGTTTAGCATTAATTCAAATGAAAGTTGGCATGAATAAAACAGAAAATGTATCAAATGCGATAACAAAAATTACAAAAGCTGTTCAAGATTGTACACCAAAAGTTATTGCATTGCCTGAATGCTTTAATTCACCATATGGTACAAAATATTTTAAAGATTATGCTGAAGAGATACCAAATGGTGAAACGTGCCAAAAATTATCGGAAACAGCTAAAAATTTTGGTATATATTTAATTGGTGGAACAATTCCAGAAAAAGATAAAAATAATAGCAATATTTTATATAATACGTGTACAATATGGGATCCGACAGGTACATTAATTGCTGTACATAGAAAGGTAAATGGAATTTATATAATTATATTTAAATATTACATACGTACATATAATAAGTAGAATATTGTGTTAAATTAATACGTCTCATATATGCATTTTATATTATTTTAGATACATTTATTTGATATCGATGTTAAAGGTGGACAACGCTTTAAAGAATCCGATGTATTAAGTGGTGGTAATGAATTTACAACATTTTTAATTGATAATTTTAAAATTGGTATCGGTATATGTTATGATATACGTTTTGAAGAAATGGCAAGAATTTATCGAAATAAAGGTAATACCAATATGAATTTTTTTACAATTATTTCGTACATATTTAATATGAGTTATATATTAAACTTACTGAATATAAGTATTATAAGTATCGAGACTTTGGCTATATAAAATATATATATATTATTCTATTGATTAAAAATAAGTTGGTTGTATTTAGTTTTGGAAATAGTAATAAGTGGTACGCGTTCTTTATTTAGTAAAATCATAACTATTGAATTATTGATAAAACGCTGGTGATTTATTGTGATACGATATGAGTTTATGAAGAGTCAGTACTTTTTAAAATACCTATTAATAAATTTTCGTTTATTAGGTTGCGATATGTTAATTTATCCGGGTGCATTTAATATGACAACTGGACCATTACATTGGGAATTATTACAAAGAGCTAGAGCTAATGATTTACAACTATATGTAGCTGGTATATCACCAGCAAGGGATGAAAATTTTGAGTATATTGCTTGGGGACATTCAATGATTGTTGATCCATGGGGAAAAGTTATAGTTAGTGCTGCAGATAAAGAAGATATAGTTTATGCTGATATTGGTTCGTATCTTTTTAATATGTTTTTTAAATTTTTTAATTATACGTTATGGTTAATGTAAATTTGATTTTAATATTATATAATTTTCAGATATGAGTTTAAATGAAAAAGTTCGTTCACAAATTCCAATTTCTTTACAAAGACGTACCGATTTATATGATACTATTGAAAAGAAAAATTAATAAATAAGGTACATTTAAAATTACATATTACATATTTTTGTAAATTATATTTATGTATATTCTAAATTGTATTTTTAAAACAATATATTTGTAATTAAGTATAAAGTGTTGGGAAATAAATATGTATATTTTTTTAAGGTAATGTTATAATAATGCATTTGTGTTTTTCGAATATTATGATTGTGCCATTATGCATTTATTATATTTTGTTAATAACTACATATCGTGCTCGCATTATTTTCATAGTGAAATTTTACAGCTGTATTAACATTTCTTCGAATAAGAAAAAAAAACAGATCTCTGAAAATGTGATGTTGGACACTACTCTCACTTATTTACCAACTTGACTTAAATTAATGTTTGGTATATATTGCCATTTAAGGTTCAGTTGGAATTTGGATTAACATGACTTTGCGTACTAATCGAATCCAGTGAATTAACGTGAATTAATTATTTAACAATAATGTTAAATGAAATTTAAATGTTATTGTATTAATATTAATTTTAATATAATTAAAAATATTAAGCTAATTATATTAAATTCATCGTTTAACTTTTTTTTCCGGTTCGAATACGGGTTTGCGGCACACTACATAATTTTTGATAACATATGAATGAATTATAGAAATTATTACTAAAATATCAGTATATGGTAAATAATGATTTAAAATTGTATTTATATCAACATTAACAAATAAAATATTGTAATTTTATATAAATTGGGTACATTTAATGATTGTTGATCCACTTGGCAAAATTATATATCCTATATGCAAAAATAGGAAAGATTTTTTTCTGATATTTGTTTGTTGTTTCTTTTTAAGAATATATTTTTATTCTGTTTTTACTTTATTATTTCTTTATAATATATTTATGCCATACATATTATACGAATATATGCAAGAAAAATTCATGTACAAAAATTTCGCTTTTTTTATGCAAAGATGTATCTGTTTTCATATATGCGATTCGGCATGTACGGAAAACAAAATAATATGGAAATTTGTCTATTTATTTATGAATATATGAATATACTATATATATTTACATACGTATGATAAATACATATATAACATTGTAAATATACGTGTACTATGTTATTGTTTGTTTAGAAAACATTTGGATTTTAAATATAATTTTCATACTACAAAAAATTTAAATTTAAATAATAAAAGTAACCAATTGTATTTGTATGAGGGTGTAATGTATTACATTTTATTTGCTGGAATTTTTTAACTGGAGATTAGCCATTATAAAATGGTGTATTGTGTGCAGACATTCTTAAATCTCTACATATTTCGTTTTAATGATTTCATATATAAATTTGGAGTATTGAATGCCATATGATTCACTATATATTGTTTAAGCGCAATACACACATACGTGAATTTATCGTATTTAACATTGCTAGTACATAGTAAAAAGTTTAATTTTTAATCTATAGTATTACCATAATGTTTGTTACTTGAGAAATTTTGTTAGAAATAGTAACATATGTTGTTATGATACCTATTGCTGGGTTATATGTTATATCGATCAAAATTGCAATAATGTAATGTAAGAAGATGACCAAATACTGGAAACTAACTATCATTATGATTAATATGTTGAACTATGAATTACAACTTGCCTAATAAGATTCAGAAGCGTTCCAGTGGTAGTTGGCGAACAAATATAATATATTACTCTTTACATTTGCTAATTAAATATATAAGCTTTTATATTTAAAAGAACCTAACAGAAATACTGAAAGAAATGTAATATAATCCATGTATTCCACATACAATAGTTATTGTTTAACATTACAAAATTTCTGAAATAATTATTTCCATATTTAAATAATTATGTAAAATATTATAACAACTATGTCGTATATGTTTTACTAACTTTTGGTTTAATTGAAAACAATATTATCTAATATATGTATCGTGTAGTATTAGTATAAGTTAAATATATAAGTATTTACGACAACTATAATCTAAATGAAATACATGTTTGTTTATATCACCATGAATAATTAATATATAAATAATATTGATAAAATTAACATAGGTGTGCGACATGATACTGATAAAAATAAGAAAGTTTTTATTTTCTATTGTTATATACATATATTTATTGACTATATTGGTATATTCTGATTTGTTTTTGTATAATACACACATTTATTGATTTACTATAATACTATAAATATATATATATACATAAGAATAAAATTATGTATGCAATTCACATCAAAATATATTTTGCCACACTGTTTTATTAAATACAGCATAACAATGTCAGCATAAATTACGTTGTTTTTTTTTTTATTCTCTTACGGCTCTTACTGTTTTTTCGGATGCTTTTCTTCTCAACATAATGTTCTATGTATTATATATATTACTTCGCACCATTTACTATTCTTTTGGGAATCAATGATACATATTATTGTGTGACCCAAACGCAAACCTGAACCCAACTTTATTATGTATACTAAAAGTACTATTATTATACGCATAAAATATGTATGCTTTATTTTGTATAATATGGTAAAATGTTTGTTATGTTCAAAATATATAAAAAAAAGATCATCACGGACACTATCTATATCGTTCATCATAAATAATATAAATAATGTATATGTAATATAACATTATATATGTATTCGTTTTCGTATACAGTTTACATACAATTTATTTAAAATATATGTACATTTGATATGGTCATATTGAGATTGAGTGTGGTTGATATACAAGGCCGAGTATATGTATATTATTATATGCAGTTTATGTATACTGTGCAGTGAGTAATCCTGATGTTTGTCAGTTAAATGTTTAAACTTTGGGTCCAGTACTGAATGCAAAAACACTGCCCAACATTAATTTTAACGTATTTATATTTATTGTTTATTTAACTTACTAAAAAGTTAATTTTTTATAAGTTACACGAAAAATTTAAATTCGCATCAGAATAACGCCTATGTTGTATATATTCTGTGTATAAATATTACAATATCACAATATACTTTGTTTCATTTGCAGAAACTTTAAGAGTAACGTTCGCAAAAATCATAGCTTATCTCTGTATACTTGAAGTTATTATATAACCGCATATTACAGCACTACATACTACATATAGAAATTAAAAATTAACAACAACAAGGAAAATAATGATGTTAAAATTAAATATTTTAAAATCGGATATTGACCATTTGTGGTGCATATTTATCATTAAAGTATTTTTTAACATAATTATAGAATATCTATTTATAGATTATTATGTTAAAGAAAAATGTCATAGTTAAACGCTTGTACATGTGATAAACAATCATTTATACATAATAATACTATAATAAACTTTCTTTTTTACTATCTGGATTGACAACTCACACAGCGGAATTTATTTTTAATATGAAAATTAAAAATTAACATAATAATAAAATTAATTGCCCAAAAATATTAGTATTTTTCTATAAATAATATTTTTTTAAGATGACCTTGCCACTAACCAAATTACTAATCAAACTGATAACCGAAATCAAATCATATATAAATAAAATAAAATGTAATACTAATTCGTTCATTTATCAAAAAACTATTCATAGAATTTATTTATAATAAAATTTTTAAAGTCAATTTAATTTAGTTATTTAATATATTTAATTTTTTTTATACATTATCACACATTTTTTAATAATTTTATTTCCTGTACAGTGTTTTAATAATAATTAATAAAGGGGTATATAATAAAATAATACACAATGGCTACAACAGAACAAAACCGTCGTGAAAGTAAGTATATTATTTATTAAACATGTATTTTAGTATGTATTTAAATTGTTTTTTTATTTATTTAATAAATTTAAATTTATAAAATAGATTTTAAAATTGGACTTGTACAAATGAATGTTATTGATAATAAAGAGATAAATTTAAAAAACGCTGTCGCATTTATACGTGAAGCATATGTAAAATATCAACCGAAAATTATATGTTTACCAGAATGTTTTAATTGTCCATATAAACAGAAAAAGATCCAAATAATAGTAAAATTATATATAATACAGTTCCTGTATTTGGACCCAATGGAAAACTTGTTACTAAACATCGAAAGGTTTTCATTATTATTCATTAAATTAGAAATGTATTATGGTATTTTTATAATTAAACAAATAACTTTATATATACATTATGGACATTTAATTTAGGTTCATTTATTCGACATGGATGTTAAAAATGTGTATAGTTTTAAAGAATCGGATGGATTTACACCTGGTAACAACATTACTATGTTTGATGTTGACGGTGTTAAAGTCGGTCTTTGTGTTTGCATGGATGTAAGTCTTTCTGAATTTTCAAAATTATATCGAAAAAATGGTTGTGAATTAATAATTATACCATCACCATTTCCAGAACAATTTGGTATGGAATGGGATCTTCATAATAGATCTAGAGCTAGTGATAATCAATTTTATTTAGCAACAATTGCTCCATCTACAAATCCTAAATCGTGGTATGTCTCATGGGGTCATTCAATGGTTGTTGATCCTTGGGGTAAAGTTATTGTAACAGCAAAATCTGAAGAACAAATTATATCGGCAGAAATTAGTTAGTTTTTATGTTACTTTAGTAATATTACAATACATTAACATACTTTTTACATATAATTTTAGATTTAGCCCAGATAGAAATTTGTAGAAAATCCGTACCAATATTTGACCAAAGACGATCTGATATTTATGATACGATCTATAAGGAAAACTAATGTTGAACATATAAAATCCATATATTTTTCTATAACAACACTATATTTTGATATATTTTGTTATTATATAATCGTGGGGCTTTTTTTTTGCAGTATATATTTTTTGTTAATATAATATATGCAGATAGTATGAATAAAAAAATTATTTATTTTATATTAAGCATATTCATTTTATATTGTTGTTACAATAAACAATAATACATTGTATGTACATTAGATGTAGAAATTTTAATGCCTACGTAAATATACGATGATTCAGTAAACATACGAGAACACCAAGTGGCATTGCCCTATCTATCATATGTGTATATTATATACAACGATCGCTAACATAAATCATAAACAAACGGATTCATTCAAATATGTTATGGTATAATTAATTTTGGTTCAATTAAAAATGTATAAATAAATTATCATTAAAATTTTCGTGATAACTTTTGAACTAATATAATTTTGATAGAATTCTCTTATAAATTTGTAATTCAATTCTATAAAATATTGGTTTTTAAACATTTGTCTTTCGTGTCTAATCTTTTAAATAAATTTAATGTCGTTCATATAAATCAATTATATTATCTGTTGGTTTATTTACTTCAATGTCATATTCAGCACCACCACAACTCCATTACGATTAACTCATGTAAAACAATATTACCTAAAACTAATGCTATCCATTGATTACTTTTTCACTTGCTAATTTTAGTAAAACATCTTTTTCATTTTACGATAAAATAATTCAATATTCAACATATGTCGATAACTACGTTTAGTTACATTTACATATTTTCATTATGTTTAGGTATTGAACATACAAAAATATCATCAGCATTACTACGTTTTTTTTTCTAATAAGTTAATATAAACTATATTATTCATCATCATCATTTATGTTTCCAAGTGGAGCATGTAACTATACTACCAGACATTCATTATGGTCAAGTTGGTAAAATACTCCTTATGGGAGCATGATACAATTTACCAATTGTACTGCAATTATCAAACAATAGATGTTGCCCACATAATTAATGAAAATCAGCAGTATACACGTCATGCGAAGTAGTTAATATACAAATTGTCATTATGAAACAAATATTTATAAATTTAATTTTATTTAATCCGAAAAATAGCGAAATGCAAAAGTTGTAAGAAAAAAAAACTATAGTAATTTTTGAATATTTAATTATATATTTTAGTTACAAAATAGTTCTATTAAAAATATTTGGAAGCGTTGTTATAGTGTCAAAAATAATGCTGAATTTTTAAACTAAAAGTTATTTTCTTCTATTTATATGTTAATTTCTAATTGTAAAATTGTTTATAAGCCTACGTAATTATAATGTCTATAGTATAAAATATTTAATATTAACTATATTTTCTTACATATATAACCTCTTTGATTCACAATTTTGTTGTAATGTACACCTAACGCCTAATCTATCACCGAATATTTATCATTTTGTGATATTACTCAATTATTTTCTTGAGAAATAGCCTTGAAAGAGAAGAAATGTTTTTTATTTTAGGAAAAATAACTGTTGTCGAAGTTTTGCATTGCTTTTAATATATAAATAATAAAGTTAGTTGATGTCGCATATCAATTTCTGCAGTTTTTTGTAACAACAAGATGAAAATAAAAGCTTAATAAAAAATAATTTAAATAAAAGAAATTTAAGCAATGATTATTTATTTATTCATACTATTACTGCATATATTAACAAAAAATATATACTACAAAAACAAAAGACCAACAATTATATAATAACAAAATATATCAAAATATAGTGTATTGGTGTTGATATAGAAAAATATATTTTAAATGTTCAACATTAAATGTCCTTATAAATCGTATCATAAATATCGGTACGTCTTTGATCAAATATTGGTACGGATTTTCTACAAATTTCTATCTCGGCTAAATCTAAAATTATATGTAAAAAGCATGTTAATTGAATAATAATATGTATTGTAATATTACTAAAGTAACATAAAAACTAACTAATTTCTGCCGATATAATTTGTTCTGCAGATTTTGCTGTTACAATAACTTTACCCCAAGGATCAACAACCATTGAATGACCCCATGCAACATAACACGAATCAGGATTCGTAGATGGGGCAATTGTTGCTAAATAAAATTGATTATCACTAGCTCTAGATCTATTATGAAGATCCCATTCCATACCAAATTGTTTTTGAAATGCTGATGGTATTATCATTAATTCACAACCATTTTTCCGGTATAATTTTGAAAATTCATCAAAATATACATCCATGCAAATACAAAGACCGACTTTAACACCGTCAACATCAAACATAGTAATGTTGTTACCAGGTGTAAATCCATCCGATTCTTTAAAACTATACACATTTTTAACATCCATGTCGAATAAATGGACCTATATTAAATGTCAATAATGTATTTATATAAAGTTATTTGTTTAATTATAAAAATTCCATAATATATTTTTAATTTATTAAATATTTAATAAAAACCTTTCGATGTTTAGTAATAAGTTTTCCATTGGGTCCAAATACAGGACTTGTATTATATATAATTTTACTATTATTTGGATCTTTTTCTGGTATTGAACCGCCTACAATATAAACATTTAATTCTTTGGCTATATTCGATAACGTTTTCGAGGTGATTCCATCTGGTATAGTCTCAGCATAAACCTCAAAATATTCAACTTTATATGGACAATTAAAACATTCTGGTAAACATATAATTTTCGGTTGATATTTTACATATGCTTCACGTATAAATGCGACAGCGTTTTTTAAATTTATCTCTTTATTATCAATAACATTCATTTGTATAAGTGCAATATTAAAATCTATTTTATAAAATTTAAATTTATTAAATAAATAATAAACAATTTAAATACATACTAAAATACATATTTTAGTAAAAAATATACTTACTTTTACGACGGTTTTGTGCTGTTGTAGCCATTGTATTATACTTTATTATTTGCCTTTCTGTTAATTATTATTAAAACACTGTACAGCAAATAAAATATGAAAGATATTATGATATTTAAAAATTTAAATAAATAAATTATTTAATTAACTTTAACTTTTTTACATACACTTGAATTCTTACAAAATATATGAATGGTTTTTACTAACTGAACGAACTTATTCAAATGACATTTTATTTTATTTATATGATTTGATTTACGTTATCAAATTAACTGTTAAATGTTATTTGGTTAGTTAAAAGGTCATCTAAGAAAAATATTATTTACAGAAAAATATTTATATTTTTGGACAATTAAATTTTATTTCATTATTTTTGTTGTTGTTCATACATAGTATAAAGTAAATTATATAATGACGATTATATAATTTATGCAAATCTATAACGAAAGCTATTATTATGGCAAGCGTCACTCGGAAAATTCCGGGAAAATGAAACAAAGTGTATATGCATTTTATTATGTATTAATACAGTTTATTGTTGTGCATCATAACAATTATATTGTTATAAGATTTGAATCCGAAAAACCTAATGTTTTGCATATTTATATAAAAACATATAGTACACCTATGCACTTTTTAGGCCCATTTAAGTTAAAGCATTTAACCTAAAGCAGCACAATTCAATTCTCACGTAAACAATTTATACCATTACCAATATTTGAAATCATTTGAAAAGGTAATTAACCACATGTATACATTTTAAGCGTTTTATATACGTATTATCTATAAAATTTATTCTATTATTCTATAATTCTATATAAAAGTGTTTTTAGTCAGCCTCATATTTACAAAATATTTTAACGAATTCTTTATAGGTTAAATACGAGTATATATACAATTATGTTAAGAACATTTAATTGAAAAAAAAATAGGTATCGCTTATTTAAAATCATATTTTTTTCTAACCTTTCATGTTAAAACATATTCAAGCATCCATTTGAAAAAGAAAAAAATACCAGCATGTATTGTACTAGCGTTATGTTATTTATTCAGATGGATATGTACTGTACAATGTACATATGTATCCTGTTCGGTAAACAATAGACTACACAAGCTTTGAGGCTATTAAATGAATAATACACATATATATCATATAAGCTTTATATAGGACTAAATGTAAACTAAGCTTTTGCATACGCAAATTGACTTTAAATTTTTTATTTTTGTATATATTTAAATATGTGCTTCTTTTATTGTAGTTTTCCATTTCCACATTGGTACTTAACACAAAAACAAAAAACAAAAAGCTAGTTATTGTGTAAACAAAGATACTAGAAAATTATAAGTGGTTTACATACTATTATGTAATATATTATATTTTATTTTATTATTTAATGGCAATGGTATAAATTACCATATGTTGTTTCTTGTATTTATTTATATATACCCGCAGCTAACATTTAAAGTGAACGGAAAATGTTTGTCAACTCATTTTTATATATTGAGGTTCCGGCAACGCAGCCTGTAAAATGACGGGTTAGCTAATGCGTAATATATGGCAAAACATAATAAAATTACTATGCAAATTTTAAGTCAAAATATAAGTATGGATTATGTTATTAAATAATTTAATATGGCATGGCATACATGATATTTCCAATAAATTATACATATTTTTAACATTGTTAATTTAAAGTTTCAGGCACGTTGTTGTGGCACTCCTAAGTTCAAATTTTTTAATTAAAAACATTTTTGTAAGTATCTGCCACTCTAAGATTCTAAAATAAATGTTTTAAAACATAGCACCCAGCTACCAATACAAACGACTTCAAAGTGGTGTAATTTTAAATTATCAAATAGAGTTCCTGCTACGTTCCCGCTCTCGGTATTTTAAAGTAGCTATACTTCAATGTACCAATGATAGTTCCAATACATATCGGCTATTATTATATATCATACGTAAGTACCTGATACGATTCAACGTTAAAGTAAATATACAGTTTAAAGTGACAGAGATAGTTCCTAACACAGGTTTCGGCTAATAAAAATTAATACTATAATGCGGCGAGAACTTTAAAAATTATCATTTTTGGATCTGTCAATATTCCTGTCAGACGAAAAAAATTACCATCACCAAAATTATGCTTCTGGTCAATTTTAATGTTAGCTAGATTTGTTTTGAACATAAAATACTAATACCAATGTCATTTAACATATGTTTACATTTACGTTATTTTTCAGTATTCAAAAAGTTTTTATTTTTAGGTACCTACGATAAAATTGTTTAAAATATAATTGTTTGGAATTACAAGTATTTGTCTTTATATTTGATTGTGTGTATATCTATATTCTATGGAATGTTTTTTTATTATTATTTTGGTTTATGATAACTGCTATAAATAGGTGGCTATCTGAATCAAAAATATCGGGGTCATTTGAATCAATGGTTCACATAATATAATTATTAATTCTGTATTGATATAAAATATTTGTTTTGTTATTGTTACTTAATATTTAAAAAAATATAAAATTTTTAATTAAATTGAATAATAACTAAAATAGAATATTAATTAAATTATATGTCCATAATAAAATTCATACAGATAACGCCATATAAATTCGAGTGTTAACAACAACATCTGTCATATGATACTTTCACACATTTTTAATGCATCTGCAATTTAATTTGAACTTTGAATATGATGTTATTGTTATCTATGGCATAAGTTAAGAAAATTGAATATTTTCGAAATTTATTTTTATAAATCAAATTCAAAATTAAATTTAAAATTTAATTTATAATCAATGTATATGGTAAACACTTAAATCACGAATTATGTAAATATTATTAATAACATTACCACCAAAATTAAAGGAATTATTTAAACTATACTTTGTCATAATATTAAAAAACATATTAATTTCGGCAAACCAACGATAGCATGCTAATTAGGTCAGATCTGGTAACATTTCAGGATTATTGAGTGAATCAACAGTGCTATAAATGTTTGCATCTTCACCGTATATTTTACATTCAGAATGTCTAAAAGTAGAAAGCCAATTATTAATAAAAACAAAAATAATAGTAAAATAGGTACAAAAATGGCTACCCTGAGGAATGTCGCAGATGTAATGTAAAAAACAAAATTAGACACAGCACATTATCAAGTAAGACACTGCATGAATGATCAGGAGATATGATTGAATCCATTTATATGCGTATACATTATTATATATGTACCAACAATTTTGTGAAAATGTTCTATACACAATTTTTATTCATGCACCATATATTATTTTTACGGCAAATGTTAAAATATGCGAGGAATATATAAATTACCATGAAAGCTATATATAACGAGGGAAATTTTTTCATTTTATCCGCACGCACGTATATATAGAAAATCCTACATACATGAAAAAAAATCGTATCCATATTATAATTGATATGATTTATATTATTTTGTTTATATTAAGTCAGACATATATAAATCTTAAGACATAAAATAAAGTTGTAAGTGAATACTAATGTGTATTGTGTAGGTAGATTTATTTATTGTATATTTGTTTATTTTTTTACCAATTCATTAACTAGAATTATTTTCGTGTTTTTTTATTATTATTTTATATATGCAATTGATTAACCAAAGTACAAATTCCTCTCTTAAATTTAACTAAATTATTGTGAATGAATAAAGATATAAATTATATAATTAAATTAAATTATCTATAATTTTCAATTGAAACAATAAAACAGCACCATTTATTTTTATATACAAATTATCCTATTGTTTTAAATACTTCATTCATAATCATACTGTACTTTATGTACTAATCCAATTGAAATAATGACACATTAGTTAAACGCATAAATGTGATAAAGTTAGATTATGTTTAACATTTTATACTATTTACATATTCATACACATATATGGTATAACAATTTACACGATTATATTATGTAAAAGTTAATGTACACATTGTATACTTATAATATGTTTATGTATATGAATACAACAGTTTTCTTTTAATATGAATATGGTATGCATATGCGTAATCCGTAATGTAAAATAGACAAAGTTTACAATGATTTATAAGATAGTCCATTGACAAGAATTTTTAAAATGACTGGCAAAAAAAAGAGTTTTGATTATATTGCGTTTATACTTAAGGGTTTAATGTAATGACATTAAAAATGTTGATAGCTTAGTGTTTTCATTTTTATAACTTATTATACGAAAATCGGTCATTCTTTATCGAAAAATTTGGAATAATTTTTGTGTTTCAACTAGATCTTATGTGTTTATATACACAACTCAAATATTGTTTAAAAAAAAGTGAACGCTTTATACTGAATATATTGCTGATGTTGTATAAAATGAGTGTTTTCAAGATGTACTCAGTAATTCGGTAGTCATCCATCGAACTGTATTGTTTGGAATTGTATCAAATAATGCTTTTGTTTTCAAAAAAAATGAACTATCGCAGTAACATCACACGTAAAATCATCTTTTTATTGGATTTTAAGTTCAATGGTCGTATAATTTCAATATATGTAGATATCTATTGCGCACCAATATCATAAACGATCTATCTTCATATTCGATTTTTTTTTATAATATGCTTGCGATTATTTGAAAAGTAACATATATTCAAATAGTCCGAAAACAATTCTTCAAACTCGAAGAATACCATTCAAAATTAAATAAATGCTGATGCATATGTGTGGTAAATTATGAAAAATTTTTATAATGTACAAAATATCGATCGATGCATTTAAAACTATAGAGAGATGATTAATTGTATTCGATGGTGATTTCAATAAAAAAAAAATCTATGTGTGATCAATGAAAAATTTGAAATATTCATGAAATATACGTGGCAAAGAGACAAAATAACTCATGTAAGTCATGTTAGTTCATATGGAGTTTATGTGGCAAAACCTCATTAAATTCAAGTTGTTAAATTGTTAGTACATATAACCCAATTATCGAAAAATAGATGTTTCTTTAATTCCATTTTTTTTTTATATAATTGATTTAGTTTTGTGTTTCTATGGAATAACTTATATATATTTACTATTTGCACTAACTTTGATACAGAACATATATATATATATATAATCTTGTTATGTTAATTTGTTATTATATTAACTATAAATATATGACTAAGTTGATGATGCGTCCATTAGCAAATGTGAAATTGTTGTGAGAGAGAATATTAATGAATTATTTACTATATACATATAGTATATATGCATGTAATCAAAGTGCCTTCTACAATTTACATTGTGTTAGACTATCAACTTATATATACGACCTATACAATATATATATATATATTATTTGCAATATATGTAATATGTATTATATAACCTACCTACTACCTGTATATGTATAAACAGTATAATAATATATGTATCGTATATATGAACGGAAGCATTTTGTTGGTTCTCACAAAAGATCAACATTGAATATAATAACAGAATTTGTAAATGTTACGTAAGAGTACATGCATGTATTGTATATATAAATATTTCATAACATGAGTGGGTACTTGTATTCAAGAAAGTACATATACTTAATACATAGATATGTGTATACATTGGGATACATTTATTATATAACTATAGAGTGTATTTTTAAAGAGTAACACACTTTTGAAGTATAGTGAACTTACTATCGCTTCTCAAATCATACTTTTTTAAATTTTATTTTATTATTTTTTAAACTTGGCGCCACATCCTCGATACGATCGCAAGCAAACAAGTTAATGAAAATGAATATGGAAATTTCATATCCTCGATAGTTTTACAAATCGCAAATTCATAAAAAAGCAAATATTTTTGCAATTACAATTTTGCCATTACAAATTCATTTGCGAATGTGAGAAAAGCGTCAAAAAATTAAAAATTCATATTATTTGAGAGTGGTAAAAATAAAATGAAATATTTATGATCCATAATTTATATTAAAAATAAAATATATATAAAAATAAATAATTTAAGGAATGGTAAAAATAAAATAAAATATTCATAACACATCAATAAAGAATATAAAATAAATACTTAATTTAGAGAAATTTTAGTTCTATGTGATATTCAGCCCACAACAAGCCCACAACAAGCCCACAATCCAGCATAATAATATGATGCGTTTGCGAAAGCTATAGAGGATGTGATTTTACGCTAGCAAATTATGTGTTTTGTTTAACTTCGAAGTTGTTTCGCTTTTGAAAAACTACACTAAACTATATGTTTAGTATCATTTCTTAATGGACGAAAAATATTCTTTCGGCTTTTTTTCTATAGTAGTATGCCCGCGCACATGTGGAAAAACGATGAAAATTGGTTACATCAAGTATTTCTCATTTTTACTCTTTTTTACTCATATCCATACCATAACTCTATGGGTTTGTGTGTAATGTTATGTATATTATTATTTTATTTGTATACCTTCATAATAATTCGAACATTATTTTTTCTATACAGGCCGACCGCCGTATCATCTATATTAAATATTTTATACACGTGATTATTATATTTTTTATATAAATTTGTTGGCAAATATCCATACACAACCGAAAACATTATAAGATTTTAAGAGCATCAATACTATACCATATACATATGCAATATATTGTATATAAATATGTATATTTATATTGTCTATATTGTGTGTACAAATACATATACATACATCGATATATATTCATATCAGGAACATGCAAAATAAAAACATAAAATTATAGATACACGTAAAAATATATATAGAAAATACGATAAATATACATAAACATATACAAATACTATACAATACATATTCATAGGAAAATTGTCTTATAATATATAATGGGAAAAGAATTTTCACACCCACTTAGGGTGACTATATAATTTCTTTTATGGTTTTAATATCTTATATAATCGAAAGAAAACTTGCATACATTACATTATTATAATATATATGTGTCTGTATCTACCTACTACAATATACGCTACTACATAACACATATATTATATATACAACTAACATATAATAAATATCCTATAAATATTTAATATTAAATCAATAATTTTTTTTAGGGTATTTATTTATTTATTTTTTTTATTTTTAATAGACATAACAATAGACAGCTTATTATTATTTTTATTTTTATTAATATTATATTATATTATCACTATTATTATTGTTGTTAATAATAATAATTTTATTGATGTTATTTGTTATTTTTATACATGTTTTTATCAATATATATTTTATATGAGTCAATAATCACATAATCTATTTATAAGCACATATGATTCATATTTTAAATAAAAACTGGAACCATTTGATAGCCATATATTTGGTTTTTACCTCTTATCAAAATAACATTATATTATAAAATATTAAAAATGTTACTACTACTTTTCTTTGGTATTTGGTAAATTCACTTTTAATGTTATTTGTCGATTATAATTTAATGATAATATATATAAAACTTTATATAAACTTTTACAGTACAACAAAATATTTTAAGAGATATAAATATAAATTAATGAACATATTATAAATTCATATGAATATTATGAAAATATATTTAGAATAAAGTTTAAAGTTTTCGAAACCAATTTATATTTATATTTATAATACTCGTAGAAAAGAGTGTTTTTTGCATTTTATATCTTATTATAAAATTGTAAATACACAAATATAAGAAATAAATATTTAGTTAGTGTGGGTGTTTGGTGGGGTCATAAAACGATACAAAAAAATAAGTTAATATATAAAATTTAACATAATATTTTCAGAATATTATTAATTTTATTTTATTTTATTTATTTCCAGAAGAATTACTTATGTTTAATACAATTATAATTAAATCGATATATTAAATTTGATTAAATAAAAAAAAACAATTTAAGTTACGATAAGAGTTACTATATACAATGTCACAATGTCGGAGACCAAATCTGGCATATATATATTTCATATTACATACCTTACAAGAGAAATAAATATTGTAATTTAGGACAAAACGGGTCAAACATTTCACGTATTTCATGTTTAATGAAACCTAAGCTAACAAGTTCGTTAACTAAACATGAAGATTGTAAATTAATACCATCAAAATAGTAAATATGTATATTTTTAAGGGGTAACGCTCATACAAAACTTTACCTTTTTCAATATATTTTAAGTTAATCTAAGAGTTTATAAAATGTTCATACAATTAATATTATCTCAAAGGACGAGTAATTATTTATATTATTATAATGTACTAAAATTATTTAAATAAACCAAAAACAATGGAAATAAGTATAAATATCCAGCTTTCAATAATTGCAGACCAATAATTGGTGAATTATAATAATTATTACACTCCTGTTCTGAATAGTTTACCAATATGACTATATATAATTTGACAGATGCCATATAAGCTGCACTTGGAGTAACATGACTTCAGTATACACTTATTATATAGACTAGTGTAAAGTATACTATATATACACAGGAAAAGAATATATTGTATTTAACCCAGTTTCTATAATGAATATTTTCAATATATTTACATTGTAATAGTAACAAATTAATTTATTATCGTATTGTCCATTTAAGATTTTAGATTTTATATTTTATATGTTTATCAGATATGGTCAGTAAAGTTATCCTTATGTTATATGCTTATAGTCTAATAGATATTATACATATTATTATGAAATATGTTCATATAAGGATAAGGTTGTAATGACAAGAAATCGATATTTTGCCAAAAAAACATTTGATTTTTCAAAATAAAATTGTTTCTTGTAAATGTAACCCCCAACATGCGATTTAAAACAAAAAAATAACCATATTCTTTTAAAATTTAATATTTTGCTTTTTAAGATAACATCACAACATGTGGAAACATTATAAATCTCTGAATAGCTTCCTTTTAACAGATATTTATTATTTTTAACTCGTGACCTTTGACCATTTCATTAATTTATATATATAAATATATATATATAACAACATTTAAGTATACATAATTAAATTTTAATTCGGAATTCCAACCGTTAAAATGAAGATGAAATGAAACATATTTTTTTATGTACTAACAGGTGTCAAACAGTGAATTTGAATTCGTGTGAATCAATTACTTATGTGTTCATAGATACATTGAAAAATCAATCTATTTGACATTACTTAAAATACACATGACAATGACATCGCCGAGACAATATACTGAAACGAAAGTGTGTACGTGTACATATTTATAGATATAAGAAATAAGAAATAAATATAAAATAAATTGAAAACCTATTAAAAATCTATATATGAATGAATGAATGAAATTGAATGAATGAACGTAAATTCAATAATATTTTTTATAATATAAAATATGTTTGCATGTTAAAAACAATCTTATCGAATAATAACAAAAAAATAATACAATTTCTTTTTGTTTTATATAATTTCAATTTAATATGCAATATTTTCAATGCACAGTACGCTCGCTATATATATATTTATTTAACATAATAACTATATGTCTTGTATATATAATGGCTTAATAGCTCTATACCATTTTTATATAATAACTAATAAATAACACAAATTTAATACATATAATACTTAAAAAGTACTTTAAAAATCGATTGAAAATTTATGTCTTTTATAAATGTGTTTATGACAATAAATCAGACCGCGGGTTGTAATGGAAAAAAAAGGAAAGAGTTTTCTTCATACATTTAGTGGAAATATGATGGGTTTAGATTTAATAAGTATACCATATATTCACTTATATACACATATATAACGATAAGTATATATTTAAGTGTTTCTAATGGAGTGATTATTTAATTTTATAACATTTATCTTATCAAACATTAATGATATAATTAAAATGTTATTTAAAATTCAACAATGAGTTAAGAGATGTATGTGTAATTGTACTATATATATATATGTATTGTAATTGGAAGAAGAAAACCATAATACCAAATCCTCGGAATCTTATAAGTATATATAACTGATACAATTACGGCAAGAACCTTCGACTACTCAAAATTAAAGAAAGAAATAAAAGCGGCAGAGACCAATATTATAGTTTTCATATTCTTCCGATACTAGAAAACAACGCAATTGCTACATTTGCTGATGATACTGAGTTATATATAGCAGTTGGTAAAAGCAATGAAGAAGCTACATAGAAAAATTACAGACAGCCATCATCAACATACAAAATTGAACAACGAAGTTGGGCATTAAATTAAACGAAAATTAATTCTGTGCATATACTAATTAAATAGTACAAATTTGTTCAAATAAAGTTAAATACCTCGGTATAACCCTATGGTTACCTACGCTAGAAAGTAGATGTTAAGGAGAAACGAGGAGAGCAATTAGACATACGGTTCAGAAAACATGTGCTGGTTGCTGAGTAAAAATTCACAATTATCAACACACAACAAAATATTGTTATATCAACAAATTTTAAAATCAGTTTGGACGTATGGAATTTAGCTTTGCGGTTGCCCCAAGCCAACACAACATATTAGTTATCACAGCATATGTGAATGCAGCATTATTACAATTATCAAGTAATTTCTTGTAATTTTACATATTCTAAACGATCAAAATACATGGAAATTTTGTAATTTTTTATAAATAATACGAAATTTTTAATAACATTTTGTGTACATTTATTAAAATGAACACAAAATGTATGTAAGTAAATATGTATTATGTATTCTTTTGGAAAATTTAATATATATTTTACAAAATCCATATAATTTAATTGCTGCCAGAAAAGTGGGTAAAAAAAGAGGATATATTGTAGATTATAGTCACGTGGCCAAATCTATCGTCGACTAATGTAAAGATTTTGATTATTGAATTAATGTTAAATAAACCAAATTATAATATAATTTAACATAATATTATGTAAACTTTAGACGCATTTTATAGCATTACTTTATAGTGCAACATACACATACAAATAAATATACATAATAGAAAATCCATATATACGTACCTAAACCTATAAATAAATATTCACATATTTACATTTTCTATTACTATGTTTATATATGTGTGTGTGTGTGTGTGTATATATTGGTATATACTGATAATAATTTATTTAAATTTTTAATTTTAATATTTTGTTGTTTTGGTATGTTCATATAACCTACATAAATAAAATTTATGAGTAATTTGAGTTCCATAAATTATAATATATATACCTATAATATTCATCATACATATATATATGGGAAAGTGTGTGCATATTATATTTATATTCATGTAAATAAAATTTTCCATTTTCCTGTATTTTATTTGTATGAATTTACTATACACAATTATATATTTATTTATAAGCAATTTTGTATATATATATATATATGTATTAATATAATAGAAGTCTATATACGTATGCGAGTATATATATTATTTAAAAGTAAACATTAATAGATATTTCGTTTTGATTATATAGCATTTGCATGATACATACAACAATATATATTATTTTATTTTTTAAATAATGAATAATTTGAATTTAATTTGTATGTATATGTATAATTTATATTTATATAATATTATACTTTATAAATAAATATATATATATACATTTACATGTACGTAAAAAATACTACAATTTTCATATAATTTTATATAATTTAAAATTTATTCTATAATACCAATTCAATTTAATTATAAATATATACACCAAACACTTCTTTTATTTACTATTTTTTTTTCTTTCTTTATACAAAACGAACACCTAACAGAGGAATAAGGAAAAATACCTGTATAATAAATAAATTCAATGGCATTATATACCATTTGCAAAAACAATATGTATATATTATATTAAGTATACAATATATACGTGACGTAATATATATAAAATATATATATATAATCTTAAAATCAAGATAGTATTTAATACAGGAAATGTTTATCGTACATCCGTGCGCACACACATAAAAGCATTATTATAATAACATGAAAGAAAAATTGTAAAATAGAAAAAAAATAAAAAAAAAAATGTATTAGTTAAATAGAGGAAAATTAAACTCAACGATTTGTATTTTCTGTTTTTCTTTTTACCATTTCATTAGACAGAAAAAATGTTGCCAACAATGTATGTGTATACAAAAATTTATATATTATAAAAAAGCTTTATCGATAACTAAATAAAAATTTATGTTACAGAAATGTAGTAAAAAAAAAAGAAAATAGAAAAAAACAAAAAAAAAAACGCCGCTTATTTACAATAAATAAATAAAGAGAAACAAAAATTTATAAAATTCCATGGTTACAAATTTTCCAATGTTTATTAATCCCTTATCATATTCTATTGTATGTAAAGAATATTATATACTCTCTCCATACACACACACACACAAACACGCGCGCGTAACGTGTACACGATATATGTATCACTCAGCTTTTAAGAGTAAATAAATACTCTAATTTTCTCTATGAAAAAGCTTTTATTTTATTTATTTCTTTTTTGGATATTGTAAGATAAAATTATTGGTAAGCTTTTTTAGTTGTATAATACGGTGAATTGAAAGCGGATGCGTCGGGTATTGTGATTATTGTTGGTTTACTCATAACAAATAGAGTATATATATATTTCTATCTATTTGTATATTACATAAAAATAAAAAGTTTAAATAAATATATTGTATTATAAAAGTATAAATAAAGTGTTTTTTGTTTTTATTTATTTATTTTTAATAAATTAAATATTTATTAAAAAACATATATTATTAGGTATATATAAATAATATATACATACACGTAATTGTGTTACATATCGATGTAAAAAAAAAAAAAAAAAATTGTGGTTTAAATTGGTGTATTTACAAAAAAAAATATATAGGGCGAAATTATTTATTTTGTTGTAATTTAAAAAATAAATAAATATATATATATATATAATATATAATAGCAGAGATAAATACATAGAGATTATTCAACCATATGCGAAAGAAAAAACCAATTTTTAAATTTTATATTTTTCAATAAAGTACATTTTGTGACCTATCTCTTATATATTAAATAAATTCTCTCAATATCTCTCATATATATACGACCAGTCGACTCATTTTAACTATGCATGCATATGCCTCTACTACACACATCGTCGTTCATCATATTCGTAATTTATTTATATTTTATTTTTATATTTATATACCGATCCACGAAAGGAGGGACATCTGGGATATTAGTGCCACTATAGAATGCTATACACTGGCTAAAATTTATTAAGGAAGCGATACTGAATAAAAATAATTTTAAACAATAAAAGTTTTTGTTGTTTTGTAACAGAATTTATTAAAAAAGCATAGAAACATTACCTTCTTATATTTATACAATACATTATATTTTCACTGCTTAAAAATTTTTAGCTTGTTGTTTTGTGTGATCACAGCACTTTTATTATTTCTCCATGAACAATTCTTACGTAATAAAATAAGTAACAATATGTCTAATGCCTTTTGTCGATGTGCTAGACAAGTTGAAGGTGTGAACCAATTTTTGAATACATCATCATTGTTCGTTGCTTCGACGCATATTTGTTTGATTTTTTCTTTAATATTGCATGCTTCAGGATGTTTCGCAAAAAAATTTGAAAATATTTCAATGTGTATTGTGCATATTTTGAAAAACATATCCGTTGGTGCAGCCAGACTTCCAAAATCAGAATTTACATAATAATTTTTGTGGAATATCAATAGCTTAGAAGATTCGTCCATAATTTCATGTTTTTTCTTCATAACATTCAAACATTCTATACAATCTATGATTTTGAAAAGTTTGTAGATAACGTAACCGCTAAAGTATCGAATAGAAGCTGCCTGAATTGGTTTATCTATTTCAACAAGATTGTCTATGACTGCAGTTTCATCTTGATGTTTTTTATTATAAAAATCATCTACATGATATTTATCGTGGGATTCATTTAAATTATCCTCATTGTGCTTATTAAATTCTTGCAAATCATGCAAGGCACTATCAATATGCTCTTCATCATCTTGTTCGCAATTAGTAGAAAGATTATATCCATTTATTAACTTCATTGACATGATTCTACCCATTAAGAAGTTTATTTCTTTCAATGATGGATTTCTGTTGAATCCACCACGAGCTCTTATTGTCGCGAACATATTTTCAATCGGGTCTTGATTAAATTTCGAGGTTAGAAGAAAATCTGTATTTAAATTGCTGCTGAAAATTTCCTCAGCTAGGCTTAAAATACCATTTATTGTCTGTCGAATGCCATCTAAACAAAATACAGTGACAGGTGTTTGAATTTCACTAATATATTTGTTGATAGAAATCAAATATTTGTGCACATTATTGTCTTTTTTTAGTGCCGATCGATATGGTTTTTTATTATCGTAAATCTGCTTACTATTCATACAATCAAACATTTTATCCATTTTATCAAAAAATATTGCAGTCGAAAGAGATTTATTAGCGTAATTTTCAAATTTTGTAATATCTATTTCTCGTAAAGTTTTTATTGCGGCACTACAAGAATGACTGAGTACCTGTGTGGCAAATCGCACCTTCTGTTTGTCGAAATCATTTGTATTAACGTGGCGATCACTTAACTTAGGACACATTCTGGTAGTTTTATTCTTTTCGTATTTATAAAATGTTCTTAATACTCCCCAACTAACAACACCATCCGGAGTTTGAATATCGTGTTTCATTATTGTGTTGCGAACATTTTTTATTAGATGGCACGGATCAAATAGCATGTAAATTTTTTGTCCTTTGTATATAGTATAAGGCTTATCAATAGTTACACCAAATTTATTGTAGGCACTCCTATTTGGGCTTCCTTGATCAGCTATGATAGCTCGAACTTTAAATCCAATGGTAATCAATATATCAATATTTTTGATTATCAGATCATAAAGTGTCTTACCATTAATGGAATTTTTGGAAGCAAAATAACTTAAATTATATTTCCATTTACCAAATAAACTTCTGATCATAAACAATGTTACCTCAGTTGCCACTAAAGGTTTTCTCGATTCACCGAAATCGGCGAATCCCTCCACCCTATCATGAAAATCACTGTACGCAAGTTCTTTCCTAATGTGGATAGCGTCAAAAATTATCACTATTTCCTTTGAACGTTCATCCATATTAGTACCAGATGCTTTTAAAGCATTTATGGAAACTTCATTAAAACCTGGAGATAAGTTTTTAATTGGAGTCCAGCGATATATCGACGATGCTGAAGGTAGGTTGAATTTTAAAGTTTTAGATAAATAGTTATAAGTCATTGCAGATTTATAATGTATATTAAGAGCTAGCATTCTTTGTGCATTTGACCATTGTGTAGATTTACTTCTTTTTTCCAACAGCATATTGCAAAATGTTTTAACATTGTTATCTACATCTAGTTTATTAATTTGGGAAGTAATGGCTATGTTTTCATTAGAATATTTTTTTTTGTACAATTGAAGAGTTTGCTTTTGCTTTTTATTCATTAAAACCAGTTGCGATATTCTTCTTTTAGCACCCTGCAATAATTTATAAAATTTAAGGCTTTTCCGACGATATATTCCAATAAATCTTTCCTTTCGCAAGCAATAATCACAAGCCCAGACAGGGGCTGAGCATTTATCTTTTTTAGGTGGTGTTCGGATTACAATAACATCTTCAACGTGTTCTTTCTTTTTAACATAACAGGGATACGAATTTTTTTGTAAATTAGGAGAATTAATTAAATCATTTGTGGAATCATCGAAAACATATATATCTGGGACTTGTACATTGGACACGAAGTTTGTGTTTACACCAGTATCATCTTCAATATTTGAAATAAGCTCAATATCCTCATTAATTGTATTGGAAATATTTCTAACAATTTCTTTATTGCCATCATCCTCATTACAATTTTCTATTTCTACATCAGTTAAGCTAGAAGTTGAATAACATCCGACACCATTATCTAAAAATATGGTTGGATGTGAATTCGGTAATAGATTTTTCTTACCAATACAATCCTTACTAAAATGTTCATTACATAAGTACTTTACTTTTTTGTGTTGCAGTTCTAGCGATAAATTACATTTATTTAACCAAATTTTATATAAATTTGGTTTATGGATAGGGAACTTAAATAATTTAACCGTTTTGTCTATCACTCTGGAATTCTTGCAATGTGGTAAAATACATCTATTACGCGATTTTGACTTTTTTGTTTCTAAAGACATATGTTTATTATAAATTGGTAAATTTTTGGTGGGTAATGTGTCTTTCTTAAGAAATTTTGAACCTATACAATTCGGATCGAAATGTAAATCACACAATACAGCATTTTTTACAATAAATTTATCATTTAACGAACACGCTTGCACCCAGCGTTTGTATAATTCCGATGACGGTTTCGGAAATTTAAATAAACGTCTGGATACATGCGATATTGTGGATGATCGACAATGTTTTAAAAAACACTTCCTCCTCGATACCATTTTTTCACCCAACTTTAGATTTATTTTTATTATTAATCAATTTAAAAAATATTAAAAAAGAAAAAAAAGTAAGTCACATAAATAAAATATAAAATTCAAAACAAGAAAAATATTTCACTGCAACAATGAATAAAAAATATTTATCATAAATATATTAATTCATAACAAAAGCCAGAATTTAAATAAATGAAATCCAAATATCAAATAAATGTAAAAATAAATATAAAAATAAAATATAAATAAATTACGAATATGATGAACGACGATGTGTGTAGTAGAGGCATATGCATGCATAGTTAAAATGAGTCGACTGGTCGTATATATATGAGAGATATTGAGAGAATTTATTTAATATATAAGAGATAGGTCACAAAATGTACTTTATTGAAAAATATAAAATTTAAAAATTGGTTTTTTCTTTCGCATATGGTTGAATAATCTCTATGTATTTATCTCTGATAATAGTATATGTGTATTAATTATTAATATTATAATTATAATCATCATATTGTGTATATTGTTTTGTTATATATTAATATATATATTATATATTATATTATATAAAGGTGATATGGTGCGGTTGTGTTTTGTGAATTATTAAAATATCCCATGAGATTATATAAAGAGTATCTTATATTACGTGCAGTTATTACACGTGAGATAATTTATATTTATATATATATATATATATCTATTGTAATATACACCTATATATATATATATATATATATTTATATAATATATAGAATGTATATATAACATATAATATGTATATATATAAAAATAAATAGGATAGGCCGTTTTTTTTTTTTTTATAGATGGATTTTATTATTTATAATTTATATACAATAACGTATATGGTGTTACAGTTACAGTATATGTACAGATGAAAAAGGATTTATAAACCACAAACATAATCTTCCAATACATAACGTGTAAGCATTTATAAATTATTAAAAATGATTATTATGTGTTTGTATATATTACGCACATATTTATTTTTTTTTATATCCTAAATATGGTGCATTGAAATTGAAACGCCAGTGTATGAATGGAAATGATTTAAATTGTGATTAATGTTTTATTTTGGAAAATGATTTTATTTTATATATATATATATAGATATTTAGATTGTGGTAAAAATTCCATTATTATTATTATTATTATTAATATGTTTTTTATTTTTTTTTTTTTCATCATAATTGGAAAATAGTAAATAATGAATATCATCTTATAATTTTTTATATTTAAATTTATATTATATATTATATTTATATAATATTGTATATATGTTTATAAAAAGGCATATAATGTCTTTCTCAAATTATAACATTATTAAAATTATAATATTATTAAAATATATATATATATTATTTATATATTTATTATGGTCTGTGGTTGAATATACGACTAGAATGATATCATTTTCTTACCGAAAATGCTAATTAATCAATTTTATATATAAATAACAATATACATTATATAGTTATTTGTTTTTAGAATATATACTATTTATTTTACAATTTGGTACAAATTAAATAAATTATTGATTATAAATTAGAGTTATACCTTTATTTATTTATTTATGTCTATTTATAAATATACATATATATTAATTTTGTTTTATTTTGTAAGGGTAAAAATTTGTGTATCAAATCAATTATCAATATAAAAATATATTATATGTAATATTAATATATATATATATGAGTTAAGGACGTTAAGGATTGTATATAAAAATTTAAATATAAAATAATTAATTTAAAATTTAAATTGATATAAAAAACAAACAATTGTACAAATTCCTGTTTAAATTAAATTGACAGACTGGTTTTTAATTTTAGATTAAATTTTTAAATTGTATATTATATTAGCGATAATAAACAATTAAAATTAAAAGATGAAATAAAAAAAATAAAAAATTAAAAATATAATGACAGAGAGTCTACGTATAGAATAAGTTACGTTTGAAGTTTAAATAAAACATAAATGTGATTTGTATAGCAAATATAATTAAAAACTAAAAAACAATTAAATTTAAAAATAATATATAGACGAAATTAGAAATTTTAGTTGAAAATCTGCGATGAATTTTAAGATTAGATTGTCAATTGGTTCATTAATTTGGATGTGTGTGTTTGAATGTATATGTATATTGCCGCCGATTTTGTTGAATGAAAATGCTGTTACAAGTGTAATATAAAAGTAAAGGTAATATCATTGCAGACCAGTTGTGAAGCCTGAGTTTTCAACATCACTATATATTTTTCTTATAATCTGGGTGAAATTTAAACTAAATTATGACAAAATACCCTGAAATAAATTTTCCGGAAAAAATTAATTTTTTTTTTTAATTACGGGCCATAGTTTTATCGGTTTTTCAATATATACAGAATTGCCAATTATAATCAATTTTCTATATTTCATATAGTAAAGATTTTTAAAATCGATTCATGCGTCTAAAACATATGATCAGTAATTCAAAAAGATAATGTGGATGATAATTCCAAAAAAATTGATTTTCCGAAAAATTTAGTAATTCGACACTCCAATTTTTTTCATAATGTAATTGAAAAACTTGTTTACCAGAAAAATATAGTAATATTAGAATCCGTAAACATTTTCTGGTAAAATGTTACGTATTGCCATGCAGTAAGTAATTATTGTAATACTATTTAATTTTGTATACGATTGTCTAAAAACTTTTACACAAACGTTAGCGCTAACCTTATCTTATGAAAATGCTTTGTAATGGACAACGAAACTGATATTAAGTAATTTCTTGAAATTAGCATTTCCTAAATAATATAATAATACCGGTTTAATGTCAAAAATTTAAAAAATAGAAAAATTTATAAAATTAAGGAAACATACAGGAAGCATATACACGCAGACAGTCTATCAAAGTTTCATTAGATATATTCTTAAAAGCATTTGTTAGAGCAAAAACTGTTAATGGGAAATATATGTGCGTGTGAACCGGAAAATCAGATTTAATGAATACAGATTTTCTTGAATTATATGAATGAAAATTTCTTTAAAATTGCATTAAATGTACACTTGAGTTGAGCTGGCGGCTATATATCAACAATTTTAAATATAAATGTCATGTATTTAAATAAACAATTTATTTCGTTTTACCGTTTTATTTTCTTTCCTTCCTATTTTTTTTTATTCCTTTGTACAAATGAATAGTTTATTTTATATATGAATGGAGAAAAAGTACACAATGAATTACAATTTTACGGTTAAATTAAACTGTGCCGCAGGATTTAACATTTATTGATTTATTCTCATGATCAAATCACATCACGGTTCATTCAACATTATATAATATATTGTATATATATATATATGCTCTGGTTTTAAGAGAAAATTCATATAAGAAAAGAAAATGTTCTTTCTAATTTTTATATACACAAATGAAATTATATAATAATATTTTTTGTAAGATGACCTCGTATACCATTTGCTAAATAACAGCATATTATTTTATTTATATAATTCTCGTTTATTTACATATTCACTGAAATCAATGTTATCCATTTATTTTGGTCCTGCTCACTATATATAAGTATCGTTGACATATTATATGTCGTCTGTCTCAATATTTATAATGATTTACCTGAATCAAATTGTGGCATATCTAATTGATTAATTGAAGAATAAAAATAAAAACATATACATGTAAATATAATCATCTCATTTTAAACTATTGTATATTTCACTATGTGAAAACATTTTCAAAATGATTTTTAAATTATTTACAACAATTGTTAATCGTAAAAGTTGAGAAACACTGAATAGACAAGAATTGTGTGTATTTTATTATTGCTACTTTTTATTGTTTAAGTTTATATTTACTATATTACTAATATATATATATATATATATGTATATGACTATATGTATATGTAAATAGCTTTGAAAATATATATAAATATATAAATTTGTGCGTGACAAATTACCATTCGGCAAAATGTTTTGATAATAATTCTTTTCAAAATGAGAATATATCTGTTTAAATGTAATAAATAAAAGATAGTAAATTATTGTAGTATTACAAAAATGAAAATATACAATAATAATAATAATAATAATAATAATAATAATAATAATAACGATAATATAATATTGTATATATGATATTACAGCAGTTAAGGCATTGTACGTATTTGATATATAGTATTATATATTTTTTATGATATCATATTACATGTAATATTTCCACTTGTGTACCTATACATATAAAATTTATTAGATATTATAAAATTTAATGAATTAAAGGAAAAAATGGATAATTTTGTCATTCGTATAAATATTTTCTTTTTTCCCTTTTTCATTTTCACTGTCATGATATTGTTTTCGATTGTTTCAACAGTATTCACTTATCTCTTAATGCTATATATATATATGTAAATATATAATAGTACAATATTAGTAACACGAATCATCATAAAAAGTTTACGATGAAAAATACTTCATTTTATTTTACTAAACTTTAACATAAATGCCTATATAATAATACCTTATTATTATTATTATTATTATTCTATCCTATATAATAATATATATATATATATATTATACAATACTATAATAATATATCAGGGTATGCGATGTGTACATATATGTACAAGAAATTCTTAAAGTTTATTTGGTTTGGTGTATAAAAGAAGCATCAATTCATTACATACAAAAAACCTTAAAAAAAAAAGTAAAGGCAATACGAAAAAAATTGTTGGTTCATTTCGCTCATTTATTATTAGGGCTTTTCTTCTTCACAAAATTCATACTCGCACGTTACGCAGAACATAAATTTTCTTTATACGTCATTCTGTTAGTGATTGTATATATACTATCGCGTATTCGAATGTTACATATGTATAATATGACTATGGTTTTATAAGTTCTATATATTTATTTTTCTTTTAGTCATTTCTATTTTTTTTTTTCTCTTTTTTATTCTAATATTTACCAAAATCGAGTAAAGCTATATACTATAAACATATTCATACAAAATATTATAATATACCATATATATTACAAGGATAAAAATGCATGATCCATATATGCCTAAGCCCTAAATTAAAAGTTTATTTCTCAAATTTTCATTGTACATGTTAAATGTTACGTATAAACAATTGCTATAGTATTTGCTATAGTATTCAAAATAAACTAACTTTGTTGGCTACATATTTATTACGAGTTGAGAAATACAAATTTTAGTTACAGAGAATATTTTCTCCAATGATTATGGAAAATATTTCCTATATACAAATTTTGCTAATCATTCTGTTAACCGTATGTTTTCTTTTAATTATACGCAAAAGATAAGTGTAATCAATTGTTGTAATTAAAAATTCATACCATTCAATCAATTTGTAATGTATAAATATATTATGTTTTATATGTATAATTATATATGTTATATATACCTTCTCACAATTAATGGAACATATATATATAGAATATGTTTTGGAAAATATACAAATTATATAATTATGCAATCAAAATCAATCAAAATATGTATATGTAAAATTTTGTTAAAAAAAATTGTCTGTATCCAATTAGTATCTCTCTGCGTATTATACTGACAATTTAAATGTATAGGGTAGAACAGAAATTGTTGGAATATTTTATAATTTATAGTTCGTACCATTATTAGGTCTTACATTTTTCAATTTTTATTGCCCTACACCCTATCAAAACCTTTCAACGAGTAATTAATCTTATTTGGGAATTTTTTGAGAATGGTGCAATATCTGGCCCAGCTGAAGAATACTTAAAGGCTGCTGGGAATTAGATAACATTTCAATACATCTCAGTATAGAGATCATATGGATGAGTGTCGATATTGCAAACAATAATTGAAAATAAAATTATAATATAGTAGTTCATTTTCTAAGGCGATAAATTATGAAATTTTAGAAATATTAGTTTTCGAATTAATTATCATTTTACCTATCTCTATTAAGTATGGTACTACCATACATCTTATCGCGGTTTTTCACGATGCAGCCAATTTAATTTCATTCCGTTAAACCCCCAAATTGTAACACATCATATATATATATATGTGTATTGTGTACATAAATTTTGTATTTATAGAATATATTGCATGAATATTTTTACATAAATTAATAAATTACAACTCTTATCTCATGCGCATTTTATGTACATAAAATTGTATATATATACACAAATATATGAAATATCTCACTATATAAACATTATAAATTCTATTTTTAGAATGATAAGATACATCAATTAAACCATTATAAATTTATGGTCAGATTGAAAAACTTTTAGTGGACATGTATACGCACCAAATAATGTATTTTAAATATTTTATTCAGGTACATTTAAAATATATTTGTATATGAGACTCATACTATAAGAATGTTAAGAATGTATATGTGTTGTGGATGGTATAACAATTTCACTAAATCTAAAAAGGCTATAAAATATTTGATTTCTTATATACTTTCATATATAGAGAGATTACATTGATATACACATAAATCTTATACATATCCTATATATTGTACATATAAGCATATAGTTACATCAGTAAATCTAATCCCAACTATACTATACACATATCCCATATGGTATTTGTATATAGTAATCATAGGGCAAGCATGGGTGTTATGAATGGTATGGTGTTATTACAAATGAAATTATTTCGTGATAAGGATTTTGGCAAATGTCAACATATTTTTTTGATTATGTTAATTCAAAATACACTACGGATTGAATGACATACGCTTTTATCGCACTGCGTCATAATTGATAATCATATTTTTTTATTCTAAATTCATTATTTTTAATAATAATCTAAAATAACATTTGTTGTTTGGCCATACGAAATATATAGCCAAAGCTCACGTCTATACAAGAAACAATTTCATTTTAAAAAATTACTTGACTTACAACCCAAAATGTCGATTTCTTGTCATTAAAACTAACCTTTACCCTATACTGTATTTAATATAATGTGTAATAAATAAATTAAATAATACAATATAATATGAAATATATGCTTATGTATGTAATATAGTGACTATATATATATATATCTTATGTACATTGAACTATATGAAGCTTATTCATTAATCTTTTTTAAATAGTTTATTCACTATATGAATGTGTCTCTCTCGCATGGAAATATTTATATTTTGTAATATATACACAAGGGTAATTTCATATTTACGAGTATGTATTTATTATTATTAAATTTAATAAATAATTGTACGACAGTAATAAAACTTCAATATTTAACATACATATTATAATAAAGATTTTATTTTTTCAACATATATTTATATAATATTATATTTTCATTATCCTCATATAAATTCCTTTTTAATATATAAAACATAACTCATATAATTTATATTTTTATAAGTATAATAATGATATTTTTTTTATATACTTGTGGAAAGTGTATATTATATTACCATTATATAAAATCCATGTATACATTGCTCACCAAGATACTTATATATTATGTACAACGAGCAATCGATTTAATTTGAATTTTACACATTTATTTTTATTTACAACAAAACAACATGAAAAAAAAAAAAGGATATTATATATATTTTATAATAATATGTAACACACCCGCAAATAACATATAATGTATATAAATGTATTTTTTACAATCTATATATTTACATCCCACCAAACATTTAGAAGAAATATAATGAGCGAGATGTTTTACAAATATATTCCATGCATCATGTTATAAATGTTAAAAAAAAACTATACAAACGTATTTTAATTTTTTGAATGCAATAAGTGCGATAGAAAATTGTAATGTTGGCTATTTCTTTAGACACGGATAACAAATATTGCCCCATTACGTAAAGGTTTTCTTCGTTTGACGTGGTGGATAAATTCATAAATAGGTACTGGTTTTCGTATACTTATCGTGGAGAATTTATATCGATAATAACGTTAGTTAAAAATTTTTGCATCTGCAATAGATTTATTTATTTAACCATTGAAATAACGTTAAAGTTATATTTATAGTGTTAAAAAAAATAAATATAAAATATTATGTGGTTAAATAGAAAAAATTAAAATTAATAAAATAAATATAATAATAATTTAAAATAAGTGAAATTATTTTCATGTCCATGCCTATTGTCAAAATAGTTGTATGTTGCCTTCTATTTCGCTTTGGCATGACGTCCGCATGACGATAAATATAAACATCCACGATACGGAATATTATGCGCAAATCATCCGATGGATTCTGTTATTTGTTGGGATGCATTTAAATGTTTAAATCACTACAGGTATTAAAATAATATGTATAAAAAATAATTCAAGTTGTGTTCTTATTTAATATTTAATATTATTATACGAGTATGATACTATACATATTAACATATTTTTCCAATGTCATAAAATTTACATTAGGAAATATTACGTTTATGTTACATATGTACTAGGAACATATATATACATTTATATGTACATTTAACTCATTTATCATTTTAATGTGTGTATATAATATTATATATTTTATATATATATAGTTCGCAGAAGCGTACACGCATAATAAATTTTTACGTTACGTATTTGTGTAATAGAATTTTAGTATATATACGCATATGAAGATAAATCAATAAAACGCTTTTAAAAATAAATGTGAAAAGTTTGCACGTTTTATAATTGTTTCTAAAAGAGCAATTAGGCTGTTGAATTTGCATAAAACACAAAGTCGCTTTAATATATAATTAAATAAGTTATTTATTTTTTTGGTTTTCTGTACTTTAATAAATCACAATGGAATATTTAATATTTACAAATTAAGGAGTTTTTTTCTAATTATCAGCAATCAGTGTTCAATTTGTCAAACTCATAAAAAAATATTGAAAAAATGAATTGATGGAAAATATTGAATCGATTGATGAAGTAACAGAAGGCCGTTGCATACACATTTATCCGAAAAAAGCAAATGTAACAATCCGCATCAATGTTTAAAATAAAAAATTAATTTTGTAATTATTTTAAATAATTTGTATTTTATTCAAATTTAAAATTCTATCGCGTTCAAAAACTGTGTAACTTTCTTCAAGTTCGAGTTCTTTAATGCTTCAATAACAATTTCAATGTATTAAACACATACAATAAATTTACGCTTATAAGATTTATAATAAATATTCTGTAATGCGATTGATTTAAGCATATGATAATATTTTAAATATATATATATTCATATTCCTATATTTTCATTTAATAATAGCATTTAAAATAATCAGATTTATTGTATTAATATATTTAACCCTCATCCGACAGATTAAATGTTACCCTTATCATAGCTTAATAATACAATAGGTACCCCAATGCGGAATAATTTATCAACATATGATTATCACAAATGTTTGCTAGATGACATACACTCCACTCCGCACCATAAAGTTGCGTATGTATTTATTAAATACAATGCAAAATTACAATTCTGTTGATGAATCAAGTACACATATAAGATTTTTAATTATTATATAACAAAACCAAATGGGTTATTGTATTAAATGTTTACACAATACATAAATATAAACAAAAGGAGTACCATTGGCTTTATTCTGCAACGTGTTAGTTGTATCTGCTGATATAAAAAATCGTCCTTATTGACAATGAGTCAACGAAATAATTACCTACGTCTTAATATACAAAAAAAAAAAACACGAACCAATGTTCCGCAACGAAAATATATTACGTGAAAACTGCAATTGAAAGTATATATTGCAAATTGTATATGATATTCGAATGAAGTAGACAGAGATGTTTCAGGTTGTCCAAAGGTAAACATTAATGAACTTCATTCACAAGAAAACTTAACCCTACATCATGTATAAAGCAGATAAAATAAATAAAAAGACTAGAAAATCGTGTAATCAATGAAAAAATTCTTGTTTGTGACCATCAATACGTAGAGGCGACAGTTGATTAGATTCCAAATAATGACAATGCGACCGAAAATAAAGCGTCAATAAAATCACTTTATATTTCAGATATATTTCATTTTATTATTTATAAATCTTTGCAATATATGAATTATTTTTATTAATTAATTTAACAAATATATTCTCTATAATTTTGTAGCGGTTTCTATACTTTGGAAATATGTATATGTAACATTAGCAATATTTCTGTAGCCTGTGTTCTCATCGAAGGGAATCATTATTTTTATAATTATCGTGAACTACATTGATAATTTATTGATTATACAATTTGTTAGGAATTAAATTCATGAGTTTTCTCTAAAAAAAAATGATCAAAATGTTATGTTTTCTCTGTTTTAACGAATAAAAAAAAAAAAAAATTTGGTTAATTGATATTTTTTCTTGGGCAAACATTATTTGTCAATCTAAAGTTTTTCGTAAGCATTTAAAATCTACATGCGAGATAATTTATATACATTATATATTTCATTTCTTGTATATAACATGAAATAAAAAATTGTTTCACAAAAATACATAAATTGTATTTTATATCACTCTGCGGTTTTTGATCAATATATCTTTACTATACTATCTAATTTTTATGTATACATTTTAGTTACTTACATTTATTTTATATATTTATATATATATATATAATATATTATATATAACTACATTAAATTACATGGTATATATATATTTGAAAAGAAAAATTATTATACTTTTTCTGTAACTTTTTACAAAAATAAAATAATACTACTCTTTTAAAAAGTTTATACAACCCATATTTCGTAAATACTGTGAAAATTTTCAAATTGATTTATTACCATCAATTAATCGTTCTTTAATAAATTTTCTTGTCCCATTGATAAATCAATATAAATGGCTAAAAGAAAAATTTGTTCTCGTTAAAAGGATGGATTTTGTTTTCTTTTTATTTGTATATAAATGTATATGTTTGTTTAGTATTAAATTATATATTATATAGCAATAGTATATATTTTAAGTAAAACACATATATATATATACGCATACACATAAAAGAAATTTAACCAGTTACAAAATAAAATAGATGTGGTGATAATAAATACAATATGTGTAATGTGTAATATAAACAATGAATATTAATAAATGAATGAAATGGACACAATCACTTATATTTTATGATATATAATATAAAAAAGGATAACATAACATAAGGTAAATAACCTATAATATAATAAATTACATTGTATTGTATATATGAATATGAATATGAATATATATATATATATATAATTTATATACAGATACAATATTTTTATTACTTTTTAACTTAATAACTAAAATACGAATGAAATGATAAAATTTAAAGCTATTTCTACTTGTTTTTTTTTATAACAAAATGTTTATCTTTATATATCAAATATATATTTGTTATAACATTTTACCAATTCATTCACCATTTCATTGATATATATATATATATTTTGCTCATTTATTGAAAATAAAATCGATATTACCACGCGATCCAAATGAAAGTGTATACCAATATGTTATATATATTAATATATATAGCTAAATAAACATTTATGTATATTATAAAAATAAAAAATTTGTATTAATTTATTACATTATTATTTATGATATAGGAAAGGAAAACTACAATATATATCTATTTAAGGAAATAGAAATTATATTAAGTCGCATATTTCCATAATATAAATTTATAGAGAGAATATTAATTTAGTTTATGTTATAATACTATATCAAATGTATATAGATATGTATAAGTGTATAACAATAATTAAATTCAAATAACTTATTTAGAAACACTCACACACACACATATATATATATCTTTTTATCCATTTAATAATTATTTATTTATATCTATAAAAGTGTCATTAGTCATTACGGTTGTATTTGTATACACAAAAAAACAATATATATATATATACCATTGAAATTATAGACATATGAAAAAATATGTAAATAAATAATAGAAATTTAGTAAATGATAAATATAGGTAAAACAATATTTCAATAATTTCTTAATATTTATTTTTACTTTTATTTACATAAATTATGGTTATTTAATTAATAATAAAATGTTTCCTATATATATTACCTAATTTTTACTTATTAGTATATACATGGATTAGACAGACTTATCACCTTTAATGAACATAATTTATTTATACATGTTATGTGTTCAAGCGGATAAGAAGATCATCATGAATAATTCGGTACAGATGTACATTGTTTGAAATTTAAATTAAAAATCGACTGGTTAATATATATATATTATTGATTATACAGAGATGCTGCAGATATTAGATTGAAGCTTAATGTTTTCTAATCAATTTAATTATTAATAAAAAATATATATATTATACAATTTGACTTATTTATTTAATTATTAAATTTTTACTTAAATCAAGTATATAATATTTTTTTGCTTGTTAGACTGCAGACAGATGATGATGGATGAAATAATAATTGTCGTATTATTAATTAGTTAGTAGCTTTATTGTTAAAAAAAAATGTTGCTGCATTAACCAAACCATTAGCGAATATTATTATTGCAATTTTACAAAAACTCAATTGAACATTTTAACTTTTGTAACAAATTTCTCAATTAAAACGATCGATTTTCTCCGCTGGGCAAATATAATCATTTCTGTAATAATTTCGAAATTAAAACGTATCATATATTGGTTAAATATTTTATAATATTTGCTTCAACATTCATTTGATTCTAATCATTGTACTTTACTGTTTTCATTATAGCTTATGAAATGTTTTTACATTGTATACATAAGATAATGAAAAGTACCGCGCGTATCTTAAAAATTTACAATATTGGTATTTGCTAAACATGATTTTACGTTCAATATGTATTTTTGTGATTTTATTTTTACAAAAATTTGTGTACAAATCTATCCTACTACTTATTGGTAAAAAAAAAAAAGTAAAATATTATTGATTATAACATTTATGAATAATTATAATATAAAAGGAATGATGTTTTATGAGATTTATATATTTTAAACTTTTATCATAATTTTGACGTCACTAATAAATATTTGTGTAACGAGTATGTACATAATTATAAGGTTAGTGATGAAACCTAAGAAATATAACATTAAATTATCTACATTACAATATTGTTTTTATTTACCCAGTTGAAATTCAACTAAATTTTGAAAAACAATTTTTGGTGTTCATCGAATTAATTTTCAGAAAAATCAACTTTAATATAAATTATCATCTTTATTATAATTTCGATTCATATCAATTTTTAACGTATTCTGTTTTATAGCTTTTGATGACGTAAAGCGATTTTAAATATTCTTCAATATGAAAGTGGAAATTGAAAAATTTATTCTACATATTCATACTATTCATGTATATAAACGCACTAGATTTTCTTTAAATTTATATGGGTAAGGTTCATATATATTCACACTAATTCACATAATTCAATCTTGATTTTTGCATGCTTAATTTCCAATATAGCAAAATGACTAAAAATTTCATGCAAAGAAATTAATTACTCATTTTTAATTATTTGTTGCTCAATTTTCGCATTTAATAATATTTTCAATTCAAATAAGTTAAAAATACAAACATTGTATACGCTAATTAAATGTCATATAAATCCCACATAAGTTCTATAATTATTATCCTGTACTTTGTTTTCTATTGCAAATATATAATATTTGATTAAAATCCTACATTAAATTTTATGACGTGGAAGAGTGATAATTAAAATTAGGTAGGATTAATATTCGTGGTACTGAAAATATATTAAAATATGTTTTTATATTTTTGTTTCTAATCCATAAATAGCACAGGCGCCTACATTGTAATTATATATATTGTATATATTGTATATATTATATATTATATATAATTAGACAAATTTTATATATTTAACTAAAATAAACTTAAGTCTATCTATATAATGTATTAATGTAATGTATATATAATAATCCAAATGTATTAAAAAATTGTAATTTTCTAAGTGCTCCAAAATTCTTTTTAAATTATATACATTCATTTTGAAAAACATCATAAACATCAATGCATATAGAACATAAACACACAAACACACACACACACACACAAAACAAATATGACAAACTTTCAAAATTATATTTCTGTGTGATTATAATTTTATGTCTTTTATGTCATTGTAAATATTTATTTTCATAAATTATTAAATATGTCGCTCTTGATTCAGTTCATTGTGCAAACCAAAGGTATATAAATATACCATATTCATACTACATATATTTATATATATATACTCGCAAATGAATGTGCTACAAAGATATTACAAATACGTATATGTGTAGATTTCTTTCTAGAATATATATCTCACAGGAATTCATATGTTTTTTTATTTGGTTTTACTTTTATGTGTCGTATTTTATATTAACTATATATATATATACCATATATTGACTTTTATCACAACTGTGAAAAATCATGTGTATACGTTTGTATAAATAGGGACTATATATATATATATATAAATACTAGATACTAGTAAATATATATACTATATTATATTAGTATGTTTACGTTTTATTTATATATTTGTTAAAATTCGACAAATAACATATTTTATTGGATTGTACAAGTTAAGATTTACGAGTAGATTTTTTAATAATAATATAATAAATTTTTTATGTTATTTTTATGTATAAAAGATTGTTTCGAAATTTGAGTAATTACATAAATTGATTTTATATATACAAATTGTGTAAATGCATTTATGTTTTGTATATAAATTTTAAAATATTTATAAATACATAATCAGTTAATTGTTTAATATTATATATATATCAAGTCAATATATATTGAATATTTGCTAACTACGAGTATTTTCTATACAATCGCCATATGGTCTATATAATAAAATTAATTTGTGTTATTTAAATTTTTCATTTTTTCAAAACAATTAATACAGTTCAATTAGAATTTAATAAATGGTACTATTACAGAAGAATTTTCGTTACATAAAATTAATTTATTAAAAGTAAAGAAATGTATTTCTTGAAATTTAGCATTGTGTATTCGTGTTAAAAAAAAAACTGCGAAAACTGCGGGAGTTAATACTAATCAATATGTACTTATTTTTAAAATACTTATTATATTCTATAAATATATAATAAATAAGAGTTGTACATATGCAAATTATATATTGTATATATGTATCAAATATAATATATAGCTGTATATGTATTACCATAAATTTCAATTCTACAAAAAAATGAAATGGAAAAAATTGTAGAAAAATTTGAAATTTGATTGATTTTTTCTCATTTTTTTATTTTTTTATGATGGAGGTATTGAAAAATAATGAAAGGAAAGTGATTTTCATATGCCTAATAGAAAAAAAAAATAAAATAAAATAAAAACGATAAAAGTGCGATGAAATAAAGCAATCAATCAATATTTAAGTAATATCTATTATTTTCATACATTTTATGTATTGATGCATGCAGGTTTATGTATATTTGTACTCGCATAACTTATATATATACACAAATAATACAGTGTAATCCAATATGGTGTGGGTGGGAATAAAAAAAAAACTTAAAAAATTTGTTATTAACATGTATTTTTTTTTCGTAAGATTATATATTTTTATAGGTATTAGTATTTTTTAAATTTATTGCTAATATTTCGGTTATACATTTATTAACCATTTTCTAGGAATTTAATATTCAATAAATACTCCACTCCATATAAACAAATAATATATAAATGCGTGTATTATAAAAACCCTACCGGTTTATTTAAGAGATTTAATTAAAAAAAAACTTGAAGATTTATTCTTTGACATTCAATAAAATATTTCAATACTGAATTTGAAGTAATTTCTGTATTTACAATAATTTAATTCGTATTTCTTATTTATATTATTCGAAACACATATTTATGCACTGTTAAAGAAACCATAAAATTTGCCTACAGATAATCTACTGCAAAACGTGTATTTTGGAGAGCTACACATTAAATTATAGATATTTGTGCAGTAATATACAGCGAAAATAAACACATAAGTTAATTAATTTAAGTTTATTTAATATCATGTTTGTTTTCATAATAAAATCCTTTGATAATACAAAAATTATGAAACGAAATATTAATAAATTTAAATTTATCCAACTATAATTTGTGTTTATTTAATTGCTTACACATTTTTAATAAATAAAATATGTTTGTATTTAAAGTTTTTGTGTTTTCAGAGAATTTTACAATGAAAACTATATAAACATAAATTTGTGTTTAATTTGTGCATATACAAATAATATATTAGCTGAATGGTGTATATAGTTCTATATATGAAAGAAATGCCTATTTTTACATTTCTTTTGTGTAATGTGGATTTAAAAACAATTATTTTTCACTCTTTTTAACAATGCAAACGAAAGTCATCCGTTAAGCAGATATTACATTATATAAATCATATTGTGAACCTGAGTTATTTTGTATATTGTACATTTTGTTATATAAAATGTAATAAGTTTTATCTTAGTTCCGCATGTAGATGATATAAGCTATAAAATACTAATTAAAAATTGTTTATATGGAAATATATGCAGAATTGGTTGACTTCCGGTGGATGCGGTTCAAAAAGCGACTCTTTTATGTTATTCAGGTTGTTGAAGGTGCATAGTTTTTAACCAACTTCTCCAATACACTTATATATATATTGATTTTATAACCAATAAATTATCTATATATATATAATCACCCTATGATTTATTTAATATAATTTATATATTGTATCATCGAAAGACATAAAATTCATGTGTATATGTATAAATATAGAATTGGAAATACACATGTATATAGATATATTATATAAGTATATGCAAAAAAAAAAGGATACTAACTATAACAGCCTCTATAGTTCTAATTTCATTTTATTACATAACATGCCGAAATATATTAGAAATAAACGTATTTATTTTTATATAAATACCTACATATGCGGGTGGAATTATATTTATCGTAAATAATATCCAAAAATAACATAATCATAATATCCATAAATTTTTTTTGTATATGTAAACGAATACGTGTATGTGTATACGTATATTATATATGAATTGATTGACATATAAAATAGATAAAAATGATTTATTTTTAAATCAGAATTGTTATTATCATTATTACAATATTATTATTATTATTATTATTATTATTATTATTTTTATTTTTTATTATTATATTATGTACAATATAATTTTGATGCAAACGATTTGGTAACGAAAAATATTTGAATATTTTACATATATATATATATATATTATACATTATATTTGTTCTTATATATCCACTATCACTATATATAGGATATAGGTATATTTTATTATACACATATATGTCCTATATGTATTTTGTACTCACTATACTATCTCTACACAATCGTAAATTCGATTATATTTAAATATGTAATTTATCAATGTCATTTTATAGTAAATCAGTTGTTATATAAAAGTTATATTTGATAGCGCAATGGGAATACTTATTTTTATATTTTGAATATAATATAGATATATACCATATATATGAAAGTATGTACTTTATAATATTGATATATATATATAATGTAATAAATATACATATAATTTCTGTCAGTTGCCTGCGGTTGTGCATGAAATAGTCGTTTTATTTATATTATATTTTATTTATGGTAGGTATAATATTTTGTGTTTTTATTTTTCCAAAATCTGTAGATGTAAACTGTTCATGATAATATACAAATAAATATTATGATATGAAATAAATTATAAAATAAATGTATCTTATATACATATATTTAATTTAATAAAAAAATTGTATATAGGTCTAGGTACATAATGTATATATAATAGTATATAATAAAATATACACATGTAATGTGTACAATTTACAAAGAATAATTCTTAAATTAGAAATTAATATATCAAATTGATATTATAAATATCAAGTGTATATTTCAAATTTTATAAATATTATTTAATTATATTTAATTAAATTCTTTTATATATTAATACATTATGTATTTATAATCAATACTCTGCTCTGTGTATATATATATTTATAATAGTATATTAAAATATTTAATATTATAAAATATTTAATTAAGTTACAATTTATAAATGTTAAATTAAACAAATTTAAATTTGTTATGCAACACAAGCTGTTTATACTAAACAAACTAAATTCAAATTAATTGAATACAATATACATATATACAGTGAATATCGTATACTTGCGAATATTGTATTCAATCTAATATAATCTCGTCACATTCAATTAATATGAAAATAAATACTAGAGATATAGCAATGATTTTGAAGAACAATTTTGATAAAAAAAATATTGATGGAAATATTGTATTTAATGGAATATTTTTATCAACGTTAGGAGTTGTCCGGAACTAATTTTCACTGTAAATAAATATGTATAATAAATACTATAATATTATGTATATATTGAATAAGTAAAAAAGTATTTATTTCACAGTATATCTCTATATGGAAGCTATCAGTATAACGACCATAAAAAATAAAAGATTATATTTTTGTTTTTCTATTTTGTTATTTACTTAATATATATTATTTGTCATTTTAATTGACAAAGACAATATTATGAAATAATTTATTCTTATCTCAATAAAATCTTATACATAATTTTATATTTATAATATATAGAAAGAATATCGAAGAATGTATATTGTAATTGAATTAAAGTATATCTATATAGAAGTAAATGATAAATTATCAGCTATGGTTAAGTGTGATTTAATTTTTATTAATCAAAGTAGTAATTTAAAATTTTTTTTTGCAGTTATGATATGTTAAATTTAAAAACAATATTTTGACAGTACAGTTCCTGTAAACTTCATAGAATTTATGTAGATTAAAAATTTCAACCACAGAGATGAGACAATGAACAAATAGTGCCACTAAATAACACAAGTTTCAAAAATTGAATTGAGCAAGACAAATTAATACAATAAATTTTGTGTTTTGGGAGCAGTTTTTTTTTACCATTTGTCAGCATAACTGAAACTGTGTCTGTCTCATCCATTTCACGGTAAAATTCGGTATTCATGATAAATGAAGAAGAAAATTATTATAGTTTACTTATACAAATTCATGAAATCGTTTTACCATATGAAATATTATACAAAATTTGTTTTCTGTTCTCCATAAGTTAAAATAAAGGTTTTCCTATTATAATTATGCAATTATAATAATATAAATATGTTCTAATAATTATTTAAAAAAAAACACCCTGTATATTGCATATATATATACAACCTACTATATGTCGCTAAATGTTACCTTAATTATTCAATAATACATTAGATAATTTATATCGTTCAAAATATAATCATTCCATAATTGTTTTGATCTTTAATAAATTATATACAAAGACTATAAATTATGTATTTCATCAAAATTTAACATATTTACAATATGTTAGCAAATTAAATTATATTATAAATAGAATTTCTATAAATTTATGTCATTATATAAACATCATATTTTACGTATTAACATACGTATAGTCAATACTGCTATGGTAAAAAAATAACCCGAACTATAGTGCAATAAAATTAATTATATTTTCATGTTTGTAAATAGGTTTTTTTTTTACTTTACCACTATTTTCCATTCAGCTGAGTATTTTGTATTTAATACATATACTACTTGTTTGATAGCATTTTGTAAAGAACTACTTATTTTTTTGAACAACAACGAGTTTAATTTAAATTTTGTGCTAAAAATGAGACTAATGTGATTGAAATGTTAACAAAATGTTGAAAAATTGTTATGATGATAATGACCTGTCGACAGCAACAAGACGTGTGAATGGCATTAAACGTTTTAAAAGCGGTCATGTATTATCGAATGCTCATAAAAATGTGAAAAAATTCACCAAATCATCGATTTATGTACAAAAAATATATAACTGTTGAGATGACAATGGAATACCCTTAAATCAACACAAAGTAATTTGATTGCACATATGGATTTAAAAAATTTGATTCAGAAATTACTGATTTTTACAAAAAATAAAAATAAACAATTCAACAAACATCAACACCGCAATCTGCATATTTACCTCTCACCATATGTTAAATCGACTAAATTAGCCACTTCGATGTAAACGTTTTGATATCATTGAACCGATTAAAAAAAATTAGAATAATGAACTGATGATTATATCAAAAAAGGGATTTCGAAAAGTGTTTTAATGATTAGATTAAAATTTGGCATTAATCATCAAAAATGGAGATTACATATACTTTGAATGAGAAAATTAAATATTGATGAATAAAAAATTAACACTTTTTGTCTTTTATTTTACACTAATTCCGGTTATTTTTGATCAAAATAGTATACATTTAAGATAAATGCGAAAATTAAAATAATGGATTTTGTCATTTATATCTGAAATATATGGTATGGTATAACTATAAATAATACAAATATGTACGAAATATGGAAATATATGTAGATTTTCATGAATTTTTTAACAGTTATCAAAATATTATTATTTAACTTTATTAAATCTTTAACATTCGTAAAATCAATGTGTACGCTCTACTACGTTCATTAACATGTTCTATATGTTATAGTATTTAAAATGATGTTTTCTATTAGCGGAGACATACCATACATTATTCTATATATTTGTATGTAAATACATATTTCAATAATTCAATAGTATAATATGAATCATATAAATATAATATACATATTACATCCAGTGGGACTTTTTATATATAGTTCCAATTTCTTCAATGAATGCGCATTCATAAATTATAAGTATTTTCAATTTCATGATTGAATTCACCAATGAACTGATCATCAATTAATTCATTAAAATATTCACCAAATAATTTATCGGTGAATTTATCTGTGAATTTATATAAGTAGTTCTAATTTCATAAATAAATTACGAATTTGTTGAATTTGTTCTGTACACGCATAATAAACCCACCCATTCCGAAATCATGAGTATTGCAAAAAGAGTATAATATCGCACTGACCTTATAATTAAGTCATTAACATTTTTTAAAGTGAACAGTAATTGTATTTAGATTAAAATTTGTTTTTATTATTATTGATAATGATAAATAATTTTAAAATTATAATTTTTCTAAATTACTTATAATTGGGAAAGGTATACCTTGAAGGTTGAAGGTTGAAACCCAACTGATCGTAAGGCACTGAGGTTGTCGAGCTTGGTTTTATACATTTTTTTTAGAAAAACTATATATTTTCAATATTTTTCTCCAATATTTTATCTTTGCTTTATTTCAAACACATTTTATCCAACTTGAACTATGCTTAAATTCAGGAAAAACTGTGTGGGTAACGTTCATTTCCTTTTTTTTTTAGAAAAATTATATATTTTCAATATTTTTATCTAATATTTTATCTTTCAGTAATTTCAAACGCATTTTATCCAGTTTGAAATATGCTTAAATTTAGTAAAAATTTTGTGGGATAATATTGTCCTTAAGAAATATTTATAAAAAATTCAATTTCATTTATAAATTCACAAAAAACTGAACATTTTTAACATTTTGTATTTATAATTCACAAATGCTATACCTCAACATAAAATATATAGAAAAAAATTAAATTTTGTACTTATAGTACAAAACTATAGTTTAAGTCCATAAAAGTATTAAAGTTTGTTTAAGTTTTTACCGCACACCATCATATGTTCGTATTGGTGCAGTGTTTTTATAATTATATAAAAAATCATAGAAATTGTTAAAAAAAAATTCGAAAATTGTTGTGTAATGTGTGTTGTGTAGTTGTCGATAAATAAAATTATTATGTTATAATATAGGTGTAGAAATATGAAACGAGCGGTTGTTTCGATGTCGGTTTCGGCTGGAATTTTTTTGTGAGCGTTTTCTCTAAATATCTCTTTATCATTCAGTTTGTGTTTGTTACTACTTAAAACTTTAGTTTTTATCAGCCTGCACTCCGCAACCCACACTGCGGAAATACGGATGTCAAATATGGTTATTCATATTTTATGTGTGAACGTTTTTATACTTGCGGACAGTGTGGCCATAAAAATTATCTCTTCCGCATCAAAATTTTTCCCTCAAAATAATGAGTGTATCATTAATTTCTGGTTGCGGTAGTCAAATATGACATAGGTATGAAAAATTACATTTCGTTGATATAAAATTATGATGGTACAAATTACGAAATCCGTATAACAGAAACCATGGTTTTTATTAACCCGCACAGAAAGAGAAAAATTGTCAATGCGGCATGTAGAATGCGGGCTCATAAAAACCAACGCTTAAAAGTGTAAACACCATATTTTTTTCGTTAGTTGAAAATATTATGTTTTGTACCAGTAAAAAACTGATTTGCTGAGAGGATTGTTGTTATAATATTTCATTTCATTGGGAGAAAAATGATGCTGAAAGTTATCGAATGCATGTCGAACCTTATATAGAAAATATCTGAAAGAAGTTGCAGAAAAGAGTGATTTCGATGCTTCAAATGTAGTGGATTGTAATTGTAAGTCTCAGTAATTTGGTGAAACCAGTAAGGATTATTACATTATTATTGTTGAAACTGAACCAAACTATCAATATTAAACGCTACTGTCAACAACGAATCAATTTAAAGTGATTATTACAAGAAAAGTAACCAAGATTTGCCAGTCACGATAAAATGGTTTTACACAACAATCCAATTCTCCCGCGTTTCTCAAAACCAGTCATAGAAACTTGGAAAGCACTTGGATGGGATCAGTTCTCACACCGCGTTTATTAACCAAATATTGCTCCATCAGATTAACACTTGTTCAGATCATTCAATTTCGCAATTTTCATAATTTTTTGTATGCGTATATTCTTCCAATTTAATTATATACTCTGTTATGTATAAGGAGTTGATATAATTTATAAATATAACAACTATAAAATATATGCGGAAATTTGTAACGAGATTTTTTGTGTGATTTTATGTCCTGCGACTTTTGTGATGATTTCGATATTGAAAACATTCAACAGGCATTTGATTATTTCATAATTTTCTCTATATATTTGTGATTATACTTTCAATTTCATTTTAAAAAGTAAATACAAATATTTATGTTTATCTGATAAAACATATTTGAAAGTAAATAATGTTTATTTAATTGCAGTTAATGGAGAAAAAATTAATGAATTATGTATTCGAATAAATCTTATTATATTAGTAACATTTATGCACTTATATGTATAATACAATATGCAAATTACTTATAAACGTATTATTAAATGTATGCAAACATAAATTTACTATTAATTTTTCTAATGAAACGTAAAAAAATATGTATTTTTAACATGGATAAAAAAAAGTTTATTACAATAATTATCTATTTTTATTAAGTTTGAGTATAATAGTCATACGTTTTATAAAATGTAAAACTGCAACAGTTACTTATATATTATTTATATTTATGAAATTACATATTTCAATGAAATTTTTATTTAATTTAATGTGTATAAAATCATAAAATCAAGAGCTTATTGTACATACCATATATAAAAACAAAACATATTTGAATAAAAAAAATGTTATGGTTTTTTCATTGAAATTCATTAAAAAAAATGTTCTAATTAATTATCCATTTGAATAAAACTTTTTATTATTAATAATTTTCATACAAATAAATTGCTTTTTTTAACGCTTTTCAGTCACTGCATTTTCTTAATTTTTTAACCTTTTTTGATTTTGATACATAATTTAACATAATTGAATAAATATGCTGATTTAAAAATAAATGGTAATACAGAAATTGGTAAAAAAAACTGTTAACATTAACATTATATCATGTGAAAGATAATCCCGAAAAATGTTATAGGAATATGATACGTTATGTAATTAATAAAACAAAATAAAACAACAAAAGTTAATGTAAATGGGTTAATGTAAATGTATTTAATTTATATAAATATGTATGAATTTGTATGCAATGATTTATTATATTTTTTTTATAATGAATGTAAAATCAAAATGCTATAGAAAATTATATTTTTTTTTCTATAAAAAATAGTACATTTTTATTGTAAATTAAGTCAAGTATCTATTTTATTAAGTATTTGTATAGTATAGTCATATGAAATATAAAATGTAAGCTTAAAACAACATTATATAATTATACTTATATTAATGAAATTACATTTACAATGAAATATTAAATAATATATTTTGCAATTCGTTAAACTATCAAGTCAATGTCAATTTACAATATTCAGCTAAATTTCTTTGTTTGCTTGCCATCGTATCAACGATGTGGTCTTTATTTACTCAAAATATACAGTATCTAAGTAGATATTTTATGAATACAATGACTGCATGTGGAATTATAGTTAACTAAAGTAATTTAAGAAAAAAATTATATGAAAATATGAATTTATTTGGTTTTTTTATGTCACTAAAAGGTGCGAGGAAGGAATGGTTTGCATCGAATGAAGATATGTTGGATTTTTGGCATTAAAAAAAAACGATAACAATTGACAGTTACTGTGAACAACTCATTATAAAAAGGAAACTCCAATTTTGATCAACAAAAAAGGTGTGATTTTTCCCCATGATAATACCAAACGTGGCACAAAAAACACTACATACTATGCACTGAATGATCTGAAATTGGGAAATTTTTACTGCATCCACTATATATTTTTCATTGATTTTTCTTCTCCTTCAGACAATCAGTTATTCCGAAATGTTTAAATGACAAGAATATCAGAATTGCAGTTATGAAGGTCGAACATCAACTTATCAACTTCTCTGAAAGAAACCCATGGTCATTCCATAAATATGGAAAGAAAAGTTAGTATACCGTTGGGAATATGGTATAGTAAAGTATGATGATTATACAATATATAATTGAATAATAAAACCTATGGGTTTTAGTTTTAAAATTGAGCTCGAAATTATATGCTATCATTAGTATTGAAAACAGGAATATAGCAAAAAACATTGAACCATTTTTCATTATTTTACCAATAATTTCTAATTCTATTTTAAATTTAATACAATTTATATAGAATTTTTATTACTAAATATTACTTAAAAGGTATTTATTAGATCTTTATAAGTATATGATGCATTGTGATAATTATTCTATCATACCATTATTAGTAATACATAATAACATAAAAAATGGAATTAATATATAATATTTAATCAAAATTTAACTATCTAAAATTAACTAAATATACTAATTACATATTATACATATTATGCTAAAATTATTGAAATCAAAATTCAAGTCACTGCGATGCTACAGCGATGGTTTATAAAAAAAAAAGGAATATACCATACATGTAATTATATTTTTTTGACAATCTAAATGATAATAACTTTCTAAATAACAAAAAAAAAAAGGTCATAGTTCTTACATTATATAAATACATAGAATAACTATTAAATATTAGTTCATATCTATTTATTATAAATATATACGATATTCAGTTAACTTGTAATTTTATTCATAATTATACAATTAACAAAAAAAAAATTAAATTCATTACAAAATTAGTTCCAACAACGATATTAAATATAATATAATACGTACATATATAAAACTTATATGTTAGTAAGATAGCATTACCTACGCTACGTTACTCAATTCACAAACATACATTTTTTTGTTATTTTCGGAAAAAAAAAGTGTAATAAATAGCAAAGTCATGATGAGTATTATTTATATTATTATATTGTTGATAATAAATTAGAAGTAAATAAATTACTGTTTTATTGTTGATTGTAATCATACTTATTTATAAATTGACGAATAGTAGTAAGATAATGTACATATATTCATAAAAGTCTTCGTCACTATATATATATATTTTTATTATAATCAATATATATTATATAAAAATAGATAGAAATAATTTCATAAATATTCATAAAATTAATTATAAAAACAATTAAAAGCTTAATATAAAATTATAATACATATATAGGTAAAATACACTTTATCTTCTTAAATAATATATATATTGTACAAATATAAATATTTAATATATTCGATTACAATTACCTACAATATAATGTTCGATTTATTCGTTCATATAGGCACAAACAGATTAAATATAAACATTAACTAAATTACATTTAATATGTTTTTAATATAATTTATAAATACTTTATTGTTTGTTTTTTATTTAATTAAATTCTATGCTATGAATATGTAGAAATTTCCAAAAAACATACTTTGTGTCATAAACAATTTGTAAATTATTATTATAATTTTCAAATTTGTATAAAATTATATTATACACAAGTTAAGAAATACTGTACAGATTTTATGATTCTCTGTCAGCTCAGCTCACTGACACACAAATAAATATATAATCCATGCAAATACACAAATAATATATTAGTATACCGTTCGTATATATATTTTATATGTCTATTAAATAAATACAAGCATAAACAAGAAATTAATAAAAAAAAAAACACAAAAATGTAAATGGAAAATATTAGATTAAAAAAATAAAATATTAAAAATGTAATTTTTTTATTACTCCATATTATAATAAATACACGCAAGATATCAATGTCAGTAACAGAATTGAAAAGAAAAAATCTTCATTGATTTGAATAATTTATATAAAAAAATAATTACGTTGTTAAAAATTTAAAATATAAAATGCAAACAAAATTATTTTCATTATATATAAAAACAAAAAAAATTTATTCAAAGAAATGTCAGAAATTATTATAAATCTAATCTACCTCTCTGCTGATACAAAATTTTCATTGTCGAAAATTTTATGTCTTATTTAAAATGATGGAAATAATGGAAAATATTATGTATACACCTAACTTATAATATTAAAACAACATAACATTAAAATATTGTATAAATTGTGAATTTATTTCCACAAAAAATATATATTATTGTATATATTTGGGTATAGGAATTTATTGCAGAAGAATTTATATCTAATTCACAGTTCACACATATATTGACATCTCATATTGAATATTTGACTGATATGTTATACATATTTTATTATATTATTCCATTTCTAAAAATATTATAATATATAATGTGGCTCATTGTAATTGTAATATTATTATTTACATATAGACATAGAGATATTTGATATTTATATTCGTTACCCTAAGGCGGCTCATTTCACACCATCTCAGTCAAGTCAATTCAGCCTGTAAATTTGCTGTGCTAAATTTAAAAACGCTACATAGATTTGAGTTAAAATAACTTTTGGCTGATTTGGTGTGAAATGAATAGTGGTAAAAACATAACAATATTAGGTATATGCAACCTCCGTCCTATATAAATAACTGGAATGTGTTGTTCTAATATATATAAATCTAATAACATTTTCTTTTGATTGATGACTAATTTAATGTATTGTGATTAATACCGAGATTAACATACTGTTACTGTTTAATGACATTTCCTTTAATGTAAGCATTAAGTGACAGAATTTTGATTTTAAAAAATGTATAAAGAACAAAGAACCATTGAATTTTCTTTGTCAAATCTGTAAAAATGCTTGAATTGCTTGTTTATACAAAAAATAAGTTTCTGAATATCGACGATTCAATGTTTAGGAAGGAAAGAAAGAAAAATAAACCCGTTTGAAAAATAATCGAAACAAATTTTTCTTCTCACAATTATTTTATGTCCAAAAACTAACTAAAATAAATTTTCTATTTTATGATAAAAATAAATTAACTGCGAATGCTTTCTCATAATACATTCTGGCTATTATTCGGACGACGAGTGTATTTTAAAGTTATACATCATTGTTTGGCAAAAATTTTATGGAATTTATTTTTTTTTATTATGTAAATTTTAAATTATTACATTTTCAATTAAAAAAAGGGTTTACAAAAAAACGCGAATATGGGGTGAGATGATTTAAATTTAAATATTTATTTAACGTAAATCTTATTATTATCATTATTATAGGTTAAAAATTATTCTAAGTTCATCATTTCATTTGGCAATATGGATGTGAATTCAGTCAGTTGTAGACCATTATAATTTAAATTAATAAAATTTTTCAATGTTTAAATCATACGCGGCAAGTCATATTACTCCAAGTGGAGCTTGTGGCATCAAAACTCATTATAGCCAAGTTATTTCGCATGCAAATGAATAACAATTCACCAATTTTACTATAAAATTAACGAAAAATAGATTTTTCAATAATTCTATTATTTTTATATAGATGATTACCTCATATAGGGAATTAAGTCATACATAGCACGAAGATAATTGTAATTAGTTACATTCGAATCAGAGAGAAGATGAGAATTTTCTAACAAATTAAGTATGCTCATATTTCATATAATATACCAATAAATTCTTCAATATCACTTAATTTTACTATTGTACAATATATACAAACTCAATAAAATCGATTTCGTAAATAATTAACGATTAAGTGATATACGGTAAATTGTCATAAATACATGTTTTTACTATAGAAACCCATTATCATTACATTTTAGTATTCCTATATGTACAATATTAATTGTATAAATAATTTATTTAACATTAGGTGTTTGCATTGAATGCTACTGTAAACATACATTGGATTTTACATCAGTTTAGAAAGTATCATATATAGACATTTCCTATACTAAAATTCAATCACTAGACTCAATTGATTTCACACATGAGTGAGAACGGTGGTAGTTTCTATTTGAGTTTCTATTTGATTAATAACGACATTGTTTGGTGATTTGATAGTTAAAAAAATAGAAAGTAATGAAAAAACGATGGTTTTCAATGTATGTAAGTACCAAAAATAATACATTGCATTGATTTTAGTTCTATACAGAATTCTAATATTATAAATAATTTATAATTACAAACTTCATTTAAAAAGCATATATTATAAATTATAAATATATGTAATATTAAAAATCATAAATTTGTAGGTAGCTTAAAGTATTATTAGCTATATACATTTTTTTTATTTTCTTTCAGTATATGTAATGGTCGGAAAAATTATTGTATTGTATAATGCGGAAAGTACATTCAGTTACTTTCCATATGTATTTCATATTCCTATATGTAATACCTATTTTCCACAATTTAATTTTAATAATTTATTTATATATAGCATATTAAAATTTCAACCATTATTCGTGTGTGTAAATACGAGTACATACACCCTATATGGTGGTTTATATTGTAAATATAATAATATGTATATTCATTCATATACGTACAGTATATGTTACACCTATATCGTGTTGTGTGACCTATTAGTATAATTTCTCTGTCTCTTGAGTAAATTGTAAATCGATGGTTATCGCCGTGTGCCCAGCATTTACACTTGTGTATTATCCTTGCATATAAAACCACTAGTGTACATATTTAAACCTATATACGTATAAATATATATATATAAACTTTATAAAATGCTTCAATTAATCTTCTTTCCATTAGGCAAGGTCAACGTAATTTAATATTTTATTTACATAAATTTATATTATTTGCATATATGGCTCGTGTACTTGTCGTCTATATATTGTAGTTTGTAAGGTGTGTGTGTATATGTGTACATAAAAAATAAATTTTTATATGTTTTAATGTGTTCTCTATTTAGAAAATTATACTACAAATTTATTCAAATTGTCCATTTATTCAGTAGGTTTTTTTTTGTATAAATTTTATTTACTACCACCTACTATTGCACATATATATATATTTTCATTCGACGGTATTTATTATTTAATTAAATTCAAATTATGATGATATTTAATACGTTATCACATTAATTAAATATTTTTTATATCATAATATATATATGTTAAATATATGAGTGTTATACAAACGAGTGTTATATAATATGCAAATGTAACATATATGCAAAATAATATAAATAATGAAATAAAAATGAACATCATTTGGCTTTCAATACATTAATTTAATTTGAATAAAGTATATATATATATATATTAATTTGGTTTAATATTATATAATTATGATATATATAAAATTTGAATAAAATTTAATGTGCATTGGATATAATGTTATATTTATAAAATAAACTAATTAATCGGTACAAAAATGATACTGAAATTTAGTAAATCTTTTAATATCTGGATAAAATAATTTTGGAATTTTATTTATATTATATATTATTATATTATATGGTCCATTTGATATGAATTTATATTGTTGTATTGACATTATCAGGATGAACAAATTGACAAAAAATTAACTAACAATACACGTATTGGAAACAATGTGTAAACACACCAAAACACATTAACTAATATTTTGGAACCAGTTATAGGTCGTCGGGCAGAGCAACTGATTGAAAGAGTTAATAGAAATGGATGTATTTTATAGGGAAATGCATGACGCTAACGATACTCAATTCTAGTTGCTAATACAGCAGCTTGTTAACTTTTTAAATTTAAATTCAGCAATATTATCATAATGTGTTAAGTTTAAAACAAACACAAAATTGTTTAAAAATAAAAATACTGCCAAATATTCAAATAGTGAATTGGACTATATCTTGCCAACTTACTTAATGCCTAAATTTTTAAATTTTGTTGAAAAAAAAATATTTCAAATCATATCTAAATAATAGATTTATATAAATATATTTTATTCACATTAAAATGTTGTCGGAAATCGCTTAGATTATTATATAAAAATAGAATTTATCATTACAAATACAAAAAATTAATAAATCTCTACAATTTATTACAAACCAACACCATCGAATAATAATATTGCTCATAGAAAAATATTACTGAACAGTTCACAATCGCAGCCAAACACAGTTAAACGAAATCTATAACATTTATAATGGCGTATATATGTTTGTGATATACTCTAAAGGTACGTATATTGTATACATTGTGGAAACTGATTTGGCAGTAGTCCTAATATAAATTCCAGATATAGGGATTGCGTATTTCTACTATAAAAAGGAGTTAATTTGAAAATTGATAAAATGTGAAACCTTGAGTCGGATAACAATGTTGTTTAAAAACTCATATAGAATTTTTAATACTACAGCAATAAAGAATATAGGTATTAATTATTGTAGTTTTTTCCAATAATTTAAACACCTCTATAACTTTTGCATGTATTGTATATTTTAAACATTTTAAATTTAGAATACACAATATTATAGTTCTTCTAAATTTTCAATCAATATACGGAGTACATAATAATATTATAATTATATAATTAGTCGTAGTATGCAACATATACATAGTATATAATAAGATATATTCCATATAAGATTAGTATATAATACTATAAACTTAAATGCATACCAGTTTATATATTTGTGGTGACGTGTTGAATATTTTTGTATATATACATCGTTAAAAAATATCATACATAAAAAGAATTTGTGTCAATCAATGACACATTTTTAAATTTTTATATAAGAATAAACAAATATTTCAAAAAGGGGTTGACAAAGGGGTTGATAAAATAACATATTTATTTTTACATAGCAATATATTATATACATACATTCTTGTTTTTCAATTACATGTGCATGCGTATATGCATGTAATAAACATAAATATTTATTTATTTGTAGTTACATATAAGTCTTCTCCCCGAATACATATACAAAAAATATCAATACATTGTATAGTGTATACGGAAACAATATTTATTAGAATAATTTAAAATAAAAGTTTAATGTACTGTACATAAATTGTCTGATTTATATTTAATACGTTTTAAATATAAGTTTTATTTAAACTAGTATATATTGGATGTAAAGTGTATATAGGATAGACACATCATATTTATTATGTACAAATTACACCAAATCATATACGTACAAATGTATTTATTTGAATAATATTATATAACATATACCATATAATATTCTTAAAGGAATGCAAATATACGTTTTCGTTTCAATCAAACTACTACTACAATATATTGTAATATTGAAAATTTACACATTTTCTTGAATGTGAAAATAAATAAACAAAATGATGTGAATGTAATAATATATTAAATTTACATAAATATATATTACACACATACAATATAGTAAAACCGTGAATATATAATATATTGTACATCAAATAATATTCATAATTTTCCGATTTTCTATATTCAATAATAAACATGTTTATATGGTTTAACTTAAATGTACAAATATTATAAATTCATTTCCCATGAAAAAATACATCATGTTTTCAACTTTTGTTAGGCGAAAAAAAAAAATGCGTGTACAAAATTCTATAATAATTATTTTTGCAATTCTAATTTTATTAACAAATAACACACAACAAGTGTATATATATTTTATATTTACAAACAAATATACACACATACATATACCATATTCTATATATATTTTACAATTTTTTGGTTGCCTGTGTGTTACTATTGTATTCATATCCATCTACAATACAATATTATTGTATTATACATATACAAAAAACATGTACAGAATAAATTAGCCTTAAAGAATTTTCACAACATATAATAGTTAGTTATAGATGATTCCATTGAACAAAGAACAACCGCACATAAAATCAAAAATGTATAAATTAATTTAAATTTACATTCTTAATTAAAATTGTAACATGCGACTTGTTGGTGGGTGAAGATATATATTAAACGTGAATGATACTGTGATTCAAAAAATGCAAACAGTCAATTTTCGTGCTCACTAAAAATATGTTATACATAAAATTAAAACATGAAAATGTCATTTATTTACAAATTTGAAATTATTATCGTGTATACTATAATTAAAAAATTCATTCATATTTGTCAAAAATTCTGCAGAAGATCTGTGATTTTAATTGTATCTTACATTTTACACCTATGAATTAATGAGGTTTATTTTGTCGACGACCAAACTATTGGGCAATAAAATCGAAATATACATATGATGTATTTTTTTTTTGGTTATCTATTAAATTCGTGCGGGTATATATTCGAATTAAATTTTTGATTAAAAAAATCTTATTTCCAGCCAAAAACAAATTAGAAACGTGGAGATTAGTTTGGAGGAGACCAAATAAATTTAATATAAAAAGTTGTTAATAATATAAAAATAAATACTTTGTCTTTTATATCACTAATACGGGTTATTTTAAAGCCAGAGTAGTGTGAGTAGTAACGTCGATTTATTTATCAATATCCTATGATTATAAATATCGTTTGACTACATTCTATTTCTATAAATATATTAGTTTATGTACAAGGAACATGACATCCATTCCGGAGTTCTCTAATTGGATCATCCTGTTCCATAAAATAAATGGTATACGTTTGAGGAAATAATATTCGTTGATGTTTATATTTTTTATATACAGAAAATTCTTAAAATCTATGTATTTATTAATATACATGCTATAGGTTATTATTTTTATACGATATATAGTCACCCATATAAAAATGGCAGAATATCATTCAATATTAAATTATTAATTTATTATAATATTCCATCTTTTTTTGGTTCTCCTTTTTTTTTTTTTAATTTCTTTTTGAGTTTGTGCTTCCTTGTGACATGTAATTAGTTTGGTCATTTTATTTAGTCCTTGTTCGGCTTTGTTTATTATATTGTATAATATGTATATGCGCTAATAATAATAACAACAATTTTTTTCCTAATTCGACAATATATTATTCAAATTTTAATTAATGTGACACAATTTCCTTATGAAGATATATTATATGTAAAATGTATGTATGATAATATTAAAGTCTTAGCTCTGATGTATGGATTAAAAAAAATCTAATTTTTTGTTTTTTTATTATATTAAATCTTATAAATTATTTAAAATAATAGGTACAAAGTAAGATTATATACAATATAAGGCATTGCTGCGTTCTTACAATTTTCAATGAATGTGTTGATATTTTTCATTTAAAATTTATAGCGGCTATATATTTTATATATCCATATTATTATTTTATCCAGTTTTGCAAAATGGAAATATAACAGGTGTAAAAAATTCTTCATCATCACTTTTATTTGTTTGTTTTTTGTTATTTTATAATTTTTCTATAGAAATAATTTTGTTGTCTTGATTTCAGAAATAAACGGTAGATGAATGCAACAATATTAGTAAATTTTCAAACACATCTTCAATAATTTAAATTATTTTTTAAATCAACCTTAAACCCAATTGTGAACGCAGATTTTTAATAATGTTCAAATTTATTTCTGCGTTCATTTAAATTATATATTTCATAATTTTAAATTCAATTTAACAATTGAATAATATAATACAGAAACAAAATTAGATGTAAAAATATTTATAACAAGGAGAAATTTATAAAAGCCCATCTCTCCATATTCCCTAGAAACTTGATTATAAGCTCATCCACATATGTATATATAAACAGTGTCTGAATTACAAAGCAATTATTTTAAGTGTGGATGGATTGCTATACGTGATGATCATGCTCGCCAACTCTATAGCTCTATGTATATGCTTTTACGCAAATGTGTGTGTGCTAAAAGGTGATAATTTCAAGCTAAAATGTTAATGTTTCTAATTTCGTGTAAGTAGAACATCTATACGATCTTTTCAATTAAACTAAAAGAGGTAAAATTACCATATAAACCTAAATTACTATTTTACGAAAAAAATTAAATTTGAACGTTAAATTATAATTTTATTGTATTGTAAAAAGTCAATAATTATTTTCTTTTGTAATTGTAACGCAAAATTTGTACTCAATGGAAAATAACAATTATATGGAAATGCAGTCCTATGGTATAGCTCGTATAAGTATAATATATATATATGTGTTAAGTTGATATCTATTAATAATATATATAATAAATTAGTAGTCTCTATTTTCAACATTATTATTTAATCTTCAAATTTAAATAAAAGTTCATTGATACCATTTTTATGGAATACCTTTTTTTATTTGAGAAATTAATCTTTATGTTTTAAAAATATATAACATATTATCTGAAAATATACGATTTTATTATGATATTTATTATAATAGAACATACATAATATTGTATTGATTATGCTTTATATATTCGTATTACTATTGTTTGTATTAATATATTAATATATCTATTCACATTATATATTAACCTTTTAATGCGGCTAATGTCATGTGTCCCATGTCCCATGTATATGATTTTTTCAATGTTATTAAATGTAAGATTATAAATTTGAATGAAAATCGTTACAATTCTAGAAGGAAACAGCAACGTAAATCAATAGCACTGCTTAACATTGTATATGCTTGAGAAATTCGGTTTTTTCAAAAATATTCTTAACATTTTCGTAATTAATTTAAAAATGTTAAATGACACATATTTGTTAAGAAAAATATTATTCACAAATAATTTCAATATATTTAAACTTAAAAACTAAATATGTTTACTAAAAATGTCAATTAGTAATTTCGACTTTTCATTATGTGTTCCATCACCCCCTTAAAGGAATGCACACCGTTCGTGGAAATCCTATATATAATAAAGGAATATTTTATATAATGTATGAGTTCATAAAAAAATAAAATAAAGCATTAAAGAGTTACATATCCACTCAGAATAATCTTTTCATATATTAATTGTGTATGTACAGAATATATCCCATATAAAAAGCATAAATTTAATACAGAATAACGCATCAATATTTATAGCACATTGCATTTCTTTTAATACTATTACATATAATATATAAGATATTAAAGCTCTTATCTTATGTATTTCAACCGCATAGATTGAAAAAAGATAAAATTTAATGAATATTATAAATTCTTTTCAATTAGATTATACGAGTATTATGGTTATTTAGTGTATTAATATATTATTCATTATGTAAATAAGTTAAAGCCACGATTGCAATTGAACATATTAAAACAATTCAACTAACAAAAATGATAGAAAAACCAAAGAAATTTTCTTCATTCACAATTGAACACAGAAACACAGAAAGTAATGTCAAATTTGTCTCAAAATTAATATTTATATATAATTTAAAAAGAGACATTAAAAAAATTATTATTAATTTACATTTTAAACTAAATGTAAAAAAGCTTCAGTTTTTTTATTTCTTTTTAGACAATAAAAACTTTTACAACAAAAACGCAATAATTTAAGGTCAATAAAATATATATATAAAGTTAAAAGTTTACATGTTTTCTAATTTTTTTCCTTCTATTTTTTATGCTCAATAGTGAACGTATGGTATAGTTAGAGTATATATATGTATTAATTACCAATTTCCGTTTTAATATTTAAATAACTAAATTATTTGTTGTATACTCCGTATAAGTTGCAGATTTTCTATATCAAACTAATAATTCATTTACTATTTTTGGTATTTATTTTAACTAATTTGATAAAATAAAAATAATGAAAAATTTATTTTTCTTTAAATATAATTAAGAAGAACTCAACTATTTTACTGTGTGTGTAAAAGAGCATATATATATATATATAGCAAATTTTAGACACGGTAAATTACTTATTCATGAAATAAAAATCTATTGCACAAGAACAATATAAATTCTTGATATCTAATGTTACATTTATTATATTTCTAACCTATATATTAGAGCAAAATTTGAAGATTATATATAGAACTGCATTTGTATATATAATATATATATGTTTATGAATACAGATCGTACCACATATACCTATAATTAAAAATGTTTGTTCAACATTTATGTGTACATATTTATATATTTTATATAAATAATTTTAATGACAATATATTTAGATTTCTTGTTTAACTTTAATTAAACAATTTGGTATTTTGGATGTGTAATGCATTATGCATATGTATTTATATATACAATATATCATATATGTAGAATTTATATAGTATAAAATTTCATGTACTAATTTATTTATTTCATATACATTTTTGAGTATATTGTAAATTAAACAAAATACGAAAACCTTTATGTATATAACATATTTATTTATAGTAGTATAATATAAGAAAATGATAAAATGATGTTTACGTTGCGTGACCCAGAATGCTTAATTACAAAGATACCTATTTTAAAATAAACTATATATAATATTCATATATTTATATGAAATATTTGTATAATAAATATATGTGTAGTACAATATACGTTTGAGGTTTGAGGTTCGAGGACACATATCTGCGAACATCAAAAAATATAAACAGGCATAAAATTTTAATTGTATATGATCATGCCATAATGCAGTTATAATACACGTATTAATATTATGTCTATTTCCTTTAGTCATTTATTTAACATATATATATATGTTACGTACAATCGCTTATGCATATTTATTAACATATACAATATATTTAAATTAAAATTACCAATGTTAAAAATAACAATATTATTTAAAATAAAATAATAAAAACAAATTATTTATCTATATTTAAAAATATTTGTAATTTTTTGTATTTATTATTATTATATTTAAACTTTACTTATTACTATATTTAAATAGAGTTATAATTATAAGGGAGAGCTCGTAAATAATTAATAATCAAGAGGTTAAGGTTTGGTTTATTAGAGATAGGATTTCTAAAAACTGTTATTAAAATCCGAAAGTGTGGTTTTTACGAGAAGAACAATATTATTTGTAATCAGTGACGAAGGCTGGGAAGTTGCATTCAGTTTTCAATATCGCTATATTTTTTTTATAACCTGGGTGAAATTAAACTAAATGATGAAAAAAAAATTGGGAGTTCACCGCATTAAATTTTCCGGAAAATCGACTTTTATGAATTATCATCTTTTTTACTTACGCCCAAGTTTTAACGGATTTCCATTTTTGTATACAAAATTTCAAATTATAATCTATTTAAATTTCGAATCTTTCATAGAAGCGATTTTTCAAATCGATTCAAGCGCTCAAAAGATATGATCGATTTTCCAATCGATGGCAAAGAAAATTTAAAGAATTTTGTGGTACTGTATAAAGTGAACACTGAAATGATACAAAAAATTTATACAGTACCATTATTTCATACAAAATTTCAATGACATCAAATAGAAAATCGGTCATATATTTTGAACTTGTGAATCGATTTTAAAAATCTCTTCTATGAAAGATTGGAAATTATTAATTCTGTATACAAAACTGGAAATCCATTAAAACTATGGTTCGTAATTCAAAAAGATGATAATTCTTAAAAGTTGAGTTGCCGGAAAATTTAGTAAGTGGAAATTCCAATTTTTTTTCATAATGTGGTCTACTTTCAACTCGTCTACCAGAAAAATATGTAGTGACATTGCAAGGTGAAAACATTTTTTCACGCATCGCCACTGTTTGTAATGAATGTAAATATTAGCATATAAATATTATTTGATCTATATTATAATATTGCTGGATGATAATTTGAATAATATCGTCATATATAATTAACACTCACCCGTTCATGAAATCTATTGGAAATATCGATATCATCGTTTTTTTTTTATTATGTTTATACATCGATAAATTTGACAAATTTTTTTCATATTATTCAAAACAACAATAAATATTGTGCTATAAAACGAAATCAAATTTCAAAGAAATAATAAAATATATAGACGAAAAATTATTTTGCTAATTGTTATTATTTGCAGTGTTTTATTTCATTACAAAATGGTAAGCAATATACAATATATATATAGATTAAAAACGCTACCGCACAATATCAAAATCCCGATATCAAAATGTAGATTAAATACGATGTCCATCGGTACATAGATATATCGTGATATGTTGATACCCGTAATGTTGATAGATTTAATGCTAATTGTATAGAAAAATAGTAATTTTGCATAATTATAGTGTATTGATATAAATAGATGTGCAATTTTAGCAACAAATAATGCAATATATACTTGATTGAAGAATTATATTATTTAAGACTATTTTTTGAAAACAAAATTACGAAAAGATGTAGTACCAATCAAATTATATTGTATCAATACTACGGATAGTATAAACAGGATCAATATATTTCATTCGCAATTGTAATTATATTATTATTATTATTATTATTATTATTATTATTATTAATATTAATTTATTTATCAAAATTATTATAAAATTCTTCAGACCACTTTACGAGATGCGATTCTATATATGAAATTCATCTTTTTTTATGAATAAAATTAGATTTACCTCAAATTTGGGGTATCTCACAAATAATATATATAAATAAATATAAATAATAATAATAATAATAATAAATTTATTATAATAACAAGTTCTATTTACTTATCGCTTCCACACTATATAACGGGGGAAAAAAAAGCTCTAATATAATACGAAACTTTACAGCGCATCCTGATAACGTAGACAATGTATCTATAGCATATTCGTAAATCCATGGGATATATTTATTATGCATGGTCTATACGTTGTGTATCTACGTTAAGTGCATATACAATATATATATTATATAGATTTTATAATAATTTCTGATTTTATATTTGTATATATTAATAAATTATAACCGCACATCATAATTATGCGATCATAAACACCACATCACCGCCGCACCACCGCTTTTATACCATCATCAAACATACACAAATACGAGTGTATGATATTTGGTATTTCTATTTATTTTATTTTTATTATAATAATTTTTTATTTTTTTTTTTTTTTAGAAATAAAAGAAAGGATAACTGCATTGCGGCATTTATTTCACCATTTATAATACACGATATAATATTATAATATTTCGCCTTTTGCACATAAATCTGCTGAATTTTTTTTTTTAATATTTATGTGTTTGTAAAAAGATGGTAATATAATATTTTATTATAATTATTATTATTATTATTATTATTATTAATAATGCATAAGATGAAAACCAACTATATTTATAATATTTTATATATTCCATTGTGATTTAATAAATTTAATAAATTTTTATTCCAAAAAAAAAATAAAAAATCCTTAAAGCTTGTGCTGTGGTTTTATTGCACAAACCATATGTAAATACAATTTGTGGATTGTAGTAAATGTATTAGGTATATATAGGTTGATGTGAATATTTTATACAATTTTATAGAATTTCATTTTATATGCATGCACACATGTACACAAATAAATATTAAAATAAAAAAATTAATGTTTTCTATATATGTTTATTTATACCTTTGACAGGATTCAATATACATTAAGCAGAATAAATAATTTTAAATTGATATTTGTATTTTATTTCACAATTTAAATAATTGGAAATATTTGTTATTTCTGCAACTTTTTTTTTTTATTGTACAATATTTATTTATTTATTTTATATTTATTCATGCTAATAGTATTTTTAATATGTTTTGATGGAGGCTATATATATATATGTAGGTACCTACCACAAATGCAATAAATACATTTTTAGCATACAATATTTATTACAACAATCAATCTTTATAATATGTTATTGCATTTTAAATTTTAGAATAGATTTTTAAAAGCAACATTTATCTATAAGGTATACTTATGCAATAACAGATTTTTTTACAGATTTGTCCTCTTCAATAGTGTTTTTTTTTTTTAATAACACAATTTATTTTTATATTTTAAATTATATTTAACGTTCTTATGCAGTCGTTCATTCTATAAATTTTATAAGGTTATAATTTCATTTACACAATTATAGAGTGTTAAGTTTTTGAATTATCATTGTTATGAGCGGTTTTTTATAGTGCGTGTTTAAACCTCACAACTTAAAGTAAACCATATGTATAGTTTTAACTCTTAATATTATCATTGCTCAGCAGTATTACAATATAAACAATTTATAATGGAGGTCTTTAACTTATTGTAAGTTTTAAAAATATGGCTATTGCGAAAATTTGTATGTGAAAAATTCTTTGTATTAATGACAAATATAAAAAAAAAATTATACTTAAAAAAATTAAATAATATAATTTCTTTATTATAAAACACAAAATTCGATAGCACGTAATATTATTTTATCTAGTTTTTTCTTATTAGATTTGTGTACAATTAAAATAAATAAATAAATCCAACAATTTGAAATAAAAAACAATTTTTTCATTGAAATTTATCAAAAATTAAGCTTCGGCAAACCACATTGCTTAAATTAACCATCTCTTTAAATTTTACTTATAGTTTAAACTTGTACTATATGTAAAATATAAGACGGCATCACGTGATATATGCGTATTCAACGATGATTAAATATAATATTATTTCATTAAACACTATTTCAATTTCATGTACGATCATCTGTCAAAAACACAAAAGATGTGATGATGATGTGGATGCAGACTCGATTTTAAAATTGCAACTATTTGTTTAGATTTGATGTTATAATAATTAAGTAATATATTTATATGTCATGACAAAACCGTTTGCAAACAAACTCCTTAAAATATATACATTGTATATTATACATAGGAATAGGTTTTCAACTCAATATTATTTTTATTATACCATTGCTATATAAAAATATATATAAATACTACGCCTTAAATTTATTTTTATATATTATACACGAACCATTTGTTATTATATCGAAATTTTTTTTTTTCTATAAAAATATACACAACAAAAATTAAAGCGCTATAATAATAGACAAACTTCTACTTCACCAAATTAAACTCGTTAAAATCTAATTTAAAGTTGCATTATAGAAACAAAAATAAAAAAAAACACACACACACACACACACAAAATACAAAGGGCATGTTATAATATTATTATATTATATATATTATATACAATATCCCAAATGTATATATAATATATATTTTAGTATTTTATAAAAATATCCATATATATATATTGTATATTGTATCTGTCGCGTATCCATACACAAAATACATAATAATATTATACGTGGAAAAAAAATGAAAATATTGTTCAAAAAAATATAAATTTCATGATATAAACATATTGTGAAAGCCTTTTGTATCCAATATATATTATATCATATATATTGTATATTTTGTTAGGTTATTTTTTGAATTTTGAAATAAGTATATGCAAATATGTGTACATATATTGTTCAAATAATACCTATATATGGTATATGTTTATATATTCAAATACATCGTGTTATATATCAAGTGTTTGACGAAGTGTCAAAGAATTTAAGGGATTTAAAACTTTTGTTGATTATATATCACATATATAATCTATGTACATATATATTATTCATTCAACTTATGTTAGATATACCTATTTATGTGACACCAATATTAAATTACTTACATGTACATATATATATATATATATATATAATATGTTATACATATAAATAATATATACATTACTTAACTATAATGAAAAAAAAAAAAAAAAACTTTTTATAACAGACAATATAAATCTGAAAATGTTAGACTATCATAATCATAAAGTTTAAGTAAATCTCTCTCAATTTTCATAAACACGTGTATATATAACGCATCATAATATAATATCTTCATAATACATTAGGTGTATAATGTCAATATGGTAATAATATAATATTTGCCTTTTTACTATAAATTTTTAGCACATAGTATAAACATAATATTATATATACCAGCCAGAACCCTAAATTTTATCAAAATTGATATATCTCGTAGGAATATATGATAGCTTTAAGTTATATATACACACACACACACACACACATTTAATACATAATATATTGTAAATAGTAAAATACAAATAAGTACAATAATTTATTTATTTTATTATAAAGAATTAATCTTAATCCATGCAATTCGAGAGTTTCCAAATAAACTGTATAATTATTAATAAATAAATATAAAGCAACAACGCAAAAATATCTTTGATTATCAATAAAATGAAAACATTATTTTCTCACATTTACAAAATATTCGATATTGTCTTATTTGAAATCATCGAAAAATTGAGAAGTGGCGACTCATATAATAATTTAGCATTCAGGTTTCAATACAACTATTTTTTTGTGGTACTTTTGAGTTGAAAGTACATTAAATTATTATTAAAAATTGGTCGGAAAATCAACTTCTATGAATTATAATTTTGTTTAACTACGGATTATATAGTTTTTTTTATTGACTGAATACCATTCATATAGAAGAGATTTATAAAAAGGTTTCATGCGCTTTCTGAAGATATATGACAGATATATATAGGTTTTCCATTTGTTGTAAGTTAAAAATCAAAGAAATTTCTGATACTACAGTATAAATTGAACTCATAAACGTGTACACAAAATTTACATACTATCAATATTTCATAAAAAATTTCAATGAAATCAAACCGAAAATCGGTGAATATTTTTTGATGAAGTCAATTATTATTATTTCTGGTATGATAGTTTGGAAATTGATTAAATTTTTAATTCTATAAACAAAAATGTAAATCCGTTATCACAACTATGGTCCGTAATTAAACAAGATGTGAATTCATAATAGTTGATTTCCAGGAAAATTTATGAACGATGAACGACCCATCTTTATTAACAATTTAGTTAACTTTTAACTCGGCTATACCGGAAAAAAAATAATTATATTGTTCTATGAAAACATTTATTTTTTTACAAAACACCACTGAAACTGAGAGATGAGATTATTAACATAGTGGTATTAATAAATTATTGCAAATATAGCCACATATGCAAACATATACCATGCTTAATATATAACTTTATTACATTATAAACAAAACATATAAATCTGTGTGAGATAAACAACACCATTAAATACTTATCTCGATATATGATATAATTCCAATCTACTTGGGATCTCAAAGACATATTTCTTTGTTTAGTTTTCGTAAATAAAATAATATTTGAATAGTATGGGTATTAAACTAAATTCACAATCACATTTTTGTGAAACAGTTGGTAACATTCTCAGTAAATAACCAATGTTTCAAAAATGTCCGTTCCCAATTTGTTACTAAATTAATGTTGATAATGATTGTAATATTTTGAATGAAATGTAACATTTATGTTTCTATTTGTTTACGAAATAATACTATTTTACATATTTCTTTGTATTCGTTCGTAACTGTAACAATATTTTAATTTAAAATGAATAAGGACTAGGACATCATTCGTGTCACATAAAAATATTTGTGTTTTATTTTTTAAATAAGAATATAATATAAACGAAAATCAGAAGTCATTTGTAGAAAAAGTTTACAACCAACAGACATTAAATTGACAATAAATTTTATAGATTTTACTTTGAAATACTTTAACGGATGTTAATAATATGTTTTGTAACTATTTAAATTATTTCACACAGTTATACCGCGGGAGCATAAAATAGTGTTTTTCGAAATTTTAAAAATTAAGCTATCTACAAATCCGCTCGTTTATAATTTAAGTTAAGTTTTCGTAGATTCTAAAAACTTTCACGTTTCATCCATTTTAAAGAATATATTTATGTGTACTCTTGCTGGGGTTTACATACGCGTATATATGGTATTTTCTTTTGTACATAATAATATACATATAAACATTTCACAATATTGTGTATATAAACACTTTGAATTATTATTGAGTGTGAAACAATGACAACAACAACAAAAAATACTGGTCGATATTTATAAAATATGCGATATAATATACAATTTAAACGTCATTTTTTTTTGTGTATGTATACAATTCAAATTTAAATTGAATCATTTTCAGACTATTATTAAAGTAATTGTCTGCATAATAAAAATTATGATTTAAATAATTTGTCAATTTATAAAAATTTATTTATAAAATAATTGGCGATTACATATATTTATATGCTTATGTATTATACATAATATAATGGATACATATAAAATACATATATATATTGTTATAAATAATTTATATACAATACAACACATACAATATAAATAAAATATATATAGAAATACTGTATATAGCTACTCAACCACTCTAGAGAACCCAATCTTAAATGAAGCATATAATCGTATATAAAATGTATATTTATATTATGGATACGATGTTCATGTTATATATATATAAATATAGGAAAGAAAAAGAGGCTATTAGTATTATTTATAGAATTTATATATATAAAAGGGAATATGATATTGATTTGTGGGTTTTTTCTATAACCATTTTCTATTTTTTTTTTTTTTTACTTTGTTGTTATAACAAGGATATAAAAGGATATATTTGTGTTTATATGTATATGAATATAAAATAATAACGTATATAGAAACGCAAAATAAAATAAATTGAAATTTTCACACACACAAAATTTTTATTATTAATTCATTTGTTCAGGCTATATATAATTTTTTACGAAAAAATTGTATTTAGACAGACAGACACATACATACGCACATATACAACAACAATAATAATTATTAAAGAACACAAATTATACATTAAAGTTTTGTTATTATTAAAAAAAATTAGAATAGAGAAGGGATTTTTGAAATATATTGTATAAATAAATGGTATTTGCATACAATATTATTATAATTTTGGGTATAGGATGAAATAAAATAAAAATAGAACTATATATACGAGAAAAAAAAAACTATAACATTTACACAAATAGATTTTAGAATATCATTTATAAATAAATAATTACTATTATTATTTATATTTGAAATTTGTTTATTCAAAGAAATACAATTTTAGGTCATTATTTCGGAACAAAAACAATATATCAGTTAAAAGTTAAATTTAAATATTGTGTAAATATATATAGAATTTAGAGTGAAGCTTCAACATATTAATAACACTTACTCTGATAGAATGGGTTTGAAAAGGCTACTCCTTAACAAATTCTATAAAAATTAATAAGCATTTCTGTAGAAACTAATTTGCCGAATTCGGTCATTTATTAATGAAAATTTGTTCAATTAATTTCTATTTACTTTACAGTATTTAATTTTCAAGGCTGCTCTGCGTGTATTACCCTTTAATTAATTTTAATAATAACTCACATATAATATTTACTATTATACAAACATATAAACAAAATTCCAAAACAATTAATATTAAACTTGCGTTGCATTTAGAATTGATAAAATATTTAAATTATCCAGCTTTTACGGGCATTGTTGTGGTATAAATTTTTATTGATGATAAATAGTTAAATTTACCAAGTTTCTGTTCGAGATCACTTTGTGGAATACCTTCAATCGAATCTATTTGTATAATCGAAACATCATCACAATAACACCATTTTAAATTTATTTTAAGTTTTGGTAATAAAAGAAAGTTGTATCGTGTTAGATCAGGCGAATCAAACCACCAACGGATATAAACATTTTTTTACTGGTGAGGTTTTCTAACAAAATAAAATAACGTTTTTTTTTTAATGAAACCTTTTTAATTCCGGTTTGGGAGTCTTTTTTTTATTTTTTGTGTTGTTTAAACTATTTTTATATAAATTCCAATATTTTATTAACAAAAATTAGATTTTGTCAAAAATCTGCGAGTTATGACTGAATACATTATCTTACAACAACTGTTTTCATTCCTATATCCTATACATATGCAACGAATTGAGGTTATTAAACGCATAAAAACATTTAAATAATAATCACAAGTAATTGTTTGTCGATCACTATCGAAGTTGTTTTATTAATTTAACATAACAACAAATATTTACTCATAATCGTATCGCAAAGTCACTCAAGTTTAACACAATGACTATTAGCCGGCGGTTATACTGATGGCGTAACATTTATATGACATCGCTAGTTCTAGTCATAAAAATTAGTAGACACACTGTGCATTTAAATAGAATATTTTCTGTATACAGAGAATATTGTATGGTAATCTTGTCACATTCAATTAATATGAAAATAAATACTATAAATAGCAATAATTTGATTTAAATTTTCATATAAAAAAATATTGTTGGAAATGCATTTGTTGTATTCAAATAAATTTGTACAAAATATAGTATTTAATGGAATATTTTTATCACCGTCAGCTTGGACTAAATATAATATTCACTGTTTAGACTGTACACAATTATATATATATATATTCTTGTAATATATTTTTTCTATTAATAAACTATGTAAAACCCTATTTAAATATATAATAGTATACTATTTTCTTTTTATAATTTATTCTAAAATAGTGTATAGGTATCGTGTAAACAGTGAAACAAAATAAATAAATAAAAGTTATATACACATATTTATACGTATACAATATTATAAAGTTGAGTTAAAATTAGCTTGGAATATTTAATGTTTGATGATAATCATATAAATAAAATAAAAGTTATTTTATAATTTAATGTAAATTTTTATAATAAAAAGATTTTAAATTTATACTAATGGTAATAAAAGCTAGTATTTATAAATACTTACTTACGAACGTATAAAGGTGTCTTTTTGTGAAATATAATGACAAATAAATTTTATTTATAAGCATTCAGTAAGAAAAGAAATGTTAATATTTAAATTAAAAATTTCAGTTTTATAACAACGTTTTGGCAATTAACTACTAATAAAATTTAACGAAAGAATCTGTTAAAAGTTTTGTATATAATTTACTCGTATTTGAAAATAATTGATTATATATTTATTATTTAAAGTTGTTAAATTTAAATAAATGCGATTAAACAAACATTATATTGTATATTAGAAATTATAATATATATAAAAAGCTTTTGTACACTATACAGCTATAATGGGAAAAAAAATAAAATTAATTATTTAATTTAATTTTAATTACTATTACCACACAATGGATTAATTTTTTCATGTTTATATTATTATATAATACGAATGATAAATTATATTATTTATATTATTTTACTATTCCCTAAATGGGAATTAATAAAAGTCATATTTTCTATGATGGAAATGTGTAGTTCTATTATTTTTATTATTATAATGTTTTTGGTTTTAAATATACATTATTATAATTAATTTTAAATATAACTGAAATTTAATATAGAATAAAATTAATTACAGCGTATAAGAACTTACTACTGTATGTACATTGCGTGTACTATATACTACTATATAATTACACTGTCGTCTGTTTGAAAATATTGATTTTATTTGCTAAAAATAAACTAACAATATTGTAACAATAATAATAACTAAATTTGATTAATAATAACTATTTTAAGATTCTTTAACAAATCATTCAGACACACATTTGATATGATAAACTTAATGCCTTACGCAACTAATACATGAATAAAAATAAACTTTAAAGGGTAGGATTATTTATATGATTTATTTATTTAGCTAACCTTATAGTAAATAGAGATATAACACATACACAAAAGTCGTAACCTTAAATTTAAATTGTTATTATGTGAAAATAAGGGTTCACTTTATTTGTATATATATAAATAGCTAGATATGAATGAAAAATCGTGAAATAGATATTGGTTATAATTATTGTGCTACATACCTCGAATCCACATAATGTATCAAAATAATTTTATAAAATCTTCAATTTTAATAGCTTAAAAATAATTTTTTATTTATCTTAATTTTTACAAAAGTGTAGTACTTATAATTATATAGTGATTATAATTATTACAGTAAATCTAAAAAAAATATATTGTGAAATTGTATGTAACTCATTTATTTACTACATACACAGAGTTTTAAAACCCAGGTACGGATTTAATCTTATCACACACCCTTCGCCAGTGTGCCTATTTGTACAACTAACGTTTTTCAATTCCAAATTTGAAGGATCTTAATATCATAGTTTACTACATGTCCGGGGTCTTGATAGGATTTCGTCTTGCTTCATTTGGTACCTTATCACTTTTTTTATAATGTCTGAATTGGTTCTTCATTTTCATCTGCGAAACTCAAGAAGAAAACATAAAAGAACATAACCAAATGAAAAAAGTTTTGTATTTTAAAATTTATACAAAATTTAAAAAAGTACAATATTTAATTAATACTATATTGTTGCATTCGACGGATGACACGTGATCCTAAGAACAACTTATCGAAAAAAAAAAAACAAAATTACTACAGGAACAAAGATCCATACAAAATTGAAGATAGAATAATTGATTAGGTTAATCAATTCAGCTACCATACATCGGTAGTATGTCATAATTATAAATGTTAATGAATGTTAGTGAAACAAATAAAATAACATCATATTGTCAATTTTTGATTAAAATGTAAAAACACCGAAGCTTACGTTTATGTTTGATGGCCTCAAACATTTGGTGATGAGAGAAGCTTTGGAATAGTGACGAATAAGTAAAAATTGATATTATATTGTATATCAAACTGCGTGAATGGGAATTAATAGCACACATATGATATATCGAGGGAATACTTTCGAGTGTGTAATACAAGACGTAAAACTGCGATTGTCACGGTCGAATGTCAGATAAAACCAGCCGAAAAGTAACGGCTTTGGATTAAAATATAACAAAATTATGCTGTTTTATTAATGGTCAATGTTTATTCCTAAACGAATAACAGAGATTAATGATGATATTGAATCCTTTTTCTTTTTTCATTCGAGTTGTTGTTTTGTTGTCTTTGAATTTTAGACGTTATGAATTTCTACATTGTATGAAAATCAATTTCGCTGTGGTGACTATTGTGCGTGCGAACAAAACCATTCGATAGTTTGAGTTATTAAATTGATATTTCATCGATTTTTTTTTTTTTGGTTTACATTTTACGTTTATTGACACATGCTGGTGGCTACGTAAATAAACCTTAAAGAATATTAAAGATTTATATTTATTTACTTAATTTTTCCCGTTGTTATATAAATAAAATGTTATATATATATATATAGTCAATATATAGTTCATAATAAAATCAGCTTTTATTTTAAATTAATTATATACATTATTGAGTATAGTCCACCCACATACAATTTTATTAAAATACAAAAAACAATATAATTTTTACTATTTTTTTAACATAAAATTGACATAAAAAAAAGTATACAATGTAACCGTAGTCGTAGTACACATTGAAGACTTTACCTTTAAATATTTACCGACAAATTTAGATTCACTTTTAAAACAAAATAATATGTTCTTTTGTATAAAATATACCATAAATAAATAAATATATAAAATAATATCAACACAATTTTATGTATTTTAATATTGTATTTTCTTTAAAACAACATCAGCAACAATTTAAATACTTTTAGAATAATTTATTATAAATAATAATAAAAAAAAAGAGAGAAATGAAGAATAATAAAGAGTAAAACATTTTTATTTGAAACTTTTTTTTTTCTTATATTATAGATATACGTGCATTGATAAACATATATACATATAAAATACACATAAAGCTATATAGCGACTATAGCCCATACATAAAATCCTTTTTCTACCAAATTATTTTCGAAAAAGAAAATATAAATAAATGTGTATTGAATTAAATATGTATTATTTGTGAGTGAGGTTTTCATAGTAAAATTATTTAATAGCTCAAAAAATATTTCAAATTTCCGATCACGTTTTATTTCTTATGTAACATATAAATGTAAGGTATCTTGCGTTTCGGTTTTGTAATTTAATTATAATAAGTAATTGAATTTAGCTCTATAATTTAAAATATAAAATATGTTTTTTATTATTTTTTTATTTTTATTTTCTAAATATTTTCGTATTATTATTATGGCAAATTTTACAGTGTTATAGTTTAAGATTATGTTAAAAATTTAACTTCTGTTTTACAGTACGAATTTAGAGCCTTCCATATATGTAATTGTAAATAAATATAGTATACTTAAAGAAAAGAATAATTAAGCTGTGGTTATTCTAAGCTTAAAAATTTCATTTTTTGATAAATATATATTATTCATATTATGATATGAATGATAAGAATGATAAATATAAATTACAAAATTTAAATTAATATTTGATTCAATATTGTAATCAATCTTATTTTTCAATTACTATAAAATATACATATGTTTTTGTATTTGATGTTTATTAGTTATATTTGTATTATACATTTGTTATTTGTATGGCATATAATAATATTACGAGTTATAATATATTAATAATTTCATTTATTATTTGTATTTATTAATCAATAAAGTTATATGTTTCATTTTTCATTTTCATTACATCAAAATAGAAATTAAATTATTCTTAAAAAAGGTAAATCAAAATCTACTATAGATTTATTGTATATTTTTTATATGTATAGTACCATCCATTAAATTAAACCAACAACGACCAATGATTGTCAATAAATAAAATTTATTGATTTTCCACTATACGAGACCGTTCCACCACATGTATGGCAAAAGCTGTTAAAAATACGTTGTTGCCACTTGGTTGAAAAGTCTTACCCCACATCGACTCCTCACCAGCACTCAATTGTTCCGATCGATGCAACATGACTTATAGTGAATAAGCATTTTAAAACATATGAAGAAGTTTAAAAATAGCCTCAAAACTGAAGACCTTCTATCACCGTGAAATGCAGGTATGAGTGGTGAAAAATTCAGTCGATATCATAAAACTGATTAGTTAGGTTTTGAATACATATAATTTTAGTAAATAATTTATGGAAAAATTCTGAGTGTGAGAAGCGAATTAAATTTTCCCTCAAATTATTTATGGATTTACAATTTTTGTAACGCAGTTATTGAAAATATAATAAATTTCTAACATCTCATAGACGATATTTTTAAAATCGCACTAAGCGTTCAAAAAATATAGAATAAAAAATAATAGGCAAAATTATATAATGTTTCAATGACATCTCGATTGGGAAATTGACTATATTTTTTGAATGCATAAAGCGATTTTGATAATCATTTCTGCGAAATATTGCAAAATTGATTATATTTTCAGTATTTGCAACAAAATTAGGAAATCCATTAATAAATTTGTGAAAAATTTAAATATTTTAAAAATTATGAAATGCAATTTTCCGGAAAATTTAGTTCGGGTTAGTTTTACACCCAGATTTTTTTCCATAAATATGTTTATTAAACTATTTTTTTATATTATATATATTTTATTAAGCTATTAAAAAATTTGATAGTATCATGATATAGGAAAATTTTTTGTCATGGCTAACCCCTGCGCGAAATCAACTTATTACCAGAAAGATATGTTGTGTTAACAAATAATGAAATATATTTTGATTGAAATAATCATTTTACCATTTTCACAAGAGATAAACGTTTTGTGCTAGAATTACAATGTATATGATATAACATTTCTGATACCAGACGCTTCAAGAATTAACTTACATGGAGAGCACAATAGACCTTCCTTGGTCTAAGTGGCCAAGTGGCGCAAATAATTCTCCCTTTTATAAAATCATCATCAATATATATATATAATTTGTTGGCGAGTATAACTGAATTGATTAAACTTCATTTTATTTAAATTATGTACAGAAACACTGAAAAAAGAACTCAACTCAAAATTTTCATTACAATTTAATACACATTTAATAATTGTCGAATGAAATCAATTTTATTATTGATTATCAAATAAAGTGTTTGTTATTAATTTTATTTACAAATAGTTTCATTTGAAATCACACACAATGTAATATTAGGTAACGTACAATCTATATTGATTTTCTATATGGCAAATATAATTATAAATTTATAGTGTAAGAGTAAATATTAAACAAGAGCTGTGTTCCTGTAGTTTTGCTTAACCGTGTAAATAAATTGATAAAATATTATATAACACATATCAAACATGAAATGAAAATAATTATTTAACAAAATTATTATTTGTATTATTAAATGAAATATATATATCTGTGTGTGTGTGTGTGTGTTAGTAGGTAATATGTATTCAATATATTATAATATTATTTCAATTATATATTGCAGATAGTACAGTAAAATATTAATATAATTATTAAATGTAATATGATAAATTAATTTAAATTTATGCTATTATGTAATTGTGTATATATGAAATTATGGATATTAACAAATTGTTTGAAATTAGTAAACTTTTGTTTTGTCAAATATGCAATGCACTATACATATTTTTAAAGATATTCAATTATGAAATCCAAAGAGAAAATTTTAATTGTTGTATACCAATATTCGTATTGTTCAACATTAAAGTATCTTAATCTTATTAGTGCGTGACTCAACTTGTGTATAATATGGATATATCCATTACACTGCAATTTACTGTAAATATAGTGTAGATAAAATATACTCGTATGTTGACATTAATATTAAAATATAAATTAATAATATAAAGTTATGGCAATAATGTTTTTAAAATAATTTTTACTATATTGAATACTCGTTTCCATATGGATGTGTGTGCTTTATTATATCAAAAAATGTATGATTTAGTTAGTAAATTTTAGTGATTTATTTTATGAACAATATTTAATGAAATTTTAATTGTATACATAAAATATTATATATAGAGAACGTGAAATAAAAACTTTAATTATATAAATATTATATAATTTCCACAATTTTTTTGCAAAAAATATATTATTTTTATAACAAAAAATATTTTATCTATTATTATTATTATTAGTTCTCATTTCCAACCAATACTACAAAAATTATATTCCGATACACTCTTTGTGTAATCTATCTATCTTTAATATATAATATATGTGATGAAAATACTATATAAAATTATATTGAAATAAATTATTTACTATCGATTTTATATTTTATGTGACAAAAAAGTTTTATGTTTACATATTATTAATATATTACATAAATTATATTTATATATTTACACACACAAAGTATTTTTATAATTATATATATATTGTTATATTTACTTTTCATGTAATGAATTTCAATTAATTTTTCAAAAATTAATTATTATTTTATTATTGATTCAATTGTGAAACAAATTTTAATTTTATATTCAAGTTCATTTTAAATTTAGGTTGTGAAGTGATGGCTACTAATTTTATTAAAACTTTATATAACTTTTTTATTAATATATTTATATATAAAATATAATTAAGGCGGCATTATTTTTTTTTAGTAATATTTTGATTATATTTATAGATACAAAAGAATAAATAAATAAACTTTTCGTATTTATGTGTAATAATAGCATCAATGTTAAGATGGGGAGGGTGTGTGAAACAGTTTCACATATGAAATTCTTATTATTTATATTAAATTTAATTTATATTTTATTTATATAAAACATTATTAATAATTATTTAATAATAATTGATTTTTTCTCTTTTCAGGTAAGTGAATATGCAGTAGTTTAATCAATTCTAATTGAATAATACAACGAAAATTTTTTGGTAAATAATTAAATATATATAAAAAATAAAATGTGAATTTAGTATATGACTATAACAAATTTAAATTTTTAATGATATGCATTGAATAAATCAAATGAATAACGAAATCTATGTAATAGTTACTATAAGTTTATTGATATAATTGGAAATTTAATATATAAATGTAAAAAATGCCATATTTATTTGTTTAAGCACTTTGAAATCATTATATATCATATCGTTCAGCGAATTATAATTATTTCTATTTGAATAATCGGAAAAACGCTATACGGAAAATATTGGGGAATATGATGTCACAGCAATTTTAATACTTTATGTTCCTGGCCTAGACTTTAATTGAGCGTTTTGTAATAAATACTATTAGAAACTCTTCTTCCACCATTTTCTATTTCGAATTTTCAAATTTTTGTGGATAGTCATTACTTTTTTTCCTCCTAAGTAGATCGCATACGGTTTGAGTACTCAGAAGTAATGAACTCGCAACTTTCAAATTTAATGATATTTACGTTTTTACCACTATGCCACTGAATCACCGTAACAATAAAATTGCTTTTTGTACCATTATTATTGAATTTTATTGGAATTTTTTACTTAAACTTTTAATTTGAATTACTATATACAAATTGTGTTTTGTATAAAGATGCCGTATATCTCGTAATTTTGATCACCATCACTCCTTAATATTCAGAATCGAATAACTATGCCAATTGTATATATAATCGTTTAGTTGATTTACTTGAACTTTTGAATTTAAATATTTTATGAGTAATTCTTATTATGTTGTAAGAAATATGGTTGAATTGACAACATTAAAATATAGATAAATGTTGTACGTCTAAAAATGTAGTCATGATACGATTTTTCCTGGTTCCATACAAAATTCATGAAAATTCAAAATTAATCATTTCTTTTTCACATAGGATGGAGGAGGATCGTTCCAGCAATAACACATGAACTTTTCAGTGTTCTTCTATTAAATGTTCGCGAAATGTGTATCGGTTTTTCAAGTAATAGTAATAGACTGCCTTTTTATAGTATAGTTAATATTAATTAGTAATATTTAGTTAATTATAATATATTCCCTGATTATGAAATACGATTATTAAGCCAATTAAATTTCTTCTGGAAAATATAAAACAATTTGTATAAAATAAGGTTATTTATATACGTAGAAAAACTTTGTGAAAAAAATAAAACTTTAGATAATATTCATTTCAAAAATATCGTGCCTAACAAATACAAGTATTATTGTGTATCTATTTTACACACATAAAACAAACGAAATAAATAAGGAAAAAGTAAACAAACAAATGATAAGAAAATATATAAAATATATATTCATTTTTATACCTATTGCCTATCCTAAGTATATATTGTACTTACAATGCCATGTAAAATATATGTATTGTAATACGACTCGACAAATGACAATACCATATTGTTTAATATAGAATATATAGGAATATATATATTATATATTGGAATACAATATAAAATTGAATATAATTTTATTGAATAATATTGAAAAATAAAAAAAAAAATATATATAGATTATATAAAAAAAATAACACAACAGCGTAAACGATGAGAAAAAAATATTTTGGAAACATGTACATATTTTTTTTTCGTGTTTATGTTGAATAAAAAAAGTTACACGTACGTATGTATTATTTTACAGATGTTTTATTGCTCGCGTAATGTTTTATGTATATTTACCTATACATATTACATTTATATATTTTCCATATGGAATTGAATTTTTCATAAAAGATATAATATAACAAATTTTATTTTAGATAAGATAAATCTATTAAATTCATATTTTTATATATATATATAATAATACATTTGCATATAAATTACATAATATTTAAAAAATTAACTTAAATAAATGTTTTATTTTGAAAGATGTATATTAATTTTTTTTGTGAAAACTTTTCAAATATAATTTTTATAAAAACGAACTGTGAACTATTTTAAAACTATATACTTAAACAACTTTGTATACTTCTTTTAAAGACTTTTCTTTCTTCGTTTTGTTTCTCGTTTTTTTTTTTTTTATAAATAACTTTATTTAGTTTTTTTTTTATACACTAATACTATTATTTACCCCCAAGTAACAATTTACCAATAAAATTTTCACTCGGATTTGGTTTATATATACCAAGTTAATACATATATATATAGGTGTTTTAACCAACGTCATAACAACGTTGCGTACACCAAGGTCCAAATAGGTACGTGGTCGAATTAAGTATATTAGCCATAGGTAACAATAACATTATGTCAAGCGTGACATTTTATATTGTGACAAATAAATTTATAAATAATATTTTGCAAATCTTGATACATAGAAATTTTCTAACCAACGGAAATTATAATTAAAATTAAATAAAATTATTGTAATTAATATAAAATAGACTTTATGAAGAAGTCAAAAGTTTACTGAAGGTTTTAAGTTGTATTAGATGCTTTATCCAACATCAATGCAACGTTTGATACTACATATTTATATATATATATATATATATACAACCTACAGCTATACATTATAAATCATCCGAGGTCTTATCTACTTCAGATAATTTTTTGTTCTGTTGGTTAAAACATTTTATACACGTTTCTCTTTTTGCAATATATAATTTATAACTTAATTTTTCAGTATTTTTCACATTATATAGGTCGCGTTTGGCATAAAGTTTATTATCTTTTTCCATTAGACGTCGGTTGTGGTATGTTTTTCTGCACTTTTCACAACTGCAGATCGCTGTTGGCGGTATAAACTAATTACATACAAATTTTCATTGGTATATAAATCGCTTTAGTTAAAATACAACTAAACCTTATTATTATTGGAAATTCCAATGTTGTGATGTTACTTGGGTATGTTAAATTAAATTTTAATTTCAAGATTTAAAAAAATTAATATATTTTTTCAAACAAAATTATACTATATACAAATATTAATATTAAATTAAGTCTCGCTTAATTGTGTATAATAAATTAATAATAGCAGAAAAAATAGAATTATTACATAAGATGTAACATATATAAAACAATAAATTAAGATTGATTACAATAAATATAAAGCACCAAATTGTCAAGTTTTTTTAGTAAATTATTCCATTGATATAATTAAAAAAAAACATAAACTATACGATGGAATTATTATAATTGGAATTAGCAATTGTATAAATAATAGAATGAAACTACCAAAATATAATTGTTTAAAAAAATAACTACATGATTTTTGTACTTTATTAATTTAAAAAGCAAATCAAAGGTTAAAACACAGCAATTATCAAATGAATAACCAAATATTTTGTTAATGAATAATGATGCGATTATGATCATAATGACCCAGATGCAATAAATATATCTTAAAAATATAATTTATTTGTCGAAAAATACCACAATGTTCACAGTTCAATTCAGAATAAACACCACGGCACATAGTAAGTTTAGTAAGGCGTTAATTAAATTTAATTTTACACTAATTGGAGTAAAATACCAGCGAGTGACATAGAAATTAACATAGAAAAAAAAAAAGTATATATTCTTTTAGAAATTTTATTGTCATATTATATTTCTCACGCAAGAAAAAATGTAATGGATAATATTGTATTACCAAAATGTTGTATACTGTACTAGAACACAGTAACAATTTATCTGCCACAAGTAGTTTAAATAAACAAGCCGAGTCAATAGTAAGTCATATAGCCTATGATTTTTATTATTCATTTAATCGTAATGAAATCAATGTTTCCCAATTAAACAATCGACAAACAGCTGGACAGCATATATATGAACATTTTTTAATCAATAAACTAAAAATTAGAGGACCCAAAATTGAATCCACACATAAGAAGTAACTTTTCAAAAAATAGACAGCATATGTAGTAATATTTAACTTTTTGGCAAACTTGTAAGTGTTCACAAAATGACATTGATTCGTAGTGATTTTGTTTTGTTTTTGAATTAATCACTATTTAATCACTATTTTATTTATTTTTATTATTTTTAAGTTGCTGAAATTACACATTCAATTGGTTACACTAGTTTTTTCCAATACATTATAAATATCTTACAAAATAAAATATAAGTAGAATATCGCAAAAATATTGTACGTACCATAAACAATTATAGACATATATAATAGAAGATAAAAAACAATATAAACAATAATTAAAATGTAATAAAAAAAAGTGTACTCACCTACTTTTCCTCATACTAGCCGCTGCAATAGAGGAGCCGGTAACAGATGAATGAAATCTATTGTTTAAAAAAAGAGAAAAGAAATAAATTAATTTTAATATTATTATTAAAATAAATGATAAGTTAATTTAAATAAATTCTTCAAATCAAATATATATAATTTTTCGAAATAAATTGATACAATAATAAACATAAATACAACAACAACAGTAAATACAAAATAATTATGTTATTGCATCACACAGGCACAAACACTTTTTTATTTATGTACCTGAGAAAAAGTCAAAAAATTGATATATTATTAAAAACCTAAAAATCTATAGAGTTATTTTCAATAAAATGAATTATTTAATGAATAGATAATTCCAGTGAAACAAATATAATAAAAAATAATTAAATCAATTACTTATTTAATTTATAAATAAATGAGGACCACTTACACATCATTACCAAACACAGGAAAAAAAAACTAAAATAAATTGTAGGTATATTTTTTTTAATTTTTACACATGCACACACACACATAAAAGCTAAACACATGTACAATAATAAAATATAGAAAATAAAACTAAAAACTATAAATTGTTTTGTAAATTAAAATAATAAATTATGTAAAGTACTAATAATTTATTAAATGTAAAATAATTAAATCATTAAAATTCTAATTATTATTTTATTTTTATTTTCATTTATAAAACACGCGTGTACCCACGAAACAAAAACTTGTAAAATAAAAAAAATTTGAAATGTAAAAATGTGTCAAAATAAATTGATGAGACATAAAAAAACAAATTAAAAAAAGCAAAAGAATTTATTTCTGTCGATATTTTATTATCCACGTTATTTTATTTATAATTTAAAGAATTTTTAATTTATGGTAATAATAATAATATAAAAAGTGTATATATTATTTAATGCATGTGATTTAATCAATAAGGAAAATAAGTACATATTTAGAAAAAATATATGCATATGAATTAAAACTGAATGATGTCCTTATTAAATTAGTTCCCATATATAGATTGTATACAGTCACTTATATTATATTTACTGATGATTTATTAAGATGTTATAATAAAAATTAATAGTTTTGTTTATAATATTAAGTATATTCACATTCTCGCAATTTTGTGATGAATGTATCAAGAAAGACTGTCAAACTTATACATTAGATGTCATACTATTGAGAAAAATACTACATGAAATGTGACTTTACAAACCATGAATTCAAAGAAAAACTCATTGACGCTAATATATCACAAAAAATTGAGCTTGTGCTTGTGCATAACAAACTTTGAAATTAATTGATAACAACTTTTTCGCAGCAACAATGTTTCATCATCATACGTAAATTAATATTTCATAACTTTATTCTAAAATTCCAATTGTAGCAAACTATTTCTATGTAATACGGATGAAAACAGAATATGTTTACCTAAATCACGTGATGCCTACGTATATATGATACATAGTATAACAATTTAATGTTCAAACGATTTAAGATTATGTGAAAGACAAATGTGTAAAATTGGTATTATATTTAGCCCTAAAATAGAAGATTACAAAATTTTACGATTCCATAAGAACCTCGAATAAAAATGACAATTTATAATGATTAAAATAATTTCTATTTGTAGTTGACATTTTTGTATTCAAAGAGAAAAAAAACAAACAACACAAATCTTATGACTGTCTTATTGAAAGATTATGAAACACTCCTTACATATTTATAAACACATATATATTAATGAAATAACTATATGTATAAGAAATATATTATGATATAAAAAATTAAAAGTTTATACAAAAACTTTATATGTAAAAGGAAATGTATTATTTTTGTTTTGTATCATATTTAGAAGAATAATAAAATACAAAATAGCACATAAAGTTTTCGTTAAAAAAAAAAAAAGAAAAACTAACATAAAAAAAAAGTTTCTAGAATTCGTTTTTTTTTATCGTTTTATATCTGAATCTATATCTACTCGTCTGACATTTATAACTGACATTTATACGATGAAAAGACAATGTGAAATTTTTTTATTATCTTATTATTATTAAAAATATAAAAATGTTTCGCAAATGCTTATTTTGTACTGTCTACAGACATAAATAAATAACAATTAAAGTAAATTGTTGTGATTCAATTTTTTTTTTAAATTTTATGATATTTTATATTTATACAGAAATTAAACATTTTTATTTAAGAAAGATTATTATAGTCGCAGTATAAAAATCAATTGTATATAAAGATTTATATCAAGTTAAATTATATACTAATTATATACTTTTCCACAAGTACTTTTGTTACGTCTAGCTCTTTGCTATAAAATAAAGAATTAATTATAATCATATAATAGTCGATTTTGCATGTTGTTTTTGTACTTGTATTTTCATGAAGAAGAATTATGTGACAATTTACGTTATTTTTATGTATAACTATATGTTTTAAATTCGAATATGCAAGTTAGTATTTTTGAATTCATTCGTTAGCTGATTATGAGCTTTTGAACTAAAATATATATATATTTACCGCTGACATGAAAAAAAACAACAAGCAGTATAATATAAAAATCTATAGTGAATAACTTAACTAAATTTAAAATTTAAAATTACGAGCAAAATTATGACCGCACAAGAAATTACTACAACATAAATTGACAGTGCGATTATAGAGAAACCGTTTTGTGCTATTATATTAAAGAAATTAATTAGGTTTTATATGATTTGTTCAAGATTCCATTATCAATTAATTTTAATTGTATAAAATACAAAAGTTATATTTATATTTATTATTAACTTTTCATTTATTTATGTTTTATTTTTAATATTTCATTTATTAATTTACATTTGAATTATATGAATTAAATTAATTTATGATTACGTTTTATAAATAATTATAAATTTTAATAATACTATAAATGAATTATTATTATAATTTAATTATAGATTATAATTCAGATAAAATAACCATACAAAAATTAATTACTTCAAAAAAATTCGCTATAATAATATATATTAATGGCTATAAATGGCATGAGTAACTCTTACATCACCTAAAAAGATTCACACGTAAATATTACGTATACAAACGGAAGTTACGTATAACTCTCTTCGGTTGATTCAAAAAATTGCGTATGTATGATTTTATTTAATCTGGTAAAACCAATTATTATTATTATTATATTTATATTATATCAATTGGCATGAATTTATCAACAATCAACATCAAATGGAATATGTTCAGATTGGTCAAAAATCAATGCAATAACAATCGCATCGAAACACTACATAAACAAGTAAACGAATTTATTTTGTTTTAATTTTTCTGAATTACAAAAAATTATTAGATTATCTTTTCATTTCATATAAATAAACAAGCATCATCACCTATTTTAATGTATTGCTATATTGATAAGCCTCCAATTGATTCGAGAGTGTTTTTTTTTAAAATGAGGATTACCATGAATTTCATTATAAATCTAATGTTAAAATTTAACTAAACGAGTTGAATACACAATATCTCTAATATATTCTGACGGAACAGCAGGACGATCTTTTAAATATTTATCTCTGAAACTATAGATATATAAATTATTATTGTGAGTTATTAATTTGATTTATTACGTATGTATATAGACAAAGTAAAATAAACAAATCCAAATAAATATAGTATGTATATGTTTGTGTGGCTATATGAATATATATACATTTACTTTCATTAGGATATTTATATTTTTGTTTATTTTAAAATACAATACATAAAATATTTCACTATATACAACCACAGGTACAATATATATACAATATAATATAACATTTGCATACACATGTATAAACATGAACATTAAAATTTCTTATAGGTTAAAGCTTTTTATCCTGAACATATATAGATTTTACTATGTATATATAAATAGTTAGTAAGTACATGTGTATTTGGTATATATAACCTAAGATGCTGTATCGGTAAAGTACACAAAACCTTTGTGACCTATATTATATAGTATGTATTTTGTGTCCTTATATATATATATATATATGGATTGCAGAGCTATATATTCGAAAAAAAACGGAATATAAAAAGTGGGATAAAACATCAATATTAAGGATATATTTATATTATATAAAATAAAGAATAAACAAAAATTTAATAAAATAATCATAATTTTTTATATACTTATATTAATAATAAATATTATTTTTTATATCGCCCCCACCCATATACCTTTAAGAACATTATATACCTTTTTTAATAATAATACTACTTAAAGAAAATAAAAGAAAAACATACGTAAATTGATGATCTAATAAATATGAGAAACAAATTTTTATATTTTTTAATGCATCAGCTACCTGTAGTTATTTATATAATAATTTTAAAAACGAAAATATATCGATGTATATAAATGTATGTATTTAAAGTTAACATAAGACAAACTTAACATTTTTCCCAACATGAATGTGGTAAATAAAAATAATAAACAAAAAATTCCATGGTATATATATAGGAATTTTCTATATTTCGTCTCTTCATATTTTCTCTAATTTTAAATTTTCTCTTCGAAATAAATCAACTACTACAGAGCAACACCATTTGTTCTCATATTATAAAAAGTTTATTTCTCAATTATACTCTCACTAATTTTCTTTTTATAGGTATAAGCTTTTTGTACATTTTCTTTCATTTATATACAATTTGTGTAACTACACCAAATAACAACTTTATTTTCTGTAAAATTGTAGATTTTTGCACAATATATAATTTGCCGGTATATTTTCTATATTTAAAATGGAAAAATTGTGTTAATAATATAAACATTTTTATGTATGAAATTGACTGTACGATGGATTATAATTTATTTTTCCAAGAAATCTTTATTATATTATTCATATAAAAAATGAAATGAGGATTCTCCACTCACTCAAATAAATATGTTTTTTTTTTTAAATTAATGTTTAGATATAATTATATAAACTAAAAAAAGCTTTCCACTTTACTGCAATATGTGCATTTTGTGCAATCTACTGCATTCACATAAACTGTGTACATTTTCAATGCAGTGAATGTGTGTATGTGTCTTTTGCAATTACTAATGTATTTTTTATTTGTATAAACGTCATATAAAATATGAATAGTATTTGAATGAGGATATTGATTAAACTAAAAAAAAAAAAATTATACCTTTAAATGTATTTGTACACAACTACATATATGCATAAATTTTTCATTGCTGAATCAATTATTTATATTATTTATAATTCAAAATAAAAAAAAAACACACATATTTGCACATAAATACATTTTCTTTTTTGATAATGTTTTGTGAGAGTTTATATTATTTTTTTTCTCGCATATATATCTTTATATTAAAAATAAAAATTTTCATTTTTTCAAACAACAAAAAAAAAATATTTAAGTTATATTTTTCTTTTACTCTATAACATTTCACTTATGAATGTGTATAAGGAAATCTTTTTTATTTATATTTATAACAAAAAAATAAAATACGTGAATTTATATAAATAAATATTTGTTTGTTTGTATGTATGGGTATATAAAAGGCAATGGTAACAGTAGCTACTGCAATATATAATAGTTATTTTGTATTGTTCATCGCAAATATAATATTTTAGATCACGTATTCAGTTTTTTTTTTATGTTTAGAAATTATGTATACGTTGAATTAAGATCATCCATATATTTTTAGAACATAATAATTGAATTTTTTGTGAAATGTTAAATGTTACTATAAATTCGACCATGGTATTTATTTTGATAATATCACGTGTACCCGCCGCACCACAAAGTTAATTATGTTTAATTGTATATAAATCTATCGGCGACTATATAACATATATAGGTTAAATTTCAATTATTGAAAAAAACTAAAAATAGTCGTGTTTCCGGATATTTTAATTTGTTCTATATATATTTTTCCATAAAATGCAAGCTCTCTATATATAGAATTCCTAATAAGTTTTATGATATCTTATCGATTTCTTACGGCACTGACATCTATTCTATTTCAAAAAATATTTGATTGTATAACCATCAATGCTATATAACAATAAGCATTTATTTTTAGAAATTTTTGCAATTATTATCTATAGTCGCGTCGTGGCTCCGTAGCCCATACCTTACACAAATAAATGTAGAACTACTTGCGTACATTACCATATATTTAAGAAGAGTATATAGGATATGCATTTATGTATATTTTTTGTATAAGTACACGCGGATATACCTTGTTTTGCTAGAATACATATATAACATATATTTGAAAGAAAAAAAAACGAATTTTCATATATAGACATTTTCAGCGCATTTTTGTTGTGCGTCTATCAACGTTTCTGTGGTGACACTTGTGCGTATATTATAAATGATTTATTTAAAAATGTATATAATATAACTTAATGTACCTTATACCATATATAGTATTAAAACCTAAAGATATATACATGTACTTACATGTATATTTATATATGGATTATACGTAAATATAGATACGAAAAAATGATTAATGTAAGTATATGTCTCGGTATATGCTCTGCGCTTATTTATACTTTTACATACATTTCAGATCATATAATGTCGTTATGAAATATTTTATAAAATAAAAATTTTGACACTTAAAAATAAAAACTAACGAATTTTTTCAATCAATTGACATTTTCTTTTCATTTTAGTCTTTTTCATTTTATTTTTTTTTTTTTTCAAAGTTTAAATATAAAAAATGAATTGAAAAAAATGAAAAAGAGATTATTTAATTGAATCTTTTGCTTGAATCCATTTCTTTTTTTCTACTATTATTTATTAAAAAAATAAATATGTTGAGTTTTAGTTAAAGCAATAATTTAAATATGAATTTTTTTCTTTAACAATATTTTTTTCTTGTCATTGCATTAAATGGAATTTAATTGTCTTGTTCTTTACATTTTTTTTTCCTTATTCTTTTATACACTCGCCTATAACAATTCACATATCTATACAATAACTATGCATACACCTATATATTTATGTAGTAATAATATACGACGAAAGAACAATTTATTAATATTTTAGTTATGAATAGAATTGTATGGGTATTGTATTTTGTATAGAATTTGTATATAGGTGTATGTATACCATGAAATAAGAAAATTGTATATATGAATGTAATTTGAAATTGCTTTATTTCCTATATGTAATTAAATGTGCTTTTATAAATAAAAGTTCCATTGTATATATAATAGTTTACTATATTTTATAGAAGAGTAAATCTTATAAGATTTTTATCTGTACCATATAGTTTTTAATGTAATACTGAAAGAATAATAGATTTTATAAATTAATTTATTTAAGATATAATATTGGTATATATATATAATTAATACAATTTAGTAAATTGTCAGAACTAAATTAATGATATCACTACTAAAAAAAAAATAAAAAAAATGTCCTTATTTATGATTCAGAAAAATGTGTACAATTTTAATATAATCCTCATAAACAAATATCTATTGATAAAATTTGATTGAGGAAAAAATTATTGATATCAAATAACTAAAATAAATATTATGGCGTTGTTAGAGCCGTTGTGTTATTCTGTTACTATAGGAAATTTTTTATTATATAGTCATTTTTCGTGGTTTTTTAACATATTTCTTTTCTACAATGATGACAGTAACATATTCTTTTACAGTTTATAGATGAATGTTTAAAATTTATTCATCATATATCTTTTATGCCAAAACACCGACTACGGGTATACTTAAAATATTGAAATTTACCAAATTATTATTGTACATTTAATTAATAAATGTTAAAATTGATTATTTATACTTTTATAGTAACAGTATTTTTATTATAATCAATTTAAAGATGAATCATTAAAATTCAGCATAATAGGTAATTAATTTAATATCTTAAGATAAATGTTTGAATTAAATAAATATGATATTTACATAAACATATTATTTTGTGTTATTATGTTCAATTATTTACAACAAATATATTCTTGTAATATTTAGAAGTCCTGCCGGTTTAACCCATCTAACAATATGTAATGTAATAAATTAATAAAAAGTATACTATTTATATTTTCTTATTTAAAATATAATTTAATTGTAATATAATTTTGTAGATATTTGGCAGCTAAAAAGATTGCATAAAAAAGAAACAACAACCGTGTAAAAAAAAATTCATGAAAAGTCTTATAAAAATTATGAAAATAAATTAAAAAGAGTGAGGATTATATCTAGATAAGGAAAATATACAAAACTTAAACCACTGTCTTGGATAATTTGTGAAATAAATTATGAATACAAAACCGTGGATATATATATGTTATAAATATTACCGTGACAATCCAAAGATTTCAATTGACCTAAATAAAATACTATTATATTAAAAGTGGAAAATCTATGAACATTCTTTGGACAAAATTCCGATATATATTTTCCATGGAAATTTTTCTCATTTTCATTTTTATTTTGTTCCTAGTGGAGCTTTTATGTCATCTAATAAACCTTTCACTACAACCAAGTTGGTAAATTACTCCGCATGGAAGTATACAACAACTTACCAATTGTGTACTGTACTGTACTGTAATTAACGAAAGATAGATGTTTTCATAATACTAATATTTTTATATGGGTGATTAGCCAAATTGTTACTATAGGGATAATACACACTGGACACATACACCTGCACACTGTTTCAGTTTGGAAACGTATAACAAATTTAATTAAAATCATATAATAGCATAAATGATGGAACAATATCACTATTTTCATCGAATGAAAAATCGGTTATGCCCTTTGAACGCGTCAAGCTATTTTAAAAATATTTTCTATGTAAAATTGAAAATTGATTATAATTTGCAATTCTGTATACTAAAATTCGTAAAAACAATGGTACATAATTGAAAAAGATGATAATTCATTAAAGTCGATTTTCCGTAAAATATTTAATTTTTTATATAGTCAAATTTCACCTAGGCTAAACGAAAAATATTGTCATAATGAAAACTGAATGCTAGTTCTTAGACATTCTCATCGCCACTGGCAGCACATTGCATTATAAAATATTGTAAGTTTTGTGATGTGTGATGTAAAATATAGAATGAAAGGAAATGTAGACTTTTTGTTTTAAATCAACTTTTCTCTTTTTGTTATAGATTTCATGCAGAGCAACCTGCGTATGCAATAATTTGTCGCTTTTCAAACTCAAAGTGGGATTTAAAAATATGTGTATTATACAAAATATTTGTATCTATAATACCGACAGAAATGTTATATTATTGCTTAAAACATATATATACAATATATAATATATACCTAATATAATACACTTATACACCATACCTATATAGAAATGGAATCTAATTAATGTATGTATATAATAAGAGCAAATTATGTGTATAGATAAATAATAATAATAATAATAATAATACGTGTACTCTTCTGTGTCTTCATATATATATTTTGTATAAATAATGCGAATTATGTTTACACAGAAGAATCAACAAAGGAAAAAATTGCTTTTGTTTTAATTATTTTCTTTTTGCGACGTAATCTTTTCTTTTAAATTTTTTCTCTTTGTTTTTCCCTATGTTGTTTTTTTTTTTTTCTCTATACTTTCATAAAATTGTCTACCCGATAAATTTATTGAAATATATATTGTATATATATATATTAAATACAATATATTCAAAGAAATATTTACTTCCCCTTACAAATAAATTACAGAGAGATACGTGTACCTGCCTGTATACATAAACATATATACTGTAATATTTGGAATATAAATACAATATACATAACATACATATACCTATTACATAGTAAACCTATATACATTATTTATATATATATATATTGAAGGTTTTTGACATTCCAACCCACTTTTATATAAATAAAATACATATAATATTTTCTTCTGTGTATAACATATACCGTACATGAAGTCTTTGCACAAAAAATTTTATAAGATGTTATTGTGTGTATAAACTGAAATGATTTACTTGTTGAATTTATGTAATACAAATATATATATACTATATACATGAAACAAAATTAAAATATTAATATTATACAGAAAAAAAAAGTATATGATTAAATGTCATATGAGGAAAAAAATTATTTTCAAAATGATTAATTATATTTTATATAAATAAGATAATTGGGAGGGTTAATCAATAAAATATTAATTACACTGCGCGGTGTGTATGAATTAATCGATCTTGTTTTATATACGAATTTATTTATAAATATTGTCAATTAATAATATTAATTACTTATTATTTCTTGACCCTGGTTATTGCATATTGATTGAATCCATAACTATATACAATATTGCGTATAATGTAGTTCAGTAGCGTAGTGGTTAAAGTGCATGCTGTGATTTAATCCGATGATTGCGGTTTCGATCCATCAAATTGGCATGAAGAATTTTTCGGTATTTTTCACACTAAAAATTATTACATTGTGGTAAAAGCGAATATCTTTTAAAATATGATGTTGGACGTAATTCAAAGATTAAAAAATGTCTCCGCACACAAATACATGGACAATTCAATTAATAAAACATCGAGACCAACACAGGTGTGTAGTAGTCATAATACGGATCTGATAAAATAATATAATATAACACAATGTAAACGGTAATGAATAACAAACGGCAATACCTTTTGATTGTAGTTAAAGATTGAAACCAAATATATTTTGAATGATATAAAAACAATTATTAAGTGTTATACCGTCGACAAGTATATTTAAATAAACTATACATTAACTATAATATTTATTCGATTAAGAGTTTAAATTATTGGTATCCAAGGCATCCTACAGGTGGATTGTTATAGACTCACATAGGGAAAAATTAAAACAACTTGACTGCAATGTTAGTAGATATTTATGCAGTAAAGCAGGGTATGATTTGTCGCGTATGTCTGCATAATCAACCCATATAGTCCACTCGTTAGAGAAACGAAATGGGATCGAAATAGTGGTCTGATTTTGGATATCACCTGAAATATTTGTATATATATATATGATATAGGATGTGTATAGTAAAATGATAATAGTATCATTAATAGATACAATGAAAGTTTTCGAATTCAATATTAATATTACGAGTATATAATGTAATTATTTAAAAATATTGGTAAATGTTAATTTAGGATCATACAATACATTCGAAAATCCTAAATAGTTTTTCTCTCAAATGGTATTATATTTTTTAATATATGTCAATCGTTAATAACATTTCAAACAATATGCACAATCAAATTTGAGTAACTTGTAATGTTAAAATTTAATTCGATTTCATATATACTTAATATGTATTATAATATTATAATATGCAATTATGTATTATACTATGATTATATTTTCCAATTCTTCTAATGTCTTCTAATCCCGATAAATTTAAACAATATCGTTTACGCTTTATCTTGCCACCTTTTCAAGTAATATATGAATCCAAATGCAGATTATGGCAATTAATAAGCTTTGATAGGTAAATTACTCAGCATGGAAGTATATAACAATTTACCAATTGTATTGCAATAAACGATGGGTTCATAATTCTATTATTTTTATATGGGTGATCAGCCCAAATAGTGTTGTATGTGCAGATATTGTTAATCTTTGAGTATAGCGTCCAACATCATATTTTCAAATTATCCGGTTTTTCTTTTTATTGCATAACCGAACAAATGGTCACCCAGTTGAAAAATTTCAGTATTAAAATAAATACCGAAAAATTTCACATGAAAATAGGGGGAATGATTCCGCTATATATCATGAATTATAAATATCAGAGCTATACCACTCCGCTACTGAGTGTATCTTCACATAAAATAAATATATATAGTTATTATATAATTTCAACAATATCACATACAATTTCGTATAAGTAAACACTCTTTTCAGTTATTTTCGCCACACATTGCACAACAAGCAAATACAAAACCGAAGATATTATTGAAATTATTCAGGTTTATATAAACGCATGAATATAGATGGTATATTTCTTTATCGAAAAATAATTGTGGCTTGTTATTATGCCGATACTCTCTCGCGTACTATTAGTAATATTAAATTTATCATTAGTAAAATGAAAAAATAAACATATGAGTTTATAACATAAATTGAATGTATCTTTCTTTAATATAAAAATAATATATATTTAATATATTGTACATTATAAAAAAAAAAATAGAGTAATATACAATATATTGATCCATTGAGTCTGAGATATATAAATAAAAGATATACTTTATTTTACTTTAAAAATATTATATTCATGAAACTTTCAATCTTTTATTTCTTAACATATATATATAATATTATATAGAATTTTAAACTTTTTTTCAGAAAATTTTCCTTTATATATTTTATTTTTATTCATGCATAGAAAGATAAAAACTAAATCTGTATATATTACTCGTACCTAAACCTGAATTTCAATTATTTGTCAAACATATATAATATATTTTTTGAGATTTTCTAACTAAATATTAAGTATTATTATTGTAGGTAGCTAAAAATAAATATATTTTTGTTAGGTGTGTGAATGTATTCTGTGCAATTTTTTTTTTTCTTTTAATAATCAAATTTATTTTATTTATAAATAATAATCTGCAAAAAAAATTGCTACTTATCGGATAGCTACAGTTGCGACAAAATCTAGAATAGTGTCGTGAAACAATATATTCATTGCATCATTTTCTGACATCTCACACTTGTAAAAAACAGAATAAAATACAATAGCGCTTAAGAGTTGCTTATTCACATCCTATATACCATCAAACATCTAAGATTAAATATATATTTTAATGCAAACAACAGTCTATAATTTATATACAATACAGAGAATATAAGCACCACTTATACATTAGTACTTATATTAATGTACTCCATTATATATGTATACACATGAAAATCCTATTGTATTATTATTGTATTACTAAAATATTGAAAAGGATTAATCAGTAAAATCGTATAGACTGTTCTGTTCAATGAACTGTGATTGTATACAAGTAGATTTTACTTTATATATATATATATATATATATATGTTAAAATATTATTAAACAAAAATCTATACAAACTTATATAAAAGAAAAATTCATAAAATGATATTCAATTTTTTGCAAACATATTCTTTATTGAATATATGCAATGGCATATAATTTAATGTATATAATAAATAAAAAAGATGAAGAGTTCAATTTTATGATAATGCAGATATATAGACTGCAGAAAATTCATTTTACAAATATATAATTTTTAGTCATATTGAGAGATTATCAATATGGTAAGATAATTATTATTATATATATTTTTTTTTTTTCGTGTAAAGATTGCGACGAATATTATTTTGTATTCATTTTTATATACAAACAAAAAAAATTGGTTTTATCGCATTCAACATTATTTCAACACAGTGTTATATTATATAAAATTAGCGAATAAATGTTTTAAAATACATATATTCGAATATATTATATAAGGTATAGTATCTTATAACAAAAACCTCTGCTAATGTATTTCTATATACCGTTCATTTAAATTAAAACAAATTAAGCTTTTAAAGGACATTAATAAAAGACAATTGTATAAACTGTGAAATTTAATTATCTTATTCATTGCTATTTGTAAAAAGGTAAAGTTTTATAAAACCTTATATTTTATTTATAATTATAAAGATTATTATAATAATAAACGACTCTTTTATATACACCTTATATACAATATAAAATAGAATATAATGTATATATACCTACACTAAATTAACTGAATATACACAAAGTAAATGCGCATATATATTTATATATATATATATAAAAAGGATTTAATGTAATATTGTTTTATTAAAATGTACAATAATTAAATAACTGTGTACAATTATACTTTACTTTGTACAATAAATACAATAAAATAAATTAAGAAAATTATTTTAAGCTTTTCCTATATATGTACAATAATACACCTCCTCCTAATATACATATACACAATATTAAATATTCAAATGGAACCCTCTATGTTATTAAAATTACATTATATGGTAATAAACAAAATAAAAATGTTTTTTAATAATATATGAATTATTTATGATGTAATTAATTAACTATTGAATAAATTTTATATAAAAATATTTATAGGACAATACGTTTCATATTATAAAAATAACTATATGAACTTTATACGTGACTGATGTTAATTTTATGAGAATTTAAATCTCATTAGATGATATGTTTTTTTGTGGCAACATCTTCATTATTATAATATAAACTATCTATAAACTATCTATTTTTGTTGGTCAGTTTTTTGCATAATTTCCATATACAATAAAAACAAATTCAAAATGCAACTTTATTTAACCAATTTTTTTATTTTATAATAATAAACATATGGTAATGTTAAATAAACATAAAAATTTGCGAATCAATATTTTAATGTATTGTACAATTCTAAAATTATACGTAAATAAAACAAATTATTATGCAATATAAATGTTACAACATATATATGTTATTATGTCGTATATGATAATATTTTCAAACCATATTCCAATTCCATATTCCAACTCATGCACATTACATATGCAATATATATATATATATATACCATACAATATGAAATCTTCATATGTGTTTGAAATTTAATTACTAATTTCAAATGACTGCAATTTCCTTTGAAAATGATTGAAAATATTGTTAACATATTTTGTATTTAAATTTGTATATTTCAATATGATGGAATACTGATATAACACAATACAATTCAATGTACCCGTGTATGTACGTTGAACTTTTGAATGAATTTTTGATTATTCATTATAAATATACAGTGAATGTACGATGATATGATGTATGATAATTATTTTTAATTTTTCTATAATTTATTCATTGACTCTTATTGTAAAACATGAGATTTAAACGTTTGATTTGTACCTATTGTATATATATAGACAGTCAGATATTAAGATTGAAGTTCAGGATTGGAAGACGTATGGAAATCGTACTTGGCCTTGCAGTAAGTAAGTAAGTATAACGACGCAGTCAAACATATATTTGAAGATATTCATAGTTTATATAATACTGAATCATGAATAGTGAAATAATAAAAAAAAAAAATAAATTACATAAATAATATTTACTATTTCATTTCACTGTGTAAACAAGATACTATAATCAATATAACGTAAATCATAGAACGAACATTGAACATAGAACCAAATTTCCATTATTTGATTGTGCAGAATAAATATATGTATGTTATATTATAAAAACAATTTATACCATAAGAATTTATCTATAGCATTTAAGTTGTAACAAAATACATTTCATCCAATATAAACAAAAAATTAATTTACAATAACTATAGAAATTTATAAACATTAACACACATGTAAAATAAGAATTAAAAATGAATAAAGGAAATTGATATTTTAATAGTGAAGATATCATGGTTGATTCTTAAAGAAAAGTTTTTTTAAATTATATCAATTCATATATATGAAACTTGTAATGCGTAAATAATGAATTAGCAATAACTTTATGACGCTGCTGTCGACAAAATGCTACTGCGTGAGTAAAAAATACATTAATCGAATTATTCTAAATGATAAACAAATATTCAAAAATATATTTTATTTTACTTTTGATCAATGATGAAATGATATAAATATATACAATAATCGGCCTCTACCATTTATAATATTGTATTTAAGGTGAAGTGAATAAATTACAGAATTTACATGTAAATGATCCATTATTTTATATTTCAAATCAAGCAATTTTGATAATATGACGCATAAATATATCTTAGTTTTTCAATAATTTAAAAGATAAATTGAACATACGAATTTCGTACATTGAATAACGAATTTAAATTTGGCAAATGTAACATTGTATATGATTCTTTTCGATAAGTATTGAATCATTAGACACTCCTTACGTTATATGCATTTACATGATTGTTTATGAACATTTTATGCAGTTATGTTATAACAAACAATTTCAATCCATATATCAGTAAAATCTTATGTTAAATCAATTGAAATGGTAAATCATTTAAGAATAATTGATTGAAATACATTGTATATTATGGTATACATACATGTATTTGAGAATATATATAACAATGTTGTTATTTGCGAATGGCATTTCGATTTGTAAATATTTATTTAATTAATTTTAAATTATATTTTGAATTAATTTCCATACATTTTAATTCGATTCATATGACAACAGAAAAATAACCGGAAATACAATCAAATATATGAATCTGGTAACGACTAATGAATTAACATCATTTTCATTTATTATTTTATATACGAATTTATATGTACTATGTAAACCGACCGTAACCATTGGTCAAAGATTAAATCAATGACCTAATAATCAATGCAATGAGAAAATTGACAGAGATTCAAATATTAATATATATATTTTCATTTATAGATTTTATTAACTCATTGAACTTTCAAGAAAATCGACTTTCATTATTGATATTTCAAAAAATCACTATTATAAATGTTTGTTAACATTCACTTACAACGAAAATAGACGATATCATTTCTACGAACCTATACGATCTTAATTTGGCTTTTTAAATTGTGGAATTAAATGAAATTAGATGTCGATTTTCCGGAAAATATATCATCATAATATAATGTATAGCGTCAACCTCAACCAACTATGTAATTGATAATATAAATTCTGAATACTTTAGTTAGATATATAAATTTCTCACACTTCACCACACTGATTTTATTGGTTTACAATAACTCTAGAATGTAAAAGCAGATAATCCATAATAATTTCAATATAAATAAATAATTACGATTTCTTTTCTATTTTATATATTTGATAAAATATGATAAATGATCGAAGTGAAATTTATATCTATTTTTGAGAATACTATATTTTGAGTATTGATTATTCTATGTGAAAATAACAATAACATCATTGAATTATGATTGACTTGGTTTATTATATTATTGTAAATAGTAATATCGTACATAAAAATTCGTAAATATGAAGGTCACGGACGTCTAATATTTAATATAATTAATTTAATAATATATTATAATATATAATATATACTATTAACCTATTTTATCAATGTTGCATGAGTATACGTTTTTTTTCTAAATTGAAATTAAGTAATTTATTATAATACTATTTAATTAATTAATTTATTAATTTATATTTTGGATTTTATTTTAAAATTAAGAAATTAAAAAATATTATCAATTAATTTATAATTGAAATATAAATATTGAAAATAGTTTTAATTACAATAATTAATATACTCATATTATATATTCATAAATATCAATCAATATTGGTATTGTCACATAATTTATATATTATAATAGAATTATCAGACACGAAATAATCTGTCAACATGCGATTAGTTAAGTTGAATATATTAACTTCTTATATATTTCGTATAATATATTGAAAACAAATTGTTTTTAAAGTTTCTTTTTTCTTCATATATTATATAGTATTTGTTGAAATATATCTATATATATAAAGTATTATATATCGTATGGATGGAAAAGTTTTATCATCTGCCTATATACACGTTGATATACGTACATGTATATGTTTACCTTCCATGTACACATACAAAAATCAATCGATATTAAATATAAATATAATATATTTACATTAGACCTTCTTCGTTTTGAATATTTCCATTTCTATCAGAAATTCTTCATAAGACTTTTATAATTCCCATTTAAAAATGTATCGTTCAGTAAATTGTTTTCTAAATAGAAATTTCAATTAATTACATAAATAAATTGTATTCAATATTTGACATCACATATCCGGGCGTTTTACTGTATATATAATATAAATTTAACATAGTATCAAAAAAAAAATTAATTACAATATATAAATAGAAATAGATGAAAATTGCAAGAAATGAAATTTTTGTATTTGTTTTAGTATTTATGTTTTATCATAAGATAATACTTTATAAATATTTATGTAAATAGTAGATTTGAAATTCAGCTAATATAATAAAAAATTATGAATTGAAATACAGAAAATACTTTCGTGTAAATATTGAATTAATTTTTTTTTCTTATTTAATTATTTACTTTAACTTATATACCAACTTTAATTAATATAGTATCATATACCCTACCATTATACTATTATTATTGTAAAGTTGATGCTGGTAAGCTTAATTACTGATATACCATACAATATGTCAAAAGTTATACAAATATTTATACAAACAGCACTACAATGCAGCCAACAATAGAACAAATAAAGCGATTGATTTAAAAAAAATTGAATTATGTGCCACAAGAATTTCCCCTTATCATTGCAACTTCTGCTTATGTTTTTTGCTTAAAACGTACTTAAACACCATCACTTCAAAGATTATGAATTAATTAAAAACGAAAAAAATTACTGATCCAAAATTATTACTTTGTTCATAGCGTGTACGTGAATACTATTTATTTACTCCTAGTGGACCTTATATATATATGGCATCTATCAAAACATTTATTACGCCATCAAGTTGGTAAATTACATGAACGTTTATTACAATTACAACCAATTGGTCTGCAATTATTAAAAAAGTATATGTTTCCATAATTCCATTATTATTTATTAATGAATATGATTATAGTAGCTCGATTATAGTGTGCGCAGACATTGAGCAGAGTCTAACACCATATTTTTAAAGATATCCATTTTTATATTTCACAAACGAACAATTGATAAACCAGATAAAAAATGTAAGTATTAAAATAAATACCAAAAAATTGCACATGTAAATTTCAGAAATTGAATCCATAAGCAAAAATATTCAATAATGCGAAATACATGCATTGGCTCATATAGGCGTTCCGTTGTATTTTTATGTTTGTGTAAACATTATTAATTGAAAAATTGCAAAAAATTAAATATTTTTTTAAATAACACTCTTGCGTCAAAAGTACGAAAATTTATTAAAGATAAAAATTATTATCCCATCACTATGGATAGGTAAATATGTATGAAAATTCAACGTGAAAAATATGCGACAATTATCACTCTAAATAATGTCATGGCATGGCGAAGTTTGACTATATATAAGTAAGAATATATTGTAGTATATTATGTGTGGGAACATCAATCGGAATATATTTAATTTCGATGCTTTAAAAATTTTAAAATATATTTGATAGAAAATCAATTTTACATAGAAGTTTTTAAAACTTTAAAATGCAGTTTAAATTATCTTTTTCTATTTTTTTTGCTTCGCCTGCAAATACTCGTGTTATTATATGTTCTATAAATTCATCTCATACATTTTTTATAATATTATGTATAAGAAGACGACCAGTTATAGTCTATATAAAAAGTTTAGCAAATAATTGCTCATTTTTGAAATGATTTTCTGTTATATAAAACACTTGACTTATTTCAATATAAACTCGTATTGTATATAGTACATCTTTAAACTTGAGTAAAATTATTTATTAACATACCATAATTCCTTTACGTATAATCTCAAAATTATATTAATAATTTATTGACGATATACAAATTTTGAAAAAAATTAATTTAAACGACGTAGAGATATTATGTTTGTATTTTAGCGTTGTCATTCATATGGGGGAGCCAGCCTAAAATAAATATTTTAATTTAATATTTATAAATCATATATATATGAAATGTTGCTTTTTCTGTAAGATGTATATTCTATTCTGGGCTATACTTATAATATTTTATTATAACATTATATGTACTGAATCCTCATAAAAATTGACATGAAATCATTTTTACAACATGAATATATAATTTAAATGTTATATTGTACATTGCATGTGAATATAGTTGCATAATTTGTTTACATACTCGGATATTTATCTGTCTATAGTAAATATACAATATAATATAGCCTGACATATGTTTATAATTCGTGTAAGTTTACGATTATGTACAATAACAATTAAATAGCAACATTTTGTATATAATAAACAAATATATATTATATAGTGACAAGTGAGATAATCATAAATGGAATTGAAACTTATATATAAACATATATATGTTACATATACTATGTATGAGAAAAAATATAGAATATTTCATATAATTAAGGTTAGTATAAACTTTTTTGGAAAATTTATATTAACACACACTAATTCTAAATATGATATTACAATAACAACTTAAAAATTTTATCAGACCTTTTCCATATTTATATATCAAAATAAGTTGTATGAATTTGTATACATGTGTGGAAGCTATATGGAATACATGTAAGAAAGGCTGTCGACTTCTGATAGATTTACAGGAATATTGAGTGAAAGAAACAAATTAATTTTAATAAATTTTTTTCAATAATGTGTATATATATTGATGTTGAACAATTGTTAATTTCACCACAATATATAATTACGTGTCACTAGCAGAGGAGTTTCGGAACACGAACCCAGTCAAATGTTTAGGGTCTCCCTAGTCATACAAAATAAGTACCACCAACTATAGAAACTATAGAAAAAATAGGAATTTGCATAATTATAACAACAAAAGGAATATTAATTATGCAATTGCTAATGTGGATATAGTTTAATAAAATTTAAGATAGTACACAAACAACACAGTATTTTATTTTAATTTTAACACATTCACATATAAGTAAGTATAAGCTAACAAAAGGTAAAATAAAAAGAAATCCGAACAACAAAATAATAATTAATATTTAAGTCACAAATTTTGATTTTAGGGAATATTTCGATGTCAAAAACTTACTCACAATTATAAATTCACTTACAAATGCGTGTGTTAAAAAAATTCATTCACAATAAAATTTATTTTATTTTTAAATATATTACAATTTTTCATTAATTTATAAATTTTCATTTTTGTTACGTTATTCATATGTACGTAGTTTCCTAGATTAAATACCTTGTGAAAAATTATATCGCATAAAATTTTGATAGAATATTATATATTTCTACTCTTTGGGTATATATGTATTTAGTTGGATTGTGCAGCATCTAACTAATTTATATGTATCATACAAGATCCTACAATTTATGTGACGTCCATAATATTCCTATTATATATATAGATTTATATATATATAACAACAATTTTCTACGCATATAAATTTATATTATATATATATATATATAAAGTAATCCCCTCTCGTAAATATTTAAATTTAAAATAAATCCTAAGAAACTTTATAACTTTGTATACACAAAAAACCACATTGAAAAAAAATAAAAATATTATACAAACATATATCTTTCCATATTTTTATACTCACGTATTTTCGCATATATATATATTATGGATATATTGTATATATATATTATTATATAGAAATGAAATTTTGTAAATTAAATCATATATTCATGTACCATATATATATATACACCTATACTTCTTTACCAAACGTTATGGTAGATGAAATCTTTTAATCTTAAAATTAACCCTTCAGAAATAATATTCATGCCGGAGACATACATATTAGGTAGGGTGAATCGATTTTAAAAAGAAATTTATAATTGAATGGACACATGCGATTCTTTCTCATCCTTTCTTGTATGCTTATATATATATGTGCGAAAATCTGATTAAATTCTTAAAATCATAGAAAGTTCTATGAATGTTTGAATTCTTTCAATATTTCTTAACTATATATTATTTACAATATATTATTTTTATGACATGGTTCCAATAAAAATTATAAGAACAATTTTTAGGATAAAACAAAGCCTTTCCAGATATAAATGTACATTGTATTCATTTATCGATGAATTTTATATTATTTGATTATTTTTATTAATATAATGAATAATCTAATGACATTATTTACTCATATTTCTTTTATTTTCAAAGTTATGCAAATTTTACAGATAAAACTATAATGCCAGAAAAAAAGAAATCGCAATAATAAGTATTTCGTATAAGAAAAAAATTTAATCAAAAAATTGAATAGATTAGTTTTGACCTAGATTCCATTATAGAATCAGTGGTTTGTGAGCTCTTTAGATGGTCCGTTTTCTTGTATTTGCATATGTATTTATTTATTGAAAATACAATTTAAAAAGATTTACTTATTTTTTAACACAAAATTTATAATCCAATTACAATATAAATACATTTGCCAAATTCAAAATATCATATAATATTTACTTTAGTTTTTTTTACTCACCACACACCCTAATATACATTTTATAAATTTTTGTTTTAAATTTAATTAGTGCCAAGTTCTCGAATTATAACATTAAAATTAAAACGTAACCATAATAAATAAATGTAACGTATGTATGCCTATTATTGACACATTATGCTAAAATACTATAAATATTCAGACTTCCAAAAGTCATCCGATTTTCTATGGAATTATGAGGAATAATGTTTGGTTGGTTAATTTAATATAAATCAACAAAACCGTTATTTCACACATTTTTTTTAATGCTTCCTATTATCGATTTAAAATGTTAATGTATAAATATTTATATAAAGGAAAATAATTAAAATGTTGACACAGCATTTATCTGCGATTCTGTAACGCTTAAAAAACACTCTTTAAATTATTAAATAATTATAATAATAATGATGAAATCTATGTATGAAAAACGGTTATATTAAAGTGCGGACGAGGATGCAACAAATTCATTATAAAAATAATATAAATAACCGAAGGATTAATGTGTCAATAATAGAATGTATGTCAATAATAGGAATACTTACGTTATGTATTATACATAAAACAAAGTATTATATGTTTTTGTTTTTATATTGTACATACACACACATATATATATATATATATATATATATTATTGTATATATATTTAGATAATAAAATTTATTCATAAACAACAACATAATATAATTTTATATTTATATATAGACAGAACATATAATATATAATAGAATATACAATTATAAGTTTATATGCATTTGGTACGCAAACATTTCTATAGCTTTTATTTTATAAGTAAAAAATTTAAAATAGTACCCAATAGTGCAATCGTCATTATATAATTTCTATTTCATATGTACCATGCATAAAAGTTAAATAATTTTATTTATTATATTACAGAAAAACTTGGAAACATTTATTTGAGTTAGTTAAAGTTATATCATTTTATACACATATGTAATATGACAAATAATATTGTAATGTAGTATATGCAAATACAAAAAAAAAAGAAAATGTCAAATTGTAAAAAATACAGTGGATATAGCAAACAAGCATTCACCGATAAGTGTAATTACTAATATCTGTTTTCAAAACATATCGTAACCGTCATTTATATAGAATTGTTAACAATTAACATTAATATGAATATTTTTGTAACCGTACTACGGGTGGCGATGTTCCCATAAAAAATGTTACACATTATTATATTCACATATAATAATAACCTTATCTATCTATCTCTAACCTATATCTATATATGTAACCTCTTTTATTATAGATGAGGCAAATGAGCTATGTTAGACTAAAATATACCGACATATTTTTATTTAATTTAAAACGATAATATTATGAAATTAAATGTAAAATTATAGCTAAGATATTCTTTAGCTAGAGCTATAGAGTATTGATGATTACTAGTATTTTTTATTTAAATATTAACCTATATTATTAAAACTGGTCTAACTGGATTTTTCAAATGTTGTCGCTTTTTTACGATTTTGACTTTGTTTTTTGAATTGATAATAAATCGAGAAGTCTCCTCTATAATACGTTCATGGTGACTTTACGGCTCACCAGATTGATTTAGCCTGTAGAGTCACATACCATTATGTATAGCTCAGTGTTGATTACGTCTTCTTCCCTATACAAAAACTGAATGAATTTAGAAATTTTTGAATAACTCTGCCAATTTTGTTCCTTCAGACTATCAACTATATTCTCTTTATATCTCTGCAGAATAACCTGAATGGCAAGAACATCGCAGATCTGTAGAAGACGTCAAAAATTACCTCACTAACTTTTTCTGATGGAAAATCATTATATCATTCTATCAATCTAGAATCAAAAAGTTATAGTATAGAACTTTGGAAATATGCAATAGAAAAGATTGGAGATTGTACAATATAATTGACACTATAATATAATGGGTGATTAGCCACGAACATATAAAATCATCTGTAGTATATTTTCAAATGTTCAATAAATGATAGTTCTCATAACGTAAGTATCACCTATTCCATAAATTGCCAAACCTAAATGCAAAAACAAACCGCCATATGTACATTACAGAAAAATCGTTTTTATGAATAAACTCTGATGTTTCTCTTACAAGTCATGCAATAACTCAATTGTCTTTCATTTTGTTGTCTATAAAAGAATTTTATAAAATATTATTTCAACTCAAAATTGTTTTGCTTATTGACAACAGACACGTATTTTATATTACCATAGACTAACAATAAATATTATTCTACCCCAAAAAATTGTAATATACACAGTTGTTGTATGTGTAATGTATGGTGTATATTGTATTATTGTATTAATAAGACGATTATTATAATCTTCGAATAATTTTATGTGAATTTACTATATACACATAGAATTAAATTCATTCTTTATAAATTTTCTTTTATGTAAAAATATTATATGAAATTGTTCAGTTGATGTTGTATTTCTCTTTTCCATAAATAAAATTGTATGAATAGCGATCTAATTAATTTTATTAGTTATACTTTGTTGTTTCATTATGCGTGAGCATTTTTAAAATACAATAAAATATTTCATTTAATAATAATAATAATAATAATAATAATAATTTAATAAATGTTATTTCTACACATATACACGTAAAATATGACACCGAATCCGATTCTCTGTAACCAGAATTTATCTATATCTGATACCATTATTGAGGTATTCCGTATGATCATATAAATTTAAAATTGTCAAAATATTAATATTAATAGGTGGTATTATATGTAATGTTAACTTGATAGTTAAATAAAGGAACTATGAAAATAAAAATCAATGATCTCAAATATATTTTCATGTTTAATATAATTATAAAGAGTTATATGGTTTAACGAGTAATGAAAATGTCAATGTCGCACTTTTATTGAAAATCTTAATTTTTTTTTATATAGACATAGATGTCGATAAAAAATATTTATAATTTAATTATCTTTCCAAAGAAGGTTAACATCATTTAAATACAATAAAAATGGTAAAGATAAAACTTATTTATTAATCCTATATGGTGACAAATCTTTAAACAATTCATTCATCTATGTGTTCTATGTATACATAAATATTGATTTATGTGCTATAGGTTATAGTAAATATCATGTCATATATATACTTATATATATATATATACTAAAAGATTGTATACTACATAGTTTTTATATTAAATTAATTTGTGATCTGTACTATATATTCTACAGATTAAATAAATCAATATTTATATTATAGAAATATATATGTATTGTACATCACACAGACTGCAATGCAGAAACATTTGTTCTATAACCTATATGTATAGGGGTGACCGGAGCTATGAACCAGAGGGGTTATATGAATCATCAGCAATTACAGCAAAAGGAACGCTGTGGGAACGTCCGTATAAGTGACATTGTGATCGATTGTTTTATACGTTCATTTGATTCAATATACGTTTTTCTTTTTCTAATATTGAAAACTAATTTTTTACTATACAAAAAGTTTTAATTTTTTTATGATTTTCTATGTTACTATTTAGATTTCTAAGGTTATCGTATATTATATAAATCAAAAATATAGAGGTCATGTCATTTGAATCATTTAAAATAATTATTTATTCTATTTCGATATAAAATGTGTTTTTTTTTTTTGTATTTATATTATATTTACAAAAATATATATTTTTTAGTTAAATTGAATACTACTAATGTTAAAGAAGATGAAAACATTAATTAAATTAAACATTTCAAAATTAACAGATAACAAGAGCTTTTGAAAAAGATACAACTGACTGTCATTTACGTGACAAATCATATAGATATTAAATGTGTAAGGTGTATTTCAGATCAAAAAATATATATAAAATATTTGAGGTACCCATAGAACATTTTACAATTATGTGTGTTAAATCGACGCGACAAAAATAAGCTAAAATTAAAATTACCGTTGAAGTATTAAAATGAGAATTAATTTTTAATATATCGTTTAAATGTGAGTGAATAGTGTAGTATTTATTTTGGACTAATCCGTATAACTCCACTTAATGATTCAATTAAATCCATAAGGTTGACCAAATATGAATGACTTGAAATTGTGCTAAATTAATAAATAATAAAAAATATGAAGTATTTTAGGGAGATATGGCATTTAAAGTAAATATTGTTTCATATATTGCACCGGTCACCCCTACACCATATAATTTATATACAATATCAACCAATACCTTTCGTTGTATAGTTTATATGGAAAATTTATAGTGATAAAACTGAAAATGGTTCAGGTTCTCTTGAGACAAAATCAAAAAAAAAACGTATTTCATATTATACAATTGCGTATAAATTTATTGTATCAATTTTAATGAAATGAATTTTCAATCAAACTATATATATATAATATTAAACTATATAATAAATAGTGTAATCATTGTAATTTCCAATGAGAGAAATAATGAAGTGTATACAACATATACATATATTTATTGAGTATCAATAACATTATATCGGTCGTATGTATATAAACACGTATATAGTCGAAAGTCGTATATCTCTAATTATAATATATGCTTATATAAGCTTATAATACAAAAATTTTATTTTATATATAATTTATTTTGTTGATTCAACTGTTTCAAGTGTTACATAAATTTTGTTTTCTATTTGATATTATACCGCACTTTATTTATCTTATAATATATATATTGTATATATAATATATATATGGTACCTATGCCTAACCTACCTCTATCTATCTATATGTACGTACGTCCTATACCATACACATACTAAAACGATTCAGCTTCTTGCTATATAATACGTGACAACAATAAAAACTACATCTTTATCTACTTATATACAACATATATACATATATATTATGTTATGTATCTACATCTATATATAAAACACAATTTATATATGATACCATATACTTAATTAAGAAACAAATTATATGGTATTTCTCTTATATACTATATATAAATATATACATAATATTATTTTTAGTTTTTCGTTTATGTGTGTACATTATTATATATATATACCATATTTATATAGCACATTTATTCTTTACTTGTACAAATACATTATAAGTTTTTTCTACTTACTTTGTACACAACGGAGTATAAAGAATATTACTAAATTTTTTTGTTATATATTATAATGCCTATATATTGAAACCTTTGTACAAAATATACATTATATATAACAATATAATATAAAATATATAACGTATGTAATTTATTTTATAAAAGGTACAAAGGTAAAATTATTTTATAAAGAGAAAAAAAAATAGAAAATAATCATTAACATTATAATAAATTGTTTTAAATACATATATTGTTTATGGTTAGATATATATACAGAGAGAAAAGTAAAAATATATATTTAATGTACAATAGAAATAGAAAATTATATTTAAATTTCAATTTACAATAATAAAGCATATAAAGTAAAAATAAAAAAAATAAAATTTGTAATATCATAAATTTATGTACCCGTACACGTATACAACGGTGGTCCCATTGTGAAATGAGAAATTTTTCAATTCAGTTATTATATAATATTGTAATTTAATAATAAATAAATTTTTTAAATAAAATTTTCATGTAATCCTATTTTACACCATATAATTTAGAATATATAGACTTATATTCGTCAATTCATGTAGTCAATCATATAGGATTCAAGTCAATGAATTATCTGAATAGTGAATCGACTTTATACTGAGATAATCCATTAAAATTTTAATTATACAGCAACTTAAATGATATTATATATACACACATCTATAAACAGTGAAACTCTCCAAAATGATAGCATTTATAGTGATATGGTAACTTTACCATAACGATATTTTAAACGGAAGACTTCATTTTCAATTCGATGTCCCTTGAATGTTAACAGCACGTCAATTAATCTCCTACGTGTATAATGATATTTAATTTTTGCCATTATATATAAAATTAATTCTCTGCCGTATTTCTCAAAATGAATACTATCATTCACAATTACATAATTGGTAAATGGTATTTTAAACATTTTTATTTCAAATTATGTATTTTGGAAGTTATGAATGTATACCTGCGATTTGCAGTAAATTTAATGTATTCTTATAAAAATAAATTAATAACTACCAATAAGTTAAATATATCATAATATCATTATAGATTTAATTTATTACTTGCACATGTAGTAACTAAATAAATTGGTATTTTCTCTTCCAATTTCAATTTCAATTCAGTATGAATGGGATTGTATGAACATTTTTCGTGAAGTTCCTAAAAATAAGGTTTCAGAAGTAGACTCTCTATAGGAATCTAGATAATTCTACAATTTCTCATCATCATAACATTATTATAAATTTTTAGTAAAATTTTAGATGTACATTCAGTTGTCATTAAAGATATTTTTTGAGAAATTGCAATTGTTAAAATAATAAAATTTTTTTTTTTCATTACTACACTAGTTTGGTACGCTGACAATGCTCATATTAAAGTTGATTGGCCTGATTTCTCTGGCAACCACTGTAATATATATATATATAAAGATTTCCAACAAAACAAAAATTCAATTCAATTTAGTTTTTCATATTTTATTTTTCTTTATTTTTATACGTGTGTTTTTACATGTGTTTGAACGAAGCCATGTATATACAATACCATACAAATATAAATAAAAATATACCTTTATTATAATAATAATCAAAATGGTTTTGAATGAAATGTTTGTGAAATAACATTTAATTTCAAAAGACAAGTAGGATTTTCAATGTTTTTTTCTGTTTTTTTTTCTTTCTATGTACCTATAAAGTTTTTCAAAACTCATTTGCATAGAAATAGAGAAATTTTGTATGTTGTCTTTTGTGTATATAAATATTTAATGTCTATGCAGATAGGTTAACAAAAATTGAAGATATGTAAGAAAAAAAAGAAAAAATGTGAACACAAATTTCATTAATAATTTTTCGATTAACCTATTCAATGAAATTATTTCATAATTTTACTTATCCATTTTACTATATGTAAATAATATTTACAAATATATGTTAAATGTTTGCTAAATATTATACGTAGTTTATTAATTAATATTCGTACATTACAGAATGCAAATATTAAAAAAAGAATTACTGAAACAATAGAAAGGCACAAATACATTATCCTTTCCGTTTTTGTTAATCGATAATTAACTATTCAATAATTTATACATTAGATATATGTTATTTGTAAATTTTAACAAAAGAAATTTTCAATTATTCATAACACACAATGGCTGGCTGGCAGAGAAAATAAGCACAAAAATAAATTATTATATGCATCAGGATTCTTTCGTTATTAAAGCGAATATTCATATATGAAATGTAGAGGTATATGAGAATAATTGAACATGAAATTTATGGAAAAAAATATTAATCATTTTTTGGAATGTTTGGTTAAATGTTCTTAAATACAATTGACTTCTTGATGTTAATTTAAAAATGATCAGAATATTTATTAGCAAAATGTTGATAGAGTTATATAATAATTTCACCCGATATATTTGTTGACAGAATTTTACAGAAAAAAAAAATATGATGTGAATATGCATTATTTTTTAATGTGTTTTTCGTGTAATTTTTATGCATAAAATTATTGATGGTTTATTATACGTTTTATACTATGTAATGGCCACACCTTTAATTAACATTTTATTATATATATATAGAATAATGTATTATTTGGGTATAATTTATACATTTTAAATTAACATATGGTTTATTTAACATATATAGTAATATAATAATAATGTGCTGTGTCGTGTTAAATGTATTTATTGTATAAAAAATAGTATCAATCAAATCTGTTTGCAAATAAATAGAGTATTAAATTAAATTAAATTTTCAATATAGTTTTTGCCAAATTTTTAGTAAAATTGATTAATTTCTTTCAAACAAAATTAATACAGAAAATCACAATAAAAATTTATTTAAAAAAAATACTGAATATGTTCTCAAATTAGTATCGTAAAAATCTTGTTTAAAATAAATCAAAAATTAGCGTTAAATTATTTGGAATATTTTGAAAGTTATTATAGTTTATACAAATTATATAATTTTTTTTGCAATTTGTTTTATGGTTTATGAATATTATTCAAACTATATATAAAATAGTATTTTCTATCGTCGCAATATAGTTTTATCAGCAGCATATATATATAGTAATTATAATATAATTATATATAGAGATAGGTATGGCCTCCAGTATTAATTAATGTTTATCAAATTTTGTGCTTTATATACAATTAAAAACTGTATACCAGAGAATATAGAAATTGGACATATTCGTATTTTCAAATAACTTTAATTATATATTGTTATGTAAATATTATTATTAGAAATAACTTGCAAAAAAAACATTTAAAAATGAATAATTTTTTATATATTACTAACTATTTCACTAAATTTTAATCATAAGTGATTCAATAGCCCAGTATGGTAAAAGTTGATGTCAATCAATCCATACAGATTGAGAGTTAAATTTAATTAATTAATTAATTAATTATTTTTTGTACTGACATGAGTAAATTTGGTATTAAAAATTATTCAATTATGAATTTCTATTTGTTCGTGTATGGGATACGAAAAAAGTAAATTTTTGAAAATATACGACATATATTTGACACCATTCAGCCATTCACAGATTAACAATATCTGCTTAACATACAACCCACTATGGGTGATTAACCAATAGAAATAATTGAATAAATAAATAAATGTATTGTAACATACTTGTAGACCAATGAATATTTGTCTATATAAAATCTGCATCATATGGAGTAATCTAACAACTTGTCTGCACGTTTATAGATAGAAACATGAATGGTACTGCTGTGGAGGATGACTTGACGTATATCTAAGCAATCAAGTATTATATAGCATATAGTACTGGGTATATGTAGGGGGACGAAAAAGGGATCTGAAGGGCGATATTATTCAAAATGCTCCATAATATTTAAATAAAAAAAAAATCAATTAATATATAGGTATGATTTGGTTTGGTATAAAATGTTTAAACTAAATTTTCTACTACACTTGTAACCCTATTAGAACCTTAAGCTGACCCTGTCGAGACAAATGAAAAATGTGCTATTAACCATCAGCAAATATTTTATTTTTTCCAAATATATATCAAAATATGTGGAAGATATACAATAAATAATGGGAACACTTCAAAATATTTGCGCTGCGGATGTGTCTCAATTTTCAGTACGCTAAACTATATACTAATAATGGTAACATAATATTTATATAGATTATATCATTATTCGTTAATTATATTCATATACATACAATATATTGCGTGTGAAGTTAATAAACTTATGAAATATACAATATACTTTATACGTATATTGCGTATATATATTATTTGTATACAGTGGCTTGAAACATAATACATTCTTATGTTATTTAATTGAATTAAAAATAATTTTACACCAAATTATAATCTATATATTTTTATTATTATTATTAATATTTGTAAAAGTTTATAAGATATAATTATAGTGAGTCATATCATTAAAATGTAATACATATATATATATAAACAGGCGGTTATGCATATCATTATAATAAAAAATCTATATTTAATAATAATAATATAATATGTAATTATAAAATAATCAATAAAATTATCATAATTTCAATATATGTACATTTACATATATTTACATATTCTTATATATATTATAATAATTTTATAATAATATATTATAGAATATATATATTCTATATTATATTATACATATATTTAATTAACACGTATATTCTGAATATTAAACATATAATTATATATATATAACATAAAATATAATGAAATTCAGTCATCATTTCTCTTCATTGTTTTCATTATAAAATGTTTTCTAATGATTTTCTGGTATAATATACAAAAAAAAAATTTCATTATTAAATAAACATGTACATTTCGTACATGTTTAACTCAATATATCTATATAATATATGTAATATAAATTTTTATATTTATAATCAAATAACTTCCTATAACATAATAAATTACTTTATAATAAAATCATTTCCTTTTTTTTCGTACACACACAAACAACGTAAAAAAAAAAAACAATACAAGTTGAAAAAATAAATTATTATCTAATTTACGGATTTACTTTATGGTTTTTTTTTATTTTTGTTGCTTATATTAGAATCTAAATTTTGATATTAGACATGATGATACAATATATTTATGTGCGGTATACTCGTATATTTGAAAATACATATAGGGTAATTCAGATTAAAAGCCAATATGGAATTAAAAACATTCGAAATTGAGTGTGGTAAAAATTAGAATTCTAAGAACGAAAATATTTTTCAATTCATATCCGTATATTTTTTTTCATAGACCTCCATATATATTTTCTAATATCAATTTAAATTGCATGCATAAGTATTAGTAGTGTATAAGTGTATACAGAATATGATTTTTCTAAGCATTATCCTACTGACCTGAAGAGTGCAAAATATATTATTTACTTTTTAAGATTCTTGCCTTTAACCACTAACGAGAAGGGTAAAAGTATAAATAAAGTACAAAATTATGTTTTATGATGAGGTAAAACGTAAATCAATTTTTCTTACAATTATTATAATTAATATATATGAAAATAATATTGTAACATATTGTTATAAAAACTTAAATCATTAAATATTCTTATACCATATAGTTGTAATGAAATTTCTATTTTGCGCAACTTGTGCGTATACTGTTCGACATATATGCAATCTATACACCGCGTAATGTAAATTTAAAATAAAACCAGAAATTGTGTCAAATGAAAACGAAAATTTATAATATTTACATTTTTTATAAGCAAATACACATTTTCCATTATACAAAACTCTATCACTTAACTTCATAAATAACATTTATGTATGTTCTGTTCTGCAACAACTAACCTATGAATGACATAATTATCATAAAGCTTTAATATTATTTTATGATTTAAAAATTTAAATTGTCTGCTTTAACCCAGCGTTTACTTTATTCGCACCCTTTCTCTCTTTCTGTTTATTATATGGTAGTATTTTTATGAATAAATAAATGTACATGTAAATATCATTACTAAAACATAAACATGAGCATATAATTAAATTATTTATATGTAAAAATAAAATATTAATGCCTCGAGTTACGTCAGGTAATGTCGTGGTACCCGAACAAAGTGAAAAATCTGTTTTTTTACCATTATTATTTGTACAATCAATGTGATTTTAATAATTGTGATTGTCATAATTAAAGTAAAAATATGAATTATATTATTTTAATACACATCTATTGTAATTATTATTAATATGTTTAAAAAGTTTAAAGTTGATTAAACCACTGCCTGCCTGCATCATGCATAATTTATTGTTTCAATAATTTGATAACAAAAGAAAACATTTTTGTTTCTCATTTTTTATCATCGACAATTTATTATAAGAAAATAATAATAATACATCGATGTAATCAAAGGCATACACATAACATATATAGCATAAATTAATTATATATACACATTTTATATACCTATACACATACATACATTATATTGTATATACAAAACAAGTAATTTCTTTTCCATTTTTCTAATGTAATGTAACTCTTAATTAAATTTAATATTGTTCATTTGTATTAATATATATAATTTATATAATTTGTATATAAACAATACAACTGACTTGTTTTGTATATAACATATACATTTGAACACAACTTTTAATTTGAATTAGCTATTATGTAAAAGCGCCTACAAATTATATATTATGATATTATTAAATGTGAATTATTTAATAATGATTTTAGTATACATGTGTACGAGAATATACACAAATATGAAAATATATATTAATAGAATGTGTTTAATAATGCTGCCAGTGTACACGTACGCACATGTTGCATATAAATAAAAAATGTTATATATATTGTATATGAAACATAAATCGAATGATTCAAAAAATTAATTGTTTTGTATTTGGTGAATAATAATTATAATGTAAATATCGAAAAAAATAACATAAAACTGAATGAAATTTTCTATTCAGATTCACATTTAACATATATTCGTTTAAAAATGTATGTTCACAACGCACAGAGGACACCCATATATATACAATGAATTTATTATGTATATTTAAATTGAAAAAAAATTCGATTTATTGTAGTCACTTATTCAGTATTGTAAATTGTCATTCAATTATATATAGCCTATAGCCTAGCCACATCTTATGCAATATGCAATAAAATTGTATGTGAATATTTCAGAAAGAAGAAAAAATGTATTTATTGTATTTTGTATGACAGTTTGGTTCCGACTTTTGTATTCGTTTATAAAGTGGAATCTTTCAATACTACAATATATATATATATATAGCTAATCGTATAGGAGTGCTATATGGTACACATTCGTAAATGGAAAAATTTGGATATCATTGATTTTTCTACTTTATATGGTAATAAATCGAATTATCTTATATATAAAACTTTAGAAAATTATATGTATCTTTAGACACATAAATTTATATTAGAAAATCTTTTCCTTTTGACATTACATCCGTTACAAATTTATTTTGTTATCACATATGGTTATATATTTACAAAACATATCCATACATATACATGTACATGATTTAAATTAAATTAATTATTATTCGTTCTTATAATATACTTATCAAGTAAGAGTGAAAACTCTTGTATGATTCTATGATTTTACTTAGCGTGCGTTATTCAGTTTGTTTTTGTTTGGCACTTCATTTATATATTTACTAAATTGTACACAAAGTAATGAATATAATAATAATGTATAGCTTCGCCAAATATGCAATTAAGATATTGACGCTGTTCATTTAGAAATTTTCTCTAAATTTTGTGTAAAGACCTAAAGTAGCATTATATATGAATAGTTATTATGAAAAGATATTTGGTCTACTTCCATCAAATTTTGAATTAATATATATAATTATGATTTATGGACAGATCCTATGGAAGTTTTGGAAAATCGATACCGCAAAGATAGATTGTAAAACGTTCTATATTAATGCTGAATTTAAATGAAATTATTGGGATTTATTTTGGGATCTTGGAAAGTTCGTCATATCTTATCCAAATTTCTTGTTATTATATTTAATTTTATGATATATAATTTCTCTATATTACAATATCCCGTTGAGTATAGATTCTTCACTGTATATATATTATATACATTATTTTTGTTTTAAATTTATTGTATCTATAAATTTACATAACAAATTAAGTTAAAAATCCCTTTAACTTATTATATATAATTATATAAAATATTAAACTTTTATGTATATTTTTGTATATATAAGGAAATATATATGTTATTATATGTATGTGTCAAAACGAATTTAATTCTGGAAATGACATTTGTATATATTATTTTTAAAATGTAACATATATAATAAAATATAATAACAAAATCAAACATCATATAAAAAGTAGGTAAAACTTAAAATTTACATCAACATTCTGTTTTTTTAATATTTTTAAATTTTAATTTTACACAAACAAACCATGTACTATATGGAACATATATGTGTTTGTTAAATTACAAAACATTTGTCTTATTAGTTTACTTTGTATATAGTATTTCTATTTAGTTAGTTCTATATATGTATATATAGCAGCATATTATACCTCCTACAATATATATATATATATCTTTATTATATATGTATATGGAATAAGCCAAGAGATAGAGCAGCTAACACCAGATAAAAATGAATTATTGGATTATATATAATATTTATCATATTTTTAACCCCATAACCTTATTATTTTCTACCGTGTGGATACATATATTTATATATATATGTATTATATTGTGTGTGTTATACATTTCATTTAAAATTGTTGAATTATATATGTTTATACTTATACTAAATATATACTCGTATACATTAAGTTGTTTATAGTTATATCGTTCGTTATAATTATAGATAAATATTATACATAAAACATAATTAATTAAAATAACCAACCTTTCATCAGATTAATTGGTATATACGCAGAAGACTTATGATAAAAATAGGGATTTATATTAGATTAAAATATATAAATATATATATGTACGAGTATATAGAAAGAAAAAAAAGGTTTTTCTATATTTATTATAAGAATTTTAAATAAATATACGAGCGTTAGAATTCAGCATGAATAATTTTATTTTATTTTTTTTTTGTATAGAAAAATTACAATTTCCATTCCAATTCATTGAATAATTGTAATTAATTATAATATCTATATATATATGGTTGATTGCAAATTAAAATTTCGAAATTATATTCATTCAATTTAAATCAAAATATGTAAATATGTAAATGCATAAATTACATGTATATACAAAAAAAGATTTTATAACACTGCATTAAATTTAATATTTAAATAAGCAGCACTCACAAGAACATTGCTTCTATATAAATATACTAAATATAAATGTAAATAAAACTAAAGTTAAATATATAATGTACAAAACTAATGAAATATTTTCTCTTTAAATAAATATAGCATAATATTGCACGCAGTTTTATAAAATAACAGAATATGCAAAACTATATTATACAATAGTATTCAAAAAATAGATTATTAATTTAATTAATTTTTATGTGATAACAATACTTTTAAAAAAAAAATTTATTATAACTTCAGACAGACTGTCAAATATTATGTAAGTTAGTCTTACAATTAGATAAACTGCAAAAGTATTATAAAAAAGTATAACTAGTGTAATCTTTGCTTTTGTAAAATTTTTTTGAATGAGGATTGAATGATTTCATCTATTTATTTATTGTGTTAAATGAGTTACAGCTTATAATCGACTCTTTCAACCCTTCATTTAATTTTTTGGAAATTGGTATTTGAACAAAAACATTACATTTCAAATTAAAATTATAGTTAGTTTAAAAGCACTACACGCAATCCTTAAAATGTACTTGAAATAAATTGGAGTTATGCATTTCCTAGGATTTGTCGATAGCTTGTTCACCTTCTAAAATCAGTTTGAATAATTCCCGTAAAATAAAAGGATAATGCTGGAATCACTGAACAACCGCAAATAAAGTAAACCATGTTTACAAATGAAAATATGAAGTTTCATTTATAATTTTTATCAGTCCTTAAAATTTCTAATAAATACTTATAATTGGTAAGATTTTCTTTATGGATGATATCTTGTATTTGAAATTTGAAATACAAAATTGATTTCATTAAAATATAATTTATTATAGAATCAATACACACATTCTTAAAAATTTCATACATAAATAACAACATAAAATACACGAATGTTTACTCTTATTAAAAACAAAAAAGTTAGTTCAATTTTTTATGTAGGAACATTTTATTTGTTAAGGTTTTCGATTTTATAGCAAATACATAAATCAACACAGTAATTCAAAATCAAAAGATTATTTGTTAACTTAAGCTATATATGTGTAGATATGCAAAATCACATCACGCAACTTCATATTCTAAAAGTAGATTTACTGAAATTCATAGAGATGTGTAAATAAATCTAATCGCATTATTGTAAACATGGATGGGTGGAAGTGCGCGACTCTAATAATGTAAATCAATTATTAATGACCATTTATAATTGCGATTAATATACCCGACAACACAAAAACGTCAGTGCCACATCGCATACAAATGCAAATGTTCTGTAACATTGTATGATTTGTTTATATATAAATTTAAATATTACTATAATCATCAGTAAAATTTAGATAATATTGCAAGAGCCTAACAAAAATGAAGTTGTTTTTTATTTACCACGTGCATGCTATTGTAAAAATACATAATACAAACTATATAAAACAAATAAAATCCAATCCCATATGCAAACACAACATATAAAAATACTTTTTTATGTCAATGTCAAATTAGAAATGTTATGCTTTGCGCAATATAAAAGTGATAAAAAACATATACCGATACGCAAAATAAAATATAAAATATATGCAAGCACACAACAAATGACTGATGCAGAAGATGTGTTAATTGTTATTATTATATTATTATTATGTTTTTGTTGTTTTTTAGGAAAAATGTTACATATTTGTTTTTTTTTATATTTAAAACCATATATATTTTACAAGATATCATAAATTTAATATTTTTCTTTATTCTCTGTTTATTTCATCCAGATATAAATGGAACGATGATAACAAAATTATTTTCAATAATTACAATTATATTGTGTGGTGAGTAATTAATTTTTTCATATAATTATAATATAAAAAATTTATTTATTTTCTATTTATAACAAACATTTTTAATTTACAAATATTATTATACGTACATCATATTACAAAGAGTTTTTTGAAATAGTTTTCTAATAATAAGTTTTTCGTTCGAGTATACCATATAAAAAATTTATTTTCTTAATTTGAAAACTCATTCAGCAATAAATTTTAACTTATGTCATTTCTCTCATAATGGCAAATATTATATCTAACATAATATTGTATATGATTATAATACAATACATATATGTTAGGCGAGTACATATAAAATAATAAACGCAGTAAATTATAAATGAATTTATATTTTTATATTTCTTTTGGTATTTTTAAATACAATTTTTAATTATAGAAAAATTATATGAAAAAAATGGATAATTATATGTAATATATTTTCGTTATAATTACTTAATTAAATAAATAACCAATTTTTTGTATATAATAAATAACTAATTTAAAATCAATAAATTTTGTATATACGTAACTTCGAAAATAAATTCCATTTTAACGTTATAAATAAATACAATATAATTTAGTATATGAGAGGTTATAAATACAAAAGGTATACGATACATTAAATATTATAATGCATTATATGAGTGTTCTTCTTTAAAAATAGTTATATCAAATATATTGTATATTAAATACGAGCATGTGCAAGGATAATCTCATTGTCCTCTGAATCGAAATCATACTTTTTGAGTCGTCTATATACAACAACTTCCTGAAAAATTATACTAAGGTAAGGTTTCAGTATAATATATGTTATATATTTGATCATTTACTATCCAATTCTGATCAGATTTAGTATTTAAGCAGTTTTAATGAAGAAATATAGAAATTGCGATATCCAGAAAAGGTTTTATAGTAATATATTATATGGAAGCCTGGATAATTAATTTGTTTATATCGCCTCTAAACCAAATTTCATATTTCTGGATATTGTGATTTTAAATAGGTGGAATAATAAAAATTTTTCAGACTATTAGACCAAGGTAGATCCATTTGGTGGTCTCGATGACGTGGTGCTCTTCGAATCTACTGAATTCTTAAAACATTCTGTATAAATAATCTATGGAAGATATGCGATCTCATTTCCCATAAGCTTGGCTTAACTGTTTTCTGAGATATATAATGGAAACCTTTTCTATTAGATTATTTTTTATCCAATTTTAATCAAAATTTTGTATTTAGATTCGTAACGAATTTATTTATTTAGTTCGTAGGAATTGATAGCCGCACAGCAAAGGTAACAGAAATATCTATACATATATTGAGAAAACCTATAAAACATTAACCATTTCGCATCCAAATTTGATTCAATTCTAAACCTAAATAAGATAAATTTATTCAAAATTAATGATATGGATGACCAGAAGGTGTTTAAAAAATTCATAAAAACTATTCATATAATTCCATTATACATTCATCTGCATATACAATAGTTTATCAAAATTGTAATAGAAATATAAAAGTTCTAAAATTTCCGGAAGACAAACCCGCATAAATCTGTTACAATAATTAATTTCTTCATTACAAATTCAATTAATATTTAATTCCATTAAATATAGTAGAAATGGTTAAATTCTAAAATTAGCAGAAGTTGTCCACGAAATATGTTTTTCACAATTAATTTTATATATATTATTTTAGAAATTATATACAATTATTTTCAAATTTATGCTACTATTTATATAAATAAAGAAATTACGAAATTACATAAGCGGATTCGAGAACTTCAAGGATGTAACAAATTTGAAGTAGATTATATGGGTGAATATAAACTAAAGAAATAAACCTTTCAAACACACCGTTTATAGTCTAGATTCTATTCTGGATGTGCATATACAAATTTATTTGTCTTAACATCATGAAACGAAACCACATAAAATCAACACCATTCCGCATAATTCAAGTATTGCATATATATAAGTGGACCCATGAATGTATAATACTATATATAATACGTAAATAATAATTATGATAATATCAGAATAAGAAAAGGCGAACTAAAATTAAGATTCTTTTGAAGGGAATTACATAAAAATGTGTATGCGTAAGATATAAAATATATAGAATATCATGTAAGATTAATTCAAAGTGCGTTGTATTAAAACAAAAGTGTATTAAAAAAAAAAAGATAAGTATATGTTGTTGAGTAATTTACATTATTCTATTGTATAATAAAAAAATGTTTTTATATAAACATATAAAAGAACCCTTTTTTCACTTCAGATTTGTTCAATACTCTCGGGAAACATTTTCGGAACCTGCATAATATTGAACCAATAAGTAATTTGTTTTTATCTATATATTATATATTAATTATACTATATGTAAATCACTATACGTAGTTTAACTTCAGTTTTTTATTCATTATTTACACATTATAACTGGTACATAAACAGGACCGTGAATATACATCGTTTTAATTCGTTCTTTTATATGCGAAATATTGGAATAATATTGAAAAAGCTATAATATATATTGGGACGAAGAAAGCATTAGAAATTAGAATTGAATTAAATATTTAATGCAAATTAAGGGGGTTCATTAAAAAATTAAGAAAATACATGTGTATGTATGGATACCTTTACTTGTACATAAGTTATGTATTATAAACCTTGTTACTAACAACAGAGAATTCGTTCATAATTGATTATTATAAATTAATAATTTATCAACTGTGTTCAGTTACTTTAAATTTATTCTTATAATTAATGTATATAATTCGAATAAAGTTTTAATGTCCAAATATATAACTATGAAAAACTATAATTATTTAAATATTGACTGTCTTATAAAAAAATAAATCGAATAAATATGTCAACAATATAAACAACACGCATAAAAGCACAACAACATTTTCTTCGCAATAATTTACGTATAAATATGTAAATTTTTTTCAGAATTTAATAGAATTTTTTACAATTTCATCGCGTCTTATATTCATATTACTGGTATTGTATTTATATATAATAAAAATTCATCATCTTTTATATTTGTTATTTTATTGTGTAAATCAAATTGGGTATATATATATATTATAAATATTTTTCAAAAATCCTTAAAATATATAAAAAGATAATAATAATAATAATAATAATAATAATAATCGTTATTTATATAACATAATATTTATGTGCTCCACATTTGACTTTTTGCCTTCAGCTTTAATAGCTTTCTATTCCATCTAACCTTACGTATACGTACACATTCATATATACTCTATAATATGCATATAAAATAACACATAATCGGGGTTATTATGGGAAATTTAACAGAACTGCTCTGAAATTTAATATAAGAGACCATTTTTAAGAGTGATCTGTATTACAATGCGTTTTGAAATGATTTTGTCAACAATTTATGTGCATTAACTTTACTTTTAGCATATGGGTAATAATTTTTAATGAATTTCAATAATTATAAAATTGCGTATAGATTGTGTATATGTAAAACGAGTTCAGCTATTATATTTATGGACATTGTGTATGGTATGCGTTGCAATGCAATGGTAATTTATAAATTGTATAAAATTTATTTTATCAATTTAAATTTTAAATATTGGTATTATATCAATTGATTGGAATTCTTTTCGTCTAATATAAAAATGTGTTTTTGAGGTAAATTATTTTTTAGCTTATGTTTTTATCAAAAATACAATGAAATTAATTATTTTATATTTTATTTTAATATAGTTCAATTGATATTATTAATTTCAATAACAAATTTTATAATATTTAATAAGAAAATGTATTATAAAATTATGTTATTTCTTACAAATTTGCTGTTAAATTAACACAAACCTAAAACTAAAGCGATTTTAAATTAGGAACAGTTCTCTTTTATTTCCCATAATAACCCCGAATATAACATATTCGTATATTATATACGTACAATGTACATGTATTTAAATATAAATATGTTTATACATATCTTTATATATTCCACATGCTTAAATACTTTATTTTGTGTATATTATTAGTAAGTATATAAAGTCTATTTTGTATTATATATTTAAGAATATATAGTTAAGCGAATATGTATATATTTAACACATATATCACATAATGTGTGTTATATAAAACATCATATATTATAACATATAATAATATAAAGATATAAAGAATATTTAGTCAAACAAGCTCAATGATTTTTCATCTTTAATCTGAATGAGAACATTTTACATTCCGTTTAATAAGGTGTTTATATACAACATTATATAATATAGTAAGAAATAGTTTATATACTTGGAAATATGAATATACGGACAATTCTATTGTATATAACATATATATATATATGTATATAGGTAAGCATAAACATATATAATACGTATAAATTAGCATGGTAGCAAGTCACTATATACATACATCAAAATCTTTATTTGAACAAAACAGAAAAACATGTACGAGTATGTATAATTTCCCGCATTTCATGTAGAGATATTCATATATATATAATATAAAAGAACAATTTTAAAAGCTATTATAAAATAATCTTTTTTCCACTTTAAAAATATATTTCTTGTTTCTTTTGTAATACCATATATATATAACCGCACAGTATATATTAAATGTATAGGTAGATAATATATGCAGTTAATATAAGTTATAAAAAATTTCTTATATATTGTACATAATATATAAAAGTTATAGGTGGCCGAATTTTTTTGTTTCATAATGTAATGTATAATATATTTCACTTGCATGAGTAATACATACAGTTTTTAAAATAAATTTTTTTACTGTATTCATATATACTTCTTAAGTAAAACAGAAAAAAAAATATTGTATACTTTTATTTTTTCCATTTTGCAGTAACAATGTAAATTTTTATACAGTATAAAAAAAAAAGAGCCATTAAAAAATAATCTTAATACCTTTTTTATTTGAGGATCCTTAACTTGTTTTATTAAAAAACAAAAAATGGAATTTTTTTTTTGCTAACCTCTCTCTCGTCGTCTCTCACAACATTGCAACTATAATGTAACTTTAATTTTAATAAACATTTTTTTTTAAGATTTTCTTTTTTTTTCTTTATATATAATAATAAGTGGTCTTTTTTTCTGTATTTTATTTGTAATTTAACCCTTGAAAAATTTATTATATATAAATATACCCGTTCTATAGTATCCACAAATACCACTTATACTATATCCTATCTTATGTATTATCAGTTATAATATGTCATCAAGTATAAAATTGAACTTGTTGTAATTTATTATATTGTACATTATTATAATATAATATTAATAATAATATTAGACCCATATATAGTGGAGTGGTGACTAAAAGATAGTCAAATTACCCTTAATATGTATAAATAATTTGGTTTCACTTCGATATGGACTTTTGTATCTCATAATTATATTATAGCACATTGTTAACATGTGTAGCTAAAAGACCATCTATATGGTTTTATTAATTTTGATCAAATATTTCAGAATTTCATATGTCAAAAAATGTCCTCTATGGATACGGTTGCCGAAATAAATTGATCTTAGTCCTTTTCATTCATTTGCTAAGGAAATAAGAAAATCATTGTAAAATCAATGAATTAATAGAGATAAAATAAACTTTTATAATGACAGAAAATTTATTGTAAAATCTGATCGTCGATAATTTTTTTTTTTTCCTTAAGTTTTCCTTTTTGATGTTATGTGTGAAATCTTATCGTGGAAAAGTACCATTAATCATTTTCTTTGCCCGAATTTTATTTATTTACTCGATTTTAAAAATTCATTATATTGTCAATATTTGGTGAAAAATTATTCAAATATATGTATCTTTATCGGCTATTTATTTTTCTTGTTTTCTTAGATATAGTGATAAGCGTGCACAAATAATGTAATCATACTTTAAGTTAAGTTGTTTAAAGTTTTCCAACAAACGCATATCACCAGATTTCATTCTTTAACCATACATTTACAATATTTACAGTAGAATAACTGTAAAAGAACTATTTCCCATTGCATATAGTTTTAATTATATAATGTAATGTAAACTTCTAAATGTAATTTTCCACTCTTACATATTGTAAATATATAAAACATTCTTTATTATACTTTATTTTTAAAATGTTTCTATAAATTACATTGTAAAATTAATGAGGCATAATATAATTTATAGGTACGAGTTATAAAGAAATACTGCAGCACTGCACTGCATTGAATAAACTATTATATAAATACAATTAATTAATTAATTTACAATACTATAATGCTTATAAATAACTAATTTTTCAAACGATTATTTATTTTATAGACAATAATTCACGTTTATAATATTTTAATTTTATGAACGTAATATTGATTTCTAATACAACCTAATTATATATACCAACCACTAATTGCTTAAAACCACATTTGGAATTATTAAATTATCTATTGTAATAAACAGTCCTCATATGTTCCTGTATACATTACATAAATACATTAATATATCTGTATTTATTTATATAAATAATACATATAATACAATTCATACTCATATGTATATACACCACACAGGATAATAATTGTGGATTTTAGGGATTTAATTGTTAATGAATATATGGATATAAATCTTTATTCTATTGTATTTTCCGCATACATATTTGCAGTTATAAGCATATTATTATGAAAAACCAAATGTTGCCCGATATTATATATATTATGTGTATTTTATAATTTATGAGAATATCCGTATATTATTTTATATATAAGTTGGTTTTCTGACACTTATTTACTTATACACATTCGGGCTTAGAAATTCAGAAACATTTCGAAAATGTCATAATCCAGAGGGTACATCTATATGTGGCATTGGTATAAAGACCTATATTTGACTGATGTTGTTTCAAAATTTCATGTCATTTCATTGTTTACAAGCAACATCCTTACTTCCTATATTACAACATCGTCTAATGCGTCGGATGCGATGAAAAATCACCAACATATTCAATAGTCTCGGAAAAAATTTTTCCAAGTTCAAAACAAAAATGTAATATTAGCTCTTTGTTCGAAGTTCATTTTTGTACCGATGTCCCACTAATAGACTAATATTTTAAGCGCTATAACTATGTTTGTAAACAATGGGATGTCTGGTTTTATATGATTTTCTGTAAGTTCGGGAATTTTTGAGACAGACGATAAATATTTTATATATGTTATATTAAATGCTAATATTATATAAGTATGTAATACAATTTATATTTTGTGAATGAACAAACAAAACATATAATATAACAATACCAATTAAAATCATTTGTTTAATTGATAAATAATTTGAATGTGTTAAAATAAATTAGTATTATACATTTATTTCCACATAATAATGCAATTACTGTTTTAATTTTTAATTTTAAGCGATGTTTTCTCACCTTAATTTAAATACATTTTATATGCGGAAACGGATAATAATTTATTTATAAATTATTAATTTTAATTTGAAATTATACCATATACAAATTAGATTTGAATACTTGAAGAACCAAAAAAAAATTTCAATAAAGCTGAATTATTTTAAGTGAAACTTCTATTTTGTATATCATCAACATTTGTACTGTATGAAAACAATTTCAAATTATTCTAAAAATGTTTGCACTTTGAAATCTTTATTTCTTAACGTAGATGGCAATTTGTTAATAAAGTTTTGCGTTTTAACTGCACTATTGCTTCAGTTTACAACAATGCAACTAATTCCCTTTTTATCCTAATTGATTGAATCATAAACGCTATAGTAAAGCATTGATATTAAACCACTGGAAGGTTTATGAATCAATCAATTAGATTTAAAACAGGAAGATGTGGCTGTTAGTCCTAACCATTATTATTATGCAGAATAATTTGTGTTGTCATCAAATACGAAAACCTAAAAGAATGATTTATTAGGTTTCGTCAAATTTGACCAGAGTAATATAATTATTATAACATTTGACATATTTTATTTGAATTTGAAATATTTATATATTTATTTGTAAATTAAATATGGTTTTATTTTTCAACCTATCCATAATTTATTTTTATTTATAATATTATTTTTCTTCGAATTACTCCCAAATACATAGGAAATATTTATGGCCTATATTATATTTATTTTGTGGTTGTAAACTTGTGAGTTTTTGTGTTTGTTTGGAAAATCATATTATTTTTTGCGAATTAATATTATATTTCAATTCATTTTTTTTTTTATTTGGACATAATGTCACTATTTCAATGATTTCATTTCTATATAGTTTGATAAGGTAAAAGAAAAACCATCATATAGATAATATAAAAATAGAAAATTTAACAGTGAAAAAAGAATATATCTTGTATGTGTGTTGTTTTTGACATATTTGGAAAATACCATCGATGCATTGAAATGAATGTTTATCAATTTATGGTCAATATGTATAGTAATATTACATAGATATAGTCAGAATCAGAAAAATGACGTATTTGGAAAAAATTGATTTGTTGTATATATGCCGTAAAACAAAATAGTTAATGTAAGTAAATTATTTATTTAATTAAAATTCTTTGTTGATTTTGGGTGATTTTTAAAGATTGCAGAATCAGTTAAATTTTATGCACACACTTTATAAAGAAAGTGCTGTTTTTTTTAATAACTAGTATATTTATTTACACGTTAATTACAAAATAATGTGGGTCAATATTCACAATAAATATATTACGTCGATAATAGGAAGCATTAAAAAAAAAATGTGTGGTAATAATAGCAAATAATAAAGCATAATCATATGTTTTGTGTTTTATTAAATTAACAAAAATTTGCACTAATAGATGATAATAAGTTCTTATTTTCTCTTAATATTATAAGTTGAATACAACAAACTCAAGATACAATTAAATACTGAATTGTTAAAAATAAATGTATTTCTATCTGTATTATCGATTATTATCCTTTGATATGCTTAAAGCTTACAATAAATTTTTCTATTACATTTTCCATTCTGAATTCCAGAAAATGTATTTTTTTTTATCTGCAGATGGATTCAAATATATAAAAAAGAAACTTTCAATAAAATGGGATCTATAATTCAGTTTCGATATAGATATTAAACGAGAAAAATATTTGTAAACTTTGATTAAGCTTTCATAAGGACTTAATATTTAAATAGAAAATATTTTTCGGAATGAAAAATTAAAAGCTTTTTAAAGAAAATTAATTTCCCCTTAAAAGCTTTAATTATTTTTGCATTACACATTTACGGTTTCACAAAAAAAAAATATTATTTTGTCTTGAAAATTACTATACCTATAATAAAAATGATTATTGCCTGAAATAAATTCTATGTTTTAGATGAAACTTTTCTGGAATATAATATTCTTTGCCAGGTGCATGACATTCAAAATTATTTCTCGTTTAGCATTCCGCTGCTATTATAGAATAGAAAAAAATATATTTCTATCGTCTATTTTTTCCAATGTATAATATATAATAAAAATAAATATTGCTGCATAAAAATATCCATATAAAAATGCTGAAATAAAAATTAATTCATAGCTAATGTGGACTGATGATGCATTTTTGTATTTCATTTGAATTCTATGTAAAAATATTGCATATAACACTATATATTGATTACATTCGTATGGTTTATATAATAACGCCGCATAAGATATTAAAAAAACTCTTATTACAAATGTTGCACACACCATTATTGTCTACTAATTACTATCAGATGTAATAAAATAATGGAAAAATGGAAACATTTATCTTCTAATAATTGCAGACTAAATTATTCAGAATTCTGAATTATTACATGTATACTATCATACGTAATTATTTGCCACCTTGACTCGTAACCAATGTTTGCATTTGTTTCTCCAATATTGACTAATTATAATTAATATTTAAAATTATAAATCGTGTATAATATAATAATATTGTTGATATTATATGCATGTGCTGACTTTTCCACGCTCTACATAAAATATATTTGATTATATGAATATGATAAATTTCGTATAAATAAATAATATTTTCTTTTATTTTATTTTGAATTCAACAGATTAAAGAAAAAAATACGAATTAATAATATTATAAGTCAAACAATGAATACATTACTGAATAAAAATAATGAATTCGTTGCTATATTGGAATTTATATATTAATCAAACTAGACTATATTTCCATATATGCATACATATGCATAATATATAAACATTTGAAGGAAACCCAAATATCATCAATACCTCCTTTTCCACGTGTACAAAATATTTATAAATTTCTATAAACATATACTCTTTCACTTATAGTTAATATTTATTTTTTGTATATTTTTTCATTCAATTTATTTTATATAATTATGTATCAATCATTCTGAAAATATTATAAATAAGAAATTTTACTTTTTTAGTATATGCATCGTAATATAATATAGGAGAAGATGTGGTTATTTGAAGTGGTATTTTGTCTTGCCAAACAAAAAGCAGCAACTAAAGTTAAACATATATATGTTTTAGTTGTGTGTGCAATAAAAAAAAACAGGAAACGAAATCTTCTACTACTACACCAATTACTGTAAAAATTATAATTTTATTCGTAACTATAGTATATTAGTTCAACATTTAACATTTCCTCTTCAATTTCTTCTAATTTTGCCATACCAAAAGTATAATTTGAATACGAATTAAAAAGAGTATGTCTGTTGTTATATAGACAAGAAATCGTATGGAAATTAAACTGTATAACAGCACACAGTTCCTATAGTTATGATTAGCCACCACCCTCACCTATATTATATATAAATATGTATATGTTAAGTATGTTATGTGCATATTTATATAAAATAAAAATATATTTAATATAAGCCTATTTTAACTTAATTTAGTTAACGATGTCTGCCCATACACATTTATAATAATATATTTTCGTATAATAATATTTATATGGAAAATGAAAAGTTAATATTTTACTTTTGAAATCCATCATTTAAATATTAATATAAAATAAATAATTATTTAGTTAAAATTTATTTGTGACATCAATAGTCCCTTATATTTAAGCTATAAAAATATAAAAAAAACTGTATTATAATTCTGTGTTTATTACATAATTTATGCATATATATATAGGTTATCCAAAAATAATTCATTCAAATATTTATTTTAAATAGAACTCAAACTAGTTAAAATTTATTTTCATATATCATATTGACTGATAAAAATACACTAATTTTTATAATAATTTCGTTGTTTTTGTCTATTGTAATTACATATATCAATGATTAAATTTAGCAAAGTAAAAACAGACCCGAAAATATAAACAAGAAAAATTGTGCTAAAAAAAGGAGATTAAGCTGTAGTTTTTCCATAATCTTTTATATTATATTGATACAAGGTATATATATTTACTATTTTGTATAAAAATGAGTGCAAAGAAACACTTTTCACCACTATTGGAAAGGATGAATCCTGTGGACTACTGTGGAATGAAGATTTAACCTGATTTATAAGTCTATAGAAAAACGAATTATTCATAAACATACACAAAAACTAAAGAATATTGTTAAAAGTGGACCTTAACATTCATAAATTCATCAAACAATTCAATGGTAGCATTCGCATTTTTTCAAAGTCACTACAAAATTAAATGTGCGTTTTCATAATATTGTAAATTGTTGAGTGAAAATCTATTAATATACATATTAAATATAATAATACATTAATTTATGTCTGTACGTTACTTGTACACAATGTTCATTGTACAATATTTATAGTAAATATACTATATGAAGAAAGACTTTATTTATTTTAGTATACTTATTATATTGGAATCCAAATATTTGATTTATTGATATAATCCTATTGTGCGCTGTTTTCTTTTTATACTATAAATAACATATAAATATATATAGTATAATTTTCCTGACATTTGATATTATAGCTTTATTTTATAGCCCATTATTTCATTTTCGAATTTAATATGTATAGTTATTCATTTATTATATTGAATTTAATGCGATTTGCGGTGTTGTATGTGCAAATCAAATTAATTCCGTTTATATATAATTTTATATTCAACAAATATTAGTTAAGGTTTAAAATTAATATTAATATATTATATATTTTATTTTATATGACAAATTAAATTACATCCATATTAAATACTTAATATATATATAGACTTCGTATTATATATTGAGATATTTTACAATTAAAATTTAATAGTAGTAAATTACTTAAATTACTTAAATTTTATAATTTTTTCTTCATATTATTTTGAAACCAGATTACATATTGGTTTAACATAGTTTTTATCATACGTACATTGTTAATCGTCTACTAACTTAACATTACAAGAACAAAACTATTTTTTATGTAGACCACAAAAGACATGATAAAAAGAAAATAGCTGGCCTCGCACTTACATAAATAATATAGTATACGTGCTGTGTATCTCTTTATTTTTACATATATACGAGTATATATGGAAATACATATAATATAATATAGCAGCAGTATTGGAGAAAAAAAAAGTCTGATTCGACCATTTATAAATGTACGTGAGTTCTATAAAAGAAACATCTATTTGAATTACGTTTGTGTTTTAGTTTATTTATTTTTTTTTTTTTCTTGTTTTATTCTACCTTTGTTTTTTTGAAAAATTACGACGACAATAACGACAAATGATAGATTATATATACAATACATACATATATAGTCCGTATACATAATCGTAGTCGCACCTCATATTATATACTAGGTATACTATTAATATAATATATATATATACAATATATGTAAAGTTACCCTCCGGAAATGAGTAGAGGATTTTACCTGAGAATCAGAATATATATTATACTTTTATATATATACGTAATACAGTACATAGAAAAAACTAAGACAAAGACGAAAAATAAGATGATATACATAACATATATATATATATATGTATATAATGTAGTAAATTGTACTATTTATAAGTTGCTTGTTATAGTTTCCTCAAAGATCAATAAAATACACGCAGATACATAAAAATTTGACCTTCAGCTTTCCGATATTGTTGGATAAATATACTGACAATTTATTTGAATTTATATACCATATTATTGCTAATTTAAAATACATTACATAAATATGCATATTGATTTTATATTATACTTTATGTATTAAATGTATATGTGCGAATACCTTTTTTTTAAATTTGCATATTATATTATTGTATTAGCATAGAAAGCAGGGCATCTGATGAGATAGGAGAAGTTGAATTTGAAATAGAATTAAATTAAAAAATACCATATAATGAGTAAAAAAATATGCACTGTGATAAAGTACACCAAAGTGAAAAACTTCATGCAATTTAATATATCTCCATCAAAATCATATACAAATAAATGATAAGATATCGTTAGCTGATTGATTATTGACGATAGCTTTTATTTTGGTAGTGTGACCTACTATCTAATGGATAGAAAATCGTGGCAAAGTGGCGTCAAATGAAATCAAAATTTAGAATTTAAAAAAAAAAACCAAGAAATAAAATTCATCAAATTCTTCATTGCGTATTACTACTTGTATTTCTAACGATCAGGTCACTATGTAAACTCATGTTATATATGAAATATATTACAACTATAGTATAGTCATAAAGAAATGCTGCTTATATTCTATACGGTATTCCACTACACATAATATAAATAAACACTACATTTTAGTTACCAAAAAGTTTGCATTTTATATACAGAGTATTCGCCGAGAAGATTCACTACTTACAAAAATTACCTTGTAAATTTGGTGGTATGTGAAGTTGCACCATCTTATTGGAACCACGAGTGTTAATTTACATCAAAGCATCCAATTCTGACGTCTGAAAATTATCAATCATATATTAGGATAACGTAGCACGGTGTCAAATTGATGTATTGTTTTGAACAATTTCTAGGTCAGCAGCAATATTTCCATCTGATCTTTTCGAAACGTTGTTATCCATACTTGTACTTATCTAATACATAGATATTCTTTCTACAAAATCTTTCATAAAATGATAAATAATTGTTGTTGATATTTCTAACCAAAATTTCACGTAATATTCTAGTCGTCACAATAATTGGTGAAAACACGTTGGTTTTATTGAGTATTTTTCCATAATAAATTTTCCACATCCACACATCACGACTTCTAAACTATCTGTCAGAATTCATGTATATCAAAATGGTGACGAAACAATGTATAGTAAACATTCCCGACAAACCCCCTGTATATGTATAACAATGGGTTTTCATGTACAAAAAAAAACTGCTATACATTGTTAATGTATAATTTTCATATATAAAATAAAACCAAAAAATTATGGTTGCATAATTTTTCATGTTTTAATAATTATAAAATATTAAAATAATTATTCAACTTTTATAACAATCTCATTCCAATCACATTACATTATTATATATTATATGTTTAGTATTGTATGCACGCAGAGGTGATTTATTTTAAATTAACATCCACATTCTAAATATGTTATAATACAATAAAATAGCTTAACATTTTTTTTACTGTTATATGAAAATTGTTGTGGATATAATTTTTTTGGGCATTGGGAGACTATTTTAAAACCGAATATTATATTATATTATATTATATATAAAACATATATTGTATCGGGTCATAGTAATAGGTCAAACCGTTCAAACGTCAATATCGCGATGGTAACCACTGTTGAATATTTTAGGTATCAACTGAAAATGGGAAATAAATATTAAATTATAGGACTTCTATATTATAATTCATACAACCATAAATGACATCTATATTTGTTGCACAATTAAATAAATTATAAGATGTCTTTAATTTGATGTTGATGACACCAAACAATTTTAGTATATATACACATATTTATCTAACAATAATTATTGGAGCATTTAAAATGAGGCAAACTAAAAAGTTAAAAATAAAATAAAAATAAACAACAGAGTTTTGTAAAATAAATAATACATGGCATTTTCCGGCATATGGAATAATAATAAATTGGATTTAGTAATACATTCGGTTAGTTCTTGTCGGATTCTATATTTTACCTCGGTCATTATATTTTTATTAGTTTGTTACACATTTTTCCAATATTTCTATGGTATAAAAAATTTCCCTAATCTATAAAATTGAATTTTTTTTATTTCAGTAAATTTACCTGTATTTTTTATTTAATATACGAATTATATAAGACATTTTTAAATTGTTGTCACAAGAATCATTTCGATGCTAATTCGTAATTCGTGTCTCATATATATAGGAAAACAAAACCGCCAAGAACAAATCGAAAATACTAATAATATTATCACAAAAACGCTCTTTTCATATAAACAATATTTATAATAGTACAGTTTACAAGTCTACAATAATAAATCATATTCTCACCATCTAAACGCCATACCTCTTAACATATATTGTATTTATATATAAATATGTATTGTAGATAATTATAAAACATATTAAAATGAATTATTACTTTTTATAAGGAAAATAATGTTGAAAATACAAATACATTTTGTATATAGATATAAATTTACGCAATGGTGTCGTCGGTGGTATAAATATAGTCAGTCACCACTATAAAATTTGCAAAATTTTAATAGGAAATATTTAAAAAAAATTATTTTTCTATAGTTTATAAAATTCGTATTTATCACCAGCAGCAGAAAGTTTGTACGAATAAAATATGTATTTTATAAATGAAAAAAAAAACTTATAATCAAAATTGAATCAGTCAGTGTTATATATATCGCTATAATTTTTATATCATGTGTATAAATATAATGTACTTAAATAATATCCCATAGGTATATTGTGAAATCACTTTTTTTTTCTATTCTTTCTTTTATGGGTATATATTTAAAAAAAAAAAAATAAAAAATAAAAAAAAAATAAAATAAAGAACCTATTAAATTACCTATATCAATATAGTTCGCCATTGAAAAGTTTCCGTGAAAAATTCACATTATTTACCTTATACTCACACATAAACATATCAGTAAACATATATGTGTTTACAAGTGATGTATATTTAAAATATTTTACTATACTATATATTTATGTATATGTAATATATATGAAAATATAAAAGATTCTACATTTTATATATTTATTGGTCTTATTTATATTTTACGTTAGAAAATAAAATTATACACTGCGAGAAAATAAATTCAAGTAATATTGGTTATACCTATATTCAGTGGCATTGCGTTCATGTAAGCAAGTTAAACAGTGTTTACCATATAAAAATTCTTTTTCAACGAATATTTTGTATCAATATTTTTGATACGGAATATATTTTACATATAACTGGTTAAAGTTTATTACAGTTTTTTCTTATGTTATAAAATAAAATATAGGTAAAATATCGCAAATATACTTTCCATATACAATTAAATTATTAAATATAAATTATATGTAATAAATTGATATAAACTATAATTAAAATGTAATAAATAAAAGTGTACTCACCAATTCACTTTTCCCCAAATTAACAGCAATAGAGAAACGGGTAACAGATGTATGAATATTCTACACATACAGTTCAATTTGCAATTTCATTTCACAAATAACAAAATCAAACCGCGACACACATTTGGAATATCGCTAAAAAGACCAAAAAAAGAAATAAATTAATTTTATTATTATAATTATTAGGTAAATTTAATAAATATATCAAATCAAATAAAAAATATTTATTTTATTACTTTTTTTTCGAAATAATTTAGTACAATAAAATAAAAATAAATACAAAAACGCATCAACAAGAACAGCAACAAGAACAACAACAATAAATGCTATATAAAAATTCGTGTCACCGCGGCGTCACACAGAAACAATCGCGTTTTTTTTTTTTTTTTTGCGCATGCATATAGGAAAAAGTCAAAATTGAATTATTAAAAAACTAAAAATCTATACCATCTTTTTCAATAAAATTAATTGTTGAATAATTTGATAATTGTTGTGAAACAAATAAAATAAAAATAATTAAAACAATTACAATATTTAAATAATTTAATGTATAAAATAGAAATAAATGAGGAGCACCACTTATGCACATCATTAACACAAAAAAGGGAAAAAGAAAGTTAAAATTTACTGGTAGGCATTTTTTAAAGACACACTAACTAAACACTGTAATAATATTTGGAAAATAAAACTTAAATAATATTAAATATTAATATTCGGTTTATAAATTTAAAATAATAGATTATCTAATTTACATTAATTATTAAATATTAAATAATTAAATGGTTAATATGCAATTTTTTTTTTTTTCCTATTTTGCATTTACTACGACGTGACTGACACAAGAAAAACAAAAACTAGCAATAATAAAAATCGAAATTATAAATGTGACATAAAAAAATTGATGACACATGAGAAAAGAAAAAACAATTGAATTTATTTCGGCTGAATAAGAAATTCGAATTTATTTTTTATTATTATTGTAATTTTATTTATAATTTAACGAATTTTCAAATTTAAAAATTTTATTTTATTTTTAAAACACAAATAAAAAGTGTATGCATTTATTTATTGAATGCTTAAATCAACAGGGAAATTGCGTATTATTTAGAAAGGAGAATACATTTGAATTCAAATTTAATGGATCACTGTGTTTTGAAATCTATTCCAATAGAAGTTGTCACTGACGCTTAATGATGTGTTAATAATTTGATGTACTTTTTTACAGTAATGAAATTTGCTTACAAAATTAATTTATCGAATTTGATTTTATTTAATATTATTTAAATTTTTGGCATTAGATAATCTTGAGTTTTAGCTTGTTATAATGGATTTGCTTTTCTCGTATGTACCAGGCAAGACTGTCGGACTTAAGCACGATGTCATTATAAAGAAAAATCAACTATATACCGCATAAACATGAATTCAAGGAAAAAAAAAAAATCATTGACATAAACTGGCTGCAAACAAACAAAAATTAAATAATAATATCTTTATCACAGTAAAAATGTTTCATTACATCCAATTTCGGTTATTGCATACGCATATGGCTCTGCGTAGCTGTTATACATTAATTTATGAGATGATAAATTTTTTTCTATAATTGTAATTCTAAGAAATGCAGACATCATTTTAGTTAGACGCATGCCGTTCATTTTTTACTGTGTACAAATATGTATTGTAAATACTATACCATATATATATAATATACAATTTCTAACTAAGGGGTGTAAGCTGCTTATTTTCAAATGAGAATTCAGTTCATGTGCTTAAGCAATTTCAAATGTGGTTTTTTTTTTCTATTTTAATTTTTTTCGTGTCCTTATAAATTTAAGGCTATTCGCGTGAGCAAAAAAAAACCATTAATTTAATGTGATTTTTAATTATTGCGTGCGCATTTTTACATTGTTTTTATTGTGTACATAAGTGGATCGAAATATAAAGGTAAGTTTTAAGAATTGAATAAAATCCGCATTGAATTATTCTAAATGTTTATATGTATACACATGTACACGTATATACACGGCATAGTATGCAATTATGTATATAGCTCTCTATACACATACCAGAAATTATAATATATGTAGACATATTTTTTTACAAAATTACAATGTTCATCGACTTTTTATAACTAACATATCTGAATTAGTATTAGCTAGATATTATACCATAGACTCTATAGTATTACTTATATGAAATATTATATATGAAAATTTATATAATTAATATTGCACATTTATGTACATATACTTATAATATGGTACATATATATATTCGTGTATTCGGTATATATATGGTATTTATAATTATTCATAGTTAGAACATGTATAAAATGTTTATATTAATTACTTGGATGCATGTATACGTAGAATTGTGTACACGTACGTACACGTATATAAAATAAATAATAACAATAAAAAAAATAATATATATTTATTTATTTAATTAATTTTCTTTTAAATTTTTTTTCATTTTAATATATATTTTCTTTAATTGTTCTAATAACACCACTTTGTATTTCTTGTATTTTCAGTAATGCAAATTATTAATATAATATAAATAATTTTCACTCATTATAATTCACAGTTTTTTGCTTGTGCTGTGGGTTTAATCAAGAATAATGTATAGTTTCTGAACTTGAAATTGTAATACTCGTATTAATTAATTGGAGAATTTTCAGCAATATAAAACAATTAAACGCATCTTTTTGTATATAAAACATAATGAATATATATAAACTATTCATCAAAGAAAGTTAAAATTTTATTATATTATTTTATTTTTAACTATCAGCCCTCAAATACCGTAAGAAAAAGGAAATTATAACATAAATAATTTCCTTCAAAATGTTTAATACGAAAAGTTACTACTAAAATTGTTAAAGTTGAATCGTAGGCTTTATTTTTTAAAGCGTGCCTAGCGAGTATTATGACCTAAGTCGTATAATCTCAAAATATTGTTCCACTATAGTTTTGGTAAAACTTTGATTGTGTTCATTCAAATTCCTATATAGACTTATTTAATATGAATCAAAATGTATTAAAAAAAATATTTAAGTTCAAATAATTTCATACAAATCATAATTAACAAAATCGATTTTCGATTTTGATTGTCTGTTATATTTATAAAAAATTTCCTATTGCCATGTTTTCAATCGTCAAGTGGTGATGAGTATACAGAATATGTAGGACATAATCGTAAAGAATATTCATGTGTCATATTAAATGGGTTCGAGTATCAGTTTCACTAAAATTAAACTTTGTTGCAAATAACATTCCATGTTTAGTGCCTAAATTATGATCTCGATCATCGATTTGAATACACATCATAATCAATAATAATACACTGTTCAAACACAATAAATTTCTGAAAATTTCTATAATATAAGGTAATCTTTTTTGAGATAAAACCCATAATTTTCTCTCAAACATCTTATGGTCATATGCATGAGACAGCATCTTTGATTTTTGTTTACAGTTGATTGCACATGAAACTCTGAACTCAAAACATTAAGATAATCGATAATCGATAATCGGTTTTTCAGTCATTGTTTGTCATAATGAAAGGGCGGATAAACTGAATGCATGTGTAATCGAAGGCGATTTGAAATGGCGCTTCCATCAAACTGGGTCAGAAAATGTACATAGAAAAATTCAACTCAGTAGTTCAACAAAAAAAAAAAAGGTAAATGGAAGATTGCACGTTATCTAGTAGATTGTTAGCCACACGAATGGGTTTAAATACAATTCACTGAGAATAGGTACTATGAAATAACGATTAGGCATTAAGATTTCTGTAGAGTATGTATGGAATAAAGGAAAAAAGAAAATGTGTCCTGTTTAACATAGCATAAGAAAAATACTCCTGTATATACTGTATGGGCATGTGATACTTTGACCTAAAGACTTAAATTGCTTAAAATCAATACATTATACACTTATACATATACTATTTATGATAACATTAAATATCAACTTAATAATATATTCAAAAACTTTTCATCTATAAATTCAACCATAACCTACACCTACAATTTTTGAATTATTCGGGAAATGATACACACATATATTTATTATTTAATATAAAGGATATATAATATTGTATGTATATATATTATGTGTTTATAGAGTTCAGAGTAAGATCGAATATATTTTTGTATATAAGATATAATAGGTGTACAAATATGACTTGAAAGTTTGTTCTGTGTTCTTTTTTTTTTAAATATAATTATATAAAATATGCAATATACCATATTCTATATTATTGATGGCATCATTGTCTATACAACCTTTTCCAATAATAGAAAAAAAATCTCTTCATATGATGTGGTCCAGTATTTGCTGACTTTTACCAAAAAATGTTCTATATAATGTCTTGTGTATATAAAACATTTTATCGTACTTTTTGAATATTATGTAATTTATAGATATCCAAAAACCATACTTTTGAAGTGTTGCAATCAATTTCCATATGCAGTTCTACGGTTCTCACAATATACTTTTGACAAGCATTCGATGGGTTTTTCGGCTTGTTATTTAAATGAAACAAAAACCAATAAAGCGTACTGCATAAAGAACATTTTCAGTGCACATAAGATTTTTAACTTTATTTTCCGGATAATTTCATCTAAAATATTTGTCAATTACGTAACGTCATCATTATGTGCGGTGAGAGTAATTTTTTGTTGATACGACAACCCATATTTGTACACCCATTACACATATTTATATATATAGATAAATTGGTAATTTTATATGTAAAAACTTTATAAATATTATTGATCGAATTTAAAACCAAGTTTATGTATAAAATATATATGGTATGCATGCATTCATATACAGATACACGTATATAAGTAATAGGTATATATACCATATATTATACTTTATATGAAATTTATATTCCAATAATACACCTTCATTATCATGAATTTTATTCCATTCAGTATCGGGTCATTATTTTGTCTTTAATGCTTCGTGTTGAATTTTTATTTTATATTAACCTTCATAAAATTATTCCATCCACATTATGTATATCTATATTTTATGTTTATAATGTAATATGAAAACGATGTTGTATATATATATATATATATATATATGGTATATATGAAAAGCCTATTTATATATAAATGTATATCATTATTTATACTTTTTTCATCCTTAATAAATTCATAATGCAAAAATGAAAGTATACATTTATTTAGTATCTTCTTGTACAATATAAATATATAGTGGGAGTGCATATGCATGCATATGAACAAATCTCAGTGGTCTTATTGCAAAAGTGACTTGAGACAATAATACAATTATATATTTATAATTTAATGTCTTTAATGAAATTATTGAAAACGTAAAAACAAAATCCAATAAAATTGAGTTCGTCTACAAAACCTACTCTGACATTGATTAATATTATATAACATGTACATACAACACCACTGACAATTTCTATTTTGTATATCCTCTACGTGGAATATAATAATACATTTTCGAACTTGACCTATTTCAATGTTTATAATTAATTTATATTTATAGCCGTATATGCGATTGAATTATATTGAATGAATAAATGTACAATATATAGGCGAAACCTTATTTATATGATACAAATAGTCAATCATATATATATGTATATTGTAATATGGATATTTTTTTCTTATAAATTATATCCTGCAAATATAAATATATTTCTTTTATTGATTTTTAAAATATTTTTCAGAAATATATATTTTAGTTTATATTGTAGTATATAAATAATGTACATATATAGAGCGTACAAAGTATCCGCTTGAATAATATTACCACCATATATGTACATTGGAAAATGTAATATTTTTAGATTTTTAATATTACGCCCGCAATACGTGTAATACATAACACAAAATACAATGTCAATAAATTTTATATTATTCAAAGTATGGTATATAATATGGTGTGACGATGTGTATAAATAAAGTAATTTCGTATAGGTATTATAAAATAGATATTACATATACCATTTATATTTGGAAAAGAGTTTGTACCATTGTCGCAATATACTTTATTCTTTTAATCCATATACAAACTTTCATATATAATTAGCGTAAATTTTGCATTATTTTTAAAACATTTCAGAAAGTGTATTTATAATGCGCATCAAATACAAGAATTAATAAATAAATTATAAAGACGAATGAATTTTAGATACATATACAATAGTTAAAACTATAAGCTTACTGAATTTCGAATAGAAAACGCAAAAGTTTTATAGCCAAATTTCAAAAAATTGTATGATTCTATTTTATCTTATTAATAATATATATATAAAAAAAAATCGATTTTATATTAAATTTTATACTTCGTTATTTATAATCATTTCGTTAAAAATTGTCTTCATTTTAAAAATTTATGAGGCATCATTTCAATAAAAGCTCTTTATTTTACATAATATTGAAAATAGAATCAATTTGATAAAATTTATACTCTTTTATTATAAAATTTAAAACAGATATTTTCTTAACCCTTAAATACTATGTGGCTGTAGTCATAAATATATCTGAAATAGTTATTATATTTCAGAATTTCCGTTGTAAATAAAGATAACAATTGAAAGATTATTATTTTATACAAATTTAATATCTGGAATCTGTTAAAAAAAAATTAAAAAAAAAGTACACAATATTAACCTAAAATCCTTTTAAAAAATGATTCATTTTAATATTTGGTCAAAACATTTCTAAATATATATCGTTCATTTATCATTGGTACCACCGCGCCCGCATTGCGTTTTAAGTTTTGCAACTTTATAAATTTAAATCGATCAATTTTCTTATTCATTTCATCTTTCAAAACCAATAATCTCTTAATAATAATTTTTTTCTATCGATACCATTAATAAATTTAATATAATTTTAACTATGACTATTTTTATTAATAAATTAATTTCAATTATATTATGAAACAAAACAATGAATCCATTAACTTAATTGTCACTTACAAGTTAGATGGTATATAGAGATATAAATAATAGATACCATATATGAATGCTCTATTATAACGTGCACACCGAAACCCTTTTCGGTTGAAACGTTCAATCAGAGGCTATTAATTTTTTTATTACTTCCAAAAAAATTATGAAAATGATTTTAAATTTACGACTAATCAAAATATAACATATTGTTATATATATTTTATTTTTTTTAAGTCATATATTGCTCCAAGTGGATCTTTGTGTCATCAAATAAACCTTTCATTACAACCAAGTTGGTAAATTACTGCGCCGCATGGGAGTATATAACAATTTACCAATTGTATTGCAATTAACGAAAGAAACATCTGTGTAATACTATTATTTTTATATGAGTGATTAGTCTATAGTGATGTGTGTGTGTGCAGACATTGTTAATCTTTGAATAGCGCGTCCATCACAATATTTTCAAAGATATTCGTTTTCTTTTTATTCCATAAGCGAACAAATGGTCACCCAGCAGAAAAATTTCAGTATAAAAATAAATACCGAAAAATTTCCTATGAAAAATAGCGGAATTAAACCTGCTATATTTTATCATTAATAATATATATTTCGGTGCCGTGCCACTGCGCTACATATTGTTATATATTTATTTTTAATTAAATAATTGTAAATTCTAATTAAAAAATTATATATATATATTTAAATTAAGAGTTATATGAAATGGATGTTCGTCACTCGGTAACAATAAAATTATTGTTAATTTTACGATAATTATTTGAGTTCAATAAATTTTTGTCCAAACGTTTCTCGTATTTTCGTCACCTCGGCCAAAAAAATGACTGTTATATTAAACAATATTTGTTCTGTCTACATATAATTGAATTACTCACAAAATAAAAATGAGGATGTTAAACAGATCCGTGCATGATAAGCTATATGAAATTATGAACTACTAGGAATTATCATTTTATATTTATAATTATTCAATTTCATTAGAAAATTATTATAACCTAAAAATTTTATTTAAAAATCAAAACTTATATGTGATTTCTAAATAAAGTTTATTTCTATAGGGGTTAAACATAAAAACATTAAATTTCATTACATGATCTTATATTTACATATACCTTATATGTATAGTGTCATAATAATAATTTCACTTTAATAAAATTAGTTTTTAATCTAAATTTTTAGTTATATACACATTGCATATATATGTATGTAATCAAATGATATGTTACATAACGTTATGAAACTATTTCAATATGCATATGTGCATATTTATATACTTTCATCATCATCATCATGATGTATATTCATATTTGTATATTATGTTATGTATATAGGGTATACCATATTTACATGTATGTTCATATGAATTTACACCTTTAATATCGATCCATTCCATTAACATATATGTTATGTTATATATATATACAATATGTGAAAGGCATATACATAAGTAATACACGTATTATATTATTATTATATCTATATATATATTATATGTACACAAGTATATATACTAATTTTATAAGTTATACATTTCGTTTTATGTAATAAAACTAGTTTATATTATATATATTTTGAAATAACACCAATGCTTCGCAATATATATCTATATATGCTGCTATATATATATATTGTTCATATAAATATATGTAAATGTAAAGTATATCATGTATAAAGTTCTTCATCATAGATATATAAAATATTTTTAAAATAGTTAAGTGCATTTTCCAGACTGTATATATTCAATATTTGTGTATATACAATATTTTATAAATGAATAATTTGTAGTATAGGTATAGGAGTGACCGGGGCTGGGGCTCTGCAATCAGCTGAACCATGGATTAAATGAACCATTTAATAACAATGAAAATTGTTCACGAAATTTCATTAGGTGATCGATTGGTTGATTGATTCATTTAATATAATTGTTTATTTTTAATATTGAAAATAAATTTTACAGTACGATTAAAAATTTCTATATACTTTTAAGTAATTCACAATTTTTATTTGTATTTTATTTTTGCTTTATCCAGTAGATAGATGGGCTATATCAAAAATCCGGGTGGATTATTAATATTATTTGCCATGAATAAAATTGACGCGATAAAAAGAAAAATTAAAATATAAAATATTAAAATGAAAATTACATTAATTAAGTTAATTTGTATAATCTCCACGTTATGATTCGCATGTTATGGTTTAACATTTTCTTAATCGTAGTTAATTATTTAATTATAATAATCAATTTTTGATGAATACGATCTGTGAAAATGGGTTTGAATTAAAAAAATTTCCTTTTTATAATATATATAATTAAACAGAGTATAAGTTAAAAAAATTATTTTCGAAAATACAAGACAGTAAAAAGTGCATCACATAACCTCGTTCACTCCTATCTTCTACACATATACATAAAAATATATATATAATATATTAAAAATCTTTGCCAAATTGTAAAGTTGAATATAATTTATTTTATTTATTTTACTTAAGGTTTTTTTTTTATTTACACACTTTCAAATACATTTATATTTATTTATTTATAACTTTATATATTTATTTTTTTTCACTATATGCTTTTGCTTTAATATATATTATTGTTAAAACATATTTATGGTTTCGTGTTGACCTGACATTCATTTACCACATATCACCGCAGCAATTTCTATATCAAAAATTTAAACTACTATCACACAGTGAAATATAGAATAGCAAAAAAAAAACAAAAAAGCAAAACAAAACCACAAAAAAATACTTATAATATAAATATTCTTTGCTAAATTGACGATTCAATTTAGAATAATAAAAAGGAATATATGTATGTTCCCTAGTAACACTGTCCGTAGTTTGTCCGCAAAATGTCCGCAGTTTTAATCCGAGGAAATATCTATGGATTTCTTACGGATGTCTGCTAGAATTTGATATGATGCGGGCAACGCAGTCCATGGATTTTTATAAAAAATATCCTTGGATTATTTGAGTATATTTCCGATGATAATTTCTACGGATTCTCCTTAGAAGTATTTTTCGTTACTATTATTCCACAGAATATCCATTGAATTTATATTCATATTTTTTGTGAGCAGATCCACGGATATTGACAAAAATATCTTTGGATCGTCCATGTATATAGTAATACCCGTGAATTGTCCATATTAGCAGAATAAATTTTCTTATGACGATGATGTCAAATCGAGGTTTGATTCCGTTTTTTTCCGATAGACCAGAAGTTCTATGACCACGGAATGAAGATGCTGAACGATGGCAAAAATTCATCGATTGTGCATTTTTTTTGTAATAAACAAGAGCAAAAAACCGTAGACAAAATCTATGAAAAGTCTTACAAAATTCCTAAGAAATATTTGAGTTGCTGCTTGTTTTTGTTACAATAGCACTCTTTGGACAAATTCCAATATATCTTTTCCATGGAAAATATGTGGATTTTTTCCACGGATATTTTCCTCATTTTTCAAAGTACGGACAAATTGTTACTAGGGTTATTTCATTATATATTGCAATATACAATATATATATAAATAGAATACCATATATATAATAATATAATTTTATTGATAATCGTAACTTGAAATTTATATGCAATTTCAGAAACAATAACAAAACATAAAACAATGGAATATTTATTAGCAACAAAATGTTTTATTTAAATATAATTATAAATGGTTGGTGGTCATATTACTATATTTATATATATATAGGGTAGTACTTTTAATATCCAAACAAGCCTATGTAATCGAAAACTTTTTGAAAACGTTAAGTTATATTACATATATATTAAGTATAGAATATTTTACAATACTTTTGTTAATAATTTTCAAATATCATATACAATATATTACCACAAATATTAATTAATTTGTATGTTACTGTGAAATTACAAGAAATTGTGTCATATCATGTATAGTTAACTGTTCGGTTACATATGACGACTGCACTACCCTATACCTTATTGTATACTTTTTGTACTAAAAGAGAAATAATACTTGTAAAATATTTATATGTACACAAAAAAAATACGTACAAATTTTGAATCGCTCCACATTTTACAAAAGAATGGTATTGTTTTTAATAATAAATTATATATTATACGTTGAATGAGGAAACATTTGTACTCGTCGTATATATGGTATGTTATATGAAAAAAAATATAAAATAAAAATTAAATACATTACAAAATATCAAAGTTTTTCTTGCTTTTAGCGATATTTCGTGTAACATATTGCAAAATAATTTGCTTTATTTTATATCAACATTTTACATTTTTTTTCCCTTCAACAATACAAAAACATTAACGTACAATTTTTTTTTTTTTTTTTTTTTTATTTCTAACAACTTTTTTATTTTATGGTCGTATAAAGCAATTATTGTTGTTTATAAAAATGTTTTATTATAATTAATTATATATAGAGAGTTTTATAAGAATTAAATATACAATAATTTATTTCCAATAGAATTTTTGTAATTTTTAATATTTTATTAATTATTAAACAAAGTTTTAATCGATTTTTTGATTGCAAAAGAATTGCTATATAAATTAAGAATGATCAAATCTATATTCTATACAGTTACTCAGATTGGGAGTTTGTATACGGATACTTTTTAAATTTCAAGGTTACTGCATTCGACTAACAATCTCCAGTTTACATTTTATTTTGGTTAACTTGGTATCGGTAAATGCTGTAACATTTTTCCAACTTTTTAATAGCTACAAACATATTTTTACTCTTTAGAGGAAGCAATGTGCTCACATATATATATAGTGGCGTTGAGTGCATGTAAACAAGGTAAACATTGTTTACCATAAAAAAAAATTCTTTTTCAACGAATATTTTATATCTATATTTTAGACACTGGCTGTATTTTATATATAATTGGTTAAAGTTTATAACAGTTTTTTCTTATGTTATAAATTAAAATATATAACTAAAATATCGCAAATATACTTTCCATAAACAAATAAAATCATTTATATTAAAATATAATAAAACGATATAAACGATAATTAAAATGTAATAATCAAAAGTGTACTCACCAATTCACTTTTCACCAAATTAGCCGCAATAGAAAAACGGGTAACAGATGTATGAATATTCTGCACATACAGTTCAATTTGCAATTTCATTTCACAAATTATAAAATCGCACTGCAACCCAAATTTGGTATATCGCTAAAAAGACAAAAAAAGAAATAAATTAATTTTATTATTATAATTATTAGGTAAATTTAAATAAATGTATCAAATCAAATTAAATATATTAATTTTATTACTTTTTTTTCGAAATAATTTAGTACAATTATAAACATAAATACAAAAACGCATCAACAAGAACAGCAACAAGAACAACAACAATAAATGCTATATAAAAATTCGTGTCACCGCGGCGTCACACAGAAACTATCACAATTTTTTTTTTTGCGCATGCATATAGGAAAAAGTCAAAATTCAATTATTAAAAAAATACAAATCTATACCATCTTTTCCAATAAAATTAATTGTTGAATAATTTGATAATTGTTGTGAATGAAATAAAATAAAAATAATTAAAACAATTACAATATTTAAATAATTTAATGTATAAAATAGAAATAAATGAGGAGCACCACTTATGCACATCATTAACACAAACAAGGGAAAAAGAAAGTTAAAATTTACTGGTAGGCATTTTTTAAAGACACACTAACTAAACACTGTAATAATATTTGGAAAATAAAACTTAAATAATATTAAATATTAATATTCGGTTTATAAATTTAAAATAATAGATTATCTAATTTACATTAATTATTAAATATAAAATAATTAAATGGTTAATATGCAATTTTTTTTTTTTTTCCTATTTTGCATTTACTACGACGTGACTGACACAAGAAAAACAAAAACTAGCAATAATAAAAATCGAAATTATAAATGTGACATAAAAAAATTGATGACACATGAGAAAAGAAAAAACAATTGAATTTATTTCGGCTGAATAAGAAATTCGAATTTATTTTTTATTATTATTGTAATTTTATTTGAAATTTAACGAATTTTCAATTTTAAAAATTTTATTTTATTTTAATAACACAAATAAAAAGTGTATTCATTTTCTTATCAAGTGCTTAACTCAATTTTTATGTAATTGGATGAAAATAGTATTTGTTTACCTAATCGAGCACCTAACTTGTAAATGTTAGTACATTAAATATATTATGCGATACATTAGAATTTAAAAAGGATGATAAATATGTTTCTTTTTTTATGTGGTCAATAAAGATGTAGTTGTAATTAATAATTTCAACCTAATATAATGACCGATCCAGTTATTCACCCGTGCTAATGTATAATATTACGTAGCAACGATGTCGAAAAGTTCTAAATTATGCAGAAAAGATTATTTAAAATATAATGAAAATAAATAAAGTATTTTATAAACGAAAGAATCTATGCGTTTTTACAGAATTTCTGCTTATTATTGTGATTTCTATCAGTCATTTCATCGTTTTTTAATATAAAAATTATTGCTATCATTGAATTTTTCAAAAGTAAGTTTGATCCGCATATCCAAAATTTCTATTTTCAGCTATTAAAAACTGTTTTACTTTTAATAGGAAAATTTCTGCTGCAAGAGTATCGATATAAATTACTGACAAAACCAAACAGAAATATATATACTTATATCGACGATACTTCTTTTACAGAGATGAAAACTAGCATGCTGTTGTATGTGTATATACTCGCTGAATTTCCACAATGATCGAAATCTTCTCAAAAACCCCATAATCATGAATGAGGTTTGTTGAAAAAAAAAAATACTCAAAAATGTTTGTGACAATTGTTATACATATGTGCAAAAAAAAATGTACTATAAAATGTAATTACTCTAAACGCCCATATAAAATCCCTTGGCACAACATTTTCATCGTTTCTATACACACAATCAATCCTTTGATGTTTCACTTTTTAAAATAAATTCCATATACAAATATATATATAAGTTATTTCAAGATGCGTTCCACTAAATAATTTACAACAAAATATAATATAACAAATACCAGCTCGCATATGGTTCATGCATGTTTTTGAATATTTCAAACATATATACATTTACTTGCACATATGATATACGCGGATACGAGGATACATACAATAGTTCAAAGGAAAAACAAATATCATATTTTATTATAAAAATATATGATTTTAAAATTTAAAACAATTTGTCTTTTGAAAAAAATAAAAAAATAGAGATAATAAAAAAAAAAATACGTGACATTGACACATTTTACAAAACGTAATAAATATGTGTATGTATTTGTATTTTCTTCAATTGACTGACTATATTTTTTTTTATATTTTTCGATAATGTACATGCTTCCTTCACATTGTGTACATAATATTATACAAAATATATATTGTATATTTTATATTTTTTGTATACATTTTACTCTTAAAAATTTATTACACCAATTTCAAAAGAAAAGATATAAAAGCCCTTTTTTTATATAGCTTTTCGTTTTTATCAGAAATGTCGTTTTTTTATTTTCTCTGCTCACACATGTACCTAGCTATATTTCCTTTTATAAATATACATATTTGCATACACAAACACATTTACATATGCATATTATATTAACAGATAACGCCGAAATACATTATTTAAAATCGAAATAAAATTGAGATATAATATTATATAAATTCAAAATAACATAAAATGTATGTAACTTGTACATGTGATTATTAATATTATACACATTAAAATACTTTATGTAATACGAATATACGAATTTCTCCAAAATATAAGATATATTGCATATACATAAATGGTGATATATATGTAATAGATATATGATGTTGGTATATATAATTTAAAATATCATCTTCATCCGAAATCTTAATCTTTCTTGATTCTTTATATTACTTTCACATAAGATTTTATTACATTTTACACAGAATTTTCCATATTATTATATATAGCATTAATTTAAAAAATATCTCTATTAATAATAAAATTTTGTGAATAATAACAAATCTTTCATAATATACATGATATAAGAATAGCCTTAAGGATAATAAAGTTTTTTGATTATATGTATGTATGTATGTATGTAAATATGAACAGAAGTAAGATGTGAAATATGTTTATAATAATATGCTCAATGTTAATAATTTGTTACTCACTATACTAGAAAACATATAAATATATATGAATATTTAATTTAATGTATTTTATAATTTCTTCAAATATGCGTATACATACATAAATGGTAAATTATATTATAATCTGTCTACATAATTATTTCTTTGACAAAAAATTTACACTAATACAATATAATTATATATATTTCAGTTAAAATATTGTAGGTATATACATTTACGTTGTTCTAATAACAAGATAAGATAAGATATTGTCTATTCAAAGAATGCATTTATAAATATACAGTTAAGTAATATAGAAATAATAGATTAAATTTTATGTAATTATTTATATGCAGCTAAACAATTTTACAATAACTTTGCACATGCACTCGCGATAATCAGATAAATGTTACTATTGGATCAAATTTTGTCCATTGAGATGTGATTTTATTACAAGAATTCGAATAAAATTGACATTTCAAGGATATGGATATTTTTTAAAAATTGAGCATGCGACACCTTATGTTTTACAGATCAAGACAATAAATTTATAAAGTTAAGTTTTGAATTGATTGTACATTCGATGTCTCATGAAATATTTTAAATTAAATCAATTCAATTAAAATTTATTTTAATATCAAACTATTAAGTAATTTAAAATTATAGGAAACAATTATATAAAATTGAAAGTACACACCCACATGGCAGAATATTTTTAACTCTATATTATGGAGCACGCCCGAATTCAAATTGGTAAATTATTTGAAATAAACTCGTTCCTTGTAACTTATAAGCTTTATAATAATTAATAATTATTTCTTTTGGACATGAGATCGTCGCATGTAAAATCGTGGAAATGCCGTACACATAACTTCAAAAATTAGTCTGGTAAAAATTAATAATTTATAATTCTTCAAACATCAATTCTACTTATAATTTCATGTTTGATACCTCATCATATAATGTGTCGTATATCAATTCCTTGTTTTTTTCTCCATCATATGAAATGTCGCATGAATAAAAAATCCAAAAATTATTTTTATAAAATTATTAAATTTTTGTACTAAATTTCTCGTTTAATTCTCTTTCGGCTACGTGGCGTCACATGCATGTATACTTCCCAAACGTACTTTTACAATGTGTGCATACTTTAAATATCCTTGATATGTAAAATTAATATAACTAATTCACTTACACATGCGGTATCGGATGAATAATTATTAAAAAATTATATATACTTGTAATATCCTTGAAACGTCCTTAATTTTTGAACCACCAATTTTACTCGAAAATTTGTTTAATTCTCACTGTAAGTTAACACTTATCGAATCGTAACACTAGCTACTTAACCGATCTTCACGATATATATTGTATACATTTATTTATTCATATTGATATATATTGTATTTAATATTAATAATAATATATATAGAGACTGTTATAGGTATTATAAAAATTCAATAAATATGATTTGCTACAGAAACAATAGAAAATTAATTAGTTATATGACAATTATATGATTGAATAATTATAGATTTACCCAAATATACAACTATCAATTGTATATTATAAATTGATAAAGTTGAATACACTTTTTTCAAAATTAAGTTCGATATGATTTGTATATATATACAATTTTAATTTGCTTCAATTAATTTAATAATAACCACGCAGACAAGTAATAATACATTATACCTAAGATAATACTAATTTGGATTATAAACATATTAATTTCTATATCTCGTAGTATTAAAAGAAAATGAATTAATTTTCTGTACGTAAGTATTATCAGTCATTTTACAATATAATATATATTAATATATATGCTAAACAATACATATACAATGTCAATATTTATTTAAATTTGATAAAATTGAATGAATTATTTAATAATTGTAAATCGATAGAAAGATGTTCTTTAGGGATATTTTTGCTTTTAATACACATTCTAGTATTTTCAGTTTTCATAATATACTCCAAAAAATAATTGATGTATGGGTTGTACAGTACACGTAGGTATAATTTATCTTTTATAACTAAATTAATAATTATACGTTAAAATGAAATCGCAAATATTAGTTGTATATATAGAAATTGATTGTACTAATATTTCAGATACAAATGCATCTATACCATTGTAATTAATACTTATAATACTTAGGCTGTATACGAAATTGAATTTTTAACTAGCTGTTTGATAATCAGATTGATTTTTAACATTATTTTGATATAGGTAACGGCGGCTAATCAAGTAAAAAGGTTACTTGATCGTACTAACGTCAGTTTCATATTTGTTTATTTGCTGTTTTTACCTATTTTTTCAATAGAAATATTATTGAAATATTTAATTATAAATATAATATAAAATTTTTTGCTTTACGTCTGTAATTCATATTTTGTATTGAATTTTAATTTATAAACTAGCAGCTAGGTGAAAATTTAAATTCGGATACATCCTGAAGCTGCTTATCAAGCAAATGGGTAAAAATTCATTTCGGAAACTGTCTTATTTGCAAATGTTCATGTTTCTTTAACACATTACACATGGAGTTGAATTTTTTATTGATTAAATGTAATATTTAAAAAACATAAATATGATAATGTTTTACGAAAAATATCCTACAGGTGTGATTTTTTTTTTTTTCTAGATACTGTTTTTGACATCAAATTAATTTATATAAAATAGTAGCTATAATTATATGTAAATATATTTATGTATTCGCAGTTAGCTAATATTTAATAATATTATTTTATAATGGGTATTTTTTAAAATATTTATTGTCTTATATATGTCTAACAATTTATTAATTTATATAGAGATACGCAAACATTATTTCAAATATGTTGCAATTCGATTATAAAGTGGATTTAGAATTTCCGATTCAAATGTTACTGGAATACACATTTACCAAAGCAATATTTTTCAAAACTATTTCTCGCATGCGAAATCAATTCGTAACAGCAGTATACGCCATTCGTTCAACAATTTAGTTGTGTGTTTTATTTACACGATGAAATAAAAGTACCGCTCCCGTATAGTGCAGCGAAGCTGTTGACGGTTCTAAAAGCATCTATATTGGATGATGTAATTTGTTTAACTAATTCTAAAAATTATTATCTTCAATATAAAATCACATAGAGAATTTTGTTAAGTAACATGTTTGCGGCTTATAATATTAAATTTAAATTCCAATTTAAAAATATATATATGTTTTATGTACGTGCATATATTGAATATTTATACGAGCATAAATATTTATTTTTACATAATTATTCCATTGAAATTTCCAAGTGGCGTGCAATATCAATTTCCCAGGGTGCGTTGAAATATAATAATCTTTTTTTTTTTTATAAATTTAACTGCGATAAATTAGTCGCTCGTAATGAATTGGCAGATATCTAATTTTTTTAAATTCATTTTAACATTTACATTAAATATTTATTAATTTATGGAGATAAATTTTAACTCACATAATGATCAATATAGATATAAATATAGATATAGATATTTATTTTAATTACAATAAACTTTTTTTTAAACTTTTCAACAAACTCATATATATTTAAGTCGAAGGAGTATATTTCATTAATTTGTATTATTTATGAAATATTAAAATAAAATATTAATTTATTTTCATTGCAATAAACTTTTTTAATTATATTCCTTATATATAGAATATAAACTTTTCTTCAACATACTCGTGTATATTTAAAAATTTAAATGTGTTTTAATAAAAATAATTTCCTCTCCATATGAGGATGGTTGCTGAATACTCCGTTTTTATAATATATTATCATATAGGTATTGTATATCTTTATACTATTATCAAAAAAAAAAAATACTGACTAAATATTAAAGTTAAACATATTGTTTTGAATGTTAATGAGATAAAAAATAATAATTATATATTTTGTAATAATAATGATAGAATCTATAGTTCCGTGGAAACTATATATTAATAATTAATTAAATATATTGTACGAATTGAAAAAGCAACTGTAATAACATTATCAGTCATAATAATGGAATTTAGGAAGAATCTTCCTTTTGATATAATTGGTGAATTTTTTGTATACTTGAATGTGGTTACTCCACTATATTTAACAACTAGAATGTATTATAAATGTTCGGCGGTAAATGTCATAAATTCCACTTGGAATATAAAATACCTCTCGTAATTAATATTAATTAAAAAAGGTATATAATTATCTTACTTATATATAAAATATATAAGAATATATAAAATAAAATAAAGGGAATAAGGATTATTTTATAATAAAACCTAAGTAGGAAGAATGTATAAATACTATAATATATATATATAATCAAATTATTATGTTTATAGTAATAATGGCAAAGAAAAATAAAAAAATATAAATAATAATTAATTAATTATATATATAAGTATAAGTTTTATAAAGATAATTATAATACTCGTAATTAAATAAAATATATATATTTACTCACAAACAGACAATAAAATAATAATAAATTAATTTAATTATTAAAATTGCTATGAAACAGTTTTAAAAATTAAATACAATCAAAACTGAATTCAAACATTTATAATTTTCAATTTAATATGAATGAATCGTAATATATAATATAATCGTCTCTAAATAAATATATGAAATAAAATATCTTGGAAATATTCTTTGAAAAAATTGGGATATAAAAGAAACAGGATTAACAGAAATTAAATTACTATAACAAAGCACACCATAGTACCTCATATATATAATTATAGAAAAAGGTTATTATTAAGAAACTGTCAAATGAATATATTAAAATATAATTAATAAAGAATATATAATTAATTATGGAGTGTAAGTTCATACATAGAATTCAGATATTTTAAGTATCTTTTTCATTATTTATATATACTGAATATTTTATGTTTTGAATTTTGTGAAAATTGTCTTTTAAAAAAATGATAAAATGAATGGAAGTATTTTTATTTAATCGACAGTAATATTTTGTTAAATATTTAATCATTAATTGGCTGCTTTTCGCAATGTAGTACTAAATTATATTCTATATAAATAATTCAGTTTAATACCAGAAATGCCAAAAATCCAATTAATGATTAAATATATAACAAAATATTACCATCGATTGAATAAATTTAAATTTTTGTCTAAAGGGTGAAAGGCATTCATGATGAGATGATCTATACAATTCAAAAAGAATTAATAAGATCGAAACTAGCTATGTTTTGACAAATTTGATAAAAAATAATTATTAAATTTTCAATTAATTAATTAATAAAAATTTATATACAATAAGTTTCTGAAAATAAAAGCATTTTACGATTTTTAATAATAAGCATACGAAGATATATATATATATTCAATTCGAAATTAAAATCTTATCAAGCAGCTAAACTATATAGTCACCTATATTTGTAGTGCTACACATAAGTCTTGATTTACAACTATTATCTGTAAAATTTAATGTAAATAAACAATCAGAATGACAAATTTCTCGATGAGATTTTCATTTCGAATTGGATAATTACAGTCACAATACCTCTAAGCATTTCGGATTTTAAACTGTACTATGTATAGAATATGATATTATGATTTCATATATGCATTAACATGATAAATAATTGTCATATTATCATAGCTGACGGAAACCGATCCTGTATATATGCAGCACCTATATAGTTAAAATATTGTATTCAAATTATAGAAATATTAAATGTACGAATTTGTAAAACCGCTTGCATACTGCATACTGCACGATCTGTACTTTGAGACGTCACGTCACTGAAATTTCCAAACGCAAACAAATAAAGTATTAACTAACAAAAAAACATGTTCAATCCATTTGATTTTTATAAAATTAATTAAAATTTATACATGTATCATATGTGATACATGAACAATGTAACATTTAAATCTCCGGATAAACTAACCAAAATGCAACTAAAAAAAAATATTATATTTTATGAATTTCAATACTCGTCCGTCTCGTCCCATAAACTGTTAAAACATTTATATATTCATATGTATTAAATAAAAAAAAAAAAAAAAGAAAGTATATCAATGTCAAAAAATTATATTCCGGTCAATTATTTTAAATAAGCATTTAATCTTATTATGAGCACCTACGTAAACATTTTTTTGTTAACCTTTTATTTTTACAAAAACACATACCATATAACATATTTGTGTTTGTTTATATATCAAATATATATTTTATATTTAACATTTTTTTTTCCCTATTGTTTTACAAAAAGATTATTCTGTATAATATCCATAAAATGACATTGGCATCATAAAGATCCATTTAAAATATATATATATTCAGATAATATTCTCTACGTACGAACTTATATACACAAGAGTAGGTGTATATAATTATATATATTAAACATATTGTAAATATGTGTGTATGGTAGCGCACGTATACCATTTATGCATATAATAATATAAAATATATATAATTATATAGTTCATATTTATGTTATTATAATATATATTGTTTATAAATATATATGAAAATAAAATTAATGTTTCTGCGTTTATTTTTTATATGAAAAAATTGAGATGATAAAATGAGGTCGAGACATCCCATCATATATAAGAACAACCAACCAATATATATATATATAGCGACTCATCAAATATGGTACCATATATAATATAAAGGTCAAAATATGTATATATTAACATATATTAATATAAAAAGGATAAATATATATATATAAATAATTGAACATCAGCAGCGAGCGCAGGTGATACCGTAATACGCAGACATGTTAATTTTTATTTGTACATTATATAATATCTTATTATATAGAGTGTCTATATAATAATATATATTTCAAAAGTGTAAATTTTTGTTTAAATATGACATTAATTAAAAAAAAAAAAAGTGGAAAACTAATTAATTTGACATAATTCTTTTTTATATACCATATATTTAAATAAAAAATCATACGTGGAAATATATTGTATTTATATGTAATATATATGGATAATAAATTGACGGTAATGACATTATAATTATATATTATTTACACATATTAATAAAAATAAAATAAAAAGGTTATCTTAAATGACATTTAAGATTTCACACAACTGCGTGTACAGGATATGATGTAAGTAAATTAAAAACAGAATTATGAAAACATTTATTCTATTCGTTAATTGTAGTACAATAGTTATATACTACCAAAGGCGGAGTAATTTACGAAATTGGTTGTAATGCGAATTTTTATACAGTAGATGCCACATGCTCCACTTGGAGTAATATGACTTGCTATGCTATACTTAAAGTTACGGGTACGATGCTGGCTTGAAACTAATATATGCAATACAATATTTCTACATTTCTAATATTATAAAAGGTATAAAATTAATGCACTATATATATATACATCACTGCGATATATGTTTGTTGATATAATATATTAATTTTTATAATATTCAATATGATCGAAAATTATCGCATTACAGCAAAAACTTTAATGTATAATAAAAATTAAATATCTTTTCCAAAATAATGCATATATGCAATATATTTATAGATGAATAGATACATAACAGGTCTATATACATTGAACAACGTTGGTATATTATGTTACAATAAAATTACATCATACTGTGTGTGGCGTATGGACAACGGAACGAACATTACGTAATATTCATAAAGGATTATGTAAACACATCTTTATTTATACAATATATCTACTATAAAATAATAATAATAATCATCGTAATATATGTACTATACATAGTATTATACTGTACTATATATTGTGTATACATTTTAATATCATTTAATATGTTTCAATCCAATTTTTTTTTTCCTGGTACCGATTTTTATTACTTTAGTCTATATGCATTACACTCTATCAAAATGAAATCGGTATACTATATGCAATATACATATATGTATTTTTTATATAATCTTATAATACATAAAATATACACAAGTATAAAAGTATATATATATATATACGTATATGTATGTGTACATATTTATTTTATATATATACATTTGCCCATAAATACATTGTTTATTAGGTATCCCCATTATATATATAATACTATGTCTACCTACATATACACATATATATACATATGTTATGCACATATTACGTAACAATGTTTACAAAGATTTATATTCTATTTTACGTTTACTAATTTACTATATCTTTTTTGGATTATATTTTATTTTGGCAAAGACCGTCGAATATTTATGTTGTCGCAAATGTTTCTATTAATTGGACAATTTCTCTGATACATTTTTTTTTTCCTTCGTCTTTTCTATATACTGTGATTTTTTTTTATTTTTTGTGTTCTGTTCTACTATATTTGAAATCGTTAATATTATTACACGTGTAATGAATTCTATTAATTAGTCATATAATATATTACATTTGTAATTTAATTTCTTACTTTTGTTTCCATACATGAGTTTTTTGTATTGAATTTTTAATGCTTAATAAATAAAATGTTATCCTTTTAATAGAGAATGTGGTACCACCGCAAATGATGCGTTACAAAAATAAATCGGTATATTATGATATGTGTGTGTGTGTTGTGTGAATGGAAATCATTAAAATATAAGCCGATGATATAAAGATAAAATTTTAAATGAAAATACATGTGATTTTTCTTATTTATACTCAAACTTATAATAAATAATCCAAAAAACTATATATACGTAAATATAGAATTATTAATTCAATGCGGTAGCGGTAACGACAATGGTCATACATATATAACATACCATCCACAATTAATGCGTTATGTGGTTACGGTATGCGGTAATGTGGTATATATATAGCGATTCAAAAATTTGAAATTCAATAAGTGTGCCACTTACATATATATACACGGTTGAAAATTTTGAACTATATTTTTAAACTATTTTTGATTACATATAGGTCCACACCGAAGTATGATTAAACAGTAAACCCTAGAAAGTTTTAAAACCATTATAGATTAAATTTTAAACCTAAGAAGTTTAAAAATATTATTGGCGAAGTGAAAAGTTCGTTTTTTTTAAACTTCGAGCGTTTAAAATACCGAAAATATAAACTCAAGTTTTAACATATTTTATCAATAAATATTAACACCATTTTAATTTTAAAATACATAACACAATTTTGTAAACGTAATTTTATAATATTTTCTATATTCGGTTGTCGAAGGTGTTTTAATCTTCGATGGTTTAAAATACAATTTTAATCCTAACATAATAATATAATTTCTTAAAAATAATACTAAAAGTTTACAATATTGTACAAATATGAATTTGGTATGAAAATTAATCTCAAATATGTTTTAAAAATCGACGTAAACTTCGTTGTGTTTATTATTTAATATTTCTTAGTTTATAAAAAGCATGTAAAGTAAATTAATTTTGGTTTATGGATTAGTCCAAAATTTTCAACCGTGTATATATATGGGACAATATAACGTAGTGCGTGTATACAGAAACCACATACAATTCATATTAAATACAGTCCAAATTGACACGGTGACCCAAATTTTCCATTGAATACAATAATTTGAACAAATTCGCATGAATACAATATTTCCAACAATACGTTTATAATGCGACTAATTTTAAATAATAAATAAATTCTCTTACAAAATATTGTATAATACGCGAGTCTGAATTAATATTTTATAAAAATAATGACAGCACATTTCCTGATTCGAATAATAAATTAAAATTAAAAATATTGAAAGAGAAAAAACAAAAGATTCATTCAAGTGCGAATCCTAGTTTGGTGATATAAAAATTTAACTCAAAACTTTGCTATATTGTATATTTGTTTTCATATATTAATTGAACCACTCGGTAGCGCAGTTGCATAGCGCCGCAATATAAATATATATATATTATATATATTAATCATGAAATATAGCGGGTTCAAATCCGCTATTTTTTCATAGGAAATTTTTCGGTATTTATTTCAATACTTCTGCTGGGTGACCATTTGTTCGATGTTGGAATAAAAAGAAAAACGGATATCTTTGAAAATATGGTGTTGGACGCTATTCAAAAATTAACAATGTCTGCACACACATATAACTATGGGCTAATCACCCATATAAAAATAATAGTATTATGAAAACATCTCTTTCGTTAATTACAGTACAGTACAGTACACAATTGGTAAATTGTTATATACTCCCATGCGGAGTAATTTATCAACTTGGTTGTAATGAAAGGTTTATTAGATGACATAAAAAGCTCCACTAGGAGCAAAATATGACTTAAAAAAAAAAAAAAATAAAATATTAATTGAATATGTCTTAGATTTTATTATAGATTGAATGCAATATTCTATGTTTATCATTTTTAAACAATAAGTTACATATATTTTTACAAAATTCTTTACTAAATTAAATATATGTATTATAATAAATCAATACAATTTCATTTTAACTGAATTTTTTATTTACATTATCCAATATTTTTAAAGTTTTCATTTTCAGTTCGTATATTTTATTGTGTGATAAATCAATTAAATAAAGTTTAATTTAATATAACAAATACTTCACATCGCAAGTGACTATTTGAACACTGCAAATTAAAACACATCAATATATCAATAATACTTTAAAATAGAAAACAATATATAAACAGTCATCGTATGTGTTTTGCAATAAATTACAAATGACACATGAAATTGTTAAACCAATACTGGTACATTATATAAATACAAGTATTATTGTATTATATGTATACAACTTAAGAGGAATCATTTTTAGAGGTTTAATTTTTTTTTTTTGCAAATTTAAATGACAAAACCGATATAGAAAAAACCACACAATTTAAATTGTTGATATTTTAATAAAATCTTAAATTGAACATTACAATAGAATATATTTAACAATTTAATAACTATTACTCGATTTTTCACTAATTCATTTCATTATTTAAAAACTGACGCAAAATAAATATATTTTTAAAACCATTCAAAGTCACCACGAATATGTTTTAAATTGCAATATTAAATATATTTAATGTTATTAATAATACCAGTTCGCACATTTTGTATGATAAATGTTGTTGGGACCCTAAATCGAAATTGTGTAAATTTTTCGTATGTATTTCTTGTAGTGGTTGTTCATTGTGAAATTGTGTCCACTCTAAAAATCTATCCTCTTAATATTGTAAATACTTATATTGTATATAATATATATATGTACAACTCGTTGGAACTTTATATATACTCGTATGAAGTTGTAGAAAATGTAATTTAATTATTTTGTTGTATACATATATAGCGGTATGTTTTCTTATACATATCAATTTATTGTATAAGATTGATTTTAACGACACTCAATAAGAGTTTATTGTTTATAGTTTTTTGAAAAATGATATTAAATAGAATGTTTATTAGTAACATTGGGTACAGAACATTTCGTTGAAGTATATTAGTTGAGCTATCCTTATGAAATTTTTCAAATAATCTTCATCTTCTTGAAAGCTTTAAATATATGGGTATAACATTAATTGCTTAAAATATTTATTCGTTAAATCAATTTTCAACTCCTACCTATACACAAAAATCTAAATATTCCGACTAGTGTTATTCAAGAAATAGAATAAACATGAAATCATAATAATGTATACGTAAGGACATTTAATAATAATTTGTAAATATTTAGTGGGTGAAGGATTACTATATACCGAGCCGCTCTCACACATCCTAAATATTTCCATTGTTTGTAAATGGTATTAAATACGAACTTATTGGAATTTTGAACTTTAACATTTTATGAAAAGTTTTTTTTTTTTGTTGATTTAACATTCCATCGTCTAAAGATTTTTTTTCTTTTTTTTCAAATTGAATTGGCTGCATGTGGTATGCGAAAATTTTTATTCAGTACTTGTGGGTTTTATTAAATATTTCGAAAAATCCCATTGAAAAGAAAATTAAATTCATCTTTCCACTTGCTGTTATTTATTTTAAAAATTCAATATTCACAATTCAACTATTAAGGGAGTGTTGACATCGTTTAGTATGAATTTGTTTTAATTTTGTTTTACAATATATATATTTTACTTTGGGTAAAAATATATATATTGAAATTATAGTGGTAAATGTGTTATCCATATATAGAATAACTAAATAATAATATAATATATGTGAACAATTTGTAACATACACACGGACGTAAAATTGCCTTATCTTAAATCTTAAAAATTATATACAGCACATAAATTTATGCCTTATAGTTAAATTTTGTGATTATATTTATTCACCTATATTTTTAATTGATTGATGTCCTAAACATAAATGAATTCATCTTACCAATTTATTACATAGTATTAAAATAAATAAATATGATGTCAAAAAAATATAATTTATTATTTCAGAATAATATTTCTTTTAAACATTTTTTCAAATTTTAAAAATATTCCAAAAGGGGTTATCAACAAAAATCGATATATAATAAAATAAGAAGAAAAAAAATCAGGTATATATAAACTTTATCATAAATCAATCTTTATTTATATATATATATATATACCTTCATCTACGTTGCTCTTTGAAATTTGATACAACGCACAATTGTTTTTCAAGAATATCAAAATATTTTTTTATTCAACTTTGTATTTTATATTCCGTATATTCATAATTATATAAATATTATGTAAATATTGTATATTATTATATAGGTACAGGATAGGTGTATATGGTATATCTATATTTGCTTGAGATGAGTATATCAAATGGAAAATTCATTAAAGACAAAGTAAGAAAAATATATATATATATATATAAAAAGTGTATAGTAATTTAAAAATTTAATTTCGCCATGACGAGGATTAATTACAAACTTTACAATTAAGTGTATACACAAGGTAAAAAAAAGAAATACACATCAAGCAGCTTTATTACCAATACATAATCATATATTTTATATATATATATTTATATTTACAAAGATACATTTTAGTTGATTGCATATACAAATGTAGGTTTAATGAAAAATTGTCGTCTTTGTTTTATTTGAAGAAAAAATGTGTGTAGGGGTGGGTGGCTATAATGCAAAAAACCATAATGAAAGTGTAATTTTAATTTTAATATTGCTACAGTAGTAATTTAGAGTTTATTATTTTTTTGTCACTATTCAATAACAAACATAACAAAACATTCTGTTTTAAGTTTTTTGTCTCGTCGAAGGATTTCTATAGATAATTGTTAAAATCGTTTTATAGAGCATTTAAAATAGTTTGTTTGCATTACGAATACAAATCACCAATTGGATGATACGCAATTATATTTTGTTAGATACTTTATTAATTCAATTATTATCACACGTGATATATCCCATAATGTGTTGTATGGTAATATTGTTATAAATATCTGAATATTTTTTGATTCCATTAAGTAACAGTCATTGTGTAAAACAAAATGCTGAAAAATTTGTTACATGTCGCAGTACCGGAATTGAATGCGTACCGTGACCTCCACATTGAATGACATGCGCTATAACCATTATGCCTCACTTAATCACTAATAATAATAATAATAATAATAATAATAATATTATTTTTAGTATTATTATTATTATTATTATTTTGTTTTCATATCAATGTTTAATCACATAAAATACATACAAATACCTTTAATATAAATAAAATTAATGACTTGATGACACATTTTTTTTTTCTTTTATACACTCTTGGCGGTAAATATATTATAAATATTTGTAGTGAATGTAGGTATATTTTTAGCTAGACGCATATATTATTAATATATGGAGTAAAGCTTCTATTACTTTTATAATGAATTATTTGATGATAGATTCCATCAAAATAAATTTCCATAATTGTATTAGAAATTAGAAAATATATTTAGATAGGAATATACACGAGTATAGTATGAATGAAAATACCCTAATATATCATATATTTATATATTGTTGTATATAACAGAGATTGAAGAATGAACTTTATATACATATATTTATGATGAGTAATAATAAGATTTATTATTTAAATGAATTTGAAAGTTATATACAAAAAAAAAGCATTGTTTCAATTTATAATGAAAATATAATATTGGAATTAATATTTTGAAATTATTTCACCTTTAATAATATGTTTATTGTTATAATAATTTATTTATTATATATGAATTATAGACTATATATTTTAATTCCATTTTTCTTAAATACTGTATACAATATATTTTTAAACTATTGTTTTGATTTGATTATAAATAGTCTCTTTGTTTTCTATGGTCTAATATGTTATAATAGTAATTTACTTACAAAAATTTATTTAATTACTAAATAATAGCTGGTAACCGGTGCCCAATAGGAATTAATCGGTTTTAGCAGCTACATGAAACACTTCAAAATTTCACCAAATAGAGAACAATCTTATTATTTCATTGCATTCAGTCTAAATTACATGAATAAATAATTCAATGTCAGGAAAATATACTTCATTTCATAGTGTGTTGATTTTTGGAACAAATATCGATATAGATAAAGACAATCAATTTGTATATGCCCATTGTGGTTCCACTATAACTTCTACATTGTTATTTTTGGGAAAAACCATTAGGAACATGTCACTTTTTGTGCGGAGATAAATTGTGATGCTCCGTGACAATGGCCAGACATTGTTAGTCTTTAAGTATATATAGTATTAAATCTAAAATATGTTTACAAAAGATTTTCGTTCAACATAAACTAACAATAATGCGGTAATTCGGATGCATTACATTAGTTGGATGAAACTTGAGTTCGTAAAAAAATATTATGTTTTATAAAATTCATAGAAATTTTAAATATCCTTTTGAGTACTTTCCCTGGAAACAGTTTAATTTTATTTAATTGAACATGGCCAGCATAAAATTTTTGCAAACAATGAATGACTTTCAGAAACAAGTTACAATAGAATACAGATATTGTAAAAAATATATATCTGCAATTGGCTATATCACTTAATTTCGGATTACTCTGGATGACATTTTCTATAGCAACGTCGTCAATATATAATATTTATTTCAATCAATATTGAATTGGAAATTTCAAAAATATTATGAATAGGTAAAATAAAATGAAAAATGCAAAATTGTATATTAATTCTGCTCTAAATATACCTTAACCAATATTCACTGGCGACGCTTGAAAAAATATTTTCAGATTTCAATATCACTATATTTTTTTGGTAGACGAGTTGAAGGTAGACTGCATTATGAAAAAAAATTGGAATGTCCACTTAATAAATTTTCCGGAAAATCAACTTTTAAGAATTTTCATCTTTTTGTATAACTGGCCATATTTTTAACGGATTTTCATTTTTGCTATTTTACAGCATTGCAAATTATAATCAATTTTCAATCTTTCATAGAAGATATAGTTAAAATCGATTCACACGTTCAAAAGATATGACCGATTTGATGTCAATGAAATTTTATATGAAATAATGATACTGTATAAATTTTTTGTACCATTTGCTTGTTCACTTTATACAGTACCACACATTTCTTTAAAATTATCGCTGCCATCGTTTCAAAAATCATGGTCGTATCTATTGAACGTGTGAATCGATTTTAAAAATCTTTTCTATGAAAGATTGGAAATTGATTATAATTTGCAATGTTGTAACCAAAAATCCATTAAATTTGTGGTCCGTAATTAAAAAAGATGATAATTCATAAAAATCGATTTTCCGGAAAATTTAATTCGGTGAACACCCAATTTTTTTTCATAATTTAGTTTAATTTCACCCAGATTATAAGAAAAATATAGAGACATTGAAAACTGAATGCTACTTCTCAGCACTCGCGCCACCGCCAATATTGTTTGGGTAAAATTTCTGTTTATTATAAATTGCATTTATTAAAGTAATTAAAAATCGATGTTGCAGTATATGCAAAAATTCTGTGTCTATTTCTGCTGCAAGAGTATAGAAATTCTTCCGTTAACTTCAAATAGAAATTAAATTAAATTAAAGTGATATTATACATGTACAGAACATGCCGCATCGTCAATTTCATACCATAGATTTACACAAAGTTTATATAAAGAACTTATGTAAAATGTTACACCATGTACAGGTGTAATGTCATAATTTATTAAAGGTTATTTATTTTATATAAAAATCTGTCTATAAATGTACTTTAATTATTATTATTAATTTATAATAAATGTATTTCATATTAAATTTATATTTAATTTATTAAATATTATACAATAGAAAATAAAACAAAAAATTTCACTTGCCATGTCAAAGACACATATTATTATGTAAAATATTTTGTTCATAACAATAATTTCAACAGATACTTATACAATATTTACTTATTCAAAAAAATGTATTTTCTTATCATGTAAACATAATGCAAACATAAATAAAAGTTATATACTTACAATAATCCGACTATTATGAACATAAATCCGTAAAGCTCAACAAACATATATACAATATTATTGTATATATATAAATAAAACAGTATAACTTACACAATATTATATGAACGCACATGTATTACGTATATGTGTAATACAAGAGTTATTGCATCGTGTACATATGTCGAACATATATGTAACAATATTTCCAACATCAAAAAAAATGTACAACATACAATATTCGTATAAACATAAATGTTACTTATGTTTCATCTCTGTACATTCAAATTAATATTTTGATTGTACACAAAAAATTTATTATATTTTATATAATTTAATTTATTATATAATAATAAATGTGTAATATAATACGCGGTATAATTTTATTAAAAGAAAAAAAATAGAAAAGAATAAGAAAATATTACTTAATTAATTTTATCATTAAAACTTTACAAATTTTCTTTTAATTCAAACATCTCGCACTTTTTTATATATAATAATATAAATTTATTCACTGAAAAAATATTCTCTTTACCATTCATTATATCCATTTAATAAGTGTATTTAATTATTATTGTTATTATTATTATTTAACAGATTGTATATAATATAATATATAAAATATACTTTTTCTTATCATATTTATCTTTAAATAAACGGTCCATATACACAATATGCGTATCCCTTTTTTTTTTTTTTTTCTTCTCTTTGTACAACAAAAACATCTTATCTGGTATAATTTTAAAATTATATTCGATATAAGTAATACATATTCGCACCGCAAATACATCTATATACGCGTACTTATAACAAAACAAAAAAAAATATGAAACCGTTTAAATTGTATATAAAAAATAGTAGGTATATAGTAAAATGTTATTATATATATATATATATATATATATATATTAGAGCGGTTATATGCATATCCTTTAAATGGAAAAACTAATGTATTCATCCTTTTTCTATATATACAAACAAATTTTTTTCCTTTTAAAATAAGAAAGTTATATACAATATATAATAAATGTTTCACTCTGATTTCACTTTTCAATGTTTACATGTGATATATAGGTTATTGTTGGGTGGTGGAAAAGGACGAAAATAAATACATATTAAACTCATCGTTTGTTGCTTGTTTTATATATATAAATATGAATTAAGGAAAAATTTTTATGTTACATAGAGTTTTCCTACTTTACTACTTCATTATATATTATTGTATATATATTGTGATTCAAACTGAATATGTATATAAAAAATAATATATAATCAGTCAAGTCACGCTAGTCGTCAGTTGTAATAGGACCGTAGATCTAATACAATGTTATAATAATTATTTTCCAATTTATCATGTAAAGTGTGTATACATTTTTTGGTTTCTTTAATGGATGTTTTTAATAATTATATTAAATATAATATGATGTTTATTATTTGTGCGAAAATGGTTAAATTTTAAAAATTTTACTTCACTTATTTAAAAGTAAATATTTTTTTTTTTAATAAATTAAAGTGTTAAAAATAAAATATATTTAGTGGTCATACACACACACATACACACACACACACACATACACATTGTGTTACCGCATCATTCACAACACAACCCAGGATAATATATAATTAATGTGTACAGATGTATATAAATTTTGTTAGAAATAAAGTTATTATGAATAAATATATTTATGTATTTTTTTGTATTATTTAATATTACAAAAATAAAATTAATTAATTAAATAAAGTTATATATAAATAGTGTACCATTAATATTTGGTTTGATAAAGTTATAATAAAATATAATATTCGTTTTAAAATAATTGTGCGCTATATAATTTAAATAAAAAATATGAATACTATTTATTCATTATTAAAAAAAGTATCAAAAAAATGTGATTTTAAATGTGAAAATAATGTACTTTCATACCATAGTACCAATAATATTTTTCTATTCTCATATATAAAATATTGCATATATTGTAATACAATATAATTTATGAAATTATAAACTCAATGTGTATGTTTATATAAATATTATAAATGTTATTTATGAAAAACACAAGTGTATATAATTTCTTGTTTTTATATTTATTTACCTTTTAATTTGTTAATTTCAGTTCAAATTTCAATTTTTTGTGGTATATTTATGTTTCCGTTTTTCTGTCTCATATACCAAATATATATTTAAACTTATGTACTTCATATACATAAATAGTATACACAAAACACACATACCATATATATATATATTTTATATATTTTTTAGATTTGCCTGAGGTTATGTAAAGCTTAATGGCAATGTTTTATATTTTAAGTATATTACAATATACAATATATATACTAATAAATACTATATATATATATTATATGTTATATGCAGTCATCTTTGTAATATTTTATGTAATTCTATATATAGACTACTAAAATATATATAAAGTATATTTTATATATTGTATTATTAGTACATCTACATATATATATTATGATATCTCTATATTATGATGTATTTCAATTTTACATTTTATGGATAATGGTTTTACAAGGAGATATTCATGTTATTTTAGTATTATATAAAGTATCTTATAAAATTTGTATTTGTATATATGTATATACTGCAACTAATATACCTAAACTATATACTTTTGTAATAAAAAATATAAACAAGTTAATAGAACATGTACACAATTTATGTGGAAGAAAAAAATGTCTGTCCTTTATGTGGTCATTTTTAAATATACATAATATTTTTATATATCAACATTAAATACAGTAGTTATTTTATTATTTTTTATTCTTATAAAAAATATATACAATATATTATATTATACACAATATTATTAGAACATTAAAATTTACATGAATATTTTGTATATAAATATGTATTTGTATTTGTGAGTGGGTAACATGTACACAAATGGATAAAAAAAAAATATAAAAATTGATATTTTCTACTTTGTATTGTATTTAAATGTAATACAATAATACTTATGATTCGTTTCATCATGTGAAAATATCTAAATTTGTGACAAACTAAAAATAGGTTAATAGAATATTTCTATATATTTAAATATTTCGGCGAATATCAAATCAGACAACCATTCCACGAGACACAGTGAAGACAAACGAGTAAGTTATCCTCCTGCACTTTTCTACTCAATTCGAATGTTATTGATAATGTTGACCTGTCGTGCTTCAAATGTTGTTGCATTATTGACATTGGTTGACATATACACAAAGAAAACTATCTAAAGGCATCGAACTACAAGATCTTGACGACCAATGCACATGTTCATTTTGTGAAATTATTGATTCATTTAATTTGGTTTGAAGTTGGCATGTGTGTTAGCATTGCTGAGGGTTTGTATGTTCATTATTGATTTATCAAAGCAAAAGTAAATTGTGGAAGGAAATGTAAAAGAAAAAATAAATAAATATGATTTTAAGAAGCGATAGTCATCTCAACGGAAAATTGTAAAAAGTCAATATTATACATATAACATTGCAGTCTATAGTTGGAAAATAAATTCAAATGGTTTGCAATTATGTTTCAATAGATAAATATTTCAGAAGATATTGAAACAGACTACTATTTGGGACGTCTCCTTAGCAGACGAACTACCCTCCAAAAAAATGATCCATGGTTTTACGACATTAGTATTAATAACATTGTAGTTATGTTGATAAATTACTCCCCGTATGTAACTATATAAAAACCAATCAATTGGTGTGCAATTATGTTTCAACAGATCCTTTATTAATTCAATTATTCTTATGAGTGAATTGGCCATATCGTTGTGTGAGGAGACACTGGAAATCTTTGCATAGCGTCCTTATAATGAAGATATTTGCTTTTTGATGGTTATTCATTAGAATAATTTTCATTACGAAAAACTATTCAAAAATTTTTCTTATCTCAGTACCGGCGAATTGAAATCGAATCACTTGGGACGCCGCTTTAATTTAATTATTCTTATGTCCGAGCACATACCCCGTCAATGTGTTGTGTGTAAATGTTAATCTTTAAATAGCATTCATATTTTTTAAGTTTTTATCTTAACTTCTTGCGCCAATCAAAATTTGTGAATCCTCTACGTTTTTCTTTGGCTTTTAAAATATTAAAGGTCGTCTAAAAACGAATCTGTATATGTTATTTTATCTGCTGGCAAAAAATGAATCACATAATTGTTTATATTATGAATATAATTTGAATAATTTTTATTTTTATATATTAATTAACCCACATACAACACACCGCGTCACAGCGATATCGCATATAGATCATAATGTCAAAATTACTCCTACGGTTATATTATATATAATTATTAATATAATAATAAATATATATATTTAATTCTATTTATACGATTGATTATAAGTCAAATATAATATTATTGGGTGTAGAATTTGTATAATCTCATGCGTATATACTGAATTTTCAGAGATATACATTTAATGCTTATACTAAAATGAATAATGAATGTTTATATAATGTGGCAAATAAATTATTCTATATTTATTATTATATAATTATTAATAATTCATAATGTGTTTCAAATTCTGAAATATTAGCACATTAAAGCTATATATATACTATGATTTTTATTAATTCAATTATTTTATTGTAATATATTTTGTAAAAATAATAAATTTAGAGGTATTGGCAAAAAATTAAATATTATAACGACTTTAATACACACCGAAAATAAAATCGCAACAATATTTACATACAATATAGACTGTTTCAGACAAACAAAATTTATAGATATTAATGTATATATTTGCTTACATAGATATATTTCATCCATCCTCCATAACTGGTAAAAGGCAAAATCTAATAAAATTTTCATGCTATATAGTCTATACGTATCTTTCGATCAATATCATTGTAATTGTATACACATTTTTATACTTACTTTATATAATATTCAAAATTTAAGCCCATTTCAGTATACTTATTATAAATACGAGTACACATATATATATACCAACATAAGAATTTTTATATTATATTATAACTATCTGCCTTTTTTTTTCTGGTTTTAAATAATTGATTTATTTAATTTTGTATACTGTAATATATAAAAATATATTTGAGATTATCAAACAGCATTTTCATGAATGTAATTGATTCAAAGAGAAAAGAAAATTTTAATTTCGATTTATCTTCTGCTCAAGTTAGTTCTACGTATGAGACAAAATTAACATATATATTTAAATATTTATATAGTTTTTATCGGTATATACACAACTATATCTATAATTCACTATACAGTTAGAAATTAGGTCATCAAATTATTCAGTTTCAATTACTCATTATATTAACATAATTTATTAATCGGTCAAAACGTTTTCTATTTTTATATAAATTTCAATTAAAAATTCTATATTTGTGATTATAAATAATTATACAGAATCAAAGTGGTATTTGTTTTATCTTCCTATTTGATAATAGATAAACAGCAATAAATACATTTACAGGACAAAAAATTAAAGAAAATAACTAAAAAGTATTGTATTCATTTAACATTTTTACCATATCTATTAAATTGTATTGTCAACAGTAGCAGTAGTAGTAGTTTATTATGCGCGACTTCCCTCTCATCAGTTGTGTTATAGTAGAAAATGAATAAAAACACATTTTAGATATAAATTAAATTATATTTACTAGCGTATATTATTCAATGGGTCATTTACTGATTAACGCAACCTATATACATGATATGGATAAGCATAATAATCGTGTTGAAATTTCAATGCGTAAAATATCGAAGAGTATATATAGACACACATTTTTACATTATATTTTTGTAATTAGTTTTGTTTATTTCATTTCATTGGCATTTGTAATTCGGTAAAAGTTCAACAAATTTATATTATTGATTGTGATTTCAAATTAATGTATGTGCTTAACCAAGATATTACATTTATTTGTGAATGAACAAGAATAACCAAACAAGCAAAGCAACAACTATATTAATTATTATTATTAATTATTTAATGCAGTTATATTTTTATTTTTATGCAGGGTTTTTGCATCTTATGACTTATAATTTATTTTTGCCTTGCTGCCTGTTTTTCAACACCAAATCTTAAGATTCAGATAAAGTATAGAAAGATTGTTGCAATCTTGTAATCTATTTTAAAATATTTTCTTTTTTTTTACTTGTTGATTTTGAAAAATATTATTTATTTACAATCTTTTGCGTACATTAGATTAGTAAAATTAAGATATCGTGATTGTAATCAAATGTTATTGTAAGTTCAACAAGCGGTATTCAAAATAAAATCACACAGAATTACAAAAAGTTGGATATATTTCCATTACCACTATTGCCAGTATATAATAGTAAATTATAGAATATAAAATAAAACAATAAAACACAAACACATTTAAATGCAACATTCGCGTAGTGTTCACGTAGTTTTCGAGTAGTTTTCACTTAGTTTAAAGCCATTTTGAAAACTACGCCAAAACGACATAAGCTATGCAAGAAAAAAAAAGCGTAATTTACACGTCTGAAAAATACTTAACAACCCTGATGCTATAGTGAACCCCAAGAATATGGAGGATTTGTATAAAAACTTTAAAATTAGTAAATAGAATCATTTTCGTTAAATTATGTTTATCTAGGTGAAAATTTCACGTGAAGCAATTGATTTAACACATTTCAAAACATATATATATACAATATATATATTTATCTACTTTCGTATGAAAAATAGATACAGGCGTTCCCGGCACACTTGATAAATCAGTATAATATTATTTAAATCGAATAGAAACTATTAATAAAATGTCATAAACTCATGATTTACATTTTAATTTCATATTTTATATATGGGTAACAAAAGTAACTTGTATAAACTTTGAATTTAGCATAAAATAAATTAGGTATAAAAATATTTTTGTATCTCATTTTTCATATGGCCGGTATGCCATTTTTTTATATATTGAGTACCAAATTCGTATATATATATTATATTGTATAACCCAAAATAAATTTGCTTAAAATATAAACACATTTACAACGTACTTTTTTACTTTTCAGCAAATTTATTATAATATTCTTATTTACACTTACACTTCAGGGAAAAATAAATGTTATATCCTAAAAAAATATATATATAAATACTCGTACATATCGTATCGTATCGTACCTGTTGTTACTTTAAAATGAATTTCAATATGTGTTTATGTACATCTATAACAGATATGGTATATATACAGACATTACGCATACACGCTTTTCACTATCATTCTGTTATCATCACCCTAAACTTTCACTTCATTTTTTATTCTATTTATATAAAATAATTAAATTGTATCCACTTTTTGATATATTACAAACATTATATTAAAATATTTATAATGCAATTTCTATTTCATTCATTGAATTCTATTCGCACAAAATAAAAAAAATAAAATAAAAAGCGAAATAATATTAGTAATTTCTTTGCATAAAAAGATGAAAATGTAAAAAAGAAGAAAAAAAGGAAAATAATTTTTTTGTATTTTCTTTCTTTTGGTACACGCTCTTGATATAATTTTTCACTTGCATATAACATATTTACATTTATAAATATATATATCCCTGCAGGAAAGTGAACTAGTTACAAACTAAATAGTACTGGTTCCAAGCTAAACCTCATTTACATGTTGCGAACTGTTTCTTTTAACATTGAGATGTCCTACGAAAAGACAATTGTCCTCTTCTGCATTACTTTTTAACTAGTTGAAAAACTAGTTAATTTGTAACCAATTACTGAACTACTTTAAATGTAAACACTTAAGTTCTGGTACTAGTTCTTCTGCAACTAGTTACTGAACTGGTTAATTTTAATTTGAATTCGATTATGTATTCTTTCACCAGTACTTTAACTAGTTCTTTAAAAAAAAATAAAAGGTTGTATTTAATTTAAAAAAAAATCGTAGACAAAATATATTTTAATATAATTTAATATTTATTATGTTTTTAATACACAAAATAATAATTTACTTCACATATTTAAAGAATATTATAAATTATTGCAACTGGTGCTTCATAGTTTATCACCATTTCTTAAATTATATCAGCTCCATTTTAATTTTACGTCAAAGTTTTCCTCGCGTAAAATAAAATACAATTCTTCAAAATATTTACGGAATGGTTTATTCCTTATATACCAATCGATCAATTTCATTTCAAAAGATATTGTTGGTAGCGATTCGTTTTCCAAAATCTATCTATATTATTGTTGGAACAATCTTCCGCCACAAAGTTCTCGTTAGATACAATGTACATATCTTCTTCTACTGCACTAAAATTGTTGGATATTTTGGATGGTAATTTATTCAAATAAATTTCTTTTTCACTTCACAACGTGTTTTTAATACGAAATTCATTACACTATTAAAAATAAAATCAACGCAGTGTCTAAAAACAGCACATATATTTCTATAAATTACTTTAACGTTTTTGTTTATCTTAGTTTCGTCATATTTTTGTATTATTGCGTATTTAAAATGGTTCCTATCTGCATTACTTTAGTAATAGTTCTGTAACTACTTCTTTTTACACCAGTTGAAGAATTAGTTTTTATACGGAACTAGTTTCAAAATATTTACTGCAGGGATGTTAGTCTTATATATGAAAGTGTATACGGGAAGCACACATATAGCATAAACATATACACTTCGACTTCGTCGCATATAAATCTGTTATAAATATATATCTTTAATCTAATGTTTTTTAATAAGGTTGTGTGCCGTGTTACAAAATTTTTGAATGTATAAATTTTGAAAATAAAATAAAATAAAAAATATATATATATTATAAGGTTTTTCCTTTTTATACACATATACATGTGCATACAAACATTTAAGTTTTATATAAATTTTATTATATTGTATATACTTTTGGGAAAATAAATGAAAAAATAAAATAAAGAAACAGGAAAAAAAAATTGAAAATATAAACGCATAATTGAATGACTATGAAAATTTAGTATTTATATAAAATTTGTAAAGTAAAATTTTCGTCTTTTTGAAAACATTACACGTATACGTAATATAAATTATTGGTATATATATATATAATATTGTATATATATATATATATATGCGCGTATGTCGTATATAAATGCGCTTTCATGTTTCATATTTATGTATATTACAATTTTTTTTTTTATATTTTTATGTTGTTACCATACATAAACAAATAAATATTTAAATATATTAATTTTAATAATGTTGTGAGAACAAAGATTAACGCAACGCACCATTTTATATACAAAATTTCTTATTTATTTTATACATACTATGAATGCGAACAAATATACAAACGAAATTGTAAACGCGTATTGAAAAAAGACTTAATTAAATACGCATATTCAGGTTCACGTATCAAATGTTTTTATTTATATTATTCATCATCACTAATTCGCAGCACACGCACTTTTGTTTTTTTTTAATTTTATACATATTATAATTAATTACTTGTGAATATAATATTTTTAAAAATTATACACTACTTTTTATATATTCAATATATTTAAATAAATGTATAGAAAGCTGTTGTTTTACCCAAATCGATACAAAAATATACATAAATTAGATACGAAAGTTGATAAACAGCGGTATGTATAAGAAATCGTTTAAGAAATTATATTTTTATACAGAAATATTTGTGTTATATTTATGTAGAAAATTTAGAAAATCACAATTGACATAAATCAGCGAGTTCATATTTTTCATATCATTACAATTATTCAACGAATAAAAATTCTATATTGCTTAAAAATGTTGTTGTATAGGAAATTAAATTTTATAATTAAAGAAAAGGATTTATTCTAATGTTGACATATAAGTTAATTATAAATAAGCATACACAAAATTATTTAAAAGCATTAAAAAGAAACAAGCTTTTGGAATCTGCTTATGTCCATTTTTTTTAGAAAAAAAAATGATATTTCGAACTTGTTCTTGTTTCAGTGGTCGATTCAATATGGATTAATTATAATTGGTATAGCAATCAGCTGTGACTGTAATGCTTTCATTAGATTTCATCAGCTTAAGCAGATCATATATATAGTATACCATACTTTACGTTGGCCATCTGTATTGAAATCATTAAATATCGTTAAAACCGCATGCATTCCATGGACTGTATATACTCATCTTAATTGTTTAGAACCGATATTTTGTTTTACACCAAATATTGATTAAATGTAAAATTTATATTTTCAAAATATTTTTTCTTAACATTAGACTTTTAAATAACAAAACCAACAAATTTTTCTTGGAAAAAATAGAAAATCAATTATTTTACTTCCCTGACACTGACTCCATAGCTACACCATTGATTTTGCTTGGCCGTAGTTTTGAAGACTTTATCAACAGATCACACAGCTCAGTTGTCGTATAAAAATGCACAATAAATATATAATGTATATATTAAATTTTTATAATTTTTGTTACATTCATATTTATGTATATTAGAAAAACATATTCGATTATCCATATAAATAGTTACAACAACAAGGGTTAAACGTCAAATATAGGATAATCATAATTATTTAATAATTTGAAAAATCATTTCGATATCATTATCTAGTCTATATAAAATATATATATATATATATATGGGTTTCATATATAATCTCAATACAAACAGTATACATTTTCCTGCTATAATGAACTGTATTTCAAATCCTTTAATGAATTATATCAATAACAATTGCTTTAGGTTACCACTTTGTTCTATTCTATGTACAATACATCAAAATCACATTCAATTGATTTTTATTCTATTTGTTTCCTATACATTTATACTTTGTGTATGGAAATGTTAAATATATTTGATACAGCATATATAAATAAATATATACACAAATACACATATAAAATATAATAGTACATAAATATCGTTTCACACAGATTGGCCAAATCTGGTACATATAAGAAATTAATTAAAGTAATACACGCTATATAAAGATCCTTTTTAAATGTTAAGTTATAATACGCACACATATATATCTTTGTCTATGTATTGCATGTACATTTAAATATATAGTATGTATAGGTATATAAATATATATATATATTAGTACGCCTAACATTCAATTTATATGTATACAGACACTTTTTCATTATATACAATACATACATTTTAGTATATTTCAACTCTAATCAAATAATTTCAGTTTAATACACTTCTTTTTAAGGTATGTAATTTGTACGTAGATTACTTTATTTTATAATATAATCAAGTAAGCATAACCTTTTTAATTACAACATCGTGTAAAGTAAAACCTTTTAGTAGAGAGAAGGTTAATCCATTTATTTATATAAATATATAATATATATAAGGTTGTCAAATATCTCCCTTCCGCCTTTTTGTCTTTTTAATTTCGCGGCTATGTACAAAGCGCTACAGAGCTCGTATCTGGCAACACTGTACATAATTTGAAAGCTCTTGACATAACAAACAAAACGACGCTATGTATGATTAGTTTGGATATTGCGTTCAACAGTTATAGACGTGTAAACATGGAGTTCACTAACGCCGAAATTCGCGCTATTTTAAAGTTTTCCTTCGTTAAAGGCAAATCCGCTAGAGAAACGTTCCGTGAGATTAATGGTGTTTTGGGGGATGGTACTCTATCACTTCGAACCGCGGAGGAATGGTTTCGACGATTCAGAGCCGGTGAAAACGACACCATGGATAAGCCAGCCGGCGGAAGACCTGTGACGACAAATACCGATCAAATCATGGAATACATCGAGTTAGACCGGCATGTGGCATCTCGTGACATCGCCCAGGAGATGGGAGTTAGTCACCAAACCATTTTAAACCATCTGCAGAAGGCTGGATACAAAAAAAAGCTTGATGTTTGGGTGCCACATGAATTAACAGTGAAAAATCTAATGGACCGAATTTCCATTTGCGAAATGCTGCTGAAACGGAACGAACTCGACCCATTCTTGAAGCGGATGGTGACTGGCGACGAAAAATGGATCACATACGACAATATCAAGCGAAAACGGTCGTGGTCGCAGGCCGGTGAATCGTCCCAAACAGTGGCCAAGCCGGGATTGACGGCCAGGAAGGTTTTGCTGTGTGTTTGGTGGGATTGGAAGGGAATCATCCACTATGAGCTGCTCCCATATGGCCAGACGCTTAATTCTACCATCTACTGCGAACAACTGGACCGCTTGAAGCAGGCGATCGACCAGAAGCGTCCAGAATTGACCAAAAGGAAGGGTGTAGTGTTCCACCAGGACAACGCCAGACCACACACTTCGTTGATGACTCGTCAGAAGCTACGGGAGCTCGGATGGGAGGTTTTATCGCATCCACCATATAGCCCGGACATAGCGCCAAGTGATTACCACCTGTTCCTGTCCATGGCGAACGCCCTTGGTGGTGTAAAGTTGATCTCAAAAGAGGCTTGTGAAAAGTGGCTGTCCGAGTTCTTCGCAAATAAGGAGGGGGGCTTCTACGAGGGAGGTATTATGAAGTTGCAGTCTAGATGGAAACAGATTATCGAACAAAACGGCGCATATTTGAACTAAATCCGATTACTGTAACACTTTTTATAAAGCATTGAATAAAGAGCTAAAAGGCGGAAGGGAGATAGTTGACAACCTAATATATATATATAATTTATATGTATAAATATATATATATAATATACGTACATTGATCTGCTGTTACTGTTCTCTCTCCGCCTTCTCTATCTAATGTATCACTAACTATATACCATTATTAAGTATATTATATATCTATTATAGATATAGAACATGTATAAATACATAACAATGTGTATATAAATATATGTTGCATAAACTGAAAACACCTTGGAAATTAGAAATTACAATATATGGAAAAGAAAACACAAAATTTCATGTGTCATATATGTCTAAATATGAGAGGAGTATTACATGTACACATATACATATTTATTGTAGATATATCCTTTATGAATATATATAAATATACATAATACACTTGTAGACCTTATGTTCGTTATACATAATACATATAATACACACTTTGTACATATATATAGAAACATATTTTTAGTGTATATTTTGATGCATAGTATATAAAATTAGTACTACATAAAATAATGAAAATTCCCTTGATGTGTCTAAATACTGAATGTATAAAGTCAAGAGTAAATAGAGGGATACAACACATTATTCGGTAAAAATAAAGTATTGTGTTGATAAAAATTTAATTACTTTACTGGATCCATATGTTTTAATGTTTTCTGAATCGCATACGAATAACTTATGTAAAGATTTTCGTTATAATCGGTTGGTCAATATATATTCTCCATAAATGTATTGTAGTATTATCTCGCAATAATGTATATGTTCATAAAATTAAGTAGCACTGGATATTGGGTTTTTTTATGAAAAAACTATATTTTATTGACTTATAAAACCACGAAAATATATATATTACGTTCAATTTAGTAATGAAAACTTTTTTTTGTAGCTATACTCTGTTACCAAATAACAAATATTTGTCATATCTCTATCGACTATATGTATATAAGCATTTGTAAAATTATCGGGTACGGTGTTATAAAATAAAACTCTTTAGCCGCATTACTTAATTTGATCGTTAATGCGGAATAAACAAAAAAAATGCTTTGAAAAAGTGATGTTTTACACTACTCAACGACTATAACAATTTCGGCACACACCATTTTGTATATGGGCTAATTATTCAAACCATAAAAATTAAGAAATGGAATTTAAGAAACATTTATCTTGCAATAAGTGTATAGATAAATATATAACTATATATATGATTATATACAATACACAAATCACCAACAACTGTAAAGTATGTATTTTTTTTAATAAACTTGAATTAAAATATCACATAAATTACATAACCGAACTTATATTTATTTAAATTGTTAATTAATTTGTCAACTACTCCGCTAACAATAATAGTTTTATGCCACCGAAAATGACAATAAAGATTTTATTTTAAATTTATTATATTTTTGAAATAAATACATTTTATTTTAAGAGTTTTATTAAAGTATACGTTCAATGTTGTGTACATATTTTCATTAAATGACTGAAGTTAAATTTATATAAAACCAAAATATTCTATTTAATTTATATTGATTTATTAGCATTTATTTTGCCATTGTAAATTGTAATACACAGTATTTACCTATACCTACTACATTATATTTATATGTACCATAGAATATAGAATACAAATTCTTAGTATATCTAAAATTACACATAAACATCTTATTCTATTACATATATAATAATATAATTTGTGTTAAAATAACTAATAAATCTTAAGAAAATGGCTAATAAATGTATATACAAAATTTATACTATATATGTGAAGGAAGAAGACCCTCGAAGAAATTATATTTACACAAAGTCAGTAATATTTATTAGTAGATATATATGTTATAAGTAAATGGTATATATGTAATGTTGTGTAATTTAATATACATATTAACCGCAATGGGATTAAATTTATGAATATCATATAATATATATATATGCGAACGTATAATGTATAATATATGAAAACGCATATATATGTATAACAACAAAAGAATGTAAAATTGTATATGATGTGCGTATTTTACACATTTAATGCATTTGTTAAATTTTTCGACTTCATTATGTATACAATTAAATGTTGTAAAAAAAAACATAAAAAAAATAATTTCCATTTAACTTAAAGCAGTTAATAATAAAATAAAAAACTGAAAAGGTATAATAAAAACAGAAAATTATAAAATGTCTTTGGGTGTTTTATTAAATTAAAATTTGAATTTTAAAAGAATATTACATAATATAAAATTCAATATATTCACAATTTTGGCGAAAATTCTCATTTACGATTGTATATTTGTTTTGTAATTAATATAATAGTTGGTAAATGTATATAGTTTACAATTAGTGATAGCGTCAAAAAATTTTTGAATTTTATTTTTAATTGTATGTTTAATAATTTGTAATTTGTAATAATCTAAAAACAACACGAATTGAAAATATTCTATTGATTTTCCTATATATCGATCGATGGGCCAAAGACATACAATTAATTACAACAATTGACTTTATCTTATATATATATATTTTTATTTGCCACAACTATGACTTGATAAATTAGAGATACAATTTATAAACCTTTTAAGTAATTTTAAATATGTTTTACATAGATCAAATATAGCATTCGTTACATATTTTAATGTACAATATAAATTTTAAAAGTTAATTTCCTTGTATTTTTATACGAGAAATCTATTCATTTTAAAAATTTCATTTTATTTATTTATAAATAAATTCTAATTTTTCATGCGACTATAATAGGTTTGGAAACATCTTTTTATTTCTATATACATAGGTTTTTTTGTTCTGTGACAAGTGGCGTTTTTCGTTGAGCATAATGTGTTTTTGTTTAAGTGATGATGATATATAGAAAATTATCTGCCCAACATATATATATTGTATATACAAATCGTATATAATTTTGATAAATATAACATCATATGTATAATATAAAATGTAAGAATTCCATTAAACCATTATCTTAATTTTGTAAAATATCAAATATCAATTATATGTATCTATTAAATCATTCACTTCAGCATAGTATAGTTTTTAATGGAATTTCTTTATATAGAAAAGTTCATAAATTCTTTTATGCATATACCCCCAGAAAGACCAGCAGCATATACGCGTACCGTATATAGATTTCTCATATATAGACATAGATATATTACGTATATATTATAGAAATAGTTTCGTTCTAATTACTCCGCCATTATATATCATCATCATCATCAAGTCATATATGGCTGTATATTTATTGCATATAACAATGAAATTATCAAAATTTCATTATTTTTATGTAAATATTATCATAAGTATCAATGTATCGAAAATTTTAATAAGTTAATGCTTTTATTATTTATCACTCACGGTCTATAGATTTTCTGAATTTTTCACTTTTTTGATGCCATAATTGACGCTATAACAGAACGAAAATTGGAAATTATAACAATTCTCTATATATAAAAGATATGATTGTAGAATTTAAATTCTCAAAAATCTGTGATGAATATCATCGTAGGTTTATGTTTTAGCAAGCATTATTTATTTTTTTTTCATTTATTAATACATATGTACATATTAGTACATATACAATACATACATACATTGTATATATACTACATATAGTTACTAAAATAAACCGTAATTTGCGTAACATTGAAAAACGTAATAATACAAATATATTGTGTTACAAAAACCCAAATCCGTTTATTATATAGCAAAATTTGAAATGTAAAAAGAATCTTTTTTGTTTTAAGTATTTATATGATAAAATCTAAAACCATATAAAGAAACTTATGACATTATATAAATGTATACTATGCTGAAAATTCCATACATATTATGTTAAGTGTGTGCGTGTGCGTGTGCGTGTGCGTGTGTGTGTTTAAGGATAGAAAATATTGCGTTAACGTTTTGTCTGCGAGTACATTTATATCTGAAAAAAAGAAAAAAAAAATTATCTTTGTCGGTTGATTTGAAAGGAAAAAAAAGGACCTGCATAAAAAATGTATGAATGCGTGTGTATCATAAAAATTTATTTTTATAGATTTGTGAAAATAAAGATAAGATGAAAACAAAAAAGTAACAAAAAAAAAATGGAAACGAGTAAAAAAAAAGGTTATAATAACATTTAATATTGAATAAATATTTATTTATTATATGCAGATATTATTGCTTTTGTTTTTGTTTTAAGGCAAAAGTTTAGTACTTTATTATATAAACGATTGTTAAAATATTTATAAATCAATTATATAGAAATGAATTTGTTAAAGCCAAAAAATAACTTATGATAATACTATAAGATTTTTTCGGATAAATTTTATATACTTATATATTAACTTCTGGCTAAACTTTACTCCCAATGACCTTTAAAGTATGTAGGTAAATACAATAAGCAACAAAACAGCATTTAGCATAGTTATTTTCAATATTAACTCAGTCTGTGTTGTTTGAAAAATATTTAAATCTCTTACTTTTACAAGGATAAAAAAAATCCTAGTTCTTTATTAACTATTTTGCTTTTCTTTGTCAGTATATGTACGCGTATATAGTAAATTGAATTACAGTAAAAATTCCGATTCATGCACACTTGATTCAAGCACAATCACGATTAATGCACACTACTATTCAAGCATCAATTTTCCGTTCCATCTATACGATTAATGCACCATAGTTTTGCTATAACGTTAAAAATTATGGTCACCATATAGAAATTAATGTAAAAAATGCTAAATCATAGCTTGAATCTTAATTCCATTAACATAATTTTTATTTTTGGAAAATTTCCAAAACATCTTATCGATCGACATCCATTGTCCCAGAAATCGTATTAAAATGAACATATAGTTTTATTTTGATCATATCTGCTAAATTTATTAATAACTGAACTCAAAAAATTCCAATAATATCAAATTTTGATAATTGTGAAAAAATTTTTAAATTTATGAAATAATAAACTGATATCATTTTTAATTCCAAAACTTCAATAATATCCAGTTTTTCCAAAAATAACCATTAATTTAATGGGATTAAGTTCAAGCTTTCATTTAACATTTATTACATTATTCTGGCTATTCTGGTTCTTGAAATATAGCTTGGAGAACATGAAAATTCGATTCACGCATAATCTATTCGATTATAATTTAATGCATCATAATAATAATAATTCTAAAAACTTAAAGCACTCGCAATAAATTTAATGTAAATAAATATAAATGCACATTTTCACATATTAATTCATTTTTATTATTAAATAGTCCTAAATATTTACATTATTATAGTTAATTAGTGTGATTTTTCAATTTTATTATTAATATTTAAGTATATTTTTTACATACACACAACACATCTTATTTTTAATGACGTTTAATTAATTATTTAAATTTTTAAACGTATAGTCTTTTAGGTTATATTTAAAACATGTATTCACAATATAACTCAAACAATAAAAAAAAAAATAGGGCAATAAATCAATGAATATGTAATTTCAAAGCCAGACTACATGTCCGCATTATAATAAATGTATAAACATTATCGTACCACTGTTTTTGTATCCAATCCACTTAGACATTATCATATGTATCGCAATATAACAATCGTTTTTTTTTCCTATATGCACATTTTGGTATTGGGGTTAATTCTGATAATACATGAATATTTTAAAAATTGTGTTATTGACAGTGGTTGTTTTTTATTATTCATTTCGTTGAGATGTCTCTTTATATTACACATACCAAATAGATGGAAAGAATGTGTACTGTGTTTAGTACTACAATGTGTATGATGTGTATAAATAGTAATTATATACTGTTGATAACTTGTAAAGATTTGTTCACGATTATTTTTCTAAATATGGATATCATGAAAATGAACGCCTATATTTTAGGTGAATTACCCACATTATATATAGTTACATATACAAGACATTGACTATAAATATACACATAAAGTCCATATAATATAGGTAGAGCTATATATAAACTATATACCGTATATATTTAAATATGAAAATATAAATAAATAGTTATACATAAAAAAAATAATCAATAAATAATAAATTATTGATTGATCTATACCATCATTTACGACATTACAATACCCGATACAAATAACATATAAATAGGTTATATAGGAATATAGTTCTATTACATATATCCTTTTAAGTATGTACAACGTTGTTATATATATATATATATATATCATTATTTATTATATTAAACATGAAACAATTCTAAATTAGATGTACATTTATATTTGGCGAAATTATTTGAATTTTTTCATGTGTGTTTTTCTTATATAGGTATACTTGATTTTATTCGATTTATGCTCTCATAACCATATACTGCATAATATTGCATTTATATAAAATACAATACAGTGTGACAACAACAATTTACTATGTTGCAGTTCTGCATCATGTACTTTTGCCTTTTTTCCTCCAACCCTATTGGGTTCAACTGCAAGGATTACCTTATAATGTCCATCAAATTGTTCCTCAAAGTATAAATGATTCATCCTCAATTTCTCACATCGATTCGAGTATCAATTTTCATTTGTTTGCATACTTCGTCCAAAGCTCTCCATTATCAATTGTTGCACATACCTATAATAAAATATTGTGAATCCCAAAAATCCGAAATTTGTTAACAGTAACTTTGAATAATTGTGAAAATTCCGTAGAAACCATATGAATTGAAAGACAACAATAGCAATATAATCAATAATCAAACAATAAAATTTTGTTAAAATTTTGTATTTTGTTTGAAATTATGAATTTATGGGTTTTGTGTAATTTTAATTATCATCGTTATACGAAAACATTTCATTTAAATTTTACCACCTAAAGATATCTTTTTCATATTGCAATATTTTTACATTTAGTTGCATAGAATTAGTTGTTCTTCATTAGACAAAATTGTTAAGCAAATTACTTGAAAATAAAATGAAAATAAATGATACCACCCTATTGCAAATAAATACCGACATGACATATAAACTTTCAGCAAAACAAATGCATATACAAATACATTTGGAGTATAGCTTTATTCTGAGAAAATATAAAGCTATATTTTTTTTTTGTGGTATGTTATAACAATGGAATTCTTTCAATTGTGTATATGCAATTTGTAAATGTATATTTATTTGTATTATCAACGTAACGAAACTAAACGAAAATTGCATGCAAATAATATTCTTGTAGGAATATAAATTTTTATTTGGATTATTGTTGATATAAATCAATTGAAACATTTTGAAAATAACATGAAAAATGATACTTTGTATATGTGTGCACAATAATATATAAATGTCAGCGAAATATTGGTATATGATAATAAAATAATTTAATTATTAAATAGTGTAATTAAAATATTACAAGTTTTCTGTTTGTTTGGTAATTGTATTAAGTCAATGACTTAAATGGTATTTATATTATTCGATTATTATATTATTTATTATCATATAATTGTATAATTGTAATTATATGTGAATTTCAATAATATATATTATTCTTGTGATTATATAATATTATTAATCAAGTAGACTAATATCTCACAATAAACTCAGCAAATACTGACAAATTTCACGTAAATATTTTGGGATGCCAACACAGCACTTAACGATGACAGAAAATAATCCTTTTTGAAATATTAAATTTTTAAAGTTCTCTCTAAGTTGTTAATATTAATTTTTCTTCCAAATCAATTTTGTCACCTTCAAAATAATTACCTCCTCTAACCCAATAACACAATAATCGAATAAAATACGAAATGAAACATGAATCTTAATAATAAAAACTCTCGAATTTAAATATTTCTATATTTCAGCTGTTTCTGGATCGTAAGCACAGATTCAATCTCATCTGTCCAAATGATGCGTTTCATGACCGTTTAATAATCAATCACTTTGCAGACGTTAACAAGACAATCGTTTTTTTTAAAGAAATAGAGTCTTTTTGGAACTTAACCGGCATTGACGTGTCTGTAGCATAAAACATCTTTTAAAATAGTATTCACCTATTTCCTTCAAATTCCAACAGTATTACCAAGAATTCTTATTAACAAATCTGCGGCAGAAAACCGATGCCGCAAACAAAATTAAATAAAAATTCTTTACTAAATAAAATCAGACATTATAAAAATCTAGAAATGAACCGCTTACGTCGTCAATCAATAACTATAATGAATATGATAAAGTGAGATTTGGCACAGATGTCACAAACACAAATGCCAACCCATAAAAAAATATTATTTGATACAATGTTGTAGTATCTATTATAATTAATATGTAGCACATATCTATACCTGTATATATGCGATTTTGAGTTTAAGGAAAGATCTACAAGAAAAAGACACGAGACATTCAATGTACTACTAAATTATAAAATTTATATTTATAACTTTATTTTGCAAAGAGGAATAACTTACCTAATATAATTTATTTTATCTAAAGCATCATTTTTATTGCGTATACAAAAAACATCCATCATAATAATTCGACATAATAATTCTTATGATTGTACAACAGAATATCAATCACATATTATTAAAAAAAAAAAAAAACAAGGAAAAAAATAGAAAAATTGCAAATAAGAAATTTATACATTTAAAAAATATTGATTGGTGATCATTTATACATAACATTTATTATATTATGATTCTGTATATTATAAATCGCATATATACGTACCGAGTATAAAATAAAATAAATGACCCAAGTTAAATACATCATTGTCATAAATTCAAAATATCTTTTTAAAAAAATATGTATTATATAAATTAAAAGTGACACAAAGTCAATTTTTAAATAATACCCACTTCGTTTGTATATCAACTAAATTTATCAAATTAAAGGTATATATTTTTATATTATAACAAAAATATATTGTATATTATCCTATATTTTATACATTTATAAAATACGTGAGTATAATATATTTTATATGTGTCTCTGTCTAAAAAAAAAAATGAATTAATTGCCTCATTAATATTCAAGATATTTTTCAATTTCAAATTACAAATTACTATTTTTATGAATGAAACTATATACATATTGTGTACCTGTACTATAGCAAATAATAAAAACCTTCGTTTAAATGCATACTAAATTAATAAAATTCATACAATAACAAAAATTATATAGAGTTATGTATGTCGGTCGGTTAGGTTAGGTAGGTACCTATATATTGTATATAAGATATAAGAACATTTTACAATACATATTTACATAATCATTTTTCTTTAACGATATAACCTATAATATTTTATGAATATCAACTACATACAACATGACTAGTTATATTTAATTGTGTTAAAAACTGTTAACATTTCCTGACACAATGACTATAACATTTCTAAATACAATATATATTGTAACAAAACTCATGTTTGTATTTATTTAACTATATATACTTCATTCAAAATTATATAATTTACCAACTTATCAATAAATGAAAGTCATCCAAAACACTTTAAATAAACACGCATTATTGTTACTATAATTATTATTATTATTATTATTATTATTATTATTATTATAATTATAATTATTATTTTTATTATATATATATATTGAAAAAACGTTCAGCGCAATTGCTATAGTCACCATATTTTAAATATTATATATAATAAAGTTTTCTTATATTTTTGTAGCCTCGTTTAAGTTTCATTCATTAGCATTTACATAAATAATATATACGAGTATAAGAATTTTACTTAATGTATTTTAGTACAATATTTACATATTAATGTGAAAGTTTATATTTATATATGATCTAAATTTTAACATGTAATGATATTCTGAAGGATACAATTAAATCGAATAATACATTTTATTGAAATTTGTATTTGTGCAGTACATTTGAAACGGATTGTATCTATCTATAGAATATAGTAAAATAATAATACAGTTTATTAATATTATTAAAAAGTTTGCGAAAACTTATCATCAATTTTCAGTTGAAAAACAATGTCAGTCTATATGAAAAAGAGTAGATCAAACAATTAGAAAAACTACATGTTTTTTTTTTCGAAATCGAAATAGGAGAATAATATAAACAGTTTCTCGGTTTCAATACCTAACAAATAAAATACTGTTTTTACTGCAAAATTACGCATCCATTTCGGAATGATTCACAGCGATAAATTTAAGTAAAAGTGTATAGTAATTTTTTAAAATAGTGCGTATTAAAATTTCATTACTATTTCATGTTTGGTAAAATTATTACCAATTGAAATGAATATATGGTATAAGTTCTTGTTTGTTTGCACTTCTGCCAAATCTCTTCATTACAAATTCTTTCAGGTCATCGAACACGAAGAATTCAACCGCAAGTTTTTCATATTCTATATCGTAGTTGTTATCAAACAAACAATAGATTAAACAAAATTCATCGACCTCTTCAATTTTATCATCATCGTTTTTGTATATATCAGCGCCTATAATCTATTGCCCAACTACATAGTAAGTTAGTTTCCTAATAAAATAAAACTTATGCAGCTAGTGTACCAGAATCATAAAAATGCAATTTATATATTAACAAAATTTTAGTTTATAACAATTAATTTCATTTGTTTTGTTCATAAATACAATTTCTAGATAGTTAAATTTCATTTTATAGTGTTGGTCATCCATTGTAAGCTAATAACTAATTCGGAAATGAATCTATACAGAAAATCGTTATCTCGTATATAATTATTAAAGTGCGTAACGTAAAATTTTTGCAACTTACAATACATATTTTATAAAAATTGTATTGTATATTTTATTTCTGTACCATGTCCATTTCAAATCATAAATTTTGGTGGTCACGAAATCATCAATGGCATTTTATATATTTATACACGTGAATGAGTGTGTGTGTGTGCGTTAAGGAAATAATAAAATTTAGAGAAAAAACGACATTCACTAAATATGAAAATAGCATTTGTTATTTATACGTAATATAAAATACAATATATTAGCGTTACATTTACCGGACAAATAATAAAATTATAATTGTCAAAATATGCTAAATTTATTTTATTTTATTTTTATTAATACAATATATCATATACCTATATTTTTAATGTCAAATAATGATATATTATTATTATTATTATTATTAGTTATTATATTGGGTATACAAATATGAATTCGTCCTTTTATTAATAGTTGCCTTTAATCCGGATATTTATTTGATTTGGCAACATAACATAAATTACTTTTATCTCATTGAAAATGTAGAATTTTACTCCAAAATAAACATTGGTTATAAAAATTTTAAATGAGCTTGCTCCATCGGTTACAACTTGTAAAGAATTGAGTTGATGTTTTAAAAATAACGATATAAAAAAACCGAGGACGAACAGCATATGGAAAACCGCCAAAAATATTTGAATATGCATAATTGGAGCGTTACTCGATGAATGGTTCAAAAACAAGGAAATAGACTATTACATGAATTTAAAGAAAGAGATATATTGAATGTCGAATACGAAATGCTTTGTGAAATATTACTGGTGTTGAAAAATGGTTACATTACACACGAGTATCTTAAACGCAACAAATATTGGGTGAAACCATGTGTGAAGCTGCGGTTCATTACAGCCAAAGCGAAATTCAATTCATTGTACCATGTGCTTATATGCTTTGTATTTGGTTGATCTATTATTAGTTACATAAATAAACTAAAACTATTACTTACGATTTTTATACCGACGACAACTAAAGCGATATGTATACGTTGTGAACGATCAGAATGGGATAATAAGCTCAACAAATTATTTTTTTAACGTATGGCAATGCCAGACCTTATGTTGCACAACCTTTAAAAAACAACGGGTAGTGTTATCCCAACCGTCAAATTCAGTAGGTATTGCTCCTCCAGATTATCATTTGTTTTGATCGATACATTCAACCCTTTCTCGTACACAGTTCATTTCTTATGAAAGTATATGTCCAAATTTGGCTGAATAAAATTGGGTCGCCTCCAACGAAACCAATTTCTACAGAGAGTAAATTACCTGAAAGATGTGCAAAAAATTTGTATCTTAAAATAGAGCGTACTTTGAATAAATTTCTATTTCATTATAAACAAACAAACGTCATTTATTTAACCATAAAATAACGGATTCATATTTATATAGCTAATTTATATATTTCACATCATATACTGATTAAACAAATTTAACATAGTAATGATGCACAACAGCAACTAACTACGTAACATAATGATTCATTAGCTATAACATAGTAACTAACTATGTAACATAATGATGCATTACATTTAACTAGTAACTAACTATACGTACATCTATATACAGTATATGTACGTAAGTTTATATAGCCAATATAATATAGCCACAATATATTTTAAAATTAAATCCTGTATATACACAAAGGATTTATATTGTATTTTTGTGTATTAACTTTTTTTCATCAAATGAATGAAATTTAATTTATAATATCATAGAATAAAGTTAAATTAAATAAATGTATTACATAATAAAATGAGTATACTTCGTGATGTATAACAATTGAAATGTATGTTTAAATATTTACCTTTCTTTTTTTATACAAATGTTGTTTACTTTTTATTTTATATTATATTTTTTATATAGGCTATAACGTGTACAGTCATGCGGCACATAAATTCAATGAATACGATTTTCTTTCTGATTCCAATTGGTGTCTTTTTTTTTTTGTTCAAATCAATACAAAATCATCAAAATATTATATATATATTGAATATTCAATCGAATATTGACAAATTATATTATTTGTATATATTGATTCGATTTTATTACAGATATATATATAGATATATATATTTGTGTTTGGAAATAATATACATAATCTATTTGTATTGTTATCCTGTACTATTCATATACACATACACATGCTACCATAAATAGGTTAACATAGTGTTTGTTTTTGATAAATCCATATTTATATTTTCATTGATTTTATATATATATATGATTTTATGATACATAACAATATCATTTTAATTTACAAAGTATGTATTATGGTTTTGACAAAAGTCACAAAATTTCAAACAACAAAAAATTTAATTCAGTTTAATTAAGTATCAATTTTGTTAAATATTCAAATTTTCATGTTTCAATAATAGGTTAACACAAGCACGATAATATTCGCACAGTGGCCGCCATTTCTTAGCGACAATTTTGTAAATTGAGGTGGTAATAACGAGAGTGTGTATATATTTGCAATTGTTCAGGTAGTATTTTATTCCAAATTTCTTCAATATATTGCCTCAATTTATTTAAAATTGCTGCTCAATTTTAATATTCATCATATATTTCCATTTGGTTGAAAGCCTATGCTTTGGGGTGGCCAGATTAACATTTCGATTCTCATAGTTATTATAATAGTTGACCTGGTCAATAGGTGCATTATTCTGTTGGAAAACGAAATCTTCACCAATTATTCTTTTACCTTCGTGTATAGTAATTTTAAGAATATGCTTGAACTAATATTTTTCCTGTCAATGTAACAATTTTTCTCACCTCTTTGAGGGCTATACATCGTCATATCATTATACCTTCATCGAAACTTTTTAAATTCGATCATGTTTATCGCAATCATTCAACCATCGTCTAATGGTTTATGCACAATGAATATTACATTAACAAATATTTTGTGTTTGCAAATCTTGCTTTTTGGTTGTTGCATATTAACAATTTCTTGAAATATTTAAATATTTCACTAATGGATTTGCCACAATTATACATATTTATTATAACTTTTCGGTCACACGAATGTAATATTAATAATTGTTAAAAATTAAAAAGAAGTTAATTTAATTAACTTTGTTCTAAACATAAAAATTTTTAATAATAGTTTAAGAAAAATCGTTCTTCAATGATTCACATAAAAATGTATTTTAATAAAATTATTTATTATCACAAAATATGTTGAGCAACTTGCGTTGCGTGAAAAAAAAAATGTATATTACTACAATGACAGGGGATCTCTTAATGTACTTCAGTCGATCGGATATTGTTCATGCCACATGAAATTTCATCCATATATTTACAAGCATATTTTGCATCCCATGATGAATTTTTGATTGTTCGAACAAATCCGTACGTGTTAACATATTTATGTTACTACATGTACATATATTGTATTGATATAATAAAATTACATTAATTTTTCACTAATGATATATTGTGGTTAATTTATTTATATTTCAATTTAAAGTAATCTAATTTTAGATGGGTAATTTTAAAATTATCCACTTATTAAATAAAATGCAAAAATATAATCTTAATCTTATTGTGTATTTGTATACGTAAAAATAATCATATTATAATAATGTTAGACCGATCGATCTATAAATATTAACGTGCAGAATAACTTTAATATTGGTGGTATAATAAAATATATATAATAATAATATTTGTAAAAGTTTTTAAATCGATGTTATTTGTATATTATAATAATCATGCGTTATTTATGAATATAAATAAGATTAAATTAGATTATAATACGTATAAGACGTGCGTAAATTTCTATAAAAAAAAAACGAAAACTTTTATCAATGTTTATGTATTCATATCAACATTTCTTTTACTTTTATTATTGACTCATCAATCAAATGTATATTAATATATATGATACAATATATATGTAGTATAATATTTATTTACAGTCACACATATAGCTATCAGTGGCGTCGCATGATGTGTAAACAGAGTTTTACTCTAAAAATTTTGTACAAAAAATTGAAAACCAATATTTTGTATCAATATTTTTGACACTGACTGTATTTTATATACAATTTAGGAAACTTAAAATATGCGGTGAGGGAAGATTAAATTTATTTTACGTAGCTTCCCTTTCCCATCCGTTAGTGGCAGTGTAGACTGCGTACACTTGTACAGAATGAGTATACATACATTTTGATATGTACTTTATATTTACTTCCGCGTATATTCAATGGTTCATATATACGTGTACATATGAGATATACACAAGCAACATAATTGCGTTGTAATTTCATTGCGTAAAATATGTAAGAGTATATTCATTGCATTATGTTTTATTATTACAAATAAATATTAAAAATTTTTATATATTTATTTCAATCAGTTTTTGTTTTCATTCATTCTACTGTCAACTGTATTCCGTGCAAAAGTTCAACAAATTTATTTTTGTTGATTTTTATTTTATTAAATAAGTTATAATTTAAAATTTTTGGTTTTTGCAATTATGGAGTTTTTGCTTGTTATTTGTTTATGTTGATGTATTTTTTTTTCTCTCTATATACATTTGATTCATATATTGAATTTTTCGATTTTTTAATTAATTATTTAAAATTTTGTATAATTTTTGATTAGTTCAATTAAACTTTTTGTTTTTAATTACACGTAATATACTGCATATATTTCATAGTGTAGTTTTTATCATTGTTTCATTCTATATACTCATACAAGCATATAAGTAAAACATATAAAACGTCTGGCAAATTAAATTGGAAGCCGCAACGTCACAGGTCATACATAAAAGTTATGTTAATAACCCGCAACTAAAAAATTGTATATATCACAAAATACAGGCGGAATACAATAACAATAAATAGAGAAAAATAATAATTTATATAATCAGATTCTGAAATGAATCAATCAATTGTCATGTGTTGACATGTAACAAAACAAGTTCGAAAATTTGAATTGTATAATCTCATTTATCACTATTTAATATATACATAAGATGTTGTAGATTGATAAGTGGTTGTGTCACAAAAAAAAAACTATAGAAATTTTAAATTTTCTAATTAAAATCTACATAAAATTTTGTATTTATAGCCAAATTTTTCTCAATATGGTTGTGTGTGTGTGTGAAAGAAAAAATTATATATATATTTTCAAAAAAAAAAATCAACGTCAATTCCTTACAAAAAGTCAATCTTCTAAATTTAATTTTTCATTTAATTCATTTTGTTTGTTTGAATTAAAATTTATGTTGATCGATGTAAAATTGAAATTAATTATTTATATACATATTATTTGATTATGATAAAGTTAAAGTTAAATGAAACATGTGATTAGTAAACAAAGAACTGAAATGAAGTTAAAGTTCATCCTAATAATTTATACATTTATAGTTAAAATGATTTTTTACTGTACGAAATTAAAAAATTGATTTGATATTCTAAAGTTAATGATGATTCTAATTCCAGTGTAATTTCTTAATGTGATATTCTGATTACTTGTTGATGGCAACAGAGTTTAATTTCCGCAAAACGATTAAGTTTGACATTTTTTTTACACATAATATTATCATGACTGCATAAAACCAACCAGAAATCATAACATCACATAAAAATATCGTAACATTATTGGATACATTGGATAAGTCAATTGCAATTGTGAATTTATATGTTACATGTGTATACTATAAATTTTTTATATTTGTCTTTAAAAACAAAAAGTATTTACATTACCCAGGCTTTTCCCAATAAAATAGTATTTATTTAATAAAATACATATTCTTATACAATGGAAAAATTTTTGTTTACTCTTCTCTGTATATAGAAAATAAATTTTATAAAGAACAAGATACATATAAATTTCAATTTCCATATATACGTTGTTAAATTTTGACTTTAACAATTAATTATTGATTAAATTTTCTAATAATTTTAAGTTAGATGTAAAACACAAAGATTATAAACTTCGTATATAACTGCGGTAAACAAATGTATATATATATTTACAAAACCGAAAACCACACGCAAATTCAATTTACTTAATTTACTCCCGCATATATATAATAAATAATATGTAGAGATTATTTACAAACAATATTGTTTTGTTGTTTTGCATTTGTTTGGTAATTATTTATTCAAAAATCATTTAGATTTTTGTTGTTTTACATACATGCATGTGCCTTTATAAATTCTTAAATAACAATATATATATATATAATATCAATATACGAACATCTATATTTAACATATGTATAACATATTCAAATGCATCAAATTAATGTGTAAATTTTACATAAATCTCTATATAACAATGATTGTTATATTCGTATGTTCCACGTTCACTCATATACATACTAATATATATTATTTGATGATATTCACAGATAATATTGAATAATAGTAAATTACACTTTTATGCAAATCCTTGTTACATATAGTTGAATGTACACAGACAAATATAGTTGATATAGATAGATATATAAATTCATAATATGTATATATATTTAATATACACCTATTGGTACATTCGTTAAATGTGTAACGAATTACTCTTTTAAAACATGTTGCGTTAAACAACATTTCAATATACAGGGTGATAAATTTTTTCCATAGCGAAAATCAATTTTATGCCTACATCGTTGTAGTTATTTGTGTATATCTTTGGAACCAGTTGAGACTTATAGTAATGTAATAGCTTAAACGAAAGCTTATGAATGTGGCAAGTTTTTAAACTTATACCGAAAAAATTTTTTCATCATGATTTTTCGACTTATGCTTGAACAAACTTTCAAAAAGAAAAATGGCGTTCAGCTTACTGTCAACATTTCTGTAAGTATCTGGATAACCACATGTCCGAATTGCCTTATCTTAACGTCAAATTAAAGATCTCGGTATGCTAATGCTAAAAGTGTATCAAAACTTTAAAATCGGTTAATTAGTTATTGAGATATTGAGCCCAGTAGAGTACAAAACATGGTCTGATTGAACATTTGGTTATTTGCGTGTAACTTGGTACCGAAGTCCAATCGGCCAAAATGTTATATGATATTTTCGACGCAAAATGACTCAGAGAATCTAGTGTTTTCGAATTGCCGTCGATAATTGGGACACCCTGTATATTAGCATATACAAAAACATGTATATAATGCAATAGAATAGAATATATATATATATATAAACATTTGTATTTGTATATAAAGTATGTCTACAATTCTATACTATCTATATAGTCTATGGAAATGTGTGTATATATTATAAATATTTGTAATTTTCATATATGCAATAGAAAATTTATTCAATATGACAATGTAAATTCATCATATCTTCATATTCTCAGAAAATTTATATATATATGGTACATGTAATTATGTATAACGTGCGTATATGTATTATATACCATGTAATTTATATATAGAATATATAGTATAACATGTAACTAAACACAATTTATATCATCTGTTTAATATACAACTCATATTTTGTATACATATTAACTATATATACAATATATGTAACTAAAGCACATTATACCGCAGGTCGATAAATCATTAGAGAAGAGGATGTACATTACATATATATACTCATTATTCAAATTGAGCTTAGTCATTTTAATAACATTTTCAAATACGCTTATATATAAATACATATTATACATAAGGTATATATTTATATGTGTATAACAAAGTAAAATATATATATATATATATTTATATATTACATATAATATTTCATATATACAATACATTACATACATATATTGAATATACATATAAAATATATAAGGCGAGGTATTAATAAAGAATATTTTTGTAAATATAAAATATAATACAAAAGATAAATACAAAAGAACACCAAAAAAAATTAAGCAAATATGTTTATTTAAGTATATAATGAAAATTCTATATATTTTATTATAAAAATTAAGAAAATTAAACAGTGGAAAAAAAAGCACCCTTTTCGCAACAAAAGTTTTCTATTATTAATATATGCATTATATATATGTAGGACTAGGTTAGTTCTAATGCCGATCTTGTAAGTAAAATTTTGGCCAAATAAATACGCTATGGTAACCGTGAACATTTATATTAAACGGCAACTTCCTAATTACCCGAATAAACATTTGGATTAAACGTCATATAACGTTTGATATCGGCACCACTTCAAAAAAGTTACTTTCATATATATCATAAAATATATATTTTTTTTAGTATATTCATTAACATTTTTTTTTATCTAAAGATAAATTAGTAAACGAACAATTTTCCCTAATCAATTTCCGGAGATATTTTAATTTCATAATTATTCACATCGTATTTTTTCTTTCCCATTTTGAGCACTAACTGTGGTATTCGGTAGTTTTTTTTTTCAATCAAATATATCTTATGCTCAAGATATTTTATTTATCTATTATATACAAAAAAAAATTAGAAGTGCGAGAACAAATTTACTGGTACAGTTAAATTTTAGAAAGCAAAAAATTTACTCATCGTTATGTTAATCTGATTTTATACTATTACATTAAATATTGTACAGTATTTATAATTTTAAACGTTTTTCAATTCTACTATTATATATATTTTATAAAATGTGACAATTTAATTTAAAATTTACTTTATACCATTACAACAATATATAAAGGTATATTATTCTATTGCAGTAAATATTATATTTAAATTATAAAAGAAATCAAATGCAATATGAATAGCGGGAGAGTTTGTGACACAATAATTAAAAATATTATAATTTTTTTTCCATTTTGTTGTTAAATTTAAAGAATCATGTTATACAAAATTTGGGGCGAAGTCTGAGAAGTAGCATTCAGTTTTCAATATGGGTATATTTTTCTTATAACCTGGGTGAAATTAAACTAAAAATTATAATTAATTTACAATTTTTCGATAAAAGAGAATTCCAAAAAATATGATAATCGATTTTCCAATCGATGGCAGAGAAAATTTAAAGAAATTTGTGGTACTGTGAACACTGAAATGGTATAAAAAATTTATACAATACCATTATTTCATACAAAATTTTAATGTCATCAAATGGAAAATCGGATATATATCTTTTGAAAGTGTGAATCGATTTTAAAAATCTCTTCTATGAAAGATTGGAAATTAATTATAATTTGCAATTTTATATACAAAACTGAAAATCCGTTAAAGCTATGGCCCGTAAATAAAAAAGATTATAATACTTAAAAGTCGATTTCCGATTTAGTAAGTGGACATTCCAATTTTTTTCCATAATGTAGTTTATTTTCAACTCGTCTACCAGAAAAATATGTAGTGCTATTGCAATCTGAAAACATTTTTACACACTTCGCCACTGATACAAATATACAACTTATATAGGTATATAAATTAATAACTTCCTCATTTTTAACCATATAACTATAAAACATATAGTTTCTGGTTATACGGGATCGTTTTAATTTAACAAATTGAGACAAACTGATTCGAAAATATGACATTATTTAGAAATTATTAGAGATAAAACAAATGTCAAAATGTTAAAATATGTTTAGGAATAATATATAATATAAAAAAAAAATGATTTGATCTTAAATTATTGAAAATTTCCTTTTTAATCATTTTACATGTTTCACCCCTATTTATTATACTCATACACCTATATATTCTTATTATTCTATATATATTCTTAATAAAATTAATAGCAAAAGGAAATAATTTATTAATATTATATTAGATGATGAAATATTTATTTTTCGCAGTAGATCAACCGCATTTATATATTTAGTTTAGATTTTCCGTATGTTAAAGGGCTTGCTTGTGCATATATATATACACTATTTGTGTATATGTATATATTATTATCTTAATAGATTTAAATTGTCTATTAACCTCAATATAATAAATATATATACAACACTTTGAAAATATTCATTATTTTATCGTCGTATTTTACATTAACTTGTTTTATTTAAATGTATATCAAATATATTCTACGAGCACTACGAGTGTATAAAGAAATTATATATCTACAATGTATAAAAGAGTATATATTCTTATAATTTATTATTTAGTAATTAATAATTCAAATGGAATTCAATTTATTAATTATAGAACTTATTAATGAATTTTTCGTTACTATGCTGAATTTTTATCGTTACTATATTTGAATGTTTATTAAATTAATGTAATTTTATTCACATATTTCGAAACTATTGTTTTAATTGTAGAATTATTATTATTATTATTTTATTATATACTTAACGTTCGATTGGAATCATTAACTTCAAAGTGGTCTGTAGTTATGCGATAACCAATAAAGTAGCCAAAATAGACATTAAATTTATAAATAAGTTAAATGTTTAATTCGACGTTAATAATTATATAATCGTGACCCAATACAATTTGAGTATTTTAATAATTTCATTATATAACAATATCACCTATATCATATTAAATAAATAATTATATTATAAATCATTTTTATATAAATTATACTATATAACAATATCACCTAACAATCATATTAAATAAATAATTATATTATAAATTATTTTCTAAAGTTCATAGTAATTTTACTGGATGTGTGGCATGGCTATGTGTGAAAAGTATCTGGCAACCTATTTTTTCTGGTTAACAATAACTTTACACAAATGCTTTCCGAACATCGCCATTGAAACGACGTTGTAAAATATTATCTCATATCTCTTCATGACATTGTTTCAAATCCTGCGACAGTGTAACGACATATGTGTGACTTGGCAATTATATATACATTTTCTGTTATTATTTTTTTTTTTAAAGTCATATTTTGCTCCTAGTCATCTAGTCATCTAGATTATGTCATCTAATAAACATTTCATTACAACCAAGTTGGTAAATTACTATAACAATTTACCAATTGCGTACTGTACAGTATAGTAATTAACGAAAGGATGTTTTCATAATACTATTATTTTTATATGGGTGATTAGCCCATAGTTATGTGTGTGCAGACATTGTTAATCTTTGAATAGCGTTCAACACCATATTTTCAAAGATATTCGTTTTTCTTTTTATTCCATCAACGAACAAATGGTCACCCAGCAGAAAAATTTTAGTATTGAAATAAATACCGGAAAATTTCCTATGAAAAAATAGCGGATTTGAACCCGCTATATTTCATGATTAATAATATATATTTCGGCGCTATGCAACTGCGCTACCGAATGTGTTTTACACATTTTCTGTTATAGGGTTTATTATTATAAATATGTACGTACGTAAGTAAATTATGCTTTAAACTTAAACCGACTTAATTGATATTCAAATTAAATATTTATGTTCTAATCCTTTTTTGGGACAAAGGAAAAAATAAACAGAAAAATGAATTTTAACTTTAAGGTCATTAACATAGACTTATATTATAATAGTAAATTTCCCATATATATATATATAATATATATGTAGTACATTGTTGTTGGCTTTTGGCTTTTAGCCTAAAATAAATAAAAGTATATAAAATAAACACACATACATTGTCTGTACAAATATATATTATATTGTATACACACTGGCACCACACATTTAAATGGAAAAACATATAATATTATGTATTATCATGGAATTTAATTATACTTTTCCGTGAATATGTTTGGAAAACAAAGTACCACAAAAATAATCGATTTGTTAATTATTAACTTTAATTTTTTTTTCTACATAAAATTTAATTATCTTCGGTATGACAGGCTCATAATAGTCTAATACAATAATTATATAGAAATGTCATTTTTATATATATTTTCCAATTTAATTCAAAAGGAAATAAATAATAATAAATTAGAATAAATTAACTATATATTTATATTGTAGTATATTAATACTATATTGTTTATATATACTATTAATATGAATAATGTTTTAATGAATATGAATATCAATATATCGATATCACCGATTAAAATTATATATCTATAGTAGTTTATTAATTATTATCATTGATATTAGTATACATATATACATTATGCATATTTATGTGTATATTACAGAAGAAAATATTAATACAAATAGCATATATTAATATGATAAACATAATTAAAGTTCACGCAATAACATTATTAATAATAAATTATAATAGAATTTGTAATGTATTTACTAAAAAACTATAGAAATAAATCAAAATGTTATTAATTAAAAATTTTATTATTATTATAATTTATATAAAATAATATACCGCGGATCGAAAATATAAATATAAAATTATATATATTTATATTATTTGGTTTTTGTTAAAAAATGATGATTCGATGTAAATTTAAATACTTAAATATTAACTTATATTTATATTATTTAATAATATTATTATTTGTACAATCAAAAATTATGATAATAATGTGTAGTGAAGAACCGAATCGTGAATGTTGCAATACTACAGTTTCTGACACCGATCCAGAAACAACAGAAACAACAACAACACCATCAACTAGTAAGTAATATATTTGTTATAGTTACGCAGTTATTATATTTATCAAAATAGTATCAAAATTATTATGAAATTGACACATAAATTATAAATTAAAAATATTCAAAAAATGTTATCAAATCATTAGCTGAAGCGAAAAGTTACTATTGATAATTTGAAAAAAAACATAAATTATCTTAAATGTTGTTATAAAATAGAAATTGGACAAATTTGATAATAATATATTCATTATAAGCGCTCGTTTCTCATTTTGTAGAAGCAGCAGTTATATGTTAGATTTAATAATTATATTTATTAGCTATCCTCGTTGCCAGAAGATACAACAGATAGGTTTGTAGTGCTGAGTGCACGAAAATACTACCGAACTAAAATGAATGGCATCAAATTAGCCATCATTTAATTTTTACTATAGGTGCGCTTTCCAATCAGACTTCAGACTTAATTTATATATTTTTTAAAATATAAAACTTAAACATATTTTATTGAAATATAAATATTGTTATATTTTGATTAATGGTAAATTTAAATTCATTTTAATAATTCTTTATGAAACAATTTTTAAAAAATATCTTTTGAATTTTATGCAATGTTGAATATAATATTAGATACATTCAAAAATTACAGACAAATTACACAATTTTTTATATACATGGTGGTGGTAAATGTTTGACGTTACAAAGAATTTATTAATGGCATGAATCGGCTGGTTTTATAGGATGCACATCCGGTTTTAACACGAACAGACAAAAAAACATAGCTACATACGGTTCGGCATTTTGATAATATTAATATTATGGGATTTAGAACCAATAGTAAATATTCAAAAAGTTTTTCATATTTCAAATTGAACAACACTAAATCACTAAAAAATTAATGATATATCGTGCCTAAAGAGTTACTCTTATTTTGCGTTCTAATATGTTAGTAAATTGTAGGAATCACGCTGAAATGGAAAAATTCCATCTAACAAATTCACCGCGTCGAGAGTGCTAATTAGTTGAAAAGTTAACTTGTAATAATTTCAATATATTGGGAAAACACAATAAATTTTGATATTAATAGAAAAAATTTAACGTGAAATGTGATTAATTAATAATTTTTAGACATTACACATCAAATTGATTCAATGGAATAAAGATGATATGAACAACAGCTGGTATATTATCGCTTATGGAAATGTATAAAATCATTATATAATCACTATAACATTCTAATGTGATATGTGTAAAAAGTAAGAAATATTTGAAAAGAAAAATGTAGATAAAAACTCACTAAATTTTTTGTAAAACCGTTTTTTAACATCGTTTTTAATTAAGGACCATATAGTTTTAATCGATTTCCTTTTCTTAAAGAACTACAATATTTCATCAATTTTTCAATCTTTAGCCAAAGAAATTTTTACAATTTTTAAAACACATTCAGAATATTAAATCGATTTTTCATTTGATGTAATTAATTATGTATTATTATTTTTTGTACCATTTCTTATTTATTTGGGAACATATCATTTTATTAATTAATGTGTTTTTATGAAAGATTTAGTCACACTTTATCATGATTGTTTTTTCAAGATTTCCTTACTATATACTAAAAGAGTAGTACACTATGATGTAGTGGTGAATTTTCAGCCGATACTAATAAGCCGGTGTATAGTCTATTCAAAAATTTTGAGCAATTAAATTAGAAATATGAACAACATAATAAATACATATATTGTATATATACAAAGGACGAACAGTCTTAACTAGGATACAGTTTGTCATTTCAAATGTGGAAATTTTGATTTTCGTATTTAATATGATAGAAATTAGTCGATGGAAGATATAGTTAATTTTTTTGTACATGCGGTAGAAATTTGAATACATCGATGTTTTATCAATACTTTCTGTTGAAAGTGACTAATTTAAAAAATATTTACATTATAAATAAACAATAAGAATATAATTAAATCGACTAATTTCTATATAATATGATACACTTAAGTATATATGCCATTTACGACGTATATAAAAAAGCGTGTGTTATATTATATATTTTTAATATTTGTATATAGTTGCAATATATATATTTATTTACATATAAATATTCTGAAATAGGTATAATAAAAATTTAATAAAAAATGAAAGTTATTCGTATAAATGAATAATGGATGTTGACACTAAAAAAACGAAAAGTTAAACTATATATCGAATTTAATGTACGAAGAATATATTAAATATATGTATTCGTAACATTTAATTTAAAGTTTTCTATTTCGATGTCCTTTTTAAATATTCCCAAAACTGTTTTATATTATAACTAAACTAAATATATATATACAATATATGGTATATGTGTATGTGTGTAGATACATTAAATATATTTTTAAATTATATTTATCTACATACATAACATATATGCTAAATTCATAGATCAATAAATTCATCTTAAAGAAAAAAAAAAAAAAAGTTTATATTTTCGTTTGTATTTTTTTATTTTTGCTTTTTATTCCTATACAAATACATTTTTTATGGGACACATATTTGCAAATATTTATACTATTTCGAAAAGAAAATGAAATATATATTTACTGAATAATTTATTACTTTTATACGAACAATTTTTTTCATTCTCATACCCATTTCTCTGTTGTCTATTTTTATTTTCTATTTTTTACTCTGTAAAAATCGTTCTCAACGGATGAACGATTTGTTGGTATTACATATAACATTTAAATATTCTAGTTATATAAAATAAAATTTGCTTGTATTTTTTTTATTTTATTTTGGTATGCCAGACCAGGCCAGCCGTCTCAATCTATAGTTTGAAATACCTTGATATTTATGTAATTCATGTATTATATATACAGTAACAACAGATACTGTATATGGTTTGAATGACATATAACCACGTATGTTATGTATATATATAACATAATATATAGAATTTATTCATGACACTTGTCTTCTTTACAAAATACATGCCAATGTAAAATACTACATAGAATAGTATAATTCATGTATATATATAATATTATTGTTTTGTATTACTATTGTTTAGTGTAGGTAAATACATAATACGAATAAAAAATAGTAGTGATATGATTCATTAAAATTAAAATTGAATAATTATATAAATAAATAGAAATGTCAATTTGATGCAAATTAATATATATATATATATTAGGTTAATCCGTAACAACCATTAAAAAAATGATCTTATATACTTAAAAAATATCCTCGTTGTTGTGTCATGTTCACTTTATCATAAATTAGAGGCTGTGCAGCAGCTTTAGTATATACATATATATGATATTATATTTACGCGTATATACATATATACATTATAAAACGCAAAAGTACATGGTATAGTATAATATTATCGTTAATATATATATATCAGGTATTATATTTTGCTTTTTAAACACACCCTAATTACTCATTTTTATATATTAAAATATATTTTATGTACTCTCTGTGGAATTTGCAGAAAATGAAGATAAATATTTCTATATATTCATTTTTTCTTTAGGAAAATTAAATTATTTTACATTAAAAAATTTCAACAATTTTTACTTTTTACGATTGCCCATATAAATGTTTTGATAATCAAATTTATTAGTGCGTGCGTATATAATATTTTGATACGCATAATTATACCATCCACAAATTTGCAACGTCTGGTTATAATAATAAAATAATATATAGTGTATAAGTATTAATTATTTAGAGAAATTTATTTTGATATGTTAAATTAAATTAAATTTGCCGAAAAAAAAACTACACTTTTCTTTATTGTGAAGGTAAATGTATTCACTTTAAAAACATTTTTAAAGAATATTTTATTTTATAGTAAAAATTAATTTTTCAAGTAAACCACCTGAAATCACAAGGTTATAAGATTAGAACATCGTGTTGATTTACAAATCACTATCTATTGACCGATTAATAATGATGCGTAATATAATATAATCAATAATAATATATAAGTTCCAACAAACAATCCACAGGTACCTTATATTTATAATTTAAAATTACATTTAATTTTACATTAGGATTCAGATATATATAGAAGAATTTTATCTGTAATAAACCGGAATTTATCCTATAGTTTCCCTATACTCGCACGTATACAGAACAGACGTTAAAAAAAACGAGAAATTTCATATGTTTTTAGAAAGAATTGTAAACGAAAGATAAAATTAGCATATATAAAACTTTAATATCCCACGTAGATAAAAAAATTTGTGTATAGAATTTGAACTTGTTTGTAAATGGAATTTAACATAGTTTTTAAAAATATTGGTGAATCAAACTACTCCATTTCTCTTTAAAACCAACCCAACTCTTTATTTTGTTCCAAATGAAGTTGAATTAATGCTAATTATATTCAATACATATACCATAACTCATTCTTTATGTACAAAATATATATATACGTTTATTATTATAATAAGACATTTCTTTGAAGAATTTTCGTATATATAATAAAAGATTATAGAAAAAAAAAAGGTAAATTGAATTCATCTCAAATAAATATCTGAAAATTGTATTATGCCCAACAAAAATTTTATTTAATTTTCTATTTTTTTATTTTTTTTTGTTTTTGTGTTCTATAAAAATGTAATGTTTTCACAAAAACGATATTATGAAGTTTTTATTCAAATTTTCATTTATTTTTCTTTTTTAAATAACTTTTGTAAAATATGCGCATACATGTATATATTATAATATATTTTGTAAATATTTCGGGGGATATGCGATCAGACCAGAATTTGGGTACCTTTTGCATTCACCTATATACGGAGAGGAATGAGTTTATTGATTACTTAGACATACACCGTATTAGTTTCTCTCACTTTACAACTTAAAATGTCTAACATTGCTGTCAAGTTGGTAAATTCTATAGGCATGTGAGTATTTAACAATTTACAAATTAGTCTTCATTTATGTTTCGACAGATGGTTTATAAATTCAATTACTTTTATGATTGAATCGCGCATAGCGTTGTGTATCGAGACTATGTTATAATCACTGAATAGTGTTCATACAACATATAATTTCAAAGATATTCGTTTTTACATTTCATAAACGTTCAGTTGAATAATTTTTAGTATATGAAAAATACTGAAAGAATTTTTAGTATAAATACTGGGAATACAACCTAAAATTTTATGGTTGGATTCACTTGTGATTTTACTGCTGCTTCGATGAATCACTGTCTTGTATATTATAAAACTTCACTGTCTATTGGACAGTTAGAAGAATATAACACAAATAAAAAAATTATTGTTATATAATATATTTGTAGATATTACATTAAAATTACTAAAAGTTGGAGTAAAGAAATAATTCCAGCATAAGGGGTTTATATTATATTAGTTTATCATATCCATCAAATTTAGGATTTATTATATATAATGTAATTAAAAATGTTAGGCACATTTTCTATAAATTGTATTTCGTAAACGGGAGGCTAAATGTAATAGTAAAAAAAATGTCATATGGTTGTTTTTTCACAATTTTTTACTTTTAATTCTATTATAATAATGATTTCTCGTACATATTAAATTTTTGTAAAATATTCATGTAAAGGTAATATTATTATGATTAATCTATAGGTCAAAAAATATTAATTATAATAATTTCTTCATAGCAGAGTACATCATAAAAAAACACTTTTATCAATCAAGCATCAAATGTCTTTATATAAATATTAAAATTTAATTTTAAAATTACATTTTGTGTAATTAATAAGAATAATTAAATAAAAATAAAAACTATCTAATTTTTCGTGGTGGGTAAATATGTACGTACTAGCGTTTATAATATTAAAATATATATTTAAATCTGTATTTATATTCGTGTACAAAATAAATTTTGCTTATGTTAATATGTGAAATATATTTTATACGAATTTTAAAATTTTATGTTGTCATATTTATTAATGTCACATACTTTATTAGTACTTAAACATCAAATAGAAAAAAATTGTATGTAAAACATTTGTCAACATTTAAAATGAAATTATATGTATTTAATCAAATAATTAAATATTTTCAAATTTATATAATACGAATTATATAATAATACTATTTAATAAATGCAAAATAAATTTTATTAATCGTAATTATTATTGTAAAATATGACAGAATGCATATGTATTTATCTGTATAATACATAAATACATAATATGTTTTACAACATATGGAACAATATATAAATTTTTAATATGTGTCCCATATTTATATTATTCTGCGAGTATTTTAGGTATATGTTATATAAATAAATTAATCATTAATTTAATTAAATTATTATTTATTATATTTATTATGTATATAATTAAATATGTTACTGTTTCATTATGTTTATATATATACAATTTATAGAAAAATATATATATATATATATCGATAGTAGACTAACATATAAATAATATTTTAGCTTCTAAATGACACAGTAGTATATATCATATACTATTTATTTACCTATACCTATTTATTTTTATTAAACAATCAAATAGATTTTCAATATAATTATATAATTTAACATCAAAAGGGAATTTCATTGCTTATGAATAAATATTTTTATTGATAATTAGAATATTTTGTAATTCAACATAAATTTTAGTAGAGGTAATATTTTGATATTTACTATTTATAAACGCTATACTTAACGGTTGTAAATTGGTATATGTATACTCTTGGAATTGAGTGTGTCAATATTATATACCAACAAAAATAATATACATATCACACAAAATTAATTAAATATTTTGATAATTTAATATGTATTAAATAAAGTTAGTCAATATACTCGTATACCATACACGAAACACATCAATTTATATAAATAGATAAATAAAATAAATAATGCAAACATATATGTGTACTCGTGCATACCATACCATACCATACCATACTATATACACATATAATTAAACAAATGAATATATACATATTTCTATACTAAATTTAACATTTAATCCGAATGATAAACAAATAAATTATACAATAATTATGTACAACAATAACATAATAATAATAATAATAATAATAATATATTGATATTTTGATATAATACACATTTATTTATTTATTTTTACGTCAGTATATAATTTGTAGTATATTTATTTTAAAATAATAATGTTACCGCCGATTGGGTTCACATTATGATGACAATTTAGTTTTTTTATTGGATTTTTAAATTTTTAAATCAGCTTTCATTTTACAAATATTATATGTTTTCCTTTTCTACATATATGAGGTAATACTAAAAGTATCGGTTGCTATCACACATTAGTCGGTTTGAGGTGTTAAAATCAATTGCTTTTTTTATTATAGAAAATTGTGCTCTAAAAAACAGTATTTGTGTACTTCATTATTTACAAATCATCCTGCAGATTCTTATCGTTTGTTTTTAGAAAGTACCTTTGAATATCACAAGTCAATCAACGTCAAAAACGATATATTCATGTGCATGCGAATGTACTGCTATACACTGCTAATATTGACCTTCACTGTCAACAGTTACTCAGTTTGCAGCTATCATTTTAAGAAAAACAGTCATAAATTAGCAAAATCATAATAAATTGGTTATTCAGAATTATGCTTGAAAAAAAATTGTGCAGAACCTTTTGAAGGATATGTTAAAAGTATTTGTCTGCGGGATGGTAGATTACCCCATAGTCATTACATTCACCAGATCATCTTTATCATCTTACTATAGTTTTTCTGATCGATGTAATCATCAAATTCCGACCAGATATTCAGTTCCCTAGTAACAATTTGTCCGTACTTTGAAAAATGAAGAAAATTTCCGTGTAAAAAATCCACCTATTTTCCATGGAAAAGTTATATGGGAATTTGTCCAAAGAATGTCTTTATATTTTCCACTTAATATATTTTATTTAGGTCAATTTAAATCTTTGGATTGTCAGGGTAATATATCCAACATATATCCACGGTATTGTATTCATTATTTATTTCACCAAGTATCCAAGACAGTTGTTCAAATTTTGTAAATTTCGCTTATCTACATATAATCCTCATTTTTTTTAATTTATTTCCATAATTTTTACAACAATCAGCAACTCAAATCGATATATTGCCGAGGAATTTTGTAAGACTTTTCATGGATTTTATCCGCGGTTTTTTTTTTTTCTTGTTTATTACAAAAAAAAAATGAACAATCGATAAATGTTTGCCATAGTTCGGGCAGCATATTCATTCCATGATCATAGAACTTCTGGTCTATCGGTAAAACACTGAATTAAACTACGATTTTATATCATCGTCATAAGAAAATTTATTTTGCTAATACGGACGGACATTTCACGGGTATTACTTACTAAAATACATATACAATCCAAAGATATTTTTGTAAAAATCCGTGGATCAGCTCACAAAAAATTTGAATATATATTCTATGGATATATGTGTGGAACAATAGCAACGAGAAATTATGCTAAGGAGAATCTGTAGAAATTAACATCGGAAATATACGGATAATTCAAGGTGATTTTTTATAAAAATCCATGGACAGGGTTCCACTCATCATATAAAATTCCAGTGGACATCCGTAAGAAATCCATAGATATTTCATTGGATTGAAACTACGGACTACTACCTATAATGCGGAAATTTTGCAGACAAACTACAGACAGTGTTACTAGGGTTCATACGAAAATATAAAAAAAAAAACGTGTTGATCATGCTTTAAAGGGAACAAATTTTTTCCTTTGCCGTAAACGATTGGAAATATTTCCATTTTAAAATTTATTTAGTTTTTTTTAGAAATAAAGTAATTTTCATTGTAATAAATATATAAAACATAAGCCCCCATTAAAAAACCGATCAGAATTACAATACATTTAGCAATTAAACTCTGATATTGTTTCGCCTTTTTTTATTTTGCAACCTTTGTATACAGTAACTCAAAATATCTTTATTTATATTATTTATAAGTACCGTCACACTAAGTCTGTTAAATTTATTCATTTTCCCATTATGACAAAAGAATTACCTTATACTCGTATCTTATTGGTATATTACCATATATATAAACCTATTTCCATACACGTATACACATTCAGAGCATATATATTAAATATAAAAACATATGATTATTTTAAGATAGGGCAAGGTCAAAATTCCGGTTAATTGTCTAATCTATATGTCAAGTTTATGTTGTATTTTTTATACAATAAAACTTTCATAGAAAAAAACAAAACACATTCAAATAAACAAAGTTATTACAACTTTAACAAAAAGTGATTTTTATATTGGCCTTTTATTATTTCGGTTTTTTTTTTCCTTTTATACTTCATTTTTTTTTATTATTGATAAATTATATTATAACTTTAACTCAATATAAAGTCAAAATTATATACCACCATGTGCTAAAATTCACATAAACCCATAAATTGATGAATACTTTTTATTTATTTTTTTTTTTTTAACCTCTATTCTTTCACATTTTTTCGTAAATTATTCAAATAAACAAACAATAAATAAATTGAGAAATTCACACATGTGGAAATTTTCTATATGTATAACTCGTATGTTTTTGTATATACCATGCGACTATATATCGTATATGGTATTTATTACACATTATATATAATTTGCTTTTCCTATACACTGTTTATTTTGTTTTCATTGTTTACATGCACGCATATTCAGATTTAAATATATATATATATTTTACTATAGTTGTTTTGTACGGTGTATGTATACCACGCACAACACACATATGGTGTAAAGAAGCTGATGGGAAAATTGAAAATGAAAAGCTATATATTGTACCATATATATATAAATATGAGAAAATAATATATAATACAAATAATATTAAAGAATAGATAAAAGTTAATTTTGAATATACATTGAAATACACAAATGTTAATACATTATATGCATAACATAATTATATATACCAAAAAATAGATTAAGTTTAATATTATACAATATGATGGAAATAAATATACACACAAAATACACAACACCCATGATAAAATAGCTTTCATAATAAGTAAATATGTAATAATTAAATTATATGTATACATTTATAACTCATTTGTAATAAAATATATGTCATATCAGAATCAGATAATATAAACAAGTAATATTTAATATAATCATAATATTATAATAGTACGATCTTGTTCCACTACCACCATATAACATATAAAATTTATTACAATATAAAAAGTTGTAATATCTTACAATGCAATATAATAAGTTTATGATTTCAATTCAATAGAATTAATATATGAAAATGTTGAATTGTATATGTTTTGGTGTACATGAAGCAGAACTGTAATTAGTCAGAACCAAAAAGCCCAGGATTAAATCTGACTGAGTTGAAGTGAAGTTTTTGACTCAGAGCAAAATGATTTATGTACATAAAGTAACACATATTAATAGAAATTAAACATGATGATAAGATAATCGTGCCTAAATTGCATCATTAGATTGTCTTTTCCCATACACTTTTAGTATTAATACACATATACAATAAGAAATGATGACATACGAATATAGTGTAAAATTATAATTATGCATGTGAACAAAAATTTTCAGAGGTAGTAACCTAAAATCAACAATGTTTTTCAAACACTACTCTATTGCAAACTGATTTCTCAATGACGTTCACTATTCTCACTAACAATCGCGTAAATCACTTGGCAAAAGTTACATTCAAATTGTATTTTTAATTTCGCAGAAAAATAATTGTTACACTCAAACTCGTACAATTTCTAAGATTTTATTATAAAATATATATAATAGATTTTATTATATAATGATCTTTTTGTATATATATATATATTTTTTAGATTGCACATATGATTCAATAATTTAGTAATACATTTGATTATAAATCAGCATCTGATATAGCAAGAAAATGTTATAACAACGTTATACAAATAAGTCTATCAATGTTTCGAAATGTCTCTCTTATGTCATAGTTATATCGCATACATTGTGAAACACTGAAACGCTATTGAAGCAAAATATCACTTGAATATCAATAGTAATCATCGAGAATGGAAGCCGCACATGTTTTTTGTCAGTCAAACAAATTTATAATGTTTTACATACTAAAGCAATAAGTGAAAGTGAAAGTGAAATTGTGTAAGAAATAATCATATAGTTTTTGTACAACATATATTTGGGTACATCATTCACTTTATAAATTAACACAAATTTTTTACACATACATCAAATATAAAATCCGTTTAAAATATTAAAAATCTGATAAAAATATGACATGTTTATTTAAAAAAAAAATGTCTTATTATTCATATTACAATGGTCGATTTCCTAGGGAAATTTAGTTCAGTATATCTCAAATTATTTTTAAAATATTATACTTTCAACCAGACTACTTCTAGTATATTATAATGATATAGAAAACTAAATGATATTTGTCACGGCCAAAGAAAAAATTTCTGTAAAAATTTAATTTAAACATATTTTTCTGAAAGATATGTATAAAAGAAACAAATTTTCAACGCCTATAGTGGAAAAATGTCAATTTCTTAATAAAAAAAAAAGAATAAGTTTTATGAGCAATTATGAGTCGTGAAATTCTGTATACATGAAAATGTGTTTGAAAAGTAATCTCATACTCTTTGTAATCATACATAAAATAACAAATATTTCTATTTTGCTTGTATTTTCATTAAAATCTCAATGAATTTTGTGTATTTAATAAATGTATTAACATTACAAAATAGAAATTCAAATAAAATATTGTTCAAATTATTGTAAAACAATCAAATTTTTATTACGCTTTTAGAAAATGTAATTTAAAAATGTTTTTCTCATATCATTTATATATAAGGTTGTCAAATATCTCCCTTCCGCCTTTTTGTCTTTTTAATTTCGCGGCTATGTACAAAGCGCTACAGAGCTCGTATCTGGCAACACTGTACATAATTTGAAAGCTCTTGACATAACAAATAAAACGACGCTATGTATGATTAGTTTGGATATTGCGTTCAACAGTTATAGACGTGTAAACATGGAGTTCACTAACGCCGAAATTCGCGCTATTTTAAAGTTTTCCTTCGTTAAAGGCAAATCCGCTAGAGAAAAGTTCCGTGAGATTAATGGTGTTTTGGGGGATGGTACTCTATCACTTCGAACCGCGGAGGAATGGTTTCGACGATTCAGAGCCGGTGAAAACGACACCATGGATAAGCCAGCCGGCGGAAGACCTGTGACGACAAATACCGATCAAATCATGGAATACATCGAGTTAGACCGGCATGTGGCATCTCGTGACATCGCCCAGGAGATGGGAGTTAGTCACCAAACCATTTTAAACCATCTGCAGAAGGCTGGATACAAAAAAAAGCTTGATGTTTGGGTGCCACATGAATTAACAGTGAAAAATCTAATGGACCGAATTTCCATTTGCGAAATGCTGCTGAAACGGAACGAACTCGACCCATTCTTGAAGCGGATGGTGACTGGCGACGAAAAATGGATCACATACGACAATATCAAGCGAAAACGGTCGTGGTCGCAGGCCGGTGAATCGTCCCAAACAGTGGCCAAGCCGGGATTGACGGCCAGGAAGGTTTTGCTGTGTGTTTGGTGGGATTGGAAGGGAATCATCCACTATGAGCTGCTCCCATATGGCCAGACGCTTAATTCTACCATCTACTGCGAACAACTGGACCGCTTGAAGCAGGCGATCGACCAGAAGCGTCCAGAATTGGCCAAAAGGAAGGGTGTAGTGTTCCACCAGGACAACGCCAGACCACACACTTCGTTGATGACTCGTCAGAAGCTACGGGAGCTCGGATGGGAGGTTTTATCGCATCCACCATATAGCCCGGACATAGCGCCAAGTGATTACCACCTGTTCCTGTCCATGGCGAACGCCCTTGGTGGTGTAAAGTTGATCTCAAAAGAGGCTTGTGAAAAGTGGCTGTCCGAGTTCTTCGCAAATAAGGAGGGGGGCTTCTACGAGGGAGGTATTATGAAGTTGCAGTCTAGATGGAAACAGATTATCGAACAAAACGGCGCATATTTGAACTAAATCCGATTACTGTAACACTTTTTATAAAGCATTGAATAAAGAGCAAAAAGGCGGAAGGGAGATAGTTGACAACCTAATATTTGCTATTATTATTATTATTATTACTATTGCACATTTGAATTCTTTCTATAACATATAGATGTATACGTTTTTGAACGCACTCTACCATAATCTTATATATGCAATATAAAACCTGATATATTTATATATGAACTCGAAATATTGATTAAATTGCATAAAGGTAAACACATATTTCAATATATAATATATAAGAATAGTTGAAAATTGAAATTTAATAAAAGGAATAATATATTATAAATAAGCTATTTGATTCAATTTAAAATAAAAAACATATAAACGATAAAATAATAGCATTATTATAACAGAATATAATAATATTTCATTATATTTGAACTAGATATATCTATACATTTATGTATCTATAAAATGTATACGAGTACATATATTAGAAAGACTTCGCTGACATAAACATATAATATTATTATGAAAGCCAATCATGAAAAAAAAAGGAAAACTTTGAAATTGCTGACAATAAATTAAGGTAAATATTTAGAATGTACATATTATATAAATACAATATGTACTATAAAAATACTAATATAATACATGTACAAGTTTATAATAATAATAATAAATAATAATATAATCGTATCTCAAAAGGATCGATGTGGTTTTTTGTATATAATTAAAATATGGTATTTCATGTACATGTACAATCTTAATTACATATATTTCAGATTTTCTTTTGAACATATGTATGGTACAATGAAACCACATCAAATAATAATTTAAATAATTAAACAAATACACATATTAGATATATACAATATATATAAATAGTAATAATATAACATATTAACTAAATATATAATTTATGCGGCAAACATATATTACAGTAAAAATCTATTTATATAGTGTTAAATATCCTTCCTTCCTTAACTGACTTTTATAATAAAATGCTTTACACCGTATTACGTTTACTAAATACCACAATTATATTATATCTAGTACGTGTATTGATTTGGTTACACTTAACCATTATTTATGTAAAAATTTATAATTTATGTTAATATTTATGTAATTATATAAGTGATTTTGTGATGCAGTGGATAGCATTCATTCTAAAATACCGGATTCAATCACAGAAATTTACATTTAAAATTGTTTGGATATTAATTTTAATACTGAAATTTTTCAGCAGAGTTATTATTTGTTCGTTATATGGGCGAAAAAAAAAAACGGATTTCTTTGAAAATATAATGTTGGATGTTACTCAAAGATTTACTACATATGCACACACAGCATTATGTGCTAATCACTAATATAAAAATAATGAACTTGACTGGTAGACGCCACGTAAGCTTCACTTGGAGTAACGCTTGACTTTCGTATATATAATTTGATTTTATAGGCATAATTCATATGGAAAAGAAAACTAAACGTGAAATTCAGTATAGCGCTGATGATGATCAATAAAGATGACCCATTGTCATGCGACATATGCCACACCTCACACGAAACAAAATTAAACTATGGGAAATAAAATACAATCGATTGAATGAAACGTGTACGTTTTAAGTACAAAATTAATTTTACAATATATAACAAAAAAAAAACTACCACAAAGCCAATATACTCAAATTTCAAATACTAATTTTTAAACATTATCCATTTTATATCGTCGTTGAAATGAACGCATTGAAACGCATAAATTACATATAAAATAACCAAAGAATTGGTTTTCATTTGTAATATTTACGAAGACCATATATTGTACATATATAAAAGTGACATATAATATAGTTAATTATATAGAAGTGATTTGTAACACTTATCGAGATAGTGACATTTATCGAATTTTCACTGTATGTATATTTGAAATTATATATTTTGTTGTACATACAATCACACTTAGTTATATTATATTATAAATGTCTATATAAAATATGTTGTTTAATTATTGAAGTAATTTATATATTGTACCATATATAATGCATATATACATACTCGGTGTATATAAAGCGGGTCTTCAAAATTGTGTTAACTTTTTTAATTTTTTAATAAAACACAAAATTTATTCGAAATAACATGATATATTTATGGATTATTAAGGTAGACGTGTTGCACGGTTAATAATGTAAAAGAATGTCAATTAAATCACTTACAGCTCTACAAGCCTTCAATTTTTTAGGAAAATTCACGTATTCACATAATTGTATAGGTTGATTTGAATGATGATGCTCAATTTTGTTTTATTTCAGATGTTGAATGCAGTTAGAGGATTATCCACATAAACTTTAACCACAAAAACCCGCATACTAGTATTGTTAGATTGCACAATCCTGGTGGCCGATTAATAACTCCGCTTCGAGAAATAATTCGATTTATCCAAATTTCTGTTGAAATGTTACACCGTCCTTTTGAAACCACATATATAGTCTGCACATTAATATGCTCCAATTCATCGCATAAAATGTTATTAATCATAGTTCGATATCAAGCACCATTCACGGTAAAAGCTTTTCCAAGAAGAATGGACCGTAATCACACGGCCAGACCAAAAACCACACCAAACAGTTTCTTTTTGTGGTTGTATTATATATGTTGCAATATTACTTGTGGATTTTCTTCACCCATCAGATACGACAATTTTCTTTCTTTACATGTCCACCAATTTCGAAATGTGCTTCAACAGAAACGATGATTTGGTTAAATAAAAAAAAACAACTTTAAAATATAATTTTTAACAATAAACACGAGTTGTTTTAATCTTATATTAGCTGCAAATTTAAAAAGTAAACTCAAATTTGAAGACACTGTGTACGTGGTATATAATAACTTCATGTATACGTGTGTAAGTAGGCATAATGAAATAGGTATTTTTATTACCTGAAAACTATTTACATATTTATAATTTTACTTATTTATGGAGTACTACGAGTTTATGTTATATAATATATTATTTATACGAAAAAAAAAATTATATCATGTTTTAATCTTATTTTCAGTATTTTATATTTGTTATAAGCTTTATATTTTTTTTTATTTTATTATATAACAAATATCGAGTTTTACGTTTTTACTTAATTTGTTTCGTTTCATTCACTAAAAAGGGTAAATGAACATGCAAATTATTATTAGTAAATCACGAAATTGTAATTTACTTTTTGTTAATTATTTATTATTTCTTATATATTATATTAAATATTTTTTCTTCTCTTGCATGTTTATTTGATTTTATTACTATGGAAAAATTGATATTTATATATAATATTTAATGTATACCAACCGTGCGGTATAACTATACACAAATGTGTATTATTAGTTAATATTTTTATCATGCTGTGGTTAAAACATTAAAATATTTATTGACTAAAAAGGGGTTTATCACCAAAAATAACTTAATATTATACCATTATTGTATAAACAATTATACATAAATATTAAATGAGAAAAAAATAAGTTTATAAAATAAGAAAATAGAATAAAAATTATGTAATTTATATATTAAGATGGAAAAGGTCTTGGGGGTGATTTAAATTATATATTAGATTAATTTGTATTATATGTATATATATATATATATATATATATATATATATAGTCACCTAACTCATATGTTTGTATATACTATTTATAGTGTTGGCTTTTGTGTAGAGGTTATCACAAAACAAATATTTATTATAAATATATGTTATTATTTTATTTACAATACAATATACATAAGTTAAGTTATTAACTCTATTATACATATTTTAGTGAATTGTGTAAAATTAAATTAATAATAAATTACTTCTCTTCTAAGTTTTAAGCCTTTGCCACTGTATGACATCAAGATTATTATTATTTTAAGAAAAATATATTAAAATATTTCCATAGTTTGAACACTGCATAGTGCAAGGATTTAATATTGTTATCGTATTTTTGCAAATTATTTCGTTTTAAAATATAATAGAAGCAATGAAAATTTTATTTAATTAATTTAAGAATATTATTATAAGGTATATAGTAATTGTTTTATTAAACCAATTGTAAACAGTATGTCCCAATTAAATCATGAGAATGACATTATAATATATAGAACAAGCAGCGCCATCGGTTATTTTTGACACAGTTTGTTCGCCAAAAACCTTCTGCACCATCTTTAACAAATCTGCTGCTAGAAAATTGAACCGCAAAGAAAATTCAACGCAAATTATTTGCTCAAAAAAATCATAAGTCACCTTATTTTTTGGACACAGTAATATGTATACGAACATGCATTTTATCAATATAATAAATATTCTCAACTATATACTTTTCTCGAAATCAATACATATTAACACCTGAATGTATTTTTAAAAATCAAAAAGCATATACACTTTAAATATATAATATTATAAAAATATATGGTACATATAAATCATGGTTTGACAGAAAATAGATTGACTTTATAATATAATATATTGTATTGTGTGCATGTGGGGGAGAATATATACAATCTTACGTTCATATATATAAAGTAAAATATGATTACAAATGTAGCACATAAATGCATACTGGATTTATAGATGAATTAAAATCTATATTTTTATTATAACGTATAAATCTGAAATGTAAAAATATATCAGGGAAACTTAATAATAATAGCATATGAAATATATAATTATATATGTTAAATTCAGATAAATAATAAAACGCACGACAAATAACCGGGAAATTGATTAAGGCAAAATCATTGCGCATAAAAGTAACAAATATTATTTAAGAAATAGTTAATTTCTTATTGAAATCTGTGGAGTAGTTTACATATTTTAAACTAAACTAAATCGGTATTAAATTCAGAGTGGCACAATATGTTTAAATATGGTATGATATGATAAAGGAGCCCAGATACAAAACTGTAATTATCAGAGTGATGAATGATATTTTATAATAACAACAAATGGTGAATACATAATTTTCCTCCAACAATTTTATTTTTACTTGACTCTCTCATTGAGCTTTTATTTCTTAAATGCCATAGTTTTGTTTCTATATAAATACAGTCGCTGTAAATACAACATATATATGGAATATTAAACATAAAATAAATATAAATCGATTTAAGGAAATCGTTTTGAAAAAAATATATATATTTTTTTAATCTTCTTATAAATCCGAAAAGCGAGAGATATATTCGTTGTAATATTTTACCAAATAATAAACGCACAAACACAAACTGAAATATTCAAATTTTCATATTGATGAATTACATTTTTATTTCTTATTTTTTTACTTTTACCTATGCTACATTTGAAATTTGATTCTCTATGATTTATTTATTTCATCAATTTATCATTTATCAAAGATTTTTTTTTTTATTATTGGATATGGTTTGACATAAACCCAAAAAAAAAAAAAATATGTTCTGATATTCTTTTATTTTTTTTTACCTTCTTCTTCTATGATGGTAATGTTGGTTTGGTAAAACTCTGATCACTTTAGTTTTTACACATTTATCACAGTATAGATAACATTTCAAAAAAATATACACAAATAGATACACACTTATCTTATATATATTGTATATAATATAATATGACTGTATACTGGGTGCTTCACTTTCAAATGAAGAGAGATGGTTACTTTAAACACTATAAAGTAATTTTGAAAACAATTACATCTTGATTTTGAAAATGTAATTCAATTAAAAATACCATGTTCTATTAAAAATTTCATTCCCTCTTCTCGTTTCCAGTGACTGTTTCATTTACTTAACAAAAATTTGTAAGATGTTTGTTACGAAACCATTGGCTATCATATTTTTAGCATTTGAAACATTGGTTTGATACACCCTGTATACTATGTATATAAATAATAGCGTGGGTAAAAAAAATGTAAAATATTATATAGGAAAATGTTTGAAATTCTTCTTCTTTAAGAATATTATTTACACACATATCTATAATCCTATTTTTCAAAGGATTTTTTTTTCCTGTATACTACTATCCACAGAGAACATTTCCTATATACAGAACAAACTTCAATAACATACAATATACAGTGGGCAAAAATCAATTATAGGCGCAAGCAAAAAAAATTTCAATTAATACAAATATAGCTTTAAAATTGGAAAAAAATTAACTATATTTTGTTTAATCTATCGTTTTATCGTTTTAATAAATCGCATTTAATCACGTTTATTTGTTATAATTGTTTACTTTTATATGTAAAAAAAAAGTATGCAATTCATTTAGGTACTAATCAAAATGTATCGCAAAATTTCTTGTTTGATATGCAGTAGTTTTTTATTATTTCGCTGTTAATTTTTGTATAATTATTATTAAAAGTTCGATAAATAAATATTTGTGTTTGATATTGAGTGAGAAATAAGCAACATCTTTATAAGCGATTTGGTTTGTCAATTCGAAAAATTGCAAAAAAATCTTCAGGATTACTTGATAATTTCATGTAACAAGCTGATAATTATGAAATAAACCGAAAATTTCTTGAAAATGCAAAGCTTATGCATTGCCAATAATTAAAAATTTTGTTGCAAAAGCATCGCTATATCAATCTACAGATAAATTGTAATAAAATTGCTCAAATACCTGTCCATAAAAACGTCATGTCCAACAAAAATATTAAAATTCAGTAAGCGATTTAAGTGACAAAAAAGCGAAAAACAAAAACAATACCTCTACCGTAACTTCAGAGAGCTGATCGCCTGAAGTTTACCAGAAAATGAATGTGTTAGAAGTAAAAGTCGAAAACGGTTATTTTTCGGATGAAATATAAAATCAATATGGATGGTCCAGATGGTTTCAAATTTTATTGGCACGATTTAAGAAAACAACCGGCAATATGTCGAAACTTTGCTAGAGGTAACATAATGGTATATGGATTGGATTTTGTTATGGTAATGGTAATAAGGCATTTATATGTTTTATTTTGAATAAATTGAATATTTATAAGAATTTTTGGACAACATTTTGATTTATTTTAATGAAAATATTTTGAATGATAATTATGCGTTTTTCAACAAAACAATCCATTCACAAATCAAAGCATGTATACGAAAATTGATGAATTACCGATGTGTCATTGACTTTTTAGATTGGCCTGCATCTGTTCACCAGATCAAAATCATAACATAATAGAAAACCTTTGGAGAATATAGACAGTTTATGGAAGTGGTAAGCACTGATAAAATAAAATAAAGAAAGAGTGAGATAATTAATTTTATCTATGGAAGTTCAAATATTTAAAGTCATTAAGCATTCTGAAGGGCAAACAAAATATTAACATTTATATTTATTTTTTTAAGATATTCTTCAAACTGCCTCTATAATTGAATTTCGCACCATAAATAAAAATAAATTTGAAATCTTTTTATTTTAAAATAAATTACGCTTTTATAAATGCGTAATGGAATCAATATTACCAATATTATTTTGTAAATGTGTAATTATTTAGTAAAAAGAAAAAATTACTTGTAAAATTATTATATAAAAATTGCAATGAATTTTACAAATTATTCAAAAAATCATAGTGTGCCTATAATTGATTTTCGTCCACTGTATAATATTTTTTGTACACATTCTTATATGTAGATATATTCTATAACAAAATATATTCATATATACCGCAAATAATATAAATACATACATATATGGATCTGCATATAATATAGAAAACATTTTTCCACATATAGATCTATAAATAATATATATTTTCTATGTATCTATTTGAATAATAATAAAAAATAGAATAGTTTATGTATAAATACATATATAATTTGAAAAAAAAATAAATAAATATAAATATAGTATATAACATAGAATATAATAAATATGTATGCATATATTTAACATGTACGTACATGCTACATTTTATTTCTTTTTTTATATGTGTAGATAAAAAGTATCATTCAACATTTTGGCTTTGTTGAAAACATACATATTATCAACATATATATATATATTATTATACTTCTACTCTTCACGTACAAACTAGAAAAACCTTTAGAGTGGTTAGAGTATTTCAATTTATCACAAAAAGAATTGTCTCTCCTCCCGTTCCTATATACCATATATATGGTATATATGGAATAGAATAGAATCATACATAACGTACATATACTACACATATTCCATATACATAATGTGCATGCATTTACATACTACTTATATCCAAATATATAGACAATAGTACACCTGCCATAACAATATTTTGCAACATACATATTCACATATGTATAATAATATTGTAAATGTGTATATAATATAAGGAAATAATAATATATAGTCTTATTTTATTTTACTTCTTTCCTGTTGTTATATATGTGAATAGTATTTGCCGGAACAGAGAAAACTTTTACGAAACGCGGGTACATCTTGATTTTACGTTTATAATATGATATATGTATTTATTTAAATAACAATATCTGTATATAAGTCACAATTATAGAAACATTTTCTACATTGTTATTTTATTATTTACATCGACTTTGACTCTTTGTTTAGAATCGAAACATTCATATATTTAAATATCATATTTAATATGTATTATATATACTAAAAAATATACTAGACGAAACTAATCTTAACGAATGACTTTTCTATGTAATTTTTTACAATTTTGCAAATTTTTTTAACTTATAAGACAATTTATTACAATTTAAATTGATTTTTATTTATCCATTCCAATAAAACATAATATTTTTAACGCTTTTATATACGAAATTAATTTTCTTTAAAAAGACATTTATCGACTTCTTCTTCTTGCACTGATAAACAAATACAAATACTGATACGACCTGTGACGTAAATAATTTCCAATTGGAAGAAAAATACACTATTTGTGTTTTTATAAAACTCTTTGGCCAAAATGCTTGGTCGTAAAAAATGTATTCAAAATTGTTGAAATATCTATACTGAGAATTTTAATGCGGTGATAATGATCATTATCAAAATCAGCAACATGTGGAATGATATAAAAACGTTTTTAAAAGCTCAATCAGTGAATCAATTTAAAATGATCTAATAACGAAATCGACGAAACTGACGAAAATGTGAAAAAATCAATGGCCAGAAATACAGTACACAAAGAAAATTCGAAGAATGAGCTGATGGCAATATCAAAATGTAATTTATTTAACTACAATACTTCAGTTTTGATATAATAGTAAAACTTATATTAATCAAGTTATCGTGACTATACTAAATTCAAAATTTACAGTTGACACATTATCGTAATCAAAAGCTCATGTGTATATGTTTTAAAATATGTATCATTGTTGAATAAGAATAATATTACCAAAAAAGTTTTACTGAAGTTTCCCAATTTTCTATTTATTTTTATTTTAAAAAAATATTGCAAAAAATCAAAAAAATTTGGAAATTGAAATTCTATATTTATATTTTGTAGATAATAACAATTGCGTAAACATATAAAATACTAATAAAAACAACATACTTCTAAAAACCTTTTTTAATAAATATGTATAAGCTTTTAACTAAGATGATATAAAAACATAAACATATTTAACTATAAAGCGAATGAGGGTTGATGTATTATTCAGGTATCAATAGATTATTTCTTAATTCTATTATTTTTGAAAGAGTGATTACTTCATAATGGTGTGTGGAGACATTGCTTAATTTTGGAGTAGAATCCAACAATTCATTTTCAAAGATAACCGTTTTTTTATTTTATCTGAAACAAGTAAATAACCAATCAACTGAAAAACTTCAGTATTAAAATAAATACAAAAAAATTTCACATGTAAATTTTAAGGATTAAAGAACAATACATGCAAATATGTACAACTTTTTAAATTTGGAAGAATTTTTTCTGATGTATGTGTGTGTAGTGATTGTTTTTTATTTTAGAATTATACACTTTTCAATTGTTAAAAATGTTGCTACTCAAATCGTCAATTAAAATTAGTTTATATTTTTTTCTGCCTTTACTTTCAGTATACAATTATTAATCAAAATGGGACGTTATAACTCTTCCACAAAGCTTAGAAATTGCGAAAGCAGATTTTAAAAGTTAGTGCTCAGTTCAACGAACGCATTGTTAGAGTAAATATTTTATTCTAAAATAATTTCTGGTTAAAAGGGAACGCTAATAAACTAAATTTACGTTGTATATGGACATATGAGTGAAAATAATCCTCATATAATTATAGTGAATCCATTACAAATAGTTACTGTGTAGATTTATTCGCTGGATGCATCAGAAACCGCCGAATTTTTTTTCTACCTACATATATTGTAAAAGATGCTTTGTTCGTACGATAAATGTAGCAGAGCAATGATAATAATCAGTTTGCATTTCCAAAAATTTAGTGACATCGATGACCAACATAACCCGCGTAATTAATGAAAATAAAAAAACTCAATATTGTTGAAAAAAGTGTTCACAAATTCGATAAATTGATATAAAAATAATAGATAATTTTACTTTAATTGAATACACAACGTAACAGATAACCGTCGTGCACATTTACCGCATATTATTTAATAAAACATAAAATTTGATTCATCAATATGATTTTTAAGTAAAACAAAAATTATAGTATTTCTTTATCAATTTTTCAGTGTTTTATTTAATTTCTAAAAAATGTATATTATTAGATTTAATATTAATAACATTTTATTTGAATGATCCGTATGACGTACGGACACTTCTTTGTCTTACACTGTGTGATAATATATATATTAATTTTATTCTCACATAATTTGCATGCAATCTTTATTAAGTATGAGCTCGTATTAGTATTATAATGTCTTTGAGTTAAATTATTTTTACTTTATTATAATACGTATTCTTTTGAACAATAAAGTTTTTTAAATATACGTAATAAAAATATAAATTTATATGTGGTAAGTATAAATTTATATTTTTGGAAAACAATTGTTTGGTTAATGTAGAATTAATTTCACTCAATTCTTTTTTTCCCATTTTTTTAATTTGGTTATGGTCTTGTGGTTGTACTTTTTTGTTATATTTAAAGCTTTATACAAAAAAAAAAAAAAAAGAAAAGTATTTAATTGAAAGTAACTTAATATTACAATGTAAGAGAGAAAAAAATGATTCTTCTTTTCTTGTACACCTAAAGATGTATATGTACCTTTATACATAATTATATATATATATATATATCGTTTATATATAGCATTAACAGTAAATATACATGGAAATAAATATATTTTTGCTCTACTTGGTTTTTCTCTAGAGTAAAAGTTTTTCTTTTTTCTTTACTTTGTTTTTTGTCTTACACGTTGGTAATTTTTTCTTCCGATTTTATATTTCTTGTTCATCTACTTCATGATGTTATTTAGAAATAATAAGATATATATAGATCCATATATATAACATTTACTATAGTATTATTTAGTATAGTATTATTTAGGGTGTTTTTTTAAGCGAGAACTTTGAATTTGAGTAAAGCACAAACGGTTTAATATAGTCATAATTTATTATTATTTCAAACATTCATTGATTATATAATAAATGGGAATCAACGGCTATATGATACATATAGTACATTCGATCAGATGAATTTTTCACCTCAAAAAATTTAATCAAGGTGCTGCATACCTGAACATTACATAAAATTTCACAATTTGGAAGCGTTCGTTGTTGAAGTGTTAAACTTTCCATGGCAATTTGTCAAGGAATGCTGATAAAAAAAAAAGCAAATATATTTAACTATATATTAAATAGTTTGTGTTTTAGTAAAAGTTCTAACACGCCTAACCAAACACTCTGTAAATATGTACTATATATGTATGGAAAATCTATATATAATATTACATGCTATGTTATGTTAAAGTCAATGTCTGAACTTATAATAATGTCTAATGCACAAAGTTAAAGAAAACGAAATAGACGAGAAAGAAAAAAAAAATTAAAAATTAATGCTGGACATGGCCGGACATGTAGACAAGAGAAAAATTTTATATATTGTACAAACATATATAATTATAAAACATTACACAGCATATAGCAACTGATCAACGGATTATAGGATCACTAATATATTTTTAATTCAAATAATTTCGAAAATTAGGAAATTATGCAAATAAGTTTATTTCGTTCATTTAATTCTTAAATAAATCCTCAATTTTGTATACAATTGTTTTTTATTTTTTCATTTCTATAATCATCTGCGTAAAACGAAAATGGAAAAAAATATATCTAGTTTATTTCTTGTTTATATATTTATATTTAAAATTTAATTTTCTTATTTGAAAATTTGCCAATAATTTTTAATATTTACAATTGCATATACAATTGTTTAATATAAACTTTCCTATATGTATTTTTAGAGTAAGTATATGTCTCAGAATGGTTGTATAATATTAACTGATCGTAATTCTTTGAGTATTTACAGTACGTACAATTTATACGTTTATATAAATATGCATTTCCTGTATTATAGTACAATATTATGTGTAATGTGTAGAAACAGCAAATTATATTTTGGTTATTACTTTTATATATAATAATTTGTTCATTTCATTGATAACATTTATGAAATCGATAATAAATTTAATGTTACAATCTTATACAATATATTATTTTATTACAATATTATGTAGATTGAGTTATAACAATTTATTACATTCATTATAATTTACTTGTAATATATAATAAATAGAGGTATCCCTTGAATTATGCGACTAAACCAAAAACCACATAATTCGAGGGAAAATTTAAACTGATTTTTTTTTAAATGTTTTTTAAATATCTATCGAACCGCAGATGAGATAGAATTATGATATATAGAGTCTGTATCAAAACTAAAGTCCTCTGATTTAATTAATATCCTGAAAGTTCTGGAGGCAAAGGTGGAGCAATTCTGCTTCAACTTGTAGTATTAAATTATATTAAAATCACTATAGATAGATTCATAAATTTTTATTTTAAATTAATGCAAATTCCAATACAAGAGCGGCATTATATATTATATATAAGGAATTACAAAGGTAATTAATAATCGATAATTCTTTCCTAAACTCTTTTTCTGGAAAAGTGTCTTAAATATTTGACACTTGGTCAATTCTGATTCAATTTTGATAGAATCTGGTATGCACATGTATACTGGATGGGATTATATGAATAGTTCCTATACAAAATTTATATCTATAAAATCGATGTTCTGGGCAATTTTATATTTATAGACCAGATTTTAGAAATTTTGACCAATTCTTTCATATCCAATTTAAATCAAATTTGGAATGTAAATGTAAAATGAGATGAAATGAATATCATATAAAAAATTTTTTGAAAAAATTACTATATTATATAAGATTTTTAGTTTAATTAACCATATTTTAGTGCACTTATGGTTCCAGAATTTCCAAGATGCCAAGAATTTTCAATAATTTGTAATCAGTGTATCAACTATAAAGAAATAAAGCTTTCAAATGGTCGCAGAAATCAAGGGAAGCCTGTATATAAAATTATATAACATATGAATAAATAAAATGTACATTTATTCTAATTTTAAATAAATTTTCCAAATTATACTTTATGTTGCGTATATTAAATTTTATATAATTTATGGAACACCGAGAAAATAGGTACAAAATATATTTATTATATAACTTTTATTAAACAAAAAACACTTATTTAATACACATTTTTTGTGCCATGGATATATTTGTAAATTCATCGATTTGTATAAATTCAATACAATAATCATTTATAAATTGGAAATATATCTACAGAACGATTGACATCCGGTCAACGTAACGTATGCTACTACAATATTTGCAAATCTTAATTATTTTCGAGTATATATATATACGTGTAGACGGAATACATATTTAAGAAATCAAATTATATATTTTAATGAATTTGTACATATACAGTATATATTAAGATCTTCTTCTTGGTAAAAATAGGCTACACAAAATTACCAGACACCGTCAGTAACAAGATCTCCTAATAATATATATAAATTTATGTATATATAGACATATATTTAAATTCATATATAAATACAAATATCTATTTAACTATATATATATAATATAAAATTGAGTTCATATATAAGACTTCAGCAGATAGCTTATATATTATAGATGATATGTTTATTTAACGGGTAATTCTAATCTGCAGCTTTTTATATTATTTGCAAACAGTTTTTATTCTCTTTGCATGTCATTTAATTGTTTCATAGAATTTTTGTCGATAAGCATTTCAGATGTAGACAATATTACAGCCTCAATTTACTAAAAATATTCATAATTTATTTAGTGAAATACTAGTAAATACTATAGTACTCTATTGACGCAAAAACACAATGCGTATATGCTTTGGTTATTAATTAATCAAATGTATGAGTGTCCACTAAATTTCTTGGTTGATATGAAACTATATATTTAAAATATGATTCTGACCTGAAACAATTACTTTCAAAAGTATAACAAATATAGTATATGATTTCTTCGGACGACTTGGATTTACTATGAAATATATAGTATAACTTTCATTGTTCAAACAAAATATATGTTTATTTCATTATTAATCCTTAACAAAATTTATAATTTTTGATTTAAGACTCAAAATTTTTGCAATTCTTTACTGATGTGAGCCACCCGTTTACATAAAAATATATCGTGAAAAATGAGGGAGAGTATAAACGAACACGTAAGATAACTTTCCTATATCTATATTTATATATCTATATCTATATATAAATTCTATATTAAATAGGAACATATATATACCATAGCAGAAGAAGTTGGTTACAAAGAACTCAACCGTAACATGATTATTTTCAAGAGTCTATTTCTTTTTTGTTGTATATATATATACACGTACAGTGTACGACAGTGGTGTCACAAGAAATAATAATCGGATTTAATATAATCACAATACAGAGATATAGGAATCACTGATCACATCCAATTTCCAATGTAATATAATATTTAAAGATAAGAGAATTTTGCAAAATAAAATTATTAAATAAATTGTAAAGTTTAATTAATTTTCAATATTTCATGAAGGACATTTTTAAAATTGTTTCATCCTTTCACATAATAAATAACCAATCTGCCGTTTGAAATTTTCTATGTAATTATGTGTTTTATTTTTTGTGCCATATATGTTTAATTTTTTTGTGTATGATTATTTCATAGAAAATTGTAATGACATCAAATGGAACATTTTGAAATTTCATCCATAAAAAATTGAAAATTGATTAAAATTTGTAATTCTGTAAAAAAAATAGAAAATGAAAATCCACTAAAACTATGAACATTAATTGAAAATCATTATAATTCATAAAACGGAAAAATTTAGTAGATGTTTATGATAATTTTTTTTAGTTTTACATATGCATGCGTCTATCAGAGAATATTATCATCATCGGACGTGTTCAGTGAGAATTTTCATGGTTTTTTCGTGTGGATTTATTAAGCTATCAGTAAAATGGGTGCTCACTGAACGAAATATTATTTTAACAGATTGGTACACAATGTCTGATTATAATATTAAATTCAAACATTTTGACATGCGACACCACTGCACATCGGTAGGCAAGAGTTTATATACAAACAATGCATTCCTTTTTTCTCTTCATGAAAAGAACATCTTTGATTTTTTTTTTTCTGTACTCCTATCCTATCTGCCAGCTTTTATGTGTACTGTATATATATACCATATATATATGAACACAAATAAATATACAAACGTATACATTTACAAAATATAATAAGGTTGGGAAACAATAAATTATTTGTATATAAATTTACTCATAATACGATATGTTCATGTACAATTTATATGTATATTTTGTACAAAGATGAAAAAAGAAAAATTGTAAAAAATAGAAAATTTAATACGAGATGAAAAAAAAAAAATAAAAAAATGAGGCTGTTTTTTCTTTGGGTATAAAAATGTGGTAAATATTAAATGATTATATGGTTCATTTAATTTTATTAAAAGTATATTATGCGGTACATGAGACGGTATACGGTACCGCTGCGGTATATATAAAATAATTATTGGTTTTTTTTATTGAAACTGAAATAATATTTATTATTTATATAATATTTTAAAAAAAATATCTTAATTGAAATCGTTGTTGTTTTTTATTTGTTTTTTTTTTTAATTTTAATTAAGAGTAATTACAATAATAAAGTGATCAAATTAGAAAAAAAAAAAATTCATAATTTTTCTCAATATAAAGGTTTTATTAAATTTATATCTAATTATTTTAGAATTATATGTAGTTTGCAATACTATTTGTTCTAATGACATTTAAATTAATCATTATTATTATTTATTATGGTTAAGTTATGCCTTTAGATGTGGCAGCAAGTCATCTAAAGTTTTATATTTACAGATGCCAAACAGTGGTGAAGTCTGAGTAATAGCATTCAGTTTTCAATATCGCAATATTTTTCTCATAACCTCGTTGAAATTAAACTAAATTATGAAAAAAAGTGTTCACTGGATTAAATTTTCCGGAAAATCGACGTTTATGAATTATCATCTTTTTTAATTACGGACCATAGTTTTAACGGATTTCCATTGTATGCTTACAATATTGCAAATTATAATCAATTTCCAATCTTTCATAAAACGAGATTTTTAAAATCGATTTACGCATTCAAAAGATTTGATCGATTTTCCAAACGATGGCAGAGAAAACTTAGAGTTGGAGTTTCTGTAGCACTTCAACAAAAGGCGACGAGTGTTTTTGAGTTTCGTACAAGTAAAGAGTGTTCGACGGGAAGGTTTACTACTTACAGTAATTCAATTATAACATTGGCTATATATGAAGTTGCATCATCTTTTGTTGGAACCACCCAAAGCATCCAATAATTCTGGTGTCAAAAATTTATCAATCATATTACGATGACACGTTGAGAAATTTTCTTGTTGGTTGTTGACCATGGTACTGATTCTCTTTCTTCAAAATCTTTCTTCGCTAAACGATAAATAGTGGGTTTTGATGGTATAATTGTTATCTTATTTTTTTAGCGGTCACAATAGTTGATAAAAACAACTTGGCTTATAGAGTATTTTTCCATAATAAAACGAACTGACAAATATATGATCTGTCAAAATTCAGGTTTATCAAAATGGTAACCAAACAATGTAGTAAACAGTCTCGGCGAACATCCTGTATTATATAGTATATTAAAAAAAAGTGACAATCGAATAACAATTAAATAGATTCTCATAGTAAATATGTGCTATTGCGGCTGGACATTTGTGTCCTTAGATAGATAGATTGTTAGATAGATGGATATAAATAGATAGATAGATTGATAGATAGATAGATAAATAGATAGATAGATAGATAGATAGATAGATAAATAGATAAATAGATAGATAGATAAACAGTTAGATAGATAGATAGATAGATAGATAGATAAATAGATAGATAGATAAATAGATAAATAGATATATAGATAGATAGATAGATAGCTAAATAAATACATTAATAGTTAGATAGAAGTAAGAGTAAGCGAAATTCCACTTGCATAACGGCCTAAAAAATATATTGTACTCCTTTACCATTATTTTATACATTGATAAACGCTTACTATAAAATATAAATACAATCTATTTATAAATTTATAACGCCTATTCAAAAAAAATTTCAACATAACATAATAATTTTTATGGTATTGTAAAATAATATAATATGAAAAAATAAACTAAAAACTTTTGTTTTATAAAAATAGAAATAACATATAAAACTGAATTCAATTTATTTCCCATTATCTATTATATTATATTTATTTTTTTTATTTCGGTGGTTTTTATCGTTGCTGTGCTACTGAACGAACTGACTGACTGATGATAGGTGTTTTGTTGTTGTATGACAAAAGCCCAAAAGCAAAGCATTTTATTTCTTCATCTATTGTTTCAAAAAAAGACTTATTTACTTAAATGCTTTGTGTGTGTGTGTGTGTCTATATATAGATGTGTATATTGAAAGGAATGTAACATCTTCGCATATATATTTTTTTTGTATAAAATAAAATATGATGAAAAAAAAAAAAAAACACGTAACAAAATATACGGGAGTAATTTAAGATAAAGTGTAAAGATGAAGTTCTTTATTTTTTAAATGTATTGTATTGTATGTTATTTTATATATAGGTATACTCGCGTATATAACTAAATATACAAATGAAATTTGTAGCTTTAAAATTTGATTCTTCCTTTTGTAAATATAATTTTTTTCATGTTTTTAATGTAGATCCAATTTCTTTCTAAATATATAAGAAAAATTCTTTTATATATCAGTACTATTTAATTTAATAATTTAGAAAAGTAAATATTATACGAAATTAAGTGCTGATTCTATATTTGTAAAAGAAATATCAAATATAACAAATGAAGTGCAGTTGTTTAATTAATGAAATATTATTTTTAAATTTTTTCTTCTTTTTGTCTGTATTTGAAAATCCAATTATATAAATTTATATACAAATTTATGATTTATTTTGAAAGGTGCGATGACACCAAATTGAAATATGTATATTTATTTTCCTTTTATTCATTGTCAGTGTCAAATATAAAATTATGAACACATATACAATATATAATTTTTGACTAGAATTAATTTTGTTTATTGATCAAATATTTCTATTTGATAATTTCATTTTATTCTTATTTCAGTATTGTAATAATCGATAACTTTCCTTTTCCAAGGCAAGAAAATAAGAGATAATTAATTTTTTTGAAATTGAGCTATCACAAAATTTTTAAGAGACATATAGCAGCAATTTTTCTCAGACACTTAATTAATCTCAATTATCTTTCTTCACTGTGACATGACACAATTGCTTGCTTTTCTTTTTGTATAGGTTTTGTTAGTTACACTTTAGTTAATGTATATTATATACTTTGTTGAATCGCGCCTTATACAAATATATCCCATTTATTAAAAAAAGTGAATAGCCTATCATAAATTAATAAGGATATCTTAAATACATTTTCTAAATAAATAAATACAAATAATCTATTTTAAATTTGAGTTTTTAGAGAACATTTGGAAATCTCTTTTATTATATACCTTACGAGACTAATACCGTATTTTCAATTAGTATTAATTAAAATTTAATACATTAAAAATTTTATATTAATAATGATTTAAAGTTTATCAACTTTTGCTAAATTGTATTATACATTCAGTCAAATAAGTACCCGGAAATTTGAAATAAAACACAAACAACTTATCAATCATCTAAATTTATTATATCCCCTTCAAAATAGGCCCCTTCTGAGGCAATACACTTCTTCCAACGAACAATCCAATCATCGAAACACTTTTTAAAGCTATATTCCGAGATGGCCTTCAATTCTCGTTGCGAATTAGTTTTGATGTCTTCAATGCTCTCAAAACGGGTTCCACGAAGTGGTAATTTGAGTTTTGGAAACAGGAAAAAGTCACATGGTGCCATATCTGGAGAGTACGGTGGTTGTTCGATGATATTTGTTGAATTTTTGTTCAAAAACTCGTTAACAATGATCGCTTTGTGCGCTGGTGCATTATCGTGGTGCAAAATCCAACTGTTGTTCCGCCACAAATCTGGTCTTTTGCGACGAACATTCTCTCTCAAACGCTTCATAACGCCAAGATAATATTCTTTATTGACGGTTTGTCCCTCCGGTAAGAATTCCGAATGAACAACACCACGAATATCGAAGAAAACGGTCAGCATCACCTTGATTTTCGATTTGCTTTGGCGCGGTTTTTTCGGTTTCGGCTCATTTTTGGCGCGCCATTCCGATGATTGTTGACTTGTTTGCATGTCGTACTCGTAAACCCATGTCTCGTCACCAGTTATGATGCGTTCGATGAACGTTGGATCTGAATTTACGCGTTCAAGCATGTCTTCAGCCACCTTACTGCGATTCATTTTTTGAAGAAAATTCAGATCTTTTGGCACCAATCGCGCTGCGACTTTCCGCATACCCAAAACATCAACCAAAATATGACGAGCGGTCTCATGAGACATGTTCATTTCTTTGGCTATCTCTCGCAAACTATTATGACGATTTTCGAGCACCATTACCTTTATTTTGTCGACGTTTTCTTCAGTTGAAGAGGTCGAAGGCCGTCCTGAACGTGGCAAATCGTTCACTTCTTCTCGCCCCTCTTTGAACGATTTATACCAATCGTAAACTTGAGTTTTCGACATGGTTGAATCACCAAATGTTTTTTTCAACATTTCCAATGTTTTGACACAAGAAATTTCGTTTGAAACACAAAATTTCACACAAACTCTTTGATCGATATTTTTATCCATAGTAAAAATCGCAACGCACACAAAAGGTTGACTTGTTCCTAATGACGCCGTAAGCAAACTAAATCACACATAGCAATAAAAATTCACAGAATGGTGGCTGACAGTTGTGTCAACCTGAGAAAAAAATTTTTTTTAAATATTCTCAGAGAGAAAATTAAAAATGAGAATTTCCGGGTACTTATTTGGCTGAATGTATATGGTGTGTATAGGTTGTTTTTTAAGCGTGATAAAAATTTAGATTTTCAATAAAACATAAACTGTTTCGTATATTTAACATTAATTTATTTTTTCTCAGTTTACCTTGAACAATCATAATGGAACGTTTAACACTTCAACAACGCTACCAAATTATTTAATTTTATTTTAAAAATTAGTTTTCAGATCGTCAAACATATAGATTACTTTTTTTTTCATGTGAAAAATTGAATCGATCAAATTCACTCAGCTCATTGGTGTACATTTAACAGATAATGTTTTCAAAAAATAAATAGTTAATATAAATAAAAATGGTTTAATTATATTACACGGTTTATGTTTTATTCAAAATTAAAATTTTATCACGTTTAAAAAAACATCCTGCGCTTATGTATACTTAGATGGTATTAAACGCGTAATAAGCACAAGCACAACAAATACAATCAATTATATACACGTGCGTAAAATTATAATATATAGATATGTTATAGAGGTTAACGGGGTTATATATGAATCGGGGTCATATTTGAATTATATGATTTGCAATTTTTGCTTAATAAAAACGTTGAATGAAAATAATAAAAAATAAGAAATACATTTTCATATTGTTAAAATGTAGTGAATTTGTTAAAATAGCTTTTGAATCGATACAAAATTGAATCACACAGACCCCGATTAGCACTATCTCCAAAAAAAATGCGAATAATTTATTTACAAATGTTTTAAATAATGTAAAAATGGAAACAAAAAATCCATTTTAAATTAAAGATCTATACTTTTTTACCTTTAAAAATCATTATACATTTAAATATATAATATTTTAACATTTTCTTTTTCTTCTTAATGTTTTATGTATATATAAATTATATAACATTATACCTATTATTTAATATTATATTGTTATAGAATTTAGGTATAATAATATACATAATACAGATGCTATAAAAAGTCTGTAAGTTTATTTTCTAATCAATCTTTTAAACCCGGATAGAAAAGTTTTTGTTTTCTTATATATTTTTATTATTTTTATATAATGATTTGAATTTATATTTAAAATATATGAACACATAAAAAAATAAGAAAATATAGAACAAACAGTGGTGTCGAGTGAAAAATTTAATTTATTTGTATATAAATGTCAGTCAAAAGTTATCAGAGATGTGAAACTTCAAAAATTAATTACATGTTAATAATTTTTATATATATATAACATCATTTGCCGAAATTAATTTATATATATAAATTTATAAGACACCACAAATGGAGTAGATAATATATATATTACGAATCGAACATTCATTAAAGTAAAGTTACCAAATAATGATTGTAAGTAATGTGGTAATACAAAACAATTCATTAATTAGTGGACAAATATAGAAAGATATATATAGATATTTCTTTAATTCCAATATATTGTTGTAAAAGTGATTAGCTCATAATTGTGATCATTGTTAAAATATGAAAATACACACACCATCATATCATGAACTCAAAATTCAGTATCGACGTGATACATATTTCTTTAATTCCAATATATTGTTGTAAAAGTGATTAGCTCATAATTGTGATCATTGTTAAAATATGAAAATACACACACCATCATATCATGAACTCAAAATCCAGTATCGCCGTGATACGTGATACGGTTGTTTATTGTATTTATATAACAGACAATTGTGCGATAAAGCAGATTCTAATTATTTAAAAGTCGTTCCAACATATGTAATATATTAAAACTGTAAGGATCATAAATTGTTAGCGATTATCTATATGAAAAGCATATACTTTTCGCAAAACAAGAATACTCGTTTCCCATCCACAATGCGTAGCAATTTATATTTCTTCCTGTTTGTCAATATAACAATATATAAATATACAATATATATTAAATAAATAAAAGATTAAAAGTTTACATAATTAGCAAAATTTGTTGGTTAAATAATTATTTGAATGACATTACTACAATTTTATAAACGTAAAAATACGCACATTATATACAATTACATTATAAATATATTAATTGAAAAATTTTAAATTAGATTTCAATAACGTACAATACATTTCTAAAAATATATATATCACTGAAAATGTAAAAGAAATTTAATTAAATTATTCATTTAATAAAAACGAAAAGTAAAGATATCCCCATAATAAACGACTGTAAAAAAAGCATATAAATAAATATTAAAATAAAATATATATTACAATAGCTTTTTGTTTATCTTTTATTTATATGCAGATAGAAAAAGCCTCTATAAAAAAAACGAAACATATATTTATCCTATGACGATGGTCGTCATAATAAAAGTTACTATTGACGTAAAAAAAAGTTGAATGAATGAATGAAATTTTTACCGTAACAACCACCCTCAAGTACTTACTGCTAGCTAAAGGAATTTTTTTTTAATTTTTAAATTATTGATTAACGATTTTTTTGTATTTGAACAGTGTAAGTATGAGGGAATTTTTTATTTTTTTTTGTGTTTTAATATAGTTTTTATCAATAGGATTTTTTTGTATGTAATTTTTTTAATATATATGAACACAAAAATATCATATTACTTTCTTTTTCCATATATGTATTTTATTTGTATTATATGGAGAAATGAATTATTAAATATTTTTTCAATTTCTATTTTTAATATAAATAAATTTTTTTTATTATTTTACAAATACTGCGTTAATTACCAGCAATTTATTGATTCTACGTTTTTTTTTTTAATATATGCGTGAATTTAAAGTCGTTGTAAAATCAATACTATTAGATACAATGTGTTACGTAAATCATGGATTTCATAAGAATTTATATTACAAAAGTATATTAATTATTTTTCGAAATTAAAATTAATGAAGCGTCGATTAACTGCATTATTGTAACAGAAATAGATTGACATTATTGTAACAGAAATAGTAATGAATGTATAGGTTAAAAAAAATTAGTGTCATTATATTATTAAATTGAAGAGGAAGAATTCTTACTTTTTGTTTTCCAGAAAATATCCTATAGCTTCTTTTATTGCATTTTAATCATTACCAATTTTTTTTTTCTTAGTTTTTCTTTAATAGTTTCGAACCATCTATAATTAAACTTTAATTTCGATTATAGGCGATATTTAAAATGATTTACATGTGGCAGTGCACAATCGTCGCCTTTTGATGTTAAACGAGCAGTGACGAAAGTTATTCAATATATTTCTTTTTAGTAATATTTGATATTGCTTTACAATAAATTTCATATTCCAATATTAAATAATAATAATAATAATTAATAAAATGGCAAAGAATTTTTGTTTAACACTTACCTTATTATTATCGTTGATAAAACTAAAATTTTTCAATTGTGAATTAAGTTTGTTGCGGTTGCAAAATATGTGGTATGACGAAAATATCCATTTAAACAAATATGCCTCGCAATTGTGGTTCTACAAAATAATAAACGATAACGCATATATTATTAATTACTTAAAAATTCTACAAAAAAATATGTTAAAATAAAATCAATATAAAAAAGTGGAAGTTATTCTAACTTTTAAAGGCAGTCAATGGGCACCGTTCATGACAATCGTAAAATCATTATTTGATGGGTATTTATTTTATTAGTGAAAATTTTCAGCTAGGTTATCATTTGTTTGTTTATATGGAATAAAAATACGTTTATCTTCGAAAATATGGTTTTAATCTTTTGACAACCCTAGTAACACTGTCTGTAGTTTGTCCGCAAAATTTCCGCATTATAAGTACTAGTCCGTAATTTCAGTCCGAGGAAATATCTACGAATTTCTTATAGATGTCCGCTGAAATTTTATATGATGAGTGCAACCCTGTCCATGTATATTTATAAAAAAAATTCCTTGGATTATCCGCATATTTCCAATGATAATTTTTACGGATTCTTCTTAGAATTATTACTCGTTGTTATTATTCCACAGAATATCCATAGAATTTATACTTTTTTTGTGAGAAGATCCACGGATTTTGACTAAAATATCTTTGGATCGTCCATGTATTTTAGTAAGTAATATCCGTGAATTGTCCGTCCGTATTAGCAAAATACATTTTCTTATGACGATGATGCCAAATCGCGGTTTGATTCTGATTTTTACCTATAGACAAGAAGTTCTATGAGCACGGAATGAAGCGGTTGAACGATGGAAAAAATTCATTGATTATGCATTTTTTTGTAATAAACAAGTAAAAAAAAACCGCGGATAAAATCCATGAAAAGTCTTACAAAATTCCTAGGAAATATATAGATTTGAGTTGCTGGTTGTTTTCATAATTATGAATATAAATTAAAAAGAGTGAGGGCTATATCTAGATAAGCGAAATTTACAAAATATGAACCACTGTTACTTGAATAATTGGTGAAAGAAATTAGGAATACAATACCGCGAATATATGTTGAACATTATACTGTGACAATCCAAATATTTCAATTGACCTAAATAAAATACTATTATATTAAGTGGAAAATATATGGACTTCTTTGGAAAAGTTCCAATACATCTTTTCCATGGAAAATAGGTGGATTTTTTCCAAGGAGATATTCCTCATTTTTCAAAGTACGTACAAATTGTTACTACGGAATGCTTTCTATATGCACACATTCCATTTTGGTTAAATACTCAAATAAAAATATTGAAATTAAAAAAATATCTATCTTTCGATAATTACAGATTAATCGGTGAATTGATATAGATATACTATTAAAAGCGGAATAATTTTTACCAACCTGAATGTATAATAAGCAACACTTGTGGGATAACATTTGCATGCAATTGTAAATATTATATTACATAGCAACTTGCATCTTATATTAGAACTCATGATTTGGTGAAATTTTACAATACAGACGTAATTGAAATAATACAAAAGTATATAGTTAATATTATGTATTTCGCGCTATGTTTAAACATAAAACGATAATTAATATCTAAATGTGCATATAGAGATATGTGTATAAATATTCAACCAATTGTTATATATTTAGCATATTCAAATTTTTATTTAGAAATCATTCGCGTTCAATATAAATTTACGGCCATACCAGAAATAATGTGATAAAAAAAAAACAAAACTAAAGTTTTAACTATGTTAATTTATAAATTTTATAGCATACATATTTAATCCAAATATTCACATACATACAAATACATATATATTAAATTTCAATTGTATATATTAATTTTAACATTTCAATTTCAATTTAAACCAATTTACAATTATAATTTTATTTTTACAAAACAATAATTTGTAATTGTTATATACAAAACATACATATAATCGGTTTTTATTATATTATATGCATATTTTATTATCTTTATACATATCTAGATATGTACAATAAAATTTTGATTGTCATTGTATACATGCATATTAATTTATATTCAATAGTTTTCTGTGTTTTTCATGTACCCAATATACAATATACCTACGTACTGGTATAAAAATAATAAATAACTATATATAATATATATATACCAATACCATCCAAATGGTATAGATATAAATTTCACATTAAAACATCATTGTAATGAATAATTTATGAGTCCGAAGAATACAAGTATATGTATATTTTAAATTTTCCAATTTAACTAACAGAATTGCAATTAGGAAAATGTAGGTCAATAATATGTATATATACCATATATATACAATATATAGAAAATATGTTCTAGATTCTAGATTCTAACTAGTATATTGCATAAAAGTTATGATTTGCAATTATATATACCTCTATTCTGTACATACATAGTTGATTTGATTTTGTATAAATTAATATACAAGAATAAAGTTATATAATATATGTTTGTATCAGATTTCTTTACTACATGTATGCATGTATCATATATTATATAGATAAGAATATATATATATATATATATTGTATATTATAATATATTGGTTTGTATTAGTTTATATATGAAATATCAAAGAAATTTAATAAGAGAAGAAAAAAAATCTTAACTTATAATCATTCAAAATACATCTATAGAATTATAATTAATCAATAATGCATAAATAAATATGATTTTTCGTTTTAAGTACTATAAATTCCATAAAATCCACATTATTAAATATGATATATAAAAAATATAATAAAAACCAAAATTTTATAATCAATAATATTATATTATATTGTTTCGAAGTTTTAAGCGCGCAAAAAGTGTATAAACACATCTCACGTCAAAAAGAAAAAAAAAGGAAAATCAACCGGAAATTAAGTATAAAAATTATATATATATATACAATATAATCTATATAAGTATAATATAGAAATAAGAAAATAAAATTGTTTTTCCCTAAAGTCTTGTAAAATTAGATGTGTATTAGATTACAAAAGAATACATATATATATATATATATATATATTCGATAAGAATAATTTTTTCTCTGTTGTTATCTTTTATTATTTTCAGTTTATTTATTTATTTTTTTCATGTATTTACCAAAAAATCAAATATGAAGTGGTTATGTGGAAAATCTTATTTCAACAATATAATAACTTATATAAAATTTCTTATGTGCGTTGTATATATAATATATAAATATTATAAATAAATGTATATATGTACACAAAACGTATATATATATATATATATGAAATATCTACTCTAAAATAAGACTATGGTATCTAAAGACACACACGTAAACACACGACGAATAACACAGATCATATATAGATATAGAAAAGGGGGATATATTAATATTGTATGTATAGCAAAAATAAAAAACTAAAAGTTTTTTTTGGAAAATACTTAATGAAATGATCATTCATTGTATTACATATGATATTATGTGTAGCTTAGCTTTTATAGTTAAGCTTATAGTTATAATAATAGCAGCATATATAAAACGTATCACATATAAAGTGCGGCACATATTATACCAAAAACAAACAAATAATAATAATAATAATAATAATAATTCCGTTATTGATGTATTGTATATACAGCAACGTTCACATAATGTGTGAATAGGTGTTTATTTCGACAAAACAAAAAGGAATTGGAAGGAATATACTTCTCGCATAAGTACAATAAAATTAACATGTATATGAAAGGTATAGAACTTTCAAAAACTTAATAAAGTAATGAAAAATTTATGTGGAATATTTATAAAAGAATATTTTGTGTTAATATTCGATTTTATTATTACATAATCCCTATACCGGATTTTTTTATTGGTACACCCATAGGTTATTCTCTGCACGGCACTGTCCAAATATATTTAAAAACCAAAAAAAAAAAAAGATTATATACTTATTTATAGATAAGAAAATATACTACATATTTTATATATATAGTTATAGGTAAAAGTTTATTTAATATTATGAAAGTTGAGTTGATCGATCTATATAATCATATATACTCATCCATTAGTAATGAATACTAAATAAAATATTATCAACGAATATACAATATATAAATATAATCTATAGTTTGAATTCGATATATATATTTATATTTTACCAAACATTTTTGTTTTGTATGTATCAGATTTAATGAAATATATTTTCTATATAAAATTTATAAACATAGATATATTGTATGTAATAGCCATCCTGCCGCAATATCTCTATAGTTTCATTTTCAGGATCTATGTTTGAAGGTCATCCGTATAGTCATGATTTCAGTGCAGTATTATTTAAACACACAACAGAATATTATGTAGCCAAGCATAATAAATACATTTAGTGTTTTGACCTCCAACTTAAATTTGAATGTCATTTATCGACGATGCTTATCATATTTTGCCTACGTTTATTAATAAACAAGAGAAAAGAGGTCCACCGTTTGTAAACCCCGATTAATTAAAATTGGTTGTATTGTATAAATCTAGAAAAAATTTATTCGTATTTTTTCTTATCGATCAAATTTTTACAATCTTGTAATCCCAGAATATATTGTACATGTGACATTGAACTTATAATATTTTAACTCAAAGTGCCACATAAATTTTTGAATTTTGAACTAATAAAAAGTGAGTTATGCTGCAAAAAACATTTTTATTTTTTTAATTTATTGATTTTGTTTACAGGATGTGTGTATATTATATAAAACTAGCCTAGGTGACAAATTTTGAAATAAACTATAAAGAAATTGTAAATTTTTGGTCAATATTATATTCATTAAGGAAAAAGTTATTTAAAAATAATTTTTTTCATGAAATCCATATAGGAAGATTTCTACGATTTCTAATATTCATTCACTATAGACTTAAAATATTGTTATACTACGTTGTGTTAACATAGCAAATAATTTTTCAATAGTACGTGACGGTAACCCGATTTTATATTTTAATATTTAACAAATGCCATCGATTAAATAAAACCATAAATTAATAATGATTTATTTATTAAACAGTTTATAATTTATTGATTGAAATTTAAAGTTCTGTCTCGCTTAAAAAAAAAAAATCCTTATATGATTATCATTATAGTTATCCTCTTAATAAGCCATAATGTGTTTATTTATCATATTATATAAATAATTTTATTTTAATTTCTGTTACAGAAGAATTTTTTTTTGTATTTTATGAATATATCGTATATTTATATAAATTGGAATTTAATTTTTTTTAAACACAAATCAAATCAAATTACTTACAATTATTGAAAAAAATTTACCAAATCTATATATTATTTGTAAATAAATTATTAAATTATTAATTAAAATATAATCTGTTTTTATTATTTTGCAGCACCTTTTATCAAGAAATCCGGTGCCATACTAAATTGTATTCTAGCAAGACAATTGTGTTTTCAAGATCCATCGTGTGCAGCTATATTAGAAATTATTCCAAGAGTTTGTGGTCCTGTACCTGGTATGTATATTATTATTATATTTTATTTTATTAACTCAAACTACAATTTGTTGATTCCAAAGCACCAATAAATAACTAGAAATTATTTAGTATACTTATTCTATTATTTGAAAATTCTCTACATGCATTATCTATACTTATAGTAACACATTTAAAATTCTATATATATTGTATATAATCGAAATTCATTCATTTTATATTTTGGTATTTATTAAATCAAATTTTATTATGTCAAAGTATTTTTCCAAAATAAATTAAATAATTTATATTTATAATTTATCACCACCAACACACTTATACATATTGTACAATATATATATATGTATACGCATAAATGTATATAAATAAATATAGATTATGATGACCTTTAATATATATAGTCTAACTAAAATAAATATTAATGAGAACTAACTAACTAAAATTTATTACATTTAAGTTTCTTTCGTGTACTATTATTTTATTTTATTTCATTATTATTATTATTATTATGTATTTTTATTTTTATAATTTTTTCTTATTACGTTTTATTTTGTCTTGCGTGTTCATTATAAAGAAAAATCTTTACACAAAACACAAAAAATTAATGATTCATAAAAATATATATAAAGGAAAACATACATTTGTACATTATAATAAAACATACACAGAATAATATAATATGGATATGGAGGAGAAGAAGCTATATAAAAAAAATATGTTTATTCATACATAAGTTTATTATATATTTTCCTATAAGATTACATAAATTTTGCATTATGATTATACCTCACTGAATATGTACGTACCTATACGATACGCACACAATGTACAATGTACATACAAAATACATATATAAAATTGTACAATTTTTAAATGTTGTCTCTATCATACATTAGTCAACGACCTCCTTATGCCATGCCGCGCACAAAGCTTTTAAGTTTGTTGCTTCATTAACTTAAGAAAACCATTATTATGGATATGTTTAAAATATATTATATACACCTACCTATGTATAAATATATTTTATATATAGATATATGTATTATAAACGTAATAATATTGTATGAAATATAAATGAACCCATATTTGGATAGACTTCCTGGCGTCAATTGTAATTAAGTATATATTTTTCATACAAATATATAGTACATATGTTTAAAAAAAAATATATATATTTATAATTGTATGTTTATGTATAGAATATGTATATGGGTGTGTGTGTTTGTTTATAACAAAAGTTAAAAGAATATAGACGCGTTTGTTGCACTTTGAGAAAACTAATAGGCTATATACAATATATAAAATATATTGTTAAACAAAATTATACACACTACACAGTCACTTTAATATTGCACATGCTAATAATTAGAGAAATTTAAAATCTTTAAAGATTAAAGTTTACGAAGAAACTTGTATGTAAATAACATAGTTATATATATATAAATAAAAGAGGCTTTGTGTCAGTGTGGAAGAATGAAAAAATGTTTGTTAACAATATATTTTTCAGGTAGCCGAAATAAAAATAGACTACCAAAAAAACGGAATGTTCATTTACTAAATGTTCCGGAATATCAACTTTTTAAGAATTATCAACTTTTTGAATTACCGGACCATAGTTTTGATGTATTTCCAGTTTTGTATACATAGTCGCAAATTATAATCAGTTTTCAATCTTACATAGAAGAGATTTTTAAAATCGATTCACTCGTTCAAAAGCAATGAATGATTTTCCATTTGATGTTTGTGAAATTTTGTATGATATAATGCTACTGTATAAATTGTTTGTACCATAAGGTTGTCGACTTTATACATAGTATCACCAATATAAATAAATGGATAACCGATAAAACTATGGCCCTAAATTGAAAATGATGATAGTTCGTAAAAGTCGATTTTCCGAAAAATTAGTTCACAAGATCTGTACATCTTAATATATATACCAAACGTATTATATAAAATTTGGTCATAAACTGTTGCGATTCTGTTACAAGTGACTATAGATCAATGTCTTACTTTCATGCTGTATATGAAATATGAAATAAAACAAAATGGGCTGTTTCAAACTTCTCTAAAATAAATGTTTAGATCATGGTAAAACTGATATATTTTTTTTTGTTTTAAGACATATATTGCTCCAAGTGGAGCTTCATGTCATCTAATCAACCTTTCATTACAGCCAAGTTGGTAAATTACTCCGCATGGGAGAATATAACAATTTACCAATTGTACTGCAATTAACGAAAGATAGTTGTTTTCAAAATTCTATTATTTTAATATAAGTGATTAGCCCATAGTGATGTGTGTGTGCCAACATTGTTAAACTTTAAGTAGCGTCCAACACCATATTTTCAAAGATACCCGTTTTTCTTTTTATTCCATAAAGTAATAAATGGTCACCCAACAGAAAAATTTCAATATTAAAATAAATACCGAAAAATTCCTATTAAAAATAGCAGAATTGAACCCGCTATATTTCATGATTAATAATATATAAAACTAATACTATATAAAAAAAACTAAATATTGCCTATAAGAAAATGAAAAATCAAAGGGGTTGGCAATGTAATGTTACTCCAGCTTATGTCATTAAATAATAAATTACTACTCCGCATAGAATTATATAACAATTAACCATTTAATTTTAAACTATAATAATCGAAAGACAGATGTTTCCTTAAATCCACTTATTTTTATATGAGTGTATAACTCATATTGGTGTGTAGATACATTGTTTATATTTGAATTGTGATCAACGCACCACAGATATCCAGTTTTTTCATATCATTACAAACCCACGTTAATTGCATTTTAATTTTCATATAATTAAAATGTATTTTCTATGCTGATAGTGAGGAAATTGGAATTGCAGGTATAAAAATAGGTAACTATTCTGAATTGCTGAAAAATGAAATGGCAATTATCCTTTATTATCAAGAATTTCACTCCTAGATAAATCCAATGATCCAAATAATTCAGGGTAGTTGCAAATCAAAGGGGAAACACACATGTATATATAATTAGTACCTGTTCGCAAGACATATGTTACACAAAATTTTATATATAACTAATATTTAATTGGCATTAGCTCATTATTTTTAAAGTTATCGAATTCAACGAATATATATTAAAATTTTATTTCTAATCTTCCATAAGAAATACACATAACTTTAAGACGAAAAGAAATATGAATAGTAGTTTTTAGATATACTTTAAAAACTCCAAAAGATATATGTCATTGATTAATAAATTTTGTATTTGGTTTTTACATTACATAGTTATATGAATTTCAGTCAGTAACAAAACAACTGTATACTGAATATATGAAAGTAAATTCCAAAAAAATGTTAATATCTATATATACTTTGACATTATAGCATAGAATCACTACTGGATCTTTGGCTGACATCTTTTTAATATAATCTGTATATAATATAGGATAAAAATTGCCTAAGGACATTTGTTATTAGTTCGCTTAATTAGATATAAATATATACTTACATATTGTATATTTTAATGTAGGTCTCAAAATATTATTTGAAAACAAATATTAGTGCTATATATAAGAATATTATAGTATACATTTTAAAGTAATTTACATTACGTATAAAATACATAATATTTTGATAAAATTTTGAATTTTGCCATCACTATAATATTTTAAGTGTAGTTATATATATAAATATTATATGTAATATAACACACGTTTACAATATAAATATATATAATACATGTAATACAAATTTATACTATAATTACTATATAGAATATAAAGGTATAATGAATTATATTATAACTTTAAAATATCAGTCAAATTGCTGTTAGCTTAAAAGTTTTCCTCTTCTTGTATATACTCCATTCTATGGTATATATACAAATACATATACAATAATGAGAATATAAATATCTTTATCTTAATATATATGTTCACCTATCTATATTACATATATCTAATGTACAATATATATATATTAAATTGACTACATGTATAGTTATATATATATATATATTATACTTATATAACTAAAACTACAAAAGATATAAAATATCAAATACCATCGAAAAGGACTCATTGACTCTTTAGGTATACCTATAATATACCTTATGACCTTATTGCTTTTATTGACTTTATTATACACTATATATATATATATATGTAACACTGACTGAATTAAAAGTTTTAACAAATTTCATGCTTCGGAATTTTAATGTATACACGTAAATTTCTTTGTTCCATGTTATTTGATTGTTTATGAACTCTGGTATACAATTATTATAATCTGACGAAATTTAGTTTTATATAAATGGTCAATATTCACATATTGCAATATTATATGATTTTATTAATTATAATATATAATGTCATTATTGGAAAATATGGATACTGATTTAGGCGATTCTTCAGATATTATTCAATGTTTCCAGTAGTCTTATTGATGGAAACATATTAAAATAGTGTTTTCAAAATTATTTCACTATTAGTTTCACTTCTGTTTCGCATATTTTTAAAACAAGTTTCATACATTATTTGAAAAATATGTTTTACAAATATAGTATTACACAAACCAGATTTTTATAGGCACAAAACACTTGTTTACTTAAAATATTGCTGTTATTTTAATTTCGTTCACTGTATACGTTGTTGTGTAGAAATATACAAATTTTAAAATAACATTACAAAATGAAAAAGGTTCGATGTTTGATGAAAACTTTAAGATCAGGTTTTATATATTGTACCACCGGGCCGTGCATAATTTTATTTTAATATACATTAAATAAAAAAAATTTTCTTTTAAATGTACCTAAATAAATCGCACATATAAATTATGCTACACTACGTACGTACGTATCTTATGCGAGTATATAAATATAATATCTTAATAATATTGGGTTTTTTTTTTAAAAACTTTTTAAATACCTTTTCTTTTTCTATAGTTTTGACGGTATTTTATATTATTTTTTTTTTTTTTTTGCTCTCTTATTTTCTTCCTTCAAGAAGAATGCTTTTCAACAAACATAAAAGAAGTATAACATATAGCATTAAATCAAAGTAGAAATAAATAATGTAATTTATATTTCCTATGGTATATGTAATAATATATATAGCAATTGAATTTATATGAATGAATGTGTATAGTATTGTTTGTAATATAATATATAATGTAATTGAAATTGTTATCTTATACTTACTTAAAACTTAAATTGAATTATAAATTGGTCCGAACCACGTATACACATAAAATATTATACAATAAAGTTAAAGATGTTTAATAAAATGAAGATTATTTTCTTATATGCATTTGTTTCAAATGTAACTACTACTTTTTTTTTATTTCTTAATATTGGTATTGTATGTATTTCTTTATCTTATATATGGTTAGGTAAATGCATCCCTATCCGGTATATATATATATATATATATATATATATGTATTTAGTACGAATATGTGTATTTGTAATTCATGTAAATACAATATTTTCTTAGAAAAGCGTTCATTTTTAATAATATCAACGAACTTCAGGTAACATTATTTTTGAAAAAAAAAATAGATAAATAAAATAAATAAGTAAAAATACAGTCTAGTCTATCGCACTATCTATCTCTTGTCGATTAAAGTATTCCTTATTTTATATAAAAGTACTCTTGCATTTATTATTCTAAATTTATATCTATCGTCTGTTTTTGTTTATTTTAATATGATTTTTTTGGCTGTTTTGTACCTATACAAATTACACTACATACATATTTAGAAGTAAACATTTCTATTTATATTTATTTTTTTTTATTTTTTTATGTATAAATAATATTCTCCTTCTATATAAAATACATGTTATAGGTGCAATAAATTGAAATTCTCACGCAATAATTATATTATACAGTGTGTTCCAAATAAACGCTACATTAAATTTATATTGTACCTATATGAATATACTCAAATGTTTGTTACGCCAAGTTGAACTAATATATAACATCTACCAAACATTGAGAGTATATAATAACAATTTTCTAATTTCTGTTTGAAATTATCGAAAAGTATATGTTGCGTTAATTCCATATTAACATGATTAGTCTATATATAATGGTGCGCATATATAGATATTGTTAATCTTTGAATAGCGTCCAACAGTATAATTTTTATTCCACAAAACGTATACTAAAGTATTAAAATAAATAGCGTAAAATTTCACATTTAAATTTGGGGAATTGAATCCGGGAATTTCACAATTGATTAGCATGAACGCTATGTACTCATGACGTCACTGTTTATGTAACACTAATGTACCATATATTTATATTTATATATGTAAAAATGTTATACCATAAATATTAATTAATATACTTTAATCTAATACGAATGTTGCATGCATATAGGATTGAATATTAATTTTGATAAATTTCATTTATTAATTAAGAAATCTTGACACTTAATTTTTCGATGCATTAAATTCGTTTGTATTCCAACATTTGTTACATGTGAATATGATTGAGAATAAATGTATCTATATTGGAGCTATTAGCTTAAAGACGCTAAGCTTATATGTGTAGATGTTATTCGCATGCAATAGAAATAAAATAATGTACATTTCATTTTAGTTTAAAAAAGCTTAAGTTTAATCAATAGCTTTTACGAAATATTTTTGCTCTACTAAATACGATTGAATTGAAACAAAAGCTAAAAATACATTGTACGAAATTATAAGAATGACTTTATTATAAAAAATATTAGAAAAAAGTTGAAAATTTTTGCTAAAAATATCTTCGAAACAAATATGTATAAATTTCATTTCCCGTTTTATAGTATAGAATCTGAATGTCTGTGAATTCGGTGATTTTTTAAAAGGGGTCGGAAATTTTAATAAAACACAAATTGTTTAATATAAATTAAATCACTTTATTTTCATTGTATTTTAACAATTCGTCATGGAACGCTTTCAAATTGTTTAATTTTATTTTAAAAATAAGATTAAATGTTATCAATCAATAAATAAAATAAAAATTATTTAATCATATTAAATAATTTGTGCTGAATTAAAATTTAAAATTTGCTACGATTAAAAAAATAATTACCATTTTTGCAATAATAAATATTATTACATTAAATTTGTATAATGCAATATTTTTAACATCAAACTAACATATTATTGATATCGTTAAATTAGTACGATAAATAGATAGATATGTTTAATCCGGAGAATCGTTAACATATTTCGCAAAAGCTTCATAAATAGCTGGAAAACATACACATATATATAAAATAAAATATGAGGAAAGAGTATCACAAAATTCACGTAATTGAATTTGAATTTTACTGCATTTGTGTGCTTTAAAGTATTGTCAACGAAAAAAGAAAGACATCGTGACAACTGACGGTTCAGTGTTATTAAAAATGGAGCGCTACACAGAAGAACAACGCAATTTCAATGGTTGTGTACCAATACCAAGTGGATGGTAATTTTTCAAACAAAATCATTCTCTCATTTTCATCTTGATGACTTTGTTAAACGACAAAAATTGTCTCATTTGGGGTTCAGAAAATCCACGATTGATTGTTGAGTAACAAATGCATCCACAATGTGTAACTAACTAACCGATATGCTATTCCATACATAACCCTATTATACTGAATACCATTATGAATTAATAAAAAAATTTACAATTTTTATTTAAAGACCAGTGTTTTTTATCTAAATTATTTCTTACATGAATTTTGGCACACCCTTTATATCATGTATGTACCATAACTATATATTGTTACGAGAAACTGTTTTATTTGCAATAAGTTATTTTATTATGTTTAATAAATTTTTAGTCAATTTTTTCATAAAATAAATGGGTTCCATATCATGCGAAAATATACAAAATTGAATTTTACTTACGTTAGTATAGTAAAAGAATATTTACGTTTATTATTGTATACATTCGCTATATAATAATTATTACATAAAATCACATACGATTATTGTATTTTATATATGGAGATAGATACAGGAGGGGTTGTTCAAATTGTTATTATATATATTCTGGTAGAAAATTTAAAAATTATTTTAAAATACCTGTGTGAATGAGTTTGTATTGTAATATTAAAATTATATTGAAATTTGTACTACAAACACAAAAAATAAAGCAAAATATGGAAAGAAATGATCTGAGAGAAAATTAAAAGAAATTACAAAGTTTCTCGAAATCATCATCAAATATTCAGTTCATAAATTTCTATTATATAATTTAAAAATTAAAGCATAATATAGAATAAAGAAATGTATATGGTATTAGCAGTAAATGCATAAAAATGTAGCAAAACTCTAAGATATATTGTATATTGGTTAGGGTGGTACAGAAATAATTTTTTCCGACGAGAATACGATTTGTTCCACTAAAATGGTGTTCCAGCACATACCGTAAACTGTATGCAGAAAATTAGTCAGATTTAATTCCAAGAACTTTGAATCCTTTGGATTACATGTTGAAATTTTTAAATAATTAAAAAAATAAAAAAACACTATAGAAGTATGTTATCAAAATTTGGGACAAAATGTCAATATCATCTCGTAACACTACTAACAGAATATAATAATAATTATAAATTGTCTATTGTCCTGTATACACACAAACAGTTATTTATATATATCAGAAAAAACACACTTCAATGAATCAAATATTATTAATCATTACCCAATTCTGTTGTACATAGAGTTCTGCTATATAAAATATACACGACGCACTATTTTAAAACAGCAGTTGTTCAAAATAAATGGGAAAAAAAATAAAAGGTTATAAAAAATATACTCTAATTTTAATACCTTTACATTTGTCAACGCATATAACACAATAATAATATACTGTTCACATAAATAAATATATAAGTTACGTATACCTTATACGTATATGGACACATGTATATATTGTATATATAAAAGTGAGGAAATGTAGCTTTATCATCGTACCGTAATTTATTGTTTCACCTTTTTTTTTCTAACATTTCTCTTTTTCACATTTCATCTTTATTATCTTATATCTCCAACAAGTATATAGATACAAAAAAAAATATATTGTATATACCAGAAATTCGAAATTATAATATATATTTTATTTATTTTTTCTTCTGGTTGGTTATTCTATTCTCACTCATATTATATATTATAATATAATATGTATTTTATTTATGGATAATATTTATAATACCATAACCACACAGCTAAGGCTACAACAACTACAATAACAATAACAACATAAATAATATAAAAAAACAAGAAACTAAATTTTCAAACCGTATTTATTTATTTATATCGTAACATATCTTATTTTAAAAATGGTGAAAAAAAATATTTTCAATAAAGTTTATATTTTTGAGTAAATTTTCCTTCTCCATATAATGCAACTTTATTTATTTCATTATTTGTATATAAGCAATATGGGGATGCATGTGTTTGTATGTAAATTGTAAATAGTAGTATAGGTTATATATATATATAAATATTAAATGTATGGATTAAAATAAATACAAAACGCAAACAAAATAACAACAACACCAACAACAATTTATTTAAGGAAAATATAAGAAAAAAAATAAAGTAAAATAAAATAAAAAGAAAACGAAATAAGAGAAAAGAAAAATTATGTTCATGGAATTTATTTTACACGTTTGAAAATTTTCAATCTTATACCTGGAAAAAAAAATTCACGGGCAATGAAACGGCTACGGTGTACGATGACCTGGTTTTACTTATCATGCATGCTAGAGTAAGAAAACTCGATATGTACATAGAGTTCTATATATACAATATATAAATATATATTTGGTATATAACAAATATATAACAAATATATAACAAATATATAACGTAACGTATATATTATATATATGTATATAATGGATCAATAAAACTCTTTAAATAATTTATAAGAATATTGTTGTATTATATATGAAAGTGTGTATATATTTATTTTATACATATAAGTATGTAGTAAAAAAAAACGTATTCAAATATAAACTAATAAGATGGTTGTATATTAAATCATATTAAATATTGTATAAATAAAATAATAAAAAAAAAAAAAAGGAAGGTAGATGAATGAATGGATAAAAATAAAAATAACCTCCTAAAATTTTTTTTACCATCCCGTCCTCCTCTTCAAAATTTCAATGTACACGTAACATTCATATAAAATATATTCATATATAAATAAATAGAAAATTATAAATAATGTTATCGCATATTATTTATTTTTACCATTCTCGAACATACACACATATTTATGTTCTAATGAAAAATCCACATTTTCACCTAGCAGAGCTTTTAATATAAGCATAAGAATATCGTATGTTTATATGTCCACAAAGTTGCGTCTAAAATCACATATAATTACGATAATATGTGTATAGTTTTAGGATATCCCAATTATATACAGACCAATATTCCGATTATAACAATAAAATTACTGACCCAATAATATTTTTATTAGTTCGTGCATAAAATAAAAATTGAAGAATGAAAATATCGCATTGGATGCAATTCTAGGGATAAACAATGTTTTCATACAAAACACAGTGAGAGGTGGGTTATTCTCACATACTAAATAATTGAATAACGAAAATATTTATCGAAAAATAAATGCAAATAAGAGCACTTAAACTAAATTATGAAAAAAGATTTGAATGTTCACTGTGCTAAATTTTCCGGAAATTGAATGAATTATCATCTTTTTTAATTACGGACCATAGTTTTAACCGACTTTCATTATATTCTTACAGCATTGCAAATTATAATAAATTTACAATCTGTCATAAAAGAAATTTTTAAAATCGATTCACTCTTTGAAAAGATATAATGATCGATTTTCCAAACGATGGCTGAGAAAATTTAAAAAAATTTTTGGTACTGTATAAAGTGAACATCCAAATGGTACAAAAAATTATATTCAATACCATTATTTCATACAAAATTTCACAAACATTCAAATTATAATCAATTTATAATCTGTCATAAAAAAGATTTTTTAAATCGATTCACACGTGCAAAAGTTATGATCAATTTTCCAAACGATGGCTGAGAAAATTTAAAGAAATTTGTGGTACTGTATAAAGTGAACATCCAAATGGTACAAAAAATTTATACAATACCATTATTTAATACAAAAATTTCACAAACATTCAATGGAAAATCTGTCATATCTTTTGAAGGTGTGAATCGATTTTAAAAATCTCTTCTATGAAAAATTAGAAATTAATTATAATTGCGATTCTGCATACAAAACTAGAAATCCTTTAAAACTACGGTTTGTAATTCAAAAAGATGATAATTCTTAAAAGTCGCTGTTCCGGAAAATTTAGTAAGTGAACGTTCCAATTTTTTTCATAACAGAACGTGACACGTGTAAGAATTGATTAACCAATTTCCCTTCAACACAGTTTTTCTCTAAAAAATGCCACAGTTTGGTTCAACTAACTGAAGTTGATGAGGATCAAATCAAAGCCTTAAGTGAATAGGATGGTTTTTTAAAAATATGAAAAATCTGCAGTGGTATAGCGACTATTTGTGATGATGTGATTTGTATTGAGTTTGTTAAAAATTGCAAAATTTGAAAACTCTATGGTTTGCTTGCAAAATTGAATCTGAGGATTAATTCCAAGAACTTACTGTCTATTCTAGAAAATGTTATTATGCAAATAATGGTGGACTTAGTACACTTATTTTAAATTCCATATTCTATTTAATGTTGAAATTGAATTTTAGCCGTACAAATTATATGGCACTGAATCAAAATAATATATATATCATTCTGTCACTTTAGTATGGGATTACATGTTTTGTATTTTGAGCTGCTTCCATATCATGGAGGAAATTGGAGGAATTGATCAAATAAAAAAAGGGTATAAGAATTAGAAAATCATAAGTGTGTTGTGTTTCACTAAGACAATGCAAGGCCACACACATTTTTAATCACTCGGCAAAAATTTTATGTACATCATATTGAAAAAATAAGATACGATTATTGGTGTACCATAATTTTATCAAAATAAAAAATTAAAAAGTGATAGTAGAATGAGTAAATATAATAATAATAATAATGAATTATTTATTGAACACTATTTTGTTATAGAAATAGAATTTTAGCATTAAGATTTTTTTCAATTATACTATTATCTGTTGTTTATATATATAAATACTACAGTATTACTCCTTAATAATTATATTTATACCTAACTAAACATATAATTTACATTTAATTATATAATAAATAAATATATTACGTGCCTACATTAATTGTTACTGTTCACGCACACCTGTCGCTAACTGCATACTATACCGGAAAAGACCAATGACTATTATGTCGTCAAATTAAATTATAAACATTTCAAAAATAAACTTCAGATGTTCTTCTTCTTTCAGATACGTGATTTTAAAAAATCGAATAAAAATGAAAAGTGCGATAAGTATAGTATTTCCCATGTGTAATTCAATTTCAATTATTTCAATTTGAAATTCGGATGAATAAAAGGCGGGTGTGGTGAAAACAACCATAATTCGATGATTTTTTTAATCCAATAAAATACGAACAACAATCCGTACAAATTACGTTTTTTCTGTTACAAATCACGACATTTTCAACATTCTCATAAAAAATATAAAGAGAATATGCTTCACTTAAAACCAAAACCGTCATCATTATACAGTCATCTACAGCAATTAAATCGTGCTCGATCCTTTCATACTAATATACCTACTATAGATTAGGTCAATAAGTAAAGCATCTGTTTGTCTTGTATAAATCAGCCAGAGTACAGTGAGAAAAAATATTAGCTTCGTATTTATTTAGTTATTGAAATAAATGTGAAGATGTCAATCTACAAAATCTTACTGGATAAACAATAAATAAATAAATAACCATTATAAAGTTATATTTTCTAATAATTCGCATGTGGACCTATAAAATAATAATGTACAGTGAATTTTGTAGACAAGTGATACACGATATAATCGATATAATCGAATCCAATTCAATTAATATGAAAATAAATATTATATTTCAACGATTTGAGTTAAATTTTCATTTAAAAAAATATTGTATTCACCATCAGTTTGAACTAAAAACAATATTCACTGTATAAATATTATAATTATAAGAAAGAAACAAGGAATTTCAATATTTAAACTTCCACATTGTTTTTGTTGTGCGGCTATAACCTTGTATTATTCTAGAATTTACAAACAACCCTGGGATTCACTTGTACCCACCCTACATATATACGCTATATATAATCATTAACATGTACACTGTGTGCTGCAATTAATTGTAAAACCTTTTCCCTATTTCCACATATATTAAATAGTAACCGCATAAATAAAAATAAAAAATTATTTTCGTTAGTGTGAAAATTTCTTTTATTTATTTATATTTTTTTTTTCGAAAATACAAAAAAAAAATAATAAAGCAAAAAAAAATAAAAAAAATAAATAAATAAAAGAGCTTCGTTTCGTTCTTGTTAAGAAAATGACTTGTGAAAATGATTGAATGAATAATGAATATTTTGTTGTTCCTTGATTAGAAAGCTCCTTGAATGTATTAAAAGTCACGCGTTTTATGTATAATAAGTATGTATTATGTGTGTGTGTGTGTGTGTGTGTGTGTGTGTGTGTATATTGTATATAGGTAAGGTAAAACTATACGCGTTATATACATTTTTTGTGCTTTTTGCGCCCATATGTAAATATTATGTATGTGATGTGTGTGTGTGTGTGTGTTTTTTTTTTGTTATTTTCTCTTCAAATAATCGATTTAATGGTTAAATATATATAATAGAAAATTAAATCAGAATGGTTTTTTTTTTATTATAAATGTAAGTAACAAAAAAAATAAAAAAAATAGAAAAATTATGAAATTAGCTAATAAAGGTGTAGGGAAAAAAAAACATGGTTTATTATTAGGTACCTTTACATTATTTATATTATATTTTGAAGCTCATTTATTTTTATAAATATGTATTATACAAATATATTTTAAGAACAAAGTCTATAATAACGAATACCCATTTTGTTTATTATCAATTTTTTTTAGTATGTTTATTTGTTACATAACAAACAAATTGATATATTATTATAGCGTTGGAAATGAATACCTACCACCATATAAAATATATGTTATATACCTAATATTATTACAATAATGTATATTGAATGAGTATTTATTTTGTAAGGATTATTAATTTATCCAATTTCATTGTCATTTTGACATATAAATATATATATATAAATAAAATGAAATAGTAACGAATAAATAATGATGAATTATCCATTATTTTTTTTACACGATTATTATATAAAATGAAAACCGCATCTATATTAATTTTTACAATTTAAAGTGCAATATGTATAAATATATAAGCAATACGCACACTATATTCAGTTTATGGATTCTATTAACACCTTTGACCTATTTTTGAAACCATACCATTTGGCTGTAATTTCAATATCAGTAAAATTGTATCCAATTGTATTATAAAAGTATATAAGGTATAAATTATATGTCACATTTAGTAATTTTATTTGAAAGTCGACATAATTTATTGAAACTATATTTAAACTAAACCACTAGTAGTCTAATAGATCTATAATCTAGATAATTATATACTAATGTTAAATTTCTAGTGGTATAATAGGAGTTTACATAAATACTTTAATATCTAGCTATCTTTCAATAAATATATATAATTGTAAACATTTTCTTTTCTTCAAAAGTTTATTAAATCAATTTTTTCACAAAGTAATAAAATACATTCCTTTCTACATTGTATACCTGTTTTGTCATACACAAACATCTACCTACATAAAATATATTTCATCTAAAATTATTATTACATTTTGAAAAGAATTTGTATATAATTTTCCATTAAAAACAAAATATAAGTTTTTTGTTAACCCTTTTTTATTTAAAGAAACGAAACAATAACAAGATATATATAATTTTTGCAAAAAAATTGGAAAACTTTAAATAAAACAATTTTGGATTTCGGAGATCTTGGGGAATTATGACAAAGATATATATATATATATATATATATTTTTATTTTTATGTAGTGTATATATATTATACTCGCATATATGTACAAAAATGTATTAAAATGTTGATGGTCGCTTTACAATATAAAAAAAACAGTGTACGTATATATGACGAATTCCCAATGCATTTCCCAAATTACAATTGTTTAATATTATAAAAAATATAACCGCAAAGTAAACCTATAGAAGCTAACTTTTGGCAAATTGATTTCGCTTCTAAATTTGTTTCTTGCATTGATTCATATTTGGTTCGTTGTTGCTGCATTTGTTGAGGAACTATATCGAGTTTCTTTGTTATTTTTTCTGAAGTTCTACAGGTCAGACGTTTGTGTACTTCTCGATTTATATTATATTTCAATATGATTTAATGTTTTCCATTTTTAAGTATTCGAAAAATACAATATGGTTTATGGTTTGGTGTACAGTATTAAATGTTTGCGAAGTAAAATATTGTATATAAGAAATATAATATTATTTTATAATAGAAAAAATATATATTTATAGAATGTTTGTTTATTTTTTATTTCTCGAAATGAAAAAAAAATAAAAAAAGGATTAAATATTTATAATGTAAAAAAGTATTGAGTTTAACAATTCAAATTTTACGTTTTCATTAAAAACTTTATAAAACTAAAAACTTTTTATTAAATATAAAATTAATTTATTTGCAAATAAAATTGTGTTGGTGTCCCTCTATTTATAAAATTGTTAATCTTTGGCATCATGAGATTATTAATACAATTTGCATTAGAACTCTTTATATGCAAGTGTTTTTTTTTTTTTTCAAAACTATTCCACAATAAAATCTCTACTTTTCCAATATTTTTATGCACACAAAATTTAATCTCATTACAATTATATTATATAGATTTTTATATAAAAATATAAAGAATTGATATACATTTTATTATTTTTAATTTTCAGTGGCTTGTAGTACGGCAACTGTAACCAAATGCCAAGCAGCATTAAAAACATTGCAAGCATTTCCATTATTTACACCAACATGTTTATGTAAAGAACCAGCTGTTGATCCAGAATGTAATAGTTTTCGGGATTTTCTATTTGATCCACCATGCACATTTGTATTAAAAAAAGGTTTGTAATTGTTTATATTTTTATTATAGTTAAAATATTTATATTGAAATTTTGAAATCTGTGTGTGACCACCTGCGAATTGTACTTGGTATTTATAAGTAAGATGCAGCAGAATCGGTATTGTAATTGACCGAAATGCAACAATATTTTCGCCAGATTAAATATAGAATTATTAAGATTTTAAATAATGTTTGTGTCATAATATATTTATTAGGAACATATTATATTATATCTAATGAATTTTCTGTATTTTTTTGAGATATTTGATAGGATGTGATATCATACAAATGATAAGGATCATTTATGTATATATTTTTAAAGGATACTTGAGCTATATGTGGTCTTAGTATAATATACATCAGTTCAATTTAATATTTTGCTATACCATATAGAAGGAGTTGTACAACCAATCTAAGACATATTGGAATAATTGTGTTTGATCTGAACATCCTCGTACCGATACCTAATCAAACAATATTAGTTGGACTGATTGCCTATAAACATTGAATTTGATAAATTACTACTTATGTATGAGTTTTCAACAATTCACCAATTGATGCGATGTAATTATGTTATGTTATGTTTATATAGATGCTTTATTTATTCAATTATTCTTTTAAAGATGAATAACCCAAAGGGTTGTATATTGTTAATCTTTAACACAATATTTCTTTTCTGATTTCATAAATGTAATGTATGAAATGTAATGTAATGTTGAATAATTTATAGTATAAAAATATTGAAAAATTGTTTTGCCTATCTCAATCGAATAAGTTACCTCCAGATTAAATGAACTGCGAATTAACAACTGCGCCATTGAATCCATTTAATGACATATTCATAAACTTTTAAAATTGGTGAAATTGTAACATTGTTAACGAATTCGTTTTTGTATACATTTGTGATTATTTTTATTCTTTAAATTTTACTATTAGATGATGGTAAATATTGAATGAAATTATTATATCCATACAATAAAACACAGCATGTATAGCCAAGTACATACTAGGCAAAATAATGAACCATTTCATACAAACGTACATTGAAACATAGACATATGTTATGTTATGCATGTTATGTATTTACAATACATACTTACATATGCTATTTCTCATAAGTACGTGCATCTACTTATAAATACAATATATGAAAACACACGTGCATTTTATAATTTAGTAATTAATAGTGCAGTCTATTTTTGTCATATGATTTCTATACAACTATATGAAATGTGTATTACAATATACGGCATTTTGTATATATGTACTTTAGAAAAATATAACACATCCTCCATAAATGTTGTGATATTCTACCGCTTTTAAACCTTTACACAAATACACTTGGCAACTCTCAGCCATCATCTATTGCGATAGTTGAATATAAAAAAAAATAGTTTTTACGTTTGTTACGTTTAAAGTATGCGTATATTTAAAAACAACACTTCCATACAAATCAAAACAACACCCAGGCTCACTTAAACATTTATTCAACTTATTGTTACATTGTATTATACAAAATAACAGAGAATATACGGAAAATATAAAAAACATTTCAGGCAAATTTTTTTTATAATAAAATCATAGTTTTTGTATCTTCCAAATGAATCAAACGATAATAAATAAAATCATTCTCTATTAAATTTAATAATTTTACGCCTTCAAAAGATGGCCCATTTTTCATTCATTGTCAATGAAAATTAAAAGTTATTTATTTTTCTGTTACAAAAAAAAATACCTAATTTTTACAAAACTTCATTCACATATTGCTTGGAAAATTAATTTTATTGAATTGAAAATTTATAGAATTAAGAAAATCTGTTTAAAATTTTAATAAAGAAATTAAGAAATCTGTTAAAAATATTGTAAGTAATTAATATTTCCCATTCACAGTTCTTTAACAAAATATTGTTATTTAATGTTAATTGCGAAAAGTAAAGTTATTCTGTTCGTTCGTTCGGTTTTGATTAGGCTTAGGCTTAAAGTTGACAATATTAATTGCAACGCAAGTTATGAAAATAATAAATTACTATTAAATATATTCATAATTTTTCCGTAGAATTTAACTCAATATGGTATAAAAGAATGTAAACAATACCAAAAACTAATAACTATTAAATTAATTCAGTGTTGCATAAATATGTATTAGCAGAGGTATTAGTAAATGTACAAGCTTATGTGTGTATGCATTATATGTACAAATACAACACCCAGTGAAACTTTTTGTATGTAGTTCCAATTTCTTCAATGAATGCATACATAAATTGTAAGTACTTTCAATTTCATTAATGAATTCACTACTCATCAATTAATTCATCAAAATATTCACCAAATAATTTATCGGTGAATTTATCTGTGAATTTATAATTAGTTCTAATTTCATAAATAATTTCACCAGCGAATTGAATTGAATTTCTTCTGTACACGCAGGAAAAATCCACTCATTCCGAACCCATGAGCATTTGTGTTTAAATATTGATGTATCCGACACACTATACTACGTGCATAGTTGAAGTGTCATGTGTTTTGTTGTTAATAAATAAAAGCATAATATTATAAAATAGGTGTAGAAATATGAAACGATCAGTTGTTACGATGTCGGTTTCGGCTGAAAATTTTTTGTGAACGTTTTCACTAAATATCTATCTCTTTATCATTCAGTTTGTGTTTCTCTTACTAACTAAAGTTTTGGTTTCTATGAGCCCGAATATCAAAAATGGTTATTCGTATTTTATATATGAGTGGTTTTTATAGTTGCGGATTGTGCGGCAATAAACAACTCATCTAGAGAAGAAGTACTTACCATCAATGACATCTCTGTAGAAAAGTAATCTAGAAGGTATTGCCAGAATGGAGTAGTGCTACTTAGAAGTAAGTAGACAATCATCGATGTGCATACCGGTCCCACTGGGGCAGTATCGTATATGCGATTGTATGTTTATTTTATAGTAAATATTTAGTAAATGAAATACATATACAATTTCATCAAAGAAAATATTATAATAATATCACAATTATTAAAAGTTAACGAATAAGTTTTTAGCCAGTATATGAAGAATCAACCTGCGGGAGTCAGTATATAAAAATAAATAAATAATGAACCTTTGTAAATTTTTTTTAGCAAAATTTTATAAGTACACGTACATAAACTAGCGAGATATACACCTCTGTACATTTTGGTTGTATAATTACAATTTATTCAAAGGAAATATATTTATTAAAAAAATTTGATGTGAAATAATTATTATAAATTTTATTTTATATTATATTTCTTTGCTCATATAAATTTTGAGAGATTGTTTATAGGTGTTTAGATTAACCATTTTTAAATTAAAATCTATTGCTTCTATATTGGTTTAAAATCCAATCATGAAGTAGTATACCTGCTTCAAATCACAAAATTTATATAAGTAATTTTTTCACTGCATTTAATATTGAAATTCTCAGCTGATGTAAATTTATACAAATAATAAAAAAGTGAATTTATTTGAAAATATGCGATGTTGAACATTATTCAAAGATTAAATATAAGTATAAGGAGTACTTGACCATAATATAATAGTGTTTGGATACCATCTGCTCCAATTGGAATAATAATATGACTTTATGGTGATTAGATACAGATAATAAAACTACATATATTAGTTATAGGGGTAATATATCTATATTTAAAAATGTATCGAATACAAAAATTGTAGTGTGGTGGTCCTATCGATCTTATTGTATATATAACATTTTACAATATATTACTTATAAGTAAAAATATTAATTAATATGATTTGAAAATTTATTGAAATACAATGGGATAATAATAAAAAAAATATATATTTATTTACAGAAAAAGATCCATATCCAATTGATGCACTGCCCACTTGTAATCATGCATTGCAAGTGTGCCAAAAAGAACCACAATGCATGAAAGTATATAATAATTTTAAGCAAAATTGTAAAACAAGGTTTCAAAAATGTAAAATGACTGATAGGTAACGATTTTGTTTGTTTATTTGTTTGATTTTTTTTTCTTTCATTATTATTATTTAATGGAAATTATTTTAACTTTTAAAAAAACTTATATAAATTTTCGACATATAGAGAATCATGTAATGATGCATGGAAAAATTTACGATTATCACCATTTTTTGGATGTATTTGTCCCAATAACCATGTTAAACGTCGTTGTGATCGAATATTTGGTACAATTAATCATAATCCGTGTATTGGTAAGTTTATTGTTTTAATATTATTTCATAACTTTTCCCCCTTTTTCTTTTATTTTATAAGCAATGTTTAAATGAAAATTCATATGTATACAATGATATAATTAATTAAAAATTGTGAAACATATAAATTTTCTTTAAATACTATTAATTTCAATATTATAATTTTAATTTCTTTTTAGCACACATGCACGCTATATATGTTCTTGAATAAATATTCTTTACTTTATACGAATATATATGTATATCGCGTACAAACATATGTAATAGGTTTAGGTACTCAATTATTATTTAAAACTTACATGTTTCTGCGAAAAAGTTTATTTTAAGTTTATTTACTTATTTTTATTTTAAATATTGATGCATTGAAATTTTTTTATTTTATTAGCGAATCATGGTTCATAAAAAAAAAAAAAAAACTAAATAAATAAATAAAAATGTTACTGCAATATGTAAAACATGAGAATTAATGATGGTGTTACTGTGTCTGTTTAATGGAATTGTTAATTCGGCGATGGGGAACAATAACAGCGGAACAGCGGACAAGTGGATAACTCGCACTAAACACCGGTTTACCAAAAAGTTGTGATTTTCTACCATTATAAATGACAATATTTATAAGAAATAGTTAAAAAAAAATATGAAAAATGAACTGCTATGGGAAATTTTGCTGTATTCACCATACTCTCGAGATCTCTTGCTCCTTCAGCCTATCTATATAAATTATTCAGATCTCTTCAGAATAATTTGAATAGCAAAAACATAATATGGAATAATACAATGGAATACGTTGAAAATTGCAAAACACCAATTTCTTTGAGGAAAAACTGTTGTCATTCTATTAATTTGGAATCAAAAAGTGGGAATATGCGTAATTGAGAATGATGGAGATGATATAATTTATTAATTGAATAGGCATAAAGTTATGCATACATCCAACAAATATATATATATATATACCAACGTGTCTGTTCATCCGAACGGGATCGATAAATAATATTATTTCACATAATTTTCATATTTTAAAAATAAAATCATAAAAAGTATTTGATAGCTGGAACGTATTAGAATACTTCTCAATAAAATTAAATTATCAATTTAATATCTTGCAAGTTCTGAGATCGTAATTGGACATAAGTACCCTATTTTTTGATAATTAATTCAATAAAGTTATGTTATTTTTCCAGGTAACCCGCGCACATATCTTGATCATTGATTTAAGATGAGTATCTTTAAATAGCTATCAAAAAATTAACATACATTGAGAAGTGATTGACAAAATTCTAGAATTTTTGGTAAATTAATAATTTTTTAACTGATTTTAATGCAATTTCATCTGTATGCTTATGTTGCGCTTAAATGTACAGTTATCATGAAAATTCTGCAAAATCGATAACGTGCCGGTAGTTGCTTTCTGGAAGGTGGTAATTTAAGCATTTATCACACGAATTTAATAAAATTTCGTTGGCTTGTTTGAAATGGGGATGTGTATAGTTATAATGAAAATTTTGGAAAATAGACCATTTTTCACATCAGCTTCTTTGAATTTGGTAAATTGATCATTTCTGAATAGATTTTAATGAAATTTCGTATATATACCATATGTTCAAGTTGGGATTATATGCAGTCTTATTACATTTTTGAAAAATCGACACCCTGCACCACTTTTCAAACCAACTTCCTCATGTTATAGTCGTAACGAAATGAAATATCTCGAAAACAGAGGCCCTAAATCGAAAGGAGGTAATTAGTATTTTCTACTTTTCTACCACCCATTAATTGAACGTATGCACACCGCTGGCGGATACCCTTGTATACGAAAACCATTTATATGGTGTACACACAATTAGTCCTAATTTATCAAATTGAAATGACTATTAAAAAAGTTATTTTTAATTTGTTTTTCTTGAAAATCTACATTTATATGTATACCAGTATACCAAACCACCATCATTATTCATGTATAATACCAATAAAATTTAATAACACGTATATACATTTTTATATTAAACACAAAATATACTGTTCATATTACATGCTAATATATTATAAATTAATAAAACAATTCATTATCCAATTTATTTATTATATTATATAATTATATCTATCTATATACGATATGCGATTCATTTTATTAGACGTATTCAAATCGATAAAACACAGAAGAAAAAAAAGCAGAAAAAAAAAAATAATAGTAATAATAAAAAAGGCACACGCTATATATCCTTCCGTCCGGTAATCCTTTGTAAACACAATTAATTATTAAGCAATACAAATAATTATCAACAATGATATTTTATATGGTATAGATAGTTAGATAGAATTACGCCAGCACATAAACTATATTTAGAAAAATAAAAAAGAATAAATAACTACATCAAAATGTGATATAAATATATAAATACAATGCTTAAATAATATAGTCAAATGGATAAATAACAATAGGACATCATATTTTATCGTATATTAGTTACATAATTGTTATACGCATATATAGTTACTATATATGTGTAACAACAAAACAATGAAATGTTATTGCAGGCAGGAATACAAAAAAAAAAATATCAGACGGAACCAAATAAATCATTGAAAAATTAATAAAAATTTCATAGCATCAATATTAATATTTATTTTATTTTATTTTTTTATACATTTTTGTGTATAGCAGCAAATACTGAAAAAATAAACAATGAAATATCGGACATATTTAAATGATTGGTTTTATATTTTTTTGTTTTGAGATTTTATATCACGCAGAAATAAAAAATTAATATATGAGTATTATTTATACTATTGTATATATTAAGTTTAGTATACCAATCCATGACTTACAATTAAATTTCTACAAGTATGGCTATTTTTCCATTGGGTATGATAAACACATTGGGTTAAAAATTATGTATTTTAGATTACATCTTCAATATACGTGTGTGTCAAAAGCGACGTATAATGTACATATGGGTACTATGTGCATAAGAATGTCATTTGTCATACCCAGTGGTAGAAATATAACTTAATTCATTATAAAATGGTTGTCGTGGATGGGTATATCTTTTAATATAATACACACAGAATGCATTACCTGTTTGATATATATGTATATGTCGCATATTGTATGTTACAATATCGTAAATAATTTTATTCGAACATTTATATTTTACAATAATTACACAAATTTTATAATTTTTAACAAAATGTCTAATTCTATATTTATATGGCTTTTTTTATATTATACTATATATTTACATATACGCAGTAGATGTGACAGCACAAATATTAATATCGCATTATTATAATAAGTGCACAAACATATATAGGAAATAATTTTAAAAATTGCACAAAATATATAGCACCATATTTATGTTTTGACAAAATTTTGTCCAAATATAAAATGTTTATGTAGTGCACCACACAACCTGTAACACAACACATATATATATATTGGTATATATATAGTTAGTACCAAAAAGCAACGCCACAAAAATGAAGTATAAGAGAGTGGGCATACGAAAAAAATACTATAGATTCAAATAAATTTATGAATTTATGAATTTATGAATTTATGAATCTCAATGGACAACATTTATAAGTGTGTACAATAATAATGGAAATTTATGTGGTGAGGTTGTTTAACAACATTTATTTTTATATACAATATATTATTTTATTTTATTTTTTGTTGTTGTTTTCGTTTTTATTTTTAAATATGGCTTGATTTTTTTTTTCCTTGTTTTAATTCGCACTATATATGGCACATAAATATAAATAAATTATTAAAAATGCATGTTGCTAAATATTATATTTAAATTTGAAAAAATGATGCATTTTATTCCATATATAAGGTTTTTATGAATTATTATATTTTTATAATTTATTAACACATTTACGTATATAGTTTAAAAATTAGTATCGTATACATAATAAAATATTATGTGAAACAGACATCAACATCAATATATCAACAACATTATATTCGATTTAGGGCACACAAACATATTTAAAATTTATCATTCTGGGAATTAGAATATTGTCTATTAAATTTAAATGAAAGAAATAATTTATAAAGATCAATTCAATAAAATATTTGATAAAATCTATAATTTATTAATTGCAACAATAAATTAGAAATAATTAATATTTACTTTTATCATCATAAATAAATTAACAGAAATTAACGAATCTATTTTCAATTTATTTGATTTTATTTTATATTGTAAATTAAATGATTGAAATTATAAGAATAGATTTTTGAGACATCATTTCTTTTTTTTTTTTTTTTAAGTCATATTTTGCTCCAAGTGGAGCTTTATGTCATATAATAAACCTTTCATTATAGCCAAATTGGTAAATTACTCCGCATGGGAATATATAACAATTTACCAATAGTACTGCAATTAACGAAAGATAGATGTGTTCAAAATACTATTATTTTCATATGGGTGATGAGCCCATAGTGATGTGTGTGTGTGCAGACATTGTTAATCTTTGAATAGCGCGTCCAACACCATATTTTCAAAGTTATCCGTTTTTCTTTTTATTCCATAAACGAACAAATGGTCACCCAGCAGAAAAATGTCAGTATTAAAATAAATACCGAAAAATTTCCTATGAAAAATAGCGGAATTGAACCCGCTATATTTCATGATTAATAATATATATTTCGGCGCTATGCAACTGCGCTACTGCGTGTTTTTAGAGACATCATTTACTGATTTTTAATTCTTGATTTACTTGATATAATATATGTATAATTATAAAAAAATAGAATTGATCAAATGAATTTCTTAAATCAATCTTTATTTACTCATTTAATATTATTATCGCTTTCTGTTCACAATTTGTTTTCCATTTTTAATTGCTTGTTTTTAAATCCATCAATTATTTTAGCCACAATTGTAGCATTCAACCAAATTATAGATAAATTTATACTATATATCATTATTTGCTTGATTCGTTCATGATTCAACATACAACACAAATCTTAATATACTTTTTTATAGTATATAAATAAATCTTCATATTACATCCAACTAATCTCAAGGTCAAGGCAAAAGTAAAAAAAAGTATATAATTTACAATCGAAATAAAAAAAAATAAGAATTTTATTTTAAAAATTAATTGCAGTGGAAGTTTCTGGTTGGTTTTTTGTATTATCACCGATATTCAATAACGTTTTTATTGAATAAATTAAAATCAGCTGCTCAATCTATAAATATATACAATAGTTTGATATTTTTTAATATTTAGGCAATGTTCTTTATTCAAAATTTATTTTGTTGCACTTAACACTTATATTTTTCCATAAATTAAAGGAACTTTTTCGTGTTATATAATTGAGAATTTGGAATCTATATTTTGTAAAAATGGATTATATAGTTTTTTTTTTTCTTAAAACCATATTTTCTTATTTTTGATTAGTGTTCTTAAAATTGTGTACACAATGAGCAATAAATGCCGCCACACACTCTTATACTATTATTTAATATTAAGATTGTGAATTTAATCCTGCCAAATACCAAACAAAAATATGTATCTTATTTAATCTAATATATTTTCTACTGTTCACTAATATATTGTATAACAAATACACAAAATATTATTATAATTAAAATCACGTTATATCCATATTTATATACTATTATACTATGTTTATTGGTATATACTAAACTGCTATATATTATACACTAATCCTTCGATTTACACAGTTAACACAGTTTCAAAATTTTATATATGTAAAAAAAATATCGATGTGATATTTGCAGAGCCTGGAACTATGCGATCAGCCAAAGTATATTTTTATTTCTTTACAACTCGACAGTGATATTATACCATATGCGACGAGAAAAAGGAGTGTTAGTTTGCGAAAGCTGTAACGAAGATTATAGTTTATATGAACTGTTATATTGAATTTATGTTCATTTTAATTTAAATATGTTGATTGGATTAGTTCTGTGGTGATGTGTATTACAATGTAAATAAACACGGCAGTGTTGTACTTCAAACATTCAGTAACAACCAATCTATAAATCAGCATATTCTCTTTGTATTTTTACATTGTTATTGTTACGGCTGCACCTATTCTTTTGTTTACTATGAAGTATGAAAGCTGTGTTTCTCGTTTTACACGGTCTCCATTTATCATGGAACACATCTACCGTGTATATTAAAGCACAGGTGTATATACATTGTATAGTTAATTTAATTTTATAAGCATTTACAATTTTCTATGAAATAAATTAAATTATACATATATAAATTTTGTATTCAAGTATATAATGTATTTGATTATTTCTATTTAATATTTGAAAATTTTATTAGCATTTTTATTTTATTAACTCTATATATATATATATATAAATACTCGTGTTACAAATGTGAAACATATATAAACGATGTTTTATATATCTATGAATATTAAAATGCTAAAAATAATGTATATATATATAACATTTATATGTTATTATAATATAAGAGTGAGATTTAAGTTGATTTGAAATTGTAAATCTACCTACGTACACATATAATTTTAGTGCATTGGGGGGTTAGACAGAGAGTTATGGTCGTTTTCTGTGAAAATTGAAAAGTTTATAATCAATTTTTACATAAATGTATAACAAATAAAAAGGCATATACAATATATATGCAATTGCATGTGAGTTGGTTAAAAATTAATTTATAATACACATATACGAAATAGTTGCATATAGGTATAACAAATACAAAATAGTAATAATAATAAAATGTAAATTCAATGAATTTTATCATGAATTTACAAAATATATAAAATTATAAATATATATACAACAGTTTTTTTTTTTATACATATAATCAACAATGAAATTGTGTTAAATTATTATAATAAAATTAATAATGTATGTACGAACAATGTAATTTCTATATATACAATACATCATAACTTTATTTTTGTGTAGGCATAAACACATCCATACACGTATATAGCATGTATTATTATATAAATATATGATTTTTAAATGGACATTATTTCATAAGTTGGTCTTTTGATTAGTACTTTTACTATGCTTCACATTAAGTTTATGATATATTCCAATATATTATTTAAAAAATAATTTCTAATTCTATAACTTTTTATATTATAAGGTTTTGAAAAATAAAATTTTAAAATATGTAATTATAAATTTACAATGCTCACAACAATATAGTTTGAAGAAAAATAGTCATTATAAATTGTACTGTATTAATATATTAATTTGCGATGGACAAAATACGAACTGTGGTTTCCTCCATTTATGCAGCAGTATTTGTATACCTATAATGTTGTATGCCCGATATAACTTTAAATGGTTTTACAGCAGAACCAATTTGTAATTATATGATATATGTATATAGATGTTTTACATGTTTTCATATCGATGAAGACTTTGAAAAAAAAACTGTTTCAAAATTATTTTGAATAATATTCTCTGGTTATTGTTTTACCTATTCAGAATAATCAATCAATAAAATAATTTTTGCACACCAGAAAACTGAAATCATAATCTGAATGAACCATTTTTGTTTTCTTTGGTACACTTGCACCAGGTTCTCGTTCATCGTTGTTTTCACTGTTCGTATAAAAGCAGAAGACTCACCAAACACATTCATTATCTCTGCATAAATATTCACCACTGTCGTTAAAACATTTTTTACAAAGAAGTTAATCACGATTTTTAACGCCGCGAACTATTTGAAGACGTCACTTATAATATGTCTTAAAATAATTTTACTGCAAAACAAATATATCACGTAAACAAAATGATTTAACACTTTCTGCATATAAAATATAAAATAAATGGTATAGCAAAAAAAAAAAAAGTTAATTATTTTAACATGTAAATTTTCTTTCAAGAACTTTGGTTTATATATTTCTTCCTTATATATATATATCACGTATATATATATATATATATATATGGTATAATTATGTGGTAAGACAAATGTTTACAATATATATTTGCAATACACTTGTATATATCATACATTAGGTACATGTATTTAATATATTTCTTAAAACTATAAACAATTATTACGTTATGTGAACAAATCCTTCTTTTATCTTTAAATAATGTATATGTAAACTTATTATACGATAAAGTTTCATAACAATATATAACATGTATTTAATTACAAATTTATATAAAACATATTTATCTATATACTTATAATAGCTATACAATAATGGTACGTAAATATACACCTCCTACATATACTTAATATTAAATGTCTGTGGTATTTTACTAATGCGTTAATTACGAAAATATGAAATATATTACATAAATAAAGTAAAGTTTTCAAAAATAATTATTGTTAATATTATTATTATGTAAATCAAATAGTTTCGGAAATCGGATACTAATAAACATTCCCATAGTTAGTTAAGTAAATTTTGGTATTGCATTGGCACAATTTTTATACATATGACTCCACCGCTACAACAAAAGTTTCATAAATGAATTATATGAATTAAATAATTAATAAGCAAAATAGTATTAAGTTGGTAGTTTCAAATTGATTACAGAGTGTTATTAAAAATCATTGGGACAATATTTACAAAACGTTTGCAGATAAATTTACTGGCTGTGATTTTCGAAGAATTATATAGATTAACTATGGATTAAATTTTCCACAATCAAATATGATATTTAATACATTACTGATGCCATGGTCCGAAGAATTCATCATATTTACTTCATGATTGTGTAGTAGTTCGTATGAGGAATGGTGTGTACTGTTATCGATAACTATTAGCAACTGTAAATAAACCATCAATGATAATGAAATGTATAGGTAAAACTACTGAACGCTAAAGTGGTATACTCTGCGTCTATATGCGGGAAAATAATATGAGCTAATTCCGTCAAGACTAAAATAAATATTTTTAAAATTATGAAAGTCAGTGTATTTATTTACATTTGAAGGCAAATTGGCCGATTGTGTTTGATCCGAATCTTCTCATCTACCTGCATAACTTTTATATTGATGTATTAAATGCTGTATTTATTCAATTATTCATATCTATAATAAACTATAAAATTTTGTATTCGGTACATTATTAATCTTTAAATATAGTCCAACAACATATTTTCAAAGATACAGGATAACAGATTTCAAAAACATACGATATATCAATTTCATATGAAAAATGCAGAAAGTTTTTCCCCCTATCGCAGTACTAGGAATCTATTCACGTTGAATGACGTGCGTTTTAACCACTGTACGCCACTAAACCACAAAAAAAAACTCTGTAATTGAATCACAAAATGAGCTACCAAAACCTAAATTTGTAAATCTTTACGGATAGCTAATGATAAAATAGAGTAAAAATACCAAATGTAAAATTAAATTGACCTAATTAAATCGAATATTACGTAATTCGTATAGATTTTTCAAAAAATAATTAGCACTTCTTAGCACACATTTATAACATAATGGCGTTGTTTTTATATAGTCAATTATTTTGCAATAACAAATAAAAATGTTAATATTAAATTAAAAATTTTAGATATCCGATTGGAAAATTATTTTCTATATGGTGTTAATATCTTTGAAAATATGATGTTTCCAGATTTACAATATCTGCACAAGTTAAACAACATTATGGACTAATCTGTTTTATAAAAATAATGGCGTAGAAGAAATATATGTGTCCTTCGATATTTGTAATACAAAGATATTTATTAACTTAACTGTAACAAATATTAAATGGTAGATTCCATACGCATCACATGACGAGTAACATGACTTCATCATGTACATTTATACAGGTGCATTAAATTTTTTTAAATGGACATATTATACAACAAATGTTGGAAATTTAAAAATTGAATCAAATCTTTTTAATCATATACATTTATACTGATGATAAATTATTTATGAATTTATTTTAAATTATTGTTTCACAAAATTTTCCATAATTACACTCAGTGTTTAAGTTTATTATTATATTATGTAATTTTAAACTTGATAATGTACATATTGTTATGTATACAATATTATGTACAATATATATATGAAGTATTGTTTTTCTAAAACTTTAATTTTTAATATATTACATATTTATTTAAATATTGTATATACGAAATGAAAAGAACAAATTTAATTTACTTGAAAATATCAACACAATGATGATAATAATTAAATGTTAAATTGATTTACAAAAACTATTTAAAATGTTGTTGAACAATATAACATCATGAAATGTTAAGCTTTTTTAGATTGCATCGTTTGCATTGAAATAATTATTGTGTTCTTATATAAGTTCATAATTTTATAATATAATATTATATAGGTGTATAGTGAGAGATTGTATATTATATAATGAATGTATATATTTACATATACACGCATTGTATATAATATATGAAAAGTAAAATTGCAAATTCAGGAAAATTTAAAATCATTAAAATTATGTACTAAAATAGTTAGTATATATGTATATTTTATTAATTATTTAATAATATTATATACATATATATTAAATAACAAAATATAAATGCTATTAAATATAGATTTTGCTTTTTAGTTTTAATTTTATTATTATTATTATTATTATTATCACAATATTATAATTTTTTTATTTGTTTTATGTGTACCTCTCTATATTATTTATTGTTATTTTGTCTGTTATTTATATTTATTTATTTATTGTTTATTATTTCCACAAATTTATAAACAAAATAACACACATACACACAACACACACACACAAACTTCTCATAAATCATAATTGACTTCTACCATTTTATTGGCATTACATTTACAGTACGACCAATGGTTTTGGAATATGGTAATCAAGAACAAAATAATATTATAGATGATAATATGACAGTTATTAATATGCCACTGATATCTGCAATAAGTACGAAACAACCAACATTAATACATCATCATAATTATCATCATAATAATAATAATCATCACGATCATCACAATAACAATAATGAAAATAGTGATAGTAATAATAATAATAATAATAATAATAACAATAATCATCATCATCAACATCATATTCATCATTATAATAATCACAATCATCATAATCATCAAGATCAACATCTTCATTATCAACATTATATACAACAAAATAATACAAATTTACACTATCCATTCAACTTTACGTATCGTCATGAATTATTTTCGACAATGGATAATAAGCATCGCCATGAACAAAGTAGGTGATCATTCTGCAATACTTATATAATAAAAATATATATATATATTACATTACTATGAATATTAAATAGAAAAAAGGAAAACTCATGTATACATATTTATATATATTTTAATTATTTATTTTTTATTATTAATTATCGTTAATTTTATTTTGCAGAAAAATAGTAAAATATTTTAATTTTTTTTTTAATATAATTATCTTACGAAATTTGGTTCAGTGACGCAATCTCATTCAATCTGAAATTCGTGGTGTAGACATGCCAAAAAATATTTCAGCAAATTTTCATACTAAAAATTGCGGAAATGAATTATCAACTTTTATGAAATCGGAAAGCAAATTAATCTATTCAGAGATTAACAATGTTTCCACACAAAACGCAAAATTTCACAAGATTCTAGAGACATTAAGCAACTGCATTCGCTGTATGGCGTACCGTTTATTTGTTGAACGTTTACGAAATTTTATTTTATCATTTTTTTTTTTATTATTATTGTTGTGATATTTTTATGGTTTAAAGTATTTTGTCGAATTGATTGTGGAAAGTTTAATAAAATTAATTAAATATACAAACCAATGACATTTATAAAATAAACCCTAAACTATAAAAAAATTCAATGGTTCATATATTTTACTATCAAAAATCAAGTCATATTATTATTGTCAATGGATTCTTCCGTAGTATAATAAAAAATATGGTACATAAACTAATGCAAAGCATTAGACCAAAAATTGACTGTATTTGTTTATTAAAACACTTGAACTTAAATTTCTTTATACACAAGTTTATATACACAAGTTTATAGGATAATGCTATTCGATTATATTATTTACAATTCAACTTAAAAAATTAAAAAAAATATATAAGTAAAATTTCAATGTATCATATTTTTTGTGATGTCATACTGTAAAAATGCAAATTTGGAAAAATTTAATTGCAAAATGCATGTCAAGTATTTATATTCAATATAAAACACAATTAGCGACCTAATCGTACTACTACGATTTTTATATTAGAATGAAAACCTATTCAATTGTGTATCTGTGTAACAAAATCGAAATTGTTTGTTAGTAATTATTCATTTCATATTAAATTAAGTAAGTGTTCATGTAATATAAAGTTAAAAATAAATTTTTATACTTTTCCCTTATTGGAATATAAAATGTAAAAAGTATCTGCGTATTAATGTCAATATTATATGTCAATTATTATTCGTTACACCATAGAAACATAAAAATATATAGAATGATTGTAATTAAATATTATCAATATAATACTATATAAAATTTTCAAAAAATTTTATCGATGCTGACGACTCCAATAACTTTTAAAAAAAAAATAAAAAATATGTGTATATAAAGAAAAAAAAACTTTACTTTTTATCTAAAAATCATTTCTATATAATAAATTTAAGATTTCCTTCCATATTACATTTCCACTTCTTTACACACAAAAAAAAACCCCACATATACATAATTATAGTATAATTTAATTATTAATTTCAATGTAGTACAGCGGATATTCTTTTTTATCGTAACGAGATAAATTTTATAATTGTATAATTGAATCAAAAATTTTTTTAGTATATTTATAAACTATTTTATTCGAATTTGAATATAGATTTTATCATTATTTTATTTTATTTTATTATTATTATTATTTGAAATTGAAATTTTAAATATATAGAATATATTATTTTAATTGAAAATTTATTCATTTACATATTAGTCATTTGTATAAATTGTATTAAGTAGGATGCATTTTAGTTTGTGCATATATTTTGTAAATACATTAAAACAAAAATCTTATATTTAGCTGTATAATAACTTTTATATACTCGATCATGTACAATATATATGAAGATAAGGAAATGTTAAATTTCTATATTTACACGTAATGTTATATATTTTGTACTATATTAGATGAATAATAATAATAATAATAATATAATACTATATTGTTCGGAAACAAGTACTTAACTGTCTGCATTAATTTGTTTGGTATATATATATATTTCGTTAACTGAATTTCGTTTGACTGAATTAAATATTATGTTCTTAGGACAGTTTTGATATATATTTATGTATACTTTTAATCACATTAAGTGGGTATATTAAACAATCGTTAAATATTGACGAAATTTTTTAGTATTTATCAACGTTTATACATAATTTATGAAATAAAAATTGGATATGTTTGAAAGTATAATTGCGGACGCTACTCAAAGATTACCAATGTTTGCATACACCATCCATTTTAGACTAATTACTCATATAAAAATCCTATTTTACAAAACATCGAGATGTTTATTTTTAATTACAAATTAATTAGTATATATCGTATACTACTGTTCAATTACATCAATTATACATTAAAAAATTACTAAAGCATATTACATATACTTAAAATCAAACTCATATATACTATACATGCAATTATATATTTGTTAAGTATATTTCATTTTATAGATGTGCATTTATGAAATAAATTAAAATACATTTTAAAATTAATTTACCTTTACCATCGCATCTATATATAAATTCCATATTTTAGAACGAAATTTTGGCAAAATTAAATGTAAACTTTATATGTGCAAGTAGTATTCCATTTGTATATTTATTATTTATTATAATTTAATTTAATCATAAATTTTACATAAGTATATGAATACTTATATATTTATAATTATAATTAAATAATTATATATCTGTGTATGATTTATTATATACTTAATTCAAATAACATATATAACATGGATTTATAGTTTCTTGTACTTAATCTTAATTATATGCATTTTCAGAATGCATATAGCGCGGATACTTGAAAATATAATATTGAAAATTTCTATAGATGAACGTAGCTTTTTTAGTATATCAAAAAAAAATAATAAAATATTATTAACATACTTTAAAAAATTATAGATAATTTCAACAAAAATACTAAAATGATTGCGAATATCAAAATCATTTTTGTATTACAATTTTTATTTAATTGACCTATTTTAATATCTATACTATTTTTTGATATCTAAATACTATTATAAGTAATAAAATGTATTTTCTTTTAAATTTTTTTCATATATTATAAACTAAATTGTAAAAAACTGGAAAAATAGAAAAAAGCCACAGGTTCTTGAATATTTATTTATAAGGAAATATCTGCAGAACGGTTGACTTCAAGTACATTACTTTTATTAAATCATTTACACTGAAAAAATGTAAAAACTCATGCAACTACCCTCATTAGGAAAATTCTCTACCGGTTTGGTACAAATTTGGTACAAATTTGGTACGTATATATTAAAGGTTAGTTTATATATACGATTAATTTTTATGAAGTTCTTACAAAATGGTATCATATGGGGATATATCTTAAAAATTATTTTGTAGTAATTTCAGCAATACTAATCTACTAAAATCATCCTGAATCAACATATGTACCAAATTTTAAGTTAATTGTATAAAAGGAGTGCGCAATTGTCCAGATATTCAATATCCATCTATTATTTTGCAAAAAGTTCATGCAAATTATTTTGCCTGTTGTGTAATTGTTCTGTAAATCATAAGAACTTCATAATAAATATTTGTATATAATCCCATTCCACCAAATTTGAACAAAATTACAGGAAAACTGACAAAATTTCAATGTTTTTAAAAGTGTATCGATTGTTCACAACTACAACAATAATTTTGTACGGATAATTGTTTTCTTAAGCTGTATAGAAGAATTTTTCGAAATCGTTTAACTTTTATTCAACGATTTTTTTCATTCCCTTTAAAGTTAATTAAATAAAAGAGTTATCTATTATCTTATACCTATTTAATCCATATATTTTCTTTCCATATTTATAATCAATTAATTTATTTCATTGTATTTTGTGATTTATTAAAAGAAATATCACTATCAATACATAAATAATATATTCATACTTACGCATATAAATATGGTATACTACACGTATTGTAATATATTCCATAAGTAGTTAATTTAATCATGCATTACATATTGTTAGACTTATTGTTATAGGTTTAATAAATTTTATTAAACTTTATAGACAATATATAAATATTAAATAAGTTTTCAGAATGTTATGAGATACAAAATTTTCTTAAAACAATACATTAGCACATTACACCGAACACAAAGTTATACTATACATATTTGTACGTACACAATACATATTCTGTTATATAATATATATTATATAAACATATAAAACATATCATTTAGAATTTGGATTAAAATATTATTTATAATAAGAGTGTCGGCATAATTCAATTATGTATTATATAAGCATCCAATATTGTAATATATTTAACTAATCATAATTTATTTTACATAAAATAAAGTTTTTGTTAAATATTAACTATTTAATATATACAGTCACAGTGTACACACAGTTCCAATAATTTGTTTTCCATTTTTTTATTAAAAATAAGCACGTGCATCTTCATCAGTTTACTTACAAATTTTGTTCCAGCGATTTAATAATGATTCGAATGCTTGTTTTAGCTTACTTTGCGGAATAGCCTTTAAAACACCGCGTCGACGCTGTTTGTCTAGTCGAAACATCATAAAAATAAAACCATTTTAACTTAATTTTAAGTTTTAAGAATAAAGAAAAGTTGCATCACACACAAAAACATGCGAAACAATGAATTAAAGTTGTGACTGTGTGAATCAACCCACAGAAACTATTTTAATACCGATTTTTTGAACGAATGCAACGAATTCTGGCAATCAAAGGTTCCAAACAATTTGTTCAATGCACGCTTTCACCAAGTTTTGCATTAAATTTAATCGGAACTCATTGTTGTTTTTTGATTTCTTGTTGCCTATATGCAATTATCGCTATATTATACTGATTGCGAAACAACAATAACAAGATATTACTTAGGATATTTTACAACGGAGAAAAATACTATCATTCATTATATTTTCATTAAACAATAAATTCAGAAAAAATAAACATAGTTTATAGAACAATGTAATAAAAATTTCAAACATATTTAAGAAATTATAAATTGTTTAGCGTTACATACATGTACGATGAACCAATACAATGAATAGCACAGCAAAACAGGCGTAATAAAATCCATGAATTAATATCGTTTGGCCATAACTATATTTTCAATCAATTGTTGCACAATGAAAACACAATGAATATAGTTTTTTAAATAAAAGTAATACATTTAAAATTTCTTATTTATATATTGGAATATAAATTAATTATTTAAAAAGAAATAAAACCGAAAAAAAACTACACCTTTTCAAAGAAAAAACATTCATTTTAATAAATATAATCAAACAACCGAACAGAAACAGTGAACTGTTACAAAATATCAAAATTAATATTAGGTTGTCAACTATCTCCCTTCCGCCTTTTTGCTCTTTATTCAATGCTTTATAAAAAGTGTTACAGTAATCGGATTTAGTTCAAATATGCGCCGTTTTGTTCGATAATCTGTTTCCATCTAGACTGCAACTTCATAATACCTCCCTCGTAGAAGCCCCCCTCCTTATTTGCGAAGAACTCGGACAGCCACTTTTCACAAGCCTCTTTTGAGATCAACTTTACACCACCAAGGGCGTTCGCCATGGACAGGAACAGGTGGTAATCACTTGGCGCTATGTCCGGGCTATATGATGGATGCGATAAAACCTCCCATCCGAGCTCCCGTAGCTTCTGACGAGTCATCAACGAAGTGTGTGGTCTGGCGTTGTCCTGGTGGAACACTACACCCTTCCTTTTGGCCAATTCTGGACGCTTCTGGTCGATCGCCTGCTTCAAGCGGTCCAGTTGTTCGCAGTAGATGGTAGAATTAAGCGTCTGGCCATATGGGAGCAGCTCATAGTGGATGATTCCCTTCCAATCCCACCAAACACACAGCAAAACCTTCCTGGCCGTCAATCCCGGCTTGGCCACTGTTTGGGACGATTCACCGGCCTGCGACCACGACCGTTTTCGCTTGATATTGTCATATGTGATCCATTTTTCGTCGCCAGTCACCATCCGCTTCAAGAATGGGTCGAGTTCGTTCCGTTTCAGCAGCATTTCGCAAATGGAAATTCGGTCCATTAGATTTTTCACTGTTAATTCATGTGGCACCCAAACATCAAGCTTTTTTTTGTATCCAGCCTTCTGCAGATGGTTTAAAATGGTTTGGTGACTAACTCCCATCTCCTGGGCGATGTCACGAGATGCCACATGCCGGTCTAACTCGATGTATTCCATGATTTGATCGGTATTTGTCGTCACAGGTCTTCCGCCGGCTGGCTTATCCATGGTGTCGTTTTCACCGGCTCTGAATCGTCGAAACCATTCCTCCGCGGTTCGAAGTGATAGAGTACCATCCCCCATAACACCATTAATCTCACGGAACGTTTCTCTAGCGGATTTGCCTTTAACGAAGGAAAACTTTAAAATAGCGCGAATTTCGGCGTTAGTGAACTCCATGTTTACACGTCTATAACTGTTGAACGCAATATCCAAACTAATCATACATAGCGTCGTTTTGTTTGTTATGTCAAGAGCTTTCAAATTATGTACAGTGTTGCCAGATACGAGCTCTGTAGCGCTTTGTACATAGCCGCGAAATTAAAAAGACAAAAAGGCGGAAGGGAGATATTTGACAACCTTATATATTATACAATAAATGCACATTTTAGAATACAATAGAAATAAATAAAATAAAATTTATATTGTTTCTTTAGCCAATTACAAACAAAAACACAAGGCAAAAAACCTGTATATTAATTTTCAAAATATTATAACGTTAAAATATATACTAATAATATAATATAATGTCAATAATAAACATATATAAAATATAATACAATATGGATAAGTAATTATAAATAATTAAAAATTTATTTAATTAATTCATTATTTATTTTTGCCTTTCAAATTATTATTATTATTATTATTGTTATTATGATCATATTATATTGTGGAGACAATTGAAACGCACGACGGGCCCAGACGAATAAAATATAATACAAAATGTACAAATGAAATGGTAACAAACAAATAATACAGAAAACATAATAAAATTATACGTGTACTCGTATTATTTCTATAAAATTCAAATTCAAATTAGTTTTGAAGGTTTTTAATTAAATATTCAAGTTAAGTCATGTTAATAATTTAAAATTATATGTATGCGCAAATATTTTGTTTTGTTATTTTTATCAATTTTTTTTTTTTTTTTGTGGAACATAGCGACAGAACTTAATTTTATAAAAATGGAAAACAAAGCAATACACCAAAACACGTGAATTAGTCTTTTATTATTTGAATATAAATTAATTTAATTGTAATTAGATTCATGTAGAATATTTGTATATTTGTATATATATTTATAGATTATAGCATATTGGTAATTTTTTCAAACAGTAGAAATTTCTATATAATTTATATTAAGGAACGAACGAAAGATTTTACAAAATATTTTATTCATACTTGTTTGCACATGATGTGATTATATAAGATTAAATTGTTTAGTGAAATAAGTATAACGATTAGGTTGAATAAATTCGATTCAATATTTATAAATTTAATAAAATTAAAGACTCTTGGTTTCTATCTCGCGTAGACATAATCATCAAAAATATTCAAAAAAAGCTTTCAAGAAATAAAAACAATGAAAAATTATTTTTTAATATAGATTAAAAATTAGTTTCCACATATAAAGTGCAGCTTTTTTAAACCCATTGTATTTTTACTAAAATATTAACTCTATATATAAATGCAGTATGGAAAGGTAATATTAAAAACTTTTTAAAATAAAAAACCAACAGTATTTTACCTGTTTTAGGACATAAACTAAATCTAGTTTCGTCGCCGTTTATGATACCGTACGGATCTTATAATATATTTTCAAGGTTTTACGTCTATTAAATATTCTTGCAATTTTTAAAAACCATTTTCTGATTACCGCACAGCTCGTTCTTTGCTAACACTTTCTGCAGTATGTTGTCCGAATATGAGGATATCTTTTTAAAATAAAAAAAAGATCTAACACTTTTTACCAGGACGACTGCTTTTTTAATGTTCTTTTCCTACCTTCATTTTTAATTTTTTTTTGTACACAATTAAATAAATCTGGTCGATATTTCGTGTCAGTTCTCTCATGAATAAATTTTGAATCTATTATCGATCAACTCGATATAATTTCTATAAAGCGTTATCACTTCTTTTGGACCACCTCTGGATAGGATTGATTTTTTGTTTGTACACAAAACGAAATTCCGTATAAACCATTTATGAATCATTTTAATAGACGTAGAGAAGAGTTTGGATACTATTTATTTGTGTGATATAGTTAAATTTTAACTTTAACAATAGATTCTCCCATTGTCCTTAATATTAATTCAATCTATATAACTTAACATGTTTCAATATTGTTTTTTGCAGTGTTAAATTATTATATGTTCAACTGTTATGGATGTCGAACAGTTGTTGAATACTGGTGGATTTTCTTGTTTAAATCGGTACAATTATATGTACCCAATTCGTAATCTTGTTAGCATAATGTTATGTTTTACTTTTCAATTACTAATACAGTTGTTTTCCATTTGTTATTGTGTATTTTTATAGTATAGGCAAATTGTTATTGGTCACATTGTGTTGCATTCGTTATGCCAAGACTCTGTTATCTTATATAATTTGTGGTAAAGTTATCTTTGAATATTATGTCTTCATTTATTTATAGCTATCGCTACCATTAATATAGTATCTGCGAGTATGTTAGAAATTTTCAATTTTCTAGCTTTATAACATGCATATAATTATATACGCATAAATGTCTTTTTCTATTTAAAAATCGGTCAAACGCAAACACTATACAATAACAATAGGCATTTAATTTTAACATTTCTTTTGTCATGTAATACGGTTTAACATTTAACAATTCATATAAATATATTTCCCCAAAATAATGTTGTTGATTTGTAAATTATAATAGAGATAGAGATATATAAATAAATTAATTATTAAATAAAACATTTTATTTACGAATAAAAGCATCCAATACGTTTTTATACCACTTATATGTAATAAATCTGAAAACAAAAACTCTATGGAAAATGATATGAGGGAGGTTCAAAGCTGTATACAAAATAGCTACGGGTGTTAAAATGATAAATATTACATTATGTCATATACAATATGTAAGAGAAACGTGTGACGACGAGTATAAACGTAATTAATTTTCTATGTAATGTTATGTATACATTATTACATACATTAAATATTCTATATATAAAATTTGGGTTGTAGAGTTTATGGTTTTTCGTACATTTTTTCGTACACGTCAAAACCATATATATATACATGTATTTAATTACATTAAGGTATTATATTAAATATGTCTCAATAATAAAGGATATTGACATTATTTTTTTTTAAATATTTTTCATATTTATCTTAAATATTATATGTATAGTTATTAATTGAAAGGCATGTTTATAATTTATACGTTGTACTATTTATATTATAAAAAATTAAACGATTACATGTGTTAATGACAATTTAATTTTTCCTCTACAAAAGAGTTTTTTTTTTTCAATATTCAACCGTTCCAGTCCTAAATTATATGAAATAGGGCTATCTTTGTCGGTGATTGTTGCCGTTACAACCAGATGTATTATATAGTTTACAATATATACGTCGTTGCCATTTCACATCTTAAAAGTTATATGCAACATAACTCTGCTATTTCGTTCATATATGGAAAATTATCACTTGAAATGCAAATATTTTTACCATATCTCGATTATTTTTGTTAGTCAATCTTTGTTTCCATCCCGTTATATAAATATAATATTATATTTGTTCAACTATAAGAACATTGCCATCATGAAATCATGCTGCTCCAAACGAATCTTACCGCAACCATTTATTACAATCCATTTGGTAAATCACTCCCGCATAACAATTCACCAATTTGTCTGCAATTATCGTAAGTTATAGGGATCCTTAATTCCATTATTTTTATATGAGTACTTATAGCCCATTATATATTACATGTAACAAATTTATATCTATATTTGTGTATTTCCTTGAAAATTTAAAATCAATATATTTTTATTTTTTTCTTATTTCAGGTCCACCAGAAAATACAGCGGAAGAACATACGGAAGTAATTAGGGTTCATTTTCAAGTAAATATATTATTTTTTTCCTTTTTAAAATTCTTTCGTATATACTTTATTTTCTATATTTTTTGTTAACAAAATATGATTGAATTTCAATGAATAAAGATACAAAAATATCATATAATTTTCTTAGACAAATTAAAATTAGTAGATTTATTAAAGTCATTTGGGACATAATATAATTAAGAAAAAAAAATAAAAAGGAAATTATTGATCCCATAGAAAAGTATATGTATTTCTAATTGCAAATTCTCAAAGAATTCATTGGTTAAATGATAAAAAAAAAAAAATGGAAAATGGAAAATGCAAAATGTTGCACGCAACTTTATGTTGTCAAAGGACTAAATTAAACTAAAAACAGAGTATATATACTAACATTAAATATAAATTACATGTAAATGTAATAGAGACAAATATAACATATAAATATTTTCTTATCGCGATAAAGATTTCAAATTCTTATTATAACATAAATACTAATACGTAATAAAAAATAAAACAGAATATTAACTAAATAATTATAATTGCATACAATACGTTTCAAATTAAAATAATTAGTTATACTTCAATTTAATTTAAAAATAATATGCAAATCTTTTATATACACTATATATAATATATAGTAGATTTATATAAGCTTATTTATATATTGTTACTTTACTACTCTATTTAATTATGAATTACAATGAATTTTATATTTTTTTTAAACTAATAAATTTTAATTAAACAGAGTGGTATTTTTTATTTTAATTGTCGGTTTTGTCACTGCTTGTACTCAAGTTTGCGGTAATAAGAAGGTGTTTTAAATAAATAAAATATCTATCTGTACAAATTGTTGTTGTTTAACAAAAATAATGTAAAAGTTAAAAAAAAAATACCCTTCCTTTAAACATCACCCTGTTTCACAGATGAATTATATATATACATAATTATACTGTGATAAATATACACTGTGTATTATATGGTACCAGCCTATGATGCTACACTATTGTTATTCTCTATAATAAAATCTATGTGGAAATAACAAAGTTCGGAAAGAAATTTTAATGAATTAAATTCAACGTAATAGGTCTACCAATATGTGTGTGCCGCTCAAGGATTAATCTCTGTGGACGCATTAAATGATGGCGGTTTCGGCTGAAATATTTTTTTGTGAACGTATTCACTTTATATCTTTATCTTTCTCAGTTTGTGTTACGAGCTAAAAGTGTAAACAACATATTTTTTTTTTGTTGAAAATGTCGTGTTTTGTGCCAGAAAAAAGTGATTTGCGGGGAGGTTTATTGTTATTGTTTCATTGGAAGAAAACTGCTGCTGAAAGTCATCGAATTCTTGTTGAAGCTTATGGTGAACATGCTTTACAAGAAAGAATGTGCAGAAAGTGGTTTCAACGATTCAAAAGTGGTGATTTTGATCTGAATGACAAAGAACGTGGAAAACCACCAAAAAAATTTGAAGATACAGAATTGCAAGCATTGTTGGATGCAGACGATCCGCAATCGCAACAACAACTAGCTGATTCCTTAAATGTATGTCAACAAACCATTTCTAATCGTTTAAACAATATTGGTAAGATCCAAAAGGAAGGAAAATGGGTTCCATATGAATTGACAGAAAGAAGCATGGAAAAGCGAAAAACCACGTGCGAAATATTGTTTCAAAGACAGCAACGAAAGTCGTTTTTGCATCGAATAGTCACTGGTGATGAAAAATGGATTTATTTTGACAATCCTAAACGGACTAAGCATTGGACTGATCCAGGTCAACCAGTCAAATTGACGCCAAAACGCAATATTCATGGAAAGAAGGTTTTATTGTGTATTTGGTGGGACCAAAAGGGCGTGCTGTATTATGAGTTATTGAAACCTGGTCAAACTATTACTGGTGAGGTATACAAAGGACAATTGAATAAATTGAATCAATCATTGAAAGAAAAACGACCAGAATGGGCCAACAGACATGAAAGAGTGATTCTTTTACACGACAATGCTCGTCCACATGTCGCAAAACCGGTAAAAGAAACATTGGAAACACTCGGATGGGATGTGTTACCACACCCGCCCTATTCACCAGATGTTGCTCCATCAGATTACCACTTGTTCAGATCGATGGCACATGGACTCTGTGCACAACGCTTCCACAATTATGAAGACGTCCAAAATTGGATCGATTCTTGGATCGCATCAAAAGAGGAGAAGTTTTATTTTGATGGTATTCATAAATTGCCAAAAAATTGGAAAAAGGTTATACTTAACGATGGTAATTATATTCAATAAAAATTTTTTACTGTTATTACCGGAATTAATGTGTTTTATTTTTAAAAAAACGGCACACACATATTGGTAGACCTATTATTTATTTTTGAAAAAACATTAACAACTTTGTGTTCAATGTTCTTCGATATAATGAAACAAGCCACCAAAACAACATTTCTGTGAGAGCCATTAATTATTTTTGTATGCAATATTCTGCAACAAATGATGTTGTCAAATAATTTCTTCTGATAATTTAGCATAATATAAGAATTAGGTAGTAGGATGGTACGTTCTAATACACCCTGTCTATGTATGCAGGATTATTTATATATATTATAAAAAGGAAAATTTCTTTTTCAATTGTATATATAAAATAAATTTACTTATATATCGTGAATGTATTATAATTTAATTTCATTGCTTTGCATATTCTTATTATTCAATTAAATTTTATTTTTGTATTACTCTGGTATCTTTTCTATTTGTATATATATATATATATAGAGTACTTGTCATACAGCATTAGATGCATGTCGTGATGATCCATTTTGTAAATCATCTGTACAACCAGTATTATCACATTGTGCTATACATAAGTGTAATCGAAAAGCATGTATGGAATCATTACAAACATTTTATAGAGCAGCACATGAAGATTATAGTTTAGATATTGCCTTTTGTTTGTGCAAGTAAGTACATATACTCGTTAATTAATATTTAAATTTATATTAACAATATGATGATGGAGGTCAATTAAATGTTTATTCACATTATTTCGCAAAAATGGAATATCTTAAAAAAAAGTCGTATTTTCTTAACATAATAATTATTCCAATTATATAGAAAAACATCAAATAGACATGATGAATGTATGATTGCACAAGAAAAATTACATCCGGTTTGTGCACAAAGGGCACCGGATATAATTAATGCACCAGTATCAAATGGTGCAGTGCCATATCAACATCCGGCATGTAATACAATAGCTAAATTATGTAAAGAAGATTTAGATTGTAGGTAAGTTATTGTCTATAGAATTTAAATAATATATTTTTAATTATACCATTGTTATATAAGTATTAGTTATATAATATATAACACGATTATTGTATTACATATATAAATATACATATAAATAACCACACACAAATTTATATATTGTGTTGACACCAAAGTGAATGCACATTTCACTGATGCAAAGATTTAGTTAAATTGTTTGCTATGTGCTCGTATTCGAAATGTAAAATCTGTTTACAGCATACTTCAATTATTATTTTGATGGGTTGCGTGTATTTTTTGTGTAGCGTTTTGCACAACTAGTTATGTGTTGCGTTTATGCGGTGACGAAACCTTAAAAAAAGCGTCAGTGTAAAAATGTATTTTGCTAAATTTCATTCTGGTGATCTTTCACTCAAAGACGTCATAAAACAATACGATAAGTTGCAGAAAAATTCGATGTCTAACATATAGACATATGCATTGAAAAGTTCGATTTATGATTTTCTCAGATATTTAAAGAAATGCACTTAAATCAATGCATTTCCTTTTGCAATTTGCTTATGAAACGAAACAAGAATGATACCTTATCCATGACAATAATAAATTGGTTGTATACAATGCTATATAAATAGAAGAGGATCGTGGAGCAAGCAAACAACATCTAAACTTAATATTTCTCTTAAGAAGGCTGTTTCATCATTTTGGTGAGGTTACAATAAAGGAATTGTTTGCTTTGAACCAAACGATGTGCACATTCAACGTTTAACCAAAGTGAAGAATGCAATTCAAGAAAAACGACCAGAATTACAAAATAAGAAAGCTCTCAAATTTCGTTTTAATTTCATACAGAAATACGCAATCAATTAGTTGTCAACCCAATATGCATACTGACCACGAGTTTTGTTGTGTACTAACCATTTTATATAGAACTCAATCTATCTACTATACACACAAATTATAAACTTGTGTACATAAATTTAAATATATTAATTTGTTCAATTATAATATTATAATTATATAATTATCATTATGTGTGTATAGTTATTATGTTAAAAAATATATGCATAAACTCATAATATTTTGAATTTTAAATTGACCATAAATTTTGGTTATTAATATGAATAACATATTATTATTATTATTATTGTATATATAATTATTCATATGAAGTCAATTTGAATATACGAATTGTTTACGAATACAATTTTTATCCATAATTATTATCAACATAATATATTATATATTAAATGTATAAAATATACATATTTAAATTATAATATATTAATTATGCGGTGATTTTTTAAATGTATCATCCCGCTATATGTTTTGTGTTATAAAATGTCAGTGAATTTATAAAAATTAAACGTATAATATTTGTGAAAATGAATAATTGTATTTTATTCCTTTACATAAAAAGAGCACGACTGGAACAATATGAACAATCGTGTGCAGTTGATAGTGTTACAGGACGGTGTGCTGGTCGTACAAGTAGTTGTCGGTCGGCAATGCTTGGTATACTTGGCACAGTACTTCGATCATCATGTGTTTGTCAGGGTAATGATAAACATCAATTGCAAAAATGTTTGGGTTGGCATGAAGTATTATGGTCAAATAAATGTGTTGGTATGTATTTTTTTTTTTAGAAAAATATTTATATATCTACATTTATAAGAATTAAATACTAATATATTTAAATAATCCTACCAAAATTTTATTGTGAATTTAGTCGAAGCTCAAAAAGATTTTCATATGAAACGTTTAGCTGAATTAGGTTTATTACCAATAACAACAGTTACAACACCATCGACAACTACAATTAAATTTACATTACGAACAACTGTATCAACTACTACAACTAAAATGACACCACCACCACCACAAATTTTGCATCCCACTCAAGTATTTCTTAAAGAAAATTTACTTAGTCAATCAGCACAACAATCAACATATGATACAACAAATCAAATAGAATCACCAGATATTATGTCCGAAACATTACAATATAATGAAAATGAACCGGATGATAAATATAATGAAAATGATGATAATTTAGATGATAGTTTTATGATGTCATATACACCAGGTACATTTGAAATTCATAATGGTTTAATAAAAATCCCGTCAACAATTACATCATCACTGGAGGCATCATTAATTGGTACAATAGCAACATCAACTACACCGGCAACAACAACGACAATGGTTACGACTACAACTGCAGCGCCAAGTAAATATTTATAAATAAATATAAAAAATCTATTTATTTGAATTTTATTATTAAATATAAAACTGATTTTTATATAAAAACAAGAAAAATAATTTAAATACTTTCTTTTTTTATTTTTTTCCACAATTTTAGAATATTGTGTAGTTCAACGAAACCATCAAACGGATCAATTGTTACGAGAAGGAAATACCCGACGGGTAAATAAATTATATATTATTATATGAAAAAATAAATACACATCACTCGTATGTTTTTAATTTATTTTCTTATAGTTCGATACATTTTCTTTTTTATATTATGCTTTACATTTACATAAATATGTTTTATAATATATGTTTTAAATATATATACATAAAAGCAACTCGCTCGCGCTACAAGATAAAAATATAGATAAATTTTCTTTTACATTTATTTATTATCGTTATTTTTTTTTTGTTTCTTTTCAGATTTTTTCATTAGATGATGCAGAATGTAGTGAACTTTGTTCTTGTGGCGATACATTAACTTTAACGTGTCATGCATTATGTGTACCCTTTGCACCATGCAGAACATCACTAGCATTTTATAGTCATGCTTCACCCGCTTATCAAGCATTCCGTGGCAGATGTTTATGTTATTCAGGACGATTTATATGTATGAGACCACCACCTGGTGATTACACTTTACCTGGTAAGTATATACATACATATACAAATACACATATATGTAGTCGTCGTCTATATGATATGCATATTTATAAGAATAAATAAGATAAATCTGTATGATAATATACTATTCCACTCTGGTGCTCATATCATATATAAAATATATCAAATAAAATAAACAATGAATTAATTGTTTAAATTTTTTAATATTTAATTAATTTTTATTTTAAATTTTTTATATTTATTTTGTTTCGCATAGGTGGTGTTTTTCTATTATTAGGTTATAGTTCAACAGATGAAGGACTTTTACGTCCATACACAAATTTAGGTGTACAAGATTCAATAAGAGCATTACAACATTATGTTATACGACATATTGATAATGATGTAAGTAATATTGTCTAGTATAAACATGAACGTAAATATTCCTTTGATATATGTAAATATATAGGAAATGTCGAGAAATCAAAAGAAAAATATTATTATCTTTCTAAATCGTAACAAAACCTAATAAAATCCATGAGATGGTCTTTAAAATTTTGTGAAAGCTCTGTACGGTTGTAATCTTTAATTTTGTTGCTTTTTACGGTTTGTTAGAAAATAAGATAAGGCTATATCTTTATAAACTTCAACTTTGAAATAATGGGATAACTTTTGATGGTATAGATGTGCATTTGCATTTATAAAAGGATATTCAAAGTAAAAATATTTCAATTAAAATTTTTTATAGGCAAAATAATACACCATATTTTCTATTTTCATACACGAATATAGTATTTTTATGAACACAACATTACGTTCATTTTCCTTTATTAAATTGTATTTACAATATTTATTCAAATATATGTAAAATAAGTAATTTAAAAAGTATAAAACCAAAACGGTCAATTTGTTTTCAATTTTCCATCAATACAATTTATTTTCCATTCTATAGTTTAGTACACTGCGTACATATACAGCAGGGTAACGTTGAAAAAAAAGTATGTATTTTGATTTTGACATAAATAAAATGTTTCTTTTCATCTATTATATTTGTTTATACACTTATACAATTTGTTTGACTATATGGTGGCAACGATTCTTATATAGATTCGATTGACATCGCAACATAAGATTTTCTAATAGTCTAAAGTTAAATTGACTTAAAGTTTAAGGTCTAATATTTGCGTAAAAAGTAGTATAGCATATATTCAAGTAATGTTTTTGGAGTGCTACAATAATATATAATCAAAAATAAACAATGCCATTCAAAAATCTAAAGTAGATCTAAACATATTCCAATAAAAGTCTTAAGCCCGATCTATTGTATTTATACACCCTGTTTAAAATTTTTTATATCGGTTTTTCTTTTTATTTTTTGATAATAATATTTCCATTTATATTTATTTTTATTTTCTTCATGTATTTCTGTTGATTTTTACATGAATATTATTATATATTACATAAATTTGCGTATATAATACTTTTATGTTGTTTTTTTTCCCTCAGACATCATGTACACTAACATTATTCAATATGACTGATGAAAATATTATAATATCAGCAAGACTTCCACATGATTCTAAAATAAATCCTATGGAATTGCTCAGAAAGGAAAAAGTAAATGTTTTTATCATAAATTTATTTTATTTATATATTATGAATTTTGTCAGTAAAATTTGTATTTATTTATTATTATATATTTTATGGTAGATTTGTTATATATCTCATATTTATTTATTTATTTATTTATTTATTTATTTATTTATTTATTTATTTATTTATTTATTTATGTACTTATTTATTCAATGTTCTATATTTATTGCATACTAATGAAATGACAATGGTTATATTCTTGTATAAATGTGGTGACAGATGATTTTAAAATCAATTTTATTATATATGTATTTGATAACATTAGATGATCAACAAATATACCACGATATTTTATTGTTATGTTAAGTGGCTGCTGACACTAATCTTTTAATATAGAATAATTTACATATTGTATTGTTAAATATATATACAATATATTTGACTATCAATTAAATATAAATTATACTATATATTTTGGGTTGGCAAGTAATAAATCGCTTATCGCAATGACTTTTGATAAATTTTGACGTGTGTTTATTTATTCGAAATTATATCGAGCGATTGCGTATTTTTTTAAGCACACAAAAAGTTATCTACAGATAAGCCCAAACAAAAAATTGAGTTTTCATAATTGGTTTGCTAAATTTCGTTCTGATGGTTTCCCACACAAAGATGGACAACGTTTATGTCGTCTAATTGAAATAGATGACGACCAAAGCAATAAACGATCCGTATCATCATAGCACATCACTTGAAATTGCAGATAATCTCAATGAATCACGTGCATGCATTGTAAAACGTTTAAAATAACTCGGCTTCGAAAAAAAAAACTCAATAATAATAATACGCACTTGGTTTAGTTTTTTGCTGTTAAGGCCCAGAATTTCTATGAGCTTGGAATCATGACGTTACCAAAAAGATGGCAAAGATTCATCGAACAAATTGGACAATAAATTACTGAATAAAATTATTTTGTTCAATCAAAAAATTGCGTGTATTGTTTTCACATAAAAAAAAAAATACGCAATCACATAGTTGCCAATGCAAAACAATTAAAATATTGTTATATTTGTATATAAAAATGTACATAAAAATGAAATTATACTTAAAATATATAAATATTGAAATATTGTCAACCTTAGGACAATGTAATATATATAATAAATTTGATCAAAAATATATAAGTCACAATTTATGTAAAAGTTTGATAATTAATTTTTTCGAGTATATAAAATTAAATATCCTCATTAGTGGCGAAGCGTAAATATAGAAATCTTTTCACATAAAAAATATTGCTATATTTTTCTGGTTTACACGAGCTGAAAGTATATTTTAGACTATAAAATATGAAAAAATATTTAAATGTTCACCTACTAAATTTTCCTCGAAAAATATGAATTATGATAATTTTAATTAAGTTTTAATGAATTTCGATTTTCACTATACAGAATTGAAAATTATAATCAATTTCCAATAAGAGATTTAGAAAATTGAAATTGCTTTTGAATTTTATCTTTTGATAATCGATTTTAAAATCTCTTCTATTGTATATATGAATGGTTGGAAGTTAATGAAATTGATAAAATTGATTAATTCGCCAAACCAAAATAAAATCGGTTTAAACTATATGGTTCATAAATTAATAAAAGTAGATTTTTCGTAAAATTTAATTTGATGAACATTAATTTTAATTATTTTCATAATTTAGTTTTTGTATACTTTTTTCTTCAGCGGATAATAGGAAATTATAATGATATAGTAAACTGAATGTTATTTTTAAGTTTCGCCACTCTATCCTTATATAAATTTTACATATATTCTATATATATATATAAATATAGGCTCAATGTACATCAATTGTGGAAACAATAAGTCAACAAGTAAATAATCAACATAGTGAATTAGCTGCACATCGTCTATTAAGTATATTTAAAATGGCTGAATATCAAATAGTTATGCCAGAAGTGAATAGTTCTATAAAATTAAAAAGTTTTCCAATAGTAATTATGTTTTCAGTGTTTATTATTATATTTTTTCCTGTTGTACGATGGTTTTATCAAATTAATATATTTTTATTTGAAATAAGGACAAGACATTAAAACTAAAACTAAAACTATTAATATAGTATATGTTATATATATATTAAATACATAATTATATAATAGTAAAATATAAAATTAATTATTATTTTATCTTTATCTAATCTAATATAAATTTATATATATATTAATAAAAAGTTTTATTATACAAAAGTATATGTAGAAATAGAGTTATATATATATATTATATACAACAAATATATATATATATATATATTTATAATTATGTACATATGCTCTGCGTATATGTAATATGCGTGTATAGTTAAATTATGTCATAAACACAAAATTTGGCACCCCAACACATATAATAATTAGATAATATATGGTATATAAATAGGAAAATGAAAATAATTAAATTATATATATATATAAAATATATAGTCGCATGTATGGGAGAGAATGAATTTTTATTAATAATATAATATAATATTTATATATAAAATAATAATATATAAATAACTAAACTAAAATAATAAATAAAGTGTAGTTTCTATTATTAAAATAGGTATAGCTAAAAATAATAATTTAAGTGTATATATAGTAGCAATACATAACATATATATAATATATATATATATATAACTACTTCATATATATATAATTTTATACAAATGTTTGTGAGAATGTTTTTTGTGTTTTTTTTGTTTTAGTAATAAATAAAATATATCTCTTTGCCTGTACATTAAATCAAATTTGTAGAAAAATGTGGAAAATTTATAAAATTTAATTAAGTTTTAAAATGAAAATATATATAATGTAATCTAATCTAATCTATTTATAGAAAAAAATATATATGTAATTTAAAAGTATTTATATATAAAAGTTGTTAAATATGAGTTCACGTTAAAAAACACAAACGTACAATACAATACACACAGCGTGACAAAATATCAATTGAGATCAGAATTTCATTTTCTTTACTATTATTTTATTTCAATCCGATTTTATTACAATATATAAAGGTATAACTTAATTTATTATCATATTTTTCCATTTTTAATTTTAATATACATTTTATACCATATAAAATATAACTAATTAAAATGGATTATAATATATGTCTTAATAATATTTACGTTAAATTTTTATACATTTTAAAAGTTTGTTTGTGTGTTTGTATTTAACAATAATTTGCAATCAGTTGCGAAGGCAGTGAAAAACATTCATTCAGTTTTCAATTTCACTATATATATACAATATAGTTTTCTTATATCCCCCGGGTGAAGTTATAAATTAATAATCTGGTTTTATGACTTAACATCTTTTTTAATTACAGACCATAATTTTAATGGTTTTCGATCATTATATACAAAATTGTAAATTATAATCAATTTTCAATCTTTCATAGAAGATATTTTTAAAATCACTAAACGCGTTAAAAAAAAAGCTTTTTTCTCCAATTTTCCATTCGATGTCAGTGAAAATTCAAATAAATTTTTGATATTGTATAAAGTTAAAATGATCAAATGGTACAAAAAATTGATAAACTATCATTAATGCAAAATTTCACTGATATTAAACATAAAATTGGTTATATTTTTTGAATGCGTGCGGCAATTTTAAAAATCTCGTCTATGAAAGGTTGGAAATTTAATATATTAATTTGTATATCTGCGCGTATGCAAAAATTGAAAGCCTTTAAAAATATGGCCCGTAGATTTTACGAAAAATTTAGTAATTTTTTTCCATAATGTAGTTAGTTCATTCAATCAACTGGACTACAAAAAAATATATATAGTAATATTTTTATATTAAAACACTTTTTCACGTTTCGCCGCATTGTTTTGTAATCTCACATGGTTGGAGAAAATATATAATATGAAAGATTTTTAAGACATTTAATTTAAACAAACAAAAATCTATGTATATACGATACCATATATTGTATAAAATATATGAGATTTCAATAACTTTTGAAAATTTAACATCGAAAGTTTTTAAATTTAATTTATTATTTAACATAAGTATAGTCACGTGAGTACACACGCATCCAAGTGTAGGTGTACAAGTTCATTTGAAATACATTTTAATTTGCTTAAAATGATCCAAATACACTTGATAAATATGTATTCGAATGTATTTTTGGTCAATTGTTAGCACCCATCGTGCCGAAAAGATGTTAAATTCATTTCATGCAAAAAAATTCCATCACGACACTTTATTCTAACAACCTCACAGCTATTTTACGCACTTTCATAGACGCCAATCTTGTTGAATGATTTGTAGTATTACAGTATATTGTTGTGAGGATCATCTACAAAGGCATGTACGATCAGATTTAATAAAAGCAACTCAAGTTTTCACATTGGCTAGATAATGAATTCTTATACATATTTAATAATTTTTGATGAATTTCTGTTGATTATAAACCGCATCAAAAACAATGAATTTAATCGGTGTACCGTGTACGATATTCAAATTTTATAATTTTAAAAATAAATATTAAAAGGATGTTACTTTATACTGAAATGAATTGACAGATCGTAATAAAATTTTACATATGCTTTTATAAATAATATATATAATTTTCCAATACAATTATATACGAAAACTATTTGTATTGTATATATTATTACGTATAGCTATGAAAATAAAAAATTTATTTCAATTTGAGTGACTTCAAAGATATTTATTTAACATTTAACAAATTCATATATAGAAAATAAATATTGAAAATTTTACAAAATCGTCATAACTTATATTTTAGATTGTTAAAAATACATTTTTCCAAATCCAATCGATTCAATTGATCAAATTATTCATTAGAATACTATATAAATACATGTGTTATATAGCTTTTTATTTGTATGTGTACATCCGAAACCCATTTTCTAACCGGATCAATTTGTTTTCTTTTCTAAATGCATATATACAAAATATACAAATATAACAAACATTCATATTTTCTCTGAAATCCTATTATAGAATTTTCTCTTGCTTTTAAGGCGATTTTCTATATGATATAATTTCAGATGGGGTTGTATTATTTTATATATATATAACATACAAAAGTATTAAACGATATATTTATAAATACAAAACAAACAATATATTATATGAGAATTTCCTTTTCCAAAAATTTTTATTTTCTGATATTATTATTATTGTATTATTATTATATTATGTTATATTTACTATAGATACATGTATAAACTATAAAGATTCTATTATTATTAATACCTTTTTAAACAATACACATATAGAAATTCTGAAATGATACTCTATGAACAGATTAATATCTATATATGTCTATTATTTATGGACACATATACGAGGTGAAGCTATAAAATAACCAAGATTATTGCTAAAGAAATATTTTATTTTAAATTTATACAAAATCAGTTATTATCCCCTTCAATATAACCGCCCTCCAATATCTGTACAACGCTACATGCACATTTTCCATTGTTCAAAAAAGTGCTGAAAGACTTCTTCTTCAAACGCTCATTTTATGGATATAATGCGAAAAAACAAGATTTATCACATGTTATCACTCTTTCCAAGAAGTTTTATATATGTTACTTATTTTAGTAAACGTTTAGTTTTGGTAGCGGTTTTTCCAAATTTCATAAGAAATTTCAAGAGAATTCGTTGCTCTATTACCATAAAAGGTAAACACACATTTTTTAAGCGAATCTTATAGAAACGAAGGTCACGGTTAGATTTCTACGTTTACAGACACGGACGGAGCGGCAATCGAACCAGAAGTAATTCACGTTACACAGCTGTTGGTCGTACGACTTCAATCATCAATCTCGGTATTTTATAACCACACCTTGTATATGCTGTATGTTATTGTTATATTTTTTATAATTGAATATTAAATAAAATATATAAATTTATAACATAAAAATTTCTCTATATAATTTTCGATTTATTTGTTATATATATATGTTTAATATAATACAATATTATATATCATTGATTATATAACAATTAAATAAAAATTTTCTATAAATGTAGCATAACTTTTTCTCGTCATATTATTATTTAATACGATTATTTTGTTATGATAAATGAAATTATACTGTCACATATCAGTCAACACAGATTATAAATGGAATACATTAGTTAATACATATAAATGCATTTTATTAATATGAGTTATATAATTTTCTGAATGAAAATATGTGAACTACATAAATAATTCAATAACAATAACATTAGAAAATGCTAAAATTGGAAAATTGAAATGAAATTCACACTCAATTGATATTGATAATGAAAATATAACTTACTTTCAAATAAAATAGAATTCATGTAATGCATATTTAAAGTGTTTATGTACATTTACACCATTACATTTACGTTATATAATAATCTATCTATAAATAGATAAATTATATAATGTTTGTATATAAATTGTTTAATATTTCATTGATAATGTGTTTACTGTTTATATTATATAAAATACGCTATAAAACACATACACAATATTAATACAATATTACAGTGGATTCACAATATTACAAATTTTATAACTTTCTATTATTTGTTATTAAATCATATTATTTGAAAATATGTTACTTTAAAAAATGATTCAATACGAGGTTATGGGTAAGTGCAAAACAAAGCTTATGACAAAAAACATGCAATTTTCTGTAAATTCATTAAAAGTTCTATAATTTTTCAATTCAATGAAATACATTTGGAAAACTTTTTTGTGAAATTTCTGACTATTTTCCAGTAATCTTATGATTTCAATACTGTTCCACTTATTCATTTTTATAATTTATGATGTAATACTTTATATTTACTCTTGCATGTTTATATAGCTCATTTTCGGAAATTGAATATAGTATACTTTTCAATAATCCTGTTATTAAGCAGATTTACTTATACTTTATACACCCTCAAATTTTCTATTCCCTTTTTTTTTTCTTTTTAAACATAACAAATGTTACTTTTATTTGTGTTTTTATTTCAAATGAGGTGTTGCATGCAAAATTTCAAAAAATATCCTTGTTGGATCCTTTAACTGTACCTTGATCCTTGAAGCACCATTCTAGACGAATCCTTGTTTAATTCTCTTTCATATGAAGTATCGTATGTACAATTTAAAAAACCATCATTGCAAGGTCCTTGAAATGTCCTTAATCCTAGAAACAGCAATTCTACTTGTACCAAATGTAATTCTCTTTCATACGAGATATCACATGCACAATTTTGAAAAAATATCCTTGTAACGTTTTTGAAATGTCATTAATCCTTGAAATAAAATTACATGTGACAGTGGTTCAAAAACGAAAATTCTGAATTTCTTTACAATTATCCAATATGTGTCATAAAAATTCCGATTAGTTTCATTATTTTTTACAAAGGAGTGAAACATATTCGATCATTACTGCGTGCGTATTTCTTTTCCATATATTTTAAGTAAAGAGTTTGAATTTAACTTTAAAATTTAAAAATAAATTAAAAAAGTTATATTTCATATAATGGGATTAGATTTTACGGACATTCTTATAAACCTCTTAATTTCAATAACTTAGATATTATGTTTCAAATTAAAAAGAGGTAATAAGATAAATGGTACACGAGCACTGGATACATATTTGTATGTATATCGAAATGCAAGGGAAGTAGTGAATGTGGTTTGAAATACTTCCATTCAACATATCTTTAGTTCAAAAATTCAAGACAATCCGAAAAAATTTTAAAATGTATAGTTATTGTGCTCGATAGATTTTCATCGTTATATGGGAAAGATGGAAACCAAATCAAAGGGTTTAGGAAATATTTAGCTTTTGTTTTTAAAAATGGTCACTCTAAATTTCATCTGTATATACGAATTGAGTCGGCTTTTCTACACCACAGAAACTGTAGAAGAAAATGTTGAGCTAACGACCCATAAATTAGTAAACGCATTATATTGCGTGAAGTCAATTAATTTTTTTTAATTGACCAGATTAACACTCATTCCATGTATTGTATATTAATTTAATTTTGTTGCAGCACGATTTCAGATTTTCAGATTTTACTCGAATTTTAAAGACTAATATTACAAAACATAAATCAACATGGCATTTTAATTCACTATGGCAATTTTCCATTTAATATTAATTAAATGCATGCTATATTGTGTCACGTCATACAATTTTGCACTTGCCTATTGACTCGTCCTTTTCGCGCATACATATATTATTTATTTTATATATATAATAATAATTAAATTGTTTAAAGTTATCCGATGGCATTTGTTTATGGACGAATGTCATAGGTGTACGTGTATATATATATATGGTATATATTATATAGTATAGCATTCAAATTACTATCGTTTATACTAAATTTTTAAAATGTAAATAAACAAAGAAATTCTATTTATATATAACAATTATCCGACTCATGCGAATAAACGCTAGACAAAAGAAAAGGTATATAATTAAATGTTTTCATTATAAGAAGATGTAAATTTGTTATAAAAATATGTCAAACTTAATTTTTTAGTTTATATGAAAATATATTAATTAAATTTGTACATTATTTATATAATCTATGTATAGAGTTTGTAAAGACGTAAAGTATAGAACAATATTATTTATACAATAGTAGAGTTAATTTATTGTAATTATTTATATATATATATATATATATAGAACAAACCATATCCATATATAAAAGGTATAAAAATGTAACTTCAAACATATCATTTACATGTAAAAACATAAAATATAGAAATAATTTTAATATAATTAAGGATGAAAAGGAAAATGCTATATACATACACATAATGTATTTGTGTATTGGCAAAAACAGTATATTAAATGAATTTTAAAATAACTGTTTTAAGAAGATAATTTTTTATCTTTTATATGATTTAATTATAATATTGTTATCATAATCTCTAAATAGTACACATATCATTTGAATTTATTATCTTATTAATATCAAATTTTACACAAAATTGAAAATAACATAAATTTTGTACCACTTGAAAAATGGGTTGGTAAGTATTTTTATTTCTACACAATTCTTTAAATAATAATTCAATTGTTCCTTATATTATTTCCACTACTGGCATTTATATATAGGACGATTATGTATTAAAATAATAACTTGTACTCATATAAAAAGCTAAAAATCATATGGATGGGGTTAACATTTATATATAATTTTTAGTTTTTCTTTCCTATAAAAATGAAAATTCTATATATGTAAAATAAATATGTACATAAATAATATTAAGAAAATTATATTGCATATACAAATACATAGTAAGAAATATTATGCAGAAAAAAATTTCAAAATTCATTGTGGATAACTCTCTTTCAAAAAAATGTCATCTTAAGTGTGTATATGTTCATGTACGGCTTTTTTTTTAAACACACACACATCACACATCTATATATATATTTATAGATATAGATATGATACACCTACACATATGTATTAGTTTTACAAAAAATAAGGAAAAGTAAAAAAACAGAGTAAAAATCTCGAAAAGGATATGTCATTTCTGGTATACATACACTTTAAACAATGCTTATTTTATATTTTTTTTTTTTACATTCTTTTTGATTGATGATGAGTTAGGGTTAAAAAATTGCAAGTTCTTGAGACACGTATGTAAGTCATTCAACGTCTATGTGAAGTGAAATCCTTCACATATAAATTTATTTTATCATTTTGTACATGTCACATAGTTTCAGCTGATATATACTGAATATAGATAGGTATATATATATAAAATATACTCGTAGATATCCTAGAATTGTGCAATGTGAGAAAAAAGAACTTTACAGTACGATGTACTACATTTTAAATAACATATTACATTATTACATATACACACTCGATGAAATAAAACACTTTAATTTGTTTAAATAAAATATGTGTGTATTTGGTCATCAGTTTCATTTACGATAAATGAATTGCAAGGCAAAATCAGGCAAGTTTGAGATGCTATATCAAAATCTTGAAAATTTGATGTTGATTCAAAAGTCTAACAGATTATTTGAAATAATAAACAACATAGGCGGTAATACTAATAATTAAAAAATTAAATATTGATAAATATATACAATGTTTTTATAACTACATTTGCGGTTTAAATTAGAACATGACAAATTATTATGGAAGAACTTTTGTTTTTGTAAAACAATAAAATATTTATTGAAAAATTTAGACTGTCTTTATATCTATTTCGTCTAATGTATATATGATTTTTAGTATTAGTTTCAATTCGTGTTTATAGTATAGTACAATTGGTATAATTATTATTTTATACCTGTTCGTTTTGCATGTCATATCTATAACAATTATCGGTTTCTAAATTGTATACCCAATTTTCTCTACTTTTTTTTAATCGAGATATGTATACTCTTCTATTATTGTTGGTACAATAATTGAGTTTACCTTTTTAGCTCATCCCATATAAAATATATTATTAATATAATTTGTACACATTTATTTTGTGCTTTTATTATCTATTCTAAATTATTAATTATATTTTTCATTTCCATATTACTGTCATTTATTATTTTGGTTATGTTATGCATAGCTACCCTCCTCCACTTTACTCCTTCGCTGTTCCATAACTTTCATGTTTTACTTTCGATAACATTTCAAATATTGCAACCTTAACCTAGCCATCTTTACTATTGTCTTTACAATTATGAATGATAAGTTTGGGAATAATTATATTAAGTTAAGGTTATTATAGTTTTTCCTCAACACTCTTATTTTGAAAATGTAGAACAGAGTTTCAATATATTGGCATATAGTTTCACATTGATATAGAATACAAATCTGTATGCCTTAATGGCAATATACAATGTGTCGTAAATTCATATATACGCAACAGCACATATTAATCTTATAATAATTTAATAATTTAATTTAAATCACAAGAATAGTTTGAATCCGCAGCTAATCACTTCTGAGGAGATTCATGATTTTTTCGAAGCTATGTGGATTTTCAATCGAATCCACAAATTCTCGATTGGCAATAAATCAACGCTTTATGTGCTTGCCACTCTTAAAAGTAATATCGTTAGCATATTTTTTTAAATATTGTTGCAGTATGAATGGATATATATTCTTGGAAAATGAAATTATCCCCAATTATGCGGTTTAAATCGTGTACGGCGGTTGTTGTAGGTACATATTTGCGTTCATATTCTCTTACTTACAGTTACTGCGCTACCAATACATTTTACCATAATGGATTTTATTTCAATTTTACATAATATCCTCTTCCAGTAGTTTATATCTTTAAAACCATTAATTTCATAAAATTTCTTTCTTTTTTTTCAAGTTAACTTTTGATGAGTAAGGAATTTTTTTGGTGAACTTGCGGTGTAACTAAATTCATGTAATCTTCGACTTATTGTATGGCGAAAAACTTTCACGTTCAGTTGATTTTGTATATTTCTGAGATCATGTTGAACCAAATTTCTTATTTTTTTCTATCAATTCTTTCGGTTGTGGCTTTTGACCGACGCTTTTAAAGATATACCATAAAGTATTTGAAGAGGATATTTTGATCGGACGAAAACAAAAATGATGTTCCACCATGGTAAAATGTTTGTATGGCAAAAGAAGGATGACGAGTTGCCTAAGATTGTGTTGAATCAATATTTTTTTTATTTTTCTAATTTTTTTTGTTACATTAAGCGATTGTTAAAAATGAATATTAAATATTTCTAGTTCTATTTTTTATTACATAAATAATTATGAGAAAATTAAATATGTGTTGATAATTTTTCGGCACACTGTATATGTTCTTATATACTTTATTTAATTTTAAAGTATATTTTAAAAAATATATAATCAATAGTAGTACAATACAAAATATATATAACAAATATATAACGGTGATAATATTATATTAATTCAGACATTACGTAAATTATAATTAAATATCTTTATATACATTCATCGTATAACAGTGTATACTTACGTACAGTGTTGTTATATATTCAATTACTAATTTAAGTATATTAAATTATATCATTTATCACATAATAAAATTTGCAGAAAAACATAAACGCAGTACGTAGTATATAACGAAGAAAAAACAAAAATGTAATTTATAATTCAAATTTAAATTGTTTATATCTCATTAATAATTGAATTTGATTATATAATAATATATTATTGAGATTAAATTGATTTTGATACAAAAGTATTATTGGCATTTACCATTGATTCAAATTTATAAATTTATGGTATAAAATTTTTGTATGAAACAAAATCAATATTATTAAATTAATTTGGCAACACTTTGGGTACAAGAAGGACAACACACAAAATACTGTGTTTCGTTTAAAATATAATTATTTAATTAAATTATATGATAAATACTTTATCAATGTATTGTTAATACGTAAATGTCGCTGTAGTAGTTCTTTGTTTTATTATTTGTTAACATTTTGTGAAGAGTGCTACTAAAAATGTTTGTCTTTTAATGTTGTTTGTAAGTGTTGTTGGTGGTATATATATATTTATGTATATAGGGCTTCAGTGATCGTTAACCTTTTGGATAAATGTAATTGTGTAACAACACCCAAAACATTATTATTACGAATTTCCAATGGGTATAGTAAATTTTAACAGAAACTTATTATTTTGTGAATACTTAACATTTTGAATGATCATTAATATGAGAAACGGCTAGATGCTACAGATGAACCACTATAATTTCAAATGACTAGCTTCTAATAAACAACTTGTTGAATTTTTAGTTTTAAATTCAATACAAATAAATCGTTTACTTAATTTTAAAACTTAAGTTACATATTTTCTGTAAAAATTGAAATAATAGTTTGTATATTTTTTTTCCCAATTTAAAGTATATTGGTATAGAATGAAATTGCATTAAATTTTAATGCTTAATACATTCCATAAAAATTGAATAGAGTAAAATATAGAAAAGAAAGAAATAACTATTTAAAAAATAATTGTATAATCATAAAATATGCAATTTAAAAAAAAATAAGAATGGTTATACTACTCACTTTTTGGATATATTCTTCATGCATGTGTAAAATAACACAAACACCGATACGCGATACACCGCTCTCGAAACCGATAAACCGACACCGCGACCAGACATTCTATAAATTATTACACTAAAAAAATAAAGAACAAATTACGTCTTGTTTATTAAGAAAATTAAATTATAAATTTATAATTTAATATTTATTTAAGAATGTTGAATATAATTTTCTAATGCCACACAAAAATTTTTATTTATTTTTTGTTTTTTTTAATATATATTACAAAGAATTTTTTCGTTTTTTAATTTTCTTTATATCAATTTACAAAACCAAAAATAATAATCTTTTTGATAAGATTACTATAATTTGTGATGAATGATTGATAATTAATTATATTCTATCTTATTTTAAGCAATAACCATTGAAACACTTAATTAATTTTATAAAAAATAAAAACACAACAATCAAACACAAAGAAATATAACCAAAAAAAAAAAAAAACTACGAAAGAAAAAGAAATTATTTTTTACACATTTAAACACTAAAACTAGTATATGACTAAATTAATATATATATTAAAATAGTTCTTTATTATTATATTATGATTATTATTATTATTTATTAATTTTAATAGAAATAATACCACTACTATTTATTTATTTTGTTATTTTTTCATACGATTTTTATTTTGGTTTTGCGAACGAAACGACCGACGCGTGCAAAAATAAAACTAAAATGACGCATTTAAATAAATTGAAAAAAAAAAAAACAATTGCAAATATTTTTTTCGATTTTTGTTTTTACCGATATTTCAAATATTTTAAATTATTTATAAAGGGTGACAATTTTTTTTATTTTTATTTCATTTGTAATTTTATTTATATTTAAAAAAAAGTATTTATAGAATATTATTTTATTTAAGGAAATAAAATAACAAAACTCTTCTGATTAGAAATTCCAACGAATTTATTATTGGTATGGCGATCTACTTTCTTAACTGCACTGGTCGATTAACCAACTTGGACATACTCGAATTAGTATTAGCAATTTTCTACTTGTTCAATGTCTTTTAACTTAAACTTATGATTTGTTTAAAATCGCGTATGGTGTTAAAAACACAAGTTTTTAAATGTCATAAATGATGCACAGAAGGCATAGAAGCTGTAAGTGATGATGAACGTCTAGGTCGACCATCTGAAGCAATTAACCGATAAAAAAGTTAATGATTTCTTAGAAATCTTTAACGAGATTCATCGAAATTGAGCTTTGAATACCGAAAACAATAATTCATCGAATTTTAACTGGTGAATTGAAAGTTGTTTTTGATTATGATAATGATTGCACCGAATTGAACTAATAATCAAATTTTTTTGCTTAACCATTCACCATATTCACTTAATTTAACTTCCTACGACTAATTTCAATTCCATAAATATCATTTGGCTATGAATGAAAACCGTTTTGCATCAGTTGAAGGCATTCAAAAGGCGACTTACCGCACCATTCTAAACAGCATTCCAATCACAGACATAAAAATGTCATTTGATTCACCAGTTGAACAGCGTGCAAATCGATGTATTTCAGTTTAACGAATTTATTTCAGAATAAATAAAATGGTTTTTGTGATGCAAATTTAATATTTAATTTTGTGTTTTTTTAATCCATTCTGGATTATTATGGGACAGTGGTCGTGTCTCAATATTCAAATAAATGAAAAATAGATCAAAATTGAATTTAAATGATAAAAGTTTCTTTTTTGTATTTTTAAATCTATAATAAATTTGTATTGAAAATTCAAAGTGCTTGTTATCATCACAAATAGACGAAATGAATGGAAAATAAAGTAAGAAAGGAAAAACAAAAACCAAAACGAGAAAATTTATAATAAAACCAATAAAACTAAATTCATAAAAATAGTTTCTGAAAAACTTTCTTTTTTGTTATAGAAAATCGATATATTACTTTTTAATGTTTATCCATTGGCAATAATGTATGAAATATATTGCAAATTTCTTAAAAACTTATATTCCTCATTGAACAAATATCCATATCCATATCCAACTACTAACTACTTCTACTATAATATACACTACTATAAATTCTATACTATAATAAAATAATTTTTACTTCAAAATATAACTTCTTCGTCTATTTATTTCAAAACTTTCACATAAATTATGTTTAACCCTTTTCAATGTTATCGCCAATCATATGCGTATCATAATATGTATATTATATAGTTAAACACAATATAATATATATATTAACATATAACGCAGAGTTAAGTTTATAATATAAATTTATAAATTTTCACATACGTTATTTATGCGTATATATTATGTAATATAAGAAAGGTTTTATAGTTTAACCCCAATTATGCGCTTTATGATTTTACAATAAATTTTTTGAAAAGAGAATATTAATTTTTTTGAATAAATTAATTAATTTATTCAAAATCGTACCATAAATATTAATATACATTTCTATTTCAATCAATAATTTTCATATTCTCACACAATTGTAACTATATAACAATTTTCATTTATTTAATTATATATTATAAAATCCGATTATAAATTTAACATTTTTATGTTTTTAATTTTGAATCAAGTACTAAAATTTCTTCCGGAAAAAGAAAACAGTAATAAATACACCATTTGTTAAAATTAATTAAGAAAATTTTAAAAACATAACAATAATAAATTATGTATTTAAAATATAGTTTAATCGATTAAAATATATACGGAAAGATAACAAAAATATTATTGTGTAAGTATATTTAGAATATTCTTATAGAATTATTAGAAAACAAAATGAAACCTATATTTGTTTTATGTTATCACAACAACACAAACACAAATAAATATAAAATAAAGGTTTTCGGTTTTACAGCGATATGAAAGTTTTATTATGGTCTTTTAATCCGTTTTCCATTTGTGGACCAACCTAACATATATATTTTTCGGTTTTTAATATTTATTTAAGAATAAATCAATAATGTAAATTAAGTTAAAATAAGTTTCATTTTATCAGATTACATATTGTTTATTTTTTTTCGATAGTTTTCCATCAAATACGTCGACGACGACAATCGACACTATATATATTTTATATTTGTTTTTGTAATGCATATTATATTTATACAATTTGACTTAACATTTTGTATTTATTTATGTATTCGTACACAAATAAAACAAACATATATAAAAGTTAGTCACTTTCTCTATAAAACTATAAAACTTATTTTATTATTTAATTTTATTTTATTGTGTGGTGAGGGTGTCAAAATCCTTCTGTCAATTCGAAACATATATCTCTGCGTGTATGCATTTACTTTTTAAATTTAAAAACCGCTATCGATTTGAATTTTTCAATAGCTTCTTAAATATATTGGAAATAAACATATATTGTTTTTTTTTTTTAAGGTTGACTCAACTTCAATGTTTAATTTTTACATACAATGCCATCTCAATACACAGTTCGATATGTATTAATTTTTTCATACATTATCTCAGCAAGAACCAGACGAGAGATAGAAACATTAACTCAATGCATATTCTGATATAGAATATTTTAGAAATTCTGGGATGGATAGCATTCGCAAACCAGAAGCACCGTTCAATAATATGGTATTTACTTAGAAAATAAGATTATATAAATTGTTATCTATGAAGTTCTTGGCATTATGACCACACATGACAGTTTTCATATTCGGTAGTACAATATATTGTTCCTTATAATTAATTGAAAAACCAGAACTTCCAGAATATGAATTAGAGGGTTTCAACCATTCATGACACCCGTTGCCGACTTATCTTTCTTTCTGCGGTACGGTACCAGAGATAATGTAAGGACAGTGAATATTGTAAATTGGTCAATGTAAATTGTGACAAAAATTTTCCATTGAATACAATATTTTGAAAAAACGTTGCTACCTTTAATATTATTATGTTTATTTATTTTTATATTAATTGAATGTGTCGTCGTGAATTATATAACTTTAATATTATATTTATTTATTTTTATATTAATTGAGTGTGTCGTCGTGAATTACATTCGATTGAATGCTGCATACCAAATTCACTGTATATGAAAAATTTCAGTGTAAAATTCACATTGACCGAATTGTTATAAAGTACAAAACAGAAAATAAATCTATAAAATACTTAGAAGTTATAAAAGTATACAATAAAATTATATGTACGAGTATTGTATGCGATGTGTCTATTGTTATACCATATATTGTATATATATAGAGCATTTGAAATAGGTGCATACCATAATATTAAAAAACATCAGGTAGAAAAATATAAACACTATTGCGGTACTCTATACATTTTTTCAAGTAGGTCATTTCATTAAATTTGGATTACATTTTAAATATACATATATGGATGGTATAGTAACACAAATATAATATTATGTAATATTATAGCTTCAATTAAAATATAAAATTAAATTTTTCAAATTATTGATTATTGATTGATTAAAAACATTTTAGAATATTATTTATAAAAACTGTATGATCAATATATATATAATAATAGAATAATATTCATAGTATTAATTATAAATAAATACATATATAATTAAATATAACTCTAAATATATATATAATTATTATAGTACATTATTATACTAATATATATTTTATATTCCCTGAAACAATTAAAAAAAAATCCCTCGACAAATAGGAAAGTTATACATTCGTAATTTTCTATATAATTAAAACAATAGTATTTCAACAAAATTTTTGAGTGTATAAACAGTTTATTATTACGAATTGGATTTCATTGTATAATTTTTTAATCGTAAATTACGTTGACCATCCTCATTTGATTTATATTTACACGAGTTATATATAGAAATACTACAAACATTAACATAAATTACAAAATTTCGATTGTTAACATTTTTACAATAAATTTCATTTTCATATGTACGCAACAAACCAATTCATATAATGATTTTCCTTACTTATTCCTTTTTCTTCTAATCACTTATTACATCTTTCTCGGATTTTTAACTACGGTGGAAATTCTCTTTTAAATAGTAGATGAGCCAAGCTTGCATCATCTACATTTTGATCAAAACGTGTTTTTGTAAGATTTGTTTTAACTGAATTAGACAACATATTTTTCTTTATAAATTAGAATAAAATTCCATGATAAAACAAGAAATGCATTCAAAGCTGAAATATCAACTATGTTAAAGAAAAATGGTACGCATTGGCTATTGATTAGTTTTACGTTTGACGTACTAAATCCCGAATGCATTTTATTAAGATTCCTTTCGGAAATCCTTCACATTACTTATATGTACTTATATGAAAGATGTCCAAGTATATTTTATATAACATATTACATTTCGAAATAACTATACAATTGTTAATATTTATGTCAAATATCTGTTGAAAATCTTTTTCAAGTATTTCAAAGAATAGCAATTTATAAATTAATATTTTCTATTTCTATATTAGGATATGTTTTAATGTATATAAATATTGCTTATATGAGATATTTTCAAGTACTATACTATACACGTTTATACACGTATTTTATACAATTATATAATCTCGAGAAAATCATATACAATAAATAGCATATAATACTTTATTTCTCCTATATTATTTGGACTTTAATGTTGAATATTACTTCAAGTGTGTTTGAAAAGAATGACAATTTATTAAATGGAAAGTGTACTCAAATAATTTAATTCCTTAACAACAAAATTGGAAAAAATCGATAGAAAATATTATATCAATAGAAATATTTTGTATATTTTCCAAAAATACATATTGCAAAGTGACCAAATATAAAGTAAAGAAAGCAAAAAATGTACACAAAAAATACTTTTGAATTTAAAATTTTTCCCATATAGCAAATTTACTTATAAACGAAAAATAATATTAAAATAAGACAAATATTTTTAAATTGTAAAATTTGGAATTTGGGAGATATCTATATATTTATATAGTCAACCGATCCAGTTTTCCCGGAATTGTAAAACGAAAGTTTTCCAATTGATATTTTCGTAATGATTAGAAAAATATATTGTACTATATTTTATATTAATTAAAACCAAATTAAAATTTATTAAATATTCATTAAGGACATTAAGGACATATTATTTTGAATGTGCGAGCCTAATCCGTTTGCTGTAAATTGAAAACAAGTATAATATGTTAAGTGTTTACATCAGCAATATTGATTTTGAAATATTGGTTTTAAAACTTTATGGAACCGAATCCCAAAAGGTAAATTTTTGAAATTCGTTACTACCTCTTGTCCTTCGATTCTCTCCCGCATATAGTACGAATTTTTAGATTTTTTTTTGAACGTGTGTAGTTGCTAGTTGAAATTGGAAGGTAGTGGTTTTCCTCTATATGGGTAACAGCAGCGTAAAATCATATAATTAAAATTAGGTGCAAAAATTCATTGCTTTGTAAATGTTCACACCGAATTAGCTTTAAAAATTTATATATATTATTCATATACGAAATGAAAAAATATAACTGCTTAAAAAAAAAACTCTGTCTGACGAAAATAATATAATTTATGTTGTTATGAATAATTTGTGTTGTTGTTGTTGTTTTTATAAGTTTTTATATTCGAAAAATAATAATTCTATAATTCAAAAAGGAAATTCACATGCAATTCGCTCGTGTGTATGTTATACATCTATTTTTTAAACCAATATATTTGTAATACCCTTATCAAATAAGGTTGAAGATTGAAAATATTTTATATATATAATACATTTATAATATAGTTTTTCGCAAGATCTATGTGGAATATATCTTTCTATTCGTCGTCTGACACACAACGCAACAAATAAAATAAAAAGTTGTTATACAATTTTTCGGTTTTATTTTCTGATTATGTGAGTAAAATTATAAGGGTTTGCAGTTAAAATATATAATCATCGATATTACACACACACACATATATATAACGGATGTATAATAACAATATTAGAAATGTCTGCAATTCAATGTTATTATATAAATATACAAATTATTAATAAGAATTAAATATTAACTAACAATTTCTATATATTATTTAGAACCTTTTTATTTGAAAAAATTAAAAAATCGATTCTTTTTCCATTTTTTCTTATACCTATACCGACGACTCACCTATATCAGATCAGATGTTAAAATTTATTCCATATTTGTCATTGTATAAATAACCAACATTTCTTCTTTTTTTTTCCCCCAGCCTATAAATTAATAATATTTCATTTCAGACAATCAAATTAATTTTATATAAATAAAATATTAAATATTAAAAAAAAAATCTATATTTGGTCATCAATTTTAGATGGACGGAAAAGCGGTTTTATTAATAATGGTGATTATATCTTTTTAGCTTTTCGGTTTTAGACAAAATTAATTTAGTAGTGAAACACAATTTTATTAGCTAATTTTATCATATAATTACCATATAAATCAATTAATTAAATTATAATAGCAAAATATTTATTTATAAATAATTTAATTAGAAAAATAATGATTCAACATTAACAATATGTATAAAAATTAATAGACTAATTATTATTTCCTTATACTGTGTATAGTATTAAAATAGAAAATTACATTCACTTGTAGATATTAACATTTATATATAATTTGAGTAGTCGAGTACTTGTACCATTAAATTTGTTGGTATTTGATGGTATTATTTTGAATTGGTTTTAAAATAATTAAATTCATTTTAAAAATTTTTATAATAATGTGTGCCTTTTTTGATACATATAAATTATAAATATATATATATATAAATTTAATTATAATTGGAATATATTATAAATATATAATAAATTTACATAATTAAATTTATTAAAAATTATATGAGTTAATATATAGTTTTGTTAAAATTAAAGAAATGAATATTATTTTTTTTTTTGTATTATACTATTTTAAGGAACAAAAACAAAAAAAAACATATAATTGCTTGTTGATCTTTTGGCGACCATATCCTTTTAAAAATTATAGAAAAATTTTTTTGTACCATATAAAACCAAAATAATAATTTAAATATTTAATAAAATATTGTTAAAAATGTCTATATTAATTTGTGCTTAATATAGTACACAAAAAGGAATATATCGCGTTTAATAATAAATGTCTATTCATTTTATATCTTTTATCGGTGGTACTTCAAAAATTAATTTTATTTGAGATTTTGAAATAATTGTGTACAACCGATATTAAATTTTATTCTATAATTACATGTAAATTTGAAAACATAAAAAGCGTATCTTATTGCGGCGCGGGTTATCCCAAAATGACGAGAATATATATATATAGATTGAAATTTATTATAAAAATAACATAATTATTATTATAATACAACAAAACATATCAGAAAAAACATAGTACATATCAAACACATAAACATTTCTTATAAGGACTGAAAATTATTATACATTTAATTAACATATTAACATTACGTAAGATTGATTGATTTATAAAATATGAAAATCTTTACATATCATAATTATAAAAAATAGAAGTAAAAAAATTTTAAACACTTTTTATTTGAATTTTTTTCGAAAAAGTTTACCTTTTAAACTTTTCACATCTATATAAATATATTATATTATACGATTTAATTTGTATGACAAATTAAATTATAATTTATTTTAGTATATAACTAATAATAAAATATGTTAGGCAAAATTTATGTTATTATATATTTATAAATAATATAGTGCATATTATAATAAGAGTAACATATAACAATTAATATTTTTAAGGAACATTCTGTTAAAAGAAATAATATAATACGAAACATCAGTTTTATTAATTTTATTGTTTTATAATAAATTTTAATAAAACATTTTTCTGTTATAATATAAATTAATTAAACATATACACATAACATACTGAAAAACACACAATTAAAAAATTAAGAATTAAACAAAAATCACTATATAAATTTAATAAAAAAATAAATTAATGCCTGATTATTGTAAATTTAGAGACAAATATAACAAAGTGTAAAAGAAATAACTAAAATTAAAATAAAATGGAATAAAATGCTGTCGTCAATTGATTTAATTAAAAATTTTTACTGTTTTTATTAATTTAATTTTAATAGTTTTCCTTTTTTCTCTACCCCGCACCTTCGCCAATCCTAATCCCAATTCTTATATATACGAAATAACTTTTAAAGACCGATAAAAAAAACCATTTCTGTAACAGTAACACTTTTTGCAATTTTTTTAGAAATTTATGAATGCCACATCAAAATAATAGTTCTACTCTTTTGATGCGATCCAAGAATCGAGCTATTTTTGGGCGTCTTCATAGTTGTGGTGGATGTGCTGTACACACCCATGTATAAGTTTCAAGTTTTTATTTATAGGCTTACTCTTATACAATTTTCCGCGTTTGGATTTTCAAATGACTATATAATATGATAGATTGTGCAAATAATAAAATGATTCTAATAATACAAATATTTATTAATTTGAAATTAAATCGTGTTTCTCAACATATAAATATAAAAATATTGGAATTGTTGTTTATAATACGCATCGCACCCTCATTGATAACATAACCTATGGATAAAACACCAATTTTTTTAAAAACTTAAATAGTAATTGTAAAGAAAAATTAGAAATTCTAATTAATTACTATATAAGATAAGCAGAACTTTATGTCATCAAGTCAAGTACAACCCGTTGACATAATTTCACCTTAATAACCCAAAATATTGTTTATAATTATAATAAATTGATAGAACATAATTTTTTTATAGTGTAAAATAATTTTATCATACTTTTTATTTGCATCATAACAATGACAGGCTAAAAATGATTATTTAAAACTGACCACTACTAAATCAACCGAACTAAATTACACCTTTTCTTATTAACCTTGATAATTTCTAGATGTGATTATTTACATCATTAAAAAATTGTGATATGAAAATTATATATTTTATCTCACTGCGTATAATCTCTGCTATTAAAAAAAATCAACTCTGATTGTAATTCGTATATTCTTATAACAATTTCAAATCTTTAAAATCTATGTATAACCTCTGTATATTGTATAATTACTTTGAATCCTAAAGATTTGTATTTTTATTCACAATTGGAGGATTAACGGGAGTTATCCTTGCTAATTCATCTATTGACATTATTTTACATGATACTTAATATGTAGTAGCTCACTTTCATTATGTTTTATCTATAGGAGCAGTATTTACTATTATAGCAGGGTTTATTCATCGATACCCATTATTTACAGGTCTAACTATAAATCCTGTTCTATTAATAACACAATTTATATTAATATTTATTGGTGTAAATATAACATTTTTCCCTCAACATTTTTTAGGATTAGCCGGGATACCCCGTCGATACTCTGACTATCCAGATAAATATAAGATTTAGAATAATAGAATAATATAAGATTTAAAAAAATTTTAGTTTATCCAACTACATATTGGATTTGGTCTGTAAAAAATTATTTTTACATTCGTTTTGATAGACTTTGTTTTCATTTTATATAAAAATTATAGATAACATTTTTTATATTTGGATAATATAAAAATCATGTAAATTTTACAATTTATATAAGTTTTGTCTTTTGTGTGTTTGTCAATATATGAGCTCGCAAGCAAACAATATAAGTACATGAAATCAGTTTTATGATTATCAAATATTTACTATTCCAAACATTATTTTCATTCCCCATCTACTCATATTTTAGACTATATATAGATTTGTTTGACAAATATACATACTTTACTATACATATACTATAGTTATATTATATACATCAATACATGTAAGTACAAAAAGTAAATTTTATAATAAAAACTGTTCCGTGCACTAATATAAAATTGCAATTTTCTTTACAAATTTTTCATATTCAAAATAATAATAAAATCAACTTATTTGCAGATAAACTATATATATTTTTTTTCTTGCTTTTTTTGTAATGTGTATTTTTATTATTATTTATTTTCATAGAAATATTGAACTCTTATCCTTATACGTTTATGTTTATCTACTATTGTGTTCAAGGACTTTGACATGATTTTCTTATAACAACTAATATATTTTATGGCGATTTATTTATATATACGAATAAGGATAGATAATATGAGAAAAGAAGATACATTTAATTTAAAATTTCTAAGAATTTATTCTGTGTATACATCCGAAGTTTTACTATTATCTGGATTAAATTATATTTTATTTGAATAATTGAAAGTTCATAAAATATTGTAGTAATATTTTCAATTAACTGCAATGCCATATATCGATCAATTCAAAAAGTCGTATATGGTAGGTGAGTCAAATAAAATTCAATTATTCCCTAACTGATATCGGGTATCTGTATCCAATATTTTATAGTGATTATATTTTTTTAAGAGCTTCATATTATAATTGGAAGCAGGTCACATCATCAAAAAAGCATTAGTAGGAATTTACATAAGCAGGAGTATCATATCAAAGAATTGGTATATAGTAAATAAAAAGCACAAACCCAAATGTGTATTGAACTGACTAGTTTATGGTAAATAATATTTTTTCTAATTCTACAAAGAATTTGAAATAGGTGCGAATCATGGTTATTCGTACGCGTAAACCGGGTAAATGCACTTAAACCAAAACATTTCTTTGTCAGGCAATAAGAGAGAAAATTCCCAGGCATGGTAACACAATGTCCAAACAAAACCACCACATACGTCACAGTGGAAAGGGATAAATGGGAATAAAAATCTGTTGAGAATAATTGCTATTTTTCTTAAAAATCCCATGAAAACTCTGTGTAATTATCTTTAAGTGTGATTTTATAATTTTTATATCTATAATATATTTATTAGAAATTATTCGTCTATGTATTCATTGTTTTTGGTTATATGCTGGTATCATATATCCGAGATTCACACCATATATCCCATATATTTTATAAAATTTATATGAAAATGTTCATATACAACAGTCGGGCTGCCAATGTACATTCAGGTTTCTGTTCATTCCGAGCAATGACAATTCATTGAGATAAAATTCCGATACTTGTGTACATTCCTACTGTCGCTTTATCAAGCAAACGGACGTTGCACCCATGTAATCCCATCATCAAATTTATGAACGAAATTTCATCAAAATTAAAGTGAACTCGACAAATTTAACAGATTCCCATAATATATTCTTGAAACATGTCCTGCGTATTGCCTGCAATTAATTTCATCAGTCTCTGTTAGTATATATACTTATTTTGTTGTGATTTTATTTGTGTAGAGGGTTTTGCTAATTTTCTATGTCGCTCGGCTACAAAATCTTATTGTATGCAATGGAATTATTCAAAGCAAAATAAATGTAGAAAATAATTTTATGTTAAATATTTTGTATATATTCAATCAAACAAAACTGTTTTAAAATGAAACCTTATGAATTTTTTTTAAACTCTATTAATGTTTTCAAAATGTTTCATACACTCACATATATAATAAACAATTACAATTTAGCATATAACAACAGATTTCGGCAAACCATATAAATGTTATATTGTACTTAGACTGTGCCACTGCCATTGGTAATGAAGATCTTTGGACGAGATGCAGAAAACCAGAATTGATATTTAAATCAACTGCGGTGAATATGAGAATGGTTAGGACACACACTTTGAAGAAGAGTGTGGTGGATAATATAAGGAAATTCTTGGAGTGGAATCCATAGGCTAGAAAGAATGGATGGATACATGGAACAACAGAATTGTTGTTACCGAAAACCCGAATAAAACCTGACTAGAGATGAAGACTTTGGCACAAAAAAAAAACAAGAAGGCACTTTTTATTGATTCTGTAAGCTTATTGACGGAATAATACAAATTATTGATGATCTTTACTTGCAATGCAGTTATAAATTACAAAACATATAATTTGCTTTCTTATGATCAATGCAGTAAATTGGTTGTTAACTTAAATTTATTTATATTACAATATATTCAATTGTATTTAATGAAATAAATAGTAGTTGGAATAAAATGTGGAAATGAGCAAATATTTATTATATGATGCTTTAAATTTAAAATTTAAACTTAAAGTAAAAAAATAAATGAAATAAAACAAATTATTTATGGAAAACTGATTTATACATATTATTTTTATTTTTGTAATGGAATGAGTTTTTTTTATTTTAATTTTGTTTTTATTTTTCGCTTAATTCTTATCAATGATATTTATTTATAGCTTAATCTAAAGCTCTTTTTTTTTATTTATATTTGAAATAGTTTAAAATTTATAATAATTAGTGTAGCCAATAGAGATGATACGTCAAAAATACATTGAATTAGATAAAAAGTTTTCATATACTTAAATATACACGTACATATAAAAATAATTATAATATTATTCAGATGTCGATAGGACAATGAATGAAGGTTCAACTATAATAGGAACATCGGTGAATGATTTCAAATGACATGACATTTGTTATTGTAAAATGTTAATTTTCTATATGGATGGATATGCACGCAAAGTACACGGCCGATATCGCAGTTCGCTTGGTAAATAAAAGTTTTATAATTTATCTGTATCGATTAAAGTTGCGTAACATACGATTTACATGTATTCACACCGAAACGTAACATTTCCATATCACGAATATTCCTATTTTAGTATATAGTTGGACTTTTAACGAAAAATTAATTAACAAAATTTTATTTAAATAACAATCTTTTAAAACAAGAAAAACATAGTATGAACATAAAAGAAAAAATTAAATTTAAAAATCAGCGCATTTAATATTATTTCCTAATAATTTGAATACTTTCAAATAATATAATAATAATAATATAATCGATATAGTAAATAATGTGTAATATTATCATGATAAGCTGATATAATATTAAATTATTTGTTTTAACACATTTTATTTAAAAATGTATTTTATAAATTATATATATTATTTTGTAATTAAACTAAAAGCTGACCTTATACCAACGACAATTTTGCATTGCGCGTAATGTTGTTTGTTTTGGACAACATTGTTGACATATTAGACGAACATTGAAATAACGATAAAGATTTACATCATATATATATAGTTTCAATGTGATTACAGCCAACAATTTCTTCGTCGATCATTTTGTTGGTAAAACATAATTTTGGATGGTGTAAGGTCCGCTATATTCTCGCCCTTCCACTATCTCACTCTCTGCTATGTCTCCGTCGACTAGTTTTTAACACAATTATATAAATAGTTATTAAAAACTATTATATTTTTCGCGTAATGTTCAAATATAAAAAAAAAAGTTGTCATGTACATTTTCTATTTTATAGTAATTTAGTTAATTTATATATTATGCATAAAAATGTGTTGTTGTGTATATAAATTTTTAAAATTATATATTAAATTTAATTATAAAAAAAAAAAAAAACCAAACAAATCAATTTCGATTCATTTCTAATTTTATATAAAAATTTATAGTTTTAGAAATTTTCTTTTGTCAATCTATATAATATATTCATATATAAGTATATTTAGTTTGTCACTTAACCAATTAATTCATTAAATATATTTATAATTTATCAGCAAAATATAATAAATTCGTTAACAATAATAATAGTAATAATAATAATAATAATAATATTAATTTAATTGTTGTTGTTGTATATATTACTGAAACCTATATTTATTAATTTTTTAATTTGCATTTTTGTTTTACTTTTATGAAATACTGTTTATTTTTTTTTATATGTGTTAATTTTATATTTTTAATATTCGGCAAAAAAGCGGGAGCCTTCTTTTTTCAATTTTTAATTAAAATTATGCATTTTAGTATATTCGTTTATGTATAATATGTAATAGAAAAATTTATGTATTATTATTAATATATTATTTCCTAGTCAATAGCCATGAAAAAAACGAATGTATAAATAATCCAATGACAATATAAATAATTGATTGTATCTGAGTATTTGTATTGATATTATTTTTTAGTGGTGCAAAACTCAATTTGTCAACATTCATTTGAATGTGGGCAAGTTTTTTATTTTGTTCTTCTAATTTTTTATTTATATTATTTATTGCTTCCATAAGTCTATCAATATAAAAAAAATAAATAAATTATTAAACATATAAATTTAGATCATTTTATATATAAATTCCATACACACTACATTAATAATTATTTATAGATGAAACTATAGTGGCTGGTATAAACTTACTTTGTATTTGCTACACCATCTTCTTGTTCAATTGAATGACTTGAATCAGATACATCAATTCCATCTGAATTTGAAAATTGTCTACCATGACGTACGGCACGTTTTGATTTTTTTAAAGCGGCCAATGATGATCTTGAATCGGCTTGTAATATTATCGGATCGGAACTGATTATGCTAGCCGTACGAACAATTGGTGCTTGATGTTTTGTTTTTGTTAATATTTTATAATTGCTTTCAAATTGTCGTACATCATTTCTTGGATCCCATGGTCGTAAATCAGCCCATTTATAATGCCACTACATTTATAAATAATAAATATTTTTTAATAACATATTATACAAAAAATTATATTTATATCGCATGCCATTCAATTGCGGAGGTAACGAGATTCATACTAAACTAATTACCTAACTTAATTGAAAGGAAATATCATTGAAAATGAACGCTATTCAAAACTAACAATGTTCTAAACTACACACAACTTTTATAAGAATTAAATTGCACAAATACAAAGCTTTTAAAAAATTACAGATCAATTGATGAATTGTTAAATATCATAACATAACATTGACTGCAATGTGTGGAAGCAATTAAAAAAAAAAAAAGTAGCACGGACGGGTTGGCTTGACGTATATGGTTCACTCGGTAGAGGTAACGGAGTTTCAGCGTAACCTTAACTGAACACTATTTTTCTCAGTCATATAAATAATGTAAATAATAAAAATATTCTAAAATTCTAACCCCACCAAGAAATAATGAAAAATAAAAGAACATAAACATTTGACAATAAAATGTTTAAAACATATTATAATTTACCTGTCCAGAAGCAATATCCTGATGAAAATGAATAGGTGTCCAATCGACACATGTTGCTTTACGCTCTTTTACCAATGCCCGTTGAATTTCTTCTAATGCTGTTTTTTCTTCCGTAGCCGCCATTTGATCGTCACGGTAAATAGCGGCTGATACATGTTGCCATAAACGTTCGGATTCATTCGTTGCTTGTGATTGAATTTGTACGGCAAAACGTTTTAAACGTTTACATCGTACATCTTGTGTTGGACAAAATAATACAGTTTCGTCACCGTTACGTGAATCTTTAATACGCAATTCACCATCCCAATGTCCATTAATTACCGCCAATGTTTCTTTACCCAATTTCAAACGACCATTTACTAAATTTGTATATTCGGATCCACCCAGAAATGGTTTTAATTTAAATTCAATTTCAGTACGATAACCTGTATTTTCGCATTCAATCGATACCTTTCCACCATATTCCATTGATAATGTACCCATTAAAATTCCTTTACAATGTGCATACGGTATTGATAATGTATAACTTTCACCACGTGGTAACAGTGTTAATGTTGCCACACCATCTAATATCGCCGACGTACTATTACCATAAAATTTGGATTTTGCTAACATACTACAACTTATACTAAAACCATCTTGACGATTTGTTACATAAAATGCTGATATTGGTGGATGATGTGATACTTGTTCAGCAATATAAAATGTACGACTACCATTTTCGTGTTGCCAATAACAACGAAATGTTTCACCCAATATTGGATTATATGGTTTTTTTAAACCTTTTGGTTTTTTATAAAATCCAGACATATACCATTTTACAACCAATTTCATTCGTGTAAATGGATCGTCTTCAAGTACGGCTCTAAAAAAAAAAAAAAACACACAAAAATTTTGATAAAAATTAATTAATAATTTTTGATTACAATACAAAAAAAAATAAAAACAAACAAAACAAAAAATGCAGAAAATGTTTTAAATTTACTTTGATAAATAATCAGCATGATAATATGAATCGGATAGTTTATCTAAAAATGATCGTGGTTCTAATATAAATGTTGGTAATACCACTTTGCTCAAATCCATACCGGGACGTACTTGTTTTACTAAAAACCATATTAAACTTTTATGTTCGTCGGCCAATTCTTCTACTTGTTCACCAGCCTATAAAATTCCACATTATTACACAATACAAAAATCAAATAAAAAAAAATTACTTACTGCACCAAATTCTTCTTCCTGGCAATGTACATACGGTGTTTCAATGCATTCTTCTTCAATTTCAACACCATCACCAACATCTGATTCCGATTCTGATTCAAGACCAGACATTACTGCATTTGGTATATCCGTTTGACTATCAATGTCAAGATCTAAAGAAAAACTAGGTGTAACATTTACTTAATTATACGCATATATTTTATAAATAAAAATTAATTAATTAATAAAAGATTAAAATTTAGCGCAAAAGCAGTATATTTGTTTTGTTGTTGTTGTCTTTTTTTCTGTCTGTATTTCAATTAATGTTTAGTATATTATTTATAATGTTGATAAGAAGAAGAGCATTTATATAATATTATCTTATATATATATTTAAGATAATATAAGAAAGAGAATTTTTTTTAATAATACAATACATTCTCCCAATTCCACAATATGTATTGTTTTTAATTATTGTTGGCAATATAATTCGAATAGTTTTTCGTATGTACAGCATCCAATAAATATATAAAAAAAATTAAATTACGTCATTACATGATGTCATATAACGATAAAGCTATAATTTCTATATCTGATAAATGTAAAAGCATATAATAATGATATAAGGTATACTATTAATTTAAGTATTTATATATCGTAAAAAAGCAAGATATAATAATTAGTCATTTTAATTATTAATAATCTCTGGCAGTTAAAATATGTATCATACAAAGATCGCAATAAAAACTGCAGAGTGTATACATTGTTGTTGTATATATCGTACTTTTTTTACATCATTATTTATTAATTGTTGATGTAAAATTCTTGAATAAATAGTTTATTTATAATAATTCATGCTTTCTTAAAATATTAATTGATAGCTAATTTAAAATTTTATTTCTCTTAATAATCCCAATTGTTATTATATAGTGACGTACCTATTGGATTAAAAACAAAATAATAGTTTCAATTATTGTAGAATATTGCAAGACACGGAGTAGATAGACCAGTTTTTAAATCGAAAGTTCTATAATAACCGAAAAAATCCCTCAAATTACAGGTGACGGTTAGTACTTTTTAAATACATAAAATGTTTTCATTATATGTGGACAAATTTTGCGTAAATTGTAAAATAATTCATTCGACACAATACTCGCAATGATACAACATCGAAAGAAAAAATTTTAAATGGGAGGAAACACCATAGCTAAAACCTGAAAATCATCAAATCAAATTTTAAGTTTTTCGTCAATTCTCTAATCGTTTGTTTAATACAAAGGTAAATTTCAAGACCATCTACGCAACCTACTAATGATTTAATATTGTGAAATTTTTTTTTCAGACAGTTTGAAAATTAAAATTTATACCAGTTGACTGCGAAATATCTACAATTGCAACATATTATTATCTGTGTGAAATATTTTACACTTAAATTTCAATTAATGATAAATATTCGTATAATCAAATGTTGATATAAAAATGAAATAACATTAAAACTCAAACTCAGGATAATTATAGACATATAGCATATCTATTTATAATTTGTTAAGAAATGTCTATTGAAATGTGGAATTAAAATAAAATGGAATAAGGAAGGATGAAAAAAAAAAAGAATCTTCAACATGGCAAAAGAAATTACTTCATATTTTTACAATTTAATAAATATATTCTCATCATTTATTATAAATTGTTGATAAACTAAAGACCGGAATAAATAATTTAGAAAGAAAAGATATATAATACTAAAAGAATAAAATATATTTATTCGGGAAATTTATAATTAAGTTGCATTGGCACTATTGTATCCATTTCAACAAAGATTAGAATAATATAGAAAATATAACAACAAATTCCTTTACTAACTGATGCAGTAAATAAGTACGTCACTATTCAATTATCACGTATATATAGCTATATATTATACAATACATTTTATAAAATCTTGAATGCTGAACTATATCTCTATTCTATTTGCCTATATATAATATTCTCTAAAAAATATTTATACACTAGCCTATAATTTATTGATAATTATATTATTACAGATGAAATAAAACTTTTCTGTATATGTTAAAATGGAAAACAAAAAAAAAAAAAGAAATACACTAACAATTCGATTTTTTAAATACACTTTTCAAAAAATCACGACTAATATCAGGTTCTTTGAAACTGACTAAACTATTATGTGATGGTGAATTTTCATAACTTCGTTCATCATCCGTATCCTCTTCACCTTCATCGCGTATTCTTTCCATACGTTTAATATTTCTATATCGATTTTGTATCGTTTCTGGTGTATCCGATATTACACGTTCCCAATGTGATACAGCCTGATACAATTGCTGAAATAAAGGCGTAGGAGATGGACATGGACTACGTGGTATACTACAATTATCATCAGGTATAATTAAATGTTGAAGATTTGATTGATCTCGTGGTAGTGGCGGTGGTGTTGGTGGAATATATTTTGCTAGGAATATAGGTTTGTTTAATGGTGTATTAGGTATATCTAGCCATATTTATATATTATATGTAGTTATATCACACACAATATACAAACACACACAACAATAAATGAATAATTTTAAATCAATTTTTTTTTTTTCAATAAAGCAACATCACAAATAAACAAACCAAAAACAAAAAATTATAATAATTAAAAATAAAGTTTTTTAAAATTTTCAATTATAATTGTGTTAGTTTTGTTAAAAATAAAATAAATCAACATAAAATTTATATTTGTTTATTGTATCCGTAGTACTCACCATGATCATTAAAATGTTTCTCGTAATCGGCTTCACTCCATTGTGTTTCATGTGTCATTGTAGCACCACCAGGTGATACAGGTTGTACGCTATCAATTTGACTGCCACCGGCACTACAACTTGTCGATCGTAACAGTAAGGCTGAACAACGTAACGATAATTCTAAGGCATCCATCCAACATTTGCCAGCCGCTTGACTAGGTGCTCGAAATATTAGATATGCTGTGGGTAATGGTTGCACAACAGCTCCTATTTTAATATAACAATATATTTGGAGTGGACATTTTTAACTAATTAATTATTTAATTAAACAATATAAAAAAATTACCAATTGTTTCTTTATCTGGTCCACGTGGTGCCCATATCGATTGATCCAATGGATGAAATAATTTAAAACAAAAACCATCTTTTTTACTTGGTCTTTCGATTATTTGACATGATGTTAATAAAACGGTACCAACCCAATGACTACTTTTGGTTTTAGGACTTTTATATAATAATAAAAGACCGGGTTTTAAAACACACCATAATTTTGTCCATGATTTTAATGTTCCTCTGACCTGTTCATTAAATTAATAGAAAAAGAAAAAAAAAACAAATTAATTGAATTTTTTTGCTAAATAATTTTTAAATATAATAAATAAATAATAACAACAATGTAAAATACTATATTCACTATGAATAACCCAACCCCTATGCGTTGTATTAATTAAATATTAAAAAATCTTATCAACAATCATTGTGGTGTAGTAAATATCAATTTCGCAGTACGGCGGCATCAACTTATTTCATTTATTGAACTTAAAAATCGTTTAGCTAATGGTAATCGTTTTTTAGACTATTATCATAATGTAACCCGGAATTTGACTATTTGTAGGAAATGGTACACAACATACACAACAAATTGATTAAACGGATATTTACATGTAAATTCAATATGTAACTTCAGATGAGCAAATGTTCAATTTTAAATCAAAATGTTGTACGGGGTGAAACGATATGATGATTATTTATCATACACAATATGAAACATATTAAATTGCAAAATAATTAGTTAGTTAGTACAAAAATAAATAGCATATTATTTTAACGTAGTACATAAACATTTAATAGTTTATTTAACAGATAAGATTTTATTTTAATTAATTTTCTCGTTCCGTTGTAAACCAATCGGTTGTAATATAAAAGATAAAAGGAAATACATTATAGAATAAAGGTTATTAAAAAATTGAATATAATTTGAGAAAAAGAACTTAATTTCAAATGTATTAATGATATACAATGTTGAAACAAACACTGTCATTCTTCTGAACAAAGTACTATATATTATGTTTATTGTATAATATTAATATAACATTTCTACAAACTATATATTGACGGAGCACAAAACTAAAATCTAAAATTTCGAAGTTCTAATTTAAATTATGTACAATATAATATAATTTTAAGATATACTTGATAATTTGAATAATAACTACAAATCTGTACACTTAAATACTACTTCAAAAGCATATAAATGTAATAATAACATTATAATAACTAAAGAAATATATCTTTGTGTCAGCTGTAATAAATAGTATATGTAATATAAGGAAGGGTTTTTCCTTAATGAAATTTTATGACTATGTTACGATAATATGGTTACGTTAATCTAGAAATTACAATTTGTAATAAAATTTCATTATTATATAATAAAATATAACTTCAGACTTTATTCGAATTATTGCGGCTGCATATAATAAAATATATTGCATTATAATTACTAGTTTTTGTAAAACTATACAAAAATAGAAAACAATATTATTAATATTTTAAGTGTTTATATTTACTTATCCTTGATAATATATGTACATGTAATTGTGATTAACTTTTCACATAAAAATTAAATTTTATTCTATTATATTTAATTAAGGTAAAGAACAAATTTAAATAACAAATAATTATTTTACTTTTTTTTTTCATATAAGCTAAAAGTCATGTGCGGAAAAATATAAATTATAATATAATTTTATACATTTTTTTATATTCAATGCATGTTTTCAATTCTGTTTGTACTCATATGCATACTATTATTATTATAATTAAATAATAGTATGAAAATTAAATAGTCATTTAAATTCATATTATTGCATACGCAATGCATATGCAATGCATATATTTGTAGTTATTTAAAGAAAATAATATAATTTGAAGCTTATGTTATTGCAAATATTTACTTATCCCATCAAAGATCATATAATTTAATTTATATTTTTATATATTGATCCATATATTTATTATTGATTTTGATATGAAGTGTTCGCAAATTTTATTGCATTGTATTCTATTCATGACATCCAGTCACCATTTACTAAATGTTCCGCAATTTTCCATTTAAAATATATTTCAATATGTTTAGGAATTATTTTTTTTGTATAATTACAATAATATATTACTAAATTTATAAAAATTTACAGGAACACTTAGTGAGCAGAGGTCATTCTTATCATTCATGAAACACCGTGTTCAATACCACGAAATTGTAATGAATGTAAGCTCCACTTAGAATAATTCATAATGTAAATTGTGATTTTTTTTGTGAAACAACTCAATGCTACCAAGATTAGAGGTTAGTTGTTCTCAATTTTGAAATTTTTGGTATATTATATCGATGCGATTTTGTTGATATTTTGTATTTAATATAGGCTCTTATGATTATATGAATAGTTCGTATGCAAATTCTGGAACATTGTTACCTTTGTATAGCTTAAATTTTAATAATAAAAATCATAATTTTGACCAAGCTATGACTATATTCGCCGAAAATTTGTGAGACTTGTTTCGAATGACAATATAAATTTGTTTCCTGTTAAGTTCCTCGAAAACTGATAACTGGGTCACGTCTACAAAATTATTATTATAGAACCAGACTTCTAAATTTAGAGTAAGTTGGAAAAACAAAGGCATCGAAACTTATATGTAGAACAGTTTATATACTATAAATTAACTTTCTTCACATTCTTAACTAGCATACATAAATTCTTCCAATTTGGTTAGAAATTTATCCAGTTCTGTAATTATTGGTATATAGTACTGGCCTTAGATGCAATTTTATGCGAATTTGATTAGAAAATACAAAACCTATACATATACCATGCATTACAATGTAATTCGTGAAAACTGATACACATAATGAACAAATATAACACACGAAATTATCAGCAAAAGATAAATTAGTCCAAAACTGAAAAAAAAGTTTTCCGTCATGAATGAGGTAATGTCTGGAGTATGAACACAATATATTTTGTATACAATTTTAAACTATTCAGTCAATTAAAAATAACTATATACAGTCTAGTTTAAAGATAGATGTAGTATCTTTCGATAATCGGCAAAAATATTAAGTAAATTTTTATATATATTCCCATGCAGAATAATTTACCAAATTTGAAAGTAAATTGTAAGATATTTAGTGACCATTTTGATAAAAATCACAATCTATTCGAACAATTGAAATTTTTATTAATAAACCAACAGTATTACATACAGTGGTTGCTTTAACCTTTAATATGAAAATATTACTTCAGTGAACGAAAGTATATGTATGTATGAAATGTCCAACACTTTAACTGGTCACCAGACCATCACCATTAATGTTAAAATTGAAGTTAATGGTAATTGCAATAAATAAATACACAAAGATGTGGTGTCTAAGAGTGAAAGTAAATAATTAATTTTAACAATTTCTTAATATTGCTATATAATATAACGTATATATATAGCTAATAAACTTTGTACATTAGTCCACATATGCACGTATATCACATATGTTTGTATAACATAACTCTGTTCGTACAAATACAAAAGTTATGATGTAACAGATAAACCAATATATATTTTTCACAGTTTTACTGTACCGGATATGTTAAAATATTTATTATTATATCCGATGCTAATGCTACCACTATAACCAAATAAAAGTGAAGGCATTTTTATCTTTTTTTTTTTATTTTTTTGGAAAAAAAAGACTGTTATTAAATTTGTTATTTCAAGTATAAACAAAACTAACAAAATAAAAATAATTATACGTCAAACATATCACGAGTATATGTAAACAATATAGATACACGTCGTATGTGTCTACATATGTATGATGCCTATATATATATACTACTGACTGATATATTATTATTAAATTATGGTTTATCTATATCACACAGTTACCTATAAATTTATTTATATATACCATAATACAATAAGTATTTACTTTACACATATATTAATTAATATATAACCATAATCATAATATAAAATCAAAAAATATATATGTATAGATGGTACAACGCACGGTAATAGTGAAGAAATCATGAAATCACTTATGGAAAAAAAAGTGCATCCAAGCACAACTACAACAATGATATAGCGTTTTCGATACGGTTTTACTTCTGTGACAGTAGAATTTTATATATTGTGCAATTTTTCCGTTTTATATGTAAAATGCATTGCTGACGCGCCGGATTTCTAAAAAAAATTTATAAAAATAATAACGAAAGAAGAAAAAAAGTATCAACGACCAACATCAAAATATCGTTCCTATGATCTTTTGTGATTTCAAAACAAACCATTTGTTTCAAATGGGATGGGTTTGTTTATTTGTTCTATTCTGAAAAAAAAAGACCAGTTGATAAACGGGAAAGGAAAAGCCTAAAATTCCATATTTAAGTTTAACATTCTAAATGGAATATTTAACATTCTATTTGGAGTGCCTTGTGTAAATAAATGAGTATGAACGAATATGAAACTTGCATATTGCCGGGGTTTATATGGATATGTATTATCAATTAATACGAGCGTATTTAATTCTGTTTATCTTTTACTAAAATAGGATCAAAGTAGAATTAATGTGTTTATTAATAAATTTATCTAAGCATAAACAATTTCTCAATCAGTTTTTTTTTTCTAATTGAAAATTAATTATTATATTTATATAATACATACATTAAACACACACACACACACACACAATAATCTACAGTATTATCGCACAATGATGTATTCAATTATCAAATTATTTGACATCGTATTTATTAATTATATTATGTGGAATTGATATTTATATATTAATTAATTAGTTCAGGATGTTATGCCGCAAGGCAGTATAAAACAATATAAAAATTGATCTATAATTATGTATCGACCGATATACTTATCAAAGATATTCGTTTTCTAATTCTATATAAATGAATAAAATTATGGTAATTCAGCTGGAAGAATATCATAGAACCACTGAGTGTGGTCACTATATTAAATATCTTAAATTTCAGAATTGGTCATCACCAGCCAATACGATATAAATTATATATCTTACATAGGATTTTTTCTTATAGAACAATATCACAAAATACTGTAAGTGCTGATACTTTGTTTTATAATAGATGATAATAGTTCACAAAATAATATAAATAGTGAAAATTTTAATTAAATATTGTATAATTCGGTGCTCTAATAGTTCTATAGACCAGTTGAAAAACGGTATAGTCTTCTATTTCTTCAACTCTATTAGATTTATCAATCTGAAAACTTTTCCATAGGGAAGTTTCATTTTCATCTCCAATTCGCCAATTCATTTGTATAAAAACAGCTGCTTAAACCAAACGTTTCAATAATATTTTTGGAATATTAATAGTTGCATATATGTTGAAATAATAATTATATTGAAAGAGTTAAGGGAAAAGAATTCTTTATATATTTCACGTATTATAATAATGTAAAAATAACTTATTTCTTTTGTGACTACGTATAATACATGATATTCCATATTTGTATTGCTTATACTTATCATATTATCATATATATAATGCACTCCTTATAACTAATTGTACGCGTAAGTTATTTTACTTCAAGTGGAGCTTATAGCATCCATACCAAACATTCTTTACAGTCAAATTGGTAATTCACTTCGCATGGAAGTATATAACAATTCAACAATTAGTCTACAATTGCCGGAAGCTAGATGTTTACTTAATTCCATTATTTTTATGGTGTGTGGAGACATTGTTAATATTTGATTGGCGTCAAGCACCATATATTCAAAGATATCCGTTTTTTATTCCGTATATAAACAATTGAAACAATTCATTTATTTAAATAAGTACCGAGTAATGTTACAAGTAAATTTCAACTAGTATTTCATGATTGATTAGCATGAACGGTACACATTTAAATGAAATAAAATCGTGAATAAATGAATCCAGCATCAAACCTATACAATATTTGTTTATAAAAATAATAAGAAATGTCAAAATTGATAATGATTCATATATGTTTCTAACATTAATACCCAATAACTATTACAATTAACACTATATTGACCTATTAATGATACTAATATTATCACTATTGTATTAAATTAAACAGAATAAATGTGTTTTAGTAACTTTTAAATGATTTATAAAATATTTATAATAAAATTTTGTTAATGTAATATACATTATGTTATCCAAATTTAATTGGTTGACTCGCCTTCCACATATGCAACATCAGACATATCGGGTGAAGGTAAAAATAAATATAAACTTTATTTTAATCTGAATAAATTATCAAAAATCTATATTTGTATATATAAAAATCTATATAGTAATTGATTTATTTTTATGTAAAATACATATATTCTCTAGAATCACATAGAAAACATTTAACATATGCTTATAGGAGTACGAGGTTCAACACAAAAAAAGTTGTTAATTAACACATTGTTCACCGGTGACGAATTAACTCGTCATTGTATTTGCTTTATCTATTTCCATTTACGAAACTCATGGCGATTTATAGAATAGCAGAATCTAGAATGTGTTATTAATTAAGATCCCGTATATTGAAGAGTAGTAGTAGATCTTTATACGAAACTAAGAATTTATGTATTGTACAATAGGTTGCATTTTTCACCTATACTACATACTAAATTTCAACAAAATAGAATATGAGATGCCACATGTTACTATATTAGCATAAAAATAAAATCAGTTTATTTTCATTGCCAGCCTTGACAAATTTGATATGCAAGAGGTTTACTAAGAAATTTGCGCAACTTGAATTTTAATTAGGTAACCAAATATATAGTGCTATTTTTCTTTAACTAAAAAACTTTAGAATTTATCATAAAATGTGCGATGTATTATACGTAACCTATCTGGAAATATAAATAGTAGACTGTAAAAATATTTATTATACAATACAATATAATTTCATATACTAATTATAATTTAATCTAGGTAATTAATCATCTCGCACGTATAAATATTGTAACATTATTATTTTTATCATAATATATATTGAGTGTAGTCTATTTTAACATTTATAATATATGAATACATATATTGATATACATTTCATATATTATAATATATTTATATAAACTCAGTTTACGTGCAAAAATAACAATAAATGAGTAGCTATAAATGAATTATATATATATATATGACTGAACACATGACAAATAAAAATATAAATATCAATAAATAATAAAATTCAATTTATATTGAATAATAATAAAATAACATGTACTCTACTGTATCGCATAATAATAATAATAATAATAATTATATTATCAATATATATTATAAAAATTATACCTTTAACCAATCGGCTAACACAATAATTGCTGGATCTTGTAATGAATTTAAAAGTTCAGATGCAACACGTTTTTTTTCTCGTCGATAATTTTTTCTTTGTGCTTTATATGATTCCTTTCTATTTAATTTGTTTGCAGCATCAGATAACTGTCAATGTATATCAATTGATATTATTATTATTAATATGTTTTTATATTTTTTTTATATAAAATATAAAATAAATAAAAAAATTTTTTATAGATAAAATATTTATTTGTTATCGCACAAATTTAAAAACAAAACATATAATAAATGGTATACCTTTTCGGATGAATTTCCATCAACTTTAGGACTACTGTCAGCCCAATTCGGAAGTCCTGTAAAAAATTTCATAATTTCAATAAACAATTTATAATAATTGTGGTTTGATGCAATCAATATAAATGATTATAATTATTTGATATAATTTTTGTTAATAACAATGCAATATGATATTCGTCATAGTAAAATATATATTATTTATTATATAATAATATTGATACAAACAAAACATAACACAAAATTTAAATTAAATATAGGACAAATAAAAAAGCACTTATATAAAGAAAAAAAAATGTATTATTATAATTTATTTATTTATTTGTTTCACATACAAATAATATATTAAAAACATACACGACCGCCGCCCCATGCTTTTAACTCGATAAAATCATTTTCCTTACTAAAGTGAAGTATATTATTTATATATTTTATATAGAATTTATGATATAATATGTGTTAAGGGATTATGATGAAGAATGGTTACATTTGTAAGTATTCGTATATATGTATATTTTTTTTGTATTTGAGAAATAACAATGAGTCACAATATATATATAACAGAAGTTATATATACATATCATATATACAGTGAAAGCGGACAATGTATAGAACGTCGCTCGGGACCGTTTCAAACGAAATCGGTTCATGATGCCCACACAAATATAGTGAAATTTTTCATACCGAACGGAGTTAAATTTTTCTTATAAAAATAGGACAATGTTGCAAGGGGAAGAAGAACGGTACTACAATTATTTTGTATTGAAAATAAAATTATACTGAATTATTCATAATGGAAATTATTAAATCGTTGCTACCAAATTTTAACGCATATTTAATTGATTATTTGAGATTGTTGTGTTTATTGTATTGGTATGTACTCAATTGTAATGATAGTAAGGTTAGATATTGTTTTTCCAACATAACAATACGTGCATATTTACATTATTGATTTCACCACATATTTGTTATGTTGACAAATTATTTTTCTGATTCAATAACCAATGTTCTTTATTCTTTTATTATTATATTTAAAATTGTGGCTCTTGTTGTACCATATTTTTTTGAAACATTTACAATTCTATCATCATCTGCAACTGCAAATATAATTTCCAATTTTTCTGTTAAACTTAAAAACAAGAGTGCGGTTTCACATATATGGAAATGTAAATACATTAATTTTTAATGTGCAATCGTTCGGACTTACCGAAAACCGTTCACTACAAAGAGCTTATAATTTATGGCAGCCGTTCTATATGTACACACCATCACTGTATATAATATAGGTATTTATTTAGTTTTATAGTATACATATTAAAATACAAATATAAATATATTAACATGGCATGATAGTTCAAATCAAATACCGTACAAACAGATAAATATCCAGATAAATATTTCTTTGTATATCAAAATTTATTAATTTCAGTTATTTCAATTTTCCAAACATCATAGTATCTAGAAAGTTTTCACTACTTTATATAATCCATGCATAAACCCATAAAATGATGCAGCACTATATATTGTAAAAAAAAAAATTAAGACATGTGTGGTGCAACAAGTGTAAAATAAGAAATCTTAATTAAATTTGTTTGTACAGAAATAAATATCTGGATGTTAACTTGTTTGTATATTAACTAAATATATATATACATATAGGCATACCTCACAACACAACAACAACAACAACAATATAGATAGATTAATCTTAATAAAGATAAGTAAGTATATACGTAAAATATTTAAAATAATTAATATTTATTGTAAGTATATACACATAAAATATTAGCTACTTATTAAGAATCTTTTATTTATACTATATTATTAATACATTATTTATATTAAAATTATATATACCTTTTTCTTATAAAAAGTATAGAGTACTACAACTACAACTGATTACACACATAAATATACAATAAATTAATATATATATATAGCAAATGTCTTTTGTTCTTTGTATAATAAATAAGTAAATAATTTAAATATAAATATTTAATGCAAATTAATCTGTACACAATATACAAATATACCCATTATTATCAATACACCAGAGGTGGCTCGTAAATTATTGTTATACTATATATATTATTAACAAAATGCTAAGTAATCGATTATACATTTATTTACACATGTACATTTGTTAATAATAGCATAAATTTTATAAATTCATAATATTATCATTGAACAGTTTTTTCGCAAATTTATACAGCCAATTAAATTAAACTCGGTGATATTTTATTAAATATATACAAAAATTATATTCCATATAATTATCTGTAAGGAAATATCACTAACATCGAAATCAATTTAGCATTAAATTAACACAATGTACATAAAATATATCTCATTATATAAACCGTGAAATTTCAGAAAACTTTAGTCGCTGCATATACACACACACACACACACACACACACAAACACATCTATATGTTTTTCACAAATTACTTACTTTTATAATATAATTTGATAATTTAGATTTCACCCCTGATAAAGTGTGTACACATAAATATAAAATTAACATATTCATATTATAAATAAATATTATCTGGTAAAATATATAGGGTATTACATTGTATTCAGCACATTCCTTTTTGTCAAAATGTCTTAACAACTAATTAATGATATATTAACTGCACAAAACAGGATTAAGAAAGAGTAAACAATTTCTTTCTAATTATATTTATTCGAAATATTCACGCACAACTGACTTTTAATGCCGTTGATTGGAATGTTGTTGAGAGCTAATGGCATTTAATAATGTGTAATAATCGATAAACATGCCTGACTCTCGATATTCAAAACGAACACAACGCATATGTGGTTTAGCAAACGCTGTTCAATACACCAACGTAATTTATAGCATTATCAATATTGTATCACTTTGAAACAAATTCTTTGTAGATAATACCTTTGGAATCGTTAATATAAATAAGAATATTATTTTTACTTTTGACATCATCAAATGAAATTTCAATTTACTTTCACGAAATCACAAACTTTTTGGATGATTTCTTGGCGGTATTCGTTGTTGAAGGTCGACCCATATAGCCATAGTTCATCATATTCACATCTTCTCTGCCGTTTTGGATAAGCAACATAAGCAATTTTACCCGTTTCAATTGTATTTGTATAGCATTTTTACCAATTTTATTTACCAATTCAATCTTAGTTCTTTATTCTTAATTAAAAATTAAAATTTACGTATTTGCAAAAATGTTGTGGTAAATCTTTTAAAAAAATTAATACATTGACTGAACACAATCATTCATTGATAATTAAAATTATAAATTTTTGACTCAAATGCGATTCAATGTCTTCAAATAGAAATGTCTTGATTACAATCATATATATTATATGGCAGAACAGTGTGCAATGTCTGACCCAATATTCACTTTTCATTAACGTCTATAAAGCGGTTGCAAATAATAGATATTTGCCATCATTCACTACGTTATTGTGTTTTCAACATTTTAGCATTTAAACAGTAATGAAAGAATTGTCTGTCTAATACTGCCAAATCGATTCCGTGATCCTTTCCTTCGTATATTTGTAATTATATGATAGTAATTACATATAAATATTAGTTTTATAATAAACAAATAATTATTAATTAATTATATTTCTTGAAGTCCCTTGTATATTATATAGAGATACCATTACTTTCCAAAATGCCAAACGTCTGATCCAATACTCAAATTTCAATAATGTGTGGTCAACATTTTAGCATTCAAATAAGTGTCTGCGACATAACAATAATATTATGCCTAAATCGAATGTTTCATCCCCCATTTTATGGTAAATATTAATTTTGAAGGTTTATCTACATCAATTTTGTTATTTCTTATGATAATAAAAATATTAGTTTTATAATAAACAAATATTAATTAATTATATAAGGTTGTCAAATATCTCCCTTCCGCCTTTTTGTCTTTTTAATTTCGCGGCTATGTACAAAGCGCTACAGAGCTCGTATCTGGCAACACTGTACATAATTTGAAAGCTCTTGACATAACAAACAAAACGACGCTATGTATGATTAGTTTGGATATTGCGTTCAACAGTTATAGACGTGTAAACATGGAGTTCACTAACGCCGAAATTCGCGCTATTTTAAAGTTTTCCTTCGTTGAAGGCAAATCCGCTAGAGAAACGTTCCGTGAGATTAATGGTGTTTTGGGGGATGGTACTCTATCACTTCGAACCGCGGAGGAATGGTTTCGACGATTCAGAGCCGGTGAAAACGACACCATGGATAAGCCAGCCGGCGGAAGACCTGTGACGACAAATACCGATCAAATCATGGAATACATCGAGTTAGACCGGCATGTGGCATCTCGTGACATCGCCCAGGAGATGGGAGTTAGTCACCAAACCATTTTAAACCATCTGCAGAAGGCTGGATACAAAAAAAAGCTTGATGTTTGGGTGCCACATGAATTAACAGTGAAAAATCTAATGGACCGAATTTCCATTTGCGAAATGCTGCTGAAACGGAACGAACTCGACCCATTCTTGAAGCGGATGGTGACTGGCGACGAAAAATGGATCACATACGACAATATCAAGCGAAAACGGTCGTGGTCGCAGGCCGGTGAATCGTCCCAAACAGTGGCCAAGCCGGGATTGACGGCCAGGAAGGTTTTGCTTGTGTTTGGTGGGATTGGAAGGGAATCATCCACTATGAGCTGCTCCCATATGGCCAGACGCTTAATTCTACCATCTACTGCGAACAACTGGACCGCTTGAAGCAGGCGATCGACCAGAAGCGTCCAGAATTGGCCAAAAGAAAGGGTGTAGTGTTCCACCAGGACAACGCCAGACGACACACTTCGTTGATGACTCGTCAGAAGCTACGGGAGCTCGGATGGGAGGTTTTATCGCATCCACCATATAGCCCGGACATAGCGCCAAGTGATTACCACCTGTTCCTGTCCATGGCGAACGCCCTTGGTGGTGTAAAGTTGATCTCAAAAGAGGCTTGTGAAAAGTGGCTGTCCGAGTTCTTCGCAAATAAGGAGGGGGGCTTCTACGAGGGAGGTATTATGAAGTTGCAGTCTAGATGGAAACAGATTATCGAACAAAACGGCGCATATTTGAACTAAATCCGATTACTGTAACACTTTTTATAAAGCATTGAATAAAGAGCAAAAAGGCGGAAGGGAGATAGTTGACAACCTAATATATATCCTGAAGTCCCTTGTATATTATACATATTATAATATGGTATATAAAATTCATCTTTATTTTCTAATGAATTGAATCATATGCGATAATATATAGAATAATAAACGTTAGCTATATTATATATATTTAACTTATATTATATAAAATTAATCGGTGTAATTTACAAATATTATAGACATATTTTGTATATGTACGCACATTATAATAATATTAATATTACGAGAATAAATGTTTCTTTAATATAAATGAAGAGAAAATTTATTACAATTTGCATTTAATATATTTGTCAAGTTATATAATTATTATGTGAAAACCCAGTTTATATAGAGAAGATTATATTTAATAATTCAAAAATAATGAAACATCTTAAATGCGAATTTAAATTACATGCATGTATACGTAAGAAAGTATATACGTTACGTTAAGATTACATACTTATATTGTGTGATGTATACGCCAATACGGTGGTATGGTATACAATTTATTATAAAAGGAAAATGTTCTATACATTTAGAGATTATATAAAAATATAATTGTGCACATAATAGTCTGTACGCAGAGGGAAAATATCTTTTGTGAAATTGAATTAATAGCAACACACAATATATACATTTAATTTATACGTTCGTTTTAATTTCTATTCTTTTGTTTCCGGAATTAGCGTGCCCGCCCAAAATTACGTTACCATTAAGATATATTTAATAGTTTAAGACGAGTTAAATTATTCATAAATTTTCCAATGTGAATAACGTAATTTAAATATCACTTAAATATGTATACCGTATAAAGTCTATACGCGAGAGGTTAATGCAGTTTGCATATATACACACTATAAACACTTATTTTATTACTGCATGGCAATAAAACCCAGTTGCGATTTCAGCCTTCTCCAAACGGAGCTATCTGCAGCTAACGTTTTCCAACCCAAAATTTTAAGGATTTTAAAATCGTTGTTCTTTTTCCGTTGCTTAACTCTAAATATGTTTTACTAAATTTCCCGGCAAAATTAATTTCTAATTGTTTTATATAATCAGAAAAATTTAGTAGTAGAAATTAATTCCATAATCGAGAAATTATATATTATGTATTCAACTATCTAATTCTCGTTGAAGCATATACACAGCACTTTATAGATAAATATATCAACCAAAATATAACAAATAAGCCATCACTTCTCGACAGTTTTGGACTTCGAATTTGCATATAGTTCTGTGTCTTGTAAATTCTAATCTGGTCTAAATTCCTGTGAATGGGATTTCATGAACTACCATACTTCTCCACGTTCGAATTTTATACTGATGCATCACAACCACATTTGAGTCGTTTGATTTGATTATCAATTTTTATTCACCACCGTATTATTCCAGATAATTATCACGCATCCTATAGAATGATGTCCTTTCTCGTTTACTATAATTATTATATATTCTAAAGGTACAAAAATTCTAACAACAGATCTTATTTATACGTATTTCTTGAATTATAATTTTTTTAATTATACATAAAACCGAAAGACAATAAATATATGGACATAAGAAAACTATTCATATATTTATGTAAAAATATTATATAAATAAAAATATATAATAATATGAATTATTCATATCTCAAAATATTTACAATATTTTCAACATTAATACAATGTATTAGATTACACAAATCCATCATTTCACTCTATTTATGTGCATGTCGTAAGTGTATGTAAAAGAAAAAATATATATATATAAATTCAATTTTAAATGTTTAAAAATAAACTAAATAAGATTTATTTGTATTTATGAAATTTATTCATGCAAGATCTTATATATATTTATTTATAAAAAATATGACACATATTCTTCCATAATCGAATACATTTAATATAAATAAGTGGTGTTGTTTCACCACCACATACCAATGGTAATCGCGCAGCTCAGTAATTGCCATTTAAAAATTACGTTATGAATTGTTTCACAACATCCAACGTGTATACTGCAGATGTATCACTAGCCGACTTTTTTTTTGTCCCCTTTCCAAAACATTTAAAAGTGACAATAAAACAGAATTATATCAAATTCGGATACAATGCATGTAAAGGAAAAACATATTTTAAGTAATCTTCTTAATATAGATTTTTTTTTGGGCTTCATTCAATATTTATATTAATAATATGATTTATGAAATGGCCGTATTTATATATATAGATAATATAGGCGATGATATATGATCAACATTCAATAAAATTCTATAATAATTATAAAATAACCAAAAAAAAATAGGGATTTTATTGCATGGATTATTTATAATGTTAGTTTTTCTATAACCATTACTTCATTGCATGTAAATATCTGTTATTAATTTTTGGAATTTTTTCGAAACAGCAAAATTCATTAAATTAACAATAAATAACTAATCAACGCGCACTTGCACGCAAAACTTAAACACGTTATTGCTAAAATATCCATATAGTCATAGTTAATATATTACAAATATAGGTATAATAATAATATTATTTCGACTTATAACCGTTTTCTTCACCCAGCGATAAAGTTCTGCGACAGAAATATTTGTCATATATTTCTAACCGACATATATTATAATTTTTTCATGCATTTTAAATGTTAAATATGCAAAGAACAAACAAAGTCAAATGTCAAATTAAAATTAAATTATTTAGCTATTACATCTGTACCGTAGATAATTTAATTTACGGATAAATTTATCTGACAAGATAATATATGGAATTTATCTATACTGTAAGAAATAAGATTATCTATGGGCATAAGTGAAGAAAACGGACATTAATTAACTGGTAATCATAAATACATGCAATAATTAAATAAAAAAATTGATAAAAAAAACCTGTGTAAAAGAAAATTTGTATATGAAATTTAAAAGTATATTAATATAAAATTTACCCACACCAAATTCTAAAAATATTTTCTATTCTTATTAATTCATATAAAAAGTTTTATAATTATAAATTATATATTTTGTTGGAATAAAACAACTATATACTAATATCAAAACATAAACTAAAATAACATTTACCAAAACCGTACAACAATATTCGGAAATATTGTTTCATTTAAAATTTTAAATATATACTTTCCAATTAATAAATTTTAAAATTATGCTGCGATAAAAGCTGTATATGAAAGGGGGTGGTTTTTTTTTTTTTATTTATAGAAAATTGGTAGCATATTTTCTATTGTATATAATTGGTATATTTCTTATATTTACATTGAACACAAAATAGGATATTTTAGCAATGCGTATATAAAAATTTTATATATAGACAACGCAGGCATATTTTTATTTCTGATTATTATTTAAAATAATTTTCTTTTAAATTCTTTTCACAATATAAAAACGACATAAGTTTTACATTATGTGTAATCATATTTTATAACTATAATATTGTCAAAAGAAACCTTTAAATATTATAGAGCGAAGTGAACTTTTGATGAACCATTGATTTGTAGACGATTTAATTTTTGAATATGCAGTAAGATGCTTCAATAATACGGTTGAATTTTCTACAAAAAAATTTAAATAAATAAATTAAAATAAATAAACTAAAACAAAAAAAATAAAAAATAATAATAAAAATAATAATAAATAAGGGATGTAACAAAAAGGATTTTTATATATTTGTTATTTATTTATATAAATATTTATAAAATAATTGTTGTATGCGAGAGTAAAAGTTGAATTTTACTTTTTTTTTAAATATGTACATACACAAGCGTATAAATTGTTTGCAAAGCGTTGTGAATTTATTTATTTTTTTTTTAAAACGTATAAATATCATTAATTTTTATAACATTATTTTAGGGCACAAAGAAAAGTCATCTAAGCAACGATTGTTTGTAAAAATTTATATAATCCTTCGTATATCAAGGACAAAGAGTAAAAATAAAACCATAAAAATAACTTCAAAATTATAACAACTGACTGACTATTCGTGTCAAACACAATCAGCCGATTAAATTACAAACAATAATTAATCCAATTGTGCAAGAACTGAACAAACCTGGTCAGACTATACCCGAAAGAGATGCGACAAGATTATATTCTGTATAGCATGACAACGCTGGACCATATATGTTTCATATAACCGGTTAAGTATATACGTTAAAAGCGATTGACTTGGAATTGTTAATTCAACCACCATATTCACCGGACATTGCTCCATCAGATCACTTGTTCCATCGAATACATAGTCACTTCTGTCACACAACACTGCTGTTCTTACGAAGATAAAAAAAATGGCTTGTTCACTGAAACGCTTCAACATAAACTAACTTCTTACTACGGGACATACATTAATTATATTATATATTAATTTTTTTTTTTCTGGTAGCCGACGAGTTGAAACTAAAATGAAAAAGAATTGGGCGATTCATTCATCTTGCGTTCATATCTGTTGAACGCGTAAAGCGATTTTAAAAATCTCTTCTACATATGAAAGATTGGTGATTGATTATAATTTGCAATTATGTTTACAAAAGTGGAAATTCGATTATTATACTATGGCTCGTAATTAAAAAAGCTGATTTCATTCACAAAATTCACTGTTCCGGGAAATTTAGTTCGTCGAACGCTCAATTTTTTTTCATAATTTAGTCTAGTTTTACTCAGGCAATAAGAAAAATATAGTGAAAACTGACTGCTAAAATTCTGTGGCTTCGCCATTGCACACAAGTGTTAAGAATATACACACAATTCACACAATACAAAATATTAGATATAGTAACAAATTTGATGGTTGCATATTTTACTCTTTTAAATTTGATTTTAGATTAATATCAGTATACTTTGTATATTTGTTTTTAACATATATAGTTTAGTATATATCATTTGTATTTTACACATTGACTGTATATTTATATTCCCATTTCTATATCTTCCAATAGGGGTGTAAATAAAAAAAATAAGAAAAAGTTTAAATAAAAGTCACGTAATTTTATTTGTTGATGCGGTATACGAAAACGATGATTATTATTATAATAATACAATTTTTAAAACAATTTCAACTAAACCACCATAATAAATTAGATATTTGTACAATATTTACATTGGATTATATCGCATGACAGAATCATCCGAAAAAAAAAAAATTCTCAATTCATCGTTATTTCTATATAATTTAAGACGGAAAAATTATATGTTAAATATATGTCAAATTTTACACCTAATGTACATGTTCCAAATATAGAAGCAAATAAATTTACTGAATTAATCTTTCCCATAATCATCATCATCATCATCATCATCATCATCATTATCCTAAATAAGTTATAATATTATATTACAAACAACTAAAACACATATGATGACATCTATAGACAATCATTAAAGATAAATTGATAAATTACTCCGCATATGCGGAAGTATACCATAACAATTAACCAATGGGTCAACAAATATTTTAATGTTATAATTAAAATTGAGATAAAATATGTATTTCAAATTCAATGTAAATGGAATATATAATTTTATTTTATCGAAATATTAAATTGTTTTCGTAAGCTAAATTTCTTATAAATATGGTACACGCATAAATTATTAAACGCACGTGAAACTAATGCCGTGCGTATATATTTACAAAACAAGCTTTGTTAATAATATATAGTATACCTAAAACAAATATAATTATATAATGTTATGACTCTATGTAATAAAATTGAATAAGGTAATTTAAAGAATGTTTACCAACAAATTATTATCTCTATATAATATTTATAAAATATGTGTTATAAAATTATTATTATTATTATTATTATTATTATTATTATTATTATTATTATTATTATTATTATTATTATTATTATTATTATTATAAACTTATATATTTAAATTGTTTAATAATATAATCATTATAAATTTATTGCATATCCTTGACCATACTGATTGTCGATCAACACATAACCCCACGCACTTTGACGGGACACACATAACTATAAGTTTATGAATTTTATATGGAGATTCGGTTGGAAAAATCCAGAAGTGCAAAGGTTTAATAATAATCAATATAATATATATTTTTTTAATATATATATAGCAACAAATAAATATATAATTTTACCCTTTCGATGCACGTATCTCCTCAATCTATATTATGTATAAACAATATAGAAAACGTAAAACCATAAAAATGTTTAAAGGTATATAGGTAAAAAATCGATATCTACCTTATTAATGCGAATTACTCTATTACCATAACAAAATAATAGGCTGAATTCTGTACTAGTCTTTTATGAAAATCTTTTATGTTATTTGTACTGAAATGACATGTGATAACATAAAAGATTTTCGTAAAATAATAGTAGGAATTCAGCCCAATATCCAACAATAATATATATATATAAGGTATAGTAATTCTAGTAAGTATACTTCATACCCATATTAGGTCTAATAACTAACTAATATAATGTTTATTGTTTAAATATTTTCGTACATTATGTAAGTCATATATAAATAAATAATATAAATTGATGGGAAAATGTGTGTAATAATTGTCAATTTAAAAACATTTAATAAAGTATGAAACTAATATTATATGGCAGATTTATATACACTCAATATAGGTTCATATTCAATTTTAGTATAATTATTAACAGGTTGTTATTCATCATAATTTATACGTATTAGAATTTAGTAAAAGATAAATAAATCATATAGAAATTATGAGGTTGTTATATGTATATTTTAAGATAATGCCTTTTATTATCGCATAAAATTAGTATAGACATTAAAATTACATTAAACATAGAATATATAGAAAATAATATATTTATGTGTAGAAAGTTTCGAAAATTATTATTGTTGAAGTGGTCGATGAGTATTAGTTGACTATAACATTTTATCGGGGACATGGTTCACCTTTACATCAAATCAAATAAATCACATTTTCAGTTCGTTTGCCTTTTGTCATATCAAGCACACATTCATTTTTTATAATTATATACTAAAAAATTATAACTTAAAAAATTCCTTGAGATTTAGAAATATTTAATTTTTTATGACCATATTTCAAGAAGTTTGCGGTGCGGGCAACTTTGGATTAAAATTTATCTATTTTATTTTACACAAATAATGTATATAGTATAAAAGTGAATAATATATATATTTATTAATATTATATAGTGAGTGACATTGAACAATCTAAAATAAATTTATAAAATTCATAATTACACTGTCTATACTAACATAATACAAATAATTATGTAAAGAGTGTCCCAAAATTTACACAAGAAGTAATTTTGATACATAGATAGATTTAATTAAAAATTGGAAATGTTTTATTGATTCATTCAACTATACACTATAGCGGATTATGTATATGGAATAGCATCAGATAAATGTCCTCCACGACTTATCCGGCATACATACATTTTGTTGAAATTTTCCATGACCGTATTGCATAATTTGGCTGCATATCGTTTATATTCAATTTCCCCCTTCTGGACATGGATTATCGTGTCCTTGTTTGCATAAACTTTATAGACTTAAAAAAATTCCAACCGGGTTAAATCGCAAGATTTGGGCAGCCAATGTTGATCACCAAAACGGGAAATTGCAAGACCAGAAATGGCCAGAGTCAATAATTCAGTTATTTCTCGAGCTGTATGGAATGTGATACCGTCTTGTTGAAACCACATATCGTCCACATCCATATCATGTAATTTAAGTACCAAAAAACTTGATTACATGTTGCACTATTAATTGTTATTGTTTGACCATCCACATTTTCGGTGATAACTCCAGCCCAAAATCCGCACCAAATAGTGAGACGTTGTGAATGCTTTTGTTTTTCAACAATCATTCGTAGATCTTCTAAACCCCAAATTTAACATTTTTTTGACGATTAACGAAGCCATCAAAATGAAAATAAACGTCTTCGTTGAATGTGATTTTGTTCGAAAAATCAGCATCCACTTGTTGTTGGTTCATACGCATTGTTCTCTATATTTAATAACCCTTAGGTGTGCCGGTGTCTTTTCTTTCTTTTGCCAACACTTTACTGAATAAATGACACAAAATTCAAATCTTACATGAATTTTGGGACACCCTTTTCATATATGCATGTGAAAAAAAAACTTATATATTTTTTATAGGGAAAACTTTCATATGTTTATGAAAAAAAAAAATTAAAAATGTTGAATTACGTCTTATTATTGTACATTTTTATATATCTAGCGATTTACGATAAAAAAAATAATTATTCTTCAATATAAAACCTCTGTCCGAAAAATAAACGTAATTAGTTTTTGTGAGATTGTCGAAAAATGTTTACATAAAAAAAAAAAGAACCAACATTAAATTTTGTTTTAAAATTGAAAATAATATTAGCCAAAACACAAGTTTTTGAGTGGCATCGATGGGAGATGCTAAGAATATTGGTAAACATCTAGAGCGACTGGGCATATATCAACAACAATTGGCGAAGTAAACATCAAATTTTATTTGGTATGATGAAAGGAAATCGATTTGAATCAATTGAAGAAATTTGATAAATTTGGTTTAAGCGTGCAAATAAATGTATTTCAGTGGATTGGAGAAGAATAAATTTAATTTACTATTGAAAAAATAAATTAATTGTTTGTTTATTGTTCTTAACACAATCCGGTTATTATTCGCACAGAGGATGAATAATTTAGTATAGATATAAATTACCTTTTGGGATAAAGGTCACTTCAAATTTTAATTTAATATATAAAAACAAAAAATTGTATAACAATAGCGTTATTATTTTATTTTTTCATATATAAAATGTAAATAAATAAATATTTTGGTATCCTGAAATTTTAACATATTTACACGCAACTGTTAACGTACGTACAGGTACACAGGTACACGTACATTCGTTCATACACATATATATATATAGTTTTTATGCTTTTTTCTATGCTTGATTGTAGATAACAATAATATAATATTATTATAAAAAGAAAATAGTTTTGAATATTCAAATTATACGAATATACGAACTTATTGTTAGTTAAATTGAATAATTATTTTTTGTTAATTGAAGACTATGTACAAAAAAAAGGAAAAACAAATGTGTGAATATGCACGCAATTTAATATCAGTCAATGTCAATTATATATAAAACAAATAAGTTATTAGTTAAAATAAAAAAAAAGTAACTATTTATACACGAAATAAATTAAAAAATCTATGCAGAATATTTATATATTTTATCTGAACCTTTGTGTATTGTATAAAAAGAAGGCCATATACACCACAGGACACTTCATTTAAATTCTACGCAATTTCTTGTTAGGGTCTCTTGAATATGATAAAAGTATATAGCATGGACAAATTTAAAAATTATCTTTATAAAATCCTTGAAATGTCCTTGATCCATAAAAAAGCATAAACTGTACACATAAGTACGTTTGCGTAATTCTCTTTCACATATGAGGTACATACACAATTTCAAATCATTATCATTTAATAAAAATTCCTTAAAATGTCCTTGATCCGTAAAATATTATTATTCACAATTGCAAGTTACTACAATATGTAGATCTATTTCTAAGCCAAGCGATTGTCAGAAGAATTTTTATATACTCTATTATGGAAACGATCTGTTTTTCAGTTGGCAAACATAAATTTTGCAAATATACAACAATCGCGATTTTATTTAGTTTTAAAAAAATTAATTTAAGTAAAATCAGTAATTTTTGAAAATTAATAAAAAGAAATCACTGTTAGCCAGATAGTAAATACAATAATAAGCAGAAATTGCATCCAAACGAACTTTAATTTAACTATTTTACTTTTAACTTCTGCTTATGATGGAAACATAAAATTTTGTTTGTGTACATAAAATTGGTTATTATAATTTTTTCTTAATCTTAGTTGAAGAATAAAAATATCTGCTGAAATCGTAATTCCTACTATTTCTGTTAAATATGATTACGTCGTAAAAACTTAACAATTTTTTAGAAATCTCTACGGATATATATAATTATAATACAGTGTAATTCCCATTTTCTACTGAATAACGATGAATATACGGAAGAAAACTATACATTGAAATATATAGAAAAATTTTAAAAACAAATTTCTTCTCAAAAAAAATTGAATTTTTAATATTTTTATTTATACTCCCATTTTCTTTTCCTTACTAAATTGGACTACAGAGGAATTTGACATTGTATTTTACGTGTTCAATTGAATTGGGCGACATAGTAAACAACTATATCAGCATGATAAGTAATTGTTTGTAACTATACTTGCTATATATATATATAGGAAGTTATACTTAACATTTTATTGTGTTTATCGTTTTAGCTCAACATAACCTATGCGAATAAATACCATCCTTTCTCGATCAACGCGGCGATTAATAGCATTAAGCATGCACAAAATGTTTGGCAAAAATTATGATTTAATATTTATGATGTTGAAGATGATATATTTTTTTCAAAATTTATATGGTTTATAATAATTACGTTCAAATAAACAAATCATCATATATGTTCCACACAATTCAATTCATTACATAGCCTTGTTAAAACACCCTATAACTATAACAATAATAATATAATATAGAGATGTCATTATCAATTTTTGTTTTTAAAATAACAGTAGGATTATGTGTATGGTATGTGAGTTTTAAACAAAAAAAATTTAATCGTTTATTTAAATAACTTCAAAATAAATAAATAAAAATTAAGTATATGAATGAAAAACAAATTTATTATTTTAAATGTTACATAAACATTTTCTGGTACAACTAAATATAAAATTAAAATATATATTCAAAATATTCATTTGATATAGAGAATAATATTAAATACAATAATAAATATCTATATGTTTTTGTTATAATGTGAGTTAACTCTATATGAATTGCATAATAAAACGTTTACTCTAAAATGGATCAAAACATGGATTAATTTATTTAGAAAATAAATCTCAAATTCAAATTTCAATGATTCTTAATTGTTTAAATTAAAATTTTAATTGAATAAAATATTGTAAATATATGGTTGGTGACAATCAAATTCGATGGCTGACTGTATCTGTCTATACATCAATACACAAAATATAAATAAAAAATAAATATTAAATATTGAAATGTTGTGTATTTATTTATTATTTAATTTTTTTTTTTTTTGTATATGTTAAGTCGATTTATCTAATATTCAAAAAGAATTTTTTGTCTGTATAAAATAAATGATATCATCAATATAGCAAAACTTGTATATATCATTGATAAAAATATAAAATTTGAAATAGATAATTAAATATATAATGTATGTAATGTATTATTCTATCCATATAAAATGGTGTTGATTCTATTATAAATTATATGTGAATGCTCATAAGGAGATATTTGAAAACGTTGTTAAAACGTTATGGTAGAGAGATTATAAATAATTTTTTAGCAAGCAAAATTAAATCTATAATCAATTTTACATTTAATTTCAATTACTTTTTAGTTCACTATATATTTTTGTATAGTACAACCTTTTCACAATTTTTTTTTTTTGTGTAATTTATGCTTCAAAATAATATTTCTCCTCCTTTGATGATGCGATCATCAAAGAATCCAGCTACAATATTATAGATATAAAAAATATCATGTGTTATCTCACAAAGGAAGATGATTAATATATGGTGTACATAATTATATGCATTTGTACATAAAATATGTAAAATTTATATATGTATCATGTCAGAATCAATAGCGATTATATTGTATGTGGTTACATTTTTATAACAAAGACAATTTTGTGAAGCCAACGTGTGCAACATATTCAATATTTGATAATCAAAAGTTATCGCTACTTTATTTATATATACAAGTTTATTTACTCTATATTCAATGAAAAGTTTCAACAGTTTTTTTGTTTTTTTCTTCACTGAAACATACAATTTTAAAATATATATAGAAAAAATTTAAAAAAATTTAAGTTGTTAACCTTATCGCCCCAAAAAATTTATAAAAAAAATAACAAAATATATATAATATAATTATTACAAAACAACTGAAATAATATTGTATATATATATGGTGTTTAAGACTGTTGATAAATATATGATGGAACTATTGTACAATACATACACAATAGAAATTTTTTATGATTAGAATTTTGATGTGGGTACAATATATTTATAATAATAATATAATATTTTACAGACTGTCACACAGAAACATTTTTAACATTGTATTTGTAATGTAATTTAAAATTTTATGATATAATTTATTGATTTTGTTGTATCTATGTGTGAGTGTCGTCGGTTGGGGTCATCAAATGCACTGATATATTTATTTTTTTATTTTATATTATAAATTTTATTGAATCTACAAAAAAAAATATTCAATGCATTGTAGTAGTCTATATGGATATGGTCAAATTCAAATCGTATATCCCAAATATTAATTGAAAATTGTAGTGTTAAAAACCCAATTTATACATTTTAATTAAAGTATTTGCAATCGTTTTGATCCATCTTTTGGAAAATTAACAAGAATTTAGTCATTTTTCGATTTCTATATAATTGTGGCAACGTGTAGTTCTGAAAGACCATGTACGGTATCGATCTGAAATGTTAGTGATAATCTAATACTTTATATAAATTAATATAATCGATTTTAAAACAATATTCATACATAAAAAAGAACACTGGTATTGTATTATGGAAAGCGTTTTCTGCTGATCGATTATAAAGTACCGAATTCAATTTCCGAAATGAATATAAGTTACCATTACATATAATCACTCATTTACAAATAAAAGAATTAAGGAAACATTTTACAGACCAATAGTTGGTGAATTGTTGTATATAGTACTATGCAGAGTAATTTACCAAGTTGAATGCGATGAATGTTTCGTAGATGACACCCACAGAGACTAACAGCGATTGCTTGAAATATAAAAATCTAAAGATTAAGGTCAGAAATTTAAAATATAATATAATAAATTTAACTTTTTGCCATCAACTTTTATCGTATTAAAATTAAAGTTTAAATAAAAATCAATAAATTCTATGCCGATTATTTTTAGTAACAAATTAATTAAATCTTGATAATTGCAGTTATTTTTCGTCATTTTCACGCAATTATGATTAACCAAATTATATTTAAAAAATTATATCCTTTATGTCCTTTACAGTCCGACGAATAGGACATTTAAAACATTGAAATTTTTTTTCGAATTTCTCTAATATCCTAACAATAATGAAATTTTTGATATTTGATTGGTGTCAATATCAAAATTGATGAATATTTTCGTTTATTGACAGAAAATTGTTAACAAATTTATGTACAGATATTATAGGAAAAAATGTTTCTATGTTATATATGGTATAATCGTATATTGAAAATTATATTCCTGTCAATAAAACGAATCATTTATTTATATTATTTAAAGATATAAACATTATTATAAATACCACAAGTTCATTTACATTTTCCATTTTATCACAATCTGAAAAACGTGCTATAACAACTTTATGCACAATCTTCCATCAAACTGTTTTGTTTTTCTGTTTTTTTTTATTTTCATATTTTCATTATTTATATTTATTTAGTTTTTACACATTTCCAGAGAATAATTAATATAATATTATATAATTAATAAATTTATCGTATCTATCGTTCGTTAACAAATTATTAGTCTTATTCAGACATTAGTGTCTGTGTGATAAGAACGCAAACGATAAGAAATACATAAAACCAACAAACATTGTATATTTTATATATATATATATAGATGGGATCAGTGAACAGTACAATATAATTTCTTTTATTTAATTAGTTATTAATAATATATTGAACTATTATTGAAATTTATTCATATATAAATATAAATTTTCTATAAAATTCTATAATTTTTTTACGTTTATTGGCCTCTTAATTGCCCTACAAAAAATTTTCATTTGACTTAATATTTAAGAGTAATCAGATTTTATAAATATATATATTTTTTATTATATTATAAAAAAAAGTTAATATTTTGTAACTATTTGAAAATTATACCTATTTAATAACAAAAAATATATATATATAATATGCAATATATATTTGTACAACAACACACATTTACTATATATTACAAATAAGTAGGTACGAGGTGTTCGAAAATATTTGAAATAAACAATTTAAATTAATAATTGATCCGAAAATAATATTTTATTAGAATTACAATCGTAAAAGTAAGATTACACTATTTAGTACAATACAAATATTTATTATTTTTCTCATCAAATAATGACCAAATAAATTTTCTTAACAAACACCACAAGCTTTTTATTTCATCATTTTTGTACAAATAATTATTTGGTTGTTTACCAAAAATTCTAATCCGTATACAGACAAAATATGTTTGGTATATTTGTAGAGTTTTTTTCGTATTTGACACTACTTCTAAAGTGTCAGACCAAATAAAATATATACAAATATTGCAACAAACTTTAGATGCCAAATAATTTGCGTGTGTACAAATATAGTGTAATCTTACTTTTACATATACGAAAATTTAATTTCTTGTAAAAGACAAATAATTCCCTATATATTTCTTAAATATTATAAACACCTCGTTTATAAAAAAAAAACAACTAAATAATACATCTACCTACATAAAATAAAAACGTGATTAAAGTTTAACTTATTTAAATTTTATACATGCACGCGTGATACATATAAAGAGCAAACCTAATATTAAAATACTAGCATATTTTTAATTAAATATATTATAATTATATAATTATATGCACTTTTACTATATATATGATAAAATGCACATATATTTTGTTAGATTATAATATTGCGTATTTTTTGTTTAATATATTGTCAAAGCAGAGAAAGCGTAAGAAAAAAATACATATATTAATTTACATATGAATAATATATAGAGTATTTTACTCGGATTAATCGGTTAATAAAAGCAGTATTTGAATTAGCGACCGCATTCGAAATTTAAATTAAAATAAAAAATGAAAAATTTCAATGAATTTTTTCTATTCAATGTCACATTATATATTTTCTACCACATTACATATGATGTGAATTATAATTTAAAATATGAGCGCCACAGAATCGTTCCGCATAGTATGTATTTTACGGTATAATAAATCAGGCTATATTTAACCGATAATATATTTAGTATTGTCTTGCAATCCATTAATCGTTAGTGATTTGTTAGCATAAGACAGTATAGTGGCTTCACATAACCCATTTCATGAAAAAATCGATTCACTAAACTTCTCCTTCAATATATTTATCGATTCATAAACTGAATGGAATGGCTTACTCGCATAGGCATCTTTAACGAATTCCATTAACAGTAACTATGACTTAAGCATACTTTTTTGTGAAGAAACATGTACAAATTATGTCAATTGCGTAGTCTGCAATTTTAACACCGCAAACAAAAACATGTTTCGCAACTGAAGTTAAATTTATTTTTTGCCAACAATTGAGTTCAAATAATTCACGGTTATTTCAATGATATTATATACTCCATAATGGTATCAAATATAATGTTATATTGAAGAAAAAAAAACTCATTGAAATTATGTATATTCGTAATAAGCATTGATTATGATTAAAATTCACTTTTTCTAGTATTTCTTCTGTAATTTTTGCCCATTCTGCCCATTTGTTTTAATCAAAATTTTAACATTTAGCATTTTTTTGGTAAAAATTATTGACAAATCCAACTAAAACACTCTGCACATAAATAATTTGCTTATAAAATTTAATAATTTTTACCAATATATAATATTTGTAAACATTTATTAAAACTAAAATTCTATTATTTACTTTTTTATTTTAATTATTATATACAATATTTATATAACGAACCTGGTGATGATGGACCAGGACTATTACTTAGGCTATCAGATGATGGTAATTTTGGTAAAAGCACTTGTAATGAAGTTCTGGGATTTTTTTTTATATTATCATCATTCGCTGCATTAGACAATCGATTCATATTCAGTTTATGCGCATACATACATATATTTATAAACCAAAAAAAGTGTATGTGATTTTAAAGAAGATATAAACAGTGCGGTTATATATTAGAAATAGAAAAAAAGTAAATAAAATAAAAGATAAATTAATAAATAATATAAAACATATTTTATTTTTCTTAATTATTTTATAATTGTTTTAAAAATCAACTCAAATGTATCACTACAAATACAAGTAATACCAGCCAAATTGAAATACAATTTTACTCCGCAATAATTGAATATTTTTTAAACAGATGGAATATATAAAAATCGATATTATTTAGCTGAGGGTTTTTCTTTCTTTATACTTTATAGTATAATAAACTTTCATGAATTGAACCAGTCAACCCATCATATTGATTGTAATTAGAAATGATAAATTGTAATACAAGAACTGATTATATAGAAAATTTATCATAATTATGGCTCAAAAATAATGGAAACTGATATTAATAAAATGAATGTAAGTTTCAGAATACCTTGTTTATAAGTAGAAAAAGTAACACAATAGAAACCTACAGCGATTAAGTTAAGAATGAATTTTATAATTGAAATAAAATTTAAAAATTGCATTTATATCTGTGATCTTTTGGTTAGACCTTATAAAACGATAATAAAATAAAATTATATACTTTTATGTCGAACAAATTATAATAGACATTATTAGTATATTTATAAATTCAATAATTATCACATTTTTAATTACTTACACAAAAAAAAATATAACTAAAAACAAATAGATGTAAATATATAAAAATAAGTGCAGAAAAAACATCAATTAAAAATAAAATAGTTGCAGTAATTTTGCACAAGTGCAAAATATACAGTCTGCATACAATTTATTATTCGTTCACTTATATATTTAAAAAAAATATAAGATTTTTAATACGTGTTGTATGAATTGTACGAAATACGAATTTATTGAAATTGCACATAAACGATCTTTCAACAGTTTTGCAAATTACAAATTACCATTTTCAGAAATAATACCATTTCCTTAACTATTTCTTGTATCACATTCATACGTACGTACCCATTTTTTTGCTTCAATTAAATAACATAAATTATACAACATTTGAAATTAAAATTAGAATAATCAGTAATATTTTATAGCAGAAATTTAATGATACATATAATATATGAGTATCGGTCTATCATCATTTATTGAAAAATACTAAAAATATTGCAAAACACAAAGAAAATATAAAATCCAATATTACAGGTATTAAATAAAATGAATGAAGAGATAATCTAGAATTCACAATTACAATTAAATAATGAAAAAAGTTAGATTTGATGAAAGTCAGGCAATAAATATGATTTGACGATGATTATTAGTAAAAATTTAATATTAATTGAAACTGTTGATTTTGTAATTGCGGCTTAAGATACAATTTGAACGGATTATAAAATATAAGTTTGATCGCAATAAATTGTTATGTGTCTGTATATATAAATTTATTTAATTATTGATAGACATCATATATAATAACAAATAATAACAAATATTATTAATAAATTATGTTTTATAATTTTTAGATGATGTAATAAAATTAATTGGTGTTTGTTAATAATATATTTTTATTTTTTTTTTTTTTACTTTTCAACAAAATTGTATAGAATTGCATAATCTTTTCAAGTTTATTGTAAAAAAAAAAAAACTGACTACAGTTGCTGTGTTTCATTTATAAACATATAAAATTAATTGTTTGTCGTTCAGTAAAAAAGTAAAAAAATACTAAATATAATTATAACAAATAAAAATACAAATCATAGAAACTTACCCGAAAGTTTGCCACCAGGAGTTGGTGGTGTTCCAGCACCGGTTAATACTGCTGCTGATGAACTATTACCATTGTTAATTGAATCACGATTTGGTGAATTTGTTAACACCGTATTTGATGATAAATTCATAATTACTTTATTTATATTTTTTCTTTTTTTGTGTTATTTCTAAAATTTGAAAAAATCTTGATAACAGGAACAATTATAAACAATACATCCACATTTTCTTTTACGTTTTATATTCATATACCTTCATATATAAATCAATACAAAAAATGTTGGTAATAAATAACTTTTTTTTTTCTTGTGTAATGAAATCAAATTTATGAAAATATTTTAGGTTTCCTATTTTTTTTTTTTTTTGGCAAAAACACAATTAAAATATTTTTTCTATTTATTTATTTATGATCTCGTTTTCGTGCATCAAAATAAATACACGTAATACACTAATACACATAACAAAACACAAAGTGAAAAACAGAAGCCAGTCCCAGCTCCAGCTTCCAACAGTTTTAATAAAACAACGACACTACAGTAATAAAAGTAAACGACCACAAAAATTATAAAAACGTAACGTAATTTTGTAGAAACGCCCAAATATTCTTTTAAACTTTATTTTACTGCAATTGATTGTAAAAAATATTAATTTACATTTTGATCAATTATGTTTTATATAAAAATTGTTATGTCGTAAAACATGAAATGAAAGAACAATACAAGAAACCGATGTTTCCACGTCCCACGACCACGATCAATGAAATCAAATAAAATTGGTTTTAGTATATAAATTAAAAGACGCAATTTAAAAGGTTTTTGGTAAATTTGTATTTGATTGTTGTCTTAATAATACAAAAAACTGAACTATTAACAAAATCCTTGATTGATAAAAAATATTTCAAGAGTAGTTGTTTTTTTTTTATAACAAATGAAAAATACACATAAAATTATTAACAAATATACCATTTACAGTTTTACACAATGACAAAATGTAACATTTTTCTTTATTTTTTATAATTATTTTGGATGCAATTATTACTTTTTTATTTATATAACTTTTTGTTTTTTTTATTATAATTTTTAGAAATTTATAAATAAAACATTCTGCTTCTAAAGTGCTTGTGAGCTACATGTAAGTGAAGTGAGTGCAACCCGTCGTCGAGAAGCGAGAAAATGTGTACTAAAAAACGAAAACAGAAAACTTGACAGAATAGAGGTGACAGATGCGGTCAAATTATCGAAATTATCACTAGACCATTAAGTTAAGGTTTTTGTGAAAACGGTTGCGCTACTGTCATAGTCGTTTTTGTAAATGAAAAAAATTATTAAAATATAAAGGATAATGAAGACAAAATTCTTTCATTTTATATTAATAATTAGATTTTGTGTACACAAATTATTGAAATGATAAATAATAATTAACATTTTTTTGTATTTTTATTAATTTTCACCATTACTTTTCTAATATTATATTTGTTATTGTTTTGATTTTACCTTTTACTTTTTCACTAGTTTTCGAATTTCATTTTTTTTTTCATTTTGTCAAAATATGAGCAGAAAATCGATTCAAAATAACAACGGTTGGATGTTTGAAGCGATATAAATGAAAAGTTGGATTTGCATAATATAGGAAATGAAAATATCATAAGAACAGTATGGAAAATTAATCAAATATTATATGTAATTTTACTCCAAGCGTAGCTTACGGGTTTTACCAATTGTCCAAACATTCATTACAATAAAGTTGTTAAATTACACCGTATGGGAGTTATTAACAATTCACCATTCAATTATCGAAAAAGAGATACATTCTGCGGGCCATGGTCCATTATCTTTATTTGACTGAATGGATTATTATAACTAAGGTATAAAAAAAAATCTAAAAATTAATTATTTGAATATCATTTATTATTAATATACAAAATAATAATAATGAATAATAATTTGTTTTGTAATTTAATATTTAAATAAAAGATAAAAAAAAAGCTCAGCATTTTTATTTTTATTAACTATATTTATATTATTTTTTTTTTATTTAGTATATAATGTAATTTCGTAGTTAATAAAAATTGATAAAATTGATTAAATTCATAAAATTAATAATAAATAAAAGATTTGTTTATCCTGATAACGTTAATCATCAAAATCATTATCAGAATCATCAGAATTAAAACCGCCACGTATTGTTTTTTTATTTTGTTGCAATAAATTTTTCTGCTTTTTAACTTTATCAGGTGGTGTTAATAAATCTCCCTGAAATAATATTTAAAACAATTATTTTACAAAGTAGTTATATTATTAATATTTTCAAACGTTAGATGAATGGTAACAAAAGATATAAATTTGCTTTACAATAAAACTATACTTAAAATTTATAATGAAATGTATTAACCGAAATTGTAATCAATTGAAGATGACTGAAAGACATCAGAACTGTTCGTTATAAATAACAAGAAAAAAAAAGAAGAAATTTCTGGGTAAAATAAAAGTTGAAAGTAATACTGAAACTTATAGTAACATGAATTGCGTCGATAGAACTGATTATGTCAGGTTTGGTATATTTTAACATTTTTCCTCTCATAATAACAGAATGTAATAATTATGATGATGAATTAAAAGTAAAAATATTAAAATTACTTCAAAAATCATATTGAGCAGTGAATTTGAATCAAAATAATCTGAATTTATGAAATAAATAACAGTCACTGTTTGCGAACATTTCTATTAACTCACTTGCACTTTTATCTTTTATATATCTGCAAACTTTATCTCTAAAATGTACATATATTTGCATACCGCATTATTTCTAATTATATTATAATTGCCTCGATTATAGCATACTTATTTTAGTCGCATTATTTTGTAAGAATATTTGTTTAACATATCACGTCTAGAATATATCGATTACCGGATTACGGAATCATATTATATATATTATTATTATAACTATTATAAGGTACAATAAAGCGTTAATATAAGAATTATTTGATACTATGTCTGGAATAAGGATTAAATACATCCCTGATCAAAAAAACATATATCAAAAATGACTTAATACTTACATTATATTCAATAGAACCAGATTGTGCAATACGCCACTCCATCATAGCTGTACTAAAATCATCCTTATTGCCAAGATCTGTAAAACCAACAATAAAATCTTTTGTTTTACTATCTTTTATCAATGCAATCGTCGGTATAACTTGAATACGTAAACGTTGTGTTAAAAATGGACTTTTTTCAGCATTAACCTTACAAAAACGAGTTTCAATATGTTGTTTCGCTAAAATTTTTAAATGTTTATCAACAATTTTACAACGTTCTGTTGAATCACGATAAAAATGACAAACAATATTTGGTGATTTTTTGGATAATTCAAAAAATTCTTTTTCAGTTTCTAGTTCTTCATAATGTCCATGACCATTTTCTAACCATTCTCGTTTTTTCTTTGCAAATTGTTTTAATTCTTCAATACGTCTTTGTCTTAATACTTCCAAATCATCTGTGTCCATAGCATCAATTTTTTCAATTTGATCATCTAATTGCTTTTCCAACTGAGATGCAGCTGATACAATTGTCTGTTGTAAAATTTGTTCCATATTGAATTAACGATTGTTTTTTCTAGAAATTTGAAATATATAAAATGAAATGTATAGAAAGACTAAAAAATTTATAAAAATTAAAATTAAAATCAAAATTCAGAGCTGTTGATATTATTTTATTATTTTACAATTTTTTTATAATTACAAAAGGTGCGGTGTTTGCGCCTTGCGGTGTGTGCGTATAAATTCATGCGTGTATAGGTAGCACAAAACAATATGAAAATTTATTTGTAAATATGATTAATAAAAACTTCGATAATTATAAAAAAATTATTATACGCGTCAGAGAATGGATTAAAATTTTAGTATTCTATTATTATTACCTATTTAATAATTAATAATTTACTTGAAAGATTATTTTTAATTTCCGATTTTAATATTTGATAGTTTTTTGATTTTTAATTTTATACTTTTCGATTTAATATATTTACAATATTGTGAAGGCGAAATCATATGCTGTGTCTGTCTCTATCTTTGACTATTTACTTGCATTGCACGCCTTGATGAGAGTATGTGAGGAGAGAGAACCTTCTTAAACTTGACAGTTGACAATTCAATCGGTTTCTTTGCCGGCACCGGCTGCCTTTGTATTCGAGAGCAGCTGACTACATGAATGAAATTAAATGAATATAGTTTATGTTTATTGTTTATTATTTATTCTTTATTATTTATCCGATAATAAAATAAATTATTATTTAATATAGGTAATTGAGATATTGTAAATTTTAATTTATTTAATGATTTAACTGATTATTTATAACTTATTAGGTTCTATTAAATAAGATAACAGATCGTGTTCCCGCATATTGGTTCTCTTAAAAATTGTGTTATTCTTCACAAATAATCACTAAAATATTAACATTTTATTATTTTGTATTTATGTATTATTGACATTGTAATAGAAATTCGATTAAACATTTACTTTTCATTATATCTTTATCATCTTCTTCTATGTATTATAGCATCCATAATTAAAAAGCATTCAACTTTTTCAATTATTCAAATATCTTCTTCAAATTCTTCATTTGCAAAATATTCATATTTTAACAATTTCGGTGATTTTGTAGCAAATTGGATAAGTGATGATAGTCTATTAAATAATTTTGTGAATGAATATTATATTAATAATAATGTATTATGAATATTTTAATTCACAGAAAGATAAAATTGCAACCTATACGTACGACATTTGAATTGTGGTTAAAGCATTATTACCATGCAGTTTTGCATTGTGACAGTCTTCCGACGAGCCGCGTCGGAGCTCTACTATGTGATTTAAAATCGTGAATTAAATCGATAAAACATACAAGAGTATATATAAAAGTATAAAATAACAAAGAGAGAGTGAAAGAGTGGTGGGATTTAAAAACGGTTACGAATTAAACTAAACGAGTAAGAAAAAGTGAATTATATAGGTGCAGAAGAAAAAAGAACTAGGATAAAAAATATTAAAAAAAAAAAATTTAAATAGTTGAAAGAAAGAAAGAAAAAGCAAGGAGTTGCGTTTGCGTTACGTTTCGTGCGTTCGTTGTTTGCTAGTTGTTTGTACTTGAGTGATTTAAAAAATTAAAATAAATTAAATAAAAATTGTAATTAAACTATAAATTAGTAAAATTTGTTAGATAAATATTAATATAATAATATATTAATAATTGGTTTTTGTTTTGAGTGCATTAATTAATATTGAATAAAGAAAAACAAAGAGGTAAATATAAAAAATGCCAAAGTTATACAAAATTTCGTTATAAAATGGTTGCATGCATTTTTTTTTTTTTTTATGTGCTATTATGTATAAAAAAATGGGAGTCTTTTAAAACAAAAGAGTTGTTAATTTGGTTGATACCTGCTAAAAAGTATGAGAATTGGAATAATAAAAGAATTTTCCGGCCGGTTTTTCTATTTACCTATAATAAAAATATTTTAAATTTAGATTATTTTTTATTAACAATATTATATTTAACATTTTTTGAGGGAAAACTGTCAATATAAAACGCCAGCAAGTGCTTTTTTAAGGTAATTTTTTCTTTTTTCTTTTTCACTTGGTACCGTCTGGCTGGGGACCTGGTGAACTGGCTCATGCTCATTATAATATCACGAACAAAAATCAAATTAAAATTTGATTTTTTTTTTCTAGCCAATTTAAAAATAGTATTTCCAATTTTATTTTTGTTCTCTTATCATTGGAATTTACGTAGTATAACATTCTTAAACGATAATTAGAAAGAGCTTCGTTCTCAACATAATTATTTTGTATGTAGTATTGTGTTTTTGTGATGTGGTGGTCTATTTTAGTTACATGCGATGTACAAGATGTACAACAAAACAAATCAACACTTGTGTTTGTATTGTGTAGTGATTTATTTTGATGATATTACACAATTTTACACACTTTAGTTTTGATAAGAAATTATTTATTTATTTATTTATACTTTTATATACATTCGAAAAATATTTTAATAACCTAAAACCAAAGATAGTAGTACATAAATAAAACACACGCGCACACATACACACACATATTAAAGAAAATTTAAAAATGATTTTTTATTTCATTCACTGCATAAATTTCTTTCTGTATGAATACTGAATATGTGTGTTTTGTTACATATTGTAGTAAAATACAAATAATCAAAATAAATGCATTAGACAAAATTATTAGTTAGAAAATGCTTGCAATTTACTTTCTTTCTAATTTTGAATTTTCCAGTTTTACAAGAATATGTATCATTTTACAATAATTAAAATAATATCACTTACATTTGTGGAACTTGTTTTGCCCATTAAAATTATTTTATATAAATACCTGAAAAAAAAACCTTTATTGTTTTTACATTTGTTTATTTATATTTGAAATCACAAATATTTACACATTATAGTTAATTTAATTTATAAAAACTATATTTGTGTAAGGTAAAGTTTTATTACTAATTAAGGTTGACAGATTTTGTTTTGTTGGTTTTTTTAAATACATAAATGCAATTTTGCATAATTTAATTAAGCGATATTATAATACATGTATTCAATTTAATTAAAATACATTGAATATGTGTCCAGAAATATATTTCACTTTGATCTTTATAACTTTTTTATACATATTTCAAATGTCAATTTTTCAAAGTCACTTCTTGTTTTTTGTTATTTAAACCTGTGCAGTTTTACATTTTACAAATTAATTTGGATACAATTTATATTATTATTATTATAGTAATTCATAGTATGCAACACCTTTTTGACACCACCTTATCAGCATGAATATTTTGCTTTGGCTGTGATGGACCAGCTTCATCGGGTTATACCAAAGCTTTTATAGGCTAAGGATTCTCATAATAAATCATCTCCAGTCACAATTCGAAGCAGAAGAATTCATTCTTAGTTGTCATTATGGAGCAGCAATTCACATGTGATTTTTCAATTTCTGCACCTAATATATAAAATTTATAATATGTTGACTATGTCGGTGACCCCTTTTTTTGTAAAACATCGGTGTACTTATCAGTCTACCCTCTTGCATGGATCCATATTTAAATTTCGATTTTTCTTTCTTTTTTTTTTTGTTCAAATTTATCTTATTGTTCTTTGCAACATTTTAAAAACAATATTGAACATTTCCTGTATAACAAAACATAATATTACAGCAGCATAATGTTATAATTCAGTGAACATCGAATATAGGGAGTGGTCGTTTTATTTATATATATACTATTCTCATTTAGTTACCAAAATTATTAAAATTAGATGTAATATTTAATATAAATTCAATAAATATCTGTAACTAAACTAATAAAATAATGGTATAATAAAAATAAAAAAAAAAGTCATAAAATCTTTAACAACTGTTACACAATTATGTATAATCTAAATAAATATGTTTATTTAATTAATGAGTTCTTTAGATAAGAATTCTAAAAACATAACCATATGCTCATATAAAGATATAAATTTCATGGCATTTTTACTTGGAAAAAATATTGGCTGGTTTTTTTCCACTTATTATATTATACATGTAATTTTAAATTAATGTGTGTATTTACATTGTTTTGTAAACTCTGATATATAGAATTGTTTTTTTTTCAATAAGTTACATGTGATCATTGTGTTGTTGTTAAAAATTATAAAATTCAAAGTAATTGTTTTTATGTTAGTATATCATCAATTCAGTTTAATTGTATTGTAATTTGTAAATTGTGATTAATAGAGAAAATATGAAAATCGAAAATTTAATAAATCTTTAGTTGAACCAAAATGTGGTGCTCATTGATCATAAAATCAATCAATAACAATTTTTTTTTTAATATTTATATTTAAAACATTATGTTAACCAAATAATGAGTTGATGTGCAGCTTTTTTTTTATGTTTTACTTATACACGACAGCAAAACCACAATAATTCCTGTTTCATACAACCAATAACCATAAAAAATATGAAAAAGAATTAATAATATTCATGATATTATTATTGTGTGTATAGTTAATTTTTAGTTTAAAAAAAAAAAAAACCTTTTACAACCATTTTTTATGTGGTTGAGTCGACTTGGAGGCATGGAGAATTGTAAAACTTGAATATGTACATTGTACATAGTAATTTACATTAGTATATATATTTGGTGGCAGCATGTAGTATAGAAAAAATAAAAACAATTAATACAATACATTCTCATCATATATGCTGCAAGAAAACAAACAATAATAGATGCGTGTGTGTGTGTATCTATTTAAAAATATAATAATATAAATTATAAACATTAACAATAACAAAACAATTTCATCAGGGATGTATACAATTTCAATTTATTGTAAAGCAATTCAATGTTATTATATAACATAAAATACTATTTCTGATTTAACTTTATTTAATTCACAACCCTATTTATATGCGGATAACAAAATATGAAAATATGTATACAAATATTTTTTAAAGTGGTTGCTTGATAAAATTTATGTATGTTTTTGATACGAACATATATATAATCATCATCTCTTGACTAAAATTACAAATTTAAGAAATGTATACAGTAAAATAATATGTCGTTTTCAATATAAATGTGTATTTATATACAAATACTATATAACCATATACAAATAATATATACTTATACAATAATAATAATAATACAATAACTAATGTTTTAAAAAATAAATATATAAATAAAGTGATTATTATTATTATTATTATGAACGAAAATTACTTGTGTTGGTCCGTTAATATGTTTTATTTATATTTTATGCTCTTTCTTTGTGTTATAACATATATTTGAATGGTGTGTGGTGTCTATATTGAACGAAGAATTTATAGTGTATTGTAAAAAATATATATAAATTATTTAAACATATATATTTTTTCTATCGTTGTTTTTCTATATTTTTTGCTGTTGTGCTTGTGCTCTTGTGCTGTAAAAGGGAATTCATAGTAGAAAACATATTATTATTATATTCATTGAAAAACACATCACACAACATACATATATATGAACTCGTTAACAAAGTATCCATATAATCAAGGTCAAATATTTGTTATTTGTTCGATACTGGGTGTTTATTATTTTAAAATTACAGACAAATTTTACTGCTAAGAATTATATTAATAATTGTAGGTGTTGTATGATCGATCACGAATCATCTCAATAAACATACAATAGATAATTTAATGTCAATAGCTATTTGTTATCATCAACTCTAATATAATATTGTGGTGGCATCATGTAAAATAAAACTACTTAATGCATGGCATTATAACCCAGGTGCGATTTTAGCCTTCTCCAACTTGACCTATCCGCAGTCAATGTCTTCCGATCCCTAAGAATCTTTATATCACAGTTTACAGCAGTTAGTTAGTTTTTCCGGCACACACTTCTCCTCCATGCGTACTACGTGTCCAAGCCATCTTAATCTATTGATTTTGATTGTTTTGACAATATTTGATTGACCGTACAACTTGCCTAATTCAAAATTGTATCATCACCTCCAACCATTCTGTACTTTAACGCGACCAAATACGCCACGGATACCTTTCGTTCAAAAATCCGAAGTAATTTTTCTCGATTATGTGCCATGCACCAAGCCGCCGAATCATACGTTAATATTGAACGTATTAGTACTATATAAATGATTATCGCGCCATTACCATTTTTCTGATAATTTCACATATTTTGTATACAGTATAGAAGTTTAAGTCTCACAAATAGTGATTAGTTATAGCTTGTTAATTCCATTCCTGTGGTGTCATATTAAAAAAGAAGTGCCCCAACCGCATTATACAGCTCTCTATTACTTGCCCATAAATTAATGACACTCCTTGTCCAGATCGAAGGATTCAACAGATTCAATTTCCCTGTACTTTTGGAGTATTGGATCGTTATGTAATAGATTTAAAAGGTCTAATCATTCGTTGGAAAAGGATTTACAAAAGGGTAATATATCATTTAAAAAATTAATGAATTTAGAAAAAACTGTTGTAAATAATAAATGGGGAAATTGACTAAAAATAAAGTTTAATTTAGTCGCGAAATTTTTATAAAGAAAATACGTATCAATATTAGCGAAATATCAGTTTTACAAAGATTATCAATATTTTTTCAAGAGACTAATCGCTTGGTATATCTACTTATTCGTATATACATTATATAGCCGCACCTAAGGAAGGAGATTTCCAAAATGTAGCTGAACTCTGATTTTCCACCATCTCTCTATTAGAACCTACTCCTCCTACGGCTATAAAGACAGCTATATTCTTGTTCTGTTACAAATTACAACAAAACTCGAAATATAATTACATTATCAAGCACTTGAATTGCTTCATCATATAAATAATTAGAATAAAATATTAAGTTCCATATTAATATTTTTAAATTATCTATTTATTTATTTATTCAATATTTTGTTTATTAATTGGGTTTCCGTCATGTAGTACCGAATTTTATTGGTAATTAATTTCCGTCGATTAAATAAAAACAAATTATTTATTTATATTTATTTGTTTATTTAAAATAGAAAATAAACAGATTTGTTTATTGATTCATTTCATTTGATTGCATTTATTTTTTATTATACGTACTTTATTTTTTTTAGAAGTAAAACTAGGTACTTTATTTTCTTCACTGTTTATAATTTATATATAGTTATATATCAATCTATAGGCATTTATAGTTAGAGACTAGAATGAGTATGTGAAGAGATAGAAGAGAAAACTAGTTAATGTCGTTGACTTTCAAATTATTTTTGATATACAAAATACATTTACGTGTATTGATGTTCCTATGTTTTTTTTTATGTTGCCTATATTAAGTGACATTAACATAAATGAAAAATATTTTATTTAAATGTAAATTTGTATTTAACGTTTTAAGAGTTAAATTGTAATCTAATTTTTCAATTGTTACATAAATAAAATTTGTTCCATATGTTTTTTTTAGCACACTTACCATTTCAACATTTCATAATTTCGATATAAACAAAAAAAAAAAAAAAAAACCATTAAATAGTTGTTTGTATAAGTTAAAATTTTTCAACTAAATAACTTATCTTTTTATTTACTTTTTAGAATGAGCAGTCAACAAATGAAATCAAGTAAACTGACACTAATAACATCTGGTGGCCAATCTAAATCAAATGTTAAAAGCGATGTGGAAAAATCAACATCACAATCAAATGCGGAGCAATTAAAATTACAAAAGAATACTGGAACTACAAGTGCAGTATCTGGCCCGACAGCAACTGTTGGTATTACTACGACTTCAACTTTAGCTGTTGATGTTTCTATGAAATCAGCAAAATCTAAAACTGATAAAAAAAAAGAAAATGGTTTTGAAAATAAAGACGAAAATAATAAACAGACATCTGACAACGATGATAAAAATTCGAAATCTACAACAAATGGATCACACAACAAAAATGACGTGGTAAACGAAGATGATACAAAAGTGTTAAGAGAAAGTCCGCGCCATAGAGAATTGAAAGAAAGTGGCTCCAGTGTTGGTACGGCCGGTGCTAAGGAACGTGAAAGTCCACGTCAGCGTGAACAACGAGATCGTGAGGAACGTGAAAAAGAATTGAAAGACAATTCTGCTGTCGTAAATATTGTGCAGCTTGATGAGAAATCAATAAACAATGAAAATAAAGTAAAAGATGGTGTGACCGTTGGTACACGTGAGAGTGCACGTAAAAAAGAAGGGAAAGATGCAGTAGTGGCTACCGTTACAGTACCATTGCCGGCTGTTGTTGCTACCAACACCACTATCACCACAGGCACCACACCTGCTGTCGGCCCGAATAAGGAACAATCGAAAAGAGAAACATCAAAAATTGATTACAAATCAAAGGATACCAATCGAGAAAGTCCACGGCAAAAATTAACAAAAGATAATGATAAAGAAAAATCTTCAACTATTGTTGATAACACGAATAAATCAAAAGAAAACTTAACGCGTGAGAGCCCACGTCAAAAGGAAATTAAAGAGGCCAAAGAAAAAGAGGACGCACAACCAGACATTATAATAAGACCAGTAACACCTGATATCACCACATCAGTATCACAAAAATCTAAGATTACAAGATCGTCATCGGTTAAAAAAAATGAATCACAAAAAATGGAAACCGATGAAACAACAAAAGATATTCCAAAAATTTTAAAATATACAAAAGATTCACCATCAATGAGTGCTAAAACAACATCATATATGAAATCGACGCCGACGGTCGCCGCCGCATCATTGAATACAAATAATAATGATTCTTCAAATATTCAAAATCCAAATATTTTTGGTCATTTAAATACACAAATTAGTGAACCACCAAATACATCATCAACGCCAAATAATTTGTACTCAAATTACAGTTCAACAACACGTACAATTAGTGGACGTCGCAGTGTTCGTCCAATTGGTGATTTAACATTTTATCATCCAATACGTTCAGAATCATATCGTAAATTACCAAATGAATTTAATGATTCATATTCCAGCATAAATGCTACAGCTGGTTCAGAAATACCTAATGATAGTTTTCCATCAGCATCATTACGTAGTGCCGGTAATGCTGGTCAAACGCTTAAACGTTATTTGAAATCTGATGATTATGATTACAAGGACGATAACGATGATTCATCTTCATCTTCAAATATTATAATAACCACACCAAAAAAGCCACGCTTAGATTTTAGTGGTTTATTGGGATTTGTAGCAAGTCCAGTGACAAAATTACGAGCCAAATTACAACGAACTAAAATCCAAGGTAGCAGTACACCAAATGATTCTATTGCAGCAACAACAACAATAATACCAACACCTGTAGAAATACCAAATCCAACTGAAATCATTGACGCTACCGCCAACACCAACACAGAAGAATCAAATCAAGATGATGATATTAAAATTGAAACTGCAGATGAAAATAGTAGTACTGTTTCACGCATTGAATATGAAACCGATGCAATGTCTGTTGATGAAAATATTGAAAATGAAAATGATAATAATAAACATGATGATAATATTGTTGCTGATGACGATGATGATTACGTTAATATTGAAAAAGACACATTATTAAAGATGAAGCATGGTATAAATGAAAATGTTATTGATTCACAAGAAGAAATTGTTGTTTGTACGCAAGTGAAAAAGAATCGTTGCTCTATAATGTAAATGTATAATAATTTTTGTTTTAGTAAATTTAATTGAAAACAAATACTATATATACCTACCTAAATAAGTAAAATATACATTTTTAAACATTTAAGAATTGTATTTGCAATCCCATCCAATTGACGGAAATTTAAAAATTAATTAAGTAAAATAATAAGAACGACATTCATAATATTATTTCGAATTCATTATTTTGGATATAATAAATTAATAGATATTTGTTTTATTGTGTTTTAAAAAAAAAAAAAAATAAATAAATAAATAATTTTAGATTAAATGTAATTAGTGATATTCAGTTCAGACTCTTTTTTTTTTTTTTGTGTATGTGCGCATGAGGCTTTCGATTATACAATATATAATGAATAATAATCTAGAAATCTAGATTCTAGATTAAAATTAAACAAAAATTTTGTTTGATATAATTGATGTATTATAATTTTTAATTTTATAATTTTTTCAATTTCACAAAATTCATAATATTAATATAAAAATACATCTTCATTTTATAATTTTAATAATAAATATTAAAAATTCGTTTCAAAACAAAATCGGAAAAATATTAGTTTTAAGAATTCTAAGAAAACAATAGTTTTATTATTTTTTCGTTTATTATTAATATAGTATTAAATTTGAAAAGCAAAAAAAATAATATAAAATAAAATATGTATGTTTAATTATTTCAATGTAATATTTTTTACTTTTACTTTAAATAAAAAGACATTTACTCCAATTAGGTAATTTAGTTTGTTGTATTGTAATTACTAATTATACATATAATAGTAAATACACATCTCTGGCAAAACCACCAAAATCAATGATAGATCAACTACAATTCCAATAAAATATACAGTCGAAGTAAAATATATACAATCTATCACGTTTTAAGACGTATAAAGTTAAAAAGTAATTAGTATAGCTATGGCTGTTAGAAAAACATGAATTAAGATGCAATTATATATTACTATAATTTTATATATGTGAATATTGAATCACATCCAACCGAATAATAATGAATGATAATAAATGTAAATATAATATTGTAAGTAATCTCTGGTCACTGTTTTGCATATTTATAAAAAAAAACTATATGGAGATCGCAGTGCAGGCAGTAATAGTGAGAATTAAATTTTGTATATATTGTCGTTCAACAAAGGCTGAAATGTATTCCAAATTCTACATAAATATTAGTATGGGAATATTTTGATATGATAATATACAATTAAACAATAAATAAATAATATCAGTTTAAAATTAACTATTACAATAAAATCATACCAATAGAGATGGAGAAATATTTTACGAATTTTTTCAGCTGCTTATTTAGTGTTCAGTGATTCTGTTTCGTATCTTCAATGTTTGTTTAACTTTTATAGTATTAAAATATATAAACAATAAATTTATCGTTTATATTAGGATTTTCCGTTATCAAAATTGTAAAATAATTTATAATAATCACATAGTTGTATTCCGAATTATTTTACGATACAGACCACAACAATTTAAGTTAGTGAAATTTGGTTGTAAGTGAGTATTGAAACATTAGGTTAAAGTTTAAAAATTACAATTTTATTAATAGAAAATTATTTATTAGTTAAAGTAAAATACAAAAAAATAATCTAATTTCTAAAATTATTTATATTTTCAACTAATGCATCTAATTTTGTAATAGAAATATCTAAATTATTATTTATTTCATAAAAAGATTTTTGAAATTCTTCAACTGGACATTCATATTTTAAAGTATCTGTATCTTTTTTTAATTTACATAAAATTGCCATTGTATTTTGTGTAAATGCATTATAAATTTTTACTGTTGATGCATTCATTGGAATATTAGAAATTATATTTATTTCATGTATTAAACGATTTGTTGATGCCAAAATTTTTGTAATTGAATCATTGTTTTCAATGATCATATTTTGTGTTTGTTCAATTAAATCATTTATATTTATGTCTCCAATTTCAGTCATTTGAACGGACAATTATTTCTGAAAGTAATTTGTTTAATAAAATGATTATTGTGTCATGTGTGTTATATAATAAGATCTTGGTTATAGCTATATACGAGGAGGGACACAACTAATAATAAAACAATTTTAATTTGTTATATTCTGTATTTTATATTTTTGTATTTATTATATTTTATTTAGTGTTCTATATTCATTCATTTGAATAATTTTTTATTTGGGATATCAAACCCAAATAAAAATTACTTAATTTAGATGTGTAATCGGCACGTCAATATAATACTCGTTTTTATTTAATATGTAATATAAATCATCCCACTTACAATTATATTAGAAAAATTCAACAAAATAATGTAATAAACAAATTTTAAATTATTTTTATTAGTTTTGTCCTTTATGGATCCTGATAACAGTTCCTTCCTTATGCTATAATCAACATTTTATATAATATATATTTTATTTATTTTACAAGTACGGAAGAACTTACAATTAACTTAAAAGTAATATTTGGCTTTGGCTTGTTGCGTTATATTTTAAATTCTTAGAATTTAGTGCGTTTGCTTTGGCCGCTTGGTAATTGTGAAATCGATGGTTTTTGGTATAAGCCTTGCTTTTTTTTGAATTTTCGATATCGCAAATCCAAAATTTAAAATTCAAAGGACAACAGAACGATGAAATTGCCTGACCAAAATTCAACCATCAACTACGAAAACAAGATCACTAGAACTATTTAAGAAAAAAAAGGACAAACAATAACAAACCGCCGCTTAATTTAAAAAAAAAATGACATATGACGTTTCTAGCAGTAGTTCTTTTTTTGTTTGCAGCCATTTTCCTTGGAACGTGTTCATTACATCGATGTATTAGTACGTCGATGGTTCATGACATGGAAATTGTGTTCATAATAATAATTAAATTACCATTGCAAAAATCTGAAGAAAGAAAAAATACAAGTAAAATGAATAATAAAGAAATTTGTAACAAAATAAAAATTATCGATAAAATTTCATCAAAATAAAAATTATCGATAAAATTTCATCAAAATTTTATAGAATTTTTTTTTGTTCCAATATTTTTTTCCCTTTAAAATCAACGTACAAAAATTTGTATCGAGAATATTTTTTCTCATTCTTTCTCTTACTTTATTAAGAAATGTTACAATAGTTAACACACTTCTTTTTGTTTTGAAAAATGTTCCATCATATGGATATGCACTATAAAGTAGAATCAAACTGACTCTGGGACTGAATCAACCCAAAACAATGCAAAACACAATATTAATCCTTAGGACTCACACACGAATCACATTAGAAATTATCAAAAACTCTAGTTCAATCACAACCATCGATCACAAAGTGAAAATGTGATTTGATAAGCTCAAGTCATCCTCACTGAAGAAGATCATCCATTAGCGCTACCAATTTTTCTATGGAATCTGTAACTGCAATTCATATAACTAATGATAATTCAAAGATGATTGATGATTTAATTGAAGTAATGATGAGAATAATTAATATTGAATTTTAAAAAATAAAACGAACAGTTTTAACTCTGTATAGAAAATGTAAATATTTATTTGTTTTTAATTTTTTTTTCTACAGAAATATAATTTAACAAACAAAAAATGTTAACATTTGTATTTATTGCATTTTATTAAATTTATACAATCGATGAAATGACGACAATGATGTTGATCCATATAAAATTGTAATTTACGATAATTACTATTATTATTATTACTCGTTGTTGATTGTTGACCATTTGTTATTGTATTTAAAATTTTATCTTTACTATTTTTATTCGATGTTGGTAATTGTTGATCACTTAATTCTTGAACATATTGAAGTACACGTCCGTATTGAAACTATATATAAATAATAATATAGACATTTAATTTATAAGTAAAATTATAAATGTATGAAAAAGAAAAAGTTCTTTTTACCCTTTCCGATTCTTTATCATTAACATCTTTTATTAATAAAATATTTAAATTCATTAATGTATTATCGCCTTCATCAATTGTAACCTTTATTTTATCAACATCAACAAGTTCAATAACTTCATCACGTTCAATAGATATTATTACGAAAAATTTGAATGTTAATATAATAATAACATTATTTAATTCATTATTTTTTCTTGCATTAATAAATATTGCTAATGTAGAAAAAATTATTTCATTTATTAATGAAAATATTTTCCATGTAATTTTCTCCGGACAAGGACCCAGTGTAAAATTTCTTGGTATTGATGATTTTCGTGCAATTGGCATTGTATTAAAACCGACTGTATGAAGCATGCCTTGACCAGTTAATGCAACTAATTCGGCGGCACCACTAATTGGTTTTGCCACGACACCAACTAAACCTTTACCGAAACCAGTGACTACTCCAACGGAACTACGTGCTTCTAATGTGTGTCGAGCGATACCACCAACAGCACCTAATAAATTCATACCAAAACCTGTTAAACCTTGGGCAAATCCATGTGTTATACCTTGTGGACGTAAACGGCGTAATGCTTCAGTTCTTTCTAAATGTTCTTCGTCTAATGTTAAACGATCTAAATTTCTTGAAACCGATGCTAAAAATTTTGTTACTGAATTTACAGTACCGGCAGTAATATTTCGTAACAGTGATGCTGAACCATGTGTTATGCCAACAATAAAACCCCATGGACCGCGTAATAAACCTTGTACAGGCATGGACACAAAATCACGTAAACCAGTTGATAATGAACGTGCCAAACCACTTGGACTATATATATATAATATTAATATATAATTAAAAATAAAATGATAATTATTAGAATTATTTTATGAATATTATTTATATAAATTTGTAAAAATTATGTTTACCTTCCTAATATTTCCAATGAACCAAGAACCCAACCAGCACCAAATATTGCACCTGAAACATAGTGCATACCAACATTATGACCAAATTTCATTGGTATTGTATAAATATTTCTTCGTTCATATAATGTAAAATTTAATGGGCTATGATCTAGTGCTAAATACATTCTGTAAATGTTTCGGATGAGTTAAACATAATTTCAATCTCCATTCCCAATATAAATATAATGATTTTTTTATTATTTTACTTACCTTATACTAGTATGAGCCGAAAATAATACCGATAATGGTTCAATTTTAATGGCATTTAATTTAAATGGTTCTGATAAACCAAATGAATGTATAATAACATCTTGTGGCATTAATAATTCATGATTTTCTAAATATACGCGTTCACATTTATTCTCTGGACGATATATTAAATTTATATTTCCAATCATATAATCTAATAATATATTAATACATGTATCTTCAACATAAGCACGTAGTGGTTGTATGTTACAATTAATTGATTCCGGTGAAAATTGTGATTCATTATAAAATTGAACATTCATTAGAAATAATGCTGATTTTATTAAATTTTTACGTAATGAAGTAATTTCATATGGTGGTACATTTTTATTATTACATTTTTTATAATTTTGTGATGAATTTTCAGCACATAAAATTACAGGAAAATCAAATTGTCCAGTTGAATATAATTGATTATCAATTTGTAAATTATCAAAACCAAATTCTAAATGATTTTGCTGTAAGAAAAAAAAAAAAAAACAAAAATTGAGATTCTACTTAAATCCTTGTATTTAAAAATTAATAAAAATTATTTTCAGTTATTATGTTGAAACTTTACCTTTCCATTATAATAACAAAATACATCATCAAAATATATTGCAATTAAATCAGTTTTCATATAATTTTTAATTGGATCGTCCATAAAAAAATTTATATTTATTTCATTAAAATAAAAGTTACAAATGTAATTTTTTGTTGAATTTATTGGAGCATTTTTGATATCGTGATCTATAAATATAAAAAAAGAAGAATATAAATTGAATCCCATTAGGTGTTAATGGCTAAACTAAATGAATGAACACAGAATGATTTAATTATATTTAATAAAAAAAAAAATATTTTTCAATCATTAATTTTTTTGTCTTTACTGCAAATATTTAACATTATAAAATCCTCAGATTCAAAACACCAGCATCAAAATAAAAATCACTAAAGCAAAACTATCAGAAGCGAAAATAATTGATGCAATCCTCAAAACCAAAAGAAACATTTAATTATTTAATATAAATTCTCACATGTTACAATTGTAAAAAGACAATCATCTGAAACTATATAACAGTTTAAGAATATTCAAAGTAAGATCGTTAGGCCTTGATGCCGATATATTATTAATTTTTTTACTTTATTTATATTTTTTATGCAAGATATATTGATTATATAAAAATATTGTATTTACCTGACTTATTTTCTATTGGAAGACTTCTATTGTAATTTAATGGCAGTGATCGATAGTCATCTGTTTTACTAGCATTAACTTTATCACATGTTAATGGTTTTTTTGTTGCATCCACATCTTCTTTATCGTAAGATTTTTCAAATGAATGTAATGATGATGATGATGATGATGATGATGATGGTGTGGTTGGATGTTGTAATTTTGTGCGTATGTCTTTTACATTAAATTCCATTTTCTATATAGCATTAAAAACAAAAAATGATTGACAACAAATTAAAATATTTGATTTTTAAATAATAAAATGTGCAATTTCTTCAACTTACATAATTAATATCATCTATAATAATTTTAATAATTTTTCTATCACTAATTACATAAATTTTAATATCTCCGTACAATGGTAAATCTAATAAAAATTCTATAGATTCAAAAATTTCAATTGGCATTGACCATTGAATATTATTATTATTATTATTATTATTACTATTGTCATTTATTGCTTCTGAAAATATGATACGAGTGGTTAAAACTAGAATATTAATAATATACGGAAAATATTTAGCTAAATTATAAAATTAAATTTGTGTTACTTAAAGCAAATATAATTCCAACATTATGATCTAATTTTTCTGGATATTCAAAATTAATACTGGGCGGTGTAAAATATATACATTTTAGTGACGGTACATTATGTACATAATTAAATTGTTCTTCACCAATTGTTTTTAATGGATTAGCTGGTTTTGTTGTTCCAATATATTTTGATTCAGCTACATATAAATTTAATGATGTTTTATTATTTATTTCTAATATCGGAGATGAATCATTAAATATCGAAATATAATGTTGTCCTTGATGTTCAATAATTGATATTGCTAAAGGAATCTATGAAAAAATTAAATTGTTAACATATATTTTAATTAATTTTTTTAACCTCCTACAAATTAATTTTTACTCACGTAAACATTATCATTATTTAATATACTGAAAGAAAATCGTCCTATTGTTTTATTTAATAATATTGGAATGGAAAAATCATTATCTAATATTCTTATAATTATAAAATAATCGAATAATAATTTATGTTTAACTTTATAGTTTTTATATTGTTTGGATATATTTGAAAATAAACTAATACCAATTCCTTTATAACTATGTAGAAAGAAATAAGAGAAAAAAAATTTATATTATTAATTATTTAATTAATTATAATTTTAATTAAATGTTTTACTTATTTGAAATCTGTTTAATTGTATTAATAGGAACATCAAATATACCAATTTCATTGCTATCATGAATTGGTGGTTGTAATTGTTCTTTTTCTTTCGGTAATATACAAAACGACCAAATTTTTAAATTTATATTTGTAAAATTACATATAACAAAAAATGACGATAAAATAAATACACGAACACCGTTTTCATTCAATGAATTCAATATCATTTTACATAACCCATAATTACTTAAAACTTCTACAATTAATGGTCCCTCATCTGGCACCGTATAATATTGTATTGACTTTTCTTTTGGTTTTGAATTATTTAAATATAAACCATTTGTACATATCCAATTATTTTTAACATTTAATGCTATTTGAAATGATTGCTGAGAATAAAAATGAGTAAATAATAAACAAGTTTTGTAAATATACGATGTGTATGTATGCAAGTAATGCAAAGGATATATTTAAAGTAACGCTTACCGAAATCATAAATGGCATACCAATATTATTAGATGGAATTAAACATTCCTTATTTTCAATTGAATCGATAATTTTAATATCCGTTCCACATGAATTAATAAATAAACACCATGGTGAAATATTTAACATTAAAGAACATGAAAGATTTTGACTTGGTGCAAATTTATAAATTGGTATTATGTTATCGTCATGTTCTTTGGTGTTTCGAAAACAACGTAACTAAATATAAAAAATTAAATTTTATTATTAAAATGCATATATAAATTCAATTTTTATTTTAACATTAATATAAAAATATAAAAACCTCTTCATCTCTGGCACATGGCCAATTAATTTCATTTGTTTTATCTAATTCTTCAATAATTTTATCAATATCTGTATATTCCTTAGGGATGTTAAAGAAATTATTTTTATCAATAATTTTATATGATAACAATGCTGTACGTTTATCTTCACCATGCAGTGAATTAAAGCTGTTATAATAGAAATTTAAAAATTAATTTTATTTTGTCAATTTTATTAATTTATATACGAGTAATAATTATACTTTATGGGAAATGTTAATGCATGTTCAGTTTCGTGTGTTCCAGCTATTTTTAATTCAATATTTTCACCTCTACCATTTAATGCATAATTTTGTTTACATGATTCTTCATAAACTATTGTATTTATTGGTAATAATGATTTTATCATAAATAGTGGCCAAATAATTATTAAAATACGTTGTGGTTTAAAATCAATGTAACGTACATCAACTATATCTTCACGAATTACACGTACCCAAAAACTAATATAATCTTGTTCGGATGACATTGTTGGTACTATTTATAAATTGTAATATTTATTAAAATATTTACAAATTTATAATTAATTTAATAATTTATAAAATTGTATACCTTTTACCAACCATGGTGTATTTGTTGAATTTTTTTGTAAAGGAATTTCACCAGACCAACCCTTTTTCTCTGGACCACATAAACGTAATCTAAATAATAATAATAATAATAATAATAATTAAAAAATTAACAAAATTAAATGTAAAATATTTACAAAGAATTAATTTCTTGATAGATAATGGGTAATGTAAGAATTAGTGTGTCGAACAATTAAAATGAATACCAATCAAGAAGACCCTAATGAATCTCTTATACGTGATGTAAATGGAAAATAATTACTTTTAACTACTATTATTGCGAATTTAAAGTTACACGTAAATAATAACAATTATGATTTCTTAACTATAAATTTAGTTAAAAATTGTACACTTACTTTATACATTGAAGTAATGTATTTTCACAGCCAGTAAAAACTGATATAGAATTTCCATTACCATTTAATTCAAAATCTGCAATAATATTATGTGCGCTATCAATTGCTGTATCTTGTTCCTGTTTTATAGTTAAATCTTTTAATTGTATACGTAAAGAATTTGTAATCATACTTTTAAATTCTATTTGTCCTTTAATTGTTATTTTACGTTGTGTTGTTGATATATCATCAATGTTTATATAAAATAATTTATTATCTAATATTCTTATATTTTCGGTAGTATTACCGACACCAATTTGAATTGGTTCTGATGGTAACCAATTATTTGTTTTTATTGCAAATGTTAATTTTTGTTCTAATTTATCGGAACGAAATGCATAAAAACAACATTCTTTAGATTGTAGAACAATTTTTTCATCACTTTTATATTGGCCAAATTCAAATGGTATTGTTGTTGCATTACAAATTACAAAACGTGTTACAATTATTGTGTGTACAGGTTCAACAGAAGATTGTAACTGTTTATTGTCCAATATTTGTCGCCATAATTGTTCCGAAACACATATTGTATGACCAATCGAAGGTCCATAATTTAAATGAAAATTATCACCGCAAATATTTAACATTGTATCATTTTCACATAATTCAATCGCACATTTAAGTAATACTGTATCAATAAATGGTTGCATATTTAAATAACAGTAATCTAATACACTAATATTTAGAAATAATTCAATATTTAACAATATATTCATATCTGGATAAATATTCGCATGTGTTTTTAATCCACTGCAATTAATGTGCATAAAACTTTGTGTATCATTTATATCACCAGAATGTTTATAATTATTTAAAATTTTTGGCATTTTATAATTGTCAGGCATATTTAAAAATTCAATATCATTTTTCAATGTAATTGCTAAATGGGATATATTTAAAACAGCCTGTACATTTGGTATTAATTTTGTATTAAAACGTGAATCAATACGTATACAACCAACCAATGCTTTGGGATGTAAATTAAATAAACGATTTATATTATTATCGCTATCATTAACATATGCATCATATGCAATTTTTGGCAATGCTGATTTTCTTAATCGATTGCGTTTTTCAAATGAATTTTTACCATCAACGTTAATATTTCGATCTTCAGCATCATCATCATCATGATCATTATCACTTGTTGATGATGACGACGATGAACTTGATGATGAATCGTCTTGAAAATATTTTCCATCAAATGATATAATTGGTTGTATCATTTTTATACGCCATATTTCTGCAGTAATTTTTATATTTTGTTTTAATTCTAAAGATTGTGAATCATTTTCTGATAAATTAAAATCGCTGAATGGTAAAAAAGATGAATGTGGTTCAGAATAATATTCAATTTTACAATTTATATTATTGTTAGATGTCTAAGAAAAAATTGGAAAGAAGTAGTAATTTTTTTTCAATAATTTAAATATATATAAAAACTAATATACTAGATAGAAATCCATTAATAATGAAGATATGGCTTTCTACTTTTGCTTCATTTTTAAAAATTAAATTCCCTTACTTACATAAAGTGGAACAGGTAATATATGAACATAATGTAATGCTCTGGGTTGTGGATAACGCCAACATATAATTCCTCCATCTGTTGTTAATATTTGAATTTGATATGGTAAAGGTAAATTATCTTCTTTAGAAGATTCAATAAATTGGAATGCACCAGCTCTGAAAATGAATTGTTTATTTTTATTGTAAAATAATAATATCGCTAGAGTCTTTAATTATTTTACCTTAAATCATCTTGATAAATTTCTTCAATAAATTTTTCCTCTGTTTGATTACATTTTGGTGTTATTATTTGTATTAAATTGTCATTATTAATATTTGTATTAGAATTTATAAAATTCATATTATTATTTATATTATTATTATTATTATTATTATTATTATTATTATTATTATTATTATTATTATTATTATTATTATTATTAATGCATTTTATAAAATCATTTTGTATAAATAATACATTTTCAATATTTTTTGGCCCTAATTGTATTTCAATACAATCGGATATTATTTTAAATAATAATAATGGATTTTTTTGCCAATATTCTTGTATTAAATGACCATTGATTGTAACAGTTGTTGGATTTAATAGAAATTGTTGTCCATTTAATGTTGATACTATTAATGAATTTAGTGTAGACTTAAATGTTAATTTTTCGGGATGTTCTGATATTGTAATATTTGTTAAACATTTTAAAAATGAAAATGATAAAACACTGTTTGTCGAAGATGCTACAGCTGATGATGTAGATAATTTTAGTTCAGTTGAATTTATTTGAAAATCAATTTTATTTGAATTAAATAATAAATTTTTAATTATTTTAATTTTACTATTTGTTAAAATAATCGGTTTTTTTGACTTTACACTTTCTGTTTTAATAATATCATTTAATAGATTTTGTAATGAAAATAATTTTTCAATAGATTTTGGTGTTACATTTAATATAATTGGTTTATGTACATGAAATTCTAAATGTTTATCTTGTATTGGCGTTATATATTCTTTAAATTTTAATAATGATGGTGGTATACCAAAATTATCTAATTCACCTTTATTTGTATAAAATAATTCATCATTAAATTCATTTTCAATTATTATATCATTTGATGATGATGATGCATTTCCTAATTTTATATTCATATTATATAGTGATAATTGTGTTGTTTTATCAATAACACTTTGCGATATTAATAAATTTGGTTGATAAAATGTACATGTAATTAATGGATTTTTTAAATTTTGTTGTTGAATAACAGTATTTGTGGTATCCGTATTATCTGCATTATTATTATCATTATTATTATTAATAATGTTATTAACATCATTATTGAGCTCCTGAAAAATTAATTTAATATTGATTAAATATGTTTTAAAAAAGTTTATGAAATTTTTACTTAAATATGAATTTGGACGAAGGATGGAAAAAAATGATCTACTTTCCTTAAATTCAGTTTTTCTTTAAGTAAATATTTAATATTATATTTATTTAGGATAGTTTCAATAGAATATTAAATTTATAGTGTAATGTGATAAATAAAATATTAAAAAATATTAATCTTACCGTTGCCACAGATTTTTCACGTTTTTGATATAATTTTAAACAAAAAACACCGCCAACAAATGACATTAAAAAAGGTATTATTTTTGAATCTTCTTTTGAACGTAATGAAGTTTTACTATTATTGTTATTATTATTATTATTGTTATTAATTTTATGTTCTTTTGAACGAAATGATTCAAAACCAGAATCAGTTAATTGATTGTCTAAACTACAATTTTTGTCTATAGTTGTATTTCTTGTTTTAATATGATGATGATCAATTTTCTCTTTAAATATATTATTTGAAGCAGAATTTTTTAATTCTTTAAATGATTTTTTATGTACCACAGTATTATTTATTTCATTTGTTGATTTTGTTGAACTATATATAAAAAAGTTTATATTTATTAATTTGCATATACATTTTATAGCTATATAATGAAATATTACTTAATTAAAACTTGATTGAAATCATTGCAAATATTATACAATAAAGTAATTTCATGTATACTTAATGTCATCGTTAGATCTGTTAAACAATTAATTTCTAATCCTTGCCCACAAACTAAAACATTTTTAAATATAATACATGGTGCATATATTATTGATAAATTAAAATCTTTAAATATTGTATTAATTTCAATGGGTGATGTTTTTGTTAAATTATTCCATTCAAATGCTGGATTTTCATTATATGAATCAGAATTTATCTGAAAAGAAATAGTATAATAATTGATTGTATCATCTTATATAGATAAACAAAATTATACTAATAATGTAATTTACATTTGGATGAACAATATATTGTAAAATTTCATTCCAATTACCACTACAAATTGATATATTTTGAAATACAATTTCATATTGTCTATCTTCAATTTTAGACCCGGGTACATGTAATAATCGAAGTTGTTCAGCTTTTGTATAAATATCACCACGTATTGGTATACGATTTAATGGATTTTCTACCGTTGGAAATATTTCTATTGAATTAATCTATAAATTATATAAATGTTAATTATGAATTACGTACTACATATTATGGTTAAATTAAATTATAAAATAAAATTAATTTAGTTACCTTAAAAATTAAAACATTACATACATCATTATCGTTTAACATTGGTATAAATACACGAATACCTTTACTTTGAAAATATATTAATGGTAAATCAGAAACACTTAATACTGATGATTTTACTGTTTGATTATCATCCAATGGTTTCGTTGCAGTATTTTGAGAAAATATTGTAAATATTGGTAAAAATGTATATAACATTAATAAATCTAATTTAATATCAATCGTTTGCATATGCAACATTATTTCAGTTAACGTAAAGTTTAAATTTGGATTACGTTTCTTTTTTATTGTACCCCATTTATTATGTACATTATTTGTTAACGCTCTTGTTATTGTTAATTCTAAAAATGTATCTTGTAAATTATTACTACAATTATTATTAACATCCGGACGGGCTACTAATCCTAACACCTCAGTATTTTGCCATTTTAATGTATTCAAATCTTTAACTTTACATATACCACTTATTGAACCAACTTTTGTTTTAATTTTCATATAAACATTTTGTTTATCTAAACTTGTTATAATATCCTCAAATTCAATTATGAATTTATGTTTTTCCTGTGATTTCCAGCCATATAAATTTATTGTACATTTTGTTAATGTCCACTGTAACCAAATTGCAATTTTTGTAGAAATTTCTTCATCTTTTTCTAAAGTAGTTAAGAAAAAAATTTATGAGTTCAATTTTTTTGTAATACACACACATTAATTTTAATTTAATCATCATATTACCACTTCCTAAAATTGTATCTTCACTTGAATTATCACTATGTGATGTTGTACCAAAAAACTCTTTTAAATTTGTATGATAATTCGGACTTGGTGATCTTTCCGATATTTCTAAATTTGGTTTTTCAATTAGGTCAGTCGACGGTTTTGCAAATAATGATAAAATTGTCATTGTTGAAGTGTAAATAAATGGTAACTGAAAATGTAATATTATTAATTATTTTTAAATTTAGTGGTAAAATCTACAAAATTGTAGCTAAAAAATTAAAAAAGAATTACTTGTTCTTCACATAAATTTATTTCAATTGGGCCGGTATCCAAATGAAATACATATGAATAATCATAATTTTTATTTTTATCACTCTTTTGTGATGAAATAGCTATTGTTATATCAGTTTTATTTGGTGTTATAAATAAATATTCATTTTGATTTTGTATAGTTTTACATGTAAATTGTGATAATGTTATATTCCATGGAAATGTTGGTTTTTCTTTGGTCCATATAGTTTCCGATAATTTTATTGGATATGTTTCATCAAATTGAATTAAATTACCTTTTATGTGTGATGATTTTATTGTACACAATGGTGTTCTATTAATAGTTAAAATTAAAATTAATCAAAATATATATATATATATAAATAAAATGTTACAGTGGATACTTTACTTTAAAATGATATAATTTAAATTTGTTGTATTTTTAATAATATCCACTATATGTTTCGTCTCAATAGTTTCTGATAAATTAAATAAATTTTTATCTGGATAATATATTGTAAATGATTTAATGTCAATTTGTAATAATAAACATTCAATAATTGTTCGCCTTAAAATACATTAAAATTTTAAACTTATTATAAATAATACTATTAAAAATTAAATTTTCCGCATAAAACAAGGATCAATTTTCGTTTGAAATTGATAATATCGTTTCAATGTGAAATTTTTGTATTAAATAGAAAACAAATAAATACTTTACATATTAAATTTATCAAAAAATGATGGATTTTCATTTAAATTTCCAATACTCTTTTGTTCATATCGATTATTGACAAATGTAATTGTTGCTGTTGGTTCTGAACTAGAATGTACCGATTCAATTTGATTATTTGATTTTTTCGATGTTGATATAAGTGTATGTTTTGATGTTCTTTTGTATAACTTTTTAATGGAATCAACATTATCAATATCTAAAATAAATTTTCTTACTTAATAGTTAAAAATAAAATAAATTAAATAAAAATAAAATGCGATTACCTAAAGTAGTTTTGGTTAATTTCATTTCATACATAAAAAATTCAAGTAATAATGGATCAAAATTTCCAATTAGTTCATTTATTGAAAATGAAAATATTGGTGAGTATAATATTTCATCGGAATTTTTCGGTAATTGTAATGTAAATCGTAAAATTGAATCTGTTGTTATATTAGTTGTTGTAATCGTTTCACAACCACCAGATAAAATTAGAATTTTTTTTAATTTATTTAATTTATATTGTTCGGGACGATAACAATAACATAAAATTGTTTGTAATGTTCCTGATATTAAAATGACATCGTTTCGCGTTTGTAAAAATGTTATCATAAATTTATTAAAATTAAAATTTAACGTGCATAATTTATTATCATTTATATCATAAAATAATGATGATTCAATTATATTATTTAATTTATTTAATAGTTGTCGATTATGTTGTTTATTATATTTTTGTTGATTTAAATGTTGCATCATTGATTCGATAAATATTTGTAAAAAAATTAATTGTGATTTATTAAAATTTAAATAAATTCTATTTATTGAAAAATTTAATTGATGTTTTAATATATTATTACTATTTAACCATAATTCCGGTTGTAATAAATTTTCAAACATAACTTTCATTAATGACATTTTTATTAATTCTTTTTTCTCATTCATATTTATCAAATTCAATGAAATATTCGAAATATCAATATTATACTTTGTATAACAATAATCGACTAACATTTTAGGTGGGTCGGGTAATTGACAAGTTGTATGTACTAAACGATTCGGATAAAATGGATCTTTTATAATTACATTTAAACGATCCAATTCAATTGATATAATTGGATTCATTTTTTTCTTTAAATTTTCTTTATCATTGTTATTATTATTATTATTATTATAATTATCAATTATATAAAATTCTAATACTGGTTTTATAATACAAAATTCATAAATTCTAATTGGAATGTCTGCCATTAAGGCATCATAATCTTCTGTTGCTGGTGGACTCAGTTGTGCTACAGTTAATGGTAATTTTTCTTGTACATATGGTGCGTAATCATATTGATTATAATATTCCAATAATATTGTTATAATATGCATTAAACTAATATCATATTTAAATATAAAACTACCAATTATGGTACGAAATAAATAATTTTCTGATAAATTACTAAATTCAAAATCACTACCGAATTCAGAACTATTGCGTGACATATCATCAGGAAATTCAATTTTATGTAATATATCAAATGCTAAGGCCGGTGTTTTTTGTATTAAATATTTTTCAGTCATTTTTGATACATGTGAATCCCATGACATATTATAAACACGATTTTGTCCACAATTTTCGACACATTTTGCGTCGATTAAAGAATCGTTTAAATACAATTTATTATTATTATTATTATTTATATTACCATCAGTTACGTCCGTTGTGAAATATGTGTTTAATGTATGATGTTTACGACCACACGGACAACTACCTAATGGTATTATATTTATTGATGAAATACCACCATTTAAATTAAACCATTTTGTACTTAACATTATTGTTTCACAGTAAATTCCTTGTAATGCAATTTTTAATATTGGATGATATTTAATTTTTTTTGTAGAATTCACAATATTATCTGATATTATTTCTTGTGATTTAAATGTGATTTGTAAGTTATTTATATAAAAACCGGTATGTAAAAAATGTCCATTTTGTTCATCTTCTTCTTCATTTAAATCGAAATCAAAATTTGGTAATATTGATGGTAATAAATTCCAGGCCCATGAAAACATTGATTCTGTATTATCTATATTTTGTTCATTATCAATTGATAAATCTGGATTTAATGAAATGTCTGTATTCGATTTAATTTTACCATCTTTTAAGGTTTTTGCTAAAATTAACAGACGTAGTAACATCGGAAATTGTTGTGCTGATATATTTATGTCAACTGATTCAGTAAATATATCAATTCGTGTTAATGATGATTTGTGTAACGTTGATAAATTATATTTTCTTAACATACGTGCTTGTAATGTACAACGATATAATATTGGTTCCATACATACATCAATTTTACCCAATGCATTACGTTTATCTAAGCATATTGTTAAATCCGATATGTTTATAACTTTTTTTAATTGAATTTTTTTTGGATTTATATCAATAAATGCTGGATTCCAATCATCATCAGCCGAATCAAATGTTAATAATTGAATATTCATTGACACAACAATATCTTCTTCAACATATTTTAATATAATATTATGTAATTTTAATGATATATTATTTGCTATTTTATTTACTAGACTTGCCATATAACCGGGAGGTTCTTGAACAATTTCAGTTTTTGTTAATTTTTTACGTTCTCTTCTAACATTCTGCGGTGAATCGTTTGTATTTAATTTTATAACAAATTCTAAAATCAAAAATTAGTATTTAATAAAATGTTGGTATAAAATAACGTAATTTACTTATAAAATAATTATAGTAGGTGAGATACATACCAATTGTATTTATAGTAATTTGAATTGGTTCTGAAGCAATTTTGGTCCATGGTACACGTACAGTTAATTCGTGTATATGTCCGGATACAAAATCAAATGGAAGTTGGAATTCGTCTTCTAAAACATCTAATCGTACATCTAAATTTTGAAAAGCTACTTCACCACCCCACAAAGATAACTGAAAAGAAAAACAAGTCAATCCAATTTTATACATATAAAAATAAAAACAAAATACAAAATAGAACATAATTAAAATACCTGAGCATCTTGAGGTCGAAAATCTTTTACATATTTATCAATATGACTTAGAATTATTGGTGTAATATAGGATTCAATTCTAAACATTTTAATAAATCATCACTCACAATAAAAAAGAAAAAAAAACAAACAAATAATTTATTTAATTTTATTTTTTTGTATGTAATTTTACTACTAATTCTAAATTTTAATACCGATCGAATTGTATTACATTATTTATTTTTTACAATTTAACATATTTTGATTTTTAATAAATTAAATTTTGATATCAAAATAGAATAACTTTACAATAAAATTATCAATTATTTATTTTTCCTGTTTTTGCAAAAAAAATAATCTAGTTTTCTTGTTTTTTTTTTAAAGAAATGTGAAACGTCAAATGTAACAACACGCGAGCTGGAATGATAAAAATACGTAATTTTATACGTATCAGTAGATAACAAATCAACTGACGAAAACCGTATAAATTCAATTATTTACTATCCTAGACAGACACCAAAAACGATTAATAAAACTGTTGAATTGTAGAAGACAAGGCAGACCTAAGGATAGATGGTTAAATGACGTTAACTGTGTATTAGGATTCTTAACATGCGGGATTATAATATGTTAGCTGCAGATAGGTCCTGTTGGAGAAGCCTGTTGTAGACTAAGGTCATAATCACACCCGGGTAATTGTTTAAATTACGATTTTATAAACATAGAAATAACCATCCATAAACGTTGCTGAAGAGTTTTTTCCTAGTATGGTGTAACTTAAGATGTATTGTTTTATTTACCATAATTTTAACATTTAAAAATGGTAACACGTTGACCGTTAACATACACTTGTACTGGTCGGGTATGCTCAGCGAATGTGTTGTCCAAATGTGCAAATGTCGTATTAAAGAATAATATTCGATCCTCAACTATTTCAATATCAACAATTTAAATTTTTTATATATTATACAATTGATGAGATAATCTTAATAAACTTGAAAACAACGTAGATTAAGAAAAATAAATTTAAGTTGCGTCGTATATTATCATATGGATACGATCATTTTTCATTAGGGAATATATATATATATATACATCGCGCATATAACACATATGCCGTGCGATGTGGTGCGATAACTTAAATAATATTTCGCATAATAATAATTTACAAACATAAAGTGAAATAAAAATGACACTAATATCTCTGTTTTTATTATTATGAAATTTTTTTTGTATTTAAAATTAAAATTAATTAAAAATAGAAAATTTGTATGTAATGTAAAAATATAATAGAAAGAGTTGTCATCACAAAATTTCTATGCAATATACAAAGAATAAAAATGCTGCCACAATATAATTTTCGAGAAAATATAAGAACTGTTTCTTATTTTTAATAAGATTTTCGTTTATTTTATTCCGCACCACCACATTTTATATTCGATTCTCGTATATGCGATCACCAAAATGTAATTTGTATCCCATAATTTAGTTAGTTTTGTTAATATTATATTATAATATAATAGTAAACTTATAATTATTTTGAATGTCCAAATTAAAAACAAAAAGAAAAAATCAAAATTTTCTATTTTAAAATTAGTTTTTAAATTCTTTTTGAATATTAATATTAAATTAAAATGTTTCCTAAATTTATACCACCATTAGATACAGCCGTTTCAACCGATGAGTCAGGACTAACAGAACCACAAAAAGTTGCTATAAAATCAGCATGGAATGTTATAAAGAAAAATCAAACTATACATGCCAAAATTTTAATGTATTGTAATTATAAATATAATTTATTGCTCCTTTTTTTTTTGGAAAACATAATTTAAATTATGTTATTATTTTATTATAAAATATATATATAATTCCATTATTATGATGCGGTATGTGTTTTTGTTTATCCATTAGATTTTTTGAAAAATATCCAGAATATATACGTGGTTTTTATGTGATACCACCCGATAATAAACATTTACATGATCATGCAATTAAATCATTACACATTTTCGGTGCTTTAATTGAAAAAGGTTTAGACGATAAATCTTTGTTTGACACAATTGTAAATACAGCCGTTACCAAGCATCGACCAAAAGGTATTTCAAAAAATGATATGCAGGTATGTGTGTGTATAAAAGAATTTTGAAAAATGTAGATTATATTTTTGTTACGATCCTTTATAAAAGTATGCGTAAAATTTGTGTTTCACATTTGCATATAAATATAATGTATTTATTTTATATTATATTTATAAACGACCTTAAAGAAATTATATAAAGGAAGTGTATTTTATTATATCGAACATGAAAATATAATTTATACCTTTTTCAAAATACCAAAAAATCAAATTTCAATTTCTTTAGTTTAATTTAGTTTCTTTATTATGTAATTAAAACGTTCGAAATAAGTCATTAATTTAATAATGAAAAATTCAGGTAGTTTAATTGCTTTTATTTTGTGTTGAAACATCGTAGAATCGGTTCATATAATATTAAATATAATATATTTTGAAAATTCTAAAGTGTTTATCCTTCAGAAATGTTTTTATTTTAAAATATTTTGTGCGATATTGAATCCGGTCACTATTTGCGACGCAGTTTTAGTCCTAAAAATTACTCTGTATATGTGAGTATGTAACAATTAACCAATTGGTTTGCATTTATGTTTCGATTATAAATGTTTTGTAAATTCAATTATTCTTATGAGTTGAGACATATAGTTAATTTCTTAAATAACGTTCAACCCCATATTTTCAAAGATATTCACTTTTTGATTTCATAAACAAAGAAATAATATAATTCAGTTTTTATTAGTATGAAAGATACCTACAATTTTTTTTATACCAATACAGTGGTGTTTGAAGTTGCACTGATACCTAAAATAAGTAATGTTTAACTTATTTGTGGAAAACTAAGTCAATTTTGTTCGCCTTACATTCGCTAACGTTCCGCTCTATGAAAGGGAAATATTAATATAATATAAATTGCTTCCTCTACAAATAAAAACTAAACATTTATTATACTAATAGTTTTACACAATATTTAATTCATTTTTATCGAGAAAGTCTTCGACATATGTCAATAAGACATTATAATTTGTCAGAGTATTTAGTTGATCAAGCAACAGTTTTAAAACGCCAAAATATTACATTAAAGTTACAAATATTATTGGGACAGGACATTAATATAATAATGCGATTTATCCAAATGAGTAATAAAATGTTGATGACAAAATTTCATAACCAATTTGTTGTGCCTCGTCTAGCGTCAACCATATATATGTGGTTTCTTTTTTATCTTAAGACTAATATAGGAGGATCAGAAGCAATTCTGTAACAGATACCACATTTAGTATCTTTAAAACCTTTTATTGAGTTGATTATACGAATGGATTGCCAAAAGGTATAAGTATAAAGCAACCCCACCATGATATAGTGTGCTCCTTATTTTTATAATATAATAATAATATATATTTATCTACTAATCATGTAAAAGCCTGCATATACAGTTCTATTTCCAAATTACTTAATTAAAACTAATGTTAATATTGAAAATACGTGTTTATGTTCGAAATATATGCAATATTTACATTAAGAAGTATATTTCTAATGCATATAGTTCACATTTGAAAGAAATACAGCGAGGATATTGTATACAACCGATGAACAATATAAGCCAATATTGCATTGAATCAAATATAATCCACACAATTAATATGAAAATTAAGACTATTATATATATAGCAACATTTTGAGTTAAATTTTCATATTAAAAATATTGTTGGAAATACTATATATTCAATGGAATATTTTTGTCATCGTTTACGTTACACTCCTCATATTTTCTGTATATACATTATATTATAATAAAGATTAAACGCAATTTTTCCGTTTTAGAAAATGGCAACTGTTATAAAAGATTATTTACAAACTGCCTTAGAAAGACAATCAACACCAACATTTGAGAAGGCATTGTTTGCATTTTTTGATAAAATAGTAGATGCATTCGATCGAACAGATTGAAACTCATTTAGAAGAAAAAATAAAAAATTTAACGTTGAATGTTACTAATCAAAAAACTTTATGTATTTATAAACATTTTAATTGTATTGTAATAATAATAATATAATTTGGTTTCTTCATACAGTCATACACATAATTAGTACACATACTCAAGTTTTATGCAGAGTAAATACATTACATTATAAATGAGTTCAAATAAAATTCACTCAAAATTATTATATTTTATATTGAGTTAAAACCATAATAAATATTCAGATGTAATCTCGAAATACCAATTTTGATGAAATAAAATAAATTATATTCGCATCTTTATTAAAATATATTTAGTATATAAATTTTCTATTGTATTTTAGCGTAGGTGGTTTCAGTTTGGTACATATGCGCAAGGATTGATGCTTGCTATATAATAATATATTTTCCTTTATGTATATGCATTACATTTGTATATGGTATATAACTTTATGTTTTGGGTATAGAAATCAATAAAATTCATGTTGGAGTGATGGACTATATCGCTTTATATATATACAATATATTATAATACTAGAAAATATAACAAATTCTCATTATATTGGTGTGCGTATTGTGTATATATAAAGAATGAAAACAAAGGATATTACACATACGTACGCATCAACATCGAAAAATTCAAAATATTCGGCTGTAGCCTAAATAGACTAAACGAATCATTTCAGTATTGTGTTGTGGGTGGTGATGTATTGTACAAAATAAAAGGTTACCAGCATATTCGCACGTACACACAAAAAACCAAAATGGAAAATATTTAATATATTTTTTATTAAATATTTTTTTTAAATAATTATGTACAATGGCATTACCACCGACAACAACAATAGTCAAATTTTATTTTGTAAATAATATATATTGTGAAAACTATTTTAAACAGAAAGTATAACATCATGAAAGGAAAAGTGAATTTTACTAGAAATTGTTGTTGTATTTAAGAAAAAAAAAAAAAAAAATAAAAACCCAGCCATATACAAAAAATAAAAAGGCTTCACGATTATGCTGCATGAGGTATGTATATCTAAACTTTTATATACGCACATATATTTTAATATTTATAATATCATTATAGTTAATTTATTTATACTATCAAAAATATAAAATTTATAACAAATAAATATATTTTATTTTCGCAAAAATTATATTACATTAATATTTGTAAAAAAACTAAAAAACTAAAAAAAAGGGAAAAAAATAGAAAATTTTTTCTATCAATATATAACCTTGAGAAAATTGTGAATGTCATGCGTTATATTAAATAAAACACACCCTTACAAGTGGTAGCGCGTGGCTGTGATATATATTTATTCATATATTTTTTTTGAATTTCATTAAGAAGATGAAAAAAATAGATAAATTATAGAAATATATTAGAATTAATTATTATTTTCTTTATAAATTTATTGGCCATAAACACACTTTTCAAGTATGCATGAGTTTTGTATTATTCATGTCAATGATAACATTTATTTTTTTTTTTCCATAAATTATTTAATATATATATATATTGATGCCATATTGTGTTACGGAAATTTCGAGAATGCATTTTCAATAGATTCTATGGAATTTAACACATTAAAAACACAAAAATATTACATAACATTAGTTAATTATATAAAAATTGTAACATTTATATGAATTTCATATTATATGTTACATATGAAAATATAAGCAGAAAATTTTCCTATTGTATTTATATATATATGTAAAAAAATTTTCCATTAAACATCTATGTAATGATTAACATTTCACCATTGGAAATAAATCTCGTGTATAACACTATGTGTTATTAACACAATATGGCATCTAAATATTTAATGGGATGGAAAAAATGTGTATATGTTTTATTTTAAATTAACTTATGCCAACCATTTTAATAATTATGTTATAATAGTTATTAATTTTCAATTTCATATTATTATGAAATTCAATTTAGAAAAAGAAATAAATATGTATAAATTCGTAAATATGGCCACACATCAGGCGACTGCGAACAAAAACAAAAATTTTCCATATTATATTTTCGGCTGTGATCGGGTATACGTATACGTAACCATCACCACTTGTAAGGGTGTGATCAATAATGATGTGCACATCTTTCTCAATAAGAAAATTAAAATTGTACCAAATTTTCTTTATATATATATTTTCTAAAAACATTTTTTATATATTGTCGTTAACAATTTTTTCTATATTTTAAATGTCTTTCGTTTTTTCCTTATAAATATATATATTTTCTATTTTTTCTTTATTATTACAAAAATGATATGCGACGTTGATAAAATTATATTCTTTTGAGATTTTTGATATAATAAAATAATATATGCATATTTTGGACGAAAAAATATTTGATAAATTAATAAGAGATGTTTTCTTATAATAATATAAACAAAATGGAGTTCGGTTTTTTTTTCTTTTATCTAACATGGATGCTACATAATAATCGTATCATGTCGTATGTCCTATGTTATGTAGGTAGTATATTATGTAATTATAAGATTTGTATATTAATATTTACACAATGGCAATGTATATTCGCAATCTATTTTTGTGTATATAATATTAAATTTTGTAACATTTGTAAAATACTTGAAAATGATGGTTCGATGTATGGACAGGCGCTGTTGAGAATAATACAAAACATAATATAATCAATTCATGTATAGTATAAAAAGTAAAATTTGCTCGTATATAAGTAAAAGTGATAGTATATAAAATGTTAACCAAAGTTGAGAAAGAAAATATTTCATTTATCCAAAAAAAAAAAAATGTATGTATCAAGAATATTGTGATATTTTTGTGCAGGGCGTCCGATATGTACATTCCTTTTCAATGGCGTTACGACTGTACATAATTCTAAACCGAAAATACAAAATGTACAATGATAGAAATAATAAGAAAATAATATTTTACACTTTTGTGACGAACACCCCGTGTGTTTCTTCCTTTATTTAGTCTATAGCAGCAACTTTATGTTTAATACGATATACTCTACCATACCATTTCTGAATAAAATCGAGAAAAAAAGATGGAATCTTAGCAAATGGGGAGGGGATATTGTGTATCAAATATTTATATATATAGGTATATTATGTACACCATGGTCCAGACAGACTAAATTATGTTTTTCTTATGAATAACTTTATAGATTTTGATGTAGCTTTAGATATAAGCTTTTGCCTATTTGAAAATGAATATTATCCGACCACCCTTTCAACCATCTCCCATACAAATTAACCCTTTAATTTCGGATAATGATAACAAACAAGACTACATCGGTTTTTATGTGATTTTCTTGACGTTCGAAATATGTTTCACAGGGATAATCTATGAGTTTCCAAGCACCATTTTTTGCCCTAATACGGGATGCTAGACTCATGTAGGATTGCCAGCACAGTTTTCCTTAACCGACTATATTTCATTATTTCGTATTGGATTTTGATCAAATTTGATATATTAGTTTATGAATGGTATTATAAGAACGATTTTTATAAAACACCTAGAAAATGAAACTCAAATAGGGTCACACCAGTCCTGCTTCCTTTTGTGCCATAGCCTGTGCATCTATGTTTTTGTGTAAAAACAGTTGTTGATAATATCGGTGGCGAATACACCCAGGTAGCTACATTCTTTTGTTATCATTTTTTCTCTGTAATTACTCCATTTCAGTGTAAACTATTTGTTCCAGTTTTTTGTTCTTTTCTAGGACTTATTTACGCACTCTTCAATAGCGGTTCATGTAAGCATCATCAAACCACTCATTTCTAACTATCAATCCCCTTCCAATAACCTCTGTTGTGACAATCTGAACGCATGATTTTAATTTGTCTCACATATTATTTATATTGTTTACCTGCTTATAATCCTCCTAAATCTGAAATAATCCGTTATTTCATTCCATCCATGTACAATTGGTTTAGTGTTCAAGTATTTACTACTACTGCCCATTTCGTCCTTACAGGTTGTGTGTTATTAAGGGCTGAATTAATTCAAGTAATATATGATAAATTTAATTATTTGTTCTACATACTATCTGCGCAGACCGTCACGTCATTATATGAATGCCTTTATGTGGGAAGTACCACTAATAACCATGTTGTTAGATATGGCTCAATCCATCAATCGCAGCCCATTCTCATTGATTGTTTCATGACGACTGCTATGTTTACCTATAGTTTTATGTTATAGATTATTTTCTGCCTCACCTTGGCATTAACGTCGTCTATGACAACCTTAATATCGTGGCCTAGCTATATGTGTTGATATCAGTTTTTCATAAAACACATTCTTCAACTCTTCAGTTTTCAAATTGAAAATTATGTAAATTTATTTCGGTCCACCTAATTTCTTGGCTAGCTATTATATACAGTTTGACATTTTTTTAGTGTTTTAGTGATCTTATAAAGCACCTGGCACAGCAAAATTCTAACATTTCATGATTTATGAGTTTTAAATAGTTGTCCTTTTTTCGTCGCTTGAGCCGTTTATCCTGTTCCAAATCCGAGACCGTATAGTGACACTGCGTGTAATCATTGAATCATTAACTAAGTGGATGTTACTTTCAGATAGTAATTCTCTTATAGACAGCCGCCAGATTATCGGCGGCAGCTTATTTATTATTCGTAGCTATAACCCGTTAAGCAGGCAATTCCACTATCTGTAACCGCATTCGATTGCAACTGACTTTGCAAATATGTTATGCTTAACATTTTTATTGACTATGGACGTTATATATTGAAGTAGGGTAGTATATAATGTATTGTGTATATTCATTAACATACACATATAGGGTAGTTGACCCAATCCCTTCCATAGTAAGAAAACTTATACTTTGAACATTGATATAATAGTGATCCTGAATTTAATTATATGTATTTCTTTAATGTTATTATTATCATATTTTATGTTAATTTCAATGAAATAAAAAATATGTTAATCTTAAATCTTTATAAATTCATTCATTTTTTATAATGTTCCAAATGTCCTAATATCAGTCGAACAAAAAGTTGTATACACATATGTGTGTCACCATTCTTTGTAATTTGCAATTTCCGAACAATGATGAACGATAATTGGCTATTTAAACGATAAAAATTGTAATCATAATACAACATTTATTATATTAAATTAGGAAAATTCTATATGAATGAACGTTAATAATATATAATATAATTATGATTATATAAATGGCATTGGTCCCAATCCCTACCATACGCTAAGGAATCTCTTTCACTTCGCGCAATAACATTAATTTAATAATTTTCAATGTGACAGTATTCAAATATATAAATAATAATTCAGTGGCATAAGTTTAAAAATTCAAAAATTACTCAAAATGGGACACTGTCAGTGATTGGGTCCCACTACCTTATACATATATGCATACATGTTAAATATGGTTTCTTTATGCGATATTTAAAAAGTAAGTCTATATTGTAGTAAAATGAAAATAAATGTGTATTTATTTATATGTAAGACCGTTTTTGTGTATATTTATAACTTATATATTTTTATTATTCCATCCATAGGTTACATTTTGTATATTTTAATTTTTTTTCATTTTTTGTGAGATAAAACATTGAAAACGAAATGTGTGCTAGAAAAAAACAAAAAAAAATAAAATATTATATAAATAAAATAGTCTGGTTTAAATAAAATATATATTTTCTTTATTGCAATCAAACAGTTAAACATCGATAACTTGATTTTTATATATAGTTACCATAGATTCGTTATTAACATTTATTTCTTTTTAAATTAAATAAAATTATCTCGAAAATTTGAATTTCCTTATACGCACACCGACAACTGCATTTATATGTTTTCATTGATGTTGTTCATCAATTCAATACACTAAATAATTAAATAAACATGTGTACAATATCTCAACATAAAAAATATATGTAATATGGATATAACATAGTGAATACTATGATGATACACTAAACACTATGCAACTCGTGTGTTATCAAATATCGCAATAAATACTTATATGAAACAATTTTCGCAACCAAGATGTAATATTACAAATTTTTATCTTTGTTTACATTATGGTAAAATAAAAATGTGCGTATATAAATAAATTCACATACATACATTTATTTTATATCTACTTTTTTTTATCTTTTCTTATATAAAGCTACTAACAAAAATAAAACTATACAAATTGCTTCCAGAATTTAAGATATATATATACAATATATGAGTATACGTTGCATATGCTTATGTATGTATATTATATAAAAAATAGATTTGTACGTTGCTATCTCCGTATGAATGAAAGCTTATATATATAAAAAAAATTATCGAAGAAACGGCTATCACACATTTTCAACGAGTATCATGGTTTTTATTTAGTTTAGTTTATTTCTAGCATTCATAGGTGTAAAGTCGATATACAGAGAAAAAAATTAACCAACATAATATAAGTAAAAATTTTCATACACCACACATTAGAATTTCAATAAAATAGTGAAAATAAATTAATTGTTTTATCTAGTTTTTTTTTTGGTTTTTTTTTGGTTTTTAAAAATAATAAATGAGAAATATATTTTACATTTGATTGGTCGGTGTATTTTTCGTTACTACATATTTTTAACGATTATCTTCTTTTAAATATAAATAAACAATACTATATATATATATATATTAAAATGAAAGATATAAAATCTCAATTAGATGTAAGTAAAAATATTAGAATATGTTTTAAATTTATTTTAATAATTTCAAAAAAAAATTTTATCCATAATTATTATTAAACATATTTTTATATTTTCCATCAATACCAATATTTATAACAACTATTTTATTTTATAATATACAAATTCTTTACATCACAAATAATTTTATTTAAATTTGGAAAATTTAATTTTAATCACATCAACCAAAAGTATCGTTGAACTCTATACCATTCAATTCATAATATTTATGGCTTTCACTTTTTCACATATTTCTATACATTATATTGAAAATGTATTTATTGATTATACGATTAGTCGTCTATATACTTACTCTATCTATATAACTATATGATGTATTTTTATTTATATATATTTTTGCTATCAGAAAAATTGATAAATATAATAATATGTTAAATAATTAGATATATATTTTCAATTAATTTTCATATAAATATATGAACTTTATTTTGTTCATTTTTTTTCCATTTTTTAAATTAAATCAATAATCAATCAACTCAAAATTAAAATATGAAAAAAAAAAACTAATTCGTTTGTAAAATTAAACCGTATGTATATGCGTGATGTGATACGTACAACAAAATTATAATTAATATAAAAAATCTTTCATCGAAAAATATATAAAAATATATATTAATTAAAATATTTTTCACTTTAAATTGTGTTGTTGTTAATGTTAAACGGATATATTTTAGATATAATTATGTAATACATTTAGTTTAAAATTTGAAAAAAAAATAAAAAATAAATAAAAAAAAGGAAACAAAATATGTAAACAAAATTAACCTATTTCATAAAAGAAAAAATAATGTATAATAATAATAATAATAATAATATAACACTATTATGCAATTATATTATATAGTTACAATAAAACGCTAGTATATACACCGTGCTATAAAGAAAGTATAATCAATCAAAATGAAAACTTATATATTTCATATATATAAAATTATATAGTATACTATTTATAATGTAATTTATTCGTATGCATACAAAGGGTTGTTTCATTTTACAGTCATTTGCATATTATAAGTATAAAAATATAATGCATAAAATTTATATCATTTATAAGAATGTATAAAAACAGATAATTAATTCCTTGAAAAGATTAAATTACATCGTATTCATTTTTGTTGCACAATATATACCGTTATTTTTATAGTGAAAAAGAATTAAATATTTCTAATTACATATCAATTGAATTGTTTGTAAAAAAAAAAAATTGATACTTTTTAATACAATACACACCTTTGACGTCAAAACGGATATTAGGAACTTTCACGATAATTAATGAAAATTTTAAAATTGGTGCGAAAATAAAAAACACGTACAATATCTGTATGTATTTGCTCTGATTTAATAAATTTAAAAAAAATATTATTATACTTAACCTCTCACTTAAGTATATTTTTTATTTACATCAGAATTTATTCCATTAAGATATTTCAATCAATTTATTTGAATTCCATAAATAAAATTACATCTTATATACAATTATCGATTCATTTTTTAATATAGTTTTTGTTAAATTGCTGGATAATATTTGTTTGTAGACTCTGCCTCAACGTCTGGCCGAGTATCGGAGTATTGTCGCATATATTGATAATAATCACTTTATCGTGTCTTTTTCAAACAATAAAAAATAAATTCTACGATCGCTTATGTCTGAAATTAGATAAAAAAAAAATGCAGATTTTTAAGAACATTTTCTTTTCATTATCGCATATATATGTACTTGCCAAGATAATAATAACAAGTTGAAATATATGTTAAATAACAAAGTCAATTTTAACAAACTCAAATATCAAAGTACATCTACCACCTTTATGATATAAGTTACATATTTATTGGAGAAATAAACTTACGCTATAGATTTTAAATATTATATTTGAATATTCAAAATAACTTTTAAAATGATTCTGAAAAACAAATAGATGTTCCCATTATATACCACTATTGTTTTTCAGTGGCGAAGTCAGAGAAGCAGTATTCAGTTTTCAATGTCGCTATATTTTTCTTATAACCTGGGTGAAATTAAACTAAATTATGAAAAAAAATCTGCTTATTCACCGAATTGAATTTTCCGGAAAATGGACTTTTATGCGTTATCATCTTTTTTGATTATGGGCCATAGTTTCAACGGATTTCCACGTTTTGCTTACAACATTACAAATTATAATCAATTCCCAATCTTTCGTAGCAGGAGATTTTTAAAATCGATTCACGCTTTCAAAAGATATGGCCAATTGATAGCAGAGAATATTTAAAGAAATTTGTGGTACTGTTTACAGCGGAAACACACCCAAATGATACAATAAAATTTATACCGTTTCATTATTTCATATAATACAAAATTTCAATGACATCAAATGGAAAATCGGTCATATCTTTTGAATGTGTGAATCGATTTTAAAAATTTCTTCCATGTAAGATAGGAAATAGATTACAATTTGTAATTCTCTATACAAAATTGGAAATCCGTTAAAACTGTGGTGCGTAATTAAAAAAAGATGATAATTCTTAAAAGTTGATTTTCCGGAAAATTTAGTATTTGGACAGTTCATTTTTTTTTCATTATGCAGCCTACTTTCAACTCGTCTACCAGAAAAATATAGTTGAAAATTTACTGAAAATTAACGCTGTTCACAGTTGTTCATTTATTGATACCTTTAACCATCGAAAATGTGACAACATTTTGAGAAAATTTATTCGAGCCTAAAATTGTCTTTTTTTTTAGTGTAATTAAATTCTGTATATAATAAAAGGTGGAATTAAAAAAAATGGACTTTCGTCTGGATAACCAATTTCCAATTGTACTTACCATATTATTCGCATCTAATAAACGTATATTTTATTTAAGATAATTTTTATGATCTTTATAAAAACTATACTCTTTCACTTTAAATGGTCTCCAAACGATTAGACTAAATCATTGTATCTATATATAATATTTTACTACTATTCATATAGGCACGACAATTCTTTCTTAACTGAATTTATCTTTAAAATCATTATTTAGATTAATTATTTTAATTATTTTGAATTTTATTAAATAGAAATATATACCATAAACATAAAAAAATATACATTACATTATTGTTACGATCATTGTCATATTTTATTAACGTTTTGATTTATTTATGTTTTTATCATATTTACATAAATTCTCTATATTAAATGCTTATCTTTTTAAATTTAAATTATCTATAATTATATTACTTATATTATATAATATATGAAATTATGAACTATTGTATAGTATTTTGAAAACAATGGTTTTTTTTAAACATGTCCTAATATTTTAATATTTACTAAAAATCTTCGATTTAAATCGAAAAAATAATGTAACAATGTGTAAATTACAAATTACTTTACATTTTACATTGATATATAGTTTTTTATTATTTTTGTGTAAACAAAAGGTCTACAAAATACAATATAATAATAAATACTAATATATATTGTAAAATGCATTGATGGGTAGGATAAATTTATAAATTTGATCGTATATTTCTTTGTATATAGAATATTACATGTGTATTTATTCATTTTCTATTTCCTTATATGCAAAATTTTTAATTTATATACAATTTTGTATAACAATTGTTTTCCGGAAAATTTATTCAATATTATGGCATGAATCACATTATAATTTTCTTTTTATATTAATATCAATGGCTATAGAAATTATAATAATTCAATTTATAATATGTTTCATTTAATGTTAAATTTTATACGCACACACAACAATGAATTGGAAAATAATGTATTCAGATTGAATTGAATATTTTTATAATTCATCTAATATTATTTACAATAATTTAGCATTTTATATAAAAATTATATTTATTTAATAATAATTCTTATACTAAATTTTTTCTATTAATTGTGATAAATACTCCCTTTTTAAAGTATGTAGTATAGATTTTTAATAAGAGATTTATCAAAATATAATTCTAAACACAAATCTTTACCAAAAAACAATACATGATGATAGCTATATCCATAAGCCTAAGCACACATAACATATATTACATATTAATAAATATCAAATACAATAGATTATATTATAATTATTATTTAAAAAATGATTTTATTTATTATTTGTCAACAATCAACGTGTTTCAACACTTTGTGATATAATAAATATATCAACTATTCTCTTGAGTATATAATACATATATAATATGTATAGTAAAAAAATAATTGATAACATATAATCACCATTCAATTAAATAACTTTGATATGTCCGTGATCATGAAAAGTAATACAATATAATATCTATACAATAATATGGTGCTCGGTTATAATCTATAAAATATATTAATTTAATACATGATAATTTTCTTTGAAAGATATATAATATATGTATATATTGAATGTAATTTGAACTGTGGTTGAAGGTATTAAATATATGAGTATTTGTATATTGGACATATATATATAGGGATTTAAATTAACTTACATTTATTATTTGTATACAATCATATTAAATATCAAAACAAAACTCATGATTTTTAATATACATATCTTTTTATTTATGCGATTCAAAATAAATATATTATTTTACATTTAAGTTTTGATTAATGCATATACACATCTACCATTTATATCAATAATTTTTGTATAAAAATAATATATTAATTGAATAGATTTATCTATGTATATTTTTATCTTTTCGAGATACTACATAAATATATATATATATACCAATTTATAATATTGTTTTTTGTTAATTGAATTCAATATGAAATTGTAACTTGTCATGATAAATCGATGATTTTAAATTCAATGAGCACAGAACTAGGTGTTATCGCATAAAGTATATATATATATATATATTAACAATAAATTAATATAATTATTATTCGGTGTGTTGTATATAAATGTATCACATACGCATTTATTTCAAATCTACAATATATAATTTTAATCTTGATATTTATTTTCTAAAAATAGTTATTTAAACATATTTCGTTTGTATAAATAATTTTTAATACATAATTTTGTATCTTACATATATTGAATTAACCATTTATACTATACTAGATATTATATTGAATTTATTTCTTACATTGCAATATTGATATTGTATGGAGAGGTAGATTAATTGATTTTAGAGAATAAACATAAATAGTTAAGTGGAAATACTTGCTTTTTCTACTGCGTCTATGTACATATAAATAAATATTAAATTCCAACAATGTCATGTGTGTAAAAACTTCGATAGATACAAAATGTTATACAATAAATATACATTTTGCATTTATAGATATTTATTTAATGTATTTATTCTTTATATTCAACATTGTGTTAGTCTTTGCATTACAATATATTTGAATAATTTTCCAATTATTATTTATCTTTATTAAACAAAATACAAATATTACACTGTTATCGATTACATTTAATTATATAACTTTTTTTTTATATTTTTGGTTTCTTAACAATTTTTTCTTCATTTTTTTTAAACTGCCCAATAATTGTTTTAGTCCAGCCAGTAATGTACGTTTTCTTGTGTTCTTAATTACTAATGACCAATTATGGTTACTCGGTAATTTTAATTTCATTACTTATATTCTTATTATTATTTTATTTTTTGGTTTATACTTATTTCAGAGCAGCAACAACTTGTGTTGTATTTTTTAATTCAATAAAATCAATAAAAATAAAAAAAATTTTGTCAAAGCTCATCTCATATATGTGTCAGCACAGCAATAAAATATCTAAATCATGGTATTCAAGTTGAAAAATTGTTTTAACGAATCTCATTATACAATCCACAAAGATGATGAATAATAGTGGTGAAAGAATAAAATTCTGTATTAATTTGTTGGAAAATCATATTTCATTAAAATTTTCCAAATAAAATTATTGTTTTTTCGATCAAAAGTGTTTACGAAGTCCATCAACTATTTTGAATAGAAAGTATTAAAAAGAAATCCTTAAACGATGTTATCTTTGACACCACAATTTAATATTTATTTTGTGTTATTTAGATTATTAAGATACTATTGCTAAATTTTTTAAATTCTATTTAATATAAAAATCACTATCCAAATGTTATTGTATAAAATTAATAAAATTAATTTTTGTTTATATAACAATATTTAAAATACATGTCTATTTCACTTGCCCATAGAACGTCGCACATTACACTCTATTTATAATTTAACAGTGAATGAATTCGTATATCTAATATTTAACTTTCATATAACAAAAATTTAAGCATATATAGTTTGAAAAGTTATTTTATTCAAATGAAGCAAAAGCATTCACGTTATAACATTATTTAAATTTATCATAAAAATTTGTTTACAAAATATAATATTAGTATTTTCGGAAACTAGAATACTATAAAGCAAGATTTTTTTTTATGATATTAACTAAATATACCATAAATTGCAGGGACTATATTGTTATATAATGTATTGTATTTTATTTTTGGATTTATGTAATAATACGCCAAATATAAAAAGAGAAACAATAATTTTCAGAATTTTATGTTTATTAAAGAAACATAAACATTTAACACATTCTTTATTATTTATGAAAATATCAAGATAAACATATTTATATAAAAAAAACAATAAACAAAATAGAGATATATATGCGAAGAATGATTACATTTTTGTAATCATAAGATAAAAGAATAACTTTAATTTAAATTTTATGTAAATATTTATATAAAAACACACATGTAAAGGGTTTTCCATTAAGTGCAACTCTGAATTGAAATAAAACAATTGTTATATATGGAATATAATTTGAATGAAATTTTTTATATTCAATGTAAAATTGGCTTGATACGCTTTAAGTTTCGTTTCATAGCATGGATTGTTTTGCAAGCAATTTCGGACGATTCCCTAACATAAATAAGGCTGTATTTGAGCGATGTCCGTGTTGTTAAATTGCGTATCTATATTCATGATGAAATGATGTGTAATAAACTTACAATAAATGTCACAAAAATGTGGTTGATAGATTTTATTGACAAATGTTCCTATTGGAAAACAATTTAGAAAAACGATATTAATATTTATGTCTAGTTTATATAAAAGATAAGCTTCATATTATCTGTGCCTAGAGGTGAGTTTATTTATAAGATTGACATCCAAAAATAAACTTTATCTTAATTATTATAATTTTGTTTATATTCAAAATACTAAATATATAACATTTCAAGTTAATCATTTGTAATCTGATATAATTGAAACTGTTTTAATAATATTATTGTCCATATATTAAAATAAATTTATTATTAGTATTGAATTACACGACATGTAGAATAAAAATATTTTATTCCTAACACATTTCAAATTTTATTATTGTTAAAAGATTTTTTTAATGTTATTTTAAAAAGTATCCATTTGATTGTTTTTTTAAACAATTTAGTTGTATTATTTATTCTATTTTAATATGTAGCAAATAAATAATAATAATATTAAAAATGTGTTACATATAATAGTTCAAGTTAAACATGGATTAAATATGGAAAAATACTGAAAGTTTGGGTAAACATAAATTATATGGAAAAATAAATATATAGGAAAATTGTAAGTTATCTAATTATTTTGCAATAATATATTTGTTCTTCTATTATTACAGTATTATTGCGTATACTCTTATTAAATATTTATATGAATTGTATCACAAATTTGTTTTCACATGTTATTTACTTTTTTCGGTAACACATTAAATATTATACATTATATACCATATTGTATTGATAACCTTCAAACTCCTGTAGCTATAATTTAATTTATATTAATATAGCATTAACCTATGATGACAATTAAATATAAATATTGAATTTATATTGGAAATTTTATTTTGCGTCAACATTAACGTTAATATTTGATTAAAAATATTTATCACATGTATAACATTATAATCATACATCATTATCAAAGTGATTGTTTAAGTTTCTATATATTGAATTCAATTATATTATACATAACACATATGTCCACAACATTTGACTGAATTTATGTTTTAAAATTATTATTATTATATTTAACTTTAATAACTATATTGCATACAAATTAAAATTGTATGCTAAACCACAGATGAAAAATAATTTCATTAATAAAATAATGTATAAAGTTAAAATTCTGTCATATACTTCGCATATTAGTACATCGCAGTTGAGCGTGCATAAATTGTAATTATATTTAATAAAATTATTATTTAAAAAAAAAAATATATTTATATAGTATCTTCAGTAATTATGAAGTGGCATACGCTTATTGTAAATGTCCTATACAGTTTTCAATATCAGTACAGCAAAGGTGCATTATCGGCGTTACATTGTATATATGTACATATTTTGTATATATTTTTAGTGTAATAAACAATAAATCAATAAAAATAAAAAAAATTACAAAAATTTTTCAAATAAGTTCAACAACAGATAAGATAAAGTTCAATCTGGTGGTTTGTATATAATAAATTATAGTGACAGCGTATTTTATTATATGCCACCTAAAATCTGCATTCTTTATTAATATCAATTATTATCGATAAAATAAATGTAATAAAATGAATTTTCAGCATTTTTTATTTATATACTTATAAGAAATGATTATAGATACTTTGAGAAAAATAAACTCAAAACAATAACATTATACTTATAAAAAAATAAAAAAATAAAAAGATATGGAATCGATTTTTAACTCCACTAATACAAAAAATAAATACACTACTTGTTAATGTGGCCGGCCATATATGTGACAGTACATAAACTGGGAATATCAATATATCAGTATGGATCTAATATATATAATTTCAGAAGAATATGAAGATTTAAGTAATGGCTTCTCTGAAAATGCCTTCAAAAATTGAGCAATCAAATGTTCAAGAATTATATATAATAAAATACGTATATAATTTAATGGTGATGGTTTTTTAGCATAAATATTTACCAACATAAGCCTTTACTCTTTTTTATTAGTATAGTTCAAGTTGTTCGTAAGAAGTAGTTACGCATACAATTGCCGCCAGGTGATTCATTTACAACAGCTGAAGTGCCCTTATATTATTAAGTTTGTTTAAGTGGTGTTATTGCTTACTGTTACTTAAGCATTTACAAGTATAGTGGTTTTTTTTTGTTTTGTTTTTATGAAACAAATACTTAAAAATAGAAATTATTTAAGTAATTGCGTTGTAATAATTACAATTAAATATATATATTAATATTATTTATATTATTTTTCTATATTTTGGTTAAATTTTACTTTAACTGCTAATCTTCTTTGTATGACCTACTTAAAAGCACTCAGAAGTGTCTACAAGAGCCAACAGAACAAACCAATCTATGGCAGCCATACAATATAAGAACGTAATTTAAGAAAAAAATTTTCCAAAGTACAAAGCATTGGCTTTTTTTGCATACATTCATTTCGTATGCACAACATCCTGATATTTTGATATTCTATTATTTATATATTATCTGAAAAATACATAAAATGATAAAATATACAAAATATGTATATATTAAAGAAAAATAAACGTGATACTCAATATTATCAAATACAAAACGTATGCAGGAAGTAAAAAATCTACGAATACCGAAAATTTCTATTAATACAAGAAAATATACATACATATTTGAATTACTCATGTATATGTATAAAAATTCGAATATATATAGTGACGTATAGTGGGTGTGTTGCCGACGCTAATTTTAAGACTTCTATAATTATAAAAATATTGTTCATTGAAATTTACATATATAATATGCACACACATATAAATATAAATTGTAGTCTAAACACCGCTACCACCCATACATATACTTAAATTGCCTGTTAAATTAAAACATATGTCTTTAATGCTTCATAATCATATAATTCCATATGGTTTTGTAAAAAAAAAATAAAAAATATACTAATGTGAATAGAAGAATGATATAAAAAATAACGTATCTTAAAGAAATAAAAAATTTTAATAAATAAGATAAGGTAATGATGGTTTATTCTTGTATTTAAATTTGTAAAATAATAATAGGATAATATAGTATTTATTATGTGCGATATCGCAATAAAATAAAATAATCATATTTTTTAGTTATAACGATAATAATTCTTGGTGCGAACAAATTTATAGAAATATACATAGATATTTTTTTATGTATTGTATAAAATAAACCAAAATCTAAAAACTAAATATTTATATCTAACATTTTTCAATAAAGTTCAGTTTGCAAATGTTACAGAGTATTGTAAATATAATTTATTTTTTGTTCTGTGCAAAGAGCAACGCGATAAAATGTTTTTTTTTTGCACTGTTCATTTGTGTTTCTGTAATGTAGCAGAACACTCGCTGCTAGATAGCTTGAAGAATGTTATGGTGATGAAGTTGCATCGCATACAATATATGCAGAGTGGTTTAGATGGTTTAAATCGTGGAAATTTTGATGCCAGTGATAAATTAATTAAATTAAACAATAGCTAATAACATAGCTAGCTTGACAACGCTTGATGCCAAGTTGCAAAAGCTGTCAAAGATACAATGTGTTGTAGAAGCTCGAATGGGTAGTACTACGCCAAATACAGTACCTTCTGAATACCACTTTTTCACAATCGATGCACCAAATTGTTTGGTGAATAGATCGTCTTGAAGCCGACATCGTTTTATCGGCGCAGTATTAGCTCATTTTCACAATAAAAATACATCAATTCAACCTAAATAATAAATTTAATATCTTATACTTTATTATACAATAGATAATAATATATAGAAAAAAAACTGATGAGAAATAATAAATGAATTCCATTTCAATGGATTGGAATTTCCAGGGTGATTGATTGGCTAAAAATATTCTACACAAATATTGCTGAATTAAATGTATTTAATGCTTTTGCAGATATATATTATATCCAATGAATAAAAATTGTCCAACTTTATGTGAAATTAATTAAAAATTAGTTTATTGTTAAAATGTCATTTCAAATTTATTAATTCATCACTATCCCATCACTCTTTATATTCACTGAACACGGCCTTCGTTCATGCGAAGAGTGATCATGATTAAAATAAATAGGGATTTTCACGATTATAGATAAAAATTCTTATTCTAACTAATTGGTTTGCCAAAAAATACCCATACATTTTTATTATTGACATTAATTAATATACTCAGAATTTTTTTTTCCATTATCCGCAACCTATGGTAATTCTTTATAGAAATAATTTTTCTCCCATTGGGTTTATCACTATAGGAAATTAAAATAAATATAAAACGCGTTACAATCCTACTACTCGTAACAATATACTATAATTGGATGAAAAATCACAATTTATTTACCAAACTAATAATCCAAAATGTATATTCAGAGATAAGCCTGATGTGTTTTTTTTTAATTTTTGAAAATGAAAAGTTCAATAACTGATAATTATTGTACAATATATATACAGAATATTCCAAAATGTACATATATTTATTTCTATTTCTATTTCTATTTTGAATTATCAGAATTAAATTGATTTATATTTCCTCGTAAATACAATATATAATCTGTACATTAATTTTATCAAAAAATTGTATTCAACAAATAGTATATAAATAGAAAATTTTGAAATTGAATTGAAATTATATAATTTACTGTCTCGTATATAAGAAACCCTACACTTTCAAGGAAATTACTTTCATTTTTTTTTCGTTTATTATATACTATATTTTTATTGATAATAGAATAATACACAAAATAACGTTGTGGTGGCACCCTAAAATTAATTCTTTATTTATAAAAATAAATTGTATAAGGATTCAATGGCATCGATTGATAAATAATATTTTATTTAATCATAAATTTATTATAATAATAAGGATCAATTTGAGAAATTATGTGAATTTTGACAAAATCTTATTATTTTTTTTTTTTTTTGCCATTCATTACATTACATTCGCTGTAAAAATTTAAACCCTGAAATAATTTATAAATAATACATATACACAAACATAAGATTATGTAAATTGTAAATAAACAAATTTGTACAAGTACTATATTTGAATACTTCTACCTATCTATAAATATTTATTTATGTTTATTTTTACACTATTCATTTCTAAGAGAATACATCTCTGAAAAAAAAAAAAATTATAAATAACACATTTAATTCATTATAATGCCAAAAAAAATTTTTTTAGATGCAAATGCACATTAAGAAAACCCATTGAATACAGTTTTTATTTAAATCTTCTTGCGATTAATACATTTATTTCTTAATTTCGCGTTACTATTAAAACACTGATATTTCAATAAATAATTATAGTTAAATAATTTTTATAATGTGTATTATTTTGTGTACAAAATAATTTTAATTATATTCTCTATAATAATAATATTTAATAAAAGTTTTTAAAAATAATAAATAATATAATAAAAAAAAAAAAATTATATTTAAATAATATTATATTTTTTGTATGGTAAACTTGTGGGCAAATATTTAATTTATAAATAATATATTTTATATAAATAAATAAAAATAATAATATGGATCCAGATAAAATGGCAAAAGCAATGGCTCGTTGGTGGCAGGTAATAATAATCTTTAAGTGAACTTAAGGAACAAAAAAAAACCAATTAATTAATTAATTAACATTACTTTCATATTCATTTTAACTCAAATTCAAATAAAATACAACATAAAAAATAACAAACGTTACGTGACTTTAATATATTGCTATTATGCAATATATTTTTGCATTGATATAATATAAATAAAATGAATGCTATAACTGTAATTGTCTATTTTGTACCTCGCTATTACACTCGTGTTGCATACGTACGTAAATGTGTACACAATGTATTATTTACTTTTAGTTAAATTATGCATTTTTATAAGAATTTATTAATTTTTTAGGTAGACAAAATTATTACAAAATTAAAAGTACAAAAATTAAAACGAAATATTTATATTTATTGCTACATTGTTTATTGTATAGAAATACAAATAATATAAATTAGTCTTTAAAAAAAAATAAAAAATTGTATATTTACGTACGTAACATACGTCTGATGTAAACAATTAATAATAATAATTTAATTCATAATTTTTTATTTGTATATACAATATATTTGTTGGTAAATAAAATAAATATGTTTGTCGTTGTATCTATATCTTATTTATGCATAATTACTCGTTATACATTGTTCAATATATGCAATATGCATTATTTATAGTGTGTATACGCATTTACTATGTATGCATTTACTTAATAAAATTACACACACACATCATGCAGTAAATTTAATATATATCCATATTGAAAAAAAACGTGTAAAAATGTAATTAAACACAATATTTTGTGTAACAATATATTTATTTATATTTTATTATTTATTGATATCTGTAAAATACCATCACGTATATAATTTATCGTTAAAATATTGACACTTATTGGCATTTGTCAACAATAAATACAAATAATATATTACTATAAATTACATTATATATGCGTTATATATTAAGTTATTTAACTATATTTTTTGGGACCGATCATATTTCATTCACAATTTTATATAATTATATAATTTCTTAGATAAATAAATAATATATGAATCAACAAATAACAGATATATATATATTTCGGCGGATATTGAATCAGTTCACTTTTTGGGTTCGTATTTATACTCTAGTACACTGTATAAAAATATCTAACATTATAGACAATTTGGTAAATTACACTGTATATATGTGATTATGAGTATATATGTTAACAATCACCAATTGATCTGCAATTATGTTTCGATAGATGTTTTAATATTGCAATTATTCTTATGCGTGAATTGTTCATATGTAGCTGTGATTGTCTACGGAGACATTGTTAATCCGCATGAATATCGTTCAACAACATATTTTCAAAGATATTACATTTGAATATTTGAATAATCTCCCATTTTTATTCAAATCTGTTAAATAGTTTCGTTCTATATATAATTTATTAAATTAAAATATTATTTATTTAAATATTGTGGATACAATGGATTTTTCTCATGAAATTGAAATAAAAATTCAAAGAAGCGAAATCTATATTAATATTACGAATATATTAGAATTCAATTTTTTAAAAAAATTTACGTATTCGCAATATTAAATTAATTAAATTATACGCATATATTTAATTTTATATACTTTAGTATATATGTTTATGTGTGTGTATACATAATACATGTTATGTACAATTATATTAGAATCAAGTAATCAATAGTTATTTAATGAGTGAAAAAATATTATAGAGATTAATTAACATTTAAAAACGAAAAAACATTAAATAAGTAAATGTATATTATAAAATTTTAATACCAAATAAAATAAATATATACATATTTAATACCAGTCAAACTAGATGATCGCCATATAAAATAAGTTATGTATTAATATATTCAATTATTCATATGAATAAAATTATCGATATAGTGGCTCTTAAATTTCAAAAACGTAGTATAAATTTTATAATATAATAAATGTATAGATACTACAATATCCTATTAATATACCATATATGCATTAGTAAAACATATAATTTAGAAAATAGTTCGACGAATTAAATTAAGAAAATTTACATTTTTTATTATACAAATCATTAAATTATTACACAATTAATATTGATGATTTTAACAGATTATAAATATATGTACTCGTACATATTCATATTCAAAGAAATAAAAATCTTATATTATCATTTTGACCTTTAAATGAATTCAATCAATTTTTGTGTCGCCGCATGAAAAACGTATTTCGTTCACATACACAATATATAATATGCGGTGTTGAACGCAAATCAAAGATTAACCATGTCATATACACACACCGCTATTGGCGATTCACCCATTAGAATAATTCAATTAATGAAAATGTGTTGAAACATAATGGCTGATCTAACATATAGTAAATTGTTACATTCTTCTCACATACGGAGTAATGTAATAACTTGACTGCAATATTTGATGGATATCCGAGATTCACAATATAGTCTATAAATAATCAGTTCATATAGTCACTCCGGTGGACTAAGGACACAATTCACAATATCGATCAACTGTGATCGAAGTGTCGTAAATCGCTCCTCTCTTTTTTTTTAAAATCAATTAATCTAATAAAACATAAGATTTCAAGACTATATAATCAATTTATGTGAAATTCGTTTCAAATACATTTGATGTACAGTAGTATATATTTCTATATAAATTATAGAAAACAAATAATCATGAAATTTATTAAATATTACCATTTTTGCCATATGACATTTTATTATTATTATCTATCTTTAAATGTTACAAATCAATTAACATAATTATACAATTTAAAATAAAATTAAAATTTAATTTTTAAATTTCTAATTTTTTATTTTATAATAATTTATCTATCATATAATAATATTAATATTAAGTTATAATGATAATGTTAAGTTGATATATTCGTATATATATTATCTGTTGCAAATTGCAAATGTACAAATTATGAATGTAGAAAAGTAAAAGGTAACGTAATTAGTTATCGACGAATTTTGTTTTTTTTTCAATTAGTATAAAATAATACTATATAAACCATAGCAGAATGTAACAGTGCCAAAAACCTGAGAAATGGCATTCATGTTTACAATATTACCACTATATTTTTCTTTTAGATGAAATCATATACCAAACTATTAAAAAAATTTTCTCAGAAAATCGTCTTTTATTTATTATTATATATTTTATATAAGAGCGCTTTTATGAATTATCATCTGTTTTATTTAAGAGCCATAGCAGTAATGGGATTTCCAGTTTTGTATACAAAATTGCAAATTATACAATAATTAATTTCCAATCTTTCATATGGCAATAAAAATTTAAAGAAATTTGTGATACATAATTTGAAAACATGAAGCGATTTTAAAAATCTCTTCTCCTGAAAGATAGCGATATTGATTATCATTTTATAATAAATAAAGTATTTTTTAAAACTATGACCCGTAATTCAAAAAGATGATAATTTTTAAATGTCGATTTTCCGGAAAATTTAACAAGTGGACATTCAAATTTTTTTTTTTCATAATATAGTCTACTTGGTCTATCAGGAAAATATAATGATATTTGAATCGGAAAACATTTTTTCGCGCTTCGTCAATGAAATGTACGCCATAACAAAAGAACTGATAATAGCAGACTATATGAATTTATAGTATCAAATTTTCAAATATACCATATAATTCCCAATCGAAATAATTATATTTATAAATCAATAGAATATTTCAAAATAGATATTATCAAAATTATACTGTAAAACTATGCCATATAGTAACTTTAAATGATTCATGTACGTGTTTACAATAAACACATACAACAAATCCTTAAATGCATATAATTTTTAATATTATAATTAATTAAAACAAATTCAAATGTTATTGTTTTTATTTTTTAAAATTAATTTTAATAGACCCTATGTTTACCGTAAAGTTCTTCACACTCGAAAATATAAATAACTTATATTATTTTTCTTTATATAAATAATAATAATAATAATAATAAAAATAATAATAATATTATAATAATAATTAATTATACATTTATTTATTTTGTCTGTATATTATTGTAAATTTTGTACACAAAAACCAACCAATGAAAAAAGGGGGCAAACATCAGCAAAATAAATAATTTTTATATATTTATTTATTTATTCATAAAATTAATATTATAGTATAAAGTTATCGTTATGTTTTTTAATACATATAAATTATTTATAGCATAACAAAAAAAAATTTAAAAAAAATTATTTTTATAATATATTTAACGTAAAAGTGATTTTTTTTTTTTAATTAATTTATTATATAATTGATTTTGTAGCAAAATAAAAAAAAATTAAGTAAATGTTTGTTAAATGTTTTAAATTATATATGTCTAAACTTGAATGTCACCAATTTATATGAAAAACTGGTTTATTTAGTTTTAGTAGTTTTATCGCATTTTCAGAATTTTTAAGTTTAACATATTTATTCTAGTTTTTCTTATTTTCTTATTTATTATTTGACACATTTTACTGAAATATAAATTTATAAAAATGTCATAGATATTTATCTATAAAAATAAAATGTCAAATTAAATGAGACTAACAAAATATAGATTAAAATAAAATGTAAATTTATATATTTTAATTATTCAAAAATATATTATATCATACCATTAATTTAGTGGTATATAAAAAGTTATTAATTTACAAACAGTTTTCGGTATTGTATTGAAAAATAAATTTTAAATAAATAGCAGTAAAGTAAATGATATATACTATATTGAATGGGATTGAAAAGTATCGGGGCACCAGATCATTTAAAGCATAATATAATAATGTCTAGTAGTATCTTCATAAAATTGAATTTCATTATATTTTGTTAAGTTTAAAAATTGTGCAAAAATTTTAATGTTTTCTATATAAACTATTCACTTCTTTCTAATCGATATTTATGACGTTTTTTTTTTTAAATCTTATTTATTGTTAACCCCAATCATTTTTGATCACATATATTCTGTATATATAACAATTTAAATGGATAATTATATGTGCACAATGTACGTTTTACCATTTTAAATTACAAGAAAACAGTGTGAATAAGTAATATCCGCACACACCTTAATTATGTATACCAAAAACCTTTAAATAAAAATACATATAATGACACTCATGCATAAACCGATGAAATATTAATCACTTAAGAATATAGAATATATTGATAATTTTTGAATAACTCATAATTACCTTTATTTATTACATAAATAGACCATGAACCAGAAGGATGACGATCCAACTGCAGCCAATCCAATGTTGTATGATCCATTGCAAGGTGTACGAATAACAAGAGCCAAACAATATCTAGCAACATCTATTAGTAAGTTTATTGAAATATTTTTCTCATTTTTAAAACTATAATTTCATTGCTATATTATACCAAAAAAAATATCGTTATCATTATTCTTTCTATGCACACATAAATATCAGATATGAAAAATGCGAAATTTCAATTTTTTATAACACTTAATTAATTATTATTCAATTTTATTATTTAGCATTTCATTAAAAATGCGTATTTTTATAATTTTTAATAATTATGTATATATTTATCTAATATTTATTATATATTATACATTAAAATATAAAAATTCTTAAAATATTAATAATCGGCATATTTTGAAATTTTAATTTAAACTTGTTGGTGCATAATTACTTATATATTGTACATTCTTCGATATTTGATATAAATGCGTGTTTATATACAGACAGAAATATATATAGATATTTGGAAATTATACTGGAAATTAATTGTTATCGTTATTATATGTAATCTATTATAATATAATTATTACAGGTTGTTATAACACTCACGATAAATTAAAGAAATTCCTCTTAATTTAAAGAAATTCTCTCAATTCAGTGACGCAAATGTTTTTAAAGATATTATCTTTAACACTGAAGGTGGTGATTTTTGATTTTCGGAATTGACTCGCGAAATATAAACTAAATTATCATTTATTACCTTATGAAAACAAAAAGTGAATATCCTTGAAAATGTCACGCAATATGTGGCATCTACCAAAAATTTATTATTGTAAAATTAGTAAATTACTCCCACTTAACAATTCACAAAATGCAATTATCGAAAGGTAAATATTTCCTTCATTCCATTATTTTTAAATGATTGTATCCATAATGTGTGTCTTTGAGTAGTGTCCAACATTTTCAAAGATATGAATGTTTTAATTCCATAAATGAAAGATAATATAATTTTGATCAAATTAACTTGCTATTGATTGACATTGTGCGCCATTTCATATTGCAAAAAGATTAAAATAGTCTCGGCACACACACGCACAAACAACACTATAATTGACTAAATAAAGCATCTATGAATAAACGGTTGACTAGGCAAATAATACTTATTCATAACATAAATTCTCATACAAAATGCATTAATAATTCAAATCTACCATTGCATTTTCCGAAATGAAACATTCAACACAGTAAAATAATAGTAAAATATTTGCTATAAAGTTGCAGCAATGTTGAAAGTAAATTATTGAGATTAGCAAAATTTATATAAATAATTAAACTTTTATCATATTAAAAATTAGTATAATTCCAGTCGTTTTACTATTGTGGACACTAAATTATATTTGAGAGCGCACAAAACACATTAAAAATTAGCATTAAAAAATCAAAATTTACATAAATTTATATTAAAAAACAAAAAACTTACAAACGAAAAACATTTGAAACAAACTGTAAAGTAATAAATACACAACAGCAGATATGAACAATTCAGTCATAACAAAAATTAAATTAATAAAAAATCTGTGTCTAGACATAATAACAAAAAAATATTATTGCATACTCATCAAACCCATTAGTTTATCACTGTAAATATCTAAAATCTATGTAATCAACACGTATTACTATTTATGTAGCGACTAAAACGAAATGGATCTACTGCGTTGTCTAAGTTCCCGGAAATATTTCCAAATTTAAAAATCAAATCAATAATAAAAGCAATTACAAATGTTTACATAACATTCCTTTGGGTTAATAGACAATGGTTATATAAAAATTAAAATTCAACTTCCATTTACAATTTATTACAATAAAATTAAAAATTAAATAAAATTTTTATATTTTTTATACAGTTTGTTTAAGTGCACTTGCTGCCGGCACCGGCTTATCCTGGACCTCACCTGTTTTACCACAATTACTAAATGAAAACGCAACTTTAACGGTGACGGAAAGTGAAGGTAATTGTTTGCTCTACATATTTATACCATATTTATATACAATAATCCTATATATAAAAAATTAATTATAATTGTATAGAAACAATATATAATAATTATAAAAATACGATATAATTCAAAACTCGCTATATAATCTGTTAAATTAAAAATAGAATATTATAAATATATATTATTTATATACATATTTACTTATAAATACATCATTTAAAATTTATTTAAATAGCATATCTTATAGTTATGTGTATAAAATTAAAATGAGATGAATGATGATCACAAGACAGGCGGCGGCGATGGTGTATATATAAATAAAATAAAAATTTCTGCGTAATTTATTTTATTGATTTTTTATTATATACATATTTACAGTAACACTTTTTTCTTCTATTTTAAAATATCCAATGAATATAAAAAATCCAATGAATATATACAAATTCCAATTTCCAATACATTATTTAAGCAAAACCATTTTATTGTGGTGTTGCACGCATATAATTTATTTGCATTTATTATCTTATCAATTATTATTACTATATACATATATTTATGTATGTACTTCACCTCTGCTGCAATGTGGAAGGTGTTGCTTTAAACGTGTTCGATTGAAGAGTTGTTAAAGATTTTATTTTACTTTTCAGTATATATAATGCGATAGTTCATCATTCAGCGTTTATCGGTACAGCAAGGTAATACAAATAATTTAAAATCTATTATCGGATTATATTTATTTATAATTATGCAATTCAAAACGATTGATTCTGTTAATTAATTATGAATAAATTGTAAATTTTCCTGCAATGTTAAATGCTCTAGGATCAACTGTTAGGGTATTTCTTTAAAATAAATAAATAACAAAAGGGTTATATTTTTAATAAACATATTCCTATCTGATATTCTATCACACTTAAAAAAACATCCTCTAGATACACGGTATATATAAAAATATATAATATACCTTTATACAAACAACTTATATAATTATGTGTACTTATTGATTGCATTTGCATATATCATTCAATGTCATTATTTATATTGTCATAATTTAAAAGAAATTATTTTCCAATAATTCATAAACTATATAAATTATAAATAATATTGATTATAACGTCATTGTACAAGGTATGTGTATTATTTAATTCAAATATATGCATAAATTAAATGATAAGGAAAATAAAAATTATATAAAATGTATATGTGTGCAATGTGTAAAAGGAAACAAACTATTATTGGAAATTAGTTTAATTGACTGTAAACAAAAGAAAAATAAAATATGTTAAAACAATATATTAACTTCAATTAATAAATTTCCATATAGTTTATATGTTTTTGAATGTACGCGCAAATATGTACAATGCATAATTTAATGGGAATGTAATATTTACTATTTATAACAAATAACATATTTTTAATATTTGAATTACGCGTTATCAAACACATTTTTTTTTGCATATTATTATAATAATATATCAGATCGTCGTGTGTATTACATATTGGTTTATAAATGAAAATAAAAATTTCTTGCGTCTATCTTGATACTATCTTTTTACGACATTGCTATTTTGAAAAAATATGAGAAAAAGTAAAATTAGATGTGTGTTCAAAATTTTTATAATTTTTTTTTTATATTATCATATGTATCACACACTCTCAGAGCATCATCAATATTATATAGAAAATAAAAAGTTTCTATTTTTTATTTTATTATGACGCTAACAATTTATATACTTCTAATATTAAATTTTTTTTTTTTATTTCTTATATCAAGCACATGGTACATGACATTGAAATATAAATTAGAAATATCTTGGCAAACAATTTTCTATATTATATGTTAGATTTTTTTTTTCTGTTGTATATGTATTACGATTGTTAATTTATATTTATATACTTATAATTTTGTTATATACATTATACATATACGAGGTACACGTATATTTATATCTTAAAATCTTATGATAACATTATTTAAGTAATATGCATTATTATTATTATTAATATATCAATACGAATGAGTTTAGATTTACTTAAGAGTTGTTTTTAAATTATAAATAATTATAAGGGGTGATTCAAATACACATAATTAAAATTGCATACTACAACGTAAAACAGAATAATATATTCGATACTCACTGCTCTGCACACAATTCATTACGCAACGTAGTCCTGTACAAAGTGCTAAGCGATATCCGATATGAAATGTGTCAATAACAAAATTTTAAATTTTTTGGATTGCTGAATTTTTATCCATTATAAAAATTAATAATAAAATAATTTCAAGAAAATTTCGGATAAATGACGTTATTCAGTTAGTTATTCTTTTGAATATATTTTCAGGTGCTATGGGATTCGTTAAAAGAATTGAAAATAGTGTCGTGCACTCACTTCGTTAAATCTTAATATTGTTATCTCATCATATGTTCAAGTTAAAAATTACAAATTATAATCGGATAAACATAGCAATGAAATAATACTTTTGGAATTATTGCAAATTGCTATCTGAGAGATTGAGTGGAGTGGATTCGCTTGTGGTGCCAGTTAGTTCCAAAAAATTCTCTAAACATTATTCCTCAAATGTTTAAATGCATAATTAATTGAAAAATTGACAATACATAAAAATACAATCTTTTTTGTATCATACTACACGAAATAAGATGTTAAAATGCAATTCTTTGAAATATAAGAAAATTTACTTCGCCAAACTCAAAGTCAATATACTAAAAAAAATGTTTTCCTTTAAAATTATAATGCCAGAAAATTAATTTCATTTTTATTGCGGTACTGATTTAGCCGCATTACAATACCTAAAATAATATTAGAATATATGTAATTGGTAATTAAATTGGTTTTTAAATTAAATAATTAAATATAATTAAAAACTGATAAAAATAATTGTTCTTCATGTAACAGAAAAGATAGAATATTATTTTTAATTTAAATACTCGTATATAAAATTAATGTTGTTATACATTAATTCATTGATTATAAATTAATATATAAAATAAGTAAATTGGATATACTAAATTTAAAATTGATTACAAATTAATATATGTTAACTTTATAAAACAAGACCGCATTTGTGACCAATATCAATTGTCATTCAAAATTTCCGGAATATATCATTTAAAGGTATTCGTATATATATAGAGTTCATTAAACTAATATTAAAATAAAAATTAAATATTTTATAACATTAACATCAATTTTTGCGGCATTATTGTCATTATAATTATCTTTTAGATAAATGATAAATGTACTCGTTTAATTTGATGTCATTATAATTCCATGTCTGGCGTTTATCAATTTGGAAATCTGAATTTGATTTCGACTGTGTACCTTTTCGTACTGAAAATAATTTAAATAACTGATTTAAATTTTTATTAGGAATATATTTGCAAATAGAATTATAAAAATGTCCGTACATAACGCACACACAATTGAATTAATAGCACATCTCCTATCGGTGAAACATTGTTGCTCAAAAATTATAAAATTAAATTAAATTTTACAATGAAAATGATGACATCGAATCGTTAGTTTTATATAATCCTCTATTTAATCTCGTTTCACAAGACACAAGGTGTACTTATTTTTTAGAATGTTTTCCTTTGTACATCCTGTAAATTATCCTTAATCCTATGTTAATAAGTTATTAGTTCAGTTTAATTTCATGTTTATAGTTTCCTTTCATATCGCATACTCTTTTTTTATGATTATCCATTAGAGATGCTGTAAGTGGTATTGCGAGACCTGAGTTCTAATAATAAAAGTGAGGTAAGTGGTCTGAAAAAAAGTGAATTTAATAAGGATTTAAAATGAAAATGTATGCATAGCAGTAAGTTTACACATATTGGTATAGTGATACTTAGAATGCGAAATATACATATTAGAAATAATAATAAAATTAATATTAGTAATAAATTTCTGTCAAATACATACGTGAACATAATATCATGCATATGTACTCTAGTGGTTACGATAGTGGGTTTGCTGTATATAGACATTTTCTCTTAAAAATTATACATTCTTATACAAAAACATATATGAATGAATATTCGTTTAAAAAATAAAAGTGATAAACTCAACGTACGTTGAAACAAATATTATTAAATAATTGTCATTATTAAACATATATTATTAACTAATAAAGCTAATGGGGATATTATCTGTTTCTAAAACAATATTTGATTCAAATTAATGTATATGTTTAAAAAATTGATATTATTAAAATCAATTTTAATCAATCTTGAAAATTTATATTACATTAATTAATATAATTTTATTATCAACAAAATATGTTATTATTGTATTTTCAATTTATGATTACCTCAATTGTTACATAATATATTACTTATTTATTATTTTTATAACCGAAAATAAATCTGTTATAATATAACAAATACTAAATAGAGTTATATGCTTATCATTTCATTTGATTAATTACGTGTGTGTGTGTATAAATAATATAAATAACTATTGTTTATATATTATTATATAATCAAATATAGATTTAGTAGACACTCTTTTATTGTACATATAAATTATGTTGTCATAAAATGAATATGATAAATAAATTATACCTGTTGATTTGATTTTACCTACATTTTGTATAGCAAACTTTTAGAAAATTAATGAATGAAAGAATATTTATATATAAATAGAGGTATAAAACTCTTTGATTTCGTAAATATTATATTTGTACACAGAGTATTAAATTTCATAATAAAACATTATCTTAAACATATATAGTGCAATACGTTTGCGAATGTATTATAATATTATATTGTACATAACATGAAACTTATAAATGGTATAGTATAATATTACGAGTATAATATTTACTAATCGGATATAATGAAAAATAATTCTGATTAAATTATATATTATTCTGCGATACATTTAAATTAAAAGCACAAGCGGTTTGAAAATATGAGCACATTCAATTCAGAAATAGATATAAAAACAAAACCTATATTTATGTTTAAAATGAAATCTATAAATATGATTTAATTAACTATATATTGATGTCAATAAAATATGCTACCATAACATATATATACTATAAATATGGTTTTGATCAAATGTATTAATATCAAAATGAAATTGAAATTAAATTAAATTTTAATTTTATGAAATAAATACCATGAAATAATATGGTCGTTCATATTGCAACCCCATATACATATTTCCTAATATCCTCATATATATAAATTCACTATATATACACGTAGTCAGTGTGGCTAAAGTTTATATACAATAATATACTAATCTAATTTATTTTCCTAATATTTGTCATATATATATAGGAACATGGATAGCATCGTTTTTGGCTATTGGTGCATTAGCTGGTGCAATACCAACGGGAATATTAGCTGATGTAATTGGACGAAAATATACGGCTATGTTCATTGCATTGCCGTATATATTAAGTTGGTTTTTAACAATTGTTGCAAATAGTGCTGTAGTACTTTGTATAGCACGATTTGTTATTGGTATTTATACAATTGATAGATTTTTATGAAATTTAATAAATTGCGCGTTAATTGATAATTCATATATATATAATCTAACTAAATATATGTGTAAATATATGTTAAAATTAATATAATTAAAATTAAGGTATTTCAACGGGAGCATCTTGTGTTGTGGCACCAATGTACATATCAGAATATGCTGAAACATCAATTCGTGGTTTACTTGGTACATGCTTTCAATTATTTTTAACAATTGGTATATTATTAGTATTTACTGTGGGTGCCTATACCCATTGGGTAACATTAAGTATTGTATGCGGAGTTGTGCCAATTCTATATTTAATTGGATTAATATTTGTTCCAGAAAGTCCTACATGGTTAATAAGAAAGGTAATTTAAATACACATAATATATCTGTATATATATATTAAAATTGAAAATATTTAATATAAATAACAGATTTAATTAAGTTAAGTGTATCAATATTTATTTTATTATAAATTATTCCTCTACAATATATATTTTTATATAGTTTTCAATTGGTAATAATATATATCATCACATAGATTATATGATAACAGAAAATCAAATACCATATATTTATGTGAACAAATGATTAAAATATATTTTTTATATATAAATTTTATAATTTTATTAAAACAGAAATAATTAATCTTTTTTTTCTTTTTCATTATTTTCATTATTGTTTTAATTAAAAAAAAAAAAAAATAAAACAAAAAAAAAAACAAAAAGGGTCGTCATAATGATGCAGTATTATCAATAAAATGGTTTTGGGGTCGACATTGTGATGCTAATGCAGCCATTCAAGCAATACAAGGTGATATGGATGCATCAACTGGTGGTGGTACTGTACGTGATTTATTTGCAGTAAAAGCTAATCGAAATGGTTTTATAATATCAATAATGTTAATGTTTTTCCAACAATTTTCTGGCATAAATGCTGTTGTATTTTTTACCACACAAATATTTGAATCGGCTGGCAGTACATTAGATTCAAGTGTAAGTTCAATAATAGTTGGTGTCGTTCAAGTTTTAATGACATTTGCATCGGCCGTATTGGTTGAAAAAGCCGGACGAAAAATTCTTTTACTTCAAAGTAGTATTGTGATGGGTATATGTCTAACATTATTGGGTATTTATTTTAAATTAAAAGATAGTGGTCATGATGTTTCGTCCATCGGATGGTTACCATTGTTAAGTCTTGTATTCTTTGTCGTAAGCTTTTCACTTGGTTACGGACCAATACCATGGATGATGATGGGTGAATTAATATCACCAGAAGTTAAAGGCACAGCCTCATCAATTGTTGTGTTGTTTAATTGGATTTGTGTATTTTTAGTAACAAAATCTTTTCAACCATTATTGAATTTAATTGGTAGTGATATAACATTTTGGATTTTTGCTGTAATCATGGCAGTGGGTACAGTTTATGCAATTAAATGTGTATTTGAAACAAAAGGTAAAAGTAATGCACAAATTCAATTGATACTATCGGGTGAAACGGTTATGGAGAAATAAATATAAGTAAATGATGTGACTGCGTTTTGTTATACATATGTAATTTTATATTGTTTAAGTGTTATATTATTATTTTTATATTTTGCATTTAAAAATTATAGCTCAAATTTGAATATTTGTAATTCAATTATATATATATATAGTTTTATTATATTTTATTTGAATATTCTATTTTAAATATAAAAGTTATATAATATTTAGTTATTTTATGTTAATTTAGGAAAATTGTTATAAGAATTGCCAATAATTTTTTTTTTTTTTTTTTTTTTTTTACTTTATATAATAGTATAAATATATTATATAACTTTTAATTTTAGTAAATAAAGACAATATTATATCATAAAATTTAAGTTTACTCCAAATTATTTAATTAATATGTTTAATTTTTAAGATTGAAACGATAGAAACATTAATTTACACACATATCACACAGCATCTAGTTTGAGCTAATTATTTGTTAAAAGTATATAATTACAGAACACATAACGTTACAAAACAATATAATAATAAGAAAACATTAGCTCTTACTTACCAATATTAAAATAATATATAATTTCAATTACATTTTTTTTTGTCTATACATTATTTTAATTTCGTTTTATCTTTTTAATAATCATATCATTTAAATATTCGAAAAGAATTTTAATTTGCTGTGTTCGTTTTTAAATATCATAATTTATAATAAACAAAAAAAAAAAAAATAGGAAAAAATAAAATTAATAAAAAAATAAGGAAAAAAAACGAAGATGTGATTAAATCCTAAAAATATTAAATTATTGAAAAATTAAAAAAAATGTCTCTTTTATTGTCATAATAATAAATAAATAAAAATATATTTAAAATATAAAACATAAAATTAAATAAATAAATAAAAATATCATTAACTAATTATTTTATTTAGATTTATATTATCGATGTTTATCATAAATATATAATCAATTTTATAAGTTTAACAATTTCATATATATCTAACAATTTATATATAAAATATAAGTTTTAATAGAGGGTGTGTGTGTGTGTATTATTCAAATACAGATATATGTAGTTTGTAGACTAAAAAAAAAAAAAAAAAAATACAGGAAGAAAACACATAAACACACACAACATTGAACTTATTAAAAGTTTATTTACAATAATCATTTCCGAATTATAAATACAAAATTTTGTTATATAAAAAACACAATATTATAAACGAATGACATATTACATTTTTTTAATACAACATTTAATATAACATAAGTTGGTTTATTAAAATAATCGTACGTATATGTGTCAGTATAGCCTTTTACCATATACAAATTGTAAAACACACCTAAAATTGGTGTACATTGTACTAACAACAAATTAAATTTATATAGTAATTCATTAATTTATATTTTAAATAAGGAAGGAAGGCAAAAAAAAAAAATTACTGAAACATATATCTTCAGGATATTTGAAAAGTGAACAAATGTTTTCAAAATGCATAACATAGCTTTTCATAGAATTTCTTCTATATACGACAAATGACTTTAAATTTGTTGAATTAAGAACATTCATTTTAGTAAATTAGAAATTTATTGACTGGAAAACCATATTTCCATAAAAGCTGATTTTCATTAAACTATAGCAATGTGAGTAATTATCATAATCCAATGATATTTTAGTAGTAGTTTATTGAAATAGAAAAAAGTATGTTTATTGATTACTGTTGAAATGTATTTGTAAAAAATCACATTACCATATAATTGATTTAATTAAATTTCATGAAAAATATCATTAGAATTATATAAAAAATTTTAAAGATATTATATAATTTCTTGTATTTCACCTTACCTCATATATGGTTTTTGGAAGCCTATTTTCATTTCTCTACCCTTTGATATGAGAGGAAGTTTGCGAATGTGGCACTTAAACTATTACGAGTAATAGTGTGAAAAGAGAAAAATGCCACCACCTCACCAGACACATTACTTACTACTTTTGGAATATTTTATTATAATTCGATGCTAAACATAGTATTTAATTAATCATATATTCTGGTTCTTCGTCATATAAGTGATGAAAATATTTGATTTATATTAACTTATGTTATATGGATATCAGCGTGAATATCACAATATCATATTCTATAAGTCCAAAAATATATTGCGATACATTATAGAAATATATGTGAAGTTATCAGCTACATATTGTTTTTAACTAACTTTATTTATATTTAAATTTAATTTACAATCAAAATTTAATTATTATTAATAATATTGTGAAAAATATTGTAAATTATTTGTCTTAATTTTACACACTCATCGTCTAATTTCTTGTCATACCCTACTAAAATTATGCATGAATATTGTCTCATCGTCGGATCTTAGCTTATAATTGTAAAACGCTTTGTAGATAAGTAAAATGTATTTATATTGTGTAATGTATATTGCATGGAATGTTAATTTAAGAATATCAAAAAAAATCTGATGGACTTACAAATTGAATGATTCACAGTGTTTTTCACAATATTATAAAATTCAATTTTATTTCTAAATGATTCGTATACATTCAAGTTAACAACATTATGCAACGATGCCTTCACAAATCTCTAATGTATTTCAATATATTTGAACTTATAGAATATGATGTTGTGATATTAGCGGGTATCTACAGTAATTAATTTAACGTAAATCGAATATTATCATCGCCCTTCAAGACGAAGAATCAGAATAGATAATTAATAATTAAATTACTTACAAATACAGAGGACAAAAACTTCTGCTGCTTCTGTATACATTTTTTTTTTAAAATATTTATTACTATTACTACTTTTCTACTTTCACACCGCATGCAATGGATGTGATTTTCAATAAATTATTCAAAATTAATTTGTTGTTGGTATATGTTATATTATATGGTAAAGAATAATTATGTTTATAATTAATTATCAAAATATATGTTTAATTTTTATGTGTTTTTCAATAATGCATTATTAATAAGAATTTGATTTAAATAAAAAAAATTCTACAAATTGTTATTATTATTTTGTTTTTATTATTTTTTAGTTTATAAACTTCAATTATATAACTATGTACGAATTTGTCTATATAATACTTATATATTTGCCAAAAAAAATATATTGTATAGTTATATAACAAAAATTGTTAAATAAATTGTATTTACAAAAATAAAAAAAAAAATAAAATGTTACTAAATTACATACAAAATTTTTAAATTAAATTTTTTTATTGTGTAAATTGTAAAATTATAACTGGAATTATTACAAAATGTATATATATTTAATATAAATAGTAAGATTTTTAGATAACGCACAAATTAATTGAAAATATATTTTGGTATAATTTTTAGACTATAATACCGAAATTAATATGTACAATTGTAGAAATATGATGGAACAGGACAAAGCCTAAAAACCTAATAGATATTTTAAAACTTATTCGTATATATATTGCAGGTTAATATTGTACATTTAAAATTAATTTTTAACATTATATATATTATAATTGGAATATCCTATAAGTAGAAATATAAGTGTAAATTTGGATATAAATCTAAAGCAGTTGCAAGTGCAGTCAACATATATTAGTTTTTAGATATATATTTATATATATATATATATATATATATTTATTAGATACATATATAAATATATATATATATATATATTTTAGATGCATTACGTGTTATATGTACGAGTGATATTCAAAAATGTAACGATCTGCGATTAACAAAGGAAATATTTTCGGCAATTTATTTTCCATTTATATTATGTAGATACGTTTCCTCCTACTAAAGTATGCGATAATTGTTGGTATGAACAAATTCAGGAAATTAATTTAATCATTTAACAAATTATATACGAGTATATAAATGTGAGTATATTAAATAATATATTGCTAGAGTTGACATTATTAATAGACGTAATATATATATATATATATCTTTATAATCTGGAAATAGATTGATAGTAGTTGATCCTTCAATCACATAATCCGCAAATTGTTCAGGACAGACAATTGACTTAATATTAAATATAAACACCTTGACAAATGTATATAGTCTCAATGTACAATAATTTCGTAGCCAAAGAAAGCTTAGCCATATAGGCTTATACTCACCCGTATCACACATTCCTTATGAAGTGGATCAATTAAAGACTGCTTCCAAATCTATGGCAATAGTTTGCATATTAAAGTGACAAATTAAAAAATATACTCTTACACAAAAAACACATTTATTACTTATATAATTTGTTCATCGCAATCATTACTTTTATGAAAATTGAAAAAACCCAAGAATTTTCATATAAATTAGTTTGAATATTAATCAAAAATGAATTATATAATTATTATTTAAATTTTATACAAAATGTTTACGCGATCCGCCCCATTAATCAAAAACGAAAATTTATTTCAACCGCAATTTCCCTCCGGCTATGTTAAATAATATAATAAATTTAATAAAACAATTTAACTTAAGGTTATAAAAAATTATGATTAGCATCATTAAAATTGTTACATTTTAGTAAAAAAAATACCAATTGAAATATATCGAACACAATTATGATAATACTTTCTCAAAATGTAAATTAAAAATATCACAAAAATTTTTATTTTTGCGAACAGTCCTTGTGCACGTGACACAGTCAGTCAACTATAAATATATATATGATAAATTAGAATAGAAAGTATATTTAATTATTTTGTTTTGTACATTTGATTATATTTATATTAGTCAATGTACAGTACAAATATAAAATTAAATAATGTATAATTCACAATTGAACCAAAATGCAAAATTGAGAGTAAAATATATATATTTTTATATAGTTTTAAGGATAAAATTAATATTATGCATAACATATATAACAATACCACATTTATTATTGTACATAAATATTATATGAGATAATAAGAAAAAAGAGTTGGATAATAAATGAACTATGTAATCAATTTCATACGGCGATGTGAATGACAAAATTAATTAAATTTTTCTTTTCTTTAAATATTACATTCAATTTGATTGTACAAATAAGAAATAATGTTATGAGAATATAGCAACAATATTTTAGTATATTTGAATAAAATTATTAGTAGTTTTTTTTTTATTAGTGTTGTTAATTATGATGTTAGTTTATATATTAATATATATTTATTATATAAATTTATATTGTCTGTATATATATAACATAAATAGAAAAGATTGGTCGAAATTTTATAAATATTATTAAAATATAATATAAAATACAATATATTGAATAACTTAAAACATAATTTTTAAAAGGAAATTTTATTTTAATTATGTATTTGGTTTGTATATAATTATGGAATAGCTATATTTATAAATATAGCATTGTATTTGACTATTTGTTGATATGACGTAGTGCGTTCATGCGTGAATATTTATAATTTTGTATTTCTTATGTAATGTGATAATAATAATAATGAAATTGTCTTGTAAATACAGAATTGTTTTCCTTTTTTACTTTTCCACATTAACTTTATATAATTTACTATAATTTCTCTATGTTTTAGCGACAAACATCACAAAATTTCCCAATTGAAAAATTAATATAATACTTTATCAAATGACTAATTGTAAGCAATAATTTCTGTTCCTTCTGCTATATATTATATACAAAATATTAAATATATTTCTTTCCAAATTTCTATTATTTTCCATTCTTTGTGAATTTATTCAATGATTAAATTTGATTTATTTATGTTATTTTTTATAAAAAATTTGTTGAAATGTTAAAAAATTTACCATATGATTTTATATTAACATTTGGTATAACTTCGGTTGGTTTAGTCTTGAATTTGTTATTATTTAAAATATAGTATAAATTAAGGATACAATATTTTAGTATAACCCTTACATTAATAATTATTTTTTTTGCGGTTTTTAATGATTTTATTAATTTTTGAAATATTTGTTTTGATTTTATATTAATTTACAAAGTCGTATTTATTATTGAGACACTTTTGAAATTATACAATACTATCAATTATTTATTTTAATTGAATTAATTGTCAATTAACTTTTAATCACTGTATTGAAATTAAAAATTTTTATAATTTTTTCATTCAATTTTATATTTATTAAGTTTTAATTGTTTTATTTTGCGATTTATGTTGGATCAAAAAAAATGGTGAAGATCAAACGATTTCGCAATTGTATAAATTAAACATTACTACACCTAACAGCGAATATTGTAGTATATATAGACAAAACTGACGTTGACAAAAATATTCCATTGAATACAATATTTCCAACAATACTTTTTATGAAAATTAACATAAAACTTTGCAATATAGTATTTATTTTCATAATTAATGTGAACAGGGGCGGTGGATTATATTGGATTGAATGCAATGTTTGCTTATATTGTGTATTGCTTATATACAATATTTACTACTCATTTTCATACTCATGAATTTCAAAGTTATACGGATACAGAAAAGAATTATCAAATTTTATGGGAACTTTAAATTAAATAAGTAAGCATCAGAATTCTATATTTTGTCGCAATTTGCTTCTTATCGAAAAGTATACCCATTAGGTTACAAATTTAAATTTAATTTAAACAAGTTTTATTTTTTCATAATTTCTTTTTTTCTTTTCTTTATTTTCCATTTTTAATTTTGTGGAGCGGAAAAAAAGTGATGGATGATATTTTATTGTTATCATATTATACAGAGATATATAGAAGATAAGTTGTACAGTCCAATTTGTTTATGGAAAATAAATTTATAAATTATGCATAAAATATACATTCCATGATTATAGAAAGTTACACTCTAACAAAATTATATTATAATTACAGTCAATATTATCCAATTGTACATATATCAAAGGAATATTGAACTTTATAATATAATTGTAGTGGTATAATTAATTAAATAGAAAGTAATAATATATTTTTAATTCTGTATGATAAAACTATTAGTTATTGCTAATTATAAAATATTCAAAATTAAAATGTAAAAAAATTATAAAATTTACTGACCATTGGCTGGTTTGGTATAAGCATTCTCATTAAAATAGAAAAGTGATAATTAAATATAATTCATTTTTGTATATACATGATATTAAATGAATTACATTATTGGAATTAGAATTAGGATGGCGACCAATAATTACATTGTATTAAATGTAATATATATTTATCCTTTGTACTGTAAATAATATAGGAAAATTAAATTTTTCATTTTCCTATGAAATGCATTCTATTGAATTTTAAAGTATATGAACATAAAATTTTAATTTAAATTATTTACATAAAATATTAAATTATAGTAATATTAAATATGTTAAGGTTATAGCAATATAACAAAATACAAATATTAATGGAGGCTTACAAATACATTATTTAATATGCGGTAATTTTTTTAAAAGAAAAATATGATGATTTAAAAAAAAAACTGACATCATGATTTTATTAAATATTTTATTACTACCATCGTTAGGAACATCCTTTTTTTATAAATCTTTGATGCAATCAACAAATTGAGTCAAATTTTTAACATTAATAAAAACCTTTAAATTACATTGTATTCACTTCAAGTATTGTTATTTAAAAATGCAGTCAATAAGTATTCAAGTGAAGTAACGCATTATACTTTTTAACCCAATAAATAAACAAATTTAGAGGACAGAGTATTATGTTATTTCAGGGTTGAAATGTAAGTTTTTCAAGATTATAAGTTTTTATATTTTGCCGATTATTAAATTCAAATCAATGATGCATAAAATATGCAAGGTAACATTATCTTACTATGCCGAAATTTGATTATAATTTATTCTAAATATAGTAGTTTTGATTTTATCAATTTTTCTATTATCCTGTTTTAGTAATTTTTTAACATAAAAATTTAATAAAAAGTTAAGTAAAAATTTTTTATGTGTGTAGAGGATGTTGAATGTCGGTTGACGTTTCATTGGCGACATTAGAGATAATATAGTAGAAGGAATTAGTATGAGATATAATTAATTTAACGCAGCAAAGTTTTGTCTATTGTTTCTATTTCAAATAGTTTCTTATTTTTTTTTAAGATTTTTAAACAAATTAAAATTTATTCATTTAATAAATTTTTCTTAATTCTAATGGACTGGCCGATGGTAGTCACTCACAACGCACAACCTATATAATTTTTTTCGTTTATTCTATCATATTATTAGCTCCTTATCTTTATAAATAAATAATATATTTGGCTATAAATACAGTTTTTTTATTAATATGTAAAGTTGCAAATTTTATATCACTATAATTTCGATAATTGGACTTATTATGATTATTATTCATATTAATATTATTATCATTATTATATAATATACAGCACAGTTAGTTAAAATATATATATACGTTTGGTGAACAGTATATAGTTTATAAATTAATAATTAAATGTATATATAAAATATGTAAAACAAGACACGCATTGCTAATATCATATAAATATAATAATAAGTTATTCAATATTCAAATATTTGTATATAAAATGAATATTGATGCTTTAATTATAAGATTGATTTATGCTGGGTGCAATAGTATGTTGTTAATTTTCATATATTTATAGAGTTGCATTAAAAAACCATTAACATTATTATAAGTTTTTAAATTTCGTTACGAATTAACCTCTTTTCACCTATATATATATAATAAGTTTAATTAATGGAGTGAAAAATCTATACCATATATAGATAGATCATAATATACATGAACATTTTTGTTGATCAATGCGATCTACTCATTTCTAATCAAATATTCAGACTAAATATATATAAAATATATGTAGTGAGTGGTCATAAAAATGTTTGTTGTTTCAAGCATTTCAAAATTTATCCAATTAGTTATGATCATTTTAATCCGGTTCAATTAAGAAATTTGCATTCGTCCACCACATACTTGTTCATATACAATTATTCACTTCAGTATTTCAAATATTTTCAATATAGTCTATCTTTAATTAAAGCACTCGTACAGGAATTCATATACGTATCAGGAATTGTGATAAATTAAATCACCTATAATTATTTTTATTCATGTGATGAAGCACATTTATTTATAACTTTTTAGTCATCTCGGTTCAAGAATATTTGCACAATTTTTATATGCTGTTTAGTTACTCAAATGTAACACACAATAGATAATATTTGTTCAAATATTCAGTTCTCAAATCCTACGTCACCAATTATATGTACTATAGAGGTTATAGCTATAATTATCAACTCAATCTCGTGTAACTTTTACAGCAACGTTTTCTTTATAATTTTATGATATAGAAAGTAATTATATATTATTATATATATTAATATTGGTATTCAGTTAGGATTGTTTTTAAATCAACTGCGACAGCAGATTTTATACCATATACTCGTTTTTGGCGATTATGTAAAATTTATTATATATACATTAAATGATTAAATGGTTACCTATATAATATTGTATTATTTACATATATTATTATTAGCAATAGCAATGAGCTCGCACAGATAATTGTTTTTGATTATAGAAATTAAGTTGTTTGTATACATATATATTTCAGTTGTATATATAATATATATAAATTATTGTAAATATATGTGAAATGTGTAATTATATAGTCATTAGAATTTAATGTATACATTATAATATGTCTTTGTTTTTGTTTTGTATAAAATTAACAAAAACTAATTGTAAATAATTTTTAAATTCTTAGCTATTAACTTTATCTTATTCTAATATATACATATACCTTTAAATTACCTTCTTATCTTCTGTACTATTAATTATATTTTATATATATTGTATATATATACAATCAAAATCAATCAATTAAATATTCTTCAAAATTAATGATGTGTCGTAATAAATGTAATATATTATGCAATAAAAAATATATATGTTGGCAAAAAAATACAATTAACAATAGTAAATTTTCTAATAGATATTTCTGCGAATAAACTGCACTAAATTATTTTATGTTTTTTGTAATACAGTATAGGATATTAGACGGGAAGGTTTACCACACAAATATTGTTTATGATTACCATAGAATTTTCATGAAAAAAATCAATGTGATGAGGCACATTTCCATTTAAAATGATGCGTTAATAAACAAAATGGTCGGTTCTGGTCAACTGTTACTGGAAAACATTATCGTAATATTATTGATAAATTTTTGATACCAGAATTCAATGATTTCGGATTAATTAACAAGTGGTTCGTGAGAGATTCATTTCCACAACAAATGTCACAAGAAATTGGCATCCACCGTTGACCGAATTTAATAGTTTCGGATTTTTATTTATAGTTTATCCCAATGGCATCAGAAACACTTCAGCAACTTAAACAATTTTGTTACCATTTTCTATAAATTTATACAAAAATAAAGTAGTAAACTATTTCCGGCGACCACACTGTATGAGTATAGCAATACCATTGCATAATTGCTGTACTCATATTTATTTATGTTTTCCATATAATAAAAATTCGTTTATTAATTCCGTTAAAAATATATATTATTACTTTTTTACAATATTATACACAAATATGCGTAATAAGTAATAATTATTCGTGGCACGGTAATGTTCCAAATTATATTCAATTCGCACTTATTGCCACACATAAATAAAGTGAAACGTATGTCCGATACAATAAAATTTTCCATATGTGAAGAAAATTTCTGAATGTATCGTATTCCAAAATATTATTTAATTTGTTTATTTTTTTTTACTTATACCAATGTATATACAATTGAAACATAAAAATTCACAGATAATCTATAAATATCAATTTTAAATAATAGTAATAAAAAATTAATGAATATCCCAAACATTGCAAAATAGACGTATTTAGAATATCACATGCAGGACATGTGATGTTAATGGGATAAACAAATAATATTCCATTGGGTGATAGATTTTATATAAGGGGAAATAAAAAAAATTCCATGACATTATATAGTTTTCTTGGAGAGCTCCTTCTAACCACCTTTTCTTTTATGTATTCATATCAGCATTGCAATATTGATCGAACATCTCACACACAACATAAAAACATCTCATATGTAGGATATCACATGCAGGATATGTGATATCCTAGCTATATCGACTACGTTTTAATAGAACATTATCGAAATGTATGTATACAATCTGAAATGTCCATATAATATATAGTTTGGAAAATTTGCGATTCCACAGACATGCTATCCATATAACTGAATATCTGTGCTATGTTTTTGTGGGATATAAAAAAAAAATCAATTGAATTGAAATTATTTATTGTAACATTTCTTCCGCCTAACATATTATTATCAAATAATATTTTGTTATATTTTTAAATTTTCCAATTTTATCATTTCAATCCATTTTATCGCCATATATTGAATTAGAATAATTTGGCATTATGTAAATAAATTTAAATTAATTATGAAAAAACAATTAAACCAAAAAAAGAAAAAATTAAAAAGAAAAATATTCTAAAAAAAGTAATTAATTATAAAAAAATTGTACATAAATATAATAATTACAATTTATATGATAAGCGTTTTCATCAAATGTAGGTGTATTATGTCGTGAATGGGTGCAAATATTTTATTAGACATACTCGTATATAAAAATAATTAACAATGTATATTAAATAAATATAAAGTATATGGTATTATAAATAAAATAACAACTTAAAAATAAGTGCTCAATAAATATTTAATATAACATATATGCGAATGTGTATGTGTACGTTATATAATTAATAAATTGTAGCTATAAATAATATATTGTATTTGTATTTGTGCTATATATTATTTTATTATTATATTATTATCCATAATATGTTTTTTATCAAAATTTGTAAATTATAATTATTAAAAATGCACTTCCGTATGAATCTTCCACAATATTATATATATTTATATATGACAATCAATATAATATTATATAAATACGAGTAAATGCAATATGTATATAGATAATTGCTATATAAATATATATAATATTAGTAATTTATTTAAGCATAGGCTATGGTATATATATTATTTTATTAAATACAATGAATATTGCAATTTAGGATTTTTTTTTTTAAGTAAGAATATTTAATATACGTTTGTATATAGGCCAAATGACCGTGTTCATTCAAATAATTAAGGCATAAATAAGGCATATACCCAATTTTATATAATATATATATACATATGTATAAATATGATAGTTTTAAATCACTTGTTATACCATTTGTACATAACATAACATAACAAGGGATTAATTTTAAAAAATACGTCAATAATAGCTGTACCATATATAGTATATTAGGCAAAGGTATCATCATGAAATGTGAAACAATTTTATTAGATTTAAAATGTTGTACATATCAAAATATTTGAAATAAACACACTGTTCGTATGATTGTATTTAAAGAATATCATTTAATTAATTAGGTTTTATCTCTTTATTCATTTGTACAGTATCATAATAAAGAGAAAAACATTATTCTATATTTCTATAAATTGTGATAAACATTTTAAATATATTTTTAAAATGAAAATTTTATTATATGTATAATATTATAAAAATAATTATATAATAAAATTATGTGTAATTAGAGTATGTTACAATTAATGTGAAATCAAAAACATAATATATGTATATATAGAGGAATAGTTCTATTGAATATTGAAATACGATGATGTTTTTTTCATATGATTTATAGTTCTACACGGTTGAAAATTTTGAACTTATTCGTTAAACCAAAATTAGTTTACATGGTTTTTATAAACTAAAAAATATTAAATAATAAACACAACGATGTTTACGTCGATTTTTAAACCATTTGAGACTAATTTACAATCCAAATTCATATTTGTATACAATATTGTTAACTTTTGGTATTATTTTTAAGTAATAATATTATTATTTTAGGATTAAAATTGTATGTTAAACCATTGAAGATTAAAACACCGTCGGCAACCGAAACTAGAAAATATTATAAAATTACGTTTACAAAATTGTGTTATGTATTTTAAAATCAAAATGGTGTTATTATATATTGATAAAATACATTGTACACCACTTGTATATGTCAAACTTAAGTTTCGGCTACAATATTTTCAAACTTCTTAGGTTTAAAATTTAATCAGTAAATGGTTTGATTATTAATTAAAATTTTCTAGGGTTTACTTTTTTAATCAAATTTCGGTGTGGATCTATATGTAACCAAAAACAGTTTAAAAAATAGTTCAATATTTTCAACCGTGTTTACTTTTTTTTTCGTTTGATTATAAGTTTAATTTAAATAAAAACGCTATCCTATATTTATTGTATATTTATGTATTATTCAATAGAATTCATTGAGTGGACACACAAACACAATGTATAAAAAATGTATATATTTATATACCAGAAACTTTCCTTTTCAATACACGCACTTAATTTAATTAATTAATTTTTCAGCACAATGTTAAAACTTTGTTTTACCTTATAAATTTCATCATGTAGCTGTTATTTTGAAGTACTAGTTTAAGCGTAGTATTTAAAAGAGGAGATGATGAACTTAACCTATGTTCACTGTAAAAAAATCAAATCGTATTAAGACTAGTGTACGTATAGGTCTTAAAATTTTTAAATTGATAACAACTTTTTTTTTAAGTGGCATATGATTTAAATGTAAAATAATTATTTTATGCTTTCGCGTAAAGAAATAAATGCGATAAATGCTTTCGGCGAGAACACTTTTTTTTTAGGACAACATTGGTTTACAGAGAATAAATCCTATAATCGTTGCTCTACACAAGGTGATATAGAATAAAAATACGATAAATAAAAGAATGAATACGACATTTTTGTTTTAATTTTTATATATCAAAATTAATTGTATTTTCTAATCAAATTTTTTGTTTGTTTCTTTCCTTAAATTATTGTTATCCTTTTTATAATTATCACTTTAAAAAACCGCACCACTAAAATGGAGTTAAATTTATCAGTAATTATTTGGGCATATATTACTTTTATTTACTACTCAATGCAACTTATTCGTTTTTTTTTTAAATTCTTCACTGTTGAGCATCTATTAAGTCGAACACATATTTTTTTTTATCAGGAAACTTTATACAATTTCACAAATCAATATTAATTTTATTCATGAAAGTATTCCATAAAAAAAGTAATAAGACTTTTTCATTACATAACAATCAATTAGTTTTTTAATAAATATTGCATATATTGAATAGTGAAAATTGTTTCAAAATACAAATATACATTGTGCCCCACTCAATTATGTGATTCTATATTAAAAATGATTGTTTTTTTTTTGTATATAATTAAAAATGTGATAAAAAAAGAATAAAATTTATATTGTTAAGATATTGCTGTAAATTTATAACTTAAATTTTTAGAAGCTACAATTATAGTATATTGTTGTATATATAGAAATATATTAATCGAAAATGTATATATTATAAAATTGAATATATAAAAATAATTGTATGTATTCAATAGCAGTCCAGACCAACAACAACAACAAAATTTTAATTTTTAATTAAATTAAATAAATATAAGTAATATAAAAATTTGATTTTAGCTATAAGTTATTGTATATACACATACATATTTAACTTTACACATATACCCTATAAATATTATAAAAATTTAGCATATATGATGATGATATACAGCAGATTGTTAAAGCGCACAGAGATTTAAACTGAAATAGAAATGTATTTAAAACATTTTTTCTATAAGATTATTAAATTATTATATAAAATGTCTATTATATATTTTGGATTGGCAAGAAGAAAGTAATTTTGGTTTTCAAATGTGAAATAAAATTAATTTTATATCGTGAAATGGGTCTGGGGGCGTTTTCGTTTAGTTATCAGTATAAAAACAGAACCAAGCGTGATTTCATGTTATCTACATTAGTAAAAGTTTTACCATTAAAGTATAAATTTACAAAATTCGAAATGAATGGTACAGGGTAGCAGGGCAGTAAACATCTGAATTGATTGTTTTGTTTATTTATATATTGATTTAAAGTAATCGACATAAAGTAGTTTTAGGTTATTCTAGAAGTTTTTGAAATTTGGTTTTTGCTTCATTCGATTTTGTATTTCGTACATATATGATTAAAATTGCAAATAATCACCTCATTAGTATATCAGTTAAATGCTACATGAATTTTTAAACACTACATTCGCCACAGTTTTATGTTAGCATTTAGCACTGTGAAATTTCGGAAGTGAGACACTACCTAAGTAACAAGATGGAGACACCTCAATCTCTTATAACCCAAAAATTATAAAGTTGTCACTAATACTGATTACCTTTTTTTGCAAAATTCATCGAGAAATATTTATTGCTTATATTCTATTTCAATATAATTAATTAAATTATTTATTTTTTCCACTGACCAAACCACATAAAGAATATACATAAAATAATCATATATCATTTCCGTTTAAATGCCATATCTACTTGTGCTTACAGTACATATGTGCTCTGAATCATCATCATCTTATGGTATGTTTCGTATAAAATATATATGTAAATAAATATAAAATAAGAAAAAATAAATTGTTATGCAGATAAATTGTACATATTCCAGCATAAACAATGACACTCAATCATCTAATTTCATTAAATTTAAGGACTATGAAATGCACACGAACTTATATATAGGTGTGCTTGTATAAAACTGTATATGTATGTTAATACTACACAAATAATATATAATTTAGTCTTAAAATGTACATTTCCTATACATTTCCTAAACAAAAGAATAAAAAACTCTTAATGCAGTATAATATTTATTAAAATATTTATAAATAATATGTATTACCAAAAATTATGCTAAATTTATTAATTATATTGTATTATATATGGTATATGGAACTCATCAGCAGAAGACTTATACCTTGAAATAAAGATATACCCAATAATTAGAATAAAATTTATTATAATTTGTACATTAACAAAAAAAAAAAAAAAAAAATGCATAACACAAAACGCAAGACAAAAATATGAAATACATACTTTAGATAGAATAATAAAAAATAATTGTAGGCGATACTACGCTGAAATTCTGTATAGAATAAATAAATAATATATGTGTAAATACATAAATATTGTTATGTCATATCAAAAATTATATAATTTATCATCAATTGTTTGTCATAATTATTATTGAGTAAATGAAAAAAAAAACTAATAATTATTTTATATACAATTAAATTTACACAATTATATTTGTATAGTGTCGTAATTCAATAATTAATATAAATATATTGTACATACACAAATATTAACGTAAAATTTACAATTTTATAAATAACATGGCAAAAATTTCAATTAATTTAACAATTTTTCTGATAGAATATTTTATTTTAAATTATATTTATTCGTAAACGTATAGTTTTTTTATGGTGGCGAAATGAAATGAGAAATATTAAAAGTAACTGATTATAAAGGGATTATTTATTTTCTTATATAAAATGTATGCAATATACTTTGTATGTGTATTGTAAATGCAAAATAATCAACATAATTTATTGATTATTGATTTTTCAAGTAATTTACAGCAACCAACATTCATTATAAAATTTGGTATTATGTAATAATAATTATAATAATAGAGAACGTCTAAAAATTTGTTCGGTGAAGCCCGAATACGATAACCACCAAATCAATTAATATATAGTTAAACAATAAAACCAAATTGTTTTCATCGCAAACGAATTTTTGTGAACACTATAAAATATATATATATATTTTTTTCTTTCACTTATCAAATACCAAACTCTATTACCATAAAATAGAATATAATTTTCTATAAATAATAATTTTCATCTTCTAAAAATCTATATTTCACAACCCACCTTTAAAACACTTATATTTTAAATCGATAAATATTTTCATTCATCCAATCAATTATTTAACTAATAATTATGCTATTATATATTGTCTTGTCATTGACTCAAAAGATTTAATGATTTCATGTTATCTGTACCAAAAATTTAAGTTTTACATAAAATTAATAATTATTTATTTATTCATATTTTTTTATATATTATTGACATAGTAGAAATATTATTATGGTTTAATTTCAACAGCAACATTTTAATGTGTTTATGATCGTTTTGTTGCTCATTAAAAATATGTACAATTATATATCGTTTAATTAGTAATTTTACGAATAATTTTCGCTACCACTTGTGCAAGAGTACTTTATAATTTTTAATAATATTTGACAGGAAATAATTGATTTATATAAAATCATGTTAATCCAAATGGAGGGCATCTACCAAACATTCATTAAAGTCAAGTTGGTACATTTTCTCCGTATGGGAGTTGTATAACAATTCAAAAATTTTACGGTAATTAACATAAGATAGACGTTTCCTTAATTCCATTATTTTTATATATGGGATGAATATAGTCCATATTAATTTATTAATTTAATTATAATATACAAATTTATTGAAATTTAATTTTATAAAATTTAGAAATATCAATATTTTAAAAAAATTAATTTATGAAACATTGATAAAATACTAAATTTAAAAATTATAAAAAAAAATGTTTTTTGCAAAACGTTACAAAACGTTACAGCCAACGGCAAATATAATATATAGAACGCAATTGGAGAAAATGTAAGAAATTAATGGCAACACATTGTACATATAGAATTATTGTGTTGTCGTTATCGTTCTCATTATAGTATGTGATATTATTTTTTTTAAATATATATACTAAAGATGTACTGACCCTACCCTTTTTGCTCTCATTTTCGAGATAAATATGTTGGGTGTTTGAATATTATAATTGTTGAATTATTGAATCCAAATGAAGTGAATCCACAGATAGTTGTACGCTACCCTATTATACATTAATTAGAAATATCAATCCATTGAATTTTATTTTCATTATTCACATCTCTATTTTAATATATAGTATTATTTAATTGGTTTCTATTCCGATTTTAAGTTTAGGCATTATATTTCTATAAATTTGACTTTCTTATTTTTATAGAGTTAAAGCTCTGAATTCAACACTGATTTCTTGCTTATGGCACGTAACCTAAGCAGTAATATCAATGATATATGTATATAAAGTATATTAAATAACAAATCCAATATTCAAAATTATCTAGTGTAAATATAGGAGTTATAAAATAATTTGTGAATATTTTATATCAATGATTCAAATATAAATAATTAATTTAGAGTAAAATGCGAGGAAAGGTTATTATTCCGAAAATGGTTCATGTAGATGTAAATATGCCTAAGTTTACATTCAATTTGTTTACAGAATTGTTAGGTCATAATTTCATCTCACAGTTAGAGAGTCAGTCACCACTTACTGTATATATATTTTTTACAACAAATTAAATGCATTAAAATAATTTATGTTAAGAGTTTGTAAATACATATGAAATTGCACTATTGGCTCATACGACTACATATATTTTGCGCAATATAATTAAAAAAAAAATTTATGCAATTAAAATTGTACATATTATAGCATAAATAATACAAAATACAATTAGATTATCGCCTTATTAATTTTTAAGATGTAAACACATACAAATTTTTTTAGACTATTGGTACATAAAATTGAGTAAATATAAACCACCACCAATAATTAATTAAGATAATGCTAAAATTAATGTACATACATAGCATTCAGAATGATCGAAAATGTCCTCAAAAAAGCATATAAATATATATTTTTTAATATATATTGATAGTCATAAGTATATTGTGATACAGTTAATGGTATTCACACAATAATTAAATCAATAGAATTAGAATAAAATAATTGTACATATAAAAAACATAACATGAACTATATTATGTCCACATTGAATATATAATATAATTATAATTATTAATACATTAATTGTAACATAAAATATTTATAATCATTAATAAATTATTCGAAATGATATAAATTATGTAAAATAAATATAATAAACATAAACTTAAAAATTATAATATCATTTTTAGAAACAATAAAATTGTGATGCGTACACTAAATATAGTTCATGTTAATATTGGAAACTTGAAAACGATAAAGATAAAGCTCATTATTATTAATAATTGTTAGCGATACTGCACATTATAATGGAAAAAAGTGTATATAAAATTTAAAAAATAATTTAAATTAAAATTTTTGTAGCACTCAGTTATGTGTGTGCGCTATAATCACCCCTTTTGATTCAAATGAATCATAAATAAAATGTAGATTGATTTTCTTTTAATTGAAAAAATATTCCATTAAACTTTCATCTCAGAAAACAGAATTTTTTTTTGCTTATTAAAAATTATAATTTTAATATACATTAACACATTGTGTTCATTGGAAATTTGAGGTTACGAATCGACGTATAAATTAGTTGTATATATTTCTTACATATTAAGTTAAACTAATTTGAACAACTTTGTATTTCATATACAATTTTTAATCAATTATAAGCAAACACATTCTATATTTTTAAAAGTGTTGCTAAACGTTATTTATAACTTTCATCACAAAATACTTACATCATCATATGATTATAATTATTTAAAAAAAATTAATCCTGTTCAAATTTGTGTTTGCAATTGAAAAACGAAATATATTCCAACTATTTTTGTTATAATTGGAAATTATTTCACATAAAATAACTCGCACAACACATTCATTGAAAACCATATTTGGGATTTAATACGTTTTGTCGACATAATTTTTCAAATTGTTTTTATTCTGACCATTTTAGCAATTGTTTATTTAAATAATATTGATTAATGCAGTTAATTAACATATTTATTATTCTTTCATATTTTGTTAAATATTAAAATATTATATAGCATTTTAATAAAATTTAATAAATTTTCAATTTTTTCACACTGAATGCTTGAAATATAGAGAATATATATTAAAGATTGTTATGGTGTTTTTTAAAATTTACAAATTGTGTATAGTTTTTATAAACCAAAATGTAATTTATGTATTTTCAAAAGAATTTTGAGAAAAAATTCAATAAAAATAAATAACAATTGTTTTAAATAGATCAATTTTAACAGCTTACAATAATTTTTAGATTTTGTAACAGTCAATATTGCTTGTAATTTTGTAACAATGAAAAAAAAATATAAAATTGTATGAACCACTTTAAATATATCGATTTTAATAGAGTCATTTTTAAATAAATTAATTTTTCTGATCCAATGAATGTTACATGCGAAAACTAATTAATATCACAGACCAATTATGTTTCACGAATAATTAGTTTCGTTTTTTTTTTCATTTTAATTCAATAAATTACTTTCTACATAATATTAATACTCATATAACATTTCCGCTCATACTATAAATAGTTTAAAAAATATGAATTCTGCTTTTAGTGATTTTTTAAGTTTAAATTAAAAGTTTTTTTAATAATAAAAAATTGTGTAATATTATTGTTGAATAAAGTTTATAATATTATATATGTCATTGTAATTATACTATATAAATATATCAATGAAAATGTACATATTTACAAATAAAATACATGATTTCAAAATACTGCTATATTATAGATTATAAGGATACAAAATATGAAAAAAATTTGAAAAAATTATTTGTACAGTGTAAATTAAATATACAAAAATATATGGATTATAAAATACATATAATTTGTATATCACAAGAATGAAGGAAAAGGTAATAAATATATTTATTTATTTTATATAATTAATACTCGTATAATATTTTACGCTCATACTATAAGTTACTTTAAAAAATATGTATACTATTTTTACTGATTTTTTAAGATTAAATTAAAAGTTTTTTTTTTAATACAAAACTTTGTAATATTATTGTTGTATAAAGTTTATATAATATTTTATATGCCATTGTATTTATATGTAAATATCAATGAAAATGTACATATTTACAAATAAAATACATGATTTCAAAATACTGCTATATTATAGATTATAAGGATACAAAATTTGAAAAAAATTTGAAAAAATTATTTGTACAGTGTAAATTAAATATGCAAAAATATATGGATTATAAAATACATATAATTTGTATATCACAAGAATGAAAGAAAAGGTAATAAATATATTTATTTATCATATATCTTAAATAAATGTATACATTCTACAACATTATTTATTGTATAAAACAAAACATCCAATAATAATAATAATAATAATAATAATAACAATATTTGCTTATAACCTAATTTTAACATATATTTTGATAATTTTTATATGTATAATATTAATATTTACAATCGAAAAGAAAACAAAACCGATTGACACTTGACACGATTTCATTTAGTTTTTTTTCGCCATAAATATTTGATAAATTTTTAATTATTTATAATCACATAATTGGGAAAACTTTTGTTATTTAAGATATTGTGTTTTTTATATAACCATCACGTGTATTTAATTATGATAATTTGATAATATATATAATCAATGGATCACACAGAATAATTTTATTGACACGCATAACATATATATATACTTATATTATTACTATAGTTTTATAAAAACAAATGATGGCCATAAACAAATAAATAAATATTTTTTCTAAGATATATGTGAATTTAAATTTAAAATTATTTTCTATATTCTTTAAAATTAATCCGATATAAAAAGTATATAATAAAAGAAAAACATATTTAAATAAAACTACAAAAAAAAAAATAAATTAATAGAAACTTTCAAAAAACAGTTTAATTTAACCATATATTTTAATAAAATATAATAATTAAATGAAAATTTTATTAAAACATAAAATTTAACTACTGAAATTAATATATATCTTTTATATTTTAAATATATGTATATTCTACTACTCCATATATAGAATAGATGTGATTTGTGTATTTATGTGTATATTTAATTAAATGAATATATTATCTAAAGATTGCGATTAAATTAAATGTATAAAAAAATATTCTAATAATACAATAACTTTATTTTAACATTTTATCTTTAAAAAATTATATAATTAATATATATTATATGAGCGATATATATGTCACAGTGGTGAAGTCTGAGTAATATAGTTTAAATATCATTATGTTTTTCTTATATTTTAAATGAAATTAGAATAAATTTGAAGTAATTTACCAAAAGAAATTTTCCTGTAATTCAACTTTTATGAATAAATATAATCTTTTTTAATTACAGACTATATAGTTTTAAAGTAATTCCAATTTTTGTGTACAAAATTACAAATTAAAATCATAATCGGGATTATCATGCATTCATAAAACCTGACCGATTTTCTTAAAAAATTTCGCTGACATCAAACGGAAAATCGATCATATCGTTTGAATGCGTCTATCGATTTTAAAAGTTGCTTCTATGCAAGATAAGCAGTTGATCATAATTTACAATTTTGAACACAAAAATTTAAATCAGTTAAAAATTATGGTCCGTAAGAGGGAAATATATGATAAAATTCATAAAAATTTTGTAATGTTTTCATATTGTATAGTCTTTATATATAGCCTATAATTACAACTTGGCTACCAGAAAAATATAGTGATATTTTGAAAACATACATTTTACGCTTCACCACTGCTATATATCCAATTTTTATATTATACCAAATAAAATAAAATAATACAATTATATATTTGCCAAAATTATAAATTATATTAGATTTTATTTAGATAATTTTTAAATTGTGTTGTGATTTATATATTTGGTTTATTATTATAATGATATTGTGAAAGTATTTCTAAAATTAATTTTTCTTATTTTCAATATAGATTAATTAAGAGATAAAAAAAAAAAAAAAATTCGAATACATTTAATAATTAAGAAAAGCGAAACTATTTTCAATAAATTTTATAGTTTCCGGAATAATTTTGAGAATCAAACCACCGGTCGCTGACACATTAATCATCTTTCGCTTAATTTTTATAGTTTCATATTTACACATTTTCTTATAATTTTGCAAAAAACAAATTATGAAAAACATCCGCATTAACTTTTCCGAAAAATTATCGTTTATGAATTTCTATATATCATTTTTAATTACACGAGCTATATAATTTCAACGAATTTCTATTTGTTTGTTCAGAGAATTACAAGATCTATAATCAATTTCCACATTTTCATTGAAAGAATTTTTATAATTTCTTGTCACGTTCAGAAAAGCGATTAATCTATTTTCCATTTAATATAATAAGAAATATTTTATGAAATTGAATGAATGATTGGGCAACATTATAATTATCAATATTTCATACAATATTATAATCACATTAAATTGAAAATCGACTATATTTTCTGGACGACATTTTTTATGCGATTAAATATATTAATTTATTTAGTCATTATCATTCACGGTTAGGTTTCTTTTTCTTAAGAATTATTTTATAATTTGGTTGTATTTTTTATTATAATTGATTGAGGTAAAGTTAAAATATCAAATTTAGACTATTATATCTTTTGACTGTGCGTATTATATATAATATCGAAAACTTATATTAATAATTTAAATAAAATTAAATTAATTTAAATGTTATTTCATATTTTATGTGATATGTAATTAATTATTAGTGATATTAAAAAATGATTAACTGTATCCAAAAATAAATAAATTTGATTTTAATTAAAAGTATATAATTTATATTCTTAATTAGTAAAATTTGCGTAACGTTATTATTTTTAAGTTAATTAATTATCAAAATTGCAAAATTGTGTGGTTAAAAAGAAAATAAATACCTTTCCTCCCACACTTATAATTATATCAATATTTCATTTATAAAATTAATACAAATTTACAAAACCATTGTAAAATTTTGAATTATACAAAATTACAGTAGAATTAAATTATTTTATTGTGTTTAAAAATTATGATAACATAAAAATGTTAATAAAGTTTTTATATAGAATTAAATGTTTTTTAAATAATAAGATGAATTTTAAAAAAAAAAAAGCTACAGATAACAATTGGACTTATCATTGTGTACGTGTATATAGTTAATGTTATTAAAACACAATTATACTTTATACAATTATCCATATAAAATATTAATTATTATTTTGAGAAACGTTTTGCAATTTTTAACGATAAATTGTGTTTATTTATTAAATTAAATGGGAATTCATAATTACAGATAAATTTGCATAGCATTTGATTATGGTATGATGATCAACACTTTTTATTTTCATATATCACATGAGAAAATATACGAAAAATAAATTATAATAATGTATGAAAAGATGTTCCTATAAGAGTTAAAGAAAATATCATGACAATATTGTTCATAAATAGAACGGATACATATTCGTTTTTTTTACTATAATTTATGTATATAATTTTCATGTGATAATATTTTTTAAATTAATTTTAAGGATGTGGTATCCAATTAGTTAATTATATTATATGTTGAATTTTGTTTATGATTTACTTTCAAATAAATCCATATATAAATTATTATTATAAAAAATTTAATTATCAATACAAATATCAAATTATTAATATTATTAATCATAAATTTTAAAATTCATAAATATTATATTAATTTATAATTATAATTTTACTTTAATCTGATATAATAAATGTGCATGTGAAAACTAATAAAACAGATTTAATTTTTCATTTAATTTAATTTTTGTATTATTATTATTATTATTATTATAGATATTAACCACTTTGTGCATATGAACCAATTTCAGGAATAAATAAAATAAAGGATTTCAGATCTTTGGCAAATGCTAAAAGTCTCTATAAAATTAGAAAATTGTGTACCTAAACCTTTATAACATGAATTTCACTGGATTTTGTGAGCGATACAGGCTTGTCTTCAAATGAGGCCAACATATACAATACAAATTATATACAGTATCCAATATGTGGAAGTTGAAATAAATGAACTGCAGTTATATGTTTCATAATAAAATTTGAGAAAAATTCATGTTATGGTCATCGTATATATGAGAACATATCCAAGATAAGGTTAACTTATTGAGAGTGCTTCCTGCTGATAATTAGTAAAATAGAATTATTTCTCAAAATATTGAAATATGAACAAATAATAAATTAATTAAAAATTTCCGATATACTATCATTTTTAAGTGGATTTTATTATTTCCTTATTCAAATGCATTGTTTATGAGTGCGTCAAGTCAACTGTCTGCACATAAAACAAATGATAACTATTATATAACAAAAGAAATATGTATTTTATGTGAATATATACTGATAATAATTAGAAATTATATTATACATTTAGATTATTTATTTGTACTTACAATATACGTTTAGACATGTAATCAAAATGCATATGATATATGTTTCCAACACATTTTTTGCACAATTCACATAAATGTAAGAAGATATAAATATATAAATTATGCAAAAATAAATAAATACAAATTTAAGCAGTGGGTGGGCATCATAAATAACGGGTTCATATTAATATATTATACCATTGAATGCTCTCTGTTATTGATTGGTCATGCAGTGAATATAGTCAACAATATTTATTGCATTTAAAAATTATACATTAATCGTTAATATTCCAATAATTATCTTCATATCTTTGAAGTTTAACTTAAATTCAATAAAGAATTTAGGACATCGTTAGGTGCTGCTCAATAAACATCACGTTTTTAACATACAATGCACATATTGGTATAAATTGGTTTTTGAAATGATTAAATTACAGACTGATTTGAAACATATTAACTTTTGGATTTTTCTGGAAATAAATTCTAAAAGAACTCGTATCAAATTATTTTGAAGAATAGATTTTAACTAACTTAAGAGAATTTTAGTGTGACTATGTTATTTATATAATATATTATACCGTTCCTTGGAATGATTTTTTACAATACTTTTGACTAGTTATGAAAGTTAACTCTGTCTTCTTAACATTATTGTATTGAAATTGTTTAAATATATCTTCTGGATTGCCACTCAGTCAGTAGACCTTGTTATAAGTCCATCACTAATCAGTAAATGATGATCGATGAAGTTGAATACCATTGATGTTTAAAAAAAACTGATAAATACAATTTCTTCGCGACCGAATTTATGAATGAACAACTCGTGGTTTTTACATCTGTATATACCGTGTACCTCATATTGCATTGCTTATTCAACAATATCTGACTAAAAACAATGCAAATATGTTATATTTACATAATTCACCTGATATGGCTGCCAGCGACTTTTTCCTCTTCAACAGGCATAAAAGGGCACTTCGAGAAAAGAGAGAGGCTTTCATTGCTACACCGAAAATTGATTATATATAATAAAGCATTAAATCATTAGAAGATTACTTTTAATGGATGTCAGACCGAGAATTTTTTGATGTGGTAAAAAAAAACGAAAACAAAATATATCAAACTTTATCCTTATGTCACATTAATGACATAATGGATCAATTAAGTGTAAACATTTGTTGTAAATAATGTCTTTTTAGACGCAATAGAATCTTAAATTTGAATAAATCAGAAACTGTTTAATATAATTTAATAATATTTTTTTATTTTGACACATTATTGGATTTATTTTTTGAAAATATAATATGGTAAATGGGAAACATGCATTTGATCGGTCATTCACAACAATTAATTATTTAATTATTTTAAACAGTTTATGTTTCATTCACATCCATATAGTTCTATCATGCTACAAAAAACACCCTATATATTGTATGACAAATGCAATAATTTTATTTACTATACTTAGGTGTATCCATTAATAATTATATACGTTTTTTTTCTTTTGTCTAAACAATTTAAGTGTTGACATCTCATTTAATATATAATGCCAGTTTTAAAACCTATTTAAAATGAATAATAATCATCATCTTCCTGTGCTGTAAATGTAACAATACAATGCAAATGTATTTATTTATCATTAAGTCGGTATATACATTATATACATATATTTAATTTACATAATAAATTTTTAAAGAATTTATTTATTCTATTCATATATCTATAAGTATATTTATTTAGCATATATTTATAAAACTACACTCGCAGTGTTTTGTCCACATTAAATTATATAAAGTTAATAGAAAAAGCAAAAAAATAATAATAACTAAATAAATTAAAATAATATTTTTTTTTCTTCCGGAAAAATCTGATAAGTTAATTGTGTTTAGTACAGAAAAAAAACATGTAGTTATTCTTATTCATGCGAGTTATACTATATTTTAAAATTCAAAATATGTTTTATTAATTTATTATTATTATCAATATATGAATAACTTCATTAGTTTTAAAATAATTTTAAAAAACTGTTGATTTGTTATTTTCAATATTACAATTTTACAAGTTTTATTATATAAATTTTTAATATTAAATTAATTTACAGACTTAAGCACTATAGACTTATACCCAATATAAGAAATAAACACAAATGATATGCGATTATAGTATACATACACGAATTTACATTAAAATGAATATATATTGATGTTAGGGTATAAAAAAATCGAGATAGTGAAAAGTTTTCCATTTTTTCTAAATAATTTAATACCATTTTACATTAATTTTTAAATTGTTATTAAATCTATTATATTTTTGCATGAATAAGCGCCAATTTGTTATACACATGAGCATATATGTACGTGGGAAATTATATTTATGTATAATTATGAATAATTATAAATAAACATGTGAAAAACTAATTTATTGTACATTTTACAATGCAAACAATAAAAAAAAACTGAAAATAAAAATAAAATTTGTGTTTTTATAATAAGGCAATAAAGAAGTTGCAAGTGCAGTCGTACATAGTGTACCCATTACGTTAATTTTATTATAACTATTTTCCAATAATTATTAATAATAAAATATACAAAATAATATACATTGTAAGTAAACTGCTAGGTGTTGTATATACTTTTAATACATATATGTGGTGTAATTTTTAGAAGAGTTTACAGAGTTTATTTTTACATTTTTTAATACCATAAGCATAATTTTTAATAGATAAAAATATATTTTCTTGTTGTAAATATACTAAATGGGAAAAAACATCAAAATGGTAAGTAATTAATTATATTATATTTTTTAAAGATAATTTATTAAACATTTAATAATAAAAAAAAAAAAATATATAATAATTATTTAGTCGTTGCACTAGATTATATTTAAAGACAATGTTTAAATCGATTTTTACACCTATACAAATTATGTTACACACAAAATACAATATATAGATTTTTGTGATTTTTTTTTACTAATGATATATTTTTAATGTGAATAATCATTACAGAAATATAATAATTATTTTAGCCCGATTAATTTTTGATCATAAATGAAATAGATGCATTAAAGAAGATTATTAATTTACTGATAAGCAAATACGGTTTTTAATATTTTTTATTTGTATTTAATGTCGTTAAAAGAAAGATATTAGTAAAATTAAAGCTTTTGAAATTAGATTGAAATAAGTATGAAATAAAATAATTCAATATGCATATATTTATTTGAAATAATTTGTCATTTATGTACATTTCTGCTAAATTTTAGTTATGTTCTATAATGTGGTGGTATACTGATTTCAAGAAAAATATTATTATAAAATTTACCGCACAACAAATTTATAGTATGGAAAGGCTATATTTATTAACTATATATATATATATGTTATTAATAAATGATTCAGTTCAATTTCACGTATCAATCAAACATTACATTTACATTTTTTGAACTTAAATAATTAAATAAATAATGAGAAAACTCCAACAGTAATTCTGAGCTAAATTTTTTGATACGACTTGATCGATTACACACTTTGATAATGTTATTGATGTGCCACTGTTTTTACAATATTAATTAGTAATTTTCTATAATGGATGAGCATTACAAATATATTGTATTCAATGTTTGACTCAATAATCTAATTATATGATTAGCATTGGTCGAAAAAGCGATGCAAATATAATGGCTTTAATGTAATTTAAATGTAATTCGTAATAAAATATAAATTTTTATAAAAATATCATTTTTGAATAGATCTTATAATTTTTTCAGATAATATAAAAAATTGCACAAAACATAGTAGTTAGTATCATTATAGATAAAGCGGTAACAGATATCAATAATTTTCTCCTATTTTAGAAAAATAAGATGCATTAATAATTATATTATGTTTTACCTGTAATGTTGATGGTTGACCTTTATCAACCCATTTAATTTTTGCGTTTTTGAATTATCGAAATAGATCCACTGTTCAGCAACAGTCACAATTTGATAAGTAAACGACTTCTTTTGTACCAACAAAAAGCAATGTGAAAGACGCATCTTATTAAAGCAATTTTATGCTTACCTTTTTATTTCAATTCATATGGCAAACTTGTTTTAAGTTGACCTGAGTGTTTTTTGTAAATTATATTCAAAATGAACACTTTTGAATCATTGTGAACCACTTCTTTTTCATAAATAATATCAAAATATTTCCAGTTAAACATTACAAAAAAACACTTCAGCAAAAAAGATATTTTCATATTATTATAATATATACTTGGAGCAGAACAATACATTATTATTTAAGTTGTAACTTATTTCCACGTAATACACCTATGAATTATTACTTTTTGAAATATAAATATATTTGTCCTTTATTAAATTTTGATAAATACTACAAGAATCTTGACCATGATTTTTATTTAAATTCTTTTAATTGTTTATAAATTATTATAAAATGCATTTGTTATTATCATGAGTGAATAAACTAAAGTTTCGTTTGCTTTACTTTAACAAACAATAGATAAATTATTTTTTTTTCCTATTGAATAAATAAATAATAAGTTATATTTCAAATAGTTTTATAGTACTTGAATGCGAAATGCCAATAAAATGAATCAAATATCTATACTTAATTAACCATTTCATACACGGATTTATATAGGCATGGAAACAAAGGTTCAAAGAGAATAACCCTAATTTTATTTAATGAATGAATTCCGTTGCTACATTTTATACAAAATTAAATTGTAAATTTTTGTTTTAATGTTTAATTATATTAATGATTTTAAATTAAATTAGTACCATTTCCAATTACCATAAATTTTCTTAACAGAAATTTAGTTTTTCTAAATACATTTTTCTAATATATAGTACAGATATAAATTTTTGATTATAATTTCTGGTACAGTGACGGCTAGTACCTCCTTACCAAGGTGAACTGCTGAAACTGTCAATACCCATGCAAGTATTTCGAATACATTTATTATATTGGAATGATTTTTAAGCTTATAGGTATCGTACGCAACTGCTCAAATTAGCAGATATACATTGCCTCAATAAACTAAAATTTATTGTTGTTTTTCATAAAATTCAACAACATCCATTAATACTGTTGACAGTGTTCTTAATAATAAAGAAAATAAAATGTAAGTTAGGTGTTAAAATAAATTATAATTTAAATAACATTCGAAATAAATTGGTTTGGTTGGTTACCAATCTTCACATTATAATGAATTATATTATTTAATTAACAAGATATTATAAAAAGAAAATCATTTTCTCCACTTCAACTTCACTTGTACAAATGAATTTTATTATACATAAAGTTTCTTATTACATTGCTAAAACCAAATTTAATATTTCTCAAAGATTCAAATCTATGAGTCCATATTAGATTCTTAATTTTGTGCTTAAAGGTTTTTCGACAGTTATATTAAAATGTTCATCAGAAATCCGATTATATTAATGAGCATTAAATGGTTAAAATTATTGAATTAATTAATTTTTTAAAATTAAATAATATATTATTATAGATAATTAATTATCTTTTCGCATAGAACATATAAGTGTATAACGATAAATATATGTGTAGATTGCATTTAAGTGCATCACCGTAAAAGTGCACATATATATTTAAAGGAACGAATTGATAATAATGATGACAATTAGTTATAAATAGTTAAATAAAAGTTACAATTAAATTTATTTTAAATTAAATAAGGCAGAATTTTTAATATTTTCTATATGGTATGTTAAGGAAAATGTAAATTATTTGGTTTTGTTTAATTTAATTATAGTGATTTTTAAAAATTACACTAACGGTTTTGTGCAAATTTCTATATAGTTATAAAAGAAACGTATACATACACTTTATAAACACATTAAAATCATGTAATTTATAATCATGGAATAAAATGATTTTTTAATATGTCATATATTTACTTAAACATATATTACAATATACAAATTCATATTAAATCAGAATTTATTTCACAATATATAAATACAATATATTATATTATAGTTTGATAAATACATATGCATAAAAAAAATTTTGATTACGTATTTAAAAAAAATTCTATATTTACATATTTATATATTATTTTGTATTAGTATAAAAATATAATTTAATGTTTTATTCACATAAATATATATATATATACAGATTATATTAATGGTCAATGAGTTCAGTTGAATACAATTATCAGGCAGTCAATACTTTCGAGACAGACGGTCGAAAGCAATATAAAATGGAACGAGGAAAAAGATATCGACAATTTCTAGCAGGTGTTGTTGGTAATTAATTTTTTTTTTTTAATTAAATTAAATTTATTAAAAAATTTATTTAAAATATATAAAAAATAAATATATAAATATAAATTAATAGTTATGTGTGTGAAAATATATAATTAAAGCAAATTAATAAAAGAGATAATTACATTGTGATACCGAGAGTGATATAATAATTATATGTTAGTTAAATTGTATTATGTTAAATTACAATAATAAATTGATTTAGTGTCCTGTATTATTGTATATATATAATATGTAGTATTTTATATAATATAATAATGTTATTTATAGAAGGAGCAAGGACGTTAACTAATGAAATAATTTAAAATTAGTTTTTTATTACAATAATATTACAAAAATTATAATATAAATAATATAAAATACAAAAATAATATATATAACATTAGCTTTATACTATACTTATAACCTATAACCTTCTATAATTTATAAACAAATTTAATTGTGATAAAATTATAAAACATCATTAAAATTCGACGTAAATAATTTATTTTTAAAAAATTGCATTTTAAATTATTTAATTTTGGTGTGTAAGTACGAAAATTTACGCATTTGATTTTTGTAATGTTTCGTAATAATTATCACACTTATGTTTCTTTTATAATATGTTGCATAACTTTCAACCTATAATTGAAATCTATGATTATATACGACATTAAATATTTATCTTTTTTTACTGTAATTTTGTTGTTAGAAGTTAACACATAATTTTAGTAAATATAATGTTTGAATTTAATTTATTTGGAATATATTTTGTCTATAAGTTTTGTATATAAATTTTTTGGTTGATTTTATGTTATAAATCAGTTTATAATAATTACTTTTTTAAGATAATGAGTAAATTTAGTAATGGGTAACTTTCAATACCCACGCAAGTATTGTTAATAAATAAGTTACAGCGATTTTAACACCTTATAATTGGGTATGGTACGCAACAACTCAAACTAGTACTCACGCTTTTCCTCATTAACATTTTAACAACTTAGAATTAGGCGTTGTTCGCGACTACTCAAATCTATAGCAATACATTTACTGCGCACAATTTTAAAACCTTATATTTGAGTACCATTTATGACTGTTCAAACCCCTATGAATTTGGTATATATATAATTTAACAATTTATAATTTATAAATTAAATCTATACTTTAAATCTATCCTTTAATTTAATTTAATTATTTATATTTTATAAATTAAATCTATCCTTTTATCTTTGAAAATACTAATTTTCTTTATTATTTCATCTTGAAATCCATAAATTTCCATGAATTCTGTCACAAATTTTTCTCAATAGGAATCTTACTCGCAAACCCATCATAATTCAATGTCAGTTGTTACTGTGCGTTATAAGATTCATAACACTGGAATGTAAGGTAACCTACAATATTTATTAATTAATTTTTATTATTAATTTAGTTATTTTAAAAAAAAATAGTTTTGCATATGTTATATTGAAAATTTTATTAATATTTTCAGAATGAAATTTTAAACTACTCGTTACATAAATTTATTTTTAAAATAAATAAATTAAATATAACGATTGTAAACTTCATTTATTGTGTTATCATTATATGAATATACATATGTGTGTGTGTGTCAGCATACGTCCTACAATTAAATGCGTATATATAATTTCCAATATTCACATATATATATAATATAGTAGTTAAAAATGTATAAATATGTGGTGATTTCTTTCAGATATATGTTAATATATATTTTCTTCATCATCTTAGTATTTGATTTACAATCAAACACATTTATTATAAATATTTACATAAAAAATTTAATTGCATTGATAACGTATTGAACTAAAAAAAAATCTATTATGTATTCTTTTCCTATATATTATTACTATAAAACATTATATATTTTACATGTATAATAAATATAAAATAATAATAATATTAAATACAGTAAACTTATGTTATACGGAATATAAATAATCATATGTATACAAGTTACATAATTCCCAAACCCTTGCGTTTTACATTTGGATATATACATATACAACCTGTGTTCGAATAATAACTGGAATAACTTTTTAATATATGAACCTGGAACACCATGTTAACCATGTATCAAAGATAGCATCCAGAAATAGTACGTGATTTCAAAACTTTTAACTGAAAATATTAATATATATTCATAAGGACGAAAGCTGAATTATAGTTTATTCCACTATGACAAAAAATTGAATCGAATTGATTATTCCGAAGACATAATTAAAATATAATATACTGGAAAATGTCGATAAATGATTAAAACCCATTTTAACTGCGGTGATATGAAACAACTGTGTTTTCAATAAGAATCAGAAACTGACAATAAAAGTGCTGAATGGTGTGATCACCAGATGAAGGAATTACAATAAAATTTCGTTTGATGTATAGTCATAAATCAAAATAGAGCGTTCCAAGTGGTACAAGGTTTAATACTTTTCTATTACCTTCATGTATTTAAGCTTGTGCTAAGTCATATTTGTCAAGTTTTCTTCTTGAACATTTGATTATATTTCACCTTCTTATAATAATATTAATAAATAAAAATGTATTTGCTTCAAGATTCGTCTTATTTACCATATTTAGCACCATTCAACTATTTTCTATTCCCATAAAACTTCATTTTGCGATGAAAATAAACTAAGGTTTGCGTCAATTGAAGAATATTGTTGGAGAATATTTTAAATAAATAATATATTATATACAAAAAATAAACTAATTAGCTATTTTTCGGACCGAAGGTGTAACACCAAATAATGTAATACTGAATAAGCACAAATTTGTTCTATATATTCAAAAGTTCATAAAGTTCAATTACAACAGATACATTTAAAATATATAGAGAAAGTTTTAATTTTTTTTTGTTGTACCAAGTCGTATATTTATTTGTTTTTTTATTAATCGACAAAAAATTAAAGTACGACGTAAATTATTTAAAATAAAAAAAATTAATAAAATTTACAATTAAACATGATGTTAATAAAAAAAAAAAATTAAATATGTTTACCAAAGCTAAAATTAAATTATATATTTAATTGTTTATACGCATTTTATATATTTAAAATTATTACAAAATTTGAAAAAATTATTTTTTAAAAATTACAACACAAATTAAAAATTCATAAAATGATTCATATGTGGTTTTTTTTTTATCTATTTTCTTTCACAACAGTAAATTTTGCTAGTTTAGCTGTCGGTTCAACATTAGGATGGACATCACCGATGGCTCAAAAAATCGAAAATAGTGAAAGTTCATTAAATTCTATACCAGATACAGAAGAAATGGCATGGATTGGTTCATTATTAGCATTAGGAGCATTATTTGGTAAATTAAATAATTGTATTTTATTTTAATTAGATACTTTTTGATTTTTATAGATAAATTGATAAGATAAAATTTTAATTTATGCTTATATAACTTAAAATATAATCGCAGCAACTGTGTTTATGATAAACTGCACTTGCAATTACACATTCATAAATGCAATATAAAAATAAAATAATTAATTATTATTATTATTATTGAATCTTATCATCTATTTATATATTTATAATTCTCCATATAGTGTGATAATTATTTAATATAATACGCCTCCAATTATTATATAAATTAATTGCATAAAAAGAAAACCGAATTCCTGTATGTATTGAAATATTTTTATCTCTTAACGAAATTTGTGGAAATAAGTCATGCTGGGAAAGACACGCATTTTTCCAGAAAATCACTTTCAGTAAATATTATGCAAAAGTTAAAAATATGATTTGCTTAAAAATTTCATCTTCTTTCGTCAGTATTTCTATAATGATTTATGGCTTCCTGTCCCACCACCATAATAAAACACTTATTCAATCTAAATTGGTTTATATACGCAAAACATTCTTAAAATTTGGATAAAATTACATTATAATTGGTTTCTGTACATGTAGAAACTTTCATAAGTCGAATGGTGGTAGTGTTTTTCCATTTGGAATACTTACCAAACAGCCCTGATGTAGAAAAATGTATCATGCACTTTTGAAAATCACTAGAAAATACAAAACCAACTATACTACTATAACATTTCCGCATGAGCTCTTACTCGTTGCACAGTGAATTCATGTTGTGTACGTGTGCTTATTTAAATTTACCATATATACAATATACATATATCTGATGAACGCTGTGAATTGGTTATCAAGTAATAAATGAGGAACACTGTGAAACTATAATTTTACGAGTAAATTTAGATTAAAACACCTTTTTGTTTCACACAATAATTTGATTTTAATATTTGAATTAAAAATTTATTAACGTAAAACTACCATATAAAACCTCGAATGTGTTTCGTTATCAATATATGATAACATCAATGCAGGGAGAAAACCTCATATATATTAAAAATAAAATTAGTCAATTAAACATAACAAACAAACAATATATAAATAAATAGATAATACATTTTCCAATTTTTACAAGTACCTTTAGATTAAATTACCATTAAACATAAAATATATGTATCTAACCCTCATCCGCCCGGCTGAATTAATTAACGTAAACATTCAGATGGTATCTGTCTTCAAGACCCAATTAGACGAATAGGTAGTTAAAGTAATTTAAAGTTATAATTACCATTGTGTCTTACAAATACCATCTGGGTGTACAGTATACACTGTATACGTTACATAGCCGTCTGCGGATGTGAGTTAAATAAATGTATTATATTTAATGGTAATTTAATCTAAACTCTAAAGAGGTACGACTTACATAAAATGTCAAACATTTTATTTATTGCTTAATTGACTATACTTTTGTTTTTCATAAATTAGGTTTCCTCCAATGCTTTGGTGGCACATCGACGAGTAAAATTCGTTGTAGGTTTTATATTTTTATGTTTATAATCTTATAAACATTTATAATTTAAAAATATTAAAATCAAATTATTGTGTTTTGTGTGAAACAAAAAAAGTGTTTTAATTTTAATTTAAATTTACTCGTTCATATAATTTATATAATTATATAATTTATAAGTTTAACTTATCAGGACTTCAATTAATATAGGTATCATAAATGGTCTAGTTTACGGTCCCTAGATATATATATATAGAAAACGATAGTAACCATATTTTGTCCGTTGAATATTCGAAATAAAACTAAAAGTGATTATTAATTTTTAGCTCCATTTATTGCTGGACCATTAGCTGATATAATTGGACGTAAATGGACACTTTTATCTAGTTCACTATTTTATATATTATCATGGATATTAATAGCAACAGCTGCAACTGTTCCACAAATGTATGCTGCACGTTTGTTACAGGTAATGCAAGAAATATTATAATTTTTGATAGCGTATTTCAAAAACATTCAATTTATAAAGTGATCATTATTATTTATTATTTAGGGATTTGGTGTAGGATTTGTAATGACTGTACAACCGATGTATATTGGTGAAATATCAACTGATGATACAAGAGGTGCATTAGGTTCATTTATGCAACTGTTTATTGTCACTGGTATTTTATATGTTTATGCAATTGGCCCATATATTGGTTATGTTGCATTTCAAATGGTTTGTATTGTTTTACCAATTGCATTTGCGGCTGCATATTTTTTTATGCCAGAAAGTCCTTATTATTATATTGGAAAAGGTAAGCGTCGCACAGTTGTGCTCTCTTTATATATAACAAAGAATTTGTGATGTTATAAAAATTGTAAATGTTTTGTGTGTGCGTGCACTAATAAAATGATTTTTACGTTATCAAATACAGGTAAAAAACAAGAAGCAATTGAATCTTTAATGTTTTTACGTGGAAAAACATCTGAAGGTGTTCAACATGAACTTAGTGAAATAGAAGTGTGTATATTATTATTATTATTATTATTATATAGTACCATATATTGCACTAATAATAAAATTACTCTAATTACTGTGTTTTATTATATTTTATAAACATTTTTGTACAGAATGTCATGGAAGAATCAATGAAAAATAAAGCATCATTTTTTGATATATTTAAATCAAAGGGAAATTTAAAAGCCTTAATTATAAGTGCTGGTTTAATTTCATTTCAACAATTATCGGGAATTAATGTTATTCTATTTTATTCACAAAGTATTTTCGTTAAAGCGGGTAGTAGTTTAGATCCAGCTATTGCAACAATTATTGTTGGTAAGTTTGATAAATAAATAAATTACTAAATAGATTAACCACTTTTTAATCTTATTTATATTTTTATAATTTTTTTCTTCTTTCTTTTATTATGTATAGGTGTTGTTCAAGTAATGGCTAGCGGTCTTACACCACTAGTTGCAGACAGATTAGGAAGACGTATAATTCTTTTATTTTCAGCTTCTGTAATGGCTATAGCTCATGTAAATAAATATAAAATTTTTTGAAATGTTTCTATATCAAATTGTCAAGAAACAGTAATTTTTAAATTTATATTTGTTATTTATATACAGATAGCTTTGGGTCTATATTTTTATCTTGATACATATCAACCAGACACAGCAAAAGCGGTATCATGGTTACCGGTTGCATCCTTAATTGTATTTGTAATTGTATATTGTGTTGGTTTTGGACCATTGCCTTGGGCAGTATTAGGTGAAATGTTTGCACCTAACATTAAATCAATTGCATCAACAATTGTCGCATCAACATGTTGGGCACTAGGTTTTGTTGTAACAAGATGGTTTAGTACATTAGATGCAGCTGTTGGTTCTCATTGGGCATTTTGGATATTTGGCATTTTTTGTATAATTGCTTTTGTATTTACATATACAACGGTTATGGAAACCAAAGGATTAAGTTTAATGCAAATACAAGATAAATTAAATGGTCGTAAATAAAGACGGCACATGTCGCTGTCGGTTGAAAGAAATTAAAGTATTATTTTAAATTTAATATAATTAAATTTAAATTATAGTTAGTTACTTTAATATATATATATATATGTTATATAGATATATATGCAAGAATAAATTGTTTTAATTTATTTATTTAACTATTTATTTAAGAAAATGATGTATTGTGTGTGTATATAATTTATTAATTATTTATAAATAAAATTTATTTCTATACGGATTTATTAATGTTAAAAACGAGTGTATGTGTTTTACAATTTTAACTTAAGAACACTTGTAATTTTCAAAATATTATCGTCACTGACTGGGCTATGTTTATGTGCATAATTTGTTAGACTAATTATAGACTTATAGTATGGACTTATATTTAATTGAATTTTTTGTTGTGAACATATTCATGGCATTTATTTAACTTTTCTTTTATTTATTTTCTATGTTTGCGTGTCCAGTAGAAGCAGAGGCAATAACTTTTTTTGAAATTTCAAATCATTTCATATAATTTAATTATTAGAAAATCCAACTGACCTATGCGGATATTAGCAACTTTAAGTTAGCCGTAAGTAGGAACTTAATAAACTATTTATCTTTTAAATATTTTAATTTTCTATTCATTTTGTGTCTGTGATTTTACGGATTTTATTTTATATTCAAAAAGAGACAATATTAAAAAAAAATTAGCAAAGTATAAAGCTATCACAAATCTATTCAAACACTATCTTCTTGCCTGTCTAGATGGCGTTTTTAATGTGCGCCTATGGATACGTATAAATATATTATCGTAATACATAAATATTTTGGAGAAAAACATAATCCATAAGAAATTTTTCGTTCTTTTAATATAATTCGATCCACTCTACAATATTTTTATGAAAAAGAGAATGTCAAATTTTATTTCATTTATATATTCATGAAATTCATTCGTAAATATTTATTTACTCGATTTATTCCATTTTTACTCTGTCTCCGTCATGTTCATTTTTAATTTTTTTTCATAGTTATAGACGTCGTCGTAGTAAATGTCATCGTAGTTGAGTAATAATCTTTTATGAAATCGGACGTCTGTTTTTTTTTGCTGATATATATTTTTTTTATTTTTTGTTTTTTTATAAAAAACAAAACATTACAGTTTATTTTCATAATTCTAAAATAAAATAAATAGAAATGTACAGCTATGGCGATTCAATTTAATACGAATAAAAGTGATTGTGGTGATAATTCAAGTGATACTATTCCCATAAAAAATAATATAACAAATAGTTTATTGTGTTGCAAAAATAATAATATAAATAAATCAATTTCAATTACTTCTAATAATATAAATATAAAATCATGTGAAAACAATTTAAACAAGTGTTATAAAAATAATAAGTTTAATGATAGTTTTCCATTTAATTACAGTTCAAAAAACAACGATCACATAAATGTCTTTGTTGTTGTTTCTGTTATTCTTTTCTTAATAAATATTCATGTTAATATAGTAAATGCCCATCAACAACATCACGACAAACATTCTCATCATCATCAACACCAACAACAACTACAACAAAAACAACAACTACAACAAGATCTATCTAGTGTAAATGTTCTTCAGCAGCATTTTTACAGTGAGTAATTAATTTTCTTGCTATTTTTTTAAATATAAAAAAATTTTATAATTTATTTAAAAGTTATTGTAAATTATTATAATTATCCAAACGCAAAAAAAAAAACTGGAAATAGGTACAACAAAAAGAAAGTTAAAATAAAGAATGTCAATTTTTTTAGAATTTTTCGACTTTTAGATTAAATGCTTTAATATACATATACATGAAATCAATATTATGAATAACAATAGTTTCTCATCATCATCCTCTTCTTTTGAAATTTTATATTCCATTTCTTAAGTTGTTGTTAAATTAACATTTTGTTTATCAAAAAAAAAAAAAAAAACAAAAATCTGTTATTATAAACATAAAATAAAAAATCTTATCTCGCGTCGTATGACTCGCATAATCGTGTAACGAAACGAGAGTAACGTAATATAGTATGTCGTAATAGATTATAAACAAAAATTCAGAGTTTTTCTTTGTTATCTTAAAAAATAAAAAATTAATAAGTTAATGTTTTGTTTTGCGGTGGTACAATGAATAAACGAATTTTGTAAATTTACGGATGTTATTGTTTATTTTATTTATAACAATACTCGAATGTATTATTTTTTCATTCTACCAGTAACTGATTATGCATTTTAATTAGTTCATATTTACAGTTGATGCAATTTAGATTTTATTTTAATATTATTTAGGCGGTTTAGACTTGATTTTTTTTTTTTTTTTTCGTTATTTATTCTGGGACCGGGATTTTTAGATTCGAGATTGTTAATTTTATATTATATAAATATATAGTATTTTCCATTCTTTCAACGTAAACAAAAAAGCTCCAGAAAGCATATGATCAGAATATGTTTAAAAATCTGTAATGATATTTAAGGATTGTCTTACCATGAATGTTAACCGAAACCGAACCATATGATATAGTGATGATTTTGAAACGAATATCGTTTGCAACACCTTCACTGATCCCTAAATTGCAAATGTGGTTATCTTTTGTGGATGTCAAAACATTACGTTTGTGCTCACTATACAAAGAAATTCATTTTTTTATTTGATAAATCCTTTCTAGCATCTAAAAAAAAATTGAATTTATAAAAAACCAAATTTATTAGTTTATTTTATTTGACCTAGTTTTTACACCACTATTGCAATATAAAGATAAGTAACGAACAGATAATATCCGCTATTATCATCCGACAAAATTGTTACTAAAAATGTTACAAAGAACCGTTCCGAGTAGAATAATTATTTATTTATCATCATAGCATATGAAACACATAAATTGTATTATACTTTTATTTACTTTAAATTGTAGTTAATTTACAATAATTTGCTATTGTCTTTATTTCCTATTGGATGTTCCTCATCAATTAAATATACTATAAACACGTTTTAACCTTGTATTGTTTATTGCAATAATTATTTTCAAATTATTTTTATTTTGTGTACAGGTAAATGTTATTTAAATTTGTATAATGACTAACTAAACACTGTATAATTTTAATAAATAAATTAATATTTTATAATACACATTTGCTTTTCCGCACAAGAAAGAATAAAGTAAATAAAATAATAATATATAGCAAAAACAAATAAATAACCAAAATAAAAATTAATCAAAAAATGATTTAACAACAAAAAAAAAATAAAATTAAATTAAATAAATGCCGAATTTATTTACCACAAAATAAAAAAAAAGTTAAGAAATTATATAATTTGTGTGTGTAGGTTGGAAGAGGCGATTTAATCATTTATTTTATTTATTTTAACACACCGATTCATTTATTATATAATTTAATTTAAACTATTCAATATATAATATATTTCTGGCAACATGAATAATAATATTATTTTTAGATTGAATTAATTTACATATTCCTACTTGTAAATTATCCTAATATGTCTGTGCATATACATTTATAATAACCTACAAAATATAACAATTATTTCCAACCTGCACATTAAAATTTTGTTAATCCTCAAAAAAGTATGTGGCCATGAAATTTATCTCTATGGTAACACAAATATGCAATTTAAAAAATGATTCTAAATAGATTGAGTATTTTTTTTGAAACTGGTTTTTTTTATTGTCACAAAAGAAGAAAGAAATTTTTGTTACTTACCGTCGTCGTACTAAACACATACCAACCATTTTGTTGTCATTTCATAATAATATTTAAAAATTTGTGGAAAAAAAAGGTGTAGTCGATAAGAAATAGAAAAAAATAAGTTACACAAAAACTTCCTTTTTTTTTTTCAATACATTTTATTTGTGGTCGTCTACACACGAAACACTGGAATTATGTGAAGACAGGAGATGTTCCCTATAAAAAATTCTTATTCATAAATATAATAATATAATAAAAACATTGTACAAAAATTTGTTATACACACACTCACACACAGATTAATAATTAATGTAAATTTAAAAACATTACATTTAACATATAATTATGCTTAACCCAAAGATTTCATAACATTATTTGCTTATTAATTGTAATACACCAATACCTGAATTTACGGCCTATCAATTATTTTCATACAAACCCAAACAAATTCAATAGGATAATTTGAATAATAATCGTATGTAGGTCGAAAAGCCAGGAATTGGTATATAAATTATTGATAAAATGTTCATAAAATTATTTTTCCTTTCATACGTAATATGTTTTAGAGTGAAATCACTGTACAATATTTATTATAATCAATATTAAATATAAGGCATTTTGGGTAGGTACATGAAATTTAAAAAAATTAGTTCTATGGTTTGTAAAATATGTCTAACTATTCCCTACCTATAACTATAACTATATATATATATATATATATATTTAATACATATATTTGTTAAACCCTATAGTTACTTTCCGGTTGCACCTTTAGTTTAATATTTCCTTTTGTTCCTATATTAAAAATTGGTATTATATCTTTTTCAAATTCATATTATTATTTCAAAAGAAATAATTTATTTAGAATGCATTCATAAAATAAGATTTCATACGATAGAAAATAAGTGTGTCTGTGTGTGTGTGTGTGTGCCTTTATGTACTTTATGTGCCTTTGTTTATTTGCATTTGAAGTGTGTCAACATTTACATAGTATTTATTATAAAGGGTGTTTTTTTAAAAATGATAATACTTTTGAATTTGAATAAAATATTCTTTGACAAATCATCATGGAACGTTTAACATTTCAACAAAACATACAAATTATGGAATTTTATTTTAAGATTTAAGATTTGTAACGATTGAATGCACTATGTAATGATCAGGTGGGTTTTGATGCATATTTACCAGATATTTATGTAATGCATCAGACTCAGACTTTACTAATAAATCGTAAAATATCGAAATTTACATGTGAAATTTTTCCCTTTTGTTCGTGTATGGAATAAAAAATCAAATATTTTTTAAAATTCGGTAATAGACACTAATCAAAGATTAACAATGACTATGCACACACCATTATGGGCTCATCACTAATATAATAATAATGGTATTAATATAAATTCAATATATACATTTCGATAATTGCAGCCCAATTGCGGTTTCATTCGAAATAATATACCAACTTGACTGCAATAATAAATGGTTGGTAGAAGATGTCATAAGCTCCACTTCGAGTAATATGAATTGCGCATATCAATGTTGAAAATTATTTTAAACTGTTTGTATTTTATTCAAATTTAATGTTCTATCACACTTAAAAAAACACTTTATGAATATTAATATTTTTATTTTATTTTATAGAACAAATGTATTTTTTGACATATTTATGGGAACGTATGGGAAAAATCATTATTTTCGCCTTATATTTAAAATTTATTTTTTTTAAATAACATTCATGCAATAATTGTTGTGCTTAAATTAAATTAGCTTAACTAAATCTATTGAGTGTCAAGTATATAGGCCAAGTTTAAGTCTAATTTTATTTTGTTCAATTTTATTACATCGTCATTGTTAATGGTGAATATTGGTGATGGAGAAAGCTCCTTCGATAAAGAATATAAATTTCATAAATATTGATATCACTATCTCAATTCAGCTTCTATAGATACGACTAAAAACTAAAAATGTTATTGTATTGTTGACATTATAGCGATAATTTTTGTCCTATATTTTATTTGTAGTATATCACTCTACAATATTATGTCCTATAAAATATATTAACTTATGGTTATATTTAGTGGCTGTCTGTGTAATATATCTATATAGTCATTATACAGACTGTTTAAAATTTTGATATCGCAACCAATTAAATCGATTCTTTGTATAACATATGCTTATAATATGTGTTGCAATCGAATAATAGAACATGTATACGAATTTTTTATTTTTAATCTGCAGATGTTTCTGCTGCATCTTCCTTCATGTTTATTTATATGTAATATTAAAGGTGACTGCCACGGTATTAAAATACTCGTATATTTACAATTTACATGAAAAATGTATATTGTATATAAATGTTAAAATGCAATTTTATCATATGATGCATCTCTTTTTGGCGACTTACTTTCTTTTTTAAAACATTTTAATTTTTATTTATTTTTTTGTTAAAGAATGTTTGTATACATTTTTTCGTTTTTCCATTTTTAGTTTAAATATTTAAATTTTAAATGTTGTTTATTTTATTAAAATAATACTATACCATGCACATTGTATACAATATAATATTATTATACAGATGGATGCAGTCTGTCTGGTTATATGTTAAATTAAAAAATGCAGAATTACAAATTTGAAAATAAAATTAAAGTGTTTTATTTGAAAAAAAACAGTGAAGCGAGAGAAGTAAAAAAAATGCATTTGTTAATTCTATCGTATTTTTATGATTTTATTATTAATATATTATTATTATTATTACTATTATTATTATAATGAATATATATTATTATTTTTTTAATACAATTTATGGTGAATGACCTATAATATAACTGCAAATTATCCAATGCCATTATTTTAACGATTAACAGGTTTTTCTTTCATTTATGCGTGTTTGTTAAAAATTTCTTATAATAATAACATTTTTGCATCTTTATATATATCTTATTTTAATAATAATATATAAATGTCAGCTCAATACTACTCCTCCTCTTCAATTAATGTTTGATATTTGTTTTTTGAAATGACATTTATTATTCTATATATAATAATTTATATTTTAGCAATTACATACAGAACAATTATGCAAATATTTACATAGTATAAAACAAAATGTATATATAATATTTATGATTATTTCCTTTTAACATTTTAAACAACCATGTGGTTATTACCAAAGTTAAACATTTAAACAAACTGCTGATACGTAGGTTTTGTTGTTTATTAATGATTCATATATAATATTTATTTCCGATATAATAATAATAATAAAAAACCGTATACTTTTCAAATTCTACATTCTCAGAAGCATATTGGTATTATTAATAAATAGTCATATGATGTAGATTGCAGATTCTGATAATATTTATACTATATTTAATTAGTTAATTATTCCAACATTATTCTAAATCCATTTTACGGCAAAAAATATTACAAGTTGCCTATAGTGAATTATTGTTATTGTGAAACGCAATATCTTTGCATAGTAATTGTTCAAAATATACAATTCATGCATTAATAATTCCACCAAACTGATAAACATATCGTTCTTTCATCAATATCTTCTGCGTATGTGGTTGGAGTAGGTGTATCTTGCTTGACCTACAATCTTTTCCTATTTACATTATTGTATGCTTAACGTAATTTTTCTTTGTCAATCGTTTCAAAAATTAACCCATTTCGTTACGTTTCATAAGAAAATCGCTCATGACAATGTGTTGTGTTAAAAATTCATGTTAAGTGAATTTCTTTAAGTTCAAAAACAATCTATAAATCAAATCGATTTCAAGATGTTTTAAACGCTTTAACTTTATACTATATATATGTCTGTGATATTTCGAGCTCGTCTAAAATCTCACGTGTTGTCTATGACCATTCGACCAGATTATTGCATTGATTTGGTCTTCATTAATTTAAATTGAACAACCGGAATGTTATTCATCTTTGAATGAAAAATCGCTACAACAAAATATAGCAAAATTACACTATACATAAGTTTTTATGAGATTGAAATGGTTTTTGGAAGTTGACAAGCTTACCACAATTGAGTACCAACAATATGGATTTAATATTCATATAAATACGTATAAATTCAACTAAAACTTTGTACCATTTATAAATATTTGGATTTGCAAATTGTTTAAATTAACATAAATAGTAATAAGATTTCTTTGGTATAATATGCATCTGTCATTAAATAATGTTACTCCAAATGGATAATATGTGATTAGAACTGTATATAGATCTCGGTTTAAAAACCTTTCCAATATAAGTATATATATAAAATATATAAAAACTGTAAAGTTGTATAAGAATTTCTATCAAATGGCAACAATATATTAATTTATTACCTGTGGTGGTTATGTAATAAGACTAATAAAATTACCTCAAATATATATTATTTATTTATAAATGATTGTATTATTTATTATTTGAAATGTCTCTATGCCATAACCTTTCACATATATTATATTCATTTATATGAGACCCGCACTTAACATACTTTTACTTTTACATCAGTGTGTTTGTAATATAGATTTTTTTAAAATGCATTTATCTGTTTAATAATATTAATAAATTATTTAATTGTATAAAAATTATATAACAAACTGTGATGCATTTAATGAAATTTTATAAACATTTACATAATACACTTCAAACAATTAACGCTTTAAGGCTTTTATATTTTCTTTTTTATATTTTATACAATCATATAATATAATTATATATTTATATTTAATTCATATATGCACTTTTTAATTATTAATTTGTTAGAATATTAGATTGAATTCCGTCTATATGTTTCTGAAAACCTTTTATGTTATTTGTACTGAAATTAAGGTTGATAACATGAAAGATTTTCATATGAATGTAGGCGGGATTCAGCCCATTATTAATTATTACATATGATTGTTTATTAACCCTTAGTTATGCAGCACACATTAATAAGCCATACATAAGGTAGTTGACCAAATCTCTGTCAGTGTCCCATTGACAGTCGATTGTTGTTTTTTAAACTAATATTATTGTTTAAATAACCAATTTTCTCGTTCATATTAATGTTTAGAAATTACTCAATTTCCGTAGAGAATAGTTAAAATATTTTTTTTAGTTCACTGAAATTAAAATAGAATATGAACATTTAACATTTAACGCATATAATTATATCCGGGATCATTACTATCATAATAGCAAAGAGAAAATTTCCTTAATATGGCACGAATTGGGATCACTACATTATATAAGTTTTTTTTAACAAGAATTTAAAATCTTTTTTCGTTCTATCATTGGCTCTTGTTGTGTACTGAAATACATTTTAATATAAACCATTTTCTAAAGAACTATTGCGTTCTGTACACAAAGATTAAATTAATATTGTTGTCGTTTTTGTTATTTCTAATTATATTTTCATTTGTTCATATTTATCATCGCAGATTAAACTATCGTTCTTATTCTTGAACAAAAATTCTTGTAGTAATTTATATCATTCGAATTCGAATAGAGAAATTTAAATGGTTTTGTTGGAAATTGAATAAATAACAAAAAAGGCTGATTTGTTTGTGATTGTATTCATATTAAAATGTATAATTTATGTAAAATTATTATTATTAAGATAATTAAAAAAATGTATAATATTTTATTATAATAATTAATATGTAAACGTTGTTGTTGTTGATGCAATTACAAATTATGAACTATATATTTTTTTTTTTATAATAACAATTTAATTTAATATTTCTTTTCCTATATAATTGAAATGCTTTTCTATAAACTATTAAATAATTTAATTTTTTTTAATTATTATATTCATGCGTTCATATAATGAATTTTATATCTATTACTTACAATTGGTTAAAAAAACAAATAAAATAATTAAAAATACTAATTTAAAATATTAACTTTATATGTTATATTTATAATAAAATATTTTTTAATATAGGAATAAATATTTTCTAATACTATATTTTAACTATTATAATTATAATCCATAATTTTAAATGTTTATAAATATATTAAAAATATATGTTATTGTGATGCATTAAAATTATGTTTATATGCGTTTTTTACAATTACATTTGCGCGTATGTATATAATATTTTATGCTGCGTATTTTTTCAATTTTTTTTCATAAGTAACATCTCTCATAAGGAAACTGAAAAACATGTAATATTTATGAACATATATTTTGAACAAAAAAAAAGGCACATCAACACATAATCACATATTCATATATTATAAAAATCATCTGTTTTAAATTTTTGTTTATATTTTTTTATCTGTTGTTTTTTCTATCATCTTGAGTTTAATTTGTTTTTTTATGTTATTATTATTTAAGATTCCGTTGGGATATATAGCCTTTTGTATACGCAACGCATGTAATATCTTTTTTTAAATTATATAGAAATACTATTTATGAGAAAAACTATATAAATAATATAAATACTAATTTAAATCATATATTATTATATTATTTTATATTGATATTGCAGTGTGTAACTGTGTAATGTATAATGTAAATAATATATGTATGTAATATTTACTATAAAGGCATATATAACATTTTTCAAATGGAAATACATTAATATAATTTTATGGACATGTTATAACATTTATTTTGTGTAATGTCATTAAATAATTTATATTATTATATTTTTTCGTGGCATATGGCATCATATTCAACTACATTCAATTATTATCGCATATATACGATGCGTATATACAGGGTGTTCGAAATTGCGACTATACGCCATTACTGAGTTCTCTGGGTCATTTTAAGTTTTATTTGAAATTATGTTTGATTTTATTACAATGTTTTGCAAACATAACCGGATTTTCAATAAATCTGTGTGATTATCCATATATATTTTAAACACAACGGAATGTTAAACAAAATGTAAACACAACTTTACTTTTGAAAATGTTGACCAAGCTTAAGTTTAAAAATCATCATGGTAAGTTTTTTTCTCAATTAGTTTATTTCGTTTTATTATATCATTTGGCTCTGCTACTTAAGTAAAAAAATCAAAGAAAAAACTAAAAATGCCTCATGAATCACAATGTAATTTTTGTGCATTGATATATCTGCAGAACGGTTGAAATTCTTGTTCTTAAATCATTTAAACGAAATATACTTAAAAATAAAAACCTATTTTTTCTAATACAACTTCCATCGATTTTTAAGACATGTGACAAAATTCTTGGATATGGTCTTCAAATTGTTAAATTAACTCTTCACGTAAATTAATCTCAGTCGATCTTTTCTTTACAGAACAACTTCATCATATATGAATGTAAATCCAACGGATTGGCTATCACGTTATATACAATCCATTTTTGATTAAAGTTTGTTTTGTTTCAGCCATGATATTTATAGTTTGCTGGAGGTAACATCATGTTGAAACCACATCTGTGGTCGATTATTAAATCATCTGTCAACAGTAAATTATATTATCTATATTAAAATTCTAATAAGTCACATCAGTAACCTCGATGATGGTAAATGAGAGACAGCAATGTGATTACCAATATTGTCAACTCATATATATTTACATTTAATTTCGTATAGAAACGTTTTATTGTGTGAACGGTATCATATGAATTTTCAACAACTCTGGTTAACTCATAAGCTTCATTCATCTGCAATACAGTGTCATATAGCATAAAATTTGGATCAATACGATGAGCATCATTGATCTATCAACAAATTTGTGATTGGTAGTCGTGTCATACAAGATGGTTGTAATTGTGCTTTCTTTAACAGCACGATGTTCCTAACCTATTAGGAACACAAGTTGGTTTGGAAATGTTGCACCCATAACGTTGTCTCCATGTTCTGCAGAAATAAAATCCGTTGAATTTGTATTTATTGACTTGACTTAAAGAAAATCGGTACATGCGTTTTCAATAACGCAATTACTTTAGACACTGTGGAAAATGAAACTGTTTGTACTGTTGTACTCTTTTGAACATATTTTAATATATGTTTATATATTTTTGTGCGAAACCAGTTGCTAGTCACGTCCTCGTTCTTGATTCTGAGATACGGAAAATAATGCACATGGATCCTATGGTGTAAAATAAGAAAGCTGAGAAGTGTGACAATTTACCGACAACTTATTGGGAGAAAAATTATCAGACGATTTGTAACCTTTGTCTAACTTTATAAAAAAGAAAAAAATGTGTATACCGTTTGGTTATCGCTATAAGCTGATAAGTTTGAATTGTCTCGTACGTATTGATATTATATAGACATTTGAAAAAGCTATATAAAATTGGTTGGTTAATTAATTGAGATATTGAACCCAACATAAGAGCGCAAAACTCAAAATTTGATTATTTTCGTGTAAATTGATAACGAAGTCATGCAGTGTTATAGCGTATGGCCACCACAATTTGGGACACCCCGTATATCTATCTATATTATAGTCGTAAAGTTTTTAACTTAATTTATATGAAAACCTTTAATTGAAAGCATGGAATGAAATCATATAAGTAAAATTGTATTCTTCCTACTTTCAATATTAAATATAATATACATTTTTATTATTATATTATTACTTATATTCTGAACATGTATACAATATTTATTTAGTACTTAATAAGTTATCATCACATTTTATTATTATTATTATTATATGTACGAGAGTATATTAAAAGTAAATTTTAAAGAAAATTATCTCATTGTTAGTTTTTTTTTAACTATTGTATTGTATATACGAAGTGGTACATATTATATTTAATAATGAAGATTACAACTTGAATGATATCATGATTTAAGATGAAAATTTACTTTAATTTTTTATTTTTTTTTTTCTTAAGAAAATGTGATAAACACATTTTAATTTAACTCAATATTATTTAGGGTTTTTTTTTATCTATTCATATTTCATTTCATATTTCATAATAAAATATGTCAACGAAAAAAAAAAAACGCATAATTGTTATCAATAATTCAAATGCTTATACTTTTCATTCAATTATATTATTTAGATTATAATGTGAAAAGCGGTTTCTTTTTATTATATGATGAATATGAATCAAAAATGTCATACTAAATTAAATTATAAATATAATTTGATTATTTATATTTATTTTCATATATAAAATATATAAATTAACCATTTGTTGAAATTATGTATAAAATAATATAATATAATAAAAAATATACATAAATAAATAAATAACCTGCGCCAGCCACCACACAGCTTTCACGCTTTTCTATTATAGTATAACGAAAAAATGATCTTGGATAAATCTTACATATGCATAGGTTTATTCATTTATTTATTTATTATTTATTTAACATGTACTTATTTCACTAAAATTTATATTTTAATATTTTATTGTTGATGAATTATAGCTTTCAAATAATTAACTATAAACATTATTACTGTTTCATTAATAAAATATTAAGAAATTTATTAATTGCCGAATAAACTTTCTAAAATATTGACTATAAACTATTGAATTTCAAAAACTCTTTACTTATATCCCTGAAAGCGTGTTAAAAATTAAAAATGAATCTGTCGGTTATCTGCAGATTTTTTTTATATTGTATTTATATTCGGGAAATGCGCGCATATATGAAACTGCAATAATTATTTAATTAAAAAAAACTTTGATTCATATAAAGATAAATTAAATATTTAATACATTTTGTTGACGTTATGTTGGATCCGAAACTATGTAAGTATAATTGCTCATATAGAGTATAGCAATAACGACTTGATATTAAATATACACTGAGAATGTATAGTTATTTCTTGCATTTAAATTTCAAAAAAAAGAGATTAATATAATTTCCAATATATTTTTTAATTTGTAAAATTAATTTAGTTAAATTTATTGAAAAACAATTTCCCTATAAATATTTAGTAGAAAATTTTAGTTTCAGAGTGCACATACAAACCAAATGTTTTTATTATGTATTTTGTACAAACTTAATTGTTTAATTAACATTATTTTCAAAATACACACAACACACATGTAAGATTCGTTTATAAATAGCATAATATTTCACGTATATTGGCACTATATATTTATACGTTATATCATGTATATGTGTAAAATGTATATAATATATATAATGTATATTTAAATGCAAACAATTTTTTAGAAACTGCAATACGCATATATATTATAATTTAAATAATAACAAACAATCTTTTGTATTTTGTATTTTTTTTTCAAATTATTATTAGCTAGCTGCACGTCTGGAAAACTACAAATAATAATATGTATTTAACTAAATTAATTTGAATAAAATAAAATCAGAGTTACTGCAAAAATATAATATTTTCTATATATACATAAGTTTTAAGTATATTACGATACCATAATATAACATAAATAAATATTATAATTTTAAAATTTGTGTGCATTGAAAGGCCTAATTAATTTTATATTTTCTTTCATTTTGTTATGATATTATTATTATTATTATTATTATTATAAATTCTATAAAAAAAAACTTAATTGTATATAAATATAAACATAACATTTCAAAGTTTATACATAGAATGGTAATTTACTGTTGATTTTTTTTAACTTGGCATATTATTAAAAGAAAAATGTATGTTATAGCACATATAAACCATATACGTGCAGCTGTTAACAACTGTTTTGTGCCCATCAGCAATGAAATTGAAAATACCCTATTAATGGTAATATCACTTTTATTTTAATATTCTCCACATCCATCTTTTGTATATATTATTACCGAAATCAGTAAAAATGAATCAACATTTTATTGTAAATATTTCCTTCCTTATATTTATATCATATATATTATACGAAAAATTAAAAATTGAATAAATTCATCGGTTAAATTTTTTGTCAAAAGATGTCTATGTTTGTCTATATATGACGAGGATTATGCGATATATTTCCTGTATTCATAATAAAAAAACATCTTCAAAATATGCTTCAGTTTCAGCGATAACCATTTCATCTGTCGTGAATCTCTTTCCAGCAAACCATTTTTACAGATTTGGAAACAGGAAAAAATCACTATTAGCTAAATCTGAACTGTATAGTGAATGTGGTGCAATCCATTCAATTTTGCTGTTGTTAAACCTGATGTGTGTGACGGTGCGTTATCTTGATGAAAAAGCACTTTTTTCTTTGCTAAATGTGGTCGTTTTATTTTCATTAATTTTATTGTAATTCATTTTGTAAGATAATCAAAAAATATTATACCATGTGCATCTCAAAAAATAGTCTCCATTGCCTTACCTGTTGATTTTTACGTTTTTGCCTTCTTTTGTGCACTTCCATCCAGCACTTTTATCCATTGATTAATTCGATTGACTTTTTTTTTCTGATATGTAGTGTCTCATCAACAGTTATGAATCGCCGCATAATCTTTTTTGGATTACGATAATATATTTTGCCAATAGCGCTGCTCAAAACATATCCAACGAATTAACTTTTGTGCGGTAATATTAACAAACGCTCGTCACCCATCTTGCACATATCTTTTTCATATTCAATTCCTCATGTATTGTAGTATCCTACTAATATTATCATTTAATATTTTGAACATCTCAGCAAACTCTCGAACTTTTTTTCGATGATCATTTGTCACTGCATCATGTACTTTACTTACCATGGATGTTGCTTATTTTTAGCCATCCACATCTTTGTTCATAATTTACGATCGTACTACCATTTTTAAATTCAGCTACCCAAAAACGAATGGTTTCGTATTATGGTGATGAATTACGCAAAGTAATATCCATATCCTTTTTGATATATCTGTCGCTGATAACCGTTTCAAAAAAATGCAATGAATTGCACCACAAACTTGTAATTTATCCATTTTCTGAAAAATACAAAAATTAACTTATTAAATTGCTTGTAAATAACAAAAGTAGTTTTTGATCTATTGGTTTAAAAACTTGCATCATGCGTTTTAAAAGAATGTTGTGTCCTATGGTAACCGTAAACATTTAAAATAATGATAACTAGATGTTGGTACAGAAAATATATCGAAGACGATGGTGTATATTTTTATATGAAAAATTTGAAATAATTAATTGAATTATTTATTAATTTACCTATTTTTGATTAGATTATTCAAATTTTATATTATAATAAAAGCAAATTTATTTATGCGATTATTATAATTTAAAAATCAAATTAATTTAGTTTTTTCAGAGAAGACAGACGGCACACATAAATTTGTTAACTATACTTGGTATATATATGTTTTTGTATGTGGTTATACTTATTGTTAAAATGTAAATTAATAATATATTTAACAAAATACTGTATTTTATTGTATAGTCATTTGTTACAAATGTCACCGTTTTATGTTTAACCTATATATTATTGGAAATTTGAATATAATATACTTTCATTATATGCCAATTTTTCTGTTGTTTTCTTATTGTAATTTAAATTCAGTATAGATAAATTAATGTCTTCAGAAATAACAGTCAAAATATTGTGATTGTGCAACCATTATTTACTGAAGTTCCAATATTCTTATGCTTATTGTTTACTACAATACGTTGTTATAACATTAGCGACAACATTATTATAAAAATTTACTTAATCAATAATATTAATTTTTATTAAAATTATTAATAATAATAATAATAATAGTTAATAATAGTAATAATAACAATAACAATATATAATTTATTTTATACAATATTGTTGTTATTGGTTTTAGTTAGATATAAATTAACCTTGAAGTATATATTTTGTTTAAATTATTGTTTATTATTGTTTATATGTACACACACACACACACATACGTTTAAGTATATTTATTTACAATTTTTCAATTAATTTCTATAGTGTGCAAATTTTTTAGTTTTGTTTATATTTTAATATATATTACAACATATTTTAATGATGATGCTTTAGTGTGTGTGTGTGTGTGTATATTACATTATAAAATTCGCAACTGAACAAAAAAAAATTAAATGTTAATGGTTAGTTAAATGAATGAAATAACAATAAAATTAATTTTTAATTTAAATTACAAATAATTCAAATTTATTATATAAATTAAAAAAAAAATGTTTAGGAATTTTTTAAATATAGATATATTAAATGTTTATATTTAATAATATTAGAATAAGTTAACATTTTACCCTTTTGCTCAAGTATCCGGGTAATTTTTCCAATATTAAACTTCCTTTACTGCGTACTTAGATCAACCTGTGTGAAAGTATAATTAAAAATAATATTCTTTTAAAAACTAAAAACCATGTAACAACATATAAATTTTAATTTGTAAATAACACCACAAATTATATTTACATCATCAATTAAAATTTAACGTTCTGTTCTATATCAAGAAAACGTTGAATAATGGTAAAATTTCGAACATACAACATTTAGATTTGCAGACAGTTGATGGTATAATTTTTGATTTCGATAAATGTTATATTTGTATTATTATGATGATAAGACATACTGAAATTTTTCGGCTGATCTCCAATTTTCGACATTTAAAAGAAGTACAAAAAAAAAAATAAATAAATAAATGAAGAAAATCATGAGTTCGGCTGTTTTTGGAGATTAACAATGTCTGCACACAATATTGTGTATGGAATGTTTTACACCCCAAGGATTACCTATAGCCTCACCCTAACCAAGAAGCTGTATGGTTATTTTGTTATATGTATAGTTCAGTAAAGTTCACATAATCGCTCAAATGAAATGCATAATTGCAATGGGATACGACTATATATATTTTATGTGTATATTTATACGTAGTGTGACAGACAGTGTAGAGTCGCTACAAATAAATCATATAATCACTTGCAAATAGAAAAAAAAACGCATGAAATTAAGAAAATATTTTTCTTGTAATTATTCCAGTGCAAATTTGATAGATTATTATTTGAAATATTTCCGCATTCAGTATATTTAAATACATAATATTTTATAATTTCTTCTTTCAATCCAGAACAATGCCAAATAATCTGCTGTATATGGTGAGGTTAATTTAGTATATAGAGTTAAATTTAATCTTTGCCAAATGAAATAATATTATTATTCAAATTACAAAATTTGCAAACGATATAATGATTTCCGTTTATTTTTGTGAATAATATGTATTACATTATAAATCTATAAATTATTTAAAGCACGTTTATATGATTTACATATTATTTTATCAATAAATTTCGTTTGTATGTAGATAACATTTATTAATTTATTAATTCAGAAAATATAACTAAAATTTATAATCGTAAATAGCCGTGTATCGTATTCGAATTGTATTATTATTATAATTTACAATGTATATATTTTATTTATAATATTTTTCCGTTCTTTAATTTAATATATATGTTTTAGTATATTTATTATTTATTTTTTTTCAAATACAATTATTACACAATAAAATATCTACATTTTTTAATAATTTTATATATTGCGAGTGTATTATTTATATACTATACTACAATATTATGTATAAATAAATATATATTTATATATATTACATGGTCTTATTACAAAATTGTTAAAATTTTGTAATTTGCTTAATATTTCATATATATATATTGTATTGATTATTATTGATACGATAGCGGATCTATATTGAAAGTAAAAATGAAAAAAAAAATTACTTTTTTTCAACAAAAATCAATTAATTTTTCAATTGAATTCTCTTTATTAGTTTGATACAAGCACTTTTTACAACGGTATGCCAACCTTTTTAATCCCATCGGAATAAAAATATGATGAGTTAAGGTCTACTGCAAAATAATAGACGTTTGTTGCTTGTATTACTTTAGAATTGAATGCATAACTCTTTCCAGAAATAGATAATTATTTTATGTTGATGGAAATAGAAAATAGTCGCAGCGGGTATCAAATCTGGAGAATACCATCGTGGATGTGGAAGTAATTTTTAACTTAATTCGTTTGGTTATGGTAATTGCTGATGTGTTGTATGGCAAAATCGGTTTTTTTCTTTTTACTAAATGCGGTCGTTAATCATTGCTATGTTGGTGATGTCAACTCTATTTTAACGATCTGGTGATAATATTATTTTTGTGCTTGTACACGAAGGCAACAAAATTCAGTAAAACGCAATTATAAATCATTTTAATTAACGGAGCGAAATGCAATATTTTTACGCAAATTATAATGTTTAAGCAAGTGAATTTTTCTATACTTTTTTTATACTTTGATTCGGCGACGCATAAATATTTATTTTCTAATTAAATATGTTATAAAAATATATGATTATTATAAATTAATTTGTTTTTAGTTTTAATCGAATATACTTTAATTAAATGTTGATTGTTTACAAATGTGTTTTGCAAATACCTATTTATAAAAATATTATCATCAATACTTACACAAAAGAGAGTTCATTATTTTTTTAAAAAAACCTATTATGTTTTTTACTTAATTTTTTCAACACATATTATTATGTAATAATGCTTTGAATTCGTTTCGTTTACATAATTCTTTTGCTTAACTAATTTATGGTATAAATTATAATATGTATTATATTAATATTACATGAATTTGTTAAATAAATCTTTTTAACTATATGTTTTGGTTGGTTATACATTTATTTTGATTAAAATACAGAAAACTATAAATACAATATTATTTTATTTTCTTTTATACTTAATCAAAAATTTATTTAACTATTATAAAACTTATAAATTTCATATGTACAATAATTTATGTATATATATAACACTTTAAATATTAAAATACATTAACCTGATAAATTGTGGTATGTGTATTTGTTATTATAATCTATATTTATCTAACATCTAACTAAAATCTAAACTCAATATAATATATGAATGTTAAACTCTAAACTAAATTAACATTTTATTTTATAATATTTATTATGGGCTCTCTGTCTGAAAAATAATGAGAATGGTATTATTATATATAGAATCCGAATCTGTTAGCTACTAATTGACTTATGTTGTATGTACCTACCCTAACAAACTGCCATGACATTTCCTTCAGTATTAGCCAAAATACAATGTATTAGGTAACTGTATATTTCGTATTGAAAACACTATGTTTCGACACCACAAACACAATGGTTTTTGAGAAGTTTTCTTCACTTCGAGCATGTTTATTAAATATATTTCAAATATTCAATTCGATGCAATTTTTTCCCATTTAATATTGAGTCTTTGGTTTTCATATTCGTCGTCGGCACAAAAACTACTGTACCTTACGGCTTTGTATTTTTGCTTACACTGAAGGAAATGTCATGATGTTTGTTTGATTATATTATGAAGCCATTCTCATTATCTTTGGGACAGAGGTTGCATATATTATATTATTATTTGTATGTTCTACAATATATTTTCTCGATCATATAATACATATACAAATACACATAAATATATATATATATATTGTTAACGTTTTCTTTCACTTCATATCATTAAATAATTTATAAAACACACACGTTTATTTTTGACACAAAAAGATATGGTTACATTTTTTATTTTGGTTTTAATGATATTAAAAAATTTAATAGTTAAATAATAAATGATAAATTAACTATAATATTCTCATATATGATGTGTTATGTCAAATACTAATTTCATATACTGAAATAGAATATAATTTTTATTATCGGAAAATTATTTTCAACTCTTATACGTTCCAAATTATTAATACAGACACAATTTATGTGACATTTTTCGATAGAATTCCGTTGATAATTTATATTGAATCAATTAATTATAATGGTTTTCCCAGTTTATCTATAACTATTTATAACTAAATTTTCTGTGTTCATTATTATATAGTCTAATCGCAATGAACGCTGAGTAGTATCACAGAAAACTGCTAAATTCAATGATTAGAAGTACAAAATGAAAAAGTAGAAATTACAATCTGTTATCATTAAAATTTCGATGTTTTCTTATCAGCTTTTATTTACTAAATATTGATTACTATTTAATTATTTGTTATATTTAGTATTTATTTATTATTTTATATTTTTATTAATTCAATATAAATAGTATTTATTTTTCGTTTTTAATTTTAAATGAAAAAATATTAAGAATCATTTTGTTTTCGTTTTTGGTGAAACCAAAAATTAACAGATTATAATATTTAAATATATAGATATTATACTTTAGCGTTGCGTTTGACATTATGATGCTGATGTAGTAGACTTATTCATTTGATTAAAATATTATTATATAGATATATTTAAATCTATATATAAATTTATATATATGCGTAAGTTATTGTATTTCACACAGCGAAATTGATTAGAAAATAGTATAGAAAATATACTAAATTGTTACAATAAATAAAATGGGTTTTATTTTTGTATTGTATATCACACACGATGTGTAAATTAATTTTTAACACTGACGCCAAAAATTCTGAAAGATTTTGTTAAACACTGAAACCTGATATCCAAAATGATATAAAAATACAAATCAAATATACGATCATATTAGAAATTCATTTTACACATCCAGTCGTGAAAATCCGTTGACATTCTGTGTATATTTATTTAGTGTACATGATATTGTATAAAAGTTTTCGGGTCAGTGACATTTTTCCTATATATACCATAATATATATATTTAATTTATATTTGAAATGCATCCTACCATGATGTTGTGTATAAATAATTATTATTGTTTTCAATTTTATTTGTGTCGTTATTTTTATGGTATACTTGTACATTATTATTATATGTAATAGAGTAAAACATCAACAGTATGATCATTTATGTAAACTTAGTTAGTAAATGACTATATATACCACAGTTTATGGCAAAAAAAAAGAAAACAAAGAATTATTAACTGATTTTATTTGTAAATATTTATGTAACATTTTCCTATATATTTTATTATATTGTTATATCAGTTTTATTGTGCGAGTTTATAGAGGATGCTTGCATTTTGTTGAATAAGTCTATGCACAAAAGAATTTACGAAACAATTGTTCAAATAGAATGCAACAATTATATTATTAACTAAAGTGAAATATGGTTTTTGTTATTTTATGTGGAAAAATATAACCTATTTGAGTATTACAGTAGATACTGTGATACACATTTTGGGTATTTCTCATTACCTCTGTACTTATAAACAAATGTTTATTTGCATATCGGAGATGGATGCAAGTAATTGCCAGTTCTATCGGTGTTACATTTAAAGTGAAATATATATATATTAAAGTCACGAAATCCAGTCGAAATAATCAATATCATTTTTCCCCCTTTCACCGCATATAATCCGACAAAAACTCTATAAAATTACGGATATAATTGTTCAAGGTTTTGTTATTTTAAGTGTATATATTATATATTTATTTAAATATAAATACAATAATAACATTTAATAAAATTGTGTGAACTCTATTTATTTGTATATATAGAAAATATTTGATGTTATTTCGAACGTTTATTTAATAACACTATTATTTATTTAACATTTTACTTAAATTTAAATATTGACTCGTACAATAAATATATATATTTTCTATACGACTCTTTCAATGCATTTAAAATAAATAAATATATTTTTATAAATTATATGTGGGATGAATGCAAAAAAAAAAAAAAACAACCAAAAGAAACACGTTACACGTTAGAGATATACAAAAAACAAAGTATAATTTATATGGATAAGAGTGAAAAATGATTCAAAGACGATTAAATTTAAATTGTTCAATTCAAATACTATTTATCAATTTATGTGTTAATTTTTTATTCTTTATCTGATCGGATACCAATGTATATTTAAACAGAAAGAAATAATGTGTACGTTTTGTCCTTCATATGATTTATTATAAATTTTTTTTTCATAATGTATTTGTATTTGTACATAAACTATATAATTAATTCAAATTTTCCACTTTTACACGATTTTCTTTTTATAATAAAATAAATTTTCTTTCTTCTATTTATAAATACATAATAAACTCGTATTTATAACAAACATGTTAAATATTATAATTATTATTTACATAAATATATGTAAAAATAATGAATGAAATGAATGACGGTTATAGACTTATATATAAATTTGAATACATTTATATATATAGGATAATATATGAATACCTAACCTACTATATAATGTCTATGCATATACGAGTATATCATAAAATGTATATATATATATATACGTTCATTATACGGAGAAATAAAGAATGAAGGAAACCACACCCGCTTGTTTATAGAAAATGGAACATAATTTTCCTCTTTAAAAATTATATATATTAATAATAATAATAATGATATATACGTGTACGACGAGCATATATAAAATAGTTGAAAACATGAAACATACTCGACATTATTTTTAATATAAAAGTTATATAGGTGCATAGGTATGTTCAAAAGTGAGTGCACAACAGAATGAATTATATAAGTTATTTTGGGACATGTATTTTGATATTGAAAGGATACTAAACTATATTTTACAAAAAAAAATCGCGCTAATCACTTTTGTTAACAATTTACAACACTTCCGACGAACTAACACAATGTCTATGCAGAAATTCTTGTTTCCATTAAAAAAATACTTGGCAATTTTTGTAACTGCCAAAAAATTTGTCTATGCAGAAATTCTTGTTTCCATTAAAAAAAAAAAATGTAAAAATCATTCTTGGAACATCGTAAGGTACATTGTAAGCACCCAATCCCTGCCATGTTAAGAAAACTTTCACTTTTCGACTATGATAATAATTAATAATTATTAATAATGGTGCCGGATTTAATTATATGCGTATTATTTTAAAGTTTTTATTTTTATATTTTATTTTAATTTCAATGAACTAACGAAAATTTTAATCTTGAATCTTTATAAATTCAGAAAAATAACTTAAAATTATAATATACCAAATGTCCCAATATTTGTCGGACAAAAAAATTTTATGCACACATGTCTGTTATGATATGTAAAATTATTCTTTATATGTAATTCAGTAATTTCTAAACATTGGTGAATGAGAAAATTGGCTATTTAAACAATAAAATTAGTTTAAATTCAACAATGATTATCAATGGGGCACAGACAGAGATTGGGTCAACTACTTTATATGAAAATATAAGCATTTGTTTTAGTTATTGTATCGTTGAATTGTGCCTATATATAACGAAATTATTGACGCACACCTATATATTTCTATGAGTGTAAAAACTTTGCAGTAAAATTGGTCCTAATAATTTTTCGGAAGTATTAAATTATCATCAAACGTAATGTTACATTAAAATATATATATACTAAAATTAATTAATTTTTTCAGTTGATCACTTACTTTTGAACATGACTGTATGTGTGTATTTTCTAGGTCCTTTTTTTTTTTATGTTATTATGACCTGATTTTTTTTTTTTTTTTATGTTATTAGTTCAAAAATAAGAACAATTATTATATACTAAAATTAATAAGTTAAATTAACTATATATAATTTATAATGAGATGAGAAGTTTTAATTATATATTTTTTTCGTCGTATATTTTTATTATTATAATATAATTTTTATTATTATTATTATTATTATTATTATTATTATTATTATTAATATTGGAAAATATGAAAATAATAAAAACAATAGTTATATTTATAAATGTTGATATTGCAAATATCTATAATATTTTCTTTCACTTTCACATTTGCGGTAGTTGGCGATTGAAAAATTTTCTTTTTTCGTCCTTTTTTTTTTTTTTTTTTTTTTTTTAATAAATAAAGTAATTTTAATATTAAAATCAGTTTCACGGTTTTACTACTTATAATATTTTATATATATATATATGCAATTTCAATTTTTATCTGTTCACACTTATCTCAATTGATCTATACTAGAAATAAAAAAACAATCAAACATTTAACATTTAATGTGATTGTTCGAACTTTTATATATACAAAATTCACATTACAATTTATATATTTTTAATTTATGTGATTAAATATAAAAATCAATGTTGGTTGACTCAACCATTATACCATATATTATTTTGTTTATATTTATATATATTATACTATTACGTACACACAAATACACTATATTATTTGTAATTATTATATATTTATTTATTGTAAAAAAAATAAAAAACAAAAGAAGGAAAACTTGCTTTTTAAATATTAATGCAAAATAAATAAATAATACAGTAGCGGTCAATTTAATATAGATAGTTACATATGAAAATAAATATTATAGTAAATCTATGTGTGTATAGTAAATAGTTTGAATAATATCTACATATATTTTGATTAAAATTTCAATTGAAATTTTTCTTAAATCAATAGGTGACGGTGAAAATTATAACAAAAATAATATAATATAAATTAATAACGTTATCAATCTTCGCCACTGTGTACAAATCTATATCTAAAACTATATATACAATATAAAATATATACTTAAATTGAAGACTAGTTAATCTTGTTTATGTTTTTTTTTTATTATTTTCATTATTGATATACATAACTTATTTTATTTTTCATCTTAAAGAATTTCATTTTTTCTTCTTAAAACTGTATGTACTTTACAAAAAAATAAAAATATAAAAGAATTAAACCATTGAACGTAAGAAAATTATACGTCTTTGTCTTACACATACACACTTTATATTTTTAATATATTTTACAATAACATTTCTACCGCACATAAATAAGTTGTGCACACATTCAATTTTTGTATTCAAGAATCGTCTCAATATACGATATGATAATATATTGTAATATTACATACAGCAAAAATACAATAGAGTTTTTTAACCTTGTGCGCGTATATATTATAGTAGTTGAAAACCCTTTTAAGGAAATCTTTAACATTCATCTTTTTTTTTTAGATACATATTATTCTCGTATTTGTATATACACGAATCTCCTTTTATTAATATATTATCTCTTTATTATATATTATAATATAAATATTAAAAGCCACTTGTATTTTGTATTTTAAAATATAGTATTTAGTTATCTTAACTATATTGTATATTAAAACTCATGAGGATACACCATACTGAGGTTCGTACATTATTATATATTTATGTTATTACGGCAGCTATATTTAGCATAATGTTTCTATATATATATATATATATGTCTTAATTTAATAATAATAAGACATGCAAATGGAATTATCATTAAAACTAAAATATGTTTGTATATATTATTTCTAAGAATTTTTATTTTGCAAAAACTGTTCATTTTCATGATGGATATAATACATATTTTATAATAATACTATAGCTATTCTATTGTACAAATGCTCCTATATTGGCATTATATTATTAAATATCTGCGTGGGTTTATTTATTTATTTTTTTGCCGCACATATTCTTATGGAATTTTATTTTATGTTATACATAGAATTCTGCGGTAATGAATGTACATATATATATAAAAGGATATTCTTATTATCTTTGACCATACTATTATATACAAATAATAATATTTTTGCAGAAAATTTAATATAATAATAATAAAATAAAATAGATATATATATAAGAATGTTTCTATATGAAAAATAAAATATTATGTAAAATTAATAAATCATGGAAAAACTGTGAATTTACTTAATTTGATATTGATTATTTAGTTTAAATTCTGAAAACCATTTTCCAAACATTATAAACAAAAATTTTAGCACACTAATATTACATTGCAAATTTTAGATATTAATTTTAAGAATATTTCTTTTATGTTATCAGCAAATCATGTTATTCCAATGAAACTTATACCGCATCTATACCAAACATTCATTGCACATTCAAGTGGGTAAATTGGTCCGTATGATATTTTCTTAAATCCATTATTTTTTTTTTTTTATTAATGATTATTCCATAATGTCTGTGTGTGTGTAAACATTTATTAACTTTGAATAGCCACCAACACCATATTATTTTTTTTATTTTAAAGGTTTGTCAGCAATCAACTCTTTTAATATTTTATATTTAACATTTGCGGAAAACGTAAACATCAATTATATTTATCTCATTGGAAATGTTTTTGCGGTAAAGATGTTCGAAAATGGGTCGATCACTATTTTGTCGCCAAACAACTAAGTTTCTATCGCTAGGGTATCCATCAACTAACCTATAGATGGCAAAGAACCATAGATAATATTGTTGAATATGTAAACAAATGCCTTTCACAATATTTATTTATTTTGTTAGTCCCAATGTTATAACGAAAAATTTACACAAGCATAGCATAGTCAATAAAAAAACAATCATACTGTTCTAAATTTTTCGGTATAATGCTGCGTATAATATTCATTTACTAACTGTCAAACAACAATTATAGAATTATGTATATATAAATTATTTAGTTAGAAAATCAGAAACTTTTATATGCAAATGTGAATATTCACAATGTAACCAGTGTAAAAGACTTATGTGATTTATGGAATTTTTCAATTTCAATTCTAAATTGTTTTAAGTAGAATTTCATATACCAAATTTTCCAAGTGTATCCATATTCATAACAATATATTTTAAAAATGAAAAAAATTTATATAATTTAATTGTGTACTGAAAACACTTCAAATGAAATTTTAACTGAACGCACAACACACTTATTATAATATACAATATTAATTTAATCTATTTTTAACATGAACGCATTTTATAAACAAAAAAAGAAGATATGCACAGGTAGGCAAGAGGTTCTAGAAAAAAATTTAAATATATAATACAAAGAATAAAAACAAATTATAGTGTGTGTCACGTATTATTTGAAATTAAATAGAAATACCTATTGTTCTGACATTAATATGCATATGTGCGATTTTACTACTATATAATATATAATATTACTTTAGCACACAAAATGTTACAATCTAAATTGATTTAAAATTGAAAAGAAATTTTTGTTTTTCCTTCACACACACCTACATTTGTGTGTTATGTAAATGTAAATATTTCTATTCTAAAATGATATATATTTCATACATTTGAATTTAATATACCGAAGTGTAGTAGTTGCGTACATATAAAAACTGTTTAAAAATGAATCATTTTTCAGTTTACATATAATACTTTATTTTATATATATTATTATTTCGTTCGTTATGAGCCAAAACGTACAGGGACTTTTTAAATAAGCACGTAGTATTATTTTCTTTTTCCACATTTATTATCTTTCCTGTATATACGCAATTAGGATTTGTCTGCCAGACAAAATAGTTCCGCGGAATTGATTACATTTTATATAATTCGATGTATTGTTTATTTAATTAATTGTAAGTTGTGCTAATTTTATAATCTTCATGTGATTATATTTATTTCTGTTCATTATCAATGAAATTCTAACAACATTACGACGAATAAGTTAAAAGAAACTTTTGGAAACAAAACGTTTATGTGATTTTTGGGTTTTTGTTTAAATTGTTGAGTGATTTCATGTATTTGCGATACGTTTCATGTATATATGCCGCAGCCTTATTGACTTGAAATATAATAAATCATCTGTAACTTATTATATTTTGTGTTGTTTTGCAATAAATTTACATGATCAGAAACGTCTCTATAATGGTTATTCTGCGACGATCAGTGAGAATTTTAATTTTTTATTTTCAACACATTCTTGTACTATATTTTAGTGATCTGTATACTACATCCCTTTTGAGTTTAAGTATTTATAAACTATTGTGATACATTCATTCAGTTATACGAGGAACGCAAGTTCAATTCTAGTATATACTGACGATACGAAACATTTTTCAGTATTTTTCATACTCTCAAATTACTCCATTAAATTACCATTAATTTATTTATGTAATATTTTTGTTCTTTGTCAATTCCTACAGTTTCAACAATCGCACGGTTATTTAGTCGACTTTAACATATGCTTTATTCTGTATTCTGTAGAACCATCAATCTAGTTATTTTATATTCACAACTGGTATATTATCAAAATCGATAAATTTAACAATATTTAACATTATTGGTTTTACCTGAATGAAAAATTCCCTATAAAATTATACGAAAAACTAGTTATCATCATCAAGCGTTACTGGCAAAAAACCGATGATTCACTCGCATCAAGAACAATTAAATTGATAAAGAATCTTATTATTAAAAACATAAATATACTGCAGATCAATTGGTGGTTTCTTATATATACTCATTCACGGAGTAATGTACCATCCTGTCTGCAAATGTTATAAATAGTTTATCGTTAAACGAGGTGCACTATTATCGTTGCGTGACTACTTGGCCTGCATAATAAATCCATACATATATATATATATAGTGTATACTCGGTAGAAGAACGAAAAGGGATTCTTATAATATTGATTTGATTCAATATGCCACAAAATATTTAAATAAAATATAATCTATATTTAAAAAAAAAGTTTCACAATACTTTGAAAATGATTGATTCATGTAATAATTGTAAAGTATATACTTCTATACACGAATGTTAATATATATATAGGAAATCAATATTATTTTGTAATCAATTTAATTCTATACGTTATACGTATTACGTGTACGTATATGCAATCCATTAACATGAATTTTTAAACCTTTATATTGTACGAGTATATAAATAATCATAAGAGGATTTTAATGTATTGTATAAAAATATATGCCAAATAAGAATAAAATTCTATAATCTGAGGATATTTTAATGCACAAATATATAGGTGAACTTAAAATAACTATAAATTTGATTGATTGTGGATAAAATTACATTTTATATACACTTTTATACTGTTGTTAATATATATAACAAATATTAAAGTATATATAAATATACAAATTCAATGCAAATACATTATAAATATTTAGACTTTAAGTTAAGTGTATTTATTGTTATTGGAGTACCAAAATACATAAATTGGTTCATTTATTTAAAAGTTAAAATGGCAATTAACTATAAAATAATATTATTTCAAATGAAAATAAAAAATAATATTATTATTTTTTGTTACATTTTTGATTTTATTTATTTGCTACTAAATGTTTACACAATTTTCTATTATACAGTATAAGTAAAGTATTGTATATGTGGTTTGTATATGATGTGATTATAATTTGTCCTATAAACTATATTTAATATTTTTATATTTATATATTTTGTGTCTATTTTTGTGTGACAACATTCTACCTCCTGAATTGTTTTTTTTTTGTGTCTGCTATATGGTTGTAGATGCGTGTTTTTTTAAAAAATTATTTTTTATTTTATTTGTATATTTACACATACAATAAATTTTGATGTGGGTAAAAATATTTAGATTGCATTTTTTTTTTTTTGTGTTTGGTTATAAATTTTGGTAAATTTAATTTTTTTATTTTTTTAATCCAGAAAAGTCAAAGTTAAATTTAAGAAGTATTTAACCAACTAATTTAATGTACAATAATATAAATATATATATATATAACAGCTTTAAAATAGAGTTTAAAATGTATTATGTTGGTCTATCTCTATCTGTACGATATAATTAAATAATAAAACAAATAACATCGTGTGAGTGAATTTCTATGCAAATATTTTTTTTCAATAACTTTTTGAAATAGTATATTCATTTATTTTTTTATTTTTAAATAAATAATTTTCATATTATGAATATATTATATAATGTATTATATTGATATGCGGGTATATTTATACAATATATTGTATTATAGTTAATTTACTGACTCATCACATTATGCACATGAATATTTTATTGGTTTCTTTTAATTTAATAATGTAAAAAAATACATATCAACTAGAAACTTTTAAAATTGATATTCAATCACCAATGATTTAGTTGCAATATATTTAAGTGCATAGTAACGGCTGAAAAAATTATATACCATATATATGTTGAATATACTCTGTGTATATTTATAATGAAACTAAAACCCGACATACAACACCTTTATTCGTTGCAGTATTGCTTGTGGATAGATTACTACAATACCTTTTAAAGCATATCTTATCTATCAATAAAATTAATACGAAAAATGTTCTAATATATGTTAAAATTCCTGATTTCAATTCTATTTTATGTCAACATTTCGCTAAGCCCATATAGCTTAAATATAAATATATACAATGACCATCACCAGTATCTGTATCTGTATTTTACTCTAAAAATAATAAATTCCTATGATATTCTTTTAATAAATCGAAAAACTAATTGTTTATCATCGTTAATTTATTTATAATAAAATTTATAATTATACGTATATTAATGTAATGAGTAAATTTATCGATTAACTGAATTAAAAAAACTATTACTAATATTTATTATTCAGTTTAAAAAGAAACCATATATAGTTTCAATTCAATTCGTCATCATGTTCTAAGAAAAAAATTTATTTGATAGTTATTATTTAATACTGATAAATTGTATATGCATAAAATAAATTTTAAATATCGCATATAAATATATTATTGCATCCATTCTCCATATATATGACTGTGTCTACGGTTGCGTGTGTGTCTTCTTATTTGTATATCGTTGAATGTATATTTTGAAAAAATAAAGATTAAAAATAACAACGAAAATTGTTTAAAGATATCCAAACGATATTCCGGGAAAAAAAAGTATTTTTTTCATGCGTTACACTCAATTTTGTGACTATATGTTTGAATATAATTAAATAATATATATGCAATACCTCTACTAATACATATACACATACTATAATAAATGTGTTAATTCAATTTAGTTTATTTTTGTATACTTTACAAACATTATTAAAAATTAGAAAAATTAGCAGAATTTTTTTTTATCTTTCTATATAATCAATTAAATAATTAAATTGATGAATCATGCGTGTGTATCATAATGTATAATGTTATATAATAAAATAATAAATGATGATATTCTGAAATTCATCTATTATTATATTGAATCATTGCTATTTTACATACAAATATATATGTACGGCGGTTATTAACCCTTCATAACCTACGCGTATACGCCGATACTATCTGCAATGCAATTGTTTATGCGAATTTTCAAATTATTTTATTTTATTTTTTACTCACCTATATAATAACAATAAATATAGGCTATAAAAATACAAATAGTGACTGTGACGTTGTGCATGATGTAGGATATTTCTAAAATTGTTATTAAACTTTAATATTAAATTTCATGTTTTTGATAGATTTTATTATTAAGACATATATTTCATATTTGTAAAATGTTATCTTAATTTATAAATATCCATTATTCCTATATTTAATACTCACATTTGATGTTTGAATTTCGAAATTTAGTATTGATTTATAGTTTTAAACAAATGCACGTCCATCCTAATGAATCCACTTAGAAAGCTATACCATAAATTTTACTTCACACTGGAATATATAAATAATCATCTTGGAAAATTACTACATAATATTACTGCAATTTCAAATGGAGGAAATCTAGGTAATTTCATTGTATTTATCGATCAATTTCTATTCCATCTATTATTTTTAAAGCTATATGTAGGAAATTATAAATTCACAAACATGTGAAGTATATATTAAAAGATCCACAAATTAGTAATCACCAAAACGGCTTTACAGGCGATTTAATAAGCTACCGTTTGATTAATATCGGTAAAAATATTATTTATTCATTAGATTTTAAGAGAGTTCGTCATAAAGAATTAGCATGTAAGCATTAATAATTTTGGGTTTTATCATTTTTGTAGTTAGATTACTGTTTTCCATTATTAGATTATTCTTAATGGTATATTAGTTCAGATTATATATATCCATGCAGGCACCACTGTGTTTAGCTTGTTGCGTATTGGGTTTTTAAGAAGATCAACACTAATTCTTAATTTTGATGATTTAGCTCATATTTATAAAGCATTTATTTCGCTTGGATATACAATTAAACATATTTTTTAATGGGTCATTCAATTATACAAACTCAGTATTTTTAATAAATACTAATAAATAAAAATGATTATAAATTCTATTAATTCATTTGATAACCGCCGAACGGCATAGCTACAATATATATATTTTATATATAGTTATAATCATATTATAACTGCTTTGATGAAATCATAGAAGCTATTCCTAATGCTTCCAGAATTTTTTTTGCTCGTACACTTTATCCATACAAATTTTGCTCTTATTATATATTTTAGGAAATTTCTTCTATCCTTGAATGAGATAGTTTCATGGGTTTTTGTTACGTTTTTTTTTTTTTTTTGAAACATGCTACGAATAAATATATTACATCGTATGATCTTATGATAATTATGAATAGCATAACGCAACATTGTTCAACTATATTATAAAACTCTTTCAACTGTATGCGTCAATGTCAATATGTGTTTTAATAAGGATCTTTTAAAACATAAGGATTAAATGCACTTCTTATATTCACGTATACAACACATTAAATGGTCATCCCATTGTAAATGCGATTTTGTTCGGGCTCACGACGTGCAAAAGAATCGGATGTTTACAATAAAACCATTCCAGCTGTATATATAGTAACAAACTGCAACATAAAAAAAAACAACCATACAAAAAACAAAATAGTTACATATGCAAATTTATAAATAATAAATTAATCATAACCTGTCATATTTAAGAAAATTGGAAAAGTGAAATACACAAAGGCACATAACTAATATATATAATATATATATTTAGAGAATTAATTGAAGTGTATATATACACGATATTTTATTTTATTAAAATTCTATAATAACAATTCGATTAAATACATAGTCATAAATTTAAAAGTTGAATAATAATTTAATATAGAATCCAAAATAAAAAAAAATTATAAATTCATAATAAGTATATTCTCTGACTCTGTATAATAATTAAAACATTTTCATTTCAAATATTCATCATATTATTCATATTATATTGAATCATCTATCCGGTGTATATGTCTACTTGAATTAATTTAATAAATTCTACTTATAATTTTCATAGTTAACAAAATAATTTATTATATTTTTCAATTATTCAATTACATTTATACAATATCGACCGATAATAAAAAAAATCGGTTTTATACAATGCCGGAACGGGTATACTTAACTCGATGTATAATAATAATAATAATAATAATAATCGATTTTCATTTCATTATCTAAATTTAGAAAATTTTTCATTTATTGTGTTTTCATAATATTTTATATTTGTGTTAGCTCGTATATAATATGCAAACACACCGTTTGATATCTACCATAGTATAAATTAATATATACTAATACTAATACTACATATAATAAAAGATTACCTTAATTTTTCAAAATCAAATATAATTTATAAATCTTAATTCAAGATTATATATATATATATTATATTAACAACACCTCAATTTATTATCGAAAGATTTTATTCATTGCGATAGATTAGATAAATAAATAACATTTTAAAACATAAAAAAACCCCCATATATTAATGGTAATGTAAAGGATTTATAAAACAACTAAAATTCTATTATCTATCTCTATAAATATATAGGTATATGTATAAATGTAATAATAATCGACCACCCTTAAAACATTTTGATAAATTACATCACATAAATTAAATTACAATGGATTTTATATTATATATGGATTTAGTTTAGTTTTTGCGGTTTTAGTTTATTAATATACATACGAATAGCGAATAAAATATTATACCAATCATTAACAACAATATACAATACAATATCTTTATAATATATTTTCATAAATGTATATAATTGACAATATATACTCGTTCATATTAAATAAACTAATTAAGAAAATAAATTCAATAAAATTTATATATACAAATTTAAATAGTGTATATTTTTATAAATATATATTTTATTATTTGTGTATAGCATTGGTATAAAAGGTATGTACAGTAAAAATCGATTCAAGCACATCGATTATAATGCATTAATCGAATATATAAGGATGCGTAATTCAAGAACCAGACCAGCTATAATAATATAAAATAAATGTTAAATGAATGCTTGAACTTAATCCCATTAAATTAATTGTTATTTTTGGAAACACTTGAATATTATTGAAGAGATGGAATGCAAAAAATTGATGCCTGGAATAGTAGTGTGTATTAATCGAATTGTGTTTGAATCGAGTGTGTGTGAATATATAACATCAATCATAATATAACACATAACACATAACACATAACATATAAGAATAATGAATAAATGTCTATTCAATTCTAAATTATATCATACTAAGGTTGTATAAACAAGTACAATATATATTATGTATATTATAATTTTCAACAAATATCTGTAATTTAATGCTATTATTTACCTAAAACATATATACCTATATATACCTATATATATATAACTGGATAAAAAAGCGATTCGAAGTCATTAAGCAGGTTATTTTATTATTAATAAAACTATATTTACATTCATTTACATATATTTATAATAAGAAATGGAATACTACATGTACTTATACCAAACTATACGAGTATATAAATATAAATAAAGCTATAAAGTATTTGTATACACGAGTTTGTATATATTGCAAATATATATAATAATGTATAAAATGAAAATGAAAATGAAAATTTTCATGAGTCACAATATTCCATTCATTTGATTTCATATACATTTAGTTCATTATATATATATTTATAGCATATCTATATATGTTAATATACATTCAATATCGTTCATTTTCATGTTTGTATACATATAATAATATTACATATATATATTGTATAATGATCTACATGAATGTAACGTAGATTTATCATATAGAGCTGAGGATATATATAGACATAATCATGTGGACATACCTTTTAAATGAAATGCTTTTTTCGAAATATTCGTATACAATAGAATATAAATATATGTATTTATAATAAATTTATTCTATATTCTCGTAATACATATACTCGGAACAGTAATGTTCATAAATATTTGTTCAACATTTTCGTTTTATGGGGGAAAAACGTATCGACATATATTGCGATAAATAAATAAATAAATAAATAATAATAATTACACATTTCATAAAATTAACTATAAAAATCGATTTAATCGTACTGGTAAATTTTCTACACGATTTTATATCATTCAAATGGTGTTACTTAATTTATGAATGATATTGGATTTCTGCAGGTCATGGTGAGTTATTCTATCATGCCATTTAATTCAGAGGCCGCAAGTTTTATTTAGGTATTGCAATAAGAAAAATTGTTAACTATATATTTTGCATATGCATTACATACAATATATACTCAACTGCCATATCGTATTGTTCATTTTTGAAATAAAAAATGTGAAAATCTTTGAAAATATGTTGTTGTAAACTATTCAGATATTAACTCCAACGATATTTATTAATTTTATTCACAATATATACTAATTTAATATTATTAATAGATTCTTTTTACATTTTTTTAAAGTAAAAGTAAAGTTTTCAATGTTTTTCTGTAAAGATATTGTTCATATGTAACATATAGTATTTTGAACATCTTCTAAAAACTGTTGTTATCTTGTTCCTATCAATTGATGTTGAGTTTAAGGTAAATTAGCTGTTCGAAATTTTAATGTTTTAAATTATTTATTTACATTGAATTTAACTTAACGATAAAGAAACGTGATTTAATAATTTCGACATTTATAAATTGTAACAGACAACTTTATGAGTGATAGTGTATGCAGTGTTAATAGTTATGCATATATATATACCATGTGTATACCTATGATTGTGTCCTTATTTTGAGTGAATAAAAATATGCCGGATTGGCTAATTCATAATAATGTACATTATTATCGATTAGATTAGCAAACGTCGTTTAGTAAAATTATGAAAACTATGTGGATTCAAGTTCTTTGTATTTCAATAATCAATTGAATAAAAGCAGTACTCTGGTACGACATTTACATATACGAACGGAGTCATAGGTATAAACCAATTACTCATATTAGTCATATCCAATAACATTATACTAAATTTGTACACAATTATGTATTAATATATGTATTATATTTATTTAACTAAATACAGATAACTCTCTGTTAATTTACTTTCTTAATATTTTACATCAACTATATAGTTTTTTTTTTTATTGGATTTTACGAATGATACAAAAACAAAGCAATATACCTTTAAACTCTTAAAATTCTTATTGTTAAAGATTTAATTCTATAAGGCTTACATTTTTGAGGGGGATTTAAACCATTTCAGGATATTTATCACCATCATGTCATAATATAAGTGTTTGAGTCACTGACATCTGATGGATCATCTGTAATACCAGGACATGTATAATATACCATGTTATGTGAAACTCTGGCATTTATTGGATTTCCTAATGCTGTTTTATAAATATGACAGTAATATTTACGGGTTACTATGCGGTTTAAGGAAACATATATTCGGTCTATAGAAATGAATAATAAATATTTTTATAAATCTGCAGAAAAAATATTCTAAGAATGCGATATAACAACGATTAGTAATCAGGTAATGGCAGCAAATTTAAATTAATCTAAGTATTGCGGTTCAACGATAGTCAATTAGATTGGAAGATTAACCAAATTCATCCTTCGGTGTCATATCAATTTTCCTAATTTAAATGAAATTGCAATTATACACATATTTATATATATATAACTTTTTAAACGTTACTCCTTCCACATATAATAACTTAAACAATCTAATTGGAATATTTCACCATTATATAAAATCATTGATCGATGAGCAGCTTTTGATGAGATGCAACCACCATGCAAGGATTGATATTCAGATTAGAAGACGTAAATGGGACCGGATTAAAACTGGGAAATATGTGCATGAAACTAAAATTTTTATTGATTCTCCACCCGCGGAGCAACAGCAATAACTGATGATTTCATTCAACTTAATTTCTATATTAATTTATAGACATTATTTTGATTTTTAATGAGCCCGAAACTCAAAATTTCTGCATAACAATTATTAGAAATATTAGTTTATTGTAAAATATATTTATATATAGAGAGAGGATGTGCCTGTAAATATGTATAAGCATTTATATAAATAAAACTATATATTATTTTCAATTATATAGAAATAAAAAAAATTGTATATAACCACACATAAAATTTATTACATAAAATAAAATTGATATTGTTAATTAATGTCCACGACATATAAACGAAAAAAATAAATAAACTACAATATACATTTAATAATAATAATAATAATAATAAGATAGCAAATTAAATTAATTAAGTTTCAGTCACCAAGGGAAAGGAAGTTTTTTTTTCACGATTATATTATGAAAAAATATTAATTTATGCACATATTTATTTAACCTTTAGTTATATATGTTCATTTATTTATATATATATATATATATACCACCAACAAGCACCATACCCATATATAGTAAAATAATAATAATAATAATAATAATAATAATAATAAAAGTAGCAACAATTAGTATTTTAATGCTAATTTATATATTATTTTTATGTATGAATACAATTATAATATTTACGCATACATACACAACAATGTATTGTTAAATATACAATATAATAATATATTAACTTGTTGTTTATGACATTTGTTGTAATTAAATCTTATAATAAACATATATATATACTAAGCATTATATACAACTTTATATAATGAATGTTCTTAATGTACGATGATATCAATATCATTACTCTATAATTTATAATACATACATTTCTACACATGTATACAAATAATATATCTAATCAACAAATGTTTTCTTTATGCGATTTAATGCTATGTATTACATCCATTAAATTGAACACATATATATATATGAGCTATGTCATACCATAATACATATTAAATAAATAGTATATTAAATAAAGTGATACAATTTATGCGATCTTATTTTAAAGATAGCATATAGTGAAATGGTTTTCTTACATTATATCGTATCAATATGGCTTTTAGAATAAAATAAAATACATATTTATAATATTTACATGGCCTTATAGTGTCTATATCTGTATTTGTATACATATAAAATACAAAGTTTATATTTATTTTATTATGATTTCGTAGAAACACAAAAAAAAAGATAAAGCGGGAGTATATACATATAGATAAAAATATATAATTAAGATATATTAAGATATATTACAATATATATTTTAAAAGGACCTTATACCTTGTATATATATTTAAAAATAAAAGGGATGAATAAATTTAAGGAAGAAAATTTTAAATAGTGTATAGTGGAAACAATTTATTATATAGATCTAACCAAATATTGACTATAGCAAATGGTGATAACACATGAATATTTTAAATGTTATTTAAGTTTTATAAATTTGACTTTATAAAGAGGGTTAAATGGAAAAAAAAAGGTTCAATAACAATGACAGCATATAGTATTGAATTAATATATGAAATTACTAAATCAACTTTAAAATTTTAGTAGTAGTACATTTATTTATAGAACAGGATATGACATCAGTATTTAGTCTCTTTAGACACACACATATACAGTACCTATATATTGAAAAATAATACACAAAAATTATTTTATATATAATTAACATTAAAAATTTTATATGTTCATAAAAATACATATGTTCCGCATAGTAAATGTGTGTTTATAATACACCATATATGAATAAATGTGCATTTTCATGTCAGAATCAATAAAACCTTATTTTAAATTTCAATGTTATTATAATACGTTTGGTTCTTATTTTATATATTTGTATATTATATGTGCGTGTAAAATGTAAAACATTAAAATCAAAATTTTTATATCTTTAAATAGACGTTAATTTTAAAAATCGATGTATATTTATATTTTGTACTATATAGTATTTAATAGTTCTACTAATACCATACATTTCTTATATGCTATATTTTATTATGAACAAACATTTTTCCAGATAGGATGGTACGCAAGTTATTTGAAATCGCGTGTATAAGTAAATTGTAAAAATTTTTCAAATTGAACTTGTGGAATATTATACATATATTTTATATATAGCTAAAATGCAGAGAAATTTACGGAAAATGATTATACATAAAAGAACGAATTTTCATATATATATTTTTATGTTATTTATTAGAAAATTGAAAAATTTACATACGAGCTATACGAATAGTCTTTAAATTATAAGTAAATTATAGATAAATATACAAATTTATTATTTGGTTATTATCACTCATATAAAAATAATGAAATTAAGGAAACATTTATACGTTTTTTGTTGTTTTATACTCCCATGCGGAAGAAACACCACACAATTTGTACGTTCTGTTTGATCAACCATATATAATGTGCTCAAAGAGATATTTATATAGCCAAACACGTAACAGCATGTACAAAAATACAAGATAACTATACTCTTCAAGCAAGTATTTTGAATGTAAAATTCAACTATATATTTTACTATATTTGTTTTGATAATACATATATATCTGGTTTGTACAATCATTGAATAACACATTCAATCTGTTCCCATCACCCATAAATATAAATACCACATCACTCTATATACGTGTGAATAATGAAAGTTTTATAAACTAATAATTAACTTAATAATTAATGTTGTTTGCGAATTGTATTCAAATGAGCAGACGATCACAATCTCATGTTTACAGATTAAATCGTATAACCAGCCAATATTAAAGTAAATATTAAATTATAATTCTACGCGTTAGCTTTCTTATTAAACATCCATAACAATCCATAAAATTTTTGACCCTATCACAATAATTAATGTGTTCCGTCACCAAAACATATAACTATTAAACGCTCATTGCAGTGGGATTAACTGTGAATTATAAACGAATATCGCATACAACTTCAATTTGTTAAGTACAAAGATTATTATTATTCCATGTGTAAAAATAAACCGCATCAAGATTATCATTTCCTTACACGCAACGTATAGATTTATGTAGATCAGAGGCCAATTCTAGAATTGCACAACATTAGCAAAAATGTGACCAAATAACGTAACAAATCTTTAATGAATAAGCAATCAATTCAATGAAAAAAATTTTGGTAGGAATAGGAAGTCTCCTCAAAATTTGCCATAAATTATAAGAAATTAAATATGTTTAATTAAATTCGATAAGAATATATTTACAAATGGAATAATAAAACGGAATTAAGGCGGCTACTATAATTTGCTAAGAAAAAGAGATGTCATAGTTGTTATTGCAAACAACTAATGACCGGATTCATAATGTAGACTATAATACTATAGTCTTATGCATGGTCTCAAATATTAAATCATATAATATTTATTTTCTTATGCAAAAATTATGCATAACAAATTGATTAAATTTGCAACTAAATAAATGTTGTATTATTTATTACTATTGCTATTATAATGAATCAAATAAGGTACGTCACGCCATATGATTAAAAATAAAGTATTTATTCCATATTTTTTTAAAACATTTTACAATAATATATAGAGAAATTCATGGAAAATTATAATATATATGAAAATAAAATACTAAACATGAATTTAGAACCAGCAAAAATTGTTAAGACAAAGGCAATGCATACCACAACGACTATCGTTAGTATAGGAACTAATCAATATTATGAACCGGCAATTAAATAATCAATTCATCTAACCCATTTTAGTCAGTATTCAGAGTTCATTAATATTTTATTATATATGCACGGGTGAATATATACATATTTTATAATTATGACATTATAAAAACTTGATCTTTCGATTTTCTTTATGAAGTGATACCTTGACAACGACGCGGCCCTAATTAAATACTCCCTTTTGTGTATATTAATGTATTTATTATCGATTTTATGTTGTTCATGTACATAAAATATGTATTATTATTATCTATAAAAAAAAAAATCAGTGAAACTTAACAATCAATAATTGTATTGTAATTACTAAACTAACTAGTTGCTTAACAGAATTTTATAATATTATGATTATCATTCTATATAATCTATGTTCTATAATATAACTATAAAATAATATACAATAGTATACGAAGAAATTATCGTCCATTTTTAAAGCCATAATGATATAAAAATAAATAAATAAATCGGCATTCGCATGGGAAATTTTTGAAAATTTCTTGACTATCATATACCAACCACATTAATATATTCTAAAAAAATATTAAAATAATGTTAAAGTTTAAAAAACACAAATTTAATTTATAATTTATAATAAAAATTAAAATGCATAAAACTTGTTTGGAATTATTATTTTTATTTTGTTTTGCAAATTGTTATAACGTAAATAATTTTAATATCATTTGCATTTTTCGTTTTATTTTTTCATCTTTTTATTGCGAAATTAAAAATGAATGATAAAATATCGTATAATGTGCGTTGTTATAGTGTATACGATTTATAAAGATTGTATTTTAGGATGATTCATATATGTTATAAATAGAAATTTGAAATGATATACAAATGTTTTTTTTTTTTTTTTATAATATAATATATACCTGTCAATTTACAGGAAGACTCTGTGTAATATCACAATAACCTTGACGCCAATCATATATTATTCAGAAAAGTATAGTCAGTATATTGCCGTCGTTCGCTTAATTAATGACACCAGAATAATAATTTATACAGAATTTTTGTTTGATTGAATTAAAATCGTGCAAATTTTTTTTGATGTTAATTGTTAATTAATTTTTGTAACATAATGTTTTTGGAAAATTGCTGTAAATTTATATAAATTTTCTTCATCGATATATAAAAAATATAGAAATAATAATATTAAATTATAAAAATTTTTAAAAATATTTAAATAATTGTGAAAATTTCATGGATTAAAGAATTTACTATATATATATTTTAAATAATAAGTAATTAAATCTTCACAGCATTTGTTATAAAAATATTAAACAAACTGGTTATAACTAATATACGTTATAAGTCAAAATTATCGGGTAATGTATTGTGAAGATTTATCTGAATCCTCATATGATAACTTCCTTAAATTTCGATTGACATTGTACTAAAGAACAAAATATATTGAGAATATATTTATATTATTTTCATAAAATGTATCCAACTTTTTGACAGTTTGGATGCACATATAATTTTACTGTATATAGAATTAATTATCTATCAAAAAATTACTTTTGAATTATTTTACCAAATCGGAATTAAAGTGAAGTGCAAAATTTATTTTTCCATATTTATATCTAGATTCTGCAAACAAATATTATTTATAATTTATGTAACAAAATGTTTGTAACATACTGTCTATATAACATTGTAATAATCATAATAATGCATATGCATATTTAATGTGTACGTATAAAATACATGTAATACAGAATAGAACAACAATGTGTACAAATAAATGCACACATTTAACCATATAATAAATATCGTATACATTTCACAATACAATATTGTTATTATATTCATAATAAATAATACGAAAAAATATTTTAATTTAAAACTGGAAATAATGTGACGCAATAAAACGATTTTTTTTTTTTTTTTTTTAATGAATGCATTTTATTTATAAAATATGTGTAAATTGAATTTTTCATTGTATTTATAATAATTTAAACTTTAAAAAAAAAGAATCATTCTGTGGATCAATGAATATTATATAATATGTTTTTATATATATGTTTGGAAATTGAAATGTTTACAAGAATTATGTTTCAATGCAGTTTTTTTTTAATTTTTGATATCACAAAATTCATATTCTTTCAAAAAAAATAGCCTCCATCTCTATATTCTTCACTGCACAAACACAGCTGACAATATAGAATATAGATGTTGTGTATCTTCTTTTTAGTTTGATATTTATGAATTGAACTTATATAATTAAATAATTAATTTAATTTGTATTATTTTGTAATAGAATATTTAATTGTAAAAAAATGTGTCCAACCGGTACCTCATATCAGCAAATCTAACACTGACTTTAATACAATTATATAATTATATAGTGCGCACAGTATATACATTACTTCTAATATCGTGTACTTTATTTTTATTATGTGCAACATAGTGGCACACAATTATTTTGAATATGAATTTGTGTATAATTTTTAATATTATAAAAATAATTGAAATAATTATATTTTTATATAAAATCCATAAAATGTATATCATCACCAGCACCACACACACACACACACACACACAGTCAACAGTAAGAGACAAACTTATCGTTTCTTGTTTGCCGGATATCCTCAACATCTTTTACTATATGGTAATATATATATATTTATATATATATGCAATATATGAATATTAATATTACTATATATACGACAGACGTTGCACATTATTTTTAATATATTATAATTGTTATTTTTATTATTAATATATATGTAATATGCAGATGTACTATATGGTACACTATATATATATATAGTTACTTGATTCTTAAAACTATTATAAAGTCAATAAGCTATCAAAATATACATTTATAATATATGCTGAGCGCAGCATATACATATAAGCATTTTAATAAAATATAAAAATTTTAACTTTAAGATATCATATACGAGTAAAGTTAGAATAAATTTTATATTTCATTTTGACTTTCATAAATTATAATAACCAACCAAGACTCTTTGCTATTGGTATATACTAAATAATATACTATATACGTTGACTTATATATTTATTAAAAGTTATTATATTTTATATAATATTCTTGTATATTAAATACACAAGAATATATATATAAATACACACACACACACACACATATATATATGTTCAATTTTAGTATTCCGAAAATAAAATATTCTCATTTATTTTAACTTTTACTTCATCTTCACATCACATCATATGGACGAGTGTATATATAATACAAAAATTAATGGGCCATTGATCCAACATTTTTAATACTGTCTATATTTACTTTGGCATATATTTTATAAATATATCGTATAGTAATATATAGTGAATCTTAAACAAACATTATTTATTGTAATTTGATGGATGTACAATACAATACGCAAATAAAATATAGTAAATTCTATTAAAATTATATACACATATATTGAATATTTTTATGTACAAGTATACGAAAGTGCCTTGTTTTAAGATTAAATGCTAATATTTATAGTATATTGATTTTGGTTATAAAAATACACTTTAAAAATATAATAATATTACAAAGGTTATAGCTGGTAACGTCGTGAGTCTTCCAAATTTTTGGTATATTATTTTATAAATATATATATATTGTGGGTTCATGTTTCTTCTATTATTTGAAAATATAATATATAGTTTATTATTATTTAGTTAATTATATTCACCTGTTTTATTTTAACTGGGATTTGTGACTGACTATATTGTACTTTATATACTTTTATTCTCTGTTATTGCAACAAATTCTCTATTTTATAAATTTTTATTTTTTTTCATATAAATACAGAGGTGTTCTTATGTAAAATAGGAAAAAAGAAGAAATTTATATGGAATCAACTTATAGACTAATGTTAACGAAATAAACACATAGAATTTCTATTTTTAACATAAATCCATTAATTATTATAAGAAATCTACGAATATATTGATTCCAATAATTAGCCAAAAATTTCGTAAGCTCTGATTTTGTGGTTCAAGTATTAAGTCAACACACACACACACAAAAAAACAAACGATTTAAAGTTATAGTCAATGAACTTCTTAAAAAGGAAAAACATTTGTATAGGGAACAAACGTAATATTTCTTTTCAAAATAAATTAATTGTTTTTACCGTCGTTTTTACCTTTTTTTTAAATTCATGGCAAGTTTAAAATCTATTATTTTATGATGTTTTATAATTGACATAATATTTAAATACTATTCAACAATATAACTGAATATAGATTAAATAAAATAAGGGAATTGGGAATCATCGTGTGAATTTAATATATAATGACTATAAGGTTCTGATAGACAAATGAATAAAAATAATAAAATGTTGGAAATAAAATTATGGTACACGTTTTGTTTACAAAACATATAATGAATTTCCACGAAATTGAATGAGTATATATCTATCCGGGTGCATATACAATTACTAGAAAAGTTGAAAAATAAATCAGAATTATATCAGAATAATAAAAACCCGCAAAAATTTTAAATAATTAATTTAAAAAAAATACTAATACTAATCAAATGTAGTGCAAAAAACAAAGACCCAAAAATCCCAAAAACCAAAAATGTTAAATAATATTAATTAACACTATACTGATGAAAGGAAAGGCACGCGTAACATGAAATTAATCTTCACCACACATATCTTTTTCTATATATTGTATTTTAACTTTACTAAATTATAATATATAATATATAAAATACAAACAGTGTCAAAAATATTGATACAAAATATTCAGCTCAACAATCATTTTACACCGTATTTCATATTCAATTCTAATTCATAAATTGCTAAGTTAACAATTGTTATGTGCGACAATAAAATTCATAGAAATGTTTCTTAAATTGATATTAATATTTTTTTATTGCTACATACATTCTTTATTTTAATTCGACAGGACATATCAGCACAAATAATACACATATTTTAATTTTAATTATCGTTATTTACTATATTATTAATTAATTTTAATTATAAGTTTATAATTAATTATAGGTTAATATAAGTTTTTTAATAAATGATTAGAATTGAAAATATTTTCTAAAGAAAATTAGCCATATTATGTGTTCATGTAATTCGTTCATTTAATCTTCTGAAGAAATTGTACGTAATTACAAAGAAATTAATTAATTTAAAATTTTTATTTACATATTTTCTAATTCATTTGCTTCAAAAATTTCCATCACCAATTCACCTATATTATAGCAACAATTACAAATTGATCTTGCTAAATTTACATCAAGCTTGTAATATATGGTATAATTTATTTTTTTACAATTCGTAACAATAACAAGATTGTTTCAGAATGCGATATTTTAAAATAGCAATAAATTTGCATTGATTGAGTGAAACAATGAAACACGAAAACAACATCAAGATCGAGAATCAACACTTTAAAGTTAATTAAAAGTGGTTCTGCGAAAATAGTAGTATATTTTTTGTGAAATTTTCACTGTATAAGCGATCCGATTTGTATATTTATAACGCAAAGATATATGTAAGATATTTTTTGAGTGTTTGTGTTAAGTGTGAAACTTCTCTGCTATGGGAACAAAATCATTTTAATATATTTATATTATAATTATAATGTAAATAAGGAAAGAACAGTGAATTAATAATAATTTTACAAAATATATATATATAATAATTAAACTTATGACATGGATATTATATATATATAAGTAAAAAGTATATAATAATTTATATATAAATTCATATAAATGAAGAAGTACAATATTATGAAGCTCTATTTAAGGCATTTATATAACTGTTAGTTATTGTATACGAGTACGTGGTGGCACAGTTAAATGTGCAATTTTCTTCATTATTATAAATACAAATTTATAAAATCTTGTTCTTTTTATACTTAATTATATAGTTATATTTATATATACATTGAATATTATAAACCCGCACACATAAAGTTGATATATACGCGTGTATATTGGTAGTAATTCAGCTAAAATATACACGGTCATTTACACATGATATTTTATATGGTATATTAACCTATTCATTTTGACAATAATTTCGATTTTGTTATTCTTTTCGTTGCCATGGCTCCTCCATTTATTGATATTATACTTATTTTAATATAAAAGTGAAGTCCACCATAGAAATGCAACGCGTATATAATTATACTTGAATATAACTATAACAATAACTATATATACATTGTTTATGATAATTTGCTGTTAATTTCTGAAATATGAATAATATGTGCAAATTACTGGCATATATATTTTATAGCTGAATTACCCCGAATATTTAATAACGTATTTTGTATAGTGATGTCTTTTTTTTTAACGCAGGCAGTTGATATAAAAATTATTTATTATAATAATAAGAAATAAAATCTTTTATAATGTTAGAAGTTAGACCATATTTATATGATAAATATTAATATAAATAGAGAAATGTCGTCTTTATGCAAAATAATTATCATTTCCCGTTTATTTGTTGGTATATAATAATTATTATAATAAACTATATATAATTATTATAATTTATATGAAAAGATAATATGAATGAAAATGAATGTGACATTACTATTAAAAAATCATTGAGATAACCAAAAATTAATATACCATTTATATGTATTTAATATAGAATGTATTTAGTGATATATTATTAGTCATTCATATATTGCAGTCTATAATAAAAGCCTTGAAATAGTACATATACTTACAATATAGTCATTCAACAATCATCATAACGAATGTATTATATTTATATGGAAAATATGTATTTTTGCTATAAATAAATAAATCAATTTACTAAAATATTCATTTTATATAGAATGCGTTTTGAATACGCGATAATAATGTCTGTGTTTCATTCATCATATTTTTAATATATTTAAATATATTTATATTGTTCTAATATAATTTCCATAGATAAATAGTAATATATGAAAATATATTAATTAAATGAAACAGAATAAAGACTAGTTTTTGTAAAAAAAAAAAATACATGCACTTGAATAACATAATAATTGTAAACAATTTTCTAAAGAGTGATCTTCATTTTATTGTAATAATAATTTAAATTTCAATATTATTTATATGTTATTTTGTTCTGATAATTATTTTGTTAACAACAAAGAAAAATTAATTAATATTCTTTTATAGTTATCATTATTTGGTATACACTGAGTACCATATTTATACCACTTATGTGTGTGTGTGTGTGTGGTGCGACTGGTGTCTATACGATATATAATTAAAACATAAAATAAAGGTGCGCGACAAAAGCGTTCGTACGGATGTGCCTTTATACCATATTTAATATAACAATTCAAATATTTTTTATTTATACAAGGATAAATTTGTACAAGTGTAAATAAAATGCTGTATAATAACTATGTTAAAGTATATATATGGAATAAGGATTGGTTCATTTTTATTATTTTTGAATTTATGTAAATATGAATTTTACATTAGATTATATTTTTAGTATATGGTATACATGTGTGAATAGATAATTTCTATTTTTACCTTTATCTATTTTATTATATGTACTCGCATATGGAAAAAATTCGAATAAAATTTTATATCTGATCGTGTGATATTTTCTTATATGTATATTATTGTATTTAGTAAACAAATATTATTTTCTATATATAAAAAGCGAAATAATAGTAAAATATGATATGTTTCTATATTTAGTAAATAGTATATGTATTTTAAAATATTTATTCCTATCTAATAGTTTTATTATATTTATGGTAATAACCGGAAATAAAAACCGACCGATAAGTATAAGCTAAATATTGTATATCCTCTTATAATTTTCTTTGAAATTTTATGATAACATTCAAAAAATTTGTCCTTTTAAATTTATATAACCTTTATTCATTTCTCCGTATATTTATTACATTCTTCCGTTGTGCATAATATTTGTACCCTTATCGCAAACGCTAACGCTAATGTATGTAGAATATACGATATGAAATGCCTATAGAACAAAGAAATTTTATACAGAGGTCGCCATAATTTATTTTATATAATTATTTATTATCCTTTTTGTTATATATTTAACAAGAAATAACATATACAATTTTTTTTTTTTGATTTTCGTATAATATAAAGAAAAGTTTTTATAATGTCTTTTCTGTTTTTTTTATTATTTATTTAAGATAAGAATATATAATAAAAATATATAAAATATTCAAATAATTTTTATATGACATTATAAAAATTATTTGTAAATAAAATGTATTGCCATATAGCTCACTATGTGACATTAATTTAGTTTTCGCCCGATATGAGGCGAAAAATTGTTTCAAATTATTTTAATCAAAGTATTTTTGTTCTATTTGTAAAATTGTCTCCGATCTGTCTGGCAATGTGGTTAAAACGACATTCCATTTTTCAATTTCTTCTACATTTTGTAAACTTCGTGTTGTCCATTTTTTACAGTATAAATAACATTGATGTTTATGCACAATTGATAATTTTATCGAGGATAATGGTAATACTCATAGAAATAAGTTAAGATTATAAATATTTAAATAAATTAAGAAATAAATATGTAAAAACATTCAAAGTACATAAATTAATTTTTACATTCTAAAGGTTATCAATTCTAAACTTTGAACACCATAATTAATACCATTTTGCAAAATAGAAAATAATATTTTAAATGCAAAACAGTAAATATTTATAAAATGTTAATTTTCTGTACATAATGTTGTGCATATAAATTTGATAATAACACAAACTGGCGCATATGTGACGGAATAAGATAAGGGCCATTCGGGTTAAAAGAGTTCAAGGACTCTATTGTTTTTAGTTGACTTAGAAAATTTTCAATTTAAAAAATAATAATCATATATGAACTTTTTTATTATTTAGTTTTTAAATACACAATTATTATTAATAATTTATACGAATACTTTCATATATTTATTTATTAATTAAAAATATTTAACTTTTTCAATTACAGATGGTGAACCTTCTAATCAATTTTCTACATATACAATAATAAAACCAAAATTACATCATGGAATACATAAGCGGGAAATATCAAATACATTAGAAGAGGTAATAGTTATACGAATTAATGTTGTGTATAGCCTTATTATTATTATTATTTTATCAGAAATATTTATTTATTTAATTTCAAGATCATTAAAATAATTTTATTTAATCTCAAGTAACGCATATAAAAATGCGTTATTTTAATTATATTAAATGTACGAGAGTACCACAATTTTTGTGGTTAGACAAAAAGGCGATATGTCTTATGAATTTCATATTTCTTTCAAATTATGTCATCTCTGTTATAATATTATTAGATGAAAAAAAAATGGAAAAACAATAAAAGAAGTTTATCGAGATTGAAGCGGTTAGATTAAAGGACAAAGGAAAGGGAGCAAACAGGAATGCGACCAATTGTAAAATTCGACGACGAGAATACATTGCTCCACCATATAAAATTCTAATCATATAATACTAATAAAATTTACATTAATAATATTCGATATTGAATATTGTCAAAATGAATTATACCAAATGCAAAGGGATTAAGTAAGGTCGGTTATGTTTTGCAAAAATGAAAAAACAATTTCATTTATTATTTATCGATAACATCTGTCTTGAACATATGGTACTATTAATTTACGCATTTGTACTACTTACTATACTGCATACTAGTATTTACAAACATATTTGATAAAATATATTTTCAAATAAGCAACACACCTGTTTTTGTATACCTGAATAAATAAATTAATGATATTTAAATATACTAATCTGAAAAGAAAATACTTATGGTAATTGATATCCATATACGTATTTAATTTATTTAATAAGTCAACTGATTACAGGCATTATATTATTTTGTTCATTGTTTTTATTTGTGTTAAGTGTGTAACATTTTATTTTATAATATAATACGATATATTAATATTAATTATTCTTCCTGAAGTTTAATATGAAAATATATAGAATAGGGAAAGTGATGTTAATTTTCAACATTCAATTTATTTGCAATAGAAAAAAATCACATCAAATCAAATTGCCAAATATTTTAATTAAAATTTTTCAATTATCCTTCAAATGCTTGTGCGGATAAGTTTTTTTTATTATGCATATAATGCTAGTTTTTATTGTATTGAAAATTTCTACATATATTTGAATACGTTTATTCTAAATATAGATATATAATCTTTATGTATTATACACAGTGTGTCATATAATTTTGAAGTAAAATGAAATAGAATCAAGCTATAATATGTTTTGATATTTTATTCATAATAAGTCGTTCCGCCTTCAATATGCACATAGTTACGGCGATTTAATAATGATTCAAATATCCCTATTCACTTTGAGAAATTGCCTCCATAACCTACGTCGTAAGTGTTTGTATATGTAGTTTATTCACCAGTAATAATTAGTTCCATCTTAATTATTCTTCTCTAATGAACAGCTGTATCTTTTGAGTTATTCTAGTTTATATAACTAACGGGTGACGGTCTACGTTTATCCATGTATGGGTGATTACATTGATGGCGCCACAATGGGCAGACATCTGACACCAGTCTTACAAATTAATTGCAACACTGTTCACATATAGTATATAGAATCAATAAAATTTATGACCTACATCTATATTTTCCTATATATAACTTTTATGTGACATATAAATTTCTTTATTTTTTTTTAAATATTTCATACATAAAATTTAATCCATATTATAAGATTTGAATTCAGAATTTCTTGTAGTTACGGTGTGGTAAATTTTTTTTTTTGATAGACACTCTAATAGCCTAATTGAATAGTGAATCATATAACTTCAACGCTCATGAAAATAATAGAAAAAAGGATAATAATTTCTGTTCAACAAAATTAGAGGTCAAGAATGAATAATTTATTGTTATCGAAACAATGTTTATTTGTTAGCAATTGGAATACAAAAGACATATAACTATATATTGAAACCCACAGTCACAAGTCCCTTTTGATGTTGCAATTTCAAATGTACAATTTATTAATGTAATGTTATTTTAGATGTTGTTCTTAAACATATTATAGACTCGCCCCTTGTTACGTTATTCTATTTATATTTATATCTCTTTCCTATTTTACCTCATTCTATTATAATATCAAAGATCCTGCCTAGCTGTCTATAATTTGCTTTGTCATTGTTTATATACAAATCGACGAGTATTATATATATTAATATTTATCCTATATTGCTGACGGTTTACTATTACAATAATCACTACTGTGTATATATCGAACAATATACTTTATACAAATATTACAATATAAATATCTAAAGCAAAATCACCAGATATGATAAAATGGTATTTTTCCATAAAAATCTGTATCTTCATATGGCCAAATCGATCACGTAAAACATTGAAATCGCTTACAATGTTTTACTCGAAATATCTTAACCCTCCACTCACAGTATTCACAAGATTTTGCTCAGATTACCGCATACTTGTTCATAGATATCGAAAAATGGTTCGATTATGGGATCACATCAAAGAGAGAACACACAAGAAAAAAACGACGAAATCATACCGGCTCCATCGATTTTTTAAATATTTATTTATATCAAATGATGTCATTTTTTAACACATACGAGTATTTTATTATTACTAACTTAACTGAAAAAGGTGTAATTTTAATAAAATAAAAATTAAATGTAACTCAAATTTATTTATTGTTATAAGATAAAATTATTTTTTTATATATTGTAGTATTAATAATAAAAAATAATTAATAAACAATAAAATAAAAGTATAAAGAGAAAACAATTATTAGCAATATATTTATAATTGATATAATTGGCGCCCACATTTAATTTATATTTATAAAATAAAATTCAAAACTTTTTATATTCGCATATTTTCTTATATATATAAAACCTTTATTGTAACTTCCTCTCTCTCTTATTGTGCATGCAATAAATACAATATATTATAAAAAATAAAAAAAATTGTCATTCAAATTATAATAAAATAAAAATAGCAACAATTTTGCATAAATTTATTATGAATAAAATATCCAATATAAAATTCATAACACATAATTTTTTTTTTTAAACAATTATAAATAACACTTTAAAAAACTAAAACTAAAAAATTATTAATTTTAATATATAATTAATGTTTTTTATTTTTCTCTTTTTATTATTAATTATTCTATATACAGGAAGGTACTCATCATGTATCACACATTAAATTAATATACGAATATCTAGGCAAAGATGTGATATTAGATTTAGATTTAAATTATGATTTAATACCTCATAACCATTTTATGAGTTATCAAACATCAGACGGTGATAAAATTATTAAAAATTTTACAAAGACTGATATAGATCTATGTCATTATAAAGTAAGTAGTATATCAAATTGTATATTATTATAATGGATTTGAATATGATAAAAAAAAGGTGATGGTTTTAAAACATATATAGGGTTGTAACACCAGCATTCAGCACCAAACTAGTCTCCAACTGATTATACAATATAAGAAAAATTAACACTTACGTTATTATATATACTAATGTTTGTGATATTTTCTTATATGAGACCGGAGACTAGTTATAGGGGCTAAGTACTTGTGTCACAATCCAACAAATATAAATATGCTCCATATATTAATAAATAGTAGAATTTTATAATTAGTTATATAACCTAGAATATGTACATATATAGAGGCCTACAAAATAATGTTCTAATCAATTCTAGAGATTTCTACCTCTGTGTTGGAATAATACCATAATCTTATTCCATTTTCTAGGATTCTATATATAGTCTAGGGTTATACTTACTACAATATATACATTTAACTTTAACTTTTAATGACACAATACAATTGGAATATTTAAATAGGATTAACATTTATTTTTTTCGTTTTATCTCTATGCTAAAGGGTAACATACGAAATATAATAAATTCTCGTGTTGCATTATCAACATGTAATGGAATTAAAGGTATTGTTTACGATGGTAAAGAAACATATTATATTGATTTACCAAATGGTACCAATATTAGTGATGATCATTTTTTATACAGGTAATTATATTTAATTTTTTCGAATTTGTATTTTAAAATATAAAAATTTTAAAATATTATAATAAAATTTAATTATAATCATTATCGTTTCTATTCCAAATTTTTTTTTTTTTTTTATAGACATTCAGATATGATGTACAATGGAAAATGTGGTTATGTAGGTGGAATAAATGATACTTATGATATGAGTCTACATAATAAAGATTCCGAATTTAATAGAATATTACGAGTAAGTACTAGCACATAATTATCGGTGACGAACTAACTCGTCATTTCATGCCCAAACGTTGTTTTGCCGGACGCGAGTTAATTGTCGTCATTGCACTTGCATTATCTATTAAAATTTATGAAATCAAGCGAGCGATATAGAATAGTAAAATTGCCGGTCAACAATATGTTAAAATAAATGTTTTTACCATATATATTATTTGATTAATATAGAAAATACGATGAGTCTGTTCTGCTGATCGCCTTTCTTATCCATCTATGTTCTTATATATTGTTTAATTTATTCAAATAAATAATTTTTCATTTTTATTGATTATTGGTTGCTGTTTATGTGAGTCTCTTGTTAGTTATTCATTCTAAGATAGTTATTCTTATAAAATTTGCAATCATTTATTTTTTATTTTAATAATATTTATATTGTTTATGTGTAGTATTTCTAAATATGTAATAGAATTAATTTATATATTGTATTAAATATACACATAATATACATGTACGATACTATAAGAAACCGTAAAATAAAGTTAAAACGTCTGAGATGACACACTATTTCATAAATATTATAAACAAAATACGAGTTGTATTATAAGTCTATAGATATGATCATTTTATAATTTGTTTTACTATATATATTTATATTATATTATATATAGAAAAGTTATTAATATATATATATTCATACATTTTAACGGAAATGATATTATAATAAAAAATGTGCACGTAATATATTTGTTTCTTGTCTTAATTTTCATGAGTTACTCATTTGCTAGTATATTATAAATATATGTATTAATAATATGCATATAGTTTTATATTAGTTTGTTATACTATATTTATCAACATAATAATTATAATATGCACTGATGATAGTTTGATATATATTTATACATATATAAATGTTATACATTATCTTAAACTTAAGTGCAAATATATTTTATGTGCTTTCTGGTTGTGATTGTGAACAATTTCCTTATTGTATAAAATACAAATTTATATAACGATAAAAATATGCAATTTAACTTTTTAAATTTCATTCATTATATTATCATATTCGTCGTTTGTGCAAAATGAAGTGTTTGGTATAAAATGTAATGTAAAATTTTCGCATTTCCGGCGCTAGATTTCCTTATTTATTATTCAGCGATTTGCGTTTCGTAACTAACTTCGATCACAAAACGTTATCCTTTTATAGTTTTGTATTCTGGTTTTCATAAGAAAAATAGCATAATTATAAAATTGACAATTTCAAAATTCTAATCGAAAATACTACAGATGTGAGCATATACAAGAAAATTTATAATTGAATTCACAGTTTTACCTTTATATGTTTGCTGTTTAAATATTGAACAATTAATTATTTTGCCTTTGTAAGTAAATGTAAATGAAGGAAATGAAAAAAATTCAATTTATGCATTCTACTTCTCAGAAAATATGAATTCATATAACTTAGATATATATTTGCAGTAAGTTTAACATGTTAAATTGGAATGTTTTTAGTGCCAAGACTTCAGTTACTTTTGGTTATGCCGACGAGTAACAATTAGTTTTTCCATTAAGTAAGCATAGTAAAGTATGGTGCTTTTGCACAAAATATCTTATCTAAATTAGAACGAAAACTACAAACTTATACGATTTTCATCAATAGGTTATTAATATTTATGGTGAAGATCAAAGATTTAGTTTCAATAAGCCGTATTATTATCATATCATCGGAAGTATATAAGTTTTGTATTTATTTTGCGATACAATTAAATTTTAATACAAAAGTTAAAAACACATTGCTTTGTGACTTCAAATTCATCCTGTACCAGTTTTCGTATTCGCAACGTTTTTGAGCAGATTGGAATGACCCAATTATGAATTATATATATGGCACAATGTGCATACTTAGGCCGAATTCAAATCTCTTTTTTAACAAATATTATATCTATTGTAAACCACATAACTTCTGGGTTTCGTTTTAGATTTTAATGATTATTTTTGTTTGTTTTGCTGTTCATATTAACACAATTTTCTGTTTTTTTTTTTCATTTACAGTATAAAAGATCAACAAATGACGATACCGAAATTCGAGGTCCATATAATGCAAATAAAAATTCAGCATATGTTGAATTAGTTTTAGTTGTAGATAATAAAGTATTTAAGACATTAGGTAATATGAAAAGAGTTCATAGTCATTGTAAAGATATTGCAAATATAATAAATGCGGTAAATATAAAATGCTTTATTTTGTTTTTATTTTCGATTTATTAAAATACACATAATTATTATTTTTTAGTTATATGTTCCATTAAATTTATTTATTGCATTAGTGGGTATTGTTGTATGGAATGAAGCTAATGAAGTTGAATTATCAAGTGATGGTGATACAACACTAAAAAATTTTTTACAATATCGTCGTAAAATTTTAGTTAAAAAACATCCAAATGATAATGCACAATTATTAACAAAAGAACAATTTGAAGGTGGTGTAGTTGGTAAGTTTTTGATAATAGTTGTTTGTGTTTGAATGTTTGATCAAGAAATATGTACAATATTTAATTTTTATTTTTCTTGGCTAAAATTGTCACATTACATTTTTATTTTCTGTCCTACTGTGCTTTTATTTTTACACCTAGAAAGTTGTAAAAAAAAATAACATGCAGCAAAATTTGGCGAATATTGCATTTATCATTTTGTCAAGGATTTTTCGGCAATGAAATTGTTGTTAAATGTCTTCGCAACAAAAAATTTTGCCACTGAATATTTGTTTCGCATTAAACGAGAACCTCCTCAGAAGTATCTTTAATAATATTTCTACTACTGATAAAATTTGCAAATGAATTTATCACCTTTTTCTATTTTTCATCAATAGAAAAAGTGATAACTGATTTTAGATCGTCCTATAATCTTTTATATCTTTAATAGATCGTTTGCTGTATGTATATTAGAAAAACTGAATATTTCAACGACTTTGAAGAGCAGTAAATTCCATTTTCTTCACAAAATTTTATCCAATTTCTAAAATTGTCGAATATAAAAACATAAATTATTAAATTAAACTTCAAACACTTTTATGTCTGAATCTGGAAAATGTAAATATTTTACAAATTTTTTGATTAAAAATACAATAATAATATTTTTTAACTTCATATCACATCGATGTGGAACTTAGGTAAAGCACTCAAAGGACCAATTTGTACATATGAATTTTCTGGTGGTGTATCAATGGATCATAGTCAAATAGTTGGTGTTGTTGCCACAACTGTGGCACATGAAATGGGTCATAATTTTGGTATGGAACATGATGGAGAAGGATGTAAATGCCCAGAAGAACGTTGCATAATGTCCGCATCTAGTTCAACTGTTGTACCATTACATTGGAGTTCATGTAGTATAGATCAATTAAATTTAGCATTTCATCATGGGATGAATTATTGTTTACGGTATTAAATACAAAACTAATTATTTATATAATAATTTAATAATTCATATATTTATTTATTTGTTTGTTTGTTTTTCTACAGTAATAAACCCACCAAATTATTTGAATCACCTCAATGTGGTAACGGTTTTGTTGAAGTCGGTGAGCAATGTGATTGTGGTTTACCAGATATTTGTAAAAATACATGTTGTAATCCAAATACATGCATGTTACATTCAAATGCATCGTGTGCAACAGGTGAATGTTGTGATTTAACAACATGTCATCCACGTGCACCGGGTACATTGTGTCGTGCTATTGATGGTGAATGTGACTTACCAGAATATTGTACAGGCGAATCAGAATATTGTCCATCCGATCATTTTAAACGTGATACAGAACCATGTGATAATGGTAATGCCTATTGTTATCATGGGTCATGTCGTTCCCGTAACGATCAATGTAAATTATTGTGGGGCCCGTCTGGAAACTCATCCGAACAATGTTATGAAAAAAATACAGATGGTTCACGTCATGGCAATTGTGGTTATGATAGATTAAATAGCGTTTATATAAATTGTTCAGCAGAGGATATACATTGTGGTATGTTACATTGTCGCCATTTAAATGAACGTCTTGAATTTGGTATGGAATCGGTTGCTGTTTTATCACATACATTTATATCATATGATGGTAGTGTTGTGCCATGCCGCACAGCTATAATTGATTTGGGTTTAGAAAGTATTGATCCGGGATTGACACCGGACGGTGCAAAGTGTGGTACAGATAAAATGTGTGTGAATCGTAAATGTATGACACTTGGTAATTTACGTATGAATGGTATTGGTATTGCGTGTCCGGAGAATTGTAGTGGTCATGGTGTATGTGATAATACAGGTTATTGTCATTGTGATAATGGTTGGGCACCACCCTTATGTAATTCACCAGGTCCTGGTGGTTCCGAACATAGCGGTCCAGCTACAAATATAAATGGTAATTATAATTTTAAATATACATGTATAATTATGTTTATCCTTAAACCGGTACACCATCATAATAATCGTTATCTTAAAATAATTTGTGTATGAAATTTTTTCTATTTCCAGAAGGTGCAGGATTCGCTAAAATTATGTATATATTTTTCTTGGGTGTCGTACCATTCATGTTGATCGTATTCTTTTTAATTTATTATTGGCGACAAAATCTACCGTTGTTATCACGGAAAGCATCAATAGTGTATGTAGAAACAACAAAACCTAATATTAGTCCTAAGAAAAGACAAATCACTGATAAGAAATTTATTTATTGCACAAATCCGCATGTATTGTCTAATAGCAATGAAATCTATCCTAACAAAAATAATTTTAACAATAGTAGAAATAGTGTTGCTATTGTTGGGTAATGCTTTTCACATTCACACTTTAATATATGATCAATGTTTGTTGTTTTCATTTGTTATTATTATTTTTTTACTTAATTTTTTTTTTTTTTATTAATAATTAATAAATTTTTGATTTATTTTAAATAGTTTAATATTTATTATTTGATTGTTTAGATGTTATACACTTTTTATTATAAATTTTAAGTGAATTTTTTTTTGTCTCACAATTTATAAATAAAGTGATAGTACTAACACTGTGTCTATTAAGTATTATACATTGTAGTTTTTAATACATTTTTAGACGCAGGGTTAAAAAAATTAACTTGTAGTTTAGTTCTTTGGCAACTTTATTATTTTGTATTTTAATTTACTGCTTAGTTTTGGTATGTATTGTTATGTATTTTTTGTTTGTGTACAAATTTTCTTTAATTGTTACTAATTGATTTAACAAAACTTGAATATATTAATAATATTACAGTGGTTTCTTTTATTTTTTTTTCGAAATAATACAGGACCAAAACACATATTAAACAAAATTCACAAAATGGTTTGGGTCCAACATCACCAACATCAAATCATAATTTACCAACTTCAACACCAAGTAGTACAGATGATATGAATTCTTCGTTATTGAAAACCGAAGAAAATAAAGACTCTTTGATAATATCAAATAATATGTTTGGTCATTTTAAAGGATTTACATTAAAACCATTATCAAATACACGTGTCCCGAATCTGGGTGCTTCCAATGTAGCTTATGTACATCCAGTTGCAAAAAATACGAATGAAAATATATCGAATGGTGTACCAAATCGTATAGCACCACCAATACCAGAACCACCAGCATCATCATACATAGGACGAAGTCTAACTCAATTAAAAACAAATAAACCAATTGTGCATAAGTTTAATACATTGACGGCATCAATTAATAAAAAATCAAATCAGGCTACAAATGCACAAACAACAATAGCAGCACCACCAGCTTTACCACCATTTAATCCCGGTTCGTGTCCACGTCCATTAATATCAAGTCCAATTTTAGAGACATCAACATGTTCAGCAAAAGAATTATTATCACCGTTAAAACAAAATAGTAATAATAATCAAATAACTGATAATTATCCAATTCGTCCGGCACCAACAATACCAAATGTTACATTTGAACAACCAAAATTACAGAAACAACCAGATATAATATCGAATACATTACAAAAAAATTCTAAAGATAATACTGGTAGTGGTGGTGGTGGTGGTGGGACAATGAAACGAATTGCATCATTTTTATTAAAAGACGAGAAAAAATCCGACTCATTACAAAGAAATCCATCAAAAGTGAAACCGACAATAGATAAAGAAAAACTAAAAAATATTGAAATATCAGCACCAATACCGCAAGTTGATACATCTGATTCTGAACAAATAGATGATCATCATTCATCAATGATTGGACGTACACAAAGTATGCGAAGTCCAACAAATACTTCAGTTGTAAAACGTATAAATATACAAACATTTGGTTCAATGCGACAACCATCAGTAAATAAACGTCCCGGAAGTATAGTTGGTAGTAGGCCTAAAAGTCCACCACCTCCAAGACCACCAGCACCACCAACTATTACAAATTTTAAAATTCCAGGTATTCCTGGTTATCAAAATCCACCAAATCCAAAAACAATTAATCCATCACATAATGAATATGACGACTGTGAAGCAATTGAAAAAATAACATCGACTATATCCACAACGTCTGCGCCATCATTAAATTCGCAACTAAAATCTATTAAAGATGATAATATATATTCAGTTATTGATGAATATTCACCAATACAACAAACAGTAAATCAAACTGTTAGTCCACCAGAAAAATCATCGACAAATGGAATCGGTTTACTTGGTGAAATTGTTAGTGAAATTGAAAATCTTAACTTTGATTCAATATATTCGGTGTCAACATTAAATCGAAAGAAAAAACCATTATCATCAACGAATAATTCAAATTCTACATCCGCATCACCATATGTAAATACATCCGATATAAATGACTCAGACAGTGCTGATTATATAGCCGTTAAATCTAATTCGAGTACAACATCTAGTGGTTATTTGAGACCAACAGCTATCCATACACCAGTAGCACGTGTTTCTCCCGTTAAACCAACAGATCCATCCAAAAATTTACAAATAAATAATAATAATAATAATAATAATAATAATAATAATAATAATAATAATAATAATAATAATAATAATAATAATAATAATAATAATAATAATAATAATATTAATAATAATAATAATAATAATAATAATACAATTCACGATAACATTAATAATAATAATAATAATTTAAGTAGTTTTAGAACAACTAAAGATAATAAACGTAATGAGGATAATACAAAAAATAAAATAACAAATAAATATCTAAATAATAAAAATATTGTTTCGTTAAATAATACTTCTGGAAAAGTTAATAATAGTCTAACAAAATCTAATGATAATAAACCGCCGTTATATAATAATAATAATAATAATAATAATAATAATGATAATAATAATAATAAAACAACAACACCATCATCACCTTCTTCCACAAAAAAGGTATCATTTAATCGAATGAAGACACCACCAATTATACAACAAGCGAATTCTATAAAAACAAGAAGTTCATCACCACCATCACAAATAAATCGACAAAAATCTATTACGAAGTCACCGACTCCAGTACATAAATTAGCAAATACTAAACCATCAACATTAACAAATCCATCAACTACAAAATCCATAGGACCAGATTTAGTTAATTCTATGACAACAATAAATAAATCTAAACATCCAGATGTTATTAACAATAATAATAATAATAGTGGTACGCAACAAAAACCAAAACCATTAGCAAAACCATCAACAATAGCCACGTCAACATCAAATGATAAATCAGCGACAACAAATACTATTAGTAATAATAATAATAATAATAATAATAATCATAATGATAATAATAATAATAAATCAACAAAGTGGCAACCACAATCACAACAAAAATTTAGTTCAGAAAATAAACTCTTTAAAACTATGAACAATAATAATAATAATAATAATAATAATAATAAATTGGCCTCGACAGCAACAGGTAATGTACAACAAGTACGTTCTGGTGGATTAACTAAAAGTTCAAATATTGCATCTTTACAGCAAAAATTTGAAAATGGTAATTCAACGAAAAAAGATGGTTCTAGTACTAGTAATAATAATAATTTACCATTGAAAAAGTGATTTTAAAATTGAACAAATAAGGAAGAAAAACGTGTATATATAAAAAAATTTAAAATAAATAAAATAAAACTATTTTTTTAACGCACTTTTAATTATTATCACGAAAAGAAAAAAATTTATTATACAAAAAAGTGAAAAAAAAAAAAATTAATAATTTATAAATTAAAATGTTAAACGACAATATAAAAAAATAAATCAAAATTATTTAAGAATATTTATTTTTAAATGTACTATTCTATAATCAAAAAATAATAACATAAAATTATTAGGTGTTTGCATTAGATTTGATGCCTATACAAAAAAAAAAATTGAAAATCTATTGCAAGTGTTATTAAACTAAAAGTCATGTCATACACATTACGAATTATGAGAACCATAGAGAATTGACTATAAAAAATCATACAATAGTAAAGATTCAAATAGTAGGAAAATTGGTGCCATATCAATTATTTGCATTAGAATTATTGAAATTCATTTAATGATTTTCAATTCATTGCTTTCAAGAACGTGGCAGAACATGGTTTCTAAATTGTTAATGATAATGATAAAAGGATTTCGTATTATAATCCTAAATGTAGATGGTTTGACGATACGCACTTACTTTGATTCAAATAAAACATACAATATCCTTAACATAGATATTTTTTGGGTTTTCATAAAAATAAAAGTGCGCAAACTGTATGCAAACACCCAATAACATTATAATTAATCAACTCCCAACTTTTTTTTTTATATAACCAGACTTAGATAATATACTTTTCGAAAGTTGAAATTAATTTTAGGTAAACATAAACAACTAGAGAGTAATTTTTTTTATAAAATTTTAAAAGTTGGAAAATGGTAAAACAAAATTCAAATTACTCAAATAAATAAATGTATGAAATACATTTTCTTTCACAAAAGGTTTCATAAAATTCTTTAAACCACCAGGATGATTTAAATGATTCTGTAAAATACTGAAAGTTTCAATTGAAAAGGGTTTTGTGTTTTATGTTAAAAATGTTCCATCGTTTGATGTTTGATCCATGTGAAATAAAACATGCGTTGAGAATATGATAAAAAGTAAAAAATCCTTTTTCTTTTTTTCTTATAGTATACTTATTTAAAGCAACACAATTATGGAATGACAATTTAAGACTGTTAAATCAATATAAATTCAAAAGTATTATATGATTTGGAAAGACTGACTTTTAACACTTATAACAAGATCAAAATAATTTGTCATTTTAATTTAAAATATATAATTTTATAGTTGTAATTTTAGATAGATACAATGAACCAAAAATTCGTTATAATAACTATAACTGTGATTAAAAGAAGATCCCATATGTTGCTTTATGTAATGTATTATTCATAAACTTTCCGTATTTCCATAAGGATTATTTGAATCACTCCTATTTTTATATATATATATTTAAAACATTATTAATGTAAGTAAATAAAAAGACATTTGCAAATATATACATTTTAAGTTTAATTTAACACAAATAATTTATCCATTTAAGAATTTATAAAATCAATAAAAATATATTTGATTTCAAAGTTAAATTTTTATCAGGTTACACGCGACGTCCTCACTGAGTTACGTTCTTTTTTGTGAATTATTTATATGTTGTGGAACCCGGTTTAATATGAAAAAATATTATTCACATTTTTCGTGATTATTACTAAAAAGAAGTATGTTAGTGGTGTACAGTGGTTAGAGCGCTATTCATTCAATTCGCGGGCATTGATATGAGAATTGAGTTAAGGACAAGTGTAAATACTGGAATTTCCAGTCAATTTTTTTTCCAACATACCATACAAAGAAGGAATCATATAATAAATAAAGAATTGCTGAAACCCAATTGAAACTTTTGTTTCAGTACGTTATCAACAAAACTTAATTGATTTTAATCGAAGTTATATATTTATTTAATTTTTTTTTTGCATGGTAATACTCGTCCGGATATTCCAAACGCAGTGAAAGATAACATTAACATTACTGCAGTAAGAAGTTTTATCCCTGCTATGTATTACTTCGGTTATCAATTGTTGTTCTTTGTTGAATTGATTATAATTACTATAAAATATTTCTGAATTATATTGCAGTTTAATGTATAATTACATTCCATTTCTTGTGGATCCACAGCAAAAATAATAAGTTTTGTGTATTTGCTAAATTAAGGTATGTCTAAATTAGTTTTCGAATATAATGACCATTCTTGTTTATAGCCTTCTAACACGATTCTTGTTTAACAACTTTGTTTTTTTTAATACAATATTTTTTATGATTATTGCTTTATTGATTATTTTGTGCACACAATAATTTGTCTCTGACAAAAGCTTTATTACAAATTAGTTTAATATTTAATTATGATAAGTGAAATAGTTCAGAAACGCCATAAAAATAATGTCTAAGCTAGACGAACATGGTATTCTGTGTACCGCGTTCTTGTATTATATATTTAATTAAGGTTGACTCAGATCTAAGCATGATGCCAGTATTTTCAGATAATTTTCATACATTTATAATATTATATATCGCTTATTTTCCATTTGTTAAACTATTAACGAAAACGATAAATAGTATTTTATTTGCAATATAGAAATTATAAAATCTATGTTTTTATTATATACTTCTGATAAATGTTATATTATTTCGCAAGAATATTTAAAAGTGATATTGCGAGATGTATGTACTAAATATACGCATGTGTTTTTGAATGTGGCCCTAAAACGAAAAGTATTACAAAAAATAAAATTATTAATATTCTTATTGATAAATTATGCGAAATACATAGTGTGTTACACGAAGTATGCGTACATTTAAATGGACATATAAACTAAATTTTGGATAGATGAGTAATAGTTTTTCTTATGAGTTTCTAAATAAAATATGAAAACAATAAATGTTTATATTTACAAATTACATAGTTTGTAACGTATGTGGAGCATTTGTTTTTTGCACCATTATTAATTCAATGAGATTTAATAAATTATTGTTTTATATATACATAAACATTTTATGTAATATAAATGCATATTTGTAATTATATAACAATGAATATTTTTAATAAATAATAATGTTTTGGAGTTGATAATTTTTGTGTTCTTATGTATTGCCTTTTTTTCTACTTAATATATGTTATATTTATAATTAAATACAAAAAGTAAACAGAACTATATAAAGTCGATTTTGAAAAAATCATATGCTGCAAATTAACTATATATATATTATTTTGAAAATAAATTAATTATTTATAATTAAAAATATTTTTCTTATTCATTTGCTGCTTGAGATTATTTGAGAAATTTTTGTAGACTGATTTATTATTAATTAATTTTATTTTTTAAATTAAATATTTTATTTTGCTGAATTAAATCCAATTAAAAATTAAAATTGAAAATAAACACAAGGTGCTTATACTTATTTATAGTATTTTATTTTATTTTGAAAATAAAATTATAATTAAACATTTCCGTCACGTATATAATTTATTAAATAATCAAAAATTATTATGTAATTGTTTCTTTTAAGAACCTATAATTTCTTTTATTTTATTATATTAAAATAAATATTATTTTTGTTGCTAAATAATTTTATTTTATCAATTAACGATTAATTGTTGCTATTGTCCAATCAAATACCAAATAGGTGTACATAAAATTAAAATACATACTAATTTATTATATATATATATTTAATTAATTTACAATGATTTTAACTACCCCCCTTGAATAAACTGAAATAAATAAATTAATATCGCTGCAGTAAAAGTATAACAATCAAAAAACAATTAATTTTTTTTTCTATATAATTTAGTTTTATTTTTATATTTTAATTAGATTTTTTTTTTTTATTATTAATTAGCATAAAATAAAATTGAAAGCGTATATTCTTTTTGTTTATTGAAAAACAGAGAGGTTGAAAGAGTGTAGTTTTATTTTTACATTTTACAATAAAATGTAATATAAATTTATTAACGAGAATTTTTTTTTTTTTAATTTTCTAATTTTTATTTAGTTCATTTTTTATTTTTTTTTAGCTATAAATTATATAATATATTTTAAAAAAACAAAAGATAATTGCCTATTATAATTTATTTTAAGTATAATTTCAATCACTATTATTAGTAAAAATGTAATTATATTTTAATTAAATACAATAAAAAAAATTAAGATAATTAAAAAAAATAATATAAATCACATATTTCTTAATTATTGGGTGAAACACAAAAATAAATGAATACTTAATAAAATAAAATGTAATACATTTTTATCTCTTTAATTTTTTATTTACAAATAAAAAAACCAAAGATATTAAAAATGTACTAAAAAAAATTTTTTTAATAAAATATATTTCAATAAAATATTCATATTTTTATATTTAAAATGTTAAAGTACAGAAATATAAAGAATATATTAAAATAGCCACAGTGCGGAGCGTTCATGCAAATCGATCGGCATAAAGTATTTGGTGCAATTTTCCCGAAAGTTACATGCTAAATTTATCGGTATTTATTTTAATACTGAAGTTTTTCAACTGGGTTACTGCCACTTAATTGTTTATGTGGAATAAAAAGAAAATATCGTATTGAACGCTACTAAAAGTTTATAACTATGTCTGCATATACACCATTTATGGGTTAATCTCACATATAAACATAATGATATTAATTAAACATCACTATTTTTGATAGTATATGCCATATGCTTTACTTATTGCAGCAACACATGGCTTGATGATGGATTGTACAAATTGGTAATAATTCCAATTCCAATGATTTTCGTCGTTATAATACAATCAATATTAGTAGCATAACAATATGTAATTCTTCTTAACAGCAAAATCATCATAATATATACAAAAGTATATATTTTATATGTATTTATATTTGAATTTTTACATATAATCAACGTTGCGTTTATCTTCAGACAATGTTTTAACATATTGAAAAGACGTAGTAACTAGTAAGAGTAAACGCTCCCGATAAGTACAATACCAATAAACCATCTTTACTATTTAAATAACAGTTTGTATATTCAAATGTTCACGAAAAGCTCATAAACACTGTTTAGGTTTGTAATATATTTACATTTATAAATATAATTAATTACTGTAACTATTATGGTAGGGAAATATATTTTTACTGATATAATAAAAACTTAAATGTAACGCTACTCAAAGATTAGCAATGTATGCTTATACTTACATAAACATAATGGAATTAAGGAAACATCATACGAAATGATTTAGCAATTTGACTGTAGTGAATATTTGGAAGTTGCCAATGCCATCAGGTACACATGGAATAACATGAATTGATGATTGAAATTATGCAAAACAATTACCTCAGTTTATCAAAAGAGAATATCGTTTGAATTACAACCATAAATATTACGCATCAGCTATTAAATAAAATAATACAATAAATTTAAAGAAATTATATAATTTTTAATTTTTAAATATATATTATTCGTTTAGGTATCTACTACTAATCAATATTAAGAGGTTTATCAGATTCTAAATATTGTGTCCATGTTTCCATTTGTAAGCTAATAAGAGCACGTATTTTTTCAGTATATGATAATGGTGGTGTTTTTGATGTTCTATGTTTCATACGACGCCTTTTTAAATCACGTTTTAATTTAATAATTTCAGCAAAAGTCATATTTTTTGTATTATTTTTATCTTTCACTGACACAATTAATTCTGGTTCTAGTATTATATGTGAATCTGCTGATCCTCCTGTTACAGGCTCATGTTTTTGTACATCAAAGTTTTCTACGTTTCTCGTGTCAATTAATTTCATTTCTTCATTTACTACATTATTACTATTAATGTTTATTGTTTCATTTGAAATTGATGTTAGATTGTTTTCATTAATATCATTTTTAACATTTTCTATTAATTGTTTTCGATCCCATTTTAACAGTTCCATCAAATCATTAAATTGTTTTTCCATTCTATTAATTGAATGTGATAAATCATTTAATTGTTTTAATCGTGTTTCTGTTTCCATGTTTTTCTTTTATTTATAATATTAATTTTAATGAATTTATACTTTTTTTATTAATTGAAAATATGTTTTAATTATTTTGTTTGGATTGTTTATTATATATATGGGTATTGTAATTTATTTTCCAAAATTTTTATTTGCAACAAAAATCTCTGAACTCTCAATCGATTGTGGTGAATTTATTTTGACAGTTCGAAAAAGTTCGTCGATGTCAATTATTACTTTAAAGCGTTTGCCATTTTGTGGATCTTGTTTGATTTTTCATTTTTTTGTTTTTGCATTTGAAATTGATTACATTTGTGTTGGACTAAAAATATGCATGCTGGAAAAAAGAAGAAACGTGTTTTATAGAAAATATTTTATATTTTAATAAAAAAATAATTAAAAACCAATAATTTAATAAAATGAGTGATATTGAAGATTGTGAAGATGAAAAAAAACAATCAATAAATTTTCATCAAATGGATTTAGATGACAGAATATTAAAGGTAATTTTCTATCGGAATTTTTAGTTTACACTTATTGACAGCCATTATCCCAACCTAAGTATTTACAGTATTTAGTTTAGTTTAGTTTAGTTAGTTTTGGTTTTGGAATATAAATATGAACACCGAAGGCTGATCATAATTTATAACTACTAAAATCCATTATTTATTTCTGTGCATTAGGCAATAGCTCAATTAGGATGGATGTCACCAACATTGATTCAAGAAAAAGCAATTCCATTATTACTTGAAGGAAAAGATGTTTTAGTACGTGCACGTACCGGTTCTGGAAAAACAGCAGCATTTGCAATACCATTAATACAAAAAATTTTAAATTCAAAATTAAATGCATCAGAACAAATAATAGCGGCCATAATTATAGCACCAAGTAAAGAATTATGTTCACAAATTAAAACCGTTTTAGATGATTTAACATTAAAATGCCATCGAATTGTACGCAATGTTGATATATCGTCGATAACAAATGAAAGTGGACAAAAAAATATGCTTTTACAACGTCCGGATATTGTAATATCAACTCCATCTAAAATTTTAGCTCATTTAAAATCAAACACAATAAATTTACGTGATGGTTTTGAAACATTAATAATTGATGAAGCTGATTTAGTATTTTCATTTGGTTTTGAAAATGAGTTACGGGGTGTTTTACGTTTTTTACCACCAATCTATCAAGCTGTCTTAGCATCGGCAACTTTAAGCGATGATATTGCAAAATTAAAAAAATTGGTATTACATAATCCGGTAATATTAAAGTTAGAAGAACCAGAACTTGCACCATCTACACAACTATCACACTATCATATATCAGCTGGAGAAAATGATAAAGCCGCAATTTTATATGCATTGAATAAATTACATTTAATACGTGGAAAAAGCATTATTTTTGTAAATACAGTTGATAAATGTTACAAGTAAGTTTTATATTTTTTATATATCGTAAGATGAGATATTGATGTGATATATGTTTACTATGAGATTCTATATTATAATTTGCTACAGCCGTATGGCACAGTATAATAATACATCGTATCACTATCCACATATGAATTCTTTATATAAAAATGATAGCATACAATTCTATGAACAACAAAAAGTTACTACATTTATTAACTGTTGGCTGTGATTTATCACAGGCATTAATCGATTATCAACAATACAGTAGAGTAGAGATTTTCCAAGATAACCAACTGAATCTGTAATAATATAAACATTAATAACATTAATATCTCATCACATGTATTTAACACAATGTTTAAGAAATATTGTAATATAATATTCATTCGAAATTATATTATAGTTATTTTTAACTATTTTAATGATGATAAATAAATTTAGAAATTGAACAAAGCATACATTTTTCAAATAAAAATGTTTGGCTTTAAAATGATATTTGTCTAATCTTCTCTCTGATTAAAAATTATTTCATACATATGATTAATGAATTAATTAAATTAATGAAATTAATCGCACATTAAATTTATTCTTTTTTATAGATTAAAATTATTTCTTGAACAATTTGGTATTAAATCATGTGTTTTAAATTCCGAATTACCCTCAAAAATACGTTGTCATGCTGTTTATCAATTTAATCAAGGTGTTTATGATATAATTATAGCATCAGATGAAAAATCCTTAGACCAACCAGATACAATATCAAAAAAATCTCCTAAACGTCATTCTGATAGAGAATCGGGTGTAGCCAGAGGAATTGATTTCCAATGTGTTTCGAATGTTATAAATTTTGATTTTCCATTAGATATAAATTCTTATATTCATAGAGCTGGACGAACGGCAAGAGGAAATAATACGGTAATTAAGAATGTTTACTTAATTCCGTTAATTAAATTTATAAGATAATATTATGTTTATATGTTTTTTATTTAGGGTTGTGTTCTTTCATTTGTAGATGTAAAAGAGAAAAAACCAATGAATGAATTGGAAGAATATCTCAAAGAAAGTTATGGAACTGATAATATTTTAAAGTAAGCAAATACACAATGTACCCGCTTTGGGTACATCTAACCTAGCCAACTTAAGTAAATTATTATTATTATAACATGAGAAATAATAAAAATTCATTATTGCACATTATTCGATAGAAAATATCAATTTAAATTAGAGGAAGTTGAAGCATTTCGATATAGAGCCAAAGATGCATGGAGAATAATAACAAGAATAGCTGTTCACGATGCACGTTTAAAAGAAATAAAATCACAATTATATAATAGTGAGAAATTAAAGGTTTGTGTGTTTTATACGTTATTCATAATTTACAATTCAATTAATGAATTATTGTAATTGTATTTTACAGAGTTATTTTGAAAATAATCCAAGAGATCTTCAAGTTTTACGGCACGATAAGCCAATTGGTGTCGTAAAAAAACAAGAACATTTATCTGATGTACCAGATTATATTATTCCCGATACATTAAAACATATTGCTGGCATTAGTACATCTCAAAAGAAAAAACGACAATATACCGTTAAAGATGGTAAATCAAAATCAATTTATGAAGCTAAAAAGAATGATCCATTATTATGTGCTAAAGTAGATTATGCTAGTAAGAGAAAACGATATTAAAATTTATTAAAAAAAAAATAAAATAAGAGTTTATATTTCGTTAATTGTGTTTGTAAACAGACAATTCATATTAGAGTTAGTATGAAATACAAACCTTTTTGTTGGTAAATTCGTCACTATGACATTCCGTGATCAGAATTGATTAGCTTTCTTCTGAGTTCGTTACTGCTATAAAAATATAAAATGTAATTGATCAAAATTATACTAAGAAACCGTTGTTTTATTTTAAGTTGTGTGCTCATACTTTTCAGTTCTAACATTATTATTTATAGTTAATTATTTCAAAATTCAAAAGGCTGACTTCAGTTTGGGCATGTGAATAAGTATAAGTCTGGATGACTATTCTCTATAGTTTCAGGTTGTGTAAACAAAAATATTTGCAATTTCATTCTGTAATGCAACTTTTTAAACCACTTAAGTTTCAATTTGGAAAATATATATAAGTTATTCTTTATGAATTATGCAAGGGTTAATTAACAACGTAAGTGGATCTTATTAAATCGATTTTTAAAAATGGCGACAACATCGATATTACAGCGATCGCCGTGGTGAATATGTCAATTGTGAAATATGAAAATAAGAAATAAATATAAATAATAATGAAAACATAATTTTAAAATTTAATTTAAATAAAGTGTTTTATGGTTTTTGCAAATTGAAATAAAATGTTAATAAAATGTTTTACAATATGTAGAAATTATAGTCAAACAATTAAACCATTTTTTATAACAACACCAATATTTTATGTTAATGCCGGTAAATATAATTTTACGTAACCTTAAATGTTAATGCAATACATCTGTGATATTTTTTAATAACGTATCTATTATAAAATTAATTATTTATATATTCTAATTAGCCCCACACATTGGACACCTTTATTCAGCCGTTATATCAGATGCAATTTTTAGATTTGAAAAATTATTGAACAATAAAAACGATTTTGTTTTTAGTACTGGTACAGATGAACATGGTTCAAAAATACAAGAAGCCGCTAAAAAACATAATACTCCATTAGATAAATATTGTCGAGATATTTCAAGTGAATATAAAAAACTATTTAATAATTGCAATATAAATTATACAACTTATATACGTACAACTGATGAACAACATTCGGTTGCAGTACAATCATTTTGGGTACGTAATTGTAATGTAATCAACTACTGCTACTGCATTATTTTTTATTATTTTGATCAATGTTCCGAAATATCTTAATTGTTAATTAGAATACATTGAAATCAAAAAATCATATATATACTTCAAAATATAAAGGTTGGTATTGCATCTCAGATGAAACATTTTTAACAGAAAGTCAATTAAAATTACGTGAAGATGGTCAAAAAATATCAATTGAATCAGAACACCCAGTCGAATGGTCTGAAGAAGATAATTATATATTTAAATTATCACAATTTCAAGATGATGTAATACATTGGATAAAAAGCGGGTATGTATGCTCTTACTTACAGTGTCATCTATGAAAAATAATTGTTTATATTTAAAATAAATATAAGCTGCAAAAATCTTTTCCGGAATTCGGTTAATAATAAAATAATTTTATTGTTTATTTATATAATATAGAAATCGTATTTATCCGAAAAAATTTGAAAAAATTCTGTTAGACAATTTATCGGAAGCATTACCAGATGTTTCTATATCAAGACCAACATCTCGTGTTCATTGGGGTGTTAAAGTTCCAGATGATAATCAACAAACTATTTATGTTTGGTTAGATGCATTAATAAATTATTTAACTTGTATTGGTTATCCAAATGATGATGTAAATATAAATTATTATAACATATTGAAATTACAAAAAAAAAAAAAAACACTTTATTTTTACCTTTTATTATTTTCAGTTTAAAAAAATTTGGCCTGCTGATGTACAAGTAATTGGAAAAGATATATTAAAATTTCATGGCATTTATTGGCCAGCATTTTTAATAGCTGCAGGATTAGAACCTCCAAATAAATTATTAGTTCATTCACATTGGACAGTTGATGGACAAAAAATGTCTAAAAGTAAATGTAATGTTGTTGATCCAAATAATTGTTCAAATATTTATACATATGAAGGTTTACGATATTTTTTGTTACGTGAAGGTGTTTCGCATAGTGATGGAAGTTCGTACATATTTTTTATATATGAATATCAAAATATCAATAAATTTCTATAGAGTATAATTTTTAAATAATTATTTTTTATTATAGATTACAGTGATACAAAAATATTTAGAATTTTAAATTCTGAATTAGCTGATACATTAGGTAATCTTTTATCTCGTGGATGTGCAAAATCATTAAATCCACGACAAATTTTTCCCAAATTGAATATACAACAATATGATGTTTTATCTAAAATTGATGCAACAAAAAAATTAATTGATTTAGTATCTGAATTACCAGGTAATTGATTTTATTTATAACATTGCCTATTGTTTACTATTCGTCATTAGATTATGTGTATTCCAAAATGATTTAGTAGCAGCCTCACATTATAAACTACGCAATTGATTGAAAACGCTTTCGAAAACGTAAAACATAACAATTACAAAATTCTTCTAAACTATTATTTTTATGTAGAAAAATAAAATGTTGATAAGTTCTCTTTCCATTTCATATTGGACTAATTTTACCTGAAATAAGCAATAAAATTAGAATTTCAAAAAAAATATGCAAACTAGCTGCTTAGTTTAATTCCAGAAATCTTTCAAGCAATATTGAATTTTATATGTTTGTAAAATAACTGTTTTACAAAATAACTGTAACTGCACTTATTATTTTATTATTATTATTGTTTTTTGTGAGTCTTACATTGCGAATCATTTTCTAATAATTATTTCTATTGTGGAAAATTTGATCAAAATTAAATAATAAATTATTTAAATTTTATATTACATATAATAAAAGTTTAACTCTATCTTACCTTATTATTATTATAATTCAGGAACTTCCAATTTTTAGTTAGGTTTTGGATTTAGTCTAATAAATTACGCTTACTTCATTATTAAATATCTTATGGGGCGTTATGTAGTGGGGCTTTGTTACTCCTGTGTGCTAGAACACAAACAATTCTTGTATCATTTCGTGTATAACCAGCACAATTAGATCACATCGTATTCGAAAAACATATTGGATTCGAGTAATTGTACATTAATAAAATCGTAGTTTGATCATTATTTTAAGAACGAAAATTTACCAATACACATTATTATTATTATTAAACTTTATTTTAATAAAATGGTTCAGTTTTCCTTAATTTATAATTTACCTGACTATGAGTAAATTTTAATTCAAATAACAATAAATATTGGTAAATAATGGTTAGTGCTAAAAAGGTGATAGTCAGTTCGCTTATAGAAATGCGCTAAATCATAAAGAAAGTCCTTCTATAAACGAGCTTTCGAGGCTTTCTAATATATATATAATGCATTTAACCTTAATATTCTATTTTCATACGATGTTTGATTTTAACAATTATTCAATTTATTCATCTCACATAATATTCTTGTTCTGCTGTACAATCGTAAATTACAACCGCGTTTGACGTTGTGTACGGAACAATTTTGTATTTGTGTGCTTTTAGTAACAAAGATATTTTGTGAAATCCTACAATGAAATGGACATTACTCATCCCGGTTTATTTTAACTACTAACTATATTTTTTATCAAATTTCCGCAATTTCATGTCGGAAACTATATTATTGTTGCAAAAATAATAACCTAAGTGCTACGGAACTTCATGATATTATATTCTTAAAAGATAAGTTGTTGACTTGAGTTAGCTATACATATAATAACCTATGATTTGCATATATTCTCTACCAACTTCCTGTAAGAAATTTATAATTTTTATAAGGTTTGTTTTTTTTTTCTTACTTTTTACACAAAATTTTAATATTGTAATTTTTTAAAGCTTTAATTGACTGACATAAATGATATATATAAAAGTATGTATTGTTAAAATGTGTGTAAGGAAAGGGTTTACTTATAAAGAAAAACACAATGAAACTGCTGTATATTTATACATTATTTACATAAAAATTTCAACTAGAAATATGTAGTTACATAAAAACATATAACATATAATATTCCAAAGCGATTCTTATTTATAATAGTATCATTTTCAACTCAATTTACATTCATATGTAAATAAAATGGGATTGATTTTTTTTTCACATATAAATATGTATACACACACACACCACGCAGCAACTCAAATATTGTTTAGCACAAAACATTTGTTATATTCTCGCGATTATTGTAAATTGCTGACCTGATAAAATTTAACTTGTTGCCTTACATATTATACAATATACATAGCCCATTTATATACAAGTACTTTAATACACTTAACTATACAAAATATTGTTATATTTATTATGTACATTTTTTTTTTCTTTCTATTCACCTGTATACCTTTTCCAAATATTTTCTCTAATATATAAAGCCACTTTGTGACCTACATAATATTTATTTTATAATATAATATATATAGAGAGAATATCATTTTCCAAACAATAATATGTTATAATGAAAAAGGGATTTCTTGTGCCCCGTATTTTACAAATGTATAGAGGTAGTGTCCGTCCTTTTATGTCTAATTATTTTTACTTTATATTTCCTATTCTCAATAAATAATTATAGCACATAGCTAAATAAATAATTGCTTTGTTAAGATTTAATTAAAATTTTATAGAATATTAAAATTTAAAAATGTTGTCTACAAAATATTACAACAATTAGGTTTTTAATAACTTTTTTTAAATAATTTTCTTTTCTTTTCTTAGAAAAATGTTTTCATCACTATAAATCCTATAATTTTTATATGGTTGTTGACCAAGTCATAAGTGTTTTACATGCGGCTAATAATTTCTTTGAAACAACTAAACCATGGGAATTACGTAAAAATATTAAGGAAATTGATAAATTAGAAACTATTATTTGTATAACTTTAGAAACATTACGTATTTGTGGAATTATATTACAACCAATAATACCAATTTTAAGTGGTAAATTATTAGATAAATTAAGGATAAATGAAAACGATAGAAATTGGGAGAATTTAAATAATAGTATTTTATGGAATGTGGAAAAATCTAATGAGAAAAGTTTAAATGATATTAATGTTATATTATTTAAAAGAATTCAAATCGGAAATAATATAAATGAAAATATTAAATTATAAATTATTTCACAATGATTACAATTAGTTGTTACATTAGATAATATTTTCTATATATGTGTTCGTTAATCAAAGAATATATATTTTACATAAAAAATAAATAAATAAATAAAGTGCAAAAATAAATTATTCATTTGGTAAAATAAAATAAAGAATAAATAATTTAATAATAACAAATATAAGAGAATTTCTACAAATTGTGTTATTCCGTCGTCTATCATTTTTAAAATAAAAACAGGTACGTATGTATACACAGTACAGAGTATAACAATTAGTATATGTTTTATTTTTAAGAATCTATATAAATTTTGTATATCAAATTTATCACAAATATGTATACTTTATTTGTAAATCAAATATTTAATTCTATAGAATAACTATGTAGATTTCATTCATTAGAACAATATGTTTATAGTTTCTAGTAGTAATTCTTTATGGAACATTTTACGAAGTGTTATATTTGAATGTTAACGTACTTGATTTTTATTTATGATTGATTAAATATCAGTGGTAATTAAGAGGATATGTTTTCGTGTGTTTTTCAATGTTTTATACACAAACATAGATATAGATAAAGAGCAAGTTGGAAAAACCGCTACTCAAACTTATAATTTATTGAAAGAAGTATATGGCAATGAACGTTTATCATGCGTTAAAGTTTTTAAATGGCTTTTAGCGCCAAGAAAACGTTAAAGATGCACATCCGGTTTCTCTTCCACGTCAAAAACGGATATAAAAATATTAAGGATTAACAATGAGTACGAGCAATTTTACATAACAATTTGAACAAGCAAAAAATATCTGTGAAAATTATCACAATCGAACAAAAAGAAATTCGTGAAAATGTTTGCATAACGTGCCAGTGTTAGACCATCCGCTGTATTCGCCTCATCTGGGCACCATGACGCTATTAACTGTTCCCCCAAGGTAAAATCTGCTTTATAAATATAATAAATTTCAGACCGTCGAATCGGCATTGTGATATTATTGTAATTTAGCCCTATAATATTATTTATTATAATTGAAATAAAATTATAATATTTGTTTGTATTAAATGATTATTCTATACAAAAATTAAATTTTATATTCAATGGTAACTATATAATATTTTATGTGTGGTTTTTGATAATTCTACGAACAGAAACTGCACACATATGAAACGAAAAAATACTCGTGTAGATAGACTGAACACCGAATTAAAGATACTCTCTAATACATTTATTTATATAATATATTTATATGAATATTGTACATAATAAAATGTATTTTTTATACTACCTAATTTATCAAAAGAAAATTCACTTGAGACTTCAGAAAAAAGGAAAATATAATTTGAAATCCAAATTTTTCCTCTAATACGAGTATATTCTTTGTAATTGAAAACCTTACACAATTGGAAAAAGGTAGACTACATAAATTGTATTTATAATTTATTTATGAAAATAAAGAAAAAGTTCCCAATGGGATCGACTCAATTAAATAATTGTCTGTCGTAAAAAATTTTCTATGACGGTTGAGTAAAATAAATACATACAAATAGTTTTGCGTACATCTAAAATATCCCATCGTGTAATGAAAGAAACTAATTCTATATTTATTAGTTAAAATTTATTCCTTAAAAATTATTATATTTTTTCTATTTTTCGATGTTCCTTGGTGTACAATTCAACAACTCTTTTCATTTTTAAAAAGTGAAACGATAAAAAAAAAAATAATATGAATTTGTTCAATTTTTGTTACATGCACATTGTGCAACATCCATTGATTAATATTTTTAACATTCGGATTTAACTATTACAGATTACTATGCTGTTGCTGTTTGATCAACTGTATATTTTGTTTGCTATTTGACAACATAATTTACAGATTTAACTGCACTCTAAGTAATGATAAAATATGTTATTTAGTGTTCTACATATTATTTATTATTCATATAGTATTGAGTATAATTGTGAAGTTAAAATGCTATTTATTTGATTACTTCCGCTTGTACATTCTGTGCAACTCAATCAATTTATTGATTTAGTTTGTTAAATTGAAATTTTTATATTGGTTTTTTTGCTATTGCATTTTTATTTTATCATTTCAATTCATTATCATATCATAAATTATATTCAATTTCACATAAATCAATTGCCATAAATCCACTAATGAATATATGAGTGATTATTAAATAAGTGCGTTTATTAACATGTTGGCAGACGCATGCCACATATATATATATATATACGTATCCATGTCATAAGGGGTCGTCAATTGATAAGACACACGTAGGAACGTATACAATTTCGTTTATAATAGTTAATTTCCAATGTTAAAAAATATATCTTAATCAATATTTTATAATGACAATTTTTACTAATTTACTAATAACATAACAAAAAGCGGTCCAAGAATCAATTCATTGTTCGGTTCAGAGAAGTCATTCGCCAACGATCTTAGAACAGGTATCGGTAGTGATCACCGGTGATAGTTTGATCATAATATCAACGTTTCACAGTCTATAGCTTCAATGATACACTTATGGTATTACACTATTACTTTTCTATATGCAAAAAAAAAACTGACCGCTAACAGGTTAATTAATAAATGTATAATGTAATATGTGTAACATATTAAATTTTAATCTGTTTGATTTTTTTGCGTAAATTGCAAATCATAATATTATTTAATCAAATAATTTTATCGTGACATTATTACATTTTCCATAAGCTAATATTTGTAACCACCTTTGACATTGTACATAAATATGTTTTAATATAAAACAAGTGGATTACATTTTGTTATTAAATTATAATTGATATTTTAGCTTTTAGTTTAACATATATAAATACGATTTGCGCGTATAAATAAATATAAATAATTAATCAATAATATATGTATAGTATTAAATATATATACAAACAGCCTCTGTCTCAAAAATGCCATAGGCTAATGGTTTGAGCGCAGAAATTTTGTTTGTATACAATGGAATTTGATGAAATTTTAATACAACATCAGTCAAATCTGTGTCTTTTTGTACAACCAATATCACATATATGGATGTCATCTCTGGTGTATACAATTTCCGGAATGTTAAGGACTTTTTGAGACAAAGTGTGTATATTTCTAATATATAATTTCATATTTATATTGCAATTTATTAATATAATAATAATTATTTGTTTATTTATCATTAAATTGAAATATTTCTTCAACTGGATAATAATTGTTCATATATAAATAAATTATTTGTTTATAATTTAAAATGCAAATATGAAATTTGAATGTGGAAAATAATCGTATTGCTTCACATAGAACATATACGATATTTTAATGATAGCTTGTTTTCTAATAAAATTTTGAATATTTAATAAATTTTCAAAATGATACATTAAAAGAATATGTAATTGAAGCAACTGTGCAGAAAATTTTAAAGTATACCACATCACTGATTTATATAATTTTAATTTTTACTAATTAACTATAATTGTTTCTTTTTAAATGTAGTAATGAATGAATTTATTAAAACGCCGATTTCAATATGGCAATCACCGGTGACCGGAATTAAGTTTTTTTGTTGGTGTGCGGCATTTCGTATAATAACAAATGCATGTTTGCGACAAACGCACTGTAATTTTATAAAATTAACGTGCAGTACGTGGTACTCAACATATATTAAAGATGTGTTTTTATTAATTATGTTTATTAATATATGGGATCTAATTTGTAACCAGTTGCACAGGATAGAAGCAGAAATGAAAATATTATATATTATATTTAGTAACGCGGTTATGTTAGGACCGAGATTGAAAGCCATGTCAGCTGCGGATAAGACCGGTTGGACACTCCTAAAATCACAGCTGGTTTTAAATGACATGCAGTAAATATTTATTGTCACTGTATTTTAATAATAAATAGTTTGGAATAATGAACAGTGGGTAGACGAGTGGAAGGATATTATCTGTCCATTGTACAAAATGGGTGACAAATTAGATTTTAACAACGATAGCGAAATAACGTTTATATTAAACATTGCCTATAAGATATTTTCTAATATACTATACCATAGACTTATTCCATATGCCAATGAAATTATCAGATTTTGGAAAAGTGCAGGGAGCACAATGTTGATTATAAGGTGGCATATGATAGTGTTAATATAGGTCAAAGTTATGGAAAATGTTATGGAAGAATTTGGTATTACAAAAAAAAAATAGATTTTGATTAATAGTCGGTTGACAGACTACGACAGGTCAACCCATTATCAACACTACGCTTGAATATTACGCTTGAGAAGTCGGACGTAAATGTTGATAAACAAAACGATTTTTATCAAATCGGGTCAATTATTGATGTATGCTAATGATATAGATTTAATGGCTCGAAATATGGTGACCGGATGCTTTCGAGTCGTTAAACAAGAAGGCATCTAATCTGGGTCACAAAGTGATTGCAGTGAAAACAAAATATATGGTGACAACGAATGCATCAGTAATTCGAGATCAGACTGTTAATAATGGACGATTTAGTTTTATAATTGTAAATAGTTTCGTATACTTGGGATGTGGAAAATGATATTGAAGAAGAAATTCATCGCAAGGTAGCAATTGGTAACAGATGCTACTATGGCCTAAAAAAAATTGGAAAATAGATTGGAAGAAGTTAGCTACATATAGATCCGGTTGGAGAAGGGTAACACCGCAACTGGTTTCTATTGCCACGCACTAAGTAAGTAAGTAATTATTTTAATAAGATAATTTATAATGTTTAAGCTATACGATTTATTTATTTTTCATTTAGGAAATAATGTGCAATCTATTACGATTTTAAAGCAATTTTATTAATACATAAGCATATAAAACATAAAATATTATATATGTTAAAGTATAATAAAAATCACATAATTTCTCTAATAATAATTCGATATTGTAAAAATTACTTTCAACTGTAAAATTGTGTTACAAAAAGAAAAAAAATGTGCTTTTATACATAAAAAAAATCGTATGATAGACATAACTTGTCATCATCATTAAATGTTAAATTATTCAAAAACATTTTTATCATATACACAACATCACCATAAATTTATGTATACAGACAAGGCACCACTTTACATCACTTTGTGTATTATGCAAAATAATGTTGATTTTTTTCTCATGATTAACATCGTTAGGAAGACCATCACTTTTTTTTTTTATTTTACAAAATAACAAAATACATAAAATGTATTATGTGTAACTATTGTAATTTATATTTTATGTTATATTTATCTATATATATTTTTATAGGTGTATAATATAATAATAGGTACGTATATATAAATCAGAGCCGAATGTGTATATTCCTTCTTCAAAATCCCATAGATTTCAATGCGACAGAGGGATTGATATTGAAGCGTCTTTTTTATAGTGAGGTTTCACATACGAAAATTATTATTTAGTATTAAGTAAGTTATTCAATTGCAGAACGATTTCATGCCAAACTATTCTATAGGACCAGTCCTCACACACTAATTTCACATCTTTTTAATTTAATTATGTATAATCTATATTGATTGTACAAGATATTCTATGGATAGTATAATGCTGTACTCAACAACCGTCTAGTTTAAATGGAAATTCGAAAGTAATTATTTTCTTATTCATTTTTTTTATGCAATGTTCCTCCGAAACTAAATGTTTACTGAAATCGTTATAAATTGTAAAATTCGATCACGTTGCTATTTGTTTGTTTATAAGTAAAGATGTAAACGTTTTAATAATTCTTCATTTCTTTCAGATCCATTAATAGCTCGCCACTGACGACCATTTAACGAGAAAAATGTTTGTAAATTTACGCTTGCCGACACCAACGTGATCTTTAAGCCAATGAAAATTGCAAAATACATGGAGCTTCTAATGAGATATAGTTATCACTACAAAGATTTAAACAAAACGTATCAGTCAAAACTTTCATGAATTTCTCGCTCCTTCACTTTTTTACACCATTTTCGCATTTGGTCTTGTTTATAATTATTTATATTCGGTTATGTACATTATAATTTTCTATGAATTATATAAATTGTTGTGGTATTCTACTATCCTACATATATTATATGTTATAAGATAAAAACTATGTTTCTGTTTGAATATCTTAAACTTATATAAAATACCATACCTTTTCATTTCAAATAACTATCTTTTAACCGTGTGAATGCAGTGATGTTACATGAAATTTTCAACCCATTTTGCATAGAAATATTTTATCGTTATTTTGTTTGTTAGTTGTTAGTTTGACATAATTGGAAATTTTTGGAAAAAATATCAAATCATAAATTTACGTACAACTCCTTTCTACATGTGTGTATGCAATAACACGAATGTTTATACTCCTAACAACGTGGTCATATATAGAGATTTATGATCCATCCTTTTAAGGATCTATCTATAAAATTACCTACACGTGTCTCAACTTTACTCTTCACGGAAGTCAAGGTGAGACTTTTTTTTTTTTTCTTTAAATGCCCCTATTATTATATGAAAGTACATAAAACTATTAAATCAACAATTAAAGGGAAAACATTTAGCTATCGGAATAAATTCCAAAAGAGTGGCCGTGTTAATTCATACGCATTCTACTTATTTTCGTAATCATTTTATCACGTGATAATAAAAAATGTGTATACATTTTTATATAATTATAATTAATACGGATTTTTAAAATTGGAAATTCGTTAAATTATTAATAAAATATATCATATAATAAAAAAAAAAAAATAAATATTCAATTTAAAATAATTTGAATTTCAAATTTGCCACAAATATTAAATTCTCAAAATTATTATTTTTTGTTTATGTCTCAAAAATTATTACTGACACATTTCTCTTATATCATTTTTTGTTTTTTTTTTTTTATTTTATATTATTGCAAGCTTTTGTTTTGTTTTGTGTCTGGTCGCGTCGCAGTAAGTGAAAAAAAGAAATGGTATTGATAATAATAGAATTTTAATCATTTAATTATTTTATAATTAATATTAATTAGTAAAGTGTTAAAATTTATTAATTTTAATTTATATTATTAAATAAGTTTTATTTTTTTGTATTTTATTGTAGTGTTTAGTATAGTGTGCGTATGTGTGCGTGTGTGTAAAAAATAATATTAAAATATGTACAATGGATTTTAACTTTCCTTCATTGTTTGTAATTGCTGTATACAAAAAAAGTATTAAAAAATGGTAATTGTTTTAATTATTTTTATTATATTTATTTCACGATAATTAGCTATTCATTACATTATTAATTTGATTGAATAAGACTGTATAGATTTTTAGTTTTTTAACAATATAAATTGACTATTATACCTATAATGAGTTTGTTATAAAAAAAATGTCATGGTGTAAGTGTGACGATAAAAGAAATTTATATACCGCATTTTATTATATATTAAATTATCATTTTCATAATAGAAGAATGGTTATAAAATTAATGTGTTTCTTTTTTTTTTTTTTTAAAAAAACTAAATAATAAATATGAAAAATGTGTCGGTTCGATTTCGTTCAAAAATAGGTTTCGTCGGTTTTGGTTATTTGCGAAATGAAATTTTGCATTTAAAATTACAAATGCACATACACATAGGCAAAAGCATTGTTGTTCTATAACCAGTTGGTAGTACAAACCTTAAAGAATAAATACCATTAAAATCACCGCGGTTCTTTACATTACTTTAGTATAGGTATATCTATATATAGCAATACAATTTGTAAAATTAAAACGAATTGGATGCGCAGAATATTCATTTATATGTTACCGGTTCTACTGTTGCGACAAGTATGGGGTCAGAGTCAGGTGTATCGGTGAGTACACACTTTTTTTTTATTATATTATTATATTAAATTAACAATACCTATAAGTTTTATTCTATTATACGAATATCCCCATACATGACTATTGTTGCTATTCTAATTGTTAATGGCAAGCACAACGGTATTACCTCTATATTTAATTATGTTAGATATTTATAAATAATATAGCAAGGAAAAAACTATGGTAAAGTGTAATCAATTGTACAATAAAGTACAGTCAGTAATAAAAATATTGATGCAACATTTTTGTTACAATTTTTTTTTACAAATTTCTTATGCTAAACACTGTTTATCTTGTTCACAACTCCACTGTATATATCTACATACTATATTATAATATATACTATAATACTATATATATAAATATGTATAGATGTTTATTTGATAAATTCATAAGTATATTTGTTTAGCCATAATTAATTAAACAACATTTATATAATAACATATAATAATTTATGAATAAAATTTGAAATTCCTATATTTTATATAATTGAATAGCATATACAATATATATTTGGTTTTGTTGAATTAGAATAATTTAGTAAAATATTTATTCTATTTTCTACTACTTATAAGTTAAAATACTCGTACAAATTATTATATTGTTATAATATATTGTTTGAAAGAGTAAGAGAAAATTTTAGTTTCGTTTCGAATTAAACATTATAAATAGTATAGTAAATTTTAAATGAATATTAATCTTTATTATAATTATTTCAGTTTATTGTTATTTTATGTATATATGTGTGTGTACTGCCAATTCATTATTTTTATAACACGCACAACTTCATAACTATGAAAACAGACCACAACTACATTGTGACCTAAATTATTCAATGACTGGAAATCTTGAAATTGAGTTCTGCTATAAAACCACTGGAATGCATTAAAATCTGTAAATAATTGTAATGTTCTTATAATATACTATATATTATATGATATATGTCCTTATAAATACATAAAATCACTAATCGACTTTATCATTTATGTTCGGCTTAACTGTAATTAATAAATAATGCCATGTTGAGTTTTAGTTTACCATAGTTAAAGTGGCGCTTTCGACGAAATGTATATACCAAATTGGCGGTTGTTTATGTTTTAGAAGTAATTTTTCAATTTTATTTTTGGTCTACCCTTGTAACGCTGTCCGTAGTGTGTCCGCAAAATTTTTGCATTATATGTAGTAGTCCGTAGTTACAATCCGAGGAAATATCTATGGATTTCTTACGGATGTCCGCTGGAATTTTATATGATGAGTGCAACCCTGTCCATGGATTTTTATAAAATATGTCCTTGGATTATACGTATATTTTCGAGGATAATTTCTACGGATTTTCCTTACATTTATTTGTGGTTGCTATTATTGTATAGAATATCCATAGAATTTATATTTATATTTTTTATGAGCAGATCCACGGATTTTGACAAAAATATATTTATATCGTCCATGTAATTTAGCAAGTAATACCCGTGAATTGTCTGTTAGCAGAATAAATTTTCTTATAACAATTATGCCAAATCCCGATTTGATTCAGTTTTTTACCGATAGACCAGAAGTTCTATGAACACGGAATGAATGAAATGCTGAACAATGGCGGCAAAAATTCATCGATTCTGCATTTTTTTTTTGTAATAAACAAGCACAACAAACCACGGATAAAATCCATGAAAAGTGTTACAAAATTCCTCAGAAATATATCGATTTGAGTTGCTGGTTGTTTTAAAAATTATGAAAATGAACTAAAAAGAGGGATTGATAAACGATAAATACAAAATTTGAACCACTGTTTTTGATAATTGGTGAATTAAATTATGAATACAATACAGCGGATATATGTTGGACATATTACGCTGAAAATCCAAAGATTTCAATTGACCTAAATAAAATACTGTTATGTTAAGTGGACATTCTTTGGACAAATTCCAATATATCTTTTTTCCATGGAAAATTTGTGGATCTTTTCCACGAAAATTTTCCTCATTTTTCAAAGTACGGACAAATTGTTACTAGGGTAGAGTCATTAGTGCACAATTTTATAGAACACCAAAAGAATTACAACATATATGTGTAATCTAGACCAGAGATCAAGATAAACACAACGGTATAATAATTTTTCATGAATTGGAAATATCGGAAAAGCAAATTAGCCCTTTTTTTTTGACTAAATACTAAGCTTAAGTATTATTCTTTTTTGTGCACTTTACTTTAATTGTAAACAAAATATTAAATTAATACATTAAATAAAAGCAAAGGTCCACTCACGCCTATCTATAAGGTAAATTGTATACTAAAAAAATAGCAAAAAATTATCATCAATCCTCCTGCGTTGACATAAACCATTTGGAAAAGTTGTATTTGACATGCCCTATATTACTTACTATACGCATGCATTGTATATTTATATGATGACTTTGAAAATAATTTATTGTTAACTTCCTTCATTATTCATTTGAATTGTAAAACCAATAATAAAAATATGTATTTTTTTTTTCATACATTTTATTAAACAAAACATTTTTTACAATACAATAAATAAAACCTTTTTTTTATTATTATTAGTTTTTTATATAACTTAATTTTCTTTTTACATAAAAATTATAATTATTTACAAAATTTCATGTTTAAAATTTAATTATTAATTATTATTATAGTTATTTATGGCAGCCATATGAATTATTTTTTATTTAAATAATATATATTAGCTACATATATTAATTATAATATTATTAAAATTATTGCATATATTTATATTATTTAAGTATTTATGTTATATACGCAGTTACAATTAATTTTAAATATACATAAATCAAATTTTATAAATATAATTATTAAATATTATTGCTTCATAATTATTATTAAATTATAATACAAATATACTATTAGAAATAAGTTTTAGGATTTTCTTCTTTTTTTTTTTAACAAATTTGAGCTATACAGTTGTAAGTTTACCTTTTTTTTTATGAGTATATGTTTTGATGCATATGATGTGTTTTTTTTTTCATTCGATTAATCGATTCATAATTGTATGTGGAATGTGATTGATTTGAGAATTTTTGATTAATTGATAATATTTTTTAAACCAATATTTTTTCCTGCAGAAATCGATAATACATTTTCAACAATAGTCGAACATCAAACATTATGCAATTCATATGGTACTCTGTCAACAAATTGAAATATCAATATAGAAATTTATTAAAAAAATTATCTCTAACTAAAACTTATTTCTATACATACCTAAAACCGTAGATTATATTATAATTATAATTTCTTATCATTTTATCTATTATTTATTAATATTATTATTATTATTATTATTATTAGTATTATTATTATTATTACTATTTGTGCAATGCAATGAAAAGAAACAGAAAAAGATTCAATAAAAATATAAGAAAGAATACAATAAAATTTAGTAGACGTTTTTAAATACAATTTTTTATTAAAACTATTTTTTTTTAAAAAATATATCTTATATATTTTTTGTGTATTTAAAATACCCAAACGACATTTTGTCGATTACGATATTTTGTATTGTAAATATAGTTATTTTTATATTTTATTAAATTTTTTTTGTTCATAATATATTTTTTAATTACTTTCCATTTTTTTGTGATCATATAAATTTGCAGAATATGAAATGATTTATTTTATTTAATTACCAGAAATGTATCATATACAATTGGATGTCAAATAATTAATTATATTTAATTTTAATTTTTATTCTTAATTGATTATTGATTTTATTTTGTATAGATAAACATTGATTATTAACTAATTTTTTAAATAATAAATTATACAGAAATAAATTTAACGTTACCTGTTATTTGTGCTATAATATTCTATACAAAAAGAAAAAAAATTTAATATTCTTTCTTAGAATATTTAAAATTTAATCCATTAAACGAGAATTTAAAGTTTTAAATTTTCCGATTATAATAATAATTTAAAAAGCAATATTAAATTCACAGAAAATATATATATTATCATTTTTTAATAAATTTTAATGTGATCCTATTGAATTTTATGTATGAAGACAACATCATTTATATGTGGGATACATTTTCTAACAATTTTATAAAATTTAAAATAATAATTATTAATATAACAATATCGAAAGAAATAAATTATTTATGATGAGATATCAATTAAATGTGATTTCATGCTTTCAAAATAATTACCCTGTTTTCCATATTTTTTAATACACAATTAAAAATGCATACTGCATGCGTAATTTATATATATTTTATAAAAACATTTCGAGAAATTATTGGCTAACATTTTTTAAAACAATAAATTTTTGAAGCGGCCAATTTTGATAAAATAATTTCATCTAACATATTATTTTTTATTCAATTATACTTTCTTATATTTTAACTATTTTATGGTATATATGATCCTTTATATTGAAATTAATTATGAAAATAATTATATGTTAAATATATGCGTTAACAAATGAATGAGAAAATATTTAATTAATATATTCAACAACATGACTTGACATATTATTGAATAGTAAAAAAGCAATTAATTAATTATTTTCTCTATCAATATTACATCTTATTACGTTTCATTTGTAAAAAATATATGTATATATTGTATTTTATACACGTTTCGTATATGCAAATTATTTATCTTTATGTATACACGATATATGAAACGATATATATTCATTTGGATAATAATTTTATTTTACAATTATATATATTCATATGGCAGTACAGATAATAATATAAGGAAAAGGATAAGCAAAATTATTTTATAAAATAACATATAAAATGAGTCAATCTATATGATTAATGAATTTCAATTTATATATGCGTATTATTTCTACTCATAGGTTTATAAAATTAAAATATGTACGATACGATATACTGACGACGATAAGCCTTAGTGAATATACGTCTTCAAAATTTTCATCCAAATTATATTTTTATTAAATACTGTTTGAAATTGTGAATATTAATTAGAATGGTCAGAAAAAAATACTATTAGATGATAAATGATATTTTATTGAATATAATGGTAATCGATAGCTATACTATACTCCCCCATATTTGTATATCAACTTAAGAAGTATGTCATTTTACATAAAAAGAACTAAATTTATCAAATTTATAATTTTATAAACATTTCTCATAAGTTCCAATATTATACGAAGTTTAGTTCTATGTTCTACGAATAAATAACAAAAACGTTTGCTACTATTCCAACTATACTAATATATATATATTTTTCCCTAAAAGTTATCATAAGTTTGTTAATGGCTTTTTCGTATGTATTGTTTTGATACCACTCACGTATTTGTATGACGTAAGTTCTTTCAATCAAATTTGTTGCTTATAGAATTCTAATATGCTCACGCTGAATTACGTAAATTTAAATAATGTGTACAATAAGGACACATCCTCTGTTACACCGGTCTCACTGAGTACATCCAATTTATAAAAAGAAAGATATATTCACCCTAATTTCACAAAAATATACAAACAAACTAAAATGCTAGTTCTTAATGCAAAGCCATCCCAGCCCCTCAACCAATTAAGATATTTAATCGGCAGCTCCAATTCCGCAATCCAAAATAAATGAAGTTGATATTTTATTCTAAATCATCTTAAATTTGGTTGTATGTATTTACCATACCTTCAGTCTCATAATGGTTTTTTGATATTTCTTCTGTTTGGTCGTCTTTAGAACTGTTTATTTTGTCATAATGTTCGTTCCCATTCCGATGTATATTCAAAACCGTCCACACAAATGCAATATTTTTAATTGACATGTAAACGTTTTCCGATTCGGTTAGTTCTGGAAAGAATTGTGTTCCCCTATCTGTCTGCAGTTATGTATATTTAATTTCATGCTCGAACGCAAAATTCGTATAATTCGGTTTCCGCGTGTTTGTTTAATTATATTGTTTTCGAAGGCTATTCCAATTTTGGTAAAGTTAAATTGCTATAGCATTATTGAATGAAGACAATACTTTAACGTAATCAAAAACAATACGTTTTATTCAACCAATCATTTCTGAGCGGTTGTTACAAAGAGAAAGATTTAGAAGCCTATAAAAAATTGATAATATAAATATGAATTAAAAGATGTAAAACAACACGTAAAATTGATTTATCGCTACAAAACAAAAAGTTTTTTTATACAAGGAAAATCAGTTGTATAAAAATTGGAAGAACTGATGAGGGAGGTGTTATTCCGTCGTGATATTCCATATATGTTACTTCGCAAAAGTTAACAAAATCGAATATTTTCCATCATTTATACGTTACCAACTAAAACATATTTAATTAAATAGTATATTTTTTACCGTTGATTTAATATACCATATATAACTAAAACGGAATGCAAAACTTTATTACAATCAAATGTTGAAATTATGTTCTAACTTAGCACCTTTAGCACATCACATAACATCAGAATATAATGTTTATTATTATCAGTGTAACCGACATAAAATATCTACCGCGTATTATCTTTACTTATTTTAAAAACATAAAATTATTGAATTAATTTTAATAGAAATCAATAAAATATTATCATAATACAATATTTTAAGTGAAGTGAAAAATAAATTTTTAAAAAAAATAACAAAAAACTACCAGAAATTATCATATCATGTCACAGAATATAATCAATTAATTTATCGATTTGTTAACATAAACATAAATAATAATATTTTATATACGTACACGTACATGCAATAACAATGAATAACAATTGCGAATCGATAAAAAAATATATATGGGAACAATAAATTATTTTAGGACGGAATAATAATAATAATAATAATAATATATAATATATTGAAATAATTTTTTTGATTATAAATATAAAATATTATATATTTAACCCATTTAGTTCCACCCTATATATTCAATAAATTATGAATATATTTTTATGAAAACGTCATTTTATTTCCTTTAATTTTAAATAATTTCAAATTTTATTCAATTTGATATATAATAAAGAGTTTTAATAGTTTGTTTGAAAATTCCTTTTTCCTTATTCATCGTCTGGCTATTTTGCAATTGCAATAGCAACTTTCAGAAAAATTTAATACTTTAATACTATATAGAGAAAAATATTTACTTTAAATATTTTGTATTGAAATTCACATATGAGTAGCAAGTCATATTACACCAAGTAAAGCATATGGCATCTACTATCCATTCATTACATTCAAGTTTGGAAATAACTTCGCTTATGGAAGTATATAACAAACAATTCACCAATTGTATACTGCAATCAACGAAAAATAGATGTTTTCATAATTCTATTGTTTTTATATGCGGTTGATTGGCCCATATAAATAAATATAGATATATGTATTTCGTAATCGTAAACTATTTTAAATAATTATCTCTATAAATTAATTCCAATTTTATACATAATTTTCAATTTTTTAAATTTTTAAATAAAATTAATTTCTTTGTAACACGATATTTGACATTATCACATTATCTTAATCTAATTTATAAATTCACCAATAATTCTCATATACTGTTTATATACTGCTGTACGTATACATATAATTAAAATGCGATAGTGTAATTGGTATATAAAATTTAAAACAAAAACCATATATGAAGAAGAAAATTTATATTCTTTTGATTGCATTGCGAATGTTAAAGTAAAAAAAAAAAATAAAAAAACGTTTAAACGCTTAAATGGTCTTTTAACAGAGTTCAAAAGATAAGATAATAAAAGGAATATATAAAATTATATTTTATACCTATAAAAATAATTAGTAATTAACATGCAATGACATGCAGTGGATAAATTAAATTGCAATTTAATGAAAGTTATACTAGATATACAATATATATATATATTTTTTGTATTATATTACATATATTTATTTATTTATACGAAAATATTTACAATATTTATTAATTCTATATTATTATTTAATAGTAGATTATCTTTTTCTTTAATCTCTTTTTCTTTTTTTTTTTTTTAATATATACGATACACACGTTGTCGGATATAATAATAATTTTAATAATATATTACATACAATAAATGATTTATATTATATTGCAATATATACAAATATTAGTATGTATTTATTGTTAATAGGTAGTTGGAAATTTTAAAATATTATATGCTAAACTTAAAATTTAAATTTAAATACACATTACCACATTTATAATAACTACTTATGTGGAGTTGGAGCATAATATATAAATTATATATATTTTAATGACATATGATAGTACAATATATATGCATTTGTATTATACAATTTTAATACTTATAATCAATTTTATTATAATTTATCACATTCATCATTTATAATTTCTATATATGTTTTAATTTTCTAAATTTTTTTCTATTATATATCCTAATATTTATTTATATTTATTTAATTTGTTTAATTAATTTTTTTTTATATTAATAGATAATTGCTAAAACATATATATATATTGTTTTCCTTTTATGATTGATATGACACAATTATTTTATATTTGTCCTTTGTGAAAATCTTTTATATTTTAATATAATTATGTAATATATAATTTTTTTATATCGGATATGTATGTTTTATTTATTAATTTTGTATAAAATAATTAATGATATATTATTTATACACATTTTTGAAATAAAAAATAATTGGAATTCTCTATATAATATGTACAATATATTGTATATAGTCGTATATTTATTAAAGTTAAAGTGAATATGTTAACAAATTAAAATTATATTCAATAATTATTAATTTATTTGATTTGAATATTTTTGTATACAGCAGATGAATAATATAGAATTTATGTGGGACGGGGGGGCGAAATACAATATAAATTAATTTAAACTTTTATACAAAAAGTTATTTTTTCTATGTACAGAAAAATATTGTTTTTCACAAAAAAGTTTATAACTATACAATATTTGTCTTCTTTATCATTATCATCCCATTATTCTATATATATTGTGGGAATTTTGGGTTGTTATATGAAAAAAAAAATTCATTATGGTATTTGTATACTGTATACAATATATTTGTCGTCATCATAATGCTTTTCATTGTTTTATTGTATTTTTTTTCTTTTTTAGCTTTGTTCTATACTTTCCACATATAAAATATGTAAATCACTGTGAATAAAAAAGTTGTTGATTATTTATTTATTTTTTTCCATAATCGCATACATAATACGTGTTATCTTTCAGTGCATATATAATGTGTGTGTTTATAAAAAGGAATAACACTATGTTTTTTTTTTTTGTGATTTGTATATGTGCAATTTGTACTATGTATACGACACCGCAAAAACCAACGCAATCTGTGTACTATAGAATGATTATTTTACATGTTAGCGTCTAATAGTAAATTTACATATTATACGGCACATAATAATTAATAACACAGAAAAATTAGATAGAATAGATGGTATTAAAACATAACACTAATAAAAAGAGGATTTCTGTTTTTATCGTTAAAAATACTCTATAAATTAAAAATCATGTAAAGCTCCAACTGGGTCCAACAATATACTGATTTTGTTCTTAAAAGAGTATCAACATTATGATAAAATCGTAAAATTGTGTCCGTATTATTTATAATTTCCTATATAGAATGATAAAGGAAAACTATAAGAAGTGTGTCAAAAGCAGAAACAAAAAATTCAGTTTAGGCTTCGTGGAAAAATAGTTCAGTTTGACCGATCAATGAAAAAATGAAATAATTTAATTTTGCACATATGGTCCATAATCCAGATGATTTTTTGACTATGCTATTCGAATTTTCTATACGAAAATGTTGTGAAGTTACAATGAATGAATTTTAATTTTGGTTCTGTAACAGTAGTGGAATGGGCGGTATTTAATCTTAAATTGAACTTCTGAGCAATGTTATAATTAACTTTGATTTCAATACTTCTCTATATAAATACTAATATATTTAAAGATTAAACATTCAATAATTACAATGACCATATAGCACATTTCCTAAATTTGAATCCGATTGAGAATTTCCATGCCATAAAGTATACGCTAATCATAAACAATATACAGTTTAGTGTCACATCATATAAAACTGAAAGCAAATATGTAAAGAGCATTTACAGAAATTACACATTCAAAATATACATATTATTTACTCAAAAATGTATGTTTGAAATGTTGAATGAAAACAAAGAAATTATCAATTGTTATTAATTAAAATTAAAAATATATTTATATAGTTATTTGCTATATATAAAATCAATTAATTATGATCAATGATAATTTAGATTTAGAATAAAAATTTACTACTATAGAAAAAAATATTTGTTTCACTTTTAAATTATACCATAGTTATTATTTAGCTTTGATTAGATAGTGTGTGTGGCAGTCGTTTTATCTGCATATGTAAATTGATTACTCAAAACCGAATTTTGTTATTTATAATATTTTACGAGTATATAGTCACACAATTTTAGGGGATATTCCAAAAATTAATAAAATGCAAGAATATCACTTCTGTTGTACACAATTTATGCACTTACTAAAAATTAAATAAATAAAAGTTTGTTGAATTTTGATAAATTTTAATTATAATTAACCGTCGGTATGAAGATCAAACATCAATGAATCAATGTTATAACTTCTATATATTAAAACATAGCTGAACTCTTGAGTATATGGTTAATATGTATTAATAAGTTAATTTTATATTAACAAAATTAATAAGAAAAATGTGTAAAACATGATTAATTATAAATATATATTTAATTACGAAATAAAATTGTAGGTTATAAGAAATTGTATAGCTCATATAATTATTTCTTTAAAATATTTATAATTATCAAGCAAAAATTTTCGTTAAAAGCGTTTCATTTTGCTAAAGTGTTTACATTATTTTAACATTTTGAGCCAAAAGTGTTTAAAACAAAATACAACATAACCAACATAAATTCTCACTGAACAGCTCACCCCTAAAATAGCAAATGAATAACGTTTTTATCTTTATATACACGTATTGATTTATCCATCTATAGAAATTCGGAATACAGTAATATTGTAAAAATTTTTAACACGTAATGAAATTATATAGAATTTATTTGTGTTCAATTGTATATCTGTTTCTATAATATAAAATTGCATATATCTATAGCAAAACTTTCGTTTATTGCGAATACATATAAACAAAAAAACAAAATATAAAAATTCATTCAACAATGGGCAAAAGCCAATGGACTTTAGATAAATTACATATTTTGTATAGAATGAATAGTGTTTATTAGTATTTCATTTATCCCGCAACTACAGCTTTATTAAAAAATTTCATGTTCTTTAAAAATACATTTTGTACGGTATGCATGTTTTTTCTTCGTAAAACTACAATTATACCAATTTTTTATCCATATAGGAGATTGAAAGAAAAAAGAAAGATTACCAGAAAAACACATCATATTCATTTACACATTTCAATCAATACAATATAAAATAAAATAAAATACAAAATACAATACCTTATTTTTTCGAAACAAAATTAAACATTTAAAAATATAACAAACAAATTGTTACAAAGCGTAAATTTTTCAATAAATTTACAAGATAACTGTTATAGATATAGGTTGTTTTTTTAACTTGATAAAAATTTGCAGTTCAGTATGCGGTAACAAAACCCTCATAGCGAACAATTGAACCGATTTAATGCAACACAATATTTCAATTTTCTTTTCACATTGTTATTATTTAATTCTATTTAATTAAAGACATCTACTGCGTGTATTTTTGTGAATATCTCATATAGAATTATGGTCCTAAACATATGCACGTTTCTTTTATTTTAACAATTCAAGAGTTGATCATGATCATACAAAAATTCAAATAAAACAAGTCTTAAAAATAAGTATACCATACATTTTTTGCCGGGAAAAGCACTGATTATTTTCAAAAAATAAATATGTAAAATAATAAAATATATATATATTATTAAATTATACGGTTTGTATTTTAGGACTAATAAATTTTGAGTTCTACCGCACTTAAAAAAACACCCTATACACAATATATAAATATATAAATGTACACAATATTATAAATTTAAATAAAATATAAATAAATTTTAAATAATTTATTAATGATCTCATTTTGCAATTGATCTATGTGCATTTATTTAATTATACCATATATTTTGTATTGTTGCATATAATATATTATATATAGCACCAGTATCAATGTTGTTTTAATTCACACAACTTTAACAATAAAATTAATTAATATTTATTTTCAAAATATTACATATAACAACATGAATATATTTTAATTCAATTATATAACATTTACATGCACATAAAATTTTAAACCAATTTTAAATATTGTATTAACACAAATAATAATAAAATCCATCTCCATTTAATTTGACATAGTAAAAATACAATTTTGCAATTAATATTATATAATTAATACGTGAACTTTTTTTTTTGTAAGTAAAACATTAAAACAATTAACATTTTTAACAATTATTTACATTTTAATTATTATTTTAAATAATTCCAAATGGTAAAAATTTTAGTTTTTTTTTATATCAGATTAGATTATTTATCCATGGAAAATTTCTGTTTCACATTTTCCCGAAACAAAAAAAACTTCAATGTGGAATATACTTTGTGTTGAACATATTTTCTATAACTATTTGCGACCCGAATAAATAATTTATTAATATTTAATTGTTTAAAATGTAAAGTATATCTATTCGAAATATTTTTATAATAAACTGAGTGTTAAATTACTCGATTCATAAAAGTTTTTTGTTTTAAATAAATGATTGAATGTATAATTAATTTCAAAAATATACGATTGTCATCTGGTATTTTCTTATATATCTTTACATTGTTGAATGTATACCTCTGAATTGATCATTTGGTTGCTTGGTTCGTGTACAAAATATACATTGCCTTTGTAATCCCACCAAACTGTTAACATAAACTTCTTTTGATGGGTATCAGCTTTACAAGTTGTTTCATCTGGTTCATTTTGCTTGTTCCACGATATTTTTCGATTTACTTAAATGTATACTATCCATTTTTCATCACCAGTTATAAATCATTTTAAAAATGGGTCAGTTTAGTTACGTTTTATAAACAAATCGCAGATGGAAATGTGTTGTCTTAAATGAATTTCTGTAAGTTCATATAAGGAACGCATATTTCGAGGATTTTTTCAAGTGTTTCAAACGCTTTACATTACATGAAGATAATCCGTACGATCCACATCTATTAATGCTTTTTAATTTAGTCGTCATCAACTTCAACGTTGTCCATTATTGAGTGAAAAAACACCAGAACAATATGACACCTTAATTTTTGTTTAGGCTTCTTCACCAAACACAGTACATCATTTTTTGTGAGCAATGTATCGTTTTCTGTGTGAAAGCAAAAGAGCAACATATTTCGAAAATACCCATTTTGATTATCCTGAATTTTTGCAACAGAAACCAAAAAAAAAAAATGAATAACAAACTATCAACAAAAAATATGATGGTTTTCAGATTTTCCCATTAAATATAATAACACAATTGTTAATACACTCCGTCTTAATCGCATATTTCTACATGTAAAATCTATACATTTAACATATTATTTATATAAATTTGTTCTTATATTATTTGAAATATTTTTTATGTGCAATATTTTATTTGTCAATCATTTTAAAGGCGATTATCGTAGCTTATATCGGGACTTTTATAACACACAATTATGTTTTGTTTAAAAAACAAAATTATCTATTTTATTTTAGCTGCATAATTTAATAATAATAAAAGTAATCTGTTGATATAACAACATTTCAATAACCTATATCATTTTATTATATAATTGTATGAATAAAAATGAATTCATTATTTATTAATATCAATCAAAAAAATAAAAAAATTGTAAAAACAGAGTTGAAGTATTATAGGTTCATGTATATAACGTATATAAGTTACGACGTAAACGTATACATTGATTGATTTGTCTTGACAATGTAAATTTTATTACTTTATTTTTTATGATTTCCGATTTATAGAACACAATACATATAAAAAGTAAAAGACATGTTATATAAATAGCGAGGGTATATCTTTTATACACATATATTGATATATATATAATATACAATATATTTATCTTAAATATTTCAATAAATATATATATATAATATTATAAAATACACGAAAATCAAAATATTATAACATTTATCAAATAATAGAGTATATAATACATGTTATACATATATATATATATGTTAAGGATATATAAATTTAATTTTATCATATAATATTATATGCATATAGGATATTGTAAAATAAACACATACACATGTATAGTTATATACATAATATACAACGTATCCTTTTATATACATATATATTATTTACAATTTATTGTAAGTGCGTATACAATATAGCTTTGATTCTGCTATATATGTTATGTGTACGATATATAAAATACATGTATTTATGATATTTATGAGTATACAATAATTTTAACTTCTCACATTTCATTTTTACTAATTGTTTGTGAATTTTAAAACAGTCAAAAATCAAATCCAATCAAAATCACATAAATTTAAGTCAAATACATTTTTATATGTATTGTAGACCTATAAACATAAAATTAATAAACATAAACTTTGTAAAATTCAATAAAAATTCGAAATTTAAATAATATTACTTTGATTGTTTTATATACGGAAATTGTGAGATGTCTGTTTAAACTGAAAAAATATAAAAATCTGTTTAATTTAATAGAAATTATGTTAATATTGGACGATATATAATTTTGAAAGTGTCAATAGTTTAGTATACTCATAGATTCGTTGGTAAATGTGGCAAGAAAATGATAGTTGATTCATAAATAAGAAAAAAAAAATATTGAAAAATTCAATATACGCAGAGTGATGTGAATTTACTACCCCACCACCACTTTGTTCATGATATAGGGAACGAATGTTCGTGCAACCAAATGAATTTCAAGAAGTTAACAATTATTGCAATGAGCTTGATATTCCAGAATAATTTTATGAAAATAATATTTACATTAACTGCTATTTATTTATTTTCGTTTTTATGCCTTTTGAAACGTTTACAATATTTTAAAAATACTTTTGCTTTTATAACTCTAATGTAATCAAAAAGTATTTAAATATAATTAATTAAATAAAAATTATTTAATAATAAGTATAGTTTAGAATCTTCTACTTATTTCTCGAAGCATATCATTATCGATCATTTCTCATTCAAATTGTTAATCAAATTTTTATATGTAAGTTATAAGCATGCAATTATATGAACAATTTTCAAAAAAGTAGTTCCAAACAAATAATATATCCTGCACACAATTCATGAATATATTATAATGGTAATCTGAATAATTTTGCCATTTCTCATTCAATTTTGAATTTTTTGTTATTAACAAAAATTGTATACTTTTATTTATCTAACTCGTATTAATATAGTCCATATAATTGTATTTTAGATTTCCCTATAATACGGTACCAATTCACTATAGTATTATCTTTTTATCATAAAATATAGTAAAATATGTATATACATTTAGAATCATTTGTGTTATCACATGTGCATAAAATAATAAAATTAAAAATGGATTTGGATGATTTTAATTGGCAAGGAAATGACTAAACATACACTTTTTTTTTCGTAAATTTCACCATATAAATATTAAAAGTTTAAATTATAACATAAAATAATTATTGATTTGTTGGCGGTTATATGAAGAAAAGTATTTTAAATGCTTTATCCACCTAGTTATATATAGTTTTCATATATGAAAAATTGTATGTAGTGCCTTATTACCATAATTACATTCGCCGAACAAGCGTCAGAAATATATTATGCGGAAATTATGGACAATTTTATCAATTCTCAATCAAATCAAATCATATTTAAGTTTAGAATATAATATTGTAAAGAAAACGCTATATATTATATTAAGAAATAGTATTGAAATTACCATATTTAGAAATAGACACGCATATAATATTATATTTCGACGTAAACTATATAAATATATATTTACTATACAGGAATTGAAGAGTATATCATTATTTTAATACGATCAGTAGTACAATATATTACAAAATATTATAACATTATCACAATACGACAGAAATGAAGAATTAACAAAATGAAACAAATTACCATTCGATTATATCGAATTACCACACGATTGATTATATACATCGAATATTTAGAATATAAATATCATTTATAATTATTTGTTATTTACAATATAATTTAAGAAAAACACTGTCATTCCGACCAGATTTCCTTATATTATGTTTTATTGGTATCCTTTTCGAAAATGTTTGAAAACTTTCGAATAGAAATAATGGTACTATACACTATAGTGATATAATAATCTAGTGAAGACATCTAAGAAATTACCGGAAATCAAATAGAAGAGAAAACCGATAACAATAGACCAAAATTTGAAATATTAATAATTTTCTGATATATTTTCGTATGCAATTTTGCACAATATAAATATTTTAATTTGCATTATCTCAATTTGTAGAGCCGAATTGTGTAGATATTAAATACTTAAATATATTAAGGCGGTAAATTTGCAGTTTTGTCTTCTATTTGAATGGTGACGTAACTAGATAAAAGCTGTTTGTATGCAGTCTTTATTCTATACTCTATATATACCAATTTAGTTTGGGTGTGTTTTTACCTTCTAATCATGTATGAAATTGTATTGGTATACTTTATTCGTACGTATACATTATTATGTTGCAATTGAATGCAATTTTTTTTTATCTATTATAAACATTTTTAAATAAACATTTACATATGGACATATTTTCTACATGTTCACACACACACACACACACATATGCACAACAACAAAGAATATAAAAATATTATAGTCGTCGCAGTGTATAAAATAATATAGTCGTACAAAAAAATTTTAGATTTATATTATGATTAGATATATTTTTATATAATATATATATTTTTATTATATGAATAAAAAGAATATTTTAATATTATATATATATATTTTTTTAAGGGTTTTGTCACGATTTATGTTTTATTTCAGTAAAGGGTCAAAAATAATATGAAAACTTAGTTTATGACATTTTTTTATACAAACATGCATATGTAATATATGAGTATATGAGTATAGTTTATATAATATTCTGCATATACATATATATACAATATATATTTTTACATACAACGTATATATAATAATGAATGAATACATTTCATGTATATGTAATAATTTTATAACTTTCTTCAAAGAAAGGTAATATAATATCATATATATATATATATTGTATATGGTACAACAAAATGTTAATATTGCACTATAACATAATATTTATATTATAATATCTTATATATACATATAATATCCATAGTATTATATTGTAGAATATATATAACCATATAATTTTGATGTTTTATATACACGTACTTACATGTATGAATATTTCCTTTTTTATTTTTTATTGTTTTTTATGCTTTCAGGTTGATTAAAATTTTGGTAGATAATAAATATATTATACTTTATATTTTGATTCTTTTGAGTTTTTCTTTATGTTTTAACGTTATATTTCTTATTATTTTCTATATATTGTAATAAAAATGTATAACCGTTGGGAATTTTTATTACTTATAAAACTCACATATATATACAATTATTACTCTATCTATATATATATAATATGCATAGCAAATTTTAAGAAATATATTTAGTATGTGACTATGTGTATTTGTATATAAAATAAAATCACTTATGAAAAATACAAAAGCCACACGATAATTTATAAATATATTGTAGGATATCATTCATATATAAATATATATATTATTAATTATTTATGTGTGGAATGTATAATGGGTATATAAATGCATATAAGATTGTTATATATATATATAACAATACATTTATAAATTAAAATTTGTTTTTTTTTCAATATAATATATTATAATTACAATGTACATAAATGTCTTCCTTCAATAATAATCCATTATTCTAATTAAAAATTTGTTTCCTAAGATAGGTGTGCATTTATTATAAATTTTGTATATGTTATACAACATATATTTGTTATGTACACTTTTCATATATTTTTTTCAAATATATTACTTCAACAATACACGTTATATAGATATGTGTGCATACAATAAATAATATGTGTGTGTGTGTAATGCACCTGTATCATTATGTTATTGTAAATTTAAATACAGTGGTCAGAAAATATTTCACAGTATAATAACATTGTATTGCAATTTGTATTATAATTCAATATCTATGTCAAAAGGTTATAATGTGGTATATAAAACCCATATACATGATAAGTTTTTCTTTCAACATTATATGCATATATATCATATATGTTCTTTATTTATGTACATATATTTTCAATACATGTATCTTCTATACAATTTATATATATAATGTATTTTGCATTTATAATTACTCCATATATATATATGGTATATGGTATATGGTACATGTAAATTTCACTATTTATATCTCTAATGGAAATTTTACATGTTTATTACTCTTGTTATAAACACATATATGCATTTATATTTCATTTATGTACAATGTACATTGTTGATATTTTAACATATACCATACATTGTATATATATTGTATATATATAAATATTATAATTTAAAATTCATGAAGGGATTTATTTTTCTTAGATATATATGTTACACATATATTCATGCATAAATATTTGTCGACAATAATAATATTAGTTCACGTACATATATCATTTATTTTATATTTTAATAAACCTATTTAAAATATACTGTTTTAAAATTTGTTCATTTTATACCATAGTTCTATGATATATTATATATAAAATATAGGTATTATATAAGCAGACAGTAAATGTAAATGTATTATATAATTAAGAATTAAAAAAAAATAAATATGGAAATAATGGAAATTAAATATGGAAATAATGGAAATTAAATACGTAACAACAAATATATAATATAACGTAAAATGTAAAATGTTATTTCTATTTTTTAAATAAGATTTATTTCTTTTAATTAACATAAAATAAGAGAAACATAGTTATATCTTATTATACAGTGTATCCCAGTGATCCTATAGTGTGTCAAAACGAATAGGATGTGTATATAGATATTGACTAATAAAATGACAAGATAAATTATTCTAGGTCAATGTCAAATAATCATCTTTTTTTAACACTTTTGATTATTTCAAATTTTGTTGTTGTTTTACTTTTACCAATTGGTCACTGAAATATTGAAAAAATCTTGGATTCTATGTTGTGGCACCAATTACAAAAGATAAATAATTGCATCTAGCAGAATGAATACGAAACAATTACAATATGGTTTAGTAGTTTTCTAGTTATCATACAAGCACTAAAGTTCAAAAATAATTACATGAGAAATATTCAGAAACTCACACATTTATTGCCAAAAAATCGTTTTTTAAAAATAATTATTTTTGATTTAATGTTATTCTATACTATTCATTAGCTAAAAAAAAAATGCTTTTAATTTTTCTTCCTATGAGTTACGGTATTCGACGAAAGTAGTTCTTTTTAGCTAATTAATATTCGAATAAAATTAAGTCAACACATTTTTTTTATAAACGATATTTTGGAAATAAACGCGATTTTCTGTTTATTTTTCATATATTTTTACAATTATTTTTGTACTTTGGTGAGAGAACTAATACTAAACCGAATTGCAATTGTTTCATATTCATTCTGCTAGATGCAATTATTAACTTTTGGAATTAGTACCACAATATGAAATCCAAGGTTTTTGATTATTTTACTGACTAATGGATAAACGTAAAACAACATAATTTTATTAGCCAATCTACTCACGCTATTCATTTGGACCAGAACGCCTGCGACACCCCGTATATTGTAATCACCTTAAGGCTATAGAAAACCTTAATAAAATGACGGTAAATTTAGTAAAATATACAACATTTGTTGATGACAATTTAAAATTAAGAAATGAATAGGAAAAGTAGGACGTGACCTGAGCTTTTTTAAATTTAGACCACAATTCAACATTAACTGTTTCCTAAAGATTATTCAACTATATATGTATAGTGCTATAGATAATAATAAAAAAATCAAAATATAATAAGTGACAAGAAAAACATAAGATATAATGAATCCATATTTTCCGCAAGAAAATTTTTTTTCGTTTCATTCTTAATAAAATTTCACAAACTGATAGGAAACAGTAACAATTAATAGAGTATACCATATATATATATATATACTGCCTGTCTGTCTGTATAGATATACTAATACACTTACACAGTAAAAGGATTAGGTATATTTGAATATTAAACTGTATATATATACAATAGTTAAAAATGTATTTACATAAATGTAAATTTAATTTTTGTCCTCATTATATACAATTATAAATTTTATGTTTTATTCATTTAATAACCCAAAAAAGGTAAATTGAAATTTTACTTAAATTGTATAAATAAATAATTTTACTGCCCTTATATATTTTACGAGTATATACGTATAGATAGATAGATATATTCATTTATTATAAATATATAATTATATATTTGTGTATATATAAAACAACTATAAAAATCATTAGAAATTCTTATTTCTATAACAATTCACATAAATGAGATATAACAATAATTATTTTTATAAATGGTAGGCAATTTCAGAATAAGGATTAATTACACATGCTTTTTACTATTATTTTTGTTCATTTATGTTTCTATATATTTGTTTTATTTATATAATATACGTATTACACATATGGGTCTTACCGCATCACATTAATTATTATACGCAAAAGTTATTGTTGAATGAATCGTTAAAAATAGAATGGTTGATAGCATAGATATAATTAATTGTTCAATATATACGTATAAATAGATAATATAATACAGAAATATATCATATGTATTTATTTATAATTCAATGTTTTTGTGTAATAACCAAATTTAAATGTACATTTGTATGTGATAACAAACTCAAAAATAGGAGTCACTTATTATCATATCAGTTAACATTAAATTATGATTGTAAAATATTGTAACTACTACACCATTAGTGTTATCCTTTTTTATTATAAAACAATTTAACTTGGCAATCATCAGCATAATATAACCCGGATTTTAATATTTTATTATCTATTATTATTTAATTAATAACCGCATTATACGTTATCACGTTTTGTACTGATTAGTTGAAACTAAATGATATATAAGCATCTATCAAACATTCATTAGAAGCTAAGTTGTTAAATTACTTGCCATGGGTAGTATCAGACAATTCAATATAATGCAATTAACGAAAGATAGACGTTTCATAAATTCCATTAATATTCCACACAATATTTTCAAAAACGATAAAATGTTAACTTGGCTGAAAAATTTCAATATTAAAATAAATACCGAAAAATTTCACTTGTAAATTTCGGTAATTGTACCCGGCGGTATTTTACATTAAATTAGCATGAATGCTACCAACTGCCGCACTGAATATTATAAATGTAAACGGTATATAGAGATACTGAAATTACTATGATTTGGTGGCGCAGTTGTTTGGGGCGTGATTCAATTTGGAGGTTGTGACATTGATATGATTCATATTGAAAACAATTTAACTGAATTAATATTATAGATGTACGCAAATTGACAGTAGCGATATACCAATATATATCGCTGTGATATTCAAGCAGTATCTGTTTTTGTATACATTCACACATAAAACTATGTTCTGATTAAATTTACTGTATTTAAAACAACGAGGAAACCTCAAAGAAAAAGCAAATAGAAAATGTTTGTTGTTACATTGAATTTCTTAATTTAATATTTTGCTTATTTTTTACATAGCGAAATCCGGTAGTATGCAACGTATCCGTGTTTGTATTTTGTGGGCACATCTATGTACCGCCTTGATCTGAATTTAACTTTATGATTTCATTGAAAAATGATCAGTAAATGTTCCAATTAAATTTAAATTAATGTAAATTATTACACAAAAACACAAGATTATGTTTAATCCATAAATAGGAAAAACTGTTTTGACTAGTACAATAACGAGTATAACATCAACGAATGTTATTGTATTTAAAACCTATTTGAATATCCACAAATTTAAAGTAATCACATATAATTATTATCCTCTGATAATCCAGTGTAATATAAAAACAGTAATTATATATAAGTAATTTAGTATATTATATATTTCTATCAAAATCAATGTATTATTGGCATATCGAAATGAAAATAAAATAATGGATATTATTACAATGGAAAATGTAACTTATAGGTTATTGAAACAGGAAATACACCTATCATTTATAACAATATATTTTCTTTAATATTTTAGTTTAGAAATATATATTCGTATAAGTGAACACAAAAAAAAAAGTAGGATATCCAAAAAAGAAAACAACACCCACACAACAACCTACCTACAAAGTCAAAAGAAATAAAATTCAATCATATATTTCTATACGATTTGGATCTGAAACGGACACCTGTATAAAATAAATCCATTTTAATGTATCAAAAATCGATTAGTATATATATTATTGATAAGTATTAATGAAAATACAAATATATAATAACACATAACACTGGTTAAATCCTTCTCTAAATCTATACCTATTTGTAATTTGCAATGTAAAAATACTAAATCAAAATATCCGTACCGGAAGAACAATATATAAAAACAAGAAGAATGGATTTTGAATATTTCAAGACTATCGATTCATTTCACAAATTAATTTATTATTTATCGTTAACACTTGAAATCGCACTTTTTATCTGTATTATAGATATTTATTGTAATAATAATATACTCGCACTCGCAAAGAATACGAAAAAAATATAAAAGTAAATATAATCTGTAGGCAAAGAAGAATTAATCTAATAAATTATAATTGATTGATTACTTATACAATTGAATATATTATAGAAGGTTTAGTATACTTTATTTATTCGTTGTATATTATACACGAGTATTTATGTATTTAATATATATTTTTATTATATCACTAAACTTTTATAATAATTCCTCCCTCTTGTATTACTATATATTTTCTTTTTTTATTTTCATGAATAATCTTTATTAATTTTATTAAGAATTTCTTTATTGTATTAATAAATAATATTTTTCTTCATATTACACTTTTCTTATTATTTTGTTGTTCAATATATCACTTTATTTATTTCACAAAAAATTAAAAGGTTCAAATTCATTATTAAATCAATATAATTTAAGAAATATATACCATTTTAACTATGTATTTTTAATTGATTTAAATTTAGAATATACATTTATTATTTATTATAAAATTTATAATATTCGAAGGGTATTTTTTCACATAATTAATAAAATGTAAATGGATATTCTCCAGTCGCTGTTCTATATTAAAATTTGTCTGCCTCTCACATAATAATACATAAACTTAATATATTATATGTTTGAATTATTAATGAAATAAATTTTTGTATTTTCATTTTTAAAAATATCTTACAAATACAATATTATATTTATTTAACACGTCAAATAGACCATGACAATGATGACGGATAACGATAGTGTTTTTTTATAATTTATATTCATTTTTATACACCTATTTTACAACATTAATATTTATGGATGTGCTTAAATTTATAAATAAAAATAATATTGATTTTATGTACAGAAATATTTTTTTTATTTTGTAAAATTCATGCGTATGTGTGTGTGTGTGTGTGTGTTTGTATTATTTATTTATAATGTTCTTTTGAAGGGAAATTCATTGAAAAAAAATGAACAAGAAAAACTTTTCTTTTCTTGGCTCTCTTATATATAAAATTTAAATGATTTACTTAATATTCAAATTAACAACAAAACAGCTAAATGGATTTTTGAATATTCGATTATGTGATATATAATTTTTTTAAATCTATATAATAGTTAAATGCAAAACCAAAGCCATTAAACATTATGCCAGTTTTTTTTTTAAATCTCAAAAATATATATCATTCATTAAAATTCATAGCACGAATAATTTTATGTTACAGAATTTTATTTCTCCTATTTTTTTTTAAAAATAAAATTATGTATAAGATTAATTTTTAATTTAAAATTTTAATCTGTTTCGGTAAAACTTCATATATACATACCGCACACATATACATACGTGAAATACATACATTAAATATACCGAATACTTATTATTAAATACCAGTGAATATGAGTAACAAACTTTTGTAACATTGTAATCTATATATATCAAACGCATTCATTATACCCAATATATAAATTACTTTGTGCGTAATTCACTAATTAAATTATGTTTCGACATATGTTTCCTTAATTTCATAATTTCATTTTTTTTATATATATGATAGCAGTGTTCGAATTAAATAATAATGCATTGCTTATCTAGATCTAGATAATACAAAGTTAATTTCAAATTTGTTTATCTAACAATAAGATAAGATAAAGATAACCAAAATTTTAAAAATTTATCTTAGATAAATAGAACTTACAATTTATCTATAGATAAAATTAAAGATAACCATTATTTGTTTTCGGTTTTGTAATTGAAAATTATTACGTCAGCGAAGACCATATATGTTAATAAAATTATGATAAATGATATAATTATATTCAAAATTTAAATTTATACTTTAATTAATTATTAATTAATATGTTACCTAACAATGCGTAAAATAATCATAAGTGCTAATATAACTAACAAAAGCTCGTATTAATAATTTAAACTTTCAATGTACTCTTAATACTTCCATATTGTTTGATTGTTTTTATAGCTAAAAGATAACGTATCGACACAAACTATAGACAAGATAAAAATTATATTTTGTCGTTATTATCTTTATCTAAAATCTAAATGATCATCGTAGATTATTTATTCTCGATAAACCGAACACTGTGTTATTAGCGTTTTAGTATCTGTGTGTTAATCTTAGAATAGCATCCAAAAACTGTGTTTATCAAATTTTCTGATTGTATTATTTAAAATTATCGTAAATGACTGTAGGGGCGATATTGTGTAAAATAATATTTTATAAAGGACAAATACCTATATAAATTTATCTGTATATAAATTTTATGGATTTTTGTTCAACAAAATATACATTATTTTAAACATAAAATTATATTGATTATCATAACAATAAATTATATTTTATATGACTGCATTTGTACAGAAAATATTCAAATCAGTTTATTAAATTTAATACATAATTATTTCTTATTAATCACTTTCACTAAAATGTAATATTATTTCCTAAAAGTTAAAACTATAACAACATTTATAAAATAATATTAAATAAAATAAATAAATAAATAAATAAATAAATATATAAATAAATAAATAATTAAATAATTAAATAAATAACAATATAACAATAAACTATTCTTTGTAAATAATAAATACACATATAATAAGAAGTAAATAATAAAATACATACATATTTTCTTAAAAATTAACTAATGTAATGAGATTTTATATTAAATATGTTTGTATCAATTAAATCTTTGGAAGTGTTATAAATATATAGTAAATAGATAAATAATAAATATATTTGTAATTATACAGAGATAGAAAGAGATATTAATTTAGTCAGTCTTTAAGTAATTTCTTCTTTTTTTTTTGGTTTTTTTTTCTAAATAAAAAAGGGTTATTTTATATACATTATTATAATTTTTTATAAATCGAACCATAATAATAATAATAATAATAATAATAATAATAATAAATAAAATTATTAAAAATAAAAATAATAAAATCAAAGTCATATATTAAAGCTTTCTTCTGTGTGAAATTGAACACTAATATAATAATTTAATTATACTTATAAATGTATAATTCTTAACATATTAACATATTTTTATATATATATACCTCACTCACTTATATACAAATTAATTCGGTTTATTTACCATTCGTATTAACTAATAATTAAATTATCTGTATCAGATAATTTGTAATTCTGATTTTTTTATTATTTTTTATCTGTATTACATATAACTTCATGTGTGTGTGGGTGTGTGTGCCATTATCAAATTATCATATATATTTATGTACTATACAAAATTTTTAATAAAATATATACAAATACACATTTACGATTTTAGGCAGACGTCCTCATATATAGTTCGATAATTATCACTACACAACAAACTAATTAATTTTTAAACAGTTTTTAATTATTAATTAAATGAGATAATGTCAAATTGTTTATTTAATATTATTTGTGTATTTATTTAATTAAAATTTCATATGCGATAATCTTTATTTAATTGGAAATAAAGTTTCATAAAAGTTAAATAATTTTATATATAATATACAATATATTCGTATCACAATAAATTTTATATAAATATACATATAGTACGTATTTAAATAATACTATATATGGAAAACAATCTAAACAAAAAAGGAAACTTTTATTATAATATTTAAAATATTATAATATATGGGCATATACGGTAATTCCATTATAAATCTATTATTGAAAGTTGTTGGTCTATACCGACAATGTTTTTTTTTTGCTATCATTTAGTAATTGAATATATTAGAAATGACATTCTAAAAATTAATTTAATGTTTTAAGTAAAAATTCCATCTACGGCTATTTTAAAAAGATTCAGATAGTGGTGATAAAATTTCGGAATTCGTAAAAACATCAAAATTTCACACAAATAATCGTGACGTTAATGTTTTTAACATCGCTCATTATACCTTTACAAATTGGCACGAGGAATTTTTTTTATTATTACTTATAAATCATATGAACACGTGTTAAAAAATTCACCAAAAACGATTGAATTTTAATGGAATTACCGTATATTATTATCAAATTATAATTATTAACAAGGAAAATTATAATAATAATAATAATAATAATAACAATATTCCTTTCACCCTTATTTTTCATTTTTCTCCTATATTCTATATATTCATATTTATTCCACATCCATCCATCTATTTATGATATTACATATTTAAATTTAATAATATATACAACGCATGTTATACAAAGCACATACGCATAAATATTTGCAGTTAATTTAACATACAAAATTTTAAATAGAAATTAAATTAATTACATGTATATAAAATTAAAATATGTTAAGTGAAATTAATTCCCTTTTGTTGGATTAAATTTTAAACCAAAAAAAGACACATTGTCTGTATATTTTATAATATATTTTTTATATATAAATTATGTTGCATATATTTATATATTGAATCAATAGGATGTTGTGTGTTGTTTCTTTTTATTTTCTTATATGGATATACAATATATAAATAAGGTAACTATTTAAAATACGTTTATACATAATGCATGGGATGGTAAGTCCTCGAAAAAATTTTTTATCTCCTTTTAGCTCGATACACATTTTACCACTGTAATTCCAATCTTTTATTCCCTTCGGAATAATATAGGATTCGTATGAATTCTACAAAATAGACGTTTGTTTCAGAATTTGATGGAAATCTCTTTCCTGCTAAATACTTTTTCATGTTCGGAATATATATATATATATATACTGTTAAACGTTTTATTAATATGAAGCCGAATATTGTTTTACATTTTTTTTTAAATCTCCTATGCATATTATACGTATGTACTTTCCAAAAATACATTTACCTAACGTTACCAGATAATTTTTGTATTTTTGGTCGTTTTGACCGACTTGAACCACCGTGACGACGTGTTTGCTTGATTCTGGTGTATATATGTATATATTGTGATGGATACATATTTCATCAACACTTATGAACCGACGCATAAATTCATTTGATATATGCTTAAAATTTTTCTTCAAAAGTTGTCACGCATTTCAAATATTTGAATACAATGCATAAATTTCGTTTTTTTTCCGATTATTAACAATACCAAAAGTAAATTCGCATTATGGCATTACATAACTGAATTGAACTGGAAGCGTTTAACGACAAAATCTTTACACAGAACCTATACATAATATCAAAAGATACACCGATAACTCACAAATAAATGTATTCTGTATTTATTCATTGTTAGACAGTAGGATGTAAAAAAAAAATACGTGCCTTTATTATATTTGCATTCGTGCGCTTATCGGATAAATAAAAAATGTATATGAAAATGAATATGTTCACTCATGTTATAAATTATGTAACTAAACATAAATAATTTTTTCGCTGCGTAATTTTATAATAATAATTTGAATTTCTGGTGAATTAAAAAAAAAAAAATTCATTTAAAATTCTGTTTGATGAGAATATTTTTTAAATTTTCCAATTAAAAAAAAATTCTTTTTTTCTCATAAATATTCGCACAATATCAATATTTTTCTTTATGCAGATTGTTTTTTAGTTTCATATTAGTTTTTAAATTAAAAACATTATCCTCTCACCGTATATATTTGCGTTTTGTTAGAATATGGTATAATTGAAAAAATTCTGTACTCAACATTCTGTATATGAATTTACTTTCACAAATGCATATTATATGTGTTTGTATATGAGAACACACGCATATATGGTAAATAATATATACACTTGACTAACGTTTCATAAAAAAAAGTTAACAAATGAAAAATAAAGTTTGTTTTTAGTAAATATATATATCCTTTTATGCATATCATTAATAATGCAGCGAAAACTAAGTGTAAACAGAAAATATTTATCAATATATTTCGCATAAAACATCAAGTTTTCATAAATAGTTTACATACGATACGATTATAACTTTATTTATTAGTTTAATTTACAATCTACACAACTTCTGTGAATATACTTAAGACGTGCCCGTATATTAGTACGATATTTTCTCTGTATTCATTTCACCCGCAAAACTTCAAAAATATATATATTTTACATAAAATTTTATAAATAATGAATAAATTGTAAATCTTTAGTATCTGTTATACGTTTGTTTCCAATCAATTTATAGAATATATATATATATATATATATAGTATAGTATCGTCTGTAGAGTAGACTGAAGGTATATTAATACATAAATAGATAATATTTAGATATATAAAACTGTAATTATTTCGTTGCCCTAAGACGATTAACCTAACAAAATTCAATGTGTTATTATTATTGTTCAAGGTATAATATATTAAGTACACAGTTTATTCTTTCCTAGAATACTCTGTTAATTTATCATGAGATGATCGTCGAGAAATATTCATATATATCATATACGTATAATGTATCATGTATATAAATTATATGCATTATTTATTTCTCTAATTTACCAATTCAATAATTAATTACTAAAATGTATAGAAAATAATTTCATACAACTGTTCATCTATATATTTTCAAATAATCATTATACAATTCAAAATACATAAAAATCATCAATACAAAATTGTATTAGATTGAATATATATTAAAAAAAAAAAACAGATAAACAAATAATAAATATCAAATCAAAATTAATTGATTCTTAGTTTTGTGAGAATCAGTGACGAAATAATGGTTAAAGATGGCATTCAATGCGAAGGTGGCGATTCCCCGTATATTGAGGTGAGGAAACTAATTTTTCGATTATTTTTCATAATAAAATTTATTTGTTTTTTTTATAAAATCGGAAATTACAATGTGAAATTTAATGAGAAGACCAAAAAATTGGAAAAGGTGTTCACATTTGCTTTTGAAGATGTATTCAATGAATTAGATTTGTTCGAGATGGCCATTGTATATTACATAGTACATAAATGAAATATACTTAAAACATTTACAATTCGCAGACGACATAGTACTCATTACGCTGGATATGGAAGAAATGGAAATAATGTTAACACTAAAAAAAAATTTGTCTAAAAATGAATTTTACAAAAACGAAGATTATGACAAATATTGAAATGGCCAGCACCATCGAGGTGGTCGACAATTATAAATTTCTGAATCATAGTTCAAAACTTGTAGTAGACTATCAAACGGGTGTAGTAAAGCGAAAACTTGGGATCGGTTTAGCTGCTGTTTGGAAACTAGATTATATATTCAAAAGCAATGTAAACAACACTTTGTGAAGATAGTTATGCGTGACAAGTGTATTTTACCGGTTTTAATTTATGGAGTGGCTAAAAAAACTCTAACACTAACTAAGATATCCGAAAACAAATAAAAGAGTAGTCCAATGTACAATGCATTGATTTATGTTATCGGGATAAGCATCAGAGATGAAAATCCGAAAGAATATGGATATGGAACCAAACACGAGTTGTTAATGTAATAGAACGAGTCACGTCACTTGAGTGAAATTTTGCAGGACAAGTGGCCAGAATGTTGGACAACATATGAACAAAAACGATTGTGTGGCCTACAAAGAGGAGACCGATGATAAAGATAAACACATAGCATAAAACGTTTTGAAGGGCATACATGGCAACGAATGGCAATGAAAAAAATTGAAGAATTTACCTCTCTATAAACATATCACTACATATGGTTCATTCAATCATATAAGAATAATTTAATAACTAAAGCATCTATATTAAACCAAAATTATAGATTAATTGATTGAATTGTTAAAAACTAACACACGACGGCGTAATTAACAAATTGTCAGAATAATGTTGTATGTATAGATGTCTTAAAAACGAATGAAACTGATCTGAACCGTTGACTTGGCGTATATCTGCGGAATCAATCCACACATAGAGTTCACTTGGCAGACGGAGGAAAGTGGTTACGGTAAACGCTACGTTCCTCCTATTAAAAATACTGCAATATCCAGTAAACGCCCGCTCAATCATACCATATATTTTTTTCTTTAATTTTTTTCAATTGTAATATTCGTGTTTATCAAAAAAATTTTATTATAAAAATAACGTGAGATGATTACATAAAAAAAAACTAAAAAAAATAATACAAATTTAAAATAGGAAAGCCAATATAAATAAAGTAATATAGATTTTAAGAAAATCTGACACGTAAATTTTAACAACAATCTACGATAGAAATACTTTTTTTTTATTTGCATATTCAAAATCTAATATAAGTATTATATAAGAAATTGCCATTGATTATGAGGTTATATATATAAACGTTTTTTTAAACGTATTTTTTGACAACATTTTTTTATTATTATATTGTAATATATTGATTATTTTATTGAAAATTGAATTTAAAAAAAAAATTAAGAATAAACACTAATATCCGAAATATTGTCGGCAATATATATATGTTTTTAAAATACATATACTCGTCGTAATGTATTATTACATTATAATAAATAAATAAAGAAATGTGTTTATCCCATTATTAACCAAAAGAAAAAGATGAAAATTCTATTTTATTTTTATTATTATTTGAAAATATAATACAGACAGGAAATTTTTTCGGTACATTCTTTACATTCAAGTTAACAAAATTCATATTCATTTTCGGTTATTATATAATAAATATATATATGCGTCGGTAAACACATACCAAAAACAGGAAATAAGTAGAAATACATATTTTTTTTCGTTTTCTCTTTTCCATTTGTGGAAAAATAAAAATTTAGGTTCTATTCATCCTCTTGTGACATTTATTGTTATAGAGATTTTTTTTTTTTTATATTATTTTTATTTAATTTCTATTTTATTTTCTATTGGCGATTCAACCATACACGCACAATAATATATATTTCATATTTATTATTTTAGTAGACATAAAAATATTATTTATATTTTATTATTTGTGGAGAGGTGTATAAAGAAAAAGGTGAAGTAAAAAGCTCATAATAAAATATATTTCTGTATGAGGATGTAAAAATAAAATACCTCTTTTTAAATCATTATTCATCGTCGACCGTTTTTTTTTTTTTCAGATTATTTTGTGATGTTGCTGTTTGTTTTTTTTTCACATATGTATAATAATAATAAAAATAATAATAGATATAAAAAATATACTAAAGTAAAAGAAACATCATGTCAACAACATATAAAAATAAAATTGTTGCATATATTAATATAATGTAAAATTAAATTATACTTGATGTAATGTGTTTGTTGCAAAATAATTTAAAAGATAACACAAATTTTAATTTAATTAAAATAATTTTTCATTTATCAAATTTAAAACATTTTTCCCTGTTGTTATATGTTATGTGAAGAATTTATATAAGGTGAAACGGTATTGTGGTAAAATTCTTTTAGAACATTTATTAAAAATATGTTAATGTATATTTTTGAATAAAAATAAAACGTATATGTAATTTTGTTTTCATAGAACGAAATAACTTAATTCAGTATCCATTTTGGTCGATATGATTTTGCCATCCTTTTGGAAACTTTGTGAATCCTTGCTCTTAGAAAATCTGATGCTTATTATCAAGAAACTATATACTAATTGTATATAAGTACGTTTAAACATTACCAGCATGATTATTGAAAATCTTATAGTATTCAAATAGTTTTGATAAGAACGAAATAAAGACATTACATCTCAAACATGTTTATGCAAGAAATGAGTGACCAATGATGTATATGACCTGGTGGAACACAATACATTTTCGAATTGTTAGTTTTGAACGCTTTTCTTGAATAGTATTATTCAGGTTGATTAGTTGTTAAATGTACATGGACATGTATCGCTATATTGATCAAATTCTACAAAATTGATATGTGAGATTTGGATATTGTTTGTGTTTGTTCATTTTGCTTACTCCATACGATCTTTTTCGATTTACATGTGTATATGTACAATTAATTTTTTATCGCCATGTTATAAATTGTTTCGATTATAAATCATTTTTGTTACGTTTCATAAGCAAATTGCATATGATACTACTTACATGAGTTAAGTGAATTTCTTTGAGTTCATGAGGAATCTCATAAATTAATTTTTTTTACGTTTTACCCAGTTTTGTTAAACGGTTGTCATTATACAATACATTCAGCCTTTCTGAAATCTCACGTATTGTGCTACGACCTATATGCGATTATTGATTTGATTTAAAACTCATAAATTTTAACTGGACTACCTGAACCTTTCTCATCTCTGAGTGAAAAATCATCCGCATGAAATTTATCAAAGCAATTTTAACATTGAGATTTTTTTAAGGCTTCATCAACAAATACAGCACATAACTTAGTGTGAGCAAAATATTTCTGAAATGTTTGACATTCCGAAAATGTAAAAATACAATTAAAACTTTCTATCATAGTAAAATTGTGAAATCACAATTCGTTTCCATAACTGAATAGCACAAATATTTGATAAATTTTAGAATTTAATAATTGAGAAACCACATCATTCTCATAATTATCCTATATTCATAAATAGTTAACATAGAAAGTTGGCAATATATATAGTTTATTAGTTGTTTTCTTAAATCCAAAATAAATTCTTCTGTATGGACAGGATCCACTCATCTAAGTGCAAACATAACCACTCGGAAATAAATTAGATAAATTCATAATTTTAAAGCATCAATATATGCAAGATATTGTGCAATAATGTAGTATAAATATATTGCAATGACGACATATTATTATAATACAATATTATCTCTAATCAACGGTTTAAAAAAGGTATATTGATGTGTTAACGATATAGAATATCATTTCCAGCATGAACGTATAATCTTTTATATGGTAGTTATATATCGATTTCTATGATTCATGTTAGAACATCATGATGTATTAAATTCTGTTGTACATGTTGTTGTCATTAAAATTTATAAACTTAATGATTTAACTTTCGTAATTACTTGGAAAATAACTCTTATACTTATACAGTAAAAACAGTATCAATACTTTAATAGATAATTGTAAAATGTTTGTAAAACTATATATAAAATATGGCAGTAATAATAATTTATCGAACTATATATATTGAATGCATATTTTATGTAAACTAAAATGTATATACAAATTAATAATTTTATGGTATTCATTTTCCGTACGATCTATCTATATATTTATAGAATATTTTAAAATTTATATTTATTATTCTTGGGTTATATTATCTACAATATTATAATACGTTTATTAATAAATTATATATGCATTTACATATACAATTCACTCATATATTTATTTATATGGTATACGAAGGGAGCACTACAATAATATATATGTGTGTGTGGGTTTAGTTTGTGTATTTATTTAGTTTAGTTTATATATTATATATTATATATTATATACGATTAGTCCATTTAAAATCACCAACGATTATCTTTAATAAATTATATTCCATCGCTATATGAATACAATATAATGGAAACATATAATGCAAAATATTAAATGATTTTATATGGAAAGATCGTAAAAATATGTGTTTTTATTTATTGTGAAATTTATTATTAATAATAATAAAAAATTATATTAATTAAAATATGTACTTATATTGTTAGTTATATATATTCATTTGTCCTAGGTATTTGTTTTGTGTATACATATACGAGTATTATATATATATATATATATTTCCATAATAAATAATTTATGTGCAAGATGATAATATATAGCCTTATGTTCTCATATTCTTAAATGGTCATATTGCAGATACTTGTTCCAATTCAGCTGATGATCTACCCGAATTTAATACAACATTTTTTGCAGCATAATCTGTTACATATCTATCACTATTTCTTTGATTCACATTTACTATATCGGTTGAACAACAACACCACGAATTTCTTGTTGTTAAAATTCTTTTAAATGCTTCACGAAATTCCGTATTAAATATCGAATATATAATTGGATTAAATGCTGAATTTGAATAACCCAACCATGATAGAATTTTAAAAGTTTGTCCACCTATACACGTTTTACAAAATGCTGCTACAATATTTACACAAAAAAATGGCACCCAACATATTAAAAAAACACCCATTATAACACCAACTGTTATAGCCGCTTTGTGATCCGATACATGATATGGTGATGAATGATGCAAATGTCTTACTTTAAATTTTTTTTGCATTTTTGGACGTCGTATACTTCTATAACGATTTTGTTGATTCTCTGTTATTTCACCGGGACATGTAACGGCTCTAATTGATCGAACATGTTTTTGTGCATAACAGTATAATCTGTAAGTAAATAAATTAATAATAGAATTAAATTACTAATTTTTTATATACATATTTTTTTCAATTATAAGAAAATACTAATACTATATATTAAATAATTAATTCCAGTTAAAATTAAAAAAATGAAAATAAAAAAAATTCTTGATCTTGACGTTTAACATTTATGTGTTACATTCATTTCTCTTTTTCATACATAACATGATGAATTGAAATCAATTATAAACTTTTTTTCTTCATGTTCCTTAAATATTTATAATAATAAGGTAAAAAGTACATTAAATATATACATATTTCTACGTAGAAAAGCGATATAAAAAAGAAAATAAAAAAATGTTTTTCTTTTCCCAAAATTATCTCATTTTTCATTTTGTTGGTTTTTACTATACATTTTACATATATAAATATATACAATATACAAATACATACGTGAGCGGTTTGATAAGGTAGTTAAATTTAAATTAAGCATTTAAGCTTTTTTTGCACAGAAATCAATTTATTTTTCAACATTATCTCCTTTTTAGCTCTTTTACTATCTTTTAATGCCTTCGGAATAAAAAGCGATTTATTGAGGTCTGCATGTAATTATGGATCATGGCAATTGCTGATTTGTGAGCCAATACATTATCGTGATGAAAATTATTTCTTTCCTCAAACGGTCTTGTATAATTATACGAATAATATATGCACTGGTTATTGTGTTTTACATTTTGTCGATGAATAAAATACACGACGCGCATCTTAAAAAAAACATTTGCCTTAACCTTACTTGGTGGAATTGTTTTTATATTCTTTGGCATGCTCCCACCAGTTTCTATCAACTGCTTCAACTGTTATGTACTTATATGAATTTTACCAACAGTATAATGAATCGAATAAAATTTTTTTTGTAATTACGTGTAAACAGATAATGAAGAGAAATGGTCAAATGAATACCAATTGGATCGATAGGAAAGCATATTACTAATAACTTTTTCTCAAGTCAATGTTCGTATAAGATACACTATAAGCACCTAAATTATTTTTAGATGTTTTCACATGTTAGCCACTTCATGCACCGTCAATCTGACATCGTTAAACTCGATTACATGGATTTTGTCTATCATTTTTTCAGTTGTAAATAAACCACTTATAAATAAATCATTTTAATTGAATGTTTAATCAACACTCGAATTTCACTTTATTTTCCATTTTAACAAACCGAAACCGAAGTGGTTCGCTTGCAATGACTGCCACAACAAAACTAATAATTGAGATATTTGTTTGAAATTTTGTGTGCAATCTTTTAAAGAATATACCACATGAAAAATATTATATAGTATTATTTGGTTTTTGGACAGAGTCATCTCATATATTTTAACCTTTCTTATCAAACCCGTCCATCTATTTTATATTTATCTATAGCATCAAATGTTTAGTACTACATTATAGGCAAACCTAAAGTATCTCATGCAACTCACTATATAACATAAGTATATACTATATATATATATATTGTATGTGTGTTAAAAATACGAATTATAACTTTTTTTAAGGTACCTCTCTCTGATATAAATCTGATAGAAGGTTGTAATTTAAAGGAAAAATGATGTTTTCCGTAATTTCAATTAAGTGTATAAATTTATGTGCGGATAGTAGTATATCTATTATGTACATCTTTATCTTTATATATAGTATTTATGTAATATATATATATAATATATTCAATATATATAACATATAATAATGTTTTGAAATATATATATATATATATAGTGTACACAAGGTGCGGTGAGTAGGTATATAATTTAATGAAATGAAAAATTTTTACATTTTATATAATAATGTATACATTGGTGATGCTGCGGTAAGATGTAATGTTATATATATATATATATAGTATTATATAATATATAAAGCTTCATTTTAAATAATATATTAAAATTACATTTAGATTTTCTTTTAAAATATGCTTTTTATGTATAATATGTAAGTAAATGTATATAAATTAGGTATGTGTGTGTGTGTGTACAGGTATATACTATATAATTACTGCATCTATATAAACATATATATAATAATTATGGTACGTTAATTACTTGTAAATTCGATTATCTATATAATATTGTATATACAATTATTATATAAAAATATGGTGTTAATATAAATGAATCGAATGAATTTTCAGATATCATAATAATGATATATAAATGTTTCAAAGAAAATGTCAATTACATTATTTTTAAGTTAATTTATGATACTATTAATTAAGAAGATTATTTTCAATTAGGCGAATTGACTTATTTATATAATATTTATATATATATATATATATATATATGGTACGTATTATAAGTATTCCTTAAAATGTTATCCTTAAATATTTTCAATTTTTATAGACTTGTTTTAGGTGTATATTAATGAGTGGGGCTCATATAAATACAGTAAAGTTGATGTACGATTTAATATTATATAAAATTCTATATATATGCATGTCGCTTGTAATAGAACATTTGATATATAATTTATTTATCAAACTACTAAGGAGTTTCTTGGTTAGATGAATCAATAATGCGGTACATTCGGTTCCAGCTACAGTGAGATATAAGAATTTATATTCTCTTCCAATTTATTTTCTTCTAATAATAATAATATAAAATTATCACCAAAAACAAATGCTATACACAATTGAATAAATATTTGACTATATATAAGTAATTTTTGTAGTTTGTTAGTTTTCCTAAGTTATTTGCAATTTCATGTTATAATGTGTGCCATTGTGGTGACGCCTTAAAACAAAACACTATTTTAAATTTTATAAACATAAATATGAATTTTATAGATAATTATAATATTTTAATTTTTATCTAGATAATTTATATTATCTATACCATATACCATATATATATATAGTGTATAAGTTCCATCATTATTATACAATACAACATTCATCTAATCTTTCTTAATAACGGAATAATAAAGAAAAAATAAAATTGGATTATTTACTTATGTAATATATAAAAATTTGCAAACAACTTTTTTTTCTCATTTATATACTACAACTGTATTTATTCAAATAAAATCTTTTAGTAAATCTTCATCAGACTGTGGCAAAAGTCTTTTTAAATCTTTCATAATTTTTATACATAAATATTATTATAATCTGTTTTATATTTAAATTTAATTCAAATGAAAGATTTAAGATACAATAAAATCTTGCTTTTTTTTTCCCCAAAATATATAAGAAAAGCTATATATTGTAATTTTTGTTTTCACTTTGGCATAATTTATTGAGAAATCGTCGCACAAGGACCTACATGATTCTGACTTTTGGTGTTATTAGGTTTTAATTTTTATCTATAAAATGTGTCATTTAATTTTGTTAAAAATTATATGGTTATCATTAAAATTTACTCTTTCAAAATGTATTAACAATTCTAATAATTTATAATAAAAGTTTTTATACTTAATTTTCCTTTCATTATGAACTATATTACGTATTGCGTATGCCTATGATACATAATTAAGTACTGATTCATGAATAATTGAATAAGAAACCAAATAATTATTTCGTGCTTCCATAACATGGATAAATAGCCTATATGATATTTAAATCAAATTTTGTGTTTTTATACTATATTGTAAAACGGCATTGCAGGTTAAAAAGTTTTTATTTTATAAGACATTTTTGGCTGAACGAATACACTAAAACTATGAAATTTGATGACATAAAATACTATAGACTTTATTTACAATTAAAAAATCAATAAATAAATCAATAAATTGCGGTTTTGCAATTACCATACATACACATTCTAACATTCCATATATTCTAAAACTAAATATATATATACAAATTTGAATTAAACCATATATTCATTTTATTGAACACAAACCATAATAATTTATTATTTTCTATTCAATTATTATCTGATTTATATTGGAATATTCATTACACGTTTGTGAATTTATATTGTAGATTTTTATAAATATTTACTAACAATAATATAATATGTATGTTACAAAAGTTATAGCAAATCTATTTACACATACATATAAAAATGTAAGATGAATATATGAAACTTTATATAAACACTGATTATTTTAACATGTGGTAATTGATATAATAACAATAATTATGTTTATTATTAGCTCTATATATATATATTTATAAACACATTATAAAATATCATATTATTATATAATTATAAACCATAATATGTTTGTAGCTATAAATATAAATAAATAATTGGAATAAGTGGTAAGTTTGTATACAAACTTATGACAGAATGAATATAAAATCTCATAATATCGTACCATTTTATAAGACATTGCATAACTTAACATATTATTTCGCAAAACCAATGCCTTAAGCGAATCTATATATCCGGTCTTTGAAAATCCATTTGCAAAATATATAATTAATCCATTTCAAACGTTTCATAAATTATATAATTTCAAAATTATGCCGTAAACTTTTTCTTTACTATACGGTGACGTAATTTAAGATTGTACAATAATATTTATTCAATACAGTATACCCAGTTGATGATGGAAATTTTCAACCACTTTCGCATATGAAATAATTTCGGATAAATGCTAACGATATTTCAAACATATACAATAGATCATCCACTTTACATGCATAAAGTTTATATTTAACTTAATATTCTTAATCTTATTAAAGTAGATAAAAATAAAGGTTTTGAATAATTTCATCAAGCCTAAATATATACATATATATATATTTTGTTGAATATTTAATATAATCGAATACTGAACCCATATATTCGTCGTTTCTTATACCATATATTGTATTGTATAACAATCGAACATCATGCATGGAAATTTTTATATTTTCTACATGTGTGAAAATCCAATATCATCAATATATTGGAAGATATAACTATGCGTTTTTATTTCCAAAAATAATACTTATATATACAATTTATTTATGAATGTGCTTTTTCTGGAGTATCTATAATATCGAAAATATGTATACGTGTAGAGAAAAAAGTTTTTATATGATGGTAGCAGACTAAAAGCATATGGTAAAAATTGCTAACACCATATAAAAACGATATAGCTTTTATTTTTATTCAAATTTAATAAAGTAAGCTATTTACAATAAATAAATAAAAAAAACTTAGTATATACTCGGTATAGGTTTTGTGCCTATTTAAGTGATATACTCGTTTATTTTATTTTTTTTTTATTATTCCTATTTATCTTTTATTAATTCAGAAAAAAAGAAAGCATACTTTTTTCTATACTACCTATAATAATCTCAATTATATTATAAATTATCGCATTCATATGTTGTTGTTCATATGAATGTACATAATAGCACCTTACTATTTTACCTTTAGCTGTATCAATTTGACGGATGATGAAATTGAATAAAAAAATTAATTACTAATCATATCATACAATAATAATTACAAGTATGGTAACAAAAAATTATATTTTGTAAAGGTAAAAACTAATTTATATGTAAGTGATAAATGATTATTGTATATGATATTAATTATATTACTTATTACATCATATATTAATTTTATATTTGAATAATTACTAAGGACATATTTAGATATTTATTATAATTAATATCGTATATAATATCCAAGTGTGACGATGATAAACATTTTTTCATAATATGTATTTGTATTTATGAGATGACATTTAAAAAAATTCCTTTGTATATACCTCTTTATATGTAATTTTTTTAATTTGATGTGAATGCAATAATAAAGGTTACATGGATACGGGTATACGTAGACAATGATGCTTATATGTATTTTATTATATCATTAGTATTCTACATTTTTATTTAATATAGATTGTTGGTTTTAATTATAATACACATATAGCAATAGTATACAATTATATAGATTTTTGAATTATTAAATCGAGAATAACTAAATTAACAATAATAAAATTATTATTACAATGTGTATAACTTTATATCAGTTAGTATGTATTTAAAAAAAAGAGTATAGATATATTTTTCAATATTAATATACGATTTATATTTAATATATGTAGAAGAATATATGAATTACCTGCAATAAATTCCAATCATAACTATACAAGGAACATAAAAACTAATACAACTTGAAACTACAGCATATGTTGGTGTTAAATCAAGTGCACATGTTGAATATTTTTTTCCATTATCTTCATAAATTAATGGTTGATCTGGTCGATGTAAACCAAATGATATAGGAACAAAAGAAACGAGTGCTGCTAATAACCAAATAGTTGCTATTGTAACTACAGCTACGCGACGTGTTACCCATCGACCATATCTGAAAAATAAAGAAAAACATTTTATATTTTTAAATTTCTATAATTTCTTACACAATATAAATCATTATTGATTAATTGACAAATAAAAATAAATGTTTAATAAATATACTTGTAGCACTTCAACAACGCTTAGAAATTAGGGAATTTTTTTTTAATTAAAAATCAATAGTCAATACTCCAAACTTATAAATAAAAAAAAAAAGTGGTGAACAATTGGTTCGATTGAATAAGCAAAATAAAAATTATGAATATTAAACAGTTTAGGTTGCTGTACATATAAATTTAAAGCACGTTTCAAAAAAAAGCACCCAATATATAAAAATAACATTACATTAATATGAATTATTTTTAAGATTGTTGTAAATACATCTATAATATAATAGTCTTTGCCTCATCAATTACTAAATGTACATACATTCTAAAAAAAAATTTTATAAATAATTCATGTAATATATTAAAATTATAATAATAAAAACATTCATTTCTATTTTAAAACATAAAAAATAAATGACTGAAAACCAACATTTTTAAATTGATATTTTTACATAAAACATGCAGAGGGCTGGCGTTTGTATAGTTGCAAACGCGGCAACGTTCTCAAAAATGAGTACACAGGAATGTAAACTAGCAAGAAAATTTCCATGAAAAAGAATTGGTATGTCTTTAAAAATCTTAACAACCCTTACAAGTAGATATTGCATTGACAATTGATATCAGGAACGCATTTCCTATAATATAGCGTATAGTACACAAAAATGTATATAGTACCGGTCCTGAACTCCTACACGCACACACATAAATACGAATAGGGATGAGGAGATAATTTTAAAAATGAAGAGAAAACAATTTTTGTTACTTAACATAACTTTATGTCGCATAAATATATAAATGAAATTATCTTATTTGAAATTTTATTCAAATGAAAATCGTCATTTATACTTTTCTTATACATAATACTATATTAAAATCTTAGTATACACATAGATATATTAAAATATAAATATAGGAAATATCTTTTAAAAGCTTTGTTATTTGATTACAATGTAAAAATAATTTTTCTTAATACAAAAAAAAAATAAATAGATCTATATAGATTCACATTTAGAATTTGAAGAATGGATTAATATTATTATATTATTTAATATTTATATATATATATACAAGTGTAATTTAAAAGGAAATGTGAACAATTATATTTAAAAGGACAAAAGGAGATAAAAAAAAAATAGGAAATAATATGACAATACAGAAGAAAGATATTTACTATAAAAAAAAACTGAAAATAAAGGTATTTGGTTTCATCAAAGTGGTGACCTATATTTATATCTACATATTATAATACATATCCATAGAATTTTCCTGTTGTATATATATTTCTGGTATTTGCTATTGTATGGACACAATAAATTAAAAACTTATTAAATTGGATAATTTTTTTTGTTAATGATTTTTAATTTTTATAATAGAAAATTTTAATTTGTCATTAAAATTAATTACTTTCTGACAAAAGCATATATTATATTTTGTTTAACATTTTTAATTTTGTCAAGAAAATTTTACTGGAATTTAAAAAAAAAAAGGAAAAAATAAATTATATCAACATTTTCAAATGAATGTTTTCCATTTTTCTGCAATTGAAAAATTTCTATACAAATCTTTTAATATTATTTTATTATCTTGCATATATTTATAAGAATTTCATTTTAGAATTTTTAAAGCCATTATAAATAAAATTGAAGCCATATAGTGTTATTATTTAATAGTACATTATTATTCTACAAAAATATAATTATACTTTAATCTTCAATTAGATATATAGTGTAGATGCGGTTGCTCTTTCACACATTTATCGTTTTCGGACATATCTTAGTAAGATTGGTAAACTTTTAAAATCGGTAAGATCCATCTGAAAGGTGTGTTCTTCGGCTACATTCTGTAGAATAAGACTTTCCGAATTAAAAGATGCAGCAGGTACGAACTACGGCAGGACAGAAGGTTTGCATATACAAATTCAAACATTATTTTATTTTTCGATCAAATTCATCGTAATTGATCCAAAAATAATAACAATTTTGAATTTTACAAAAAACGTTATAATACAAAACATTTACTTATTAAATTTTCATGAGTTATATTTGCAATTTAGGATGTTCAAATTAACTTGAATTTCTTAAACATGACGTAAAATTGACAAAAATAATAAAGAAAATCAATAAATTAAATTAATGTAATTAATTTATGTTAGAATATAATTATTTAGAAAAATTGACTTATTGTTAACCGAACTTTTGAACATAAATTTGAAGAAATGGAATGGTCTGCTTTTTTGTTTGTTAAATTTTAGTAGTTATTGAAGGAAAAATTTTATGTATAAATAAAAAAAGGCACCAACTTATTATGCATATGCTCTCCAAATACAAATTCTCGAATATGGTTTGACATATTGAATCCTATATCCTACATGTTCTTAAATATACCAAAAAATAATTACGAAAATACTTCTCTGTCTTCAGATTTTGTTCAATTAATGCTGCAAATACTGAATTCTACCGCCTGCTGATTACATACATACATTTTTCTAATATTCAAATTATTATATAAAAAAAACTTTCCTCAATGTTTCCATCTTTTGAATCCATTTGCTTGCGGTTGCAGATCTTTTTAAAATTTCAACCATATTTCAAATACTAAAATATGACAGATTTCTAACGCTTGAGAAATTTATAACACAAAAATTAATAATCAAATTTTACAATTTTCAATTAATTTAATGTAAATTTTTTAAAGACCAGAATATCCTTTGGTACTTTTCCGAGAGAGAACTTGATGTTCGCATCGAATACCGAGTATATTATTTTGTTATATTTATATGAACAATACATATTTATTTAAAAATATAATAAAATTAAAGCTTTTTAAAAATTAAATGAACAACCAAATTTGAGAGGGTCACAAAATGATTGCTGTTGCACATATATGGTAGAGTTCGAGAAACATTTCTTTCATATAGGTAATATATTATTTAAATGTGTGTTTTTGTACACATGTTATCAACAAATTTTTGACTTCCTTTTTTATATTAATTATTTATTAATATTTATGTACAATATTTTTTAAATAAAGAAAAATGCTCACACGGGAAATGTATATTTCGTATTATAACTCTCCGATTTCTTATTTTTGTTTTATAATAAAAAATAAATGTAAAATACATCTTTTATTATTAATAATTTAAATAGCTTCCATATAATGGATGTATTTTTTTATAATTATAATTTAAATAATATTATAAAAAAATATTTTTACATTACATTATTATATTTTTAATAAGATTACATTCGCATTCTCGTATTTGATACAATTTAATATATGGTAATATAAGTTATTTTTATGTATATATTACTTAAAATTAAAGACAAAAGTATATAATTTAAATCAAATATTTAGTACACGCCATTACATGTTTAAATACAATATCAATATGCATACATAATTACATATATATTATAGTAAGTGTCTATATATGTTTAGTATTATATATTTTGTGGCAATTTATCTATTTCTCATTAAAAGTTTCTTATGTTATTTTCTCTACAATCACTACGAGGCTTTGAGACTGTTATTAAAAATAGTATTTATAGTGTAATTTCATTTAATAATCCATATAAGTTAATATATGTATAAATAATATATGCATGAATATATTGTAAATATTTTAATATGTACATATTTATATTTGTATTACATTATGTTCTAAATATACTTATATATATAATGTATATTGTTCTACTATGAATTTATAGCATTAGTTGAATGAATACATTTTTTAACATATACTGTATATGTATACTATTAGATACTTGTGCATTTACATGAAGCATATACATTTCTGAATATATGGTTTATATTTCTATGTAGTTCACGCATATTATATATATATAGGATGATATACCATATATATATAATTTATATACCAAAGAATATAATATACACATTGTATTATAAATTGAGTTTATAATACTTTACTTACAATATCGAATAGAAAAACCTTTTTTTTTTACCATATCTTCTTCTTCAACAACAATTTATATTTGTTGAACTTTTCTTTTATACCTACTGACATATATATATATATATACTATTTTATACACACACATAAATGATATTACTTCTAATATATTATGTACATATATTATGTATACCATTTTATGTATACTATACATAAATATGCCATATACAATATATATAATAACTACTTAGATACACCATGTCAATAATAAAATTTTTCATTCCTTACAATTTTGTTAAAAATATATATATATATTATTTTGACCCTTTAAAATGTATATGGATTGTGACTATATATGTGAAATATGTAGTAAAAGTGACATTTCATATAGTATTGAATTTTATTTATATGCCAGTAGCCCTATACTCACCTTATACATGTGTGATATCTATATATGAAGAATGTATTATATAATACAAGTATATAATCGCGGATATTCAGGAGTTAAAATATATATTTATATGGCCTACGTGCAAATATTGAATATGAATATTTAAGCCGTGAAATAGTAAAAAATTGGATATAGTATATGTCTGCATATTATATGTATATCGTATTAATAATTAAAAAGTATACCATATATACGATATGTTGTTAATAGTAGATATATTGTAAGTTTCAGGTGTTTTATTTATTTTTACAAAATATAAATTTGATTGTAAAATTTTTCATCGCTGTTTTCTTATTTATCTTTATTAATTTTCTAATAGTTTATGAATTCCTTTCAAACTAAATGGTTGATTGATTATTTGACACGATCGCACTCCAATTAATTTAAATTTAAATGTTATTTGTTATTCTGTTTTGTATACATTGCACTAAACTATGTATCACAACAATTATGATTGTGCTAGGTGTATTTATTTAGGTACATCTCTATATCTATATAATACTCGTATAGTTGAAAAAATATTTTATGAATTTTACGAAGTTAAACGTCATTATTTCTATGTACCCTACATTGTACATAGATGACGAGATATAAGACATAATAATATATAACATAATAAAATTGATTGATAATATTGTATGATATATGTGCATATTATGTGCAAGATAAATACTTTATCAAATCAATTTTGATAGAGGAAGGCCAAAAATTATAATTTCTATATATTCTGTATTTTATTTTACGAATATAAAAATGATTATTTTAAAAATTTAAAGAATTGTATATAAAATTCAATATTCGCATATACCATATATATGACCTATTTTTATCTCTGATGTATACGTATCCGTATATATATATATATTTATCGGATGTATAAATGTAATGTATCATACATCCGATAAAGTATTGTACACACTAATATTATATGACTTTGGAAACATTTAAAGTAATAATATTTTTTTATATGTATGATATTTTTTTATTCTGATGTTAAAAATATATATACATTTGTTTACATATACAATAAACATAAGTAATTTCATGTTCATATGACAAATAACACTATAGGTTTCAATTTAAATTTATTCTTTAAAATACAAAATGTCATATTTATATAGCTTTTACATAAAGTTTAATTTTGCTAAATTCCATTTTATATTTAATTTTTTTTTATGTTTGTTATTTGTTTATAGAATAATAACTTAAAAATTTCGATTTTATTCTTACATAGTAAATAAAACATATGAAGAAAATATTAAGAATTCGGTAAGATTCTGTTCCAAATAACATAGGGCAGCGTTTCGACATTAAAATTTTCAAGAGTTGCATAACACTTTCGTATGTAATTACAAATTTAATTTTTAAAAGATTACCCGCACTAATATATTTTCAAAAACTTACACATCACCACATTTGACATGATTAATAAAATTCTTTAATATCGTATTAAAGTAGTAATCCAAGTGGAGCATGTGACATATGCCAGAAGAAATTAATATACAGTCAATAGTCTGCACGGCAGTATAAAAAAATTCACCAATTATGGCCTTCAAACAACGAAACATATAGTTACCGATTTAATTCGTGTTATCGTAATTTCGGCAGATATATATTTGGACAATTCGCAAGGGGTGAATGTCTGTCAGTTCGGAAAACAATGCTGCCCCTTTTTTTGCTATATAACATACCCTTTAAAATTCTGATAGTTATTTATTAACGTTATTTTTATTATAATAATTATATATCGAAATTATTAAATAAAATTTATAAAGTAATTGATAAAAATAACAATGTAATTATTTCTTTTTTACGTAAAAGTATTTTTTCTTTCTATTTAAATTTTACCTTATTGTATTCTATATTTTTTTTATTTTTCATTTGTAGTGCCTCACCACTTCATTTTGTATCGTATATGTATATGCAAATGCGTTGAACCATGAACTTTACTTAATATTACGCACATATATATTGTATATTTATAAATATGGTATACAAACAATGAAATTATTATTATTAAATAACAAGAAAAAATATAGGAATAAAGTAGGAAATAAATTAAATAAATAAATATTATAGAGTACAACTTATCATCACCTCATTATCATTTATATTTATATAAAATTTCTATTCGTCTTTTATATAATGATCTCATTTTCCATCGATTACATAAGCATTCCTCGCTTATTATTCCTTTTTTTTTCCATTTATATAACTATATTAAAATATACACATAAATACACTTTTAATATATATAATAAGGAAATAAGAAATGATTGAGTGAAAAATAATTACAATTATTTTTGAATTTCGTATATTAGTAATGTAAATATTATACACCTACATAGATTCTATGGGTTTTTTCTGTCTGTGTCAAAATTATGAAACACTCAATTCCAGACTTGTACACTTTCTAGATTATACCAAATAGTACCTATACCTACATAGGTAATATATATAATAATACATAGGTGTATCTGTATATATATAATAATTCATTATATTTTATTATAAATCGTGGTAGCTCATCAATTATATAAGTAATGAACAATTTTGTAGAATAACAAAGAAATTTTGAATAACAACACATTTTCTTGGGTAAAGTTGATTAAATTAATTTTAATCAACGCTACAAATTACAATAGTTAAAATTTACTGTTGATTATTCCTTTTATTAAATCGGATCGTATTGACATAATTATAAATTGATGAATGTGTTTCTGTTTGTTATATAAATCCGTTGAATAAATACAATTTAATTTATTTATTTAGAAATATTATAATAATCAACACATACAACATATACTGACTGAACGTTAAATTTACGCTCAATTTGGAATGTTGAAAATTTAATAACTTTGCACTAATTCTGTAAACAAAAATGGAAACAATGGTTGATAAATGAAAAAAATATACATAGACATACTTAAGAAAATCATAATACAATTTAATTAAACTAAATTAAACTGTAGTGTTTAATTTCTCTCTGATAACTATATATTTATATAAAAAAATAAATAGCTTACAGTCACAACATTGATTAAGTTTATTTGCAACCATTTAAAAAAATAACAACAAAATCTCATTATAAATTCTTTCATATTCATTGCGCTTATCTACTACAATAACTTTATACAGCGTGTGCTATATAAGCAATCAACATTTAATTATATAGAAATACTTTTACAATTTCTTAAAACTAATGTATTAATTAATTTACATTGGAAATGTTTGTGATATATATTTTTAAGAAATTGTATCATATATTGGGTGTGAAGGGTAAATTCTATTTAGTAATTTTTTTATTCTTTATCTTTAAAGATATTTTATTTTACAAAATATGTATGTGAAAGAGTTAATTTTAATCTAAATTTATATATAGGGTTGATAACTAAGTGATGATTGCTTATTTATTTTAAGAAAACATTATATAATGTTCATTTTTTTCGATGACCATTTGCCTTGACAACTTCATGATTCCTTGCTCATATATAGAATTACGTTGTTCAGTATAGTAAGTTGATAAACATATACATGCTTTGTTTATTAGGTTTATGTGGTAAACTATCAAAATCGACAATGCTTTTATAATTCCACAAAACTAACCTTCGTTTGATAAACATCAGGTATTGCTATTGTTTACGGTGGTTTATCTTTTTTGCTCCACTATCTTTTTATATACAATCCATTTCTTATCACCGCATTTATCAATCGTTTCAAAAAGCTTTGATTTAACGGAATTTTATTTAATTTATAAATCCATAAATTGAGTTTTATTTTGTTCATTGCCCAGATGTTGTAACCGCTTTTCAATGCATATGAGCTTCTCTAAAATCTCACGTGTTGTGATGTAACGATTCGCATTAATTATTATTAGATAACTGAAAGTTTTTTACCAAAACAACTATTAGCCAATCAATTTTGTCACTGACTTTTTTTTAAGGCTACGTCACCAAGCACAGGAAAATTTGGTATGAGTTTGCGAAAAAATTCTTTGCAGAAATTTAGAAGCAAAATATAACAAAAATGGTTTGTTTATGGATTTTCCATTTTTCAACCGATAAAAAATTAACACAATGATCAATATAATTTTTTTTACTGAATGACAATATCGATTTGACATTCCAAATATATAGGTATGTTTACTTATAAAATTGAACTGAAGCTATTTATCAATAAAATGTGCAATCACTTATAATTAACTGGACACCCAATATATTGTAGTATATTTAATTTATGATATTTAGTTAACTATAGTTTTTGGGAATAACATTCAAAATACCAAATTTTTAGGAAATCAATTGGAAAATTGAATATATTTTCTGAAAGTGTGAAGCACTTTTAAAAAATTTCTTTTGTTATGAAAGTGTGGAAATTGATTGAGTTTTATAATTCTTTCAATAAAAAGCGATTTGCCTGACAATATAGTGTAAGTTTATAATGTCTGCCCTAATAACATTATACATTTTACAGTATGGAAATTATATTAAATTCACAAAATGTCTCATGTGCGTGACACAACTGATAATTTATATTTATAGAAATATGACTTTTGAATATAATGAGCCTATTTATTTATTATTTATATTGACTTGACGTATCAATGTATTATCCTATTTAAAATAAATATCATTTAATATTATTCCTAGTATTTATTTTATACGAATATGTAACCAATAATTGTTCTCAGCCAACAAAACTATTTATATAATATTATAATATGGTCATTTTGTAGTTCTATATAATTTACTAATTCATAAATGTATAATAATATAAATATATATCTGCAATATTAAACTATATGATGCTATATGTTATTTTGTTTTTTTATTCTGCTGTATTACTAATGTTATAACAGGGAATTCCTTCGTTTGGATTTTTCTTTATTTGATATTAAATTAGTTCGCATGTACGATATAAATTTTTTTTATATAATTAGTTTATAAATCAAACTATATCGTATATTTTTACTGGGTGTTGTTATTTTTTATATAGTAAATGCAACAGTTTTTTTTTTTTTCTATAATTGAATTGTTGCTTTTACGAGCTTCACAAAAATTTTATAGCAATGACATAATAACTATATCCAGATATTTGAAAATATTTATTTATATTCATTTTTTCTATATATGGCACATATTTTTCTATTACAATATTATATTATTAACGATATTTCTAAATGTATTTTACATATTTATGTATAGTATATCGTTGCATTTTGCATATATATATACTCGTATACATATATGTATTTCTTATATACTTATGTACATCATGTGATTTTCTATATTTCATTTTATATATACCTCTATATATTTATTGATCAATTTTATTGGTGATATTATCCTTTTTATATATTCACGAAAAAAAAAAAATAATAATAAAAATAGGTTAAAACGTTCATCTGCTCAAACATAAAAGTAAGGTAATATCATATTATATTCACAATATATACCTATCTATCTATCTAGCTACTAGTTGTATTATATCGTATTATCGATGCCACTGTTACCTAGTACATACAACACTATGAAATAATATAAAATACATGTACTTTTATACATAGTACGATATTCAGTATAGTGGTTTTTTATGGTTGACAAAGAATGAAGAATATAGTAGTACAATATACAATATATAGAAAAATGCATGTATGTACATGTTTATATATAGATAAATTTATATTTTGCAGCCTTTTCTTATAATACGCGTATTTATGATGAATAATATCATCGGCGGCGGCATCATCACATTTGACTTCCATACATTTTTTTATTTATTTATTTATTTTTTTTTTTTTTCTAAATTTTTTAAATTGAAATTGAAATCTTTTGAAAAATAATTCTATTCGATAAAATATCACGTGTTTTTATAGAGTGGGTCGAAAAAAAAACACGATTCTATAATGATATAATTAATTAAAATACTCAAATTCATTTGATTACTTAAATCATTCGTTTAGTATGGAAAGTGCACTGCATTCAACGGATTATTTTATATTATGGAATTATTGTAACGAAGTAGTCTGTTGTATTTTAGTTTGGCATTATAATTTAAGATGATTTTACACGTAATAATTTTTGAAGAATTAATATTACTAGTATTCCATTTTCCGGTACAAATTTTGTTTCACCATAACTTTTCACAAAATTTCTCCCAATTCTGTTTTTCATATAAAGCTTGTGAGTAGTTTTTCTTTGTATTTTAGTTTTTTGAAAAATTTTTCATCTATATTGATGAATATTTGCATAAATATGCGGTCAGTACCATCAACACTGCTGCGTGCTTAATAATTCTGCACATAATATTGTACAACCTTTTTATATTAATAATTTTTAATACTACGTAAATTTTTTACAAAATATTGCCAAAAATTTGGATTGAATATAAATAATTATTATCTGAAAATTTTATCGATCGTTGCCAAGTGGATTTTTAATGGTCTCCTGTGATTACTTCGCATTATTATTAGTTTTATTGATAATTTTATATTTTGGATCGGTTTTTATTTGCAAAATCTGACTGAAATTTCTATGGGTAATTTCGATCTATTTATTTGTTTATTTTATTTATATAATTGTTGTACCTTATACGTTATTAAATACTCAAGGTGTTAATATACACGAACAATGTAAAACTGCACTCGTATATATTTAAATTAATTAATAATACGTAAATGATTTGTAATTAATTGCAATCTGATGTAATGTCATTTTAAGCATAATACAAAATCCACAGATTAACTTTAAATATTGATAAATGTAAAGTTATGAGTGTTACTCGTAAAAATATAACTTTTTCATATTCTTATCATTTTGAAGATATTATAATTTACATTCATTCAGTTTTACACACATAGCTGATGAGCTTGGCGTATACCATTGATAGAAAAAAATTACTTTTTCGAATCATGTTGATTTTGTGATAAATGTAGGTCGACCAATTCGGTGTTGAATTTGATTAAAAATTAAAATGATACAATACAAAGACAATTCCTGAAATTTGCTGCATGATTTCTTCCTTGATCTCATTTAGACAGTGTCAAACTTTATTGTGTTTTTCATATTTTATATGCGTCGTATAGAATAGAAGCTCTAATTAGAATTATTAAATATAAACACATATATCAATTTTAATTTAACATTTGCCTTGACAACTAATAGAATTATATAATAGCAGCTGATTTTAGCTATATGTGACCCAAAATTGACTTCAAATATATACAAAGAGTGGGACGAATAATATTTTAGCTTATTGTTTGTTATTTATCTTAATAATTAGACAATGTTAGTGATAGACTAAATACAATAAATAATATTTAGAAACATCGGCGGCTGAAACAGTTTTTTTCCGTCCACCTTATACATTCTCGTATAAAATATATAAAAAATATGTAAGCTTTTACATATGTTATACAAACATATATACGTTATATATGTATATTGACATTTTCGAAAATATAACGATTGTATATGTTATAGGCATTCGACTAAATAAAGCTATAATGTATAAATGTATAGCTTAGGCATATATATATATATTATATATGTATGTTATAAAATCACACCAATATGTTTGGCATATTTGGTTAAATCTAAATTTAGAGCACAAAAATCAAAATAAATCATCCATCATCAGCGTCAGTCAACCAATATACATATGTGTGTATGTTGTGTAGGTGTATATGCACGCAAACACATGAAAGATGAAAACGTTATAGATAAAAAAAAAAAATCAATTTCTATTGAATTAGAAAGCAATTGTATAGTCAATATAGTCAAATAAGTGATTTTCATATATGTTGTTATTGGATCAAATTGATTTTCATAAGTACCTACATATTTACGACACTGAAACAATAAAATGTTTGCTTTTTGAATTTTAAAAATTTGTCTATAGAATAATGAATGTGAAATATAAATAATAACATATTGAATAGAAGGACATATTTTATGGTTAATGGTAATGGTTTTTGCTATATAATTACGTTTTAATTTCTTTTGTACTTTTTGAATATATACTTTTTATATAATATATAATTACATTTTCATTCTAAATAAATTTCTATTTTATTTATGATATTTTGTCGATAAAATACAATTTGTATATTGATTATTGATTGTTGATCGAATGAATGACGTAACATATATATGAATAGTGTAATAATTCATATTGAACATTTATCTTTAATTTTTTATTTGTTATTTTAATTATTTGTATTTGTTGAATATTTGTAATTTGATTTTCATTTCAATGACTTATATAAAAATTTTCTGTAAAAACTATTTAGTAAATTTGTGTTGCTAAAAAAAATAATACAATCAATCAATGGTAAACATTTATTACAAAAGTAAGGAAAATGGTTTTCATATTATTTAAGTAGCTATAAACAAAGAACAAACAAATAGTCATTTATGAACTTTTGATTAAGTATAGAGTGTAGAGTCATTGTTGATTAAAAATTAATTTTTTGAAAGAAATATTTTAACACTCCTTAGCAAACTTAACGTTAACGATCTGGTACATATGTACCAGAATAACTCGCCAAAACCCAATATTAATGGAATGACAAAACTTCTGAAACTAGTTGCCTGGACAACTTTTTTTTTCGGTGTCAAGTGGTCATTTAGTTAAGGTTGCAATTCCATATCTACAAATTTGTTTCTGTGGTTTTCCACGGTCTTTGTTGTTTAGGTTGAAATTATGACTATTTAAAGCAATCAAACCAGCATTCACAAGTTTTTTTTGAATGTGTACACCATAAGTTTTTATGCATCCCTTTTTTTTTTAAAATGAAAGAATACTAAAAAAGCAAACATCTGCTACGATAAACTATAGTTTATTTTTAGAATTGGAATCACTTGGGGGATTTTGTATTTACCAGATGTTGCTATCCATCAGAATACTATTTATTCAGGTTGATGGCATTAACACATTAACTCATGAACACATGAAAATGGATACATTAATGAAAACATTGAAATTCCAAAACGAAATACACCTATATTTACGATTAATGAGACTGCTAGTCTCAGGCAACTATAATACTATGCTCGTAATCAAAGAAATGTTGTATTCACTTGGGGCGATTTTGTATTTACCAGATGTTGCTATCCATATCAGAATACTACTTATTCAGGTCGATGGCGGTAACACATTAACTCATGGACACATGGATTCTTGTTTTTATGAAAATCGTAAATTGCCAGATGGATTTACGCCACAACTACACAACAGCTGTATAAATTATATTGCATTATAAGTTTACATTTTACACACATTTTAAAATGATTATTAAAACGGTTATAAATATATTTATATTTTATATATATAACTAAATTATGCGAGTCAAATGTTTAATTGGACATAAAATACAATAAAAAATATTTTATTGTAAATTTTCTTAATAATATATACCAGATATAGGAGTATGAAATGAGCTTTTTTAAAGGAAGAAAAACACATTATTTAGGATAGAAAAGTCAAAAATATTTTATTCAAAATAACTTCCATCGCTTTCTACACATTTTAACCACCTTTCAGGCAATTTTCGTATACCACGTCGAAAAAATGGTGTTGCTTTGGACGAAAACCATTCAGATAACCAATTTTCAACTTCTTCAGATGTTTTGAAGTGCTGTTCTTTCAAAGCATGTCCCATCGATGAAAACAAATGGTAGTCCGAAGGAGCCATGTCTGGTGAATAAGGCGGGTGTGGTAACAGCTCCCATCCAAGCGACTTTATCGTATCCTGTACTGGTTTTGCTTTGTGTGCTGGTGCATTATCATGTTGCAGAATTACCTTAACAGATTTTTTCTTTCTTTCTGTCCATTCTGGTCGATTATCTAATAATGCATGGTTCAAATCGATTATTTGTTGTTGGTAGTGAACCGTATTAACAGTTTCACCAGGTTTCAGAAGTTCATGATACACCACACCTTCCTGATCCCACCAAACACAAAGTATTCTCTTCTTACCGAATCGTTTTGGTTTTGCAGTCGATGTTGCTGCTTTACCTGGTGTAATCCATGATTTTTTGCGTTTAGGATTCAAAAAAGATTTCCTTTTGTATTGTTGAAGGTGTAATTCACAAATGGTTTTTCGATTTTCTTGTTGCCTTTCAGTCAATTCATATGGAACCCATTTTCCACATTTTTGAATCTTTCCCATTGCTTTTATACGATTGAAATTGATCTACATTTAAGGCTTCTGCAAGTTGTTTTTGAGTTTGTGTATCATCTTCGTCCAACAATGCTTGCAATTCAATGTCCTCAAACTTTTTTGGTGGTCTTCCATGTTCTTCATTTCTCAAATCAAAATCTTTGTCTCTAAATTGTTGAAACCATCTTTTGCATGTTGCTAATGATAGAGCATGATCACCAAAAGCTTCTACAAGCATTCGTTGAGATTCAGCTGCATTTTTCTTTAAATGATAACAAAATACTAATGATACCCGCAAATCGTTTGTTGAAGGCACAAAATTAGACATTTTTAACACGATAAAATTTTATGTTGTTGTATTACAAATGGAATTTGCCACACTGAATGTTGTTGACAGATGCCAAAACAATAAAAAAAACATCGCATTAAGGCTCTTTCACAATTACTAATATAAGTACAGCCATTTATTGGCAGCGGCTCACTTCATACTCCTATACCTAGTATATAAATTTTCTAGTACATTTCTATATTATATATGATAAGCCCAATACATATAGTTCAGTTATACTTATTACAATTACAATTAAACACGCATATTAGAATTTCACATGCAAATTGCAAACAATGGTTCCATTTTTATTTTTCAATTGTTATCGTTAATATTAAACAATTTTTTTTTCTCATATATTATAAATTGCATTTAATTATATATATATATATTTATAAAAACTGAACTATATGTATGGGTACTTAAAAAATAGTTCTTTTTTTTCTCTCCAATTCTCAAAAGTATATTATTCACTATATTTAGTTTATATAGAAAAGGAAAATAATAAATTATATACTTTACGTTTACACAATATGAAATTATCCTCGCATATAAAAACCTATAATATTATACTAACTGGTGTTTATGTGATAAAAATACGTACTACTACTTTATTAAGAAAATGCAAATTTATAGAATATAAAAAATAAAAAATTATATATTATACTGAAGATATAGAAAACTTCCGCGTTAAACTATAACAATTTTTTTTTATGATATATTATTATATGAATAAGTACATATATTTATTAGCACGTGTTCAGAATTTATTAATTTTTTTTTTCTTATATGGTTATGTATACATTTTGATATATATATATATACTTACATCATTCACATATACATATATTAATATATACAATTGGTAAAAAGTTTTGATGAAAAATGAATGTTTAAAGTAATATTTTGAAATTGATTTAATATAAGATGTGAAATAATTATATTAAATAATTTTACTAATCCACTATATATTCATATATGCACCATATCCAATCTAACGCAATCCTCTTCGTGTGGATATTACCACACCATTCATATATTTTTATATAGTTTGACTAAATTACTTTCACGCTTAATGTAAATAATAAAAATATTTATGTTATTTTTATGGTTTTGCGCCATCGATTATCTCTTTAATATTCATTATACATATTATATCAAATGCAAATGATTTCGCATGTAACCGCGTGTATATTATATATAGGAAATAAATTGAAATGTTTATTTGAATCTAAATGAAAAATGGTGAAAATAATCAATAAATAAAAATAAAAAAAACAAACGACACACCTTCCATTCCTACATTTTCTACATATAATATGTATTTTATTTGCTATATATGTAATTCATATATACCTGGTTCGTGTAACATATCAAATGATAAAAATGGGATAAATTCCCAATGGGAAATATTATTATATTTTCAATATACACACATATACAAGATAACCGGGGGTTTTTCATTTATTTTCAGGAATAGACGGACAATGAAATTAAGTATTTTTAGTACCGCATTTAATCTAATAATATTTTTCGAAAACTAAACTTTTATTTTATACAAATGATATAAGTATATAAAGTTATTATATATATACAAAAACTGTAACTGAAGTGAGGTACTATTATATCTTATATACATAACTACAACGAGAAGATTATATAAAAAAATGTAATAAATTATAAAGGTGACCATTTACAACAAAAAAAATATAACACAAAAAAGTAAAAGCACACAAAAAATGAAACATGCGAAACAAAAAGATGAACAATAATAAATTTTGATAAATGCTTTTTATATATATATTTTAAAAAATAAAAAGTTATTCACATGTAACATAAATGTTTGGTTAACACTTTCAGTCTATTATTATTTCTAATGTTGTAAAGCAAATTTTTACATATGAAACTATGAAACGGATTCGTTGGATCATGTAATGATATAATATTACAAAAATTATAATAACAATTTTTCACTGAGTCGGTACTATTTTATGTTCATTACAATGGACACCAATCCCTAAAGGGTTAATATTACATATTCACTTTGTCCTATATATCATATATAGCATTGGAATATAAATGGATTTCGCAGTGAATTTTATTGTCAACAATGTTTTAAATTTAAATTATATATTATAATTATTATTTAAAAATACCATTCTTAAGGAAATGGAGCTTTCAAAAGTAGTGTGTTTGAAAAATCAAAGAAATGGTTTAATAATATATATTAGAACATTTATTTGTTAGAACTTGTTATTTCTTGTATATGGATAAATTTGTTGATCGATAACAAGTGAATTGTAATTTTACAGATTTTGGAACTCTATACTTTCCACAAATTATCGAATGATATTTTATTTTTTAAATTATTATTATTATATTATTATTATGTACCAAAGCTTGGTTTTAAAAAAAACTGGTACTTGTGTCTTTTATACATAGAATCTTATTTACGACATCGCTTATATATTTTTTATACTTGTTTTTTTTTCTATATTGCTTCTGGGATACCTATCTATTAGATAGAAACCTTTTAAATGTATCCTTTTTTTATTTTATTAATTAACCATTTGCTGTGTGTTTAACCCGTAAAATTATTACATCTTTATAACATTTTTATTTTATAATTTTACCGTCCTCATGTTCGTTTTAGTGATCACCAGATGATCATCACCTTAATCAAAAAAAAAAAATACTTCTGGCAAATGCATTGATTTTATACGAAATGATTATACGCACATTTCGTGTTGGGTTTCATTAAATGTGAAATGAATGAATATTCATATTTATATGACAGATTGTGGTAACAGCTTTGATTGGCGGGTACATTTACATATCTTAAACATTGAATAGATTCAGAAAAGCTTTCGTACATTGATTGATTTGGAGATCTTTATCTGATTATAAAAAATTTTACTTATTTTAGAAAACCGAATTGATTGTCTATGAAAAATTTATTGAAAAATAGTAATGGTCGTTTTAGTCCACTAAATCTTATGTTATATTAGTTAGATTTACATTTTCAAAATGAATTTATTAGAAAAAAAAAAAATTTTGAGGATTGTATATAAAAAATCACAAATTTAAATTGTATTTTTTACATTAACATTATATTGAGCCTCAGCATTTAATTTAATATGGTTCTTAAATAAATAAATAAATATATTAGTTATTTTACATTTTCTTAAATTATATAAATATAAATTTGTTTTCTATATCTCCATATTTTATTAAGTACATCACTCTACAAATATATGTGATCAAAAATAACCAAAATAAATTCATTCATTTGTTATTCACCATATGGATGTCAACCAGTTATAATCCAGTTTCTTAAAGAACTTTTCAAAATTATAGTTTTTGGTATTGTTGCATTCTCTTCCATCGAATTTTCAATACCCTCCCGTTCACTGCTAACAATCCGCGTTTGCCTTGAACTGGTTTTTTTAGTCGATTGTTGAACTAAAAAGAGCATAAATGTTGGCATATCGAGCTTAAATTTTGTTGTTTTATTGTACAAGTTCGGGGTATATTTAATCAGATATACATTCAATATATTATAAATAATGTTATAGAAAATTTATTATTCATAAAATAAATATAATGTATCCCGCTAATGCGGATTTATACTTTTTATATACAATATATCATGTATATTATTATTATTATAAACATAACACAGCTTATACACACACACACACACACACACAAGTATATATAGATATAGATGTATCACAACAAAAATGTCCTATTATCACAAACACCAGTATGAATATTATATATTTCTAAATTCAAAATTCATTCTTTATAGCATACGACTACGAGTACATATATGGAATATGTAAATTTTGTATAAATCCTTTCTTATCCTTATATCGCTTATATACTAAAATCCATTATATACATATGTATATAACAACAACGTAACAACGAACATTTCTTATATATTTAATTTATATACAATTTCCATCATACTGGTATTCATGCAATCATGTCAATAATATATGTTCTATATATATTGTACAATATATGGACATAAAATATATATTATATGTTCATATGCTTCGTAAAATCCATACTACATCTATGTATGGTACAATGAATTTATGTCTATATATAAAATCGATAGAATATACATAGTATAATTGTAAAATAATTATATGGTATGATGAATATATAGGATACTATATATTTAGAATGAAATTGTTTTAAAATAACCAAAATTGATTCTAAGTGGCCTGTATAAAACTTATGGATTATATATTTAATATGGGTTTGTTCGTTTTATAATAATCCAAAATATTTGAACTATGGTAATATCCAAAGTAGCGGTTTAATACTGCGACTGTTCCGGCTATTCTATATTTAATGATACTATTATTCCGCATACATGACTAGGATTAAGAATCTTGGTATGGTGTTTAATAAAACGTTAACCGGGGGTGATTTCTGATCGCGTCAATATGATGGCACTTTGGAAACTTTAGGGTATTGTTCCTTGTGACATTAATAGATTTTTTGAATTGTGTTATTGTTATGGCTCTCATTGATATCGCAAATATCATTAAACTCAACGTGCCGTTTAATTACTGTATGTCGCTATGGTCATGTATCTTTTTATACTAATTCCAAAATTGAATGCTCTGTCTTCAATTTCTACAATTAAACAGATACAATATTTTAAATTAATTTAATTTCCAGTTTCACCAATTATAAACCGATAAATATTCTTATAATATTTATATATTTAGTTCTCTCTACAATATTAACAATATATCCTATCGCAAGATATTTTGTAATATTTATGGTGTTTCTACATAATTTATAAAGTGCCATATTGTAGCACATGTATTTTTTTATTTTAATACAAATAAATAATAATATTAAAAAGAAGAAATAACAATTTGCTTACGTGAATATTAAGGTGTTACGTTTATTTTATATTATGTAAATTATATAGATAGATAGACATAGACTATATTGTAAACTTCCAGTTCATTTAAATAAAAATGTATTATACAATTCAAACAACATAAATCACAAATTCAGACGTTCACGTAAACATTGAGATGAAACTTCGATTTCTTAAAATATATGTGAACACAAATTCATATACATAATACAATATATGAACATTACAATCAACCGCATTATAATAAACATACGTATTTGAGTGCATATATATAAAGGAGATATAAAACAATATTTCTGTGCCACTTAATTATTTTGATTTTCAAATTAAACAATTGATTAACATATGTATGTTCATTGAATAATGAAGATGCACATAATACATAAATATATATTATGTATTTATATTCATTATCAATATTGTTCATTCATTGTGCATCTGCATTATTGTTGCATATTTCAATGCACACCACCCATTGTTGACATTTACATATAATTTATTATTTATATGTGAAAATTTTCAAGTATTGTTTATAGATAGATTAGATATTTTATACCGAGGGTACGAAAATATTATATACATTTCTCATTTCAGTTGTTAATGTTTCAACGAATTTAAGAAATAATCCACAGTTTATAGTAAATTGCAATATATATAATTTATTATCATTTGATGAATTATAAATATAACTTGTATAAAAAAAAAATAGCTTTCTATAATTCCTCGATACTTTTATCCATAAAATAAAATGCAACAATATCAATATTGATTGAAATTTGTATATAATATATAAAATTAAATACATGTTACATTTGTCAATACAATACAAATTGTAATATGTGTATAAAACGTATTATTTTATACTATAATTACATTTATAAATACTATGTGTTGAATTAAATATATTTGAATTGTATTTTAGTTGTATATGAATTAAAAAATAAATAACTTTGAAAGCTATATTGTTGATTGACTATTGTATAAAAATGTATATAGTTGTACAAACTGAAGTTAATTTAAATACAAATTAATCCTATTTACGAGGATATATACAATATATCAATATATAAAGCGTCCCGATTTACTATTTTAAAAATTCAAAACTGAATTGAATTGATAGTATTTTGTTACAAAACGAAATTTAAATAAAATATTTTCAATTGGTATTTAATTCTATTCGGTCACTCGCATTTCTATACGATGAGACTTAAGCTTTATCGTAAAATACTTGTGATTATGTTACAAAATTATTTTTTTGGACTATATTGAATAATTAACAATTACAAACAACGACAAGACACAAAACATAACGTTCGGTCAGTAAATGAAGTAAATTACTTATTCTAGATACAATGATACAATGCATTGAAATGTTCCGAGTGAATTTTCCTCAAAATTGAATGACAAATTTTCTCACTACCTTTTCGAGCCCCGCTATTTGTAGTTGTATCTTGTATGTAAACATAGTAGTAGTAATATTCCAAATGTACACTGTCGCCGCGCCAACTTTAAATGAAAACTTAATTTTCATGTCACAAGTAGTTTTTTTTTTAATTAATTGTTTGCTATGACGATGGCATTTAGTGGCCATTTATTAAATGAAATATTTTAAAAACTATTACCACAGCAAATATTTTAATTGATCGTCACGTTTTATATATTCAGCCAAAATTTTATATGCATGCAATTTTGAAATTGTATTTTATCGTTAATATATTGATTACCTTCCGGTAATATACAATATTACTATATTTGAAAAAGTTTAAATGTTTCATAAATGTAACCATTACCAATAATTATTACTTTCGGTATATATAGTTATTTATAGGTTAATTTTTTAAGTTGTTCCAGTATATAACATATATTCTCATCCCACTTTCAGTAAGAAATAAAATGTGTTGTATCGCGATTTTTATATTAACGTACTATGTCATTTTTATTTATAAATAATATTTAGTTTTGATATTTTTCATTCATTTATTTATTTTTTAAATTTAATACAATTTCAATTTATTCCTGTTTATATACACACACACACACACACATATATATACTGTAAAGTGTAAACATTACCAGTTTGTTGTGTATCTCGCTCCTCTATAAACATAGATAAATCAGTTAACTCTACAAAATACACACAACCAGCGAGTCATAATGTTCAATTCATTCATGTAAAAATAAAAAAAATGTAATCAAAAATCGGTGGGTAAAGAAAATAAAATGTTGATTCAATTCAAACATTTTAAAATTATTTCCTTTATTGTGTGGTATTTGTAGTACATTGGTATAAATTATAATTTTTAAATTTTATTCTGCCTTACATATACATTTTTTGGTACAGATACAAAAAAATTATATATTTTCTCCATTCATACACAATTTGATTCAAATAATTTAATTATTTATACCATATACATTTAATAGAAAAAAAAATTTACTTTCCATTCATTCAATAAATAAATAATAATATTTAATGTTTTGTATTTTCATACATTGATAATTTATAGGATATATGTTAAATGTGAATAAATCAATTGGAAATGTACTATATTTTAAAAAGAAATGTGTACAGTAATACAGAATTCAGAAAAATTATATATGCTTTTTTATAGTAACTATACCCAAGAAACACAAGGCGACTTAAAAGTTGGGACAACTTAATCCGATGTTGTTATAATTATTAAATTTCGTTATTTACTGACTTCAACGAAAAATACATTACAATACATACAATTGCCCAACGTTGGGTTTATATTATTTGAAATAAAATTCAATGAAAACGTTTATATTATGTTTGACCTATATAATTTTGAAATGTTATTTTGTTGAAAATAATGTCTTAAATTAATAAATTTTAAAAAAAAAATAACGTCACGTACTTTCGCACCTACACCAATTTTACGTATAATTTTCGAAAGGCAATAGTTTTTTCCATCTTTTGTATGCCTTAATTTTTGTTAGTAAAATTAATCCCTTTGCACAAATTTGTGGTCATTAATGTGGGATATTTTATTTTAAGGACACATTATAACCCTATATCATAATATCCGCATCTTTTAATAATATCCGACATTGTTACGACCAAAAATCATACTCATATTAGTCAGATATCGATGGCTATAACGTTGGCACCTGAATTTATATAGTCAGAGTACATTGTTGTACGGTTCCAACTTGTGTTTCTGGGGTATATGTATCGCAAAAATATATAATACAAATAAATACACAAATTTTTCTTTAGGATTTATATGAAAAAAAAGATAAAATTTTATTTACATTCAATATTTTCAATTTTTAAATAAAATGGATTGGATAAAGTTATTTGAATATGCTTTTATCGCATCGAATATAATATATAAAAGATATAATCAACAGAAAAATATTTATTTCCCATTACACAAATAAACAATTTATTTATATTCTATACGTTGTTATTTTGTATATGTAATATAATATTATATAGTATTTTGGATTAATGTTAAGAAACCTCAATTTCGCCAATATAACATAGTACATCGATGAGTATTTTTATATTTAAATACATTTACTTATTTAGTTATGTATTTTATAAGAATATATTGAATATTGACAAATATATATTGTAATATAATATGATACAATTTAATGTGAAAGCACAATATAATACTGATATACCTATGTATAAGCGATTTAAAATTACTATGAATACGGATGAATAACTGTAGACGAATTTATATTTTCCTATCAATAAATATCTTTAATAAATAATAGAAATATTTGATCATCGATTGCAAAGATTATATGTAAATATTTCAATTCAAAAATTTTCAAATCTATAGTTATTTGTATTTTGGCAATGTCGACGTTAATCCACTGAATTGTAAGGCAAGATATGTATATTGAGAGTATCTAGTGAATCATATGGATTGATTAGTTAAACATACAACTAGTCATTCCATCACAATAGTCCGCCTCGGTTGACGGTCATCCATCTGACATTGCATTCAAGTGATTGTATAAAATTTAATACCCCACAATTAAATTTAGAAATATGCTAATAATCTCATTATTATATTATTGATGAATCGCTAATGTGTGAAGACTCAATTTAAACTTTGAACATAGTACGCTGTACACCTTCTTTTCAAAAATTTTCGAATTTTGATTCCATAAATGAAAAATAAATAAATGTTTTCAATTGAATAATTTTTCGCTATATGAAAAATATTGAAAAATGTTTCATCATATTTCAGTATCAATAAAATGAAATAAACTAAAAACATTAAATATTCAATATTTTGAGTAACCCATTTATAAAAAAAAGTATGTATAACAATTTTCTTAATATAAAATAAAATTGATATGCACCCTCTGTCTTCAAAATAACCGGATTGGATTTAGAAAAAAGGAAATAATTAATCTATTTCTCCAAAAATATATTTTTTTAATCTAAACATTCTTACTCAACTGAAATACTAATCGATTTAAACTTTCAAAATTGGTTTTTATTTATAAGGGAATGCTGTTGCGAATATGGCATTGTTATAGATTATTCAATTTCTTCAATTGTCGCTTCTCATCGCCAAATGAAGTTTAAAGAATATTGAAAATATATAGTCATATGGAGATAAATCTAGTGAATGTTGACTAATAATAATTTGATTTTTAATAAAAAATTAGGTTAATTGAAATATTTGCAAACTCGATATTCTGGATATTCCACCCCCCACTCAGCATACTTTGAATACGTGTAGTTTTCAATGAAGAAAATTTCATACAACTTTTACAGTTTGTTAAAATCGGATTTCAATATACATAAATTAATGAGCAGTCAATATATGGCCCTATCAGAATCATATATTATATAATAATTCCGGTTATTTTGCCAACAGACTGTATGTGTATGCACCTCTTTGTGTTATATATTCTATTCAAATTTTTGTACATAATATAATAATACGTTCATTCATGTATTTCTTCTTCTGTGTGTATATACAATATATTATATTAATCTGAATATTCATTAGTAATCAAAATTAATTTTCTCATAAAGGAATAAAGGGTATAAATTAAATAAATAATATAATTAAATATATATATATATGAAGAAACATACGAGAAAATGTTAATATGTAATTATATAATAGGATGTTTTTTTAAACAAACTGTTTAATAAACTATATATTGTATATGGCTGAACACTACTTTTTAATTAAAATTTAAGTTCCTCAATTTGTAAGCGTTATTGAAGTTTTAAATGTTTTATGTTGATTAGTTAAAGTATGCGTTAAAAATGGAAACGAAAAAATGAAATTATTTAATTATATTTTAACAATTTATGTTTCATTCAAATTTAAAGTATGTATACCATCGCACTTAAAAATACATCATTTAATACGTGATAGATATATGTGCGTAAAAATATATTACCTAATATAATAATATATTAGTTGATGAAGATTTATGTTGCAAAATTTTACGTATTTCTACAATACATAAGATTATTTATATAGGATGTTTCTGCGGATATATGTATATTAATTATATACATAAATACACATATAATTAATTTGTGACTTATTGTTATTAAATTATTATAGATTCGTAATTAGAACAAATATATACACATTAAATGTGTCTACTCTTGATAACAACATAAAAATAGAATATGTATTATATATATATATATAGGTTAAGGTTGGGTGTTTTGAAATTTTGGGTTGTTAGTTTTATTTTTTCGAATATTAATTCTTTGTTATAGATGTAACATTATCAGTCGATCAAATTCATATTTGGCTACAACTTACAAAACCGTTCGCATAAAAGGTCTGCATGTTTGTCATAACACCCAACATCCTACAAGCAAACAATAATAATTAGATAATTAAAATTACATAACAGTCATGAAATAATTCCATGTGCCATAACACCCAACCATACCATATTTAGAATACATATATAACTATAACTAGCTGTAATATAATATTATATCCTTAAAGTTTACATAATCTATAATTTCCTATATCCTCTTTATACATATAAATCCAAAACTAATTGAATTTTCTATATAATAATATAATTTATCTGTGTAAATATATACGTATATATAATTACTTCAAATATATTTAAGTCACATATAAGTTTACAAAATTATTACAAATGTCAAAATATATAACATTTATTTTTCAATAAAATAAAATTTATAATTTCATACTAAATATTATAATCATTATATTTTCCTATATCCTTATAACATATTGATATTAATATTATTATACAAATTAATTACATATTCGAACAATACAAATTTCTACAATATGTTTTTAAATATACTAAAATGTGAATTTAACACATAAATAGGTTATATGTTTGCATATTATTGCATATAATCTTTACCACCATAAAAAAACAATATGCATTTGAACGAATATTCTCTTTGATAGGAAATGACAACAAATGAATATCAAACTATTTTTTAGCATTCAAATAATAACTGTCAGAATTTCATGGTGAATAACATAATAGAGTTGATTGGTCTGATAAACGCAAAGGGTATCGATGAGCGGTATGATTGCTTTGTTGGCCCACAATCAATTTAAAACACAAATCGATATAATATTTTAAAACGTTATGTGGACCTGTTTCATAGTACATACAACTTCCAATATATGCAATGTATGCGATTGACAAAGTAACATATTTTTGTATATTTCATAAAAATGTTGCTGTTGTTTGTGTTTGTATGTTATACATACATCATTGCATGTTTCGAAATTGAAAACGTATATATGTATCGAAGATATTGTAAGAATTTGTTTCATAGAAATATCTCATACATTTTAGTTTAACTTTTTCATACATTACAAATTTTATCATTGCACGAATTCGTGAATGTTTGTGAAAATGTAAGAAAAAATATTGCACATATGCACAATAAAAAAATATTATTTGATAAAATTGTTAAAAATCCAAAGTTAAAATATTTAAATGCGTTTAACATGTACCAAAACATTTATCTAATTCATAATCATCTTCAGATTTGGCTATATATTATCTAATATTTTGATATTGATGAGTTATTTTTGTTATCACCGCTGTACCATTGCGGTAATAATCATATTTTATGTAAGTAAAATATAAACTATATAATAATGATAGAATTTACTAACACAATTTTAATATAATATATAAATTAAATATAATGAAATTTAAAATTTAAATACTTTATTGTTTAGTTATATTATTATACATACACACTGAAAGTTTTCAGTCTGTAGCAACAATGAAACCAAAATTTGGAATCAAATTCATTGCAATAGTTTGAACACAATTATGTGAGCGAGGATTATCGATAACTTAACTTCAACTGTATACGAAGAAAGCTATAATTTAAGAAAATTTTGCATATTTATTTACATGCAAAAAATACTTTTGTTCTCGTATACCCTCAATTTGAACAAAATATCAAATGGTAACTGAGTATTTGATGGGGATAAAATTAGAATAATTAGGTCTTATCAGTCTTATAGTCCATAGACTTGGCACTTTATGAATCTTTTTTGTTTCTATGTATCTAGATTATTTGGATTAAGATTTTTAACACGTCAGCATACGAACAACTGAATTATGAAGCACTTCGGAAATAATGAAAAAAAATTACTAAATTAAATAGCGAATATTTTGAAAATCAAAGAATAAAAAAATTTGTATGCTTAACATGTTAGGCTCAATACTTTCAGTGGTGCCTGATGTATGTATATGAACGCATGGTATATGTACATTATTATTTATGTATTAATACATTACATTATATATATTATTTATTATATAATCGTCGTAAATGTATAAAGGCAAATTTGTTATATTTATTTAATGTGGAAAAGATATGTATAATATAAATATATATAAGTATTACCACTAATTATGATTAATTTGATTTTATATTCTATCTAATTATTTTATTGCATATACGAGTAACATAATTTTTTTCCCATATTATAAATAATAACAGTTAAAGATATATTATGCTTTTATTGTTTTTATAATGATATATGGAAATTTGAAAACATATATGCGAATTCATTTTCACATCATTATTTACACACAAATATCAAATGTACGAGTATATAAATTTGAATACAAAATAATTTAAAGTTTTTATTAAATTCATAAAATATATTATTTAGAAATATATAATATATATTTTCCAACATAAAATAAATGTATTCTATATATATATGTGTCAAATATGTGTATGTTGTATTTATGTATTTGTATACAATATATCAATTTTGCAAGCAACGATGTCGTTCACATAGACAAAAAATATTCTAGAATTATATTGTGTAAGTGATTATTTATTATATAGAATTATTAACATATTCCACATTGTCATCATTAATGATGATAGAAATTTAGATAATTGCTTTTAATTTTTGACTCCGATAATTACAGTTCTACATGTGATTAAAATATTTAAATTAATGATTATAATAAATCGTTAAATTAATTTTAATTATTAATATTTCCATTTTATTATATAATTTAATATTATTATATATAATGTAATATTTATCATCCTATTTTATTATTTCCATCACATAGCTTCAAAATACAAAAAATACTGCAGTATCGTACTTGTATAGTACATTGAAATACATCTTATAGTCTTATGATCAAATATATGAGATGTTTAGTAAGAAAATATTTTTCAACGAAACAATTCTTATATAGTTATTGATTTGTCTAATGTGGCGGTAACAAATTTATATATTTACTTTATGAAATCCATTATAAATTCATATCACTATCTTTTTTTTTTCCCATAATTGTATAGTAAATTTAAATTAAATACATAAAAATGTAAAATTATGAATGAAATTTTAAAAACGGTGATCGAATTTGAGGTGTTTTGGAAATTTTAATTTAATTTATTTTTAAAACAAAAGTATACAAATACAAATGGAAAATTATTTCAGATAAATTCTCTAACACAAACACTACCTATTTTATATTTTCAACTATCAAATAACAAAATTTTTAAATTTTTATTATAACTCAAAAGTCATTCTCTTAGTCTTGCTGGAGAAAATTGTATAATTTATATTAATAATAAACCAATCACCAATCATGACCAATCAATAAATTTGAATAACATTTATATAATAAAAAAAAATTTCCTAATTTTAACAGAATGGAAAAAAAAATGCATAAAATTCAATTTTTCTATACCTCAATAAAATCGAATTATCCTGTAAAAAAAAAAGCCAAATGCAAACACATTATACCTATAAATAATTAATATAATATTTATAATCTTATTATAAGTTTTCAATTTATTATTATTATATCAACATCGAAACAATTCGTATAAAGTAAAAGTTTTGCATTACAAAAATATAAAAATTCGAAAAAGTTAATTAAATTTTATGAAAGAAGAAATTCCATTGTCTTTCAAAATGTGATCAAAATTTAAGTTTATATATTCTATTTCTATAGTATATTCCACATTACACTGTAAACAGATATACAATATGTAGGAGCCCTTGTTAATTTATAATCAAATTTACATTATATTCTGTTGCGTTACGATTTTCACAAAACAAATTTAAAATCCTAATTATATTTGATAAATGTTATTTTATTTACATAAATAATTATTCTACTATATTGTTACCTGTATTTATTTAACAACACCACAACATTATTTTAAACTCTGTGTAATGTATGGTATAAATAGTTTAAAAGAAAAACTGTCTTGTAAGTTATAATACTCTTTTGCTTTTCATTTCCTTAGTTATATAGTTACTTCTATATTTGTTATATATCTATATATTCATATAAATTTAATGTAATATATATATAAATGTATATACGTACAAGTACATAGAGATGATATAAGCATGCACTATAAATATGTATTAGGTCAAACTACCCAATTTGCGGACTACAATTGAATTTTTTGTCATAAAATTGAAAGATTTCAAGTTTCACGAACCAAATTAAAAGAAATCAAAAATTAAGGAGATGTGTGTTCCTGAATTTTTATGAAGAATGTATCAATCAATAATTCACCGAATTCAAGAAAGTATCTTAATATGTAGCAATAGTAGGATGCAGAATATGTTTGTCCGAACTAAAATTGTAATTGTAACTTATAAAATTTGTTTCTTTTTCTAGTTTTTGATGTACTTAACATTTGACAATATTATCATTTAGATATTTATTCATAATAAGATTTAAATTATTAACAAGTGCCAATGTGTCGTGTTGGCTATAGTAAATTTAATCAATTAAATCTAAACAAACAGTTTTGTACACAAATTGTTAGTTTTACCTTAAGTTATAACATTATATAAATATGTCGAAAAATGTAGTTCCATTTCTTGTTCTTCTGTGCATGCATTTATACTTACTCTCTATTTATAATATGTATTTATATGAAAGTATATTACATTTAACAATTATATAGTTTAATGTAGGTCACTTGGAATGAACTTTCTGTTGATGTTGAAAGAAATAAATTAAAAAAAAAAAAAATTGAAAAGGAAATGAAACTTTATTTTGAAACAAAACGATGTGCGATGTAATGAAAGTCTGGAAGCAATTTACCATATAAACATGTATTGTACAATACGATTATAAATATATACAAATATACAAACAAATATAAAAATAAAGTTCTAAAAAGAATGTTTTCGAGACAGATATTTCAATTTTTTATTTGATTCAGAAGGTGTGTGTGTGTGTGTGTGAAGAGAGTTAATATTCTTTTTATTTTTTTTTAGCTTAAAGCTATGTTTCAATTTTTTTACATAAAATTTTAATGCATTTTTTATTATATTTATTTTCTTAAATTTATTTATTTATTTTAAATCTTTATATTATATTTGTTTTTATCTGCATATATGCGATGCGTAAAAGGACACATACTCATATGAAGATTTTCTATATGTACATATAAATTTATTATGCTTTTTATGACATTTGTTCAAAAACGACTGACAATAATAAAATGGATTTATTAAATTATTATGTGTAGATTTTATGATGGCAAGAATAGGAATAGAAAAAAATGTACTGCAACATTTCGAAATTATGCTATATACAATAAAAATAAGTAAATTATTTATATTCGCTTGTTTGACATTAATGATTTCGGTTACTTAAACCTAAATATTAAATATAAACAGAGTGTGTATTGAATAATTTTTTATATTTCTCACATAAAATGCTTGATTAAATTACTTAGTTGTTTTAATTAACTGCAATATATATAGATTATTAGAAATTGAATAAAAAAATGGGATAAATATCGTTATTAGGAATGTACTCGATGCATTTAAAATACTGCGGGATCCAACAATTTTTTGTGAATTAATATGCAACTAAAAATACCATTTGAGTCAACATTAACGGCATAATGAAGGCAACCTCACGGGGCAGGATTAGCAAAAAATACAAATTGGTATATGAACGTATTCTGGTTGCAAATCGGATATTGAAGGGAAAGAATAGATTTCTCAATTAATGGGACAGGAAGATATTTGAAACTAAAACTTGATATTCGATAACAATATATAATGCTCGCTCGAAATGGGTTAGATATGGGAAACTGCTATAGCTTTTGTTCAAATGGGTGCTTTATATATAAACATATGCGTAAGTTGTACAACATATATGACTATGAATGCTGTTGTTAAGCTGTTGGTAACGAAAGACAATCAAATGTAGCAATGTTTCAAATATTAAATGTTTCTCTAATAATAACACCTCAATCACTTTGATTCGTATCGTGAAACATTAGCCCATGTTGCTTTAATATAAATATAGTATAAGGTATACCATCGCAACAAGGTAATAAGTAACCAACCGGAGAGGTATCACGCTTTAAACACAACGAATAAGCTCGTATTGCCAACATTTTTAAACAAAGAATAACAAAATAGATTGAACCGGTGCTTTGTATATAACACCTTACGCATAATTACCGAACAATCTCTACATATAGACTTCAATAAAGTGCTTTTAAACATAATTTAAGAATTTTAAATAAGGACTGCAGTAGTAAGGTATTGCATCGCGGCAAATAACAGAACCCACTTTACATGTGTACTGATTGAGAGTAAAACTTGGTTGTATCCTTTCACCATACTATCACACGTCATATCGTCGTCGATTACAATATATATATATACTTACAATGTAAATTTCATTCTTTAAAACAATTTTTGAAGCACGCGGTACTTAAGATTAACATGTCGAAAACTATACATTGCTACAGTTGGGAAACAATTAGGCGAAGATTCATTCAAAATGATAGCAAATTGGTGCAGGTCGATGTATTCTGATGTACCTCACTAACAACAGATGGTGCAGTGTGGAAAGGGTGATAAGAAATAGTAGTATATGTAAATCTCGTCCTTGTTGTATGCCACAATTTATCCTTCTATTTAACATATGTTACAATATGGTAGAATAAATATTATATTTAAAACAATTGCACTCCTTTTTCTTTATTTATTATTCTTATGTATAAAACCAAGATTTTACTGGAATATATTACTGCAATGTATGTACAGATTTGACATTTTTTTTATAATGCAAAGAAAATATATTACTGAATGAGAAACTCCTCGTTACTGTTTTACATAATGCTTTACTACATCTTTAATTCTTGTACACAATGTCTTATTTAAATAAATAAAATATATTTATATTATTATTGTCGTTTATTTTACATTGATATTATACATGCAGTGCGCGGTGACAATAATTTGTTTTCCGCGTTGTCTGTTGCTTATGTGTCAGTTCTCAAAATGTGAAAAATTATTTATAGTTTATATAACGAGAAAATATTTTATGAATATATATGTAAATTCTTTAGCAATTCTGCATTTATTATGTTTATTTATTTATATATACGTTAATCTGTCAGATGTCTACTGTTTGTTCCGTACATATAGAGTTTTAAATTTGTTGTGCAATAAAGTGTACATCTATAAAATATTATATATATTCTAGTTTTATGCATTTACATTTGTGACATTTTTATGTTGGCTTTATAAAAAAAAAAACGAAAAAAAAAACTTTTATGTATTTTAATTTATGTTTTTTTTTTTTCTTATAAATATACGTATGTTTATAAATGTTTATAGGCTAAATAAAAATTGTCATACAATTTTCTGTTATTTGTCTATGATACGAGAGTTATTTACTACTAATTAAATTTCATCTATTACTTAGTAAGTATGAGCCAATTAAAAGTTTATCACCTTCCATATAACAAATAATTGAATTAATTATATGCACCTAAATATATGAAACGTCTATTGCGAACTAATTCAATTTGCGAATTGTTTATATTATGTACTCTCTTGCGAAGTATAATTTACCGACTTTTATTGTTATGGTTATTTTTTTTACAAATTAAATAAAAAATGTTTCATATGCTATGTTTACATCGAGTCAGAAGTCATCCATAGAATATTCCGACTTGTCTATTTACATTGCAAATGTAAAAACTCGGTAATTCGGTATACGCGAAATAATGGAGGTATTATTCTACTCTTATAAGTACTTTCACTAGTTTTGCCAGAACGAGTTACTTAAAGGGCAGACGATTTTAGTCGATTAAATTGTTTAACTGGATAACTTTAATTGCTGTGGAAACATATTGTCATCTATTCTATCTGCATAATAACATAATTTTACTATATCGCGAACCTAACAAATAGCATACTAAAAAATCAATTAACTAATAGTTCTAAAATATTATGTACTAATTTTATATTACTTGCAAAAATATTAAAGTATTATTTAAAATTTATATTTTTATTAATTTTTATCCACATATGCGCTAATAAAAAGTAACACTTCATATATCATTTTTACATGTAAATTTTAACAGCTAAATAATGTTGGTTTATGAATACCTAATTTTTTATATATTATTTTTAATGTGTTGTCATCACATCTTGTCTCTGCATAACATAGTAATTTCATTTTATTACCTTTTTTCCATATAAATATATGTTCATAATATCAACAGTAAACATGCATTAGCTAATAAACATTTCAGGATTTATAGACAAATAAAACGCATAACCATAATAATTATTTTAAATATTTTAATTGGTTTTTATGCGCTTTGAATGAGACTATGTATGTATAAAAACTATTTTTCATTTATCTGTAATGTAACACGGCAACTGCTGAGAGAATGTCACCAAAATGTTAATTAATATTATTTGATTCCATATTAATTTTTAAATTTAAATCTAATGAAATTAAATAATATTTTTAATAACTTATAAAAATCTTTTTTCTCTATTAGTAATTCTTATTATTTTTGTTGATTTCTTATGCTTTATTTATCCAATCAATTTTATTATGTGTGCGAATTTAGAAGATATTCTATAGTGGTAAGATTGATTACTTTTTCTAACATATATAAAGCACATACTTATACCGGTATATATTTATGTACATGTATTTATAAACGACATATCATCAATTTAGATGGGTTTATTGCTTCTTTTCAAATTATTGTATATTACCTTTAATACGTATACGTATTATCGATATAATATTATTATCATTTTGGCTACAAACAGGCAGACATTGCGACATTGCACATTAAAAGATATAAAGATATATTTTCAATTTACAAGTGTCAATTTGATTATATGTGTGTGCCGGCGGCGGTGGTGCTAAACAAATCTCATGAAAAAGTTGAAAAGTATTAAATTCAAATATTGTGATTATCTGTGTTTTGTATAGATTACATTTTATATATATTATTATATTATGAATTAATCAATAAAGTTCATACGCTTAAACTCGTACGCTTATTTTCAAAGAAGTGTATTATTTTATTTTTTTTGCTTAATATTATTGTTTGGAGACAGCAAATATAAGCGCCAAAATGGTTTTAGTTGAAATTTTATATTAGTTGTGTTCAATTCATATAACAGATATAGGGAGATTCAATCAAAATGTTTTGGGTTATGTATGTATAATTTAGCCCCATTCATTTCAGTCAAAAAAAAAACAATAACTGAGTTTTTCTGTCTATTTAGCGTCTATTTTGGAATTCATTAATGACATCTGAACAATAATTAATTAAATATTTTGTATAACAAAAAATGTCAAATTATTAAAAAATCTGACAAATCTATTAGGTGATTTTTAGAAAAGCTCGTGTTTTGGATGTTTTAGCAAATCGTTTCGTCCACTTCAATTGCTGCTGGTCAATTCAAATTATTTGTAATTTCGAATATACGAACTTGGTCCCAAACGTACGTAACTTTGGGAAAAAACCTTTATTTTATTTTATCAAAATCGATGTATTATACCACCACTTTGGCAGATCCACTTTTGTGACTTAAAATCTATAAAATGCAATTTTTTTTGCTCCTTTCAAATTTCAGCGTATACTCAATGCTCAATATAGTAAACAGAATATATTACAACAGTTTTATTATATTCTTCTGTTGGTACTGCACACAGATATAGTAATATATATATTATTTTATCCTATAGATATACATCACCATATGTAAACTTGAATATGTATATAAAGGAAATCTCTAGGGTAAATTTACCTGATATATTTTTCCTTGATTTACCTTCTGCAAATCTTTTGTATATATATGTGTATTATATTATACATGTATTTATACATTTACATATTATACATGTATATATAATAAGTATATAATCCCATATATAAATTCACATGTATTTATATTATAATATATATAAATAGTAATTTTGTTAAACATTTATCTATAAATTTATCTGTATTTATAGCTTTGCTACTATATATTTATGTACATTTAATTCATAATGTAATCCTTATTTTATGAACATATAAATATTTACTTATTGTTATAGCATATTATATGGTAAAAATATAATTATTACATTATGAAAATATAGGAAGTTATCATATTTGTTTTTAATAATATATAAAATTAACAAAATATCCATAAATTTCATATATTTTTTAAAGGCATATTATACGTGTATTTATATACTTATGGTAAAAACCAAAACTACTATTATAAATATAAAGTAAAAGTAAAAATATTTCCATTTTATAGTTTACCTTAAAGGATCTTTTATATGTATATATCGATCCAATGAAATAGCACATAAATTTAAAATTGATGCCGTAGAACACATTACATCGAAAGCAACCCATGTGTCACAAAATTCTGCACCAAATACCCAATAACCTGTAATAGGTAAATAAATAAATAAATAAATAAATAAATAAATAAATAAATAAATAAAAAAATGTTTGCATGCACATAACCAATAAAAAAATAATAAATAAAATGCGTAAAGGTAATTTGTAATATTCTAATTTCATGCTATACACACATATTTGTGCTAATTAATTCGTTATAATTTATTATTATTTCAATTAAATACATGTTGCAGAAATTCATTAATTAATTGTGTAATACAAAAATTAGTTTTATTTACATTTTCAATTATAATTACTCCTACTATCACATAAATGATTTAAAATCGTATTCGTACATATCCCTAGTAACAATTTGTCCGTACTTTGAAAAATGAGGAAAATTTTCGTGGAAAAAAACTCACATATTTTCTATGGAAAAGATAAATTGAAATTTGTCCAAAGAGTGTCCATAGGTTTTCCACTTTTAATATAATAGTGTTTTATTTAAGTCAATTGAAATCTTTGGGGATTGTCAGGGTAATTTTTCTAACATATATGCGCGGTATTGTATTCATAATTAATTTCATCAATTGTCCAAGACAGTGGATTAAATTTTGTATATTTCGCTTATCTAAATAAAATCGTTATTCGTTTTAATTTATTTTCTAAATTTTTAAAACAACCAGCAACTCAAATCGATATATTTCCGAGGAATTTTTTAAGACTTTTTATGGATTTTTTTTTTTACGTGGTTTTTGTTTCTTGTTTATGTAAGCGTGTTTTATCTGCCAAATTTCTACAAAATTATACTATACTATTTATTAATTTAATGTTACAAATCATACATTTTTTTTATTTATTTCGTATTTATTACATTAAGTTTTGTATTGGTCAAAATCCGTGAATCTACTCACAAAAAATATGAATATATAAATTCTATGGTATTCTGATATTCTGTGGAATAATAGCAACGAGAAATAATTCTAAGGAGAATCCGTAGAAATTATCATAGGAAATATAATAATATACGGATCTGATCATAAAAAATTCCAGCTTATATCTGTAAGAAATCCATAGATATTTCGTCGGATTGAAACTACGAACTACTACATATAATGCAGAAATTTTGCGGACAAACTACGGACAATACTACCAGGATGGTTCTCATAATTTAATATTTTTTATTATTTACAGTAATTAATTATTATTAAATTTAATCTGCTGTTTAAAATTGAATTCAGTTTTCGTTTACATTTTTAACATTTTTTTTTTTTTTCATTCTATTGAATTCATCCAAAAAAATGTAAACTTTTACAATATTGTAAAATTTATAACAAATGTTTTATAAAAATCCAATTTTAATGTTTCATTAATTTAAATTTATCAAATACAATTGAAACATTTTACTTGACAACCAAAAACATTACTCTGGCAATGGTAAACATAACACATAATGTAATTCAAATTTTTATAAAAACATCTGCTGCTCGAATATGTATAAAAAGTAAGTGTATATATAAAATTTACATATTTTACATTGATTTAATAAACTCCAATACTAATATATATATATATATAGTAATCGAAATAAAATGTCAAAGCTTACAGATTTTTATTTTATCTTACAAATAAAAAAAAAAAAAAAACATTAACAATATATCAAATACTCCCCCAAATATAAATACTTGAATTTCATAAATCTCCTGTCATTTGTTATATATTGTACATGCATGCATATTATATATATATATACTCGTACTATATAGTGTCTATTATATACAAGAATATATATATATTTTCTAGTAACTTGTATAAATATAAATGTTTCTCGCATTTTTTTGATTTTTATTTTTATTTTCAATGTGCACATTTACTAAATAACATAAATATAAATAATGATAAAATAATAATTTTTCGAGAAATAATATATAAAATCTAAATCAAAATATAATAGAAACGAAAAATTTCTATCATATAGGAAAATAATAGTAAACTATTTAATACAATATAAACCAAAACGAATGTTATAAATATTTTTCATATACAATATAAGTGTACACGTATATTATATCATACACGTAACGTTATATAAAGACATTAATAAACATATATACAAGCATTTATTACATACAGGCATATATTCGTGACTTACCTAATAAATCATTTACTCCTGCAAATGTCATTACTAATGATGCCACAAATAAATCAGCTATAGCTAGTGATGCTAAAAATAAATTTCCGATTCTTCGTAAGCTCCTTTCTGTGTATATTGCTATACAAACTAATATATTGCCAGCAACAGATAAAAAAATAAGTAATGAAAGAAAAACACCTATATATACACGTTGAGAAAGATGGAAGTATGGGTGAAATATGGAATGGATAGATAGAAAAATATAAAGAAATTATATGGTAATTGAGTTTAATCACGATCAAAATTGAAATGATTTTTTTTTTTTTTGTTATTTTTTTTTTAATAATAATATAAATAAATATATATGTTTAAAATTATATATTAACACATTATGTATTTCGTGAACATTGAATTGAACCAATAATGAAAAATAAATTATGAATATGTATTCACATACACTTATATCTAGCAGCCAGCTAACATTTATCATATATTAATTAATTAATATGATATACTATTTGTAATAATTGAAATAATTATAAATCATTTACTATTTTTTATATATTTTTTTATTTTGAGATGTGATAATATCATCTGCTTCTAGATCATACTTCAATGGAACAAAAATCCATATAATAAAGTAATTGCAACAGAATATATGTAGTTTTATGTATTGTATGAAAATAACTACACACTGTGTGAATTTATGTGCGAATGAACAATTATATACATTCAAAAATCATTACAAACTTATGGTTGACTATTTTCAATTTAAATAGTATAGTATTTTGTATGGGATTTTTTGTTAAGCAATTAGTAATCAATAATTGGTTGTACATACATATACAAAGGTTATCCAAAAGATACGTCTAATATAATTTTACCGCTGTTTTATTGTCTATATATTTAGATTAAATGTTTTGAATATTTAACTATTGATCGATATACACACGAACAACGTATTAAAATTAATTATTAAAATGTTATTACCAAATTTATCAGTAATTAAAGTATTGATGAAAAAATTCGGAAAAAAGTGGTTCTGTTTATCATTTTTACGTAACATCGTCTTCTATATGGTGTCGATGACCTTAGTCAACAAATAAAATAAAGTGTACGTATACGATTGAGAATAAAGTTGCAGTTGCTGTAGTCATTCGGATTCGTAAATTTTACTTTATTACTTTTTCACACACAATTGTTAAATTGCTGTGGATTTATAGACAAAGAGTTTAGATTTCAAATTTGTTAAAGTTTGCCAACGATCTACCGATCAGATCGTCCATATCATCAAAAAATCTGCTATACTTTGTGTGAGCAGTTGTCCAGATTGGTGAAATTATATCCATATATATAAATCCAACAGATGACCTTATTTTGGTAGTTACAGTTCCAGCATCCGTCTTTGATACATCGTTGAAGAACGAAATAACTCCAACATCCTATTTTACGTGACACTTAATTAGAGAGCTTAACCAACCATTTTTCTTAATGGAAAATTTAACTGTTAGTAGATGGAGGTAGGATTTGCTTCAACCTCTTCGCATCAAACCGATGCTGAATCGGACTTATATGGACCTAAAGATTGCTGCATACATCCAGGGTACAACACAGAAAAAAATAATCTAATGAACATCGTTCATCGAATATTTTTTCGTTGTCTCAATGAAATATTCATTATTATAATGAATGAAAATACATTGAAAATTTTGCTGTTCGTTGACAGAACTGAATTCGTGTTCATTAATATTTTTAAATGGTAATATAAAAATTAATGAAAACATTTATTATAACAATGAATGATTTGTTATCATAATGCATAATTATGTAGTTTTCAATGATTCAATTCATTACTAATAATGTTTAAATCATTAGTTGCACTGTAAATGTGATCTTAATGAAATCCGTATATTAAAATCATTGAAACCTTAATCGAAATGATAAAATCGTTAATAATATGCATTGCATTTCATTAATTTTCGGAAAAATATACTCAATGAATAGTCCATTAATTTAATGATCCAATTTTCGTTATCACAATTAACGCGTTCATCTGCGCAAAATTAATGAATTTTTTCATTGTTTTAATGTATTTTTTTTATTGATATTACGTACTATTTTGGTTCAGTTTTAGCTTCCAAACCAATGATTTAATTCTTTTGCAAATATAACTCGCAGTTTAAAGTTCTATTCTGATACCAATTTTTAGCTTGACCAAAGTGAAATTTGAAATATTTTATTCCATAAAATTTCAATTTGCTTAAGTTTTATTTACAAAAAAAAAAAAAGGAACATCTAGACGTTACTTTTGGATAACATTACATTATAGAAAGAGAATTTTTCGTAAAATCGGTAATATATTTTATTAACATTTAGTATAACATTATTTAGAATTTACATAAATTGTACACACAAAATTGATGATCTAAAAATATACTGTATATAAAACATAATTATTTATATATAGCAAATTAAATATAGCAACAAACAACAACAACAACAAATTTTAAATTAATTGTTTTAATTCCCATATTATAATTTCTCGCACATATAGTTACACCATACACCCACACATACACACACACACTTAGAATGTGTTTTATTAAACTATATATATATAATTTTATACATATATATTATAAATATAATTATTAATAAAATATATTTCAACAAACCAACTAAAAGTATAGACATTAAAGTTACAGCATCTTGATCGTCTTCTATTTCTGTTGAATTTAGCCATGTTTCGTTATAAAATGTTGCTGTTACCTGTATATGCAAATAAAAGATATATAAAATAAATTAAAATTTAATATAAAAACATTTTGAATTGAATGAAATTATAATTGAATGACAGAAAGTTTATAATATTATATTCGAATAGATGTTTAGGTATACAATATATGCTGCGTGTATGAGCGTATTAGAAAACACAATATGTAAATGATGAAATTATATATAAATGGATATTGAATTGATTGTATATTATTATATTTTGGTATATTTTTGGTTGCGAAATTGAAAAATAAAAAAATACACTGTCTTTATCGAATATATTTTATATATTGTACCACAATACACACACATATGTATTGTATAGATATATATATATATAGAATTTACCGGAAGCAACAAGTATCTTAACTTTATCTATGTGATTTATATTCAAAACATAAAGTAATAAATTATGGCAGTGAATATTTATTGGAAAACTTTTACCCAGAATATCTGACGATATATTTTATTTTAAAACCGCAACAGCAGGAATACATACGAACGAGTATATGTATAAATTGTGTGTATCTGTACAATGTACGAATAAATACATTTTCCATATATATATAATAATATAAATAAAGATACGCGTATTATACATGGATATAGATATAGACAATATAGTCTGCACAAGGTGTTTTTTAAGCGTAATAGAACTTAAATTTTTGAATAAAACATAAACTTTTAAATATAATTAAATAATTTTCTTTAAGTATGCTATTTGGTATCATCGCTGCTGAAATCGCATATCTCGTTTACATTGAATTTTGGAAAATAAAAACCAGATTGATCTGTGATCTGTGATATAAACGATCACCATTTAGCGTAACGACTATTTCAAAAGATTACTGTCTCCATAACGAAAAACTCACATCATACTGTAAATTTTTGTAAACATTATAATAGAGTTTCATTAATTGAATAAGTAGTATTTTTACTGCCTATTCGAACGTTTAACCATCATATAGTAAATCTAATCTATTAAAAAATGACTAGTATGTAAGTGACATTTTTCATATAACTACCATATATATAACTTAAGTAACATTTTATTTATAAGAATAGGTGATTTTTTGGATCTTATAAATGAGTGAATGTATAAGCAAGTCTCTCATACACGTCCTACACACAGTCTCACAAGGTTATCCACTGAAATAGTTTATTTTTAACAAAATTGTTGTCCAGTAATGATAGTCTCGTCGTCACTAAATAAAATTATACTCATTAAATTTGGTGAACTTAGCACTGACTGTTAAAATAAAATTGTTGTTGAATTGTTACACAAACCATGTTAATTTGTCAAAGGAAAATTAAATTATTTAATACATTTAAAAGATAAATAATGTTTAAATTAAATAATGATAACAATACAATTGGTAAATTGTTGTATACTTCGATGCGGAGTAGTATGTTGTGGTAGATACCATATAAGCTGCATCTTGGAGTAATATCAATTGTTATATACATACCTCCACACAATATAACATTTTAATATTATTATTTTATTAATAATATTTCAGTAGTAATATATCGAAAAATTTCCCATATAAATAGCGGAAATTGAACCTGCTATTTATATTTTACGATTTATTAACATTAACGCTATAGCCCAATTTACCAATTGTACTGTAATCATTATTTAAATATTATTGTTATATTTGTTGAAATATAATACATTTAAAGTATTCCATCACACTGAAAAAAACATCCCGCTTTATTTATATTTATAATATATTTCATGTAAAATGTACAATAAATAAAATGTACTATTTATATATTATATGTAAGGATCTAGAAGTGTATATAAAAATAATATTATATGGTTGTTGCTTTATTATATGTACACCTTCAAATTGTGTATTTCATCCTTCCTCAACACATTTTATATACTCGTATTGTAACTAACATATATACCCATTACACTATATGGTATATTGTATTATAAATATATTATTTTATATCCTATTTGTATTATTCTTTATATTGCATATTATATATAGGCACACAAATATGTACATAATGTACATTATGCTACATCTACACATAAACATATATAAGCTAAAATTGAAAAAGTTGGTAATTTTCATAATATGATTAATGTATATATGAAAAATATTTTTTCTTTCAAGTATTTTCCATTAATTTTATATACTCGTATCGTATGTATATGTATTTATCTAGATATTTTATTTTTGTAGACTTGTTTTTGTTATCTAACATAACTCTATATATATATATATATATGGATAAGATTATAAAAAGGGTTATCCAATTTCACCTTAATTATTTGGTATTGTGAACCTTTTCATATTCTATCAAAGAAATATAATATATTTATTTGTACAGCTGTCGGGTGCATTTTATGTGTTTTTGAAGACTTGCATTTTATTATACTTTTGGTTATGTTATTACATTAAATAACAACCGATTTCATTACAAATATCCCCAGTTATATCTCCCAATGCGATGACATCAGTTAATCGCTCTGTATTCTTATTATGTATCAACGTTAAATATTTTCATTGAGGTTATTGTAATAGATAATAGTTATTTTCAGCAATCCAGTTGATTGCAGAATTGAAAAATGACAATCGAATTGATTTAACTGAAATTATGTGAAAATGAATATGAAAACTAATGGCATTACCTATATATAATTAATAATTGGTAACTTTATACTTATTACATTATTGATTTTACATATTGATCGTAATACAAAAAAAGGTCAAATAGGTTCAGCCTTTTATCGAATGTGTACTGTACAGGTGTAATATAAATAAAAATATGAAAATTTTATTCATAATATTCTATAAAATATGTGTATGAAAATCATATATAATAAATAGATATACTCCTAAAAATTTTTTATATATAATATGTTTCGTATGGTATATGGTGGTTAAATATGTTATGTATATTCAAATGTGTATGAATTAGACATATGTATTGGCAGCCGCTATTAGCGTATTGCTAGCACTAAATGCATACTTTACAAGCATATAGGAACATTTAGTTTTAACATCAATTTAATGTGTAAATATTATAGATTATTGTTCTCTTATCGGTAACATTTTATATTGCTACTGACGAGTTAGATGCGGTAATTGCTATGCAACCGCAATTGATTCATTAGAATGATAATTTATTGCAATCACCGAAAAATGATTCTTTTACACGCCAACGCTAGCCGTCGTATAGCTGTATCTATAGCCATCAAAGAAACGACTGATGTTGCTCATATGAAAAGTTATTACCCACTCAATGTATTTACTATTTACCTCTTTTGATTGCAAGTTTTATGTGATTTAAATCAGTTCCGATTGCTGCAAAATGGATTGGAAGATTCACATTTCAACTAGAATTAAGTTTGAGTCAAAAGGTAGAGCATACTCTTTTGTTATGGAATATTTAACTAATGCTGCCAGAAAGTCAGTGAGCTGATAGATTCCGAATGCAAACGTTCGATTAATATGTCAATCGATTTTATAAATAAAAAAAAATAAATAATAACTTTCATTACAAGCACCCCTAATACATTAATTAACTTAAAAAAAAAAGATAAATATATGCCTAATATAAACATCCATATACACCTCTATATCAGTTTTCAATCTCTGCCATCAAATGACTACCCATATACTGTATTAAATTTTATATAATACCTATATTTATACATATTATATTACTGTATTATATCCAAGTTATAATTCGGTTTTGAAATAATTAAAAATTTATAAACCTTTAAATTTTTAATTTTAATTGTTATAATAATGAAAAAAGTTTGTGAAGGAAATGTGCGAGTGTTTAAATTTAAAATCAAGTGAAATCTATCGTATATAAGTTATATTTACGACAGGGATTAACATTCCCTTTTTATACATTAGCAATTCTTTTTATGTTAAGGTTTTTAATATACGAGTACATGAGAACCGAAAACGTTATAGTATAAAAATGGGAAATTTCACTCATAATGTAATATTTAATTTAATAAATTTTATTTTAAATTCAGTGACTGGCTGTTTTTTTAAATCTTTTTATACTATTTATATGTTAAAATTGATATTGTTCTATCGATATACGAGTTCATAATGTATAACTTCTGAAAACAATTATTTTAAATTTGTATAAATTTATGAATTTTATTTTTCTTTTCAACTTTTAGTAATAAAATATGTTATATATAATTTTTTAATTATATATAAAATATATACAAACAACGATCATTAAAATATTCTTATGTATTTTCCAAATGATTGAATCAATTAAAAAAAATTATGATGTTATTGAAAATGTATGTAATTAATTGTTTATTGTGAAAAAAAATAATATATCATAAAAGTGTATTTTCAGGTATAAATTTAATTATAACAACACAAACAAAAACCACTTTCATCAGCAACTCATGTTACACTCCAAATGGATTTTATAAAACTAAACATTCATTCATATCAGTCAAGGTGGTAAAATATCCTGCTTGTATTTTGTGAAACAATTACCGAAAAGATAGATGTTTCCTTAATTTCATAATTTTTATGTAAATTATTATTGGGAAATACTTTGTAAACACCAAATTTGTTTACCGAAATTTTTTATCCATACTATTTAATCACAATTTGGGCTATTTTTCATTATAGATTTCTGCATGTATTTTTATAAAATATTAATATATATAACACACCTTCCAATAATGTTATTCAAATAAATTCTAAATGTACATATAGAATATATCAATATTTATTATATATTTTTGAAATGTTTAAGTAAATGTTTTCTATTAAATAAATTATTTTCACAAAAATAGTTATAATACGATTCATATTTTTAATACGACTTGTAATAAAATTTTATTCAATAATGTACTGTATACAATTCAGTGGTGCAGCGCGAAAAAATATTATCATACTATATTTTTATGTAAACCGAGCTGAAAGTAAAGTACATATGGAAAAAAATGTTTTAAATGTCCATTTACTAAATCTATTTTTATGAATTATATTGGTTTTCAATTACGTGTTACATAGTTTTAACAGATTTGAAATTTTATATACTACAAATTATAATCAATTTATAATCTCTCATAGAAGAGATTTTTAAAATCGATTCAAGCTTTCAAAAGATAGGATCGATTTTCCGTTTGATGTCAGTGAAATTTTGTATTTGTAATAATGAAACTGCATAAATTGTTGGTACCATTCGATGGTTGATCACAAATTTATTTTAATTTGACATTGAATGAGAATTCGTCCATATTTTTTGAACCCGTGAAACTATTTTAAAAATCTCTTCTATTGTATAAGATATTACAAAATGATTTTAATTTGTAATTCTGTATACGAAAAAGGAATTCAGTTAAAACTATAGCCCGTAATTCAAAAATAAGATAATTCATAAAATTAAATTTTCCGGAAAATTTAGTAGGTGGACATTTAAATTTTATTTCATAATGTAATCTAATTTCACACGGGTTATAAGAAAAATATATACTGATATTGAAAACTGAATCTAATTTTTAATTTACGTTTATTTACATATAAATTAGACAAAGATTTCCATAACATAAAATACAAAATTGTCATTACCCTGAATCGTGTCCCGTGTCAAGTGAACTATTTCGGTTTATTGACCTGCAACGCAATGTGTCAACCTTTTTGTAAACATTTATCAATTAACCAATTGATACCTAATTATATTATATATATGTTTTATATAGCAACACAATTTCCTCTATATATTATTATTGTATATTACTTAAAGTGTGATTTATATTTTTGTATGGGTTTCAGCATTATTGATAAATACAATAAAATTAAGAAAATTATTTTATAATTAATATGCAAATTAGGGTTTATTTATATGTGTATACAACTTTGTTTATATTTATATAAAAGATTAAATTAATAATGAAATTGATATACATTTCTCTCTCCACAGGCATTCTGTAGATTGAAAAATCAATATTTACAAATATAATCAAAAAACATAATATATTGAATATTTAAAAATAAAAATAAATAAATATATTTTACTTCTGACATATGTACGTTGAATAAACCTACAATAAACATTTAGCATTGCATATAAACGGAAATCATTTCCATAAATATTATTTTAATGTGTGCTCTAACATTGAAAAATAAAAATATATTTCATGTATATTATATTTATTGAAGCATGAAATAAATCAAAGAAATGCATTTGCATATTTTCAATATATACAAATTTTGCATTTCTGTGGTAATCATCTTTCTGTATATTTACACCCTCTGTCCCAAATTAAACTGGAATGGATTAAAAAAAACACAAAAATAAATATTCCAACAACTGAAATACATTGATTTTCACGTTCAACAACTGAAAATTACTTTTTTGAAAGTTTTGGAGATAAAAAATAGTCACAAGGAGTTAGATCTGGCGAATACAGTGAACGTTGAAGCAAAACAATCAGTGTTTATTGTTGAATGATGTTACATGATCTTCCTAAGCCGCCTGGTTCTCGATATTCATAACGAATACGACAAATATGACTTAGTAAACTCTTCAATACTTAGAATTAATCCTTGAACCAGTTGGAAAAAATCGTAAAAAGAATTTGCTTTGATTTTTGACTACATTAAACGAGTTTTTTTTTTATTTCCTTCGTGCAATACTTAATTCGCTACAATTTTTGATCATCTGTTAAGCGATGTGGAACAAATTTCGAATCCAGCTTCCGTAAACCAATTTAATTCAATTTAAATGCGATGAATTGTTGTTTTAGTATATTTAGTTCCATTTCCATTAATCTGATTGAAGATTTTTGTAAACTTTAACGACATCACGTACTTTTTCAATGTTTTCATCTTTAATCACTTCATATGGTCGTCGACCTTGTCATGTTCATCATCATTAACATCTTCTCTACCATATTTCAATATTCGAAACCACTCAAAAACTTGTGTTTTGGATAAGAAATCATCACCATAAGCGATGAAGCGTTTCTGTAGTTGTTTTACGAACAAAATTTAATAGTTAATCTTTACATTATACAAAAACAACTGTAACTTTATGTGTTGTATTTCCATTTCTACTAAATATAATGTTATGAAATCTTGACAGTTGCTTAAGGTACCTTCGCAGGACATAATCATGAAAAAAATTAAGTGATAGGTCTACGTGTTTTACGGTTTACATGGCCATTCCAGTTTATTATGGGACACTGGGTGTATAAAAATTTATACCATAACATAAATGTACCGCAGTATTTAACTTTATCCGTATAAAGAAATACATATATTTATGATGCATAAAAATATTCGATCATATACAGATGAAGGCAATTCTACGTTTATAATTTAAAAATATCTGCAAAAATAAAACAAATAGTTGCAATTATTTAGTTTTTCATTTTTCAGCTTTATACTCTAAATTTTGTATAAAGTACAACATATGATGATTGCGTTCACATAAAGATAAATTCTAAAATTTCAATTGGATTTATGATAGAAAATGGCAAATAGTATAAACAATAATTTAATATCCTTACATATAATTAATTATTTAAAACAATTTGAATGCGACAAGAAGATAATGATATATACAATATATAAATTTCATATAAATTGATAATAATATAAATTATTTATTTATTATAATGATTATATAATTCTAAATTAAAGTTTTCTACATATTTAAGGAATTCATTATTAAAATAAAACCCATCAAAATTATCAATAATTTCACCCTGATAATATGCCAAACCCATTTCATATTAACATATAGAATATAGAATAGAATACATATATATATATATATAATATATATTTGTATACTAAATATACATAAATTATTGTATTAAAATATAATACAAATTTAATATACGTATACCAAAAAATGAAAATAACGCTCAACTATATAACAGTTGGGACGAAATTTAATCAAACACAGAACTACTAAGTATACTGAATTAAATATAATTAAAACAAAATTAATTTTAATTAATTATTATTATTTAATGTTATTTAAAAAAAATGTTCATTTCATATATATATTTCTACAATTACAATTGCTTTGTGTATTAACAAAATATCCGTGAAGAAAATATTATATAATTAATGGGATAATGCACATTTCAATGGTGAATATGTTAAAAAACATAATATAAATTTGAAATAAAACATTATGATATACAAGAATATCATCTATTATATGGTGGTAAAGGTGAAGAAAGGTTAAACTTTCAAATAGTTTGTTTTTTTTTTCATATATGTGTTTTGTAAATAATTAAGTATTGTTAATTAAAATCCTATTTTAAAGTGAGTAAGTTTTTACCAAAAATAATAATTATTCATAAATTCATGTTTACATCATTTATAATCTGTCAGTTTTTTTTACAGCATATCATAAAGTTTTTTTGAAAATCGGTAATATTATAATATTTATAATGTATAGTTAACCCGTACCATTATAGTTTAATTAAACACTTATAGAGTACATTAATATATATATATATAAGTAAAAATTAGTTATACATATTTTGCAATTTACTTAGTCTATTACTCTATTATTATCTTTTAAATATAAATTTAAAATTTATTTCTTCACACATATTTGATATTATGTTACAACATCAAAAAATCTACATAGTAAATTAAAGTTATATATCGCATATAATTTAAAAGGATCTTATTTTAATCTCATTCAATTATAAAATATATATATATAGTTATAATATATAATATACTTTTATATTAAGTTAAACATTTGTTGAAATCTGATGTTTTAGTAAAATATATATTTTGTGTGTATATGCGGAAGTGTATATACGTATATTTGAGTATGCAAATTGTTTAGTATTAATACTTCCATATAGTATAAATGTGTGTGTGTGTGTGTGTAACAATATACTTGAATATAAATATATTCTCGTATATACAAAGTATGCAAATATCATCAAATTAGAGTTAATTATTTTCCCATTAAATTCTTTTTTTTCTGTTAATGTTCTCCTCCATATATATATATATATATAAATATATATAATTTGATTACATTAGCACGCACACGTTTATGTAAATAACATACCTTTTGCTTTTATCATGAAATTAATTCGTGATAAAATTTTATGACTATAAAAAGGTGTATATTTTCATATATGATATGTATATTTATTATATTGTATATATTATCTGTATTGTATAGGTATAAATATATATATATGTTATAACGATTGTAAATTATAATATTTGTACAAAATGTACATGTATAATATTTTATAATATTAAATATTAACATTGGGTGTTCAAATATAACTCCGTTTTTTTTTTTAAAGCTTTTTTAATCTTCTAAATCTACATTACTACTACTAAGCGGACACATTCTGTTGTCACATATATATATGGTTAACATTTAATAAAACACCGCATAATTCATTGTGTTTGGCACATTGTCTTCATCGAATAAAATTTATTTATCTTCAAAATTTGTGGTTTACCATGAAACCGTATTTAAAATGACTGTTTGCAATTTGTATTCGATGAAAAAAAATTGATTTTAACATTTCAAACAAATTCTATATATTGGAATTATATAAGTAAATATTAACTCTTGATTTACATTCAATTATTGTAATGCACACAGTTTTTTAAATAATCAATTGATTAAAAGCAGTACTATATGTACTAACGCTATTTATAGCATTATAATATAATAAAAACAAGGCAGTGCCATATTTGTACACTAATAATATGACAATTAATTAAATTTAAATGTTTATATTCATATATAATCATGCATATATTATAAAATACATATGATAAGATAATGTAATACATTTTAAAGTATATATGTATTTTAGAATTTAAATTTCAGAAAATTTAAATTTATTATATAGGACGATCCTTTTTTCTAGATCCCCACAATGGGTACATGAAGCTATAAAATTGTGTTTATTTATTGTTTATTTATATGATTTTAAAAAAAAATAAATATTATAATTAATTTAATTGAATGCCATACCGTGCGTCTCTAACATATGAAATTATTATTATGGTATACTTATATATATATTATATATTGAAATTGTATTTATAGAACAGATAAGTTTAAGTGCGTCTAATCTTTTCTTTGCCGCCACGCCGAACACCATATGTTAACAACATAAAAATATTAATTTTTATTTTCAAATATTTATATTGTCTATGAAAATTTTAATATTTCTATATCTGCACGATATGAGCAAGTGTAGACTTAATAAATTTTCGCAGGCAAATTTCTTTTTATCAAATTATTTGTTCATTAAATTCAGACATTCTGTCACAATAAGTTTATGATTTCTTGTTTATTTCAAGAATATTAAGAGTATAAATTTATAAATACTAAAATATTGTATATCCCATAATTCTATATAATTTCAAAATAAATTTCGTACGTAGCTAAGGAGAAAAAATATAACAATATATGATTACAATATTAATAGGTATAGATAATATTAAAGGTATACACATTAATTTCCGGAATTTGACAACAGTTGTCACTCATATGTGTTATTGTAGTATTAAAAATCATGCTATCAAAAACACAATGTTACCAATGATTGTAACATTTCAAATGTGATGATTTTCATGGAAATGATAAAAAACATCCAATAAAATTTAAAGATATAAATAATTGGAAGCATTAATACATGAAGATCCATGCCAAACATAACAAGAATTGACAGAATCATTAAATGCTACTAAACAGGCAATATCACATCGTTTAAATGTAATGGAAATTATTCGAAAGGATGATGATTGGATGGCACATGAACCATTAATTAATGGCATATATGGAAAACAAAAAAAATGAATTGTAGAATATGTTTCTTCAAAGACAAAAAAGCAAAGATTTTTTGCATAGAATTTTTACAAGTATAACGAAAAACTAATTTATTACAACAAACAACAACAATTGTGATAAATATGAAACGCAGCCACGATGCTTCATATAGACAAAAAAGACAATGACTACCGTAGAAAATTTCATTGTCTACCTCAGAAAAATGTATGTTAAAACGATTTTTACGGGTCATATCAAAAATACTTCAAAACTTATGTTCATACAAAATATTCATAAATTTTTCGTATATAAAATAAACAATATTATAAATTGGTCTTTACTTATGTAAACGATTCAATTTAAACAAAATACATTACAAAAAAACCAATCAATTTGAAATAAATATGAAAGAAATGTTAGGAATTCATAATTTATCTATGACTTAAGTAGATGTATATTTACAATGCATTAAAATCATCTTTTAAATTTATCTCTTCAAGTAATTTTTTTAAATATAGCTTTATCTTTTGTTTTTTAATATAAATTTTATTTATTTTTATATCGACTCAATACTGTTTTCTATACTGCATATTATTGTATATATGGTTATTAACATACTATCATATATCCCAAAAAAGTCAATCACAAACTCAATCGTATACTTCAATACGCATTTAAGTTGAGTCAAATATGAAGAATGGCTTTTATATGTTTTTTAAAGCATATAAATTTTAAATGAATATCATCTGTTCATATTGTCTTTTAATTTGAAATTGTGTGTGTATTCATAATTTATGAATTTTAATTTGGCATTGATTATTGATAAGGATTTATCATTCTGGTTCGGTTTTAATATTCTATTATTAATGAATTTTGGACTTTTTTCTCGTTTGGTTTTTGATTTTATTTTTCGAATTGTAATACATTTGGTGTTCCAAGAACTACATTTTATTTTGTATATTGTTCTGATTGTGTTGTCTTTATAGTAAAAGTAGATATAGGAAAAATGGAATTCCATTGAAGATAAGTTAAAGGTAAAAAATCTTATTCCAAAGCCAGATCTACTGGTACTTTACTTATGAAGCTGTTAGCTTGCAGTTGGAAAATGCATAAATTATTTTAATTTCTAATATATATAATTTGTACTTTTTATATATATCTGTACTTCTATATAATAATTAATAAAATATGTTTACCCAAATCATTTAAACAAGCTTCGTTACTGATGAAACGTATCGTACATTGAAGGAAAAAATTTCAAAAGACACGACTATATAGTTATTTTTCAATATGACAATACAAGGACATAGGTTGCAAAAATTGTTAAGAACAATTTCACCTAATATTCACCAAATGTTGCTCCATCTGACTACCACTCGTTCCGATCGATGCAGAAATGTACGAAAGTTATTGAAAACGATGATCGACACTTTTGTCGATTTTTTTAAATAAACTATTTATTTTCATGAAAATATTTCGAAAATTAATTTGTAAAACAAACAGTGTGGAAAACTGTAATTCAAATTATAAGTATTATATTATAAAAGTGAATATTAGCTAATAAAAATTAATTAATTAATTTTTTATTTCTTTCATAAGTGTAATGGCACAAAATTTACGATGATAAGAGAACCAGAATATTTTCAGAATTTAATCTTACATAAAAACATATATTTGGTAAATGTCATTTTACAATTAACCTTCCCACGGCACACGCATATAATTACTGTGCAAAATAATTTGATTACTAAAACAACATGTGTATACGTCTCTGTATCCTGTCTGTACACTCTTTTATATTTATTATAATACACATACATTTATGCGAATTGTACAATATAAATAAATTACATATATATTAAAAGCTTTTCTATGTGGAAGAAAAAAAAAGATAAATGAATTAAAATGGATTGTTTTTCTTGGCCTTCATACTAATATATTGTATATATGGGGTAGGTATGTATTGTATATGGCTGGTTTGTGTATATTTTTATTATTATATATATTATATAATAACAAAACAAATCCCATAGTTATACAATATATTCTATAGAAAAGTTATAGAATATGTTATTCCTATTATACTTTTCTATTATCCAAAAAGTATTAGATTTATATATCTATATGTACATCCTACACATGTATACAATTTGTATAGCATTGATTTTAGCATTTAGATTTTTCTTTTTATATATATATATATATATTATAACAAATAAGATGAGTAAAAAATCAATATAAGATATTGTTACACCATATAATATTATATAAACTCGAAAATTTAATTTACTACCAATATCATAAGTATTAAGAAAAAAATTGGCACGACATATAATTACAATAAATACAAAATGATTGTTATGTCACTTTCAACAAAAATGTTTACTTATATTTAGCCTCACATTGTGTTCTATTATTATATAGAAAATATAATTAAAAATGTTAATAATTTTTTGCTATGGATTTTCTTTAATTAAATAAAACCTAAATCTAAAATATGTCCATTTGAAAATTAACTGCATTTGACATTTTCCGCATGTTGTATATAAACCTTTGTATATATAAATTTTATAAATTTGCATATAATTGATATTGTAATAAATATAACATAATAATAAAGCAAAATATTTTTATAAACATTGTTATATAATTTATTTAATAAAAAAAAATCAAAATCAAAATCAATTAAATACAAAACAGTAACAAAAACGACCAAATTTTTATAAAAGTTAAAAAAAAACATCAATCTAATTGATAATCACTGAAATGGGTATTACATTTATATAAATTTATTTTGACAATAGCGAGGTTATATTATATATTGTTTATATTGAATGGTCTTCTGTTTGTCGTTTTATCAATTTTGTAATTTAAATTCAATTTTAATAAAATTTTACTTTATATTTAGTTTTTAAGTAAAGAATTTATCAAAATCCGCGATCATTCTTTGAATCAATTCCCCAACATAACTAACATATTGGAAATACTCAATGTATGATCTAAATGTCAATATATTTAATATAAAACTTAATTGTTTAGGAATTGATGTACTAATGAATAAATATTGAAATATTAATGTTATAACATTTATATAGTTAAATATTTGTAATATTCATTGCAATTTAAATTACTATGACTGAATGAAATTTAAAATATTATACTTATATATCAATAGCAGATCAAAAATATGTACCATTATTTTAAAAGTGGAAACAATACCGTCAAAATTTTGCTTTACATAAAATAAAAAATTAGAATTTGAGTTGTATTTTAAAATTAAAGAGACAATATTTATAGGGAGAGTCCTTAAGAAAAATTCTTCCAATTTATCATGTACCATACTGAAAAATACTCTACATTTTAGATACGTCTTTGTGATGTAATATGTACAAATTAATTCTTATATATTCGTATGTAGATTAGTATATGTACACACGTAAATTATAAATCCAAATAATAAATCAAATATTAATTACTATAACTATACACACACACATACAAATATTACACTGTAATGATTATTCAATTAAAATTAAATTATATAACTTTTGAATTTCAAATTGTTAAATTTGTGTATTCAATATATAACCATAGACAAATAACTTATATATATATATATGTGTGAGTAATAGAATAGTAAATAAATATTTTATTTATCATTTATATAAAGGATAAATAGGATCTAGGATATAGGATATATATTTATGTTATATAATATAAATATATATGTATGTAGTAAATCTAAAGGGAATATTGGTTAATTCAAATATATTTAGTATTTAGAGCCATAAATCACACATAGGTAAGTTGTGTTAATAAACTTTTAGAATTCATAAATTACTAAATGAAATTAGTGTTCGTTCAAGTTTAGTTAGATGTTTGACCATTTATTTATTTTATTTAATATATAATTACTTGTATTTATTTGACAGTTTTATTTCAATAATATAAAAACTACATGAGTATATATAATTAATAATAATGCAGCTGCGTCGCTTGAGTTTTTCGATTAGGTAAACAAATCCTATTTTCATTCCATTACCTAGAAATATAGCTAATCGTTAAAATTTAATACAATTACAATTTTAGATAAAAAATTTATCAAAACATAAATTTATGTATAACAGCTACGCAGAGTTGTATGCGCGTATGCTATAACCGAAATTATTAGTATTGAAACATGTTTACTTCGAAAAAGTTATTATTATTTAATTTTAAAATTTGTTTGTTAGCAAACCTGTCAATGATTATTTTTTTGAATTCATTTTTATGCGGCATGTAATTGATTTTTCTCAATAATGACATCGTGCGCATAAGTTTTACAGTCTTTCCTGCTACAAACCATTACGAGAAAAGCGGTTCAATTATAGCAAGATAACTCAAGATTATCTAATGCCAAACATTTAAATAATATTAAATAATATATATCAAAATTCGTAAATATGTTTTGTAAGCAAATTTCATTACTGTATAAAAGTATTAAATCATCACACAGCATAAGTGACAACATCTATTGGCATAAATTTCAAAAAAGAGCAAATTTTTAAATTTGAAAATTCGTTAAATTATAAATAAAATTACGATAATAATAAAAAATAAATGTGAATTTCTTATTTGGTCGAAATAAATTCAATTGTTTTTTATTTTCTCATGTGTCATCAATTTTTTATGTCACATTTATAATTTCGATTTTTATTAATGCTATTTTTTGTTTTTCTTGTGTCAGTCACGTCGTTGTAAATGAAAAATAGGAAAAAAAAATTACATATTAATCATTTAATTATTTTATATTTAATAATTAATGTAAATTAGTTAATCTATTATTTTAAATTTATAAATCGAATATTAATATTTAATATTATGTAAATTTTATTCTCTATATACTATTACAGTGTTTAGTTAGTGTGTGTTTAATAAATGCCTACAATAAATTTTAACTTTCTTTTTCCCTTGTTTGTTAATGTTGTATGGGTAAGTGGCGCTCATCATTCAATTATATTTATTACATTAAAATATTTAAATATTGTAATTGTTTTAATTATTTTTATTTTATTTGTTTCACAACAATTATCAATTTATTGTATTATTAATTTTATTGGAAAAGATGGTATAGATTTTTAGTTTTTTAATAAACAAATTTTGACTTTTTCTTATATGCATACGCAAAAAAAAAAAAATGTGATTGTATCTGTGTGACGCCGCGGTTACAGAAATTTTTATATAGCATTTATTGTTGTTGTATTGTAGTTGGTCTAGTTGAGGTTTATGTATTTATGTTTATTATTGTACTAAATTATTTTGAAAAAAAGTAATAAAATAAATATATTTAATTTGATTTGATACAACATTTATTTAAATTTACCTAATAATAATAATAATAATAAAATTCATTTATTTCTTTTTTTTCCTTTTTAGCTATGTGTGCAAATGTGTCTCGTGGTTGAATTTTGTTATTTGTAAAATGAAAGATCAAATTGAACTGTGTGTGCAGAATATTCATTTTTTTGTTACCGGCTCTGCTGTTGCGGCTAATTTGGAGAAAAGTGAATTGGTGAGTACTCTTTTATTTATTACATTTTAATTATCGTTTATATAATTTTCTTATATTACATATATATAAAACTTCAATTGTTTATGGAAAGTATATTTGCTATATTTTACCTATATTTTAATTTATAACATAAGAAAAATCTATAGTAAATTTTAACCAATTGTATTTATATAAAATACAAAAATAATAAAAAATATTGATACAAAATATTAATTATTGTATAATGCGTATAATCCACCAACTTTCAACGCAACAATATCCATCATTTTTTTAGATTGGCATTTCATTTATAAAACATTTTTTTATATTTATCAACTGTTTGGATTTATCAAAGCAGGATTTATCAAATGACTTATCAAACAGTCCAAATATCACATAAAATTATAATGATATCCCTTGTAAAAATAGAACTCGATGTTTTTTTTTTTCCTTAAAAAAATATGTTTTATATGTGACAGCTTCACACAACGGCATACACACAATATTCCAAATACCATTATTAGATAGATGCTGATTATTTATGCGGATACATAGATGCAAATATAATAATATATTCTTCTTTTTTAAGGTGTTTTCAAAGGTTTTTTTTTTCTTCTTCTAAAAATAACATGAATAAATTTCTATATTCGTATTTTATATTTGATAGGAGTAATCTGAACATTTTATAAAATGTTTATACTATTTATTTTGTGTAAAATATGCTAATAATAAACTAATATAATAAAATTCGTTATGGTAGAGTAAATGTATACTCGTATATGTGTACTATAATTGTATATGTATGTAAGGGATATGTAATATAAATTGTGTATATAACAATGTGAAAAAAAAAATAAGATAGAAAAATTGTCCTTTAAAAAGGATTTCTACTTTATGGTAAATATTTAGTAAGATTTTCATTTATATAGAATATTGTAAAATTATAAGTTTTCTTTCCTACAGAGAACATATTAATGCATTGACTGTATTTGCATATACGAGGGATGTCTCAAAAATTCTCGGCATAACAATGAAAGATAATTTTTGTAGAAATGAAATAAGTTTTATTTTTCAATCATTTCTCTTGAAAATTCAATATACATTTATTCTTATATTTTTCCAATAATTCAATACCATATTAGTTGGGAGGGTCTGCAAAATGTCCAGTCAGGGCTACAATATTTTCGTTTCAAACAAAACCGTTGCCATTACCAGCTTTGTTCCATTGTTGTGACTGTATTTTTCGATCTGCTGTATATAGTCCGGTGCATACAAGTCTCATCAAAAGTTATGAAATGATTTTTGGAATCCATTTTATTTTATTTAACACGATCCACACACACGCTAGAGAAATACGCAATCGAATCCGAAGGTTTTACTCAATTGTAATCAAATGCGACACACATCTTGCATAAATTTTTTCATATGCGTAATTTAACATTTTAATATACAATATTACAATTTAAATTAACTAGTAGGCATCTTTGATAAGAACAATTCTTTCGTCTATATGCTGTTACGGTCGCTTCAATCCCTTGAATGTTTTACTTATGATATAAATACATTTCGGTTAGTATTTAATGTTTCTATAATAAATAAATAAATGGCACTTCTGGCAAGACATTCGCATTAAAAAACAAAGAATTTAATTACATCACGATAGTGAATTTTTTTTCAATGATATATCAACATCAAGTGACTAATATAACTAGAATGGATTGACAGATCAAAATAAAATCCATATCTATATTAATTAATAATCCATTAATACCTTCTTGAGAGATCTCTGAAATGCAGATTTCCGATGTTATACTAATTTATTTCGGAATTATTTTCTTCTGTAAATATTTCGAAAATATCGAATCAGATCACTATTTAGGCCCTTTTTTCTTCACCCTAACTAGTGCTCTATATAGTTTGATTACTAAAGCATAAAGTAAATTACTGTGCGTATGGGTACATGACAATTCACTAATTGGTCTGTAATTATATTTCGATAAATACTTTATTAATTTAATTATTCTTTTGAATGAATCGTCCATATATATATCGTTGTCCGTTGTGTGTGAATTCATTGGGAATTCATTTAGAATTTCCTAAAAAAACTATTTTCTTTAAATAAAAATATCTCCTCTTTGTTATGAAACAGAATTATTATAATATTAGTATATTATATTGTATCAATAGAATATAGGTTATGCATAAAGTTCATGAATATTTAAAAAAAATTCCCAACCAAAATAAAATAATCCATTATATTATTTAAAAAAGGATATCAAATTATTATTAAATCCATATTTTTTTTTAATTAGAGAAATCCAATGTATTATAAAACCACACACACACAAGTTATGATTAAAATCCCTCTTATAATATACTCGTATATATATGAAATTATTATTATTGCTATTGTGAGCTTAACAAAGGTCTGCATTTATACGATTTTTATATTATCCTTAAATTATATCCAATTTTAAAATCTCTTTTTCTCTATATATACAATACAAATATTTTTTTTTAGTGATATTGTTATAGATATATAATTGTTGTTTTATTTTCAAATTCATATATTATAAAATAGAAGCAATAACAAAATAAATGTGCTATGATTTCTATTTTGTGTGTCATGGCCTAACAATTAAATTTGAAACAATTTTTTGGTATAAAATAGTTTTGGTATACGTAACATAAATTACTATAAGTATTATTTTTTTTGATGATGGTTTAATAATAATAATTATTTTAATTATAGTAAATATAGTTTTAAAAAATTAATAAATTTCATATTTTTTTTTAACTTTTTCATATCAAATCAGTATATGGAAATAATACAATAGATCATTTTTATATTGTATAAAATATTGATTATTTTATAGTTAACATAAAATGAAATATGTAGTTATTTTGTATACGCGTATATATAGTTTGGTAAAATATTAGTGTCAATTGATATGTTTTGTTGTGTATACAAAGTGCTTTGGTTTTATTTGTCTGTGCTTTTTAAATAAATATATGTATAGGAAAATGTGTATAAGAAAAAATGTTAAAATTGAAATTGTTTTTCTATATTATTTTTTTCTCTAAATGTATAAGAATAAGTGTGTTTTGCATTAGTTCACATAACACATACACGAATTGAATTGCAATAGATGCAATGTTTATTCATTGAATTTATATAGACTATATATATATGTTGTACTACGCAGAGAATATTGGTTTAGTTTTAGTTAGAACTATAAACAATAATCCCATATTGCACATTGAATATATTTTGTTGTAAAATACTTAACTTACTTGTTTGTATAAATAAATTCACATTCGTATTCAAAATGTAGTATGGTAATACTATATTTAGAGTGAGTGTATGCATTCATTTTTATTCTTATTTTATTCAAATATATTTATTTTTATTTCATATACATTTTCTTTATAACTTTACGATATTTAAATAAAACATATATGCATAAAAAAAAAATATGCAGAATATTTTTGAAGTGCATATAAAAATAGCACTTTCAAAGTCTCTTTTTCAATTGCATATATGCATTTTAGAAACTATATATAGTTGTACATATATATGACTAATATACTTAATAATATAACTATATGCATATAATATTATATATCTTAAATTCAAACTATATTTATTGAAAATTTAATATTTAAATAAATAATATATAAATAAATAAAATTTAATATAAATATTTAAATAAATTGAATTGAATTTTATTGCATGTAAATAATGACAGTCAGATTAATCCACTATATTGTTTTAGAATTTATTTACAATTTTTTTTTTTTTGCCTCTATACAATGTTATATATTATTTGATTCTGTGATTTATAGCTTATAATAAATTTATTGTATGCTAATTTAAAAGTGATAAACATATGATCAGTGGTGAAGAGTTAAAAAACTGTTTTTAAATTACTAATATTTTTTCCGGTAGCCGATTTGAAAATAGACTATATTATGAAAAAAAATTTGAATATCCACTAATAAAATTTGGCGGAAAATCGATTTCTACGAATTATCATATTTTTTTAATTACGCGGACTATAGTTTAAACGGATTTTAATTTTTGTATACAGAATTGCAAATTATAATCACTTTTCAATACTTCATAAAATAGATTTTTTGTAATCGTTTTACGCACTCAAAAAATATGGTCGATTTTTCTTTTGATGTCAGCGAAAATTTGTATGAAATAATGATGCTATATAATTTTTGTTATACATTTTATCACAAATTTCTTTAAATTTTCTCTGCCATTGATTGGCAAATCGGTCAAATGTTTTGAACGGGTAAATCGATTTTAAAAATCATTTCGATTAACGCTCGAAAATTGATTATAATTGGTAATTATCTATATACAAAAATGGAAATCCTTTAAAAATATATTCCGTGCACAATTAAAAAAAATGATATTTCGTAAAAGTAGATTTTACGGAAAATTTAGTTCGGTGAACACGCCCAAAATTTAGCTTAATTTCACCAATATTATATTACAATATATGGTACATATGAAAAATATAGTTATATTGAAAATTGTATGCTAATACTTTGGCTTCACCACTTATTTCAATTACATATATTAGCTATAAATGTGCAGACAAACAAATTATGTATTGTGTGACTTCATATTTAGGTCGAAGATGAATTATCTTTTACATGTTTTAGCGACTATGATACGTGGAAATACTTAGAATAGATAGTTTTAACTCTTCTATTTAAGTAATTTCTATAAAAAATATGTTAACTAGGTCGAAGTCACTATAGGTGATTTAACTTATGATAATTTAGGGCGTAATTTTTAAAAAAAAATTACTGAACTAATTCGACAAAGGTTATATGCAAGTTTCATTGGGTCACTATGTAATATATAAAATTAAATATACTAATATTCCGTATTTTATTTACAAAAAAAATTTTACTATATTTTGACAAAAGTATAATTATTTTTGTAATATATTATACAGGGTGTCCCAATTATCGACGGCAATACGAAAACACTAGATTCTCTGGGTCATTTTGCGTCGAAAATATCATATAACATTTTAGCCGATTCGACTTCGGTACCAAGTTACACGCAAATAATCATATTTTCAATCAGACCATGTTTTGCGCTCTACTGGGATCAATATCTCAATAACTAATTAACCGATTTTAAATTTTTGATACACTATTAGCATTAGCATGCCGAGATCTTTAATTTGACGTTAAGATAAGGCAATTCGGACATGTGGTTATCCAGATACATACAGAAATGTTGACGATTAGCTGAACGCCATTTTTCTTTTTGAAAGTATGTTTAAGCATAAGTCGAAAAATCATGATGAAAAAATTTTTTCGGTATAAGTTTAAAAACTTGCCACATTCATAAGCTTTCGTTTAAGCTATAACATTACGATAGGTCTCAGTTGGTTCCAAAGATATACACAAATAACTACAACGATGTTCGACGCAAAATGACCCAGAGAATCTAGTGTTTTCGTATTGCCGTCGATAATTGGGACACCCTCTTTAATGTATTAACTTAATTTCCAAGTAGACTATATGTTAAAGAAATTAAATTGGATTTAAATTTATAGCAATAAAGCCCAAATTACATTTAAATACACAGTCATACATACATACATATATATATATACCACATATATTCATATAATAATTCATTTGCGTATGCTTATAATTTTTATACATATACTTTATTATTACATGTATATTATTAATGCAATTTAAAAATATGTAAATATATATATATATGACATTTTATCTAATTTAGAGGTTACAATATAATATAATTCATATTTTAGTACATAACTATGGTTTACCACATGCCAAATACAACGTATATATGCTTTATACTTTAATTTAATACAATTTAGTATTAATTGTAATATAAAATGTATACATATGTTATGTTTGGTAGAACGAAAGCTATATGTAATTTACTATGGAAATTTTCTATTTTATTAACTTATAAACTTGCATTAATAGGATGTATATATAAAATGTATATTTACATTGTACATAAGTATGTGTTATACCTAATTTAATATAAAGGCTGGCACAAAAAAAACTCCGATTTTCCCAATTTGCAATATCATGCAGTAGTTGTTTTTATATGTAATATTTTATTAATATATTATTATTATCTCGTGATTTGATGCAACTTTGACAAAAATTGCATCACCGTTTTCAAAAGTAATAAAGTTATAAATTGTATATATGAACTAATTTATATGAATAAAGACGGTGTTTGAGATTGCTGACATTGTCAAAAAGTATTAATTTAATTTCATAAACACAATATTTTACATAAGCAAATGCTCATAATTAGTATATATTTTAATTCACTTATCGCCCACAAATATTTTCTAACAAAAATTAAATATAGTATAGAACTTCGGATGATTTGATGAACGTTATTTTATTTTTATTATTATAAGAACATGATAGGTAATGTTTTTATATGAGCATGTTTGTCAAATCACCCAAAGTTACCCTATTATTAATTATTTTTAAACAACTTTATCATTAAATATATATATACGAAATTTATTTCTACTATGAATCATTATATAACCAAGAACACATGTTTTATATATAGAGTATAAAAAAAAAAGAACGGAAATGGTTAAGTTAAACACATTTTCTTGAAGTATTTATTATATACATTAGAGATACTATACATTCATACACATTAAATAATATAATTGTACTATTGCGTAATAGCACAATTCTTTCGACTATTCACATATCCTTGTGTTGCCAACACCGAAAAATTTTGTTTTATTTTACATACACCAACGCGGGTATAAAGTTGATTTATTCATTAAATTTTTCTATCTCACCGGCGGCTAAAAATCGACACAGTGTATTGTCAGCTAGCTAGCTATCTAACTATAGATTAGTTATTTTCGAAATATTAAATTTACTATTCGACAACTTTTATTTATAGTTAAAAAAAAATAATGGAAAACATGATGAAACGGTATCCATGCAGCTGAGTTTATTTCATATATTACATTTATCATATATACGAGAGTGTATATAAAGTAATGATGAGAAAACTTTATCAAACTTAATAATTTGTATATGTTTGAAAAGAATATAGAAATATCGTTTGTAAACTGATTAAGATTATTAAATTGTTTATGTGTGCACATTCATATACAGTCGTACAGTTTATTCTAGTTTATTATATTTATTATTTACAGATGTGTAATTAACAATTTCAAAAGTAATATATTAGTTTCTATAAGCATATTTATAAAAGTAAATCGATTTTTATATGCAAGAACAATCAACGAAATATTTAAATTAATAAGAAAATTGATGTAAGTGTAAGTTTAATTAAAAATGTTTGCATTTAAAATTGATTTATTTTACTAGTTTTAACCATGTCCTTAAAATTGCCAATTAAATATGTTTGAATTTTATACTCAAATATGTGATTTATAAATCCATATCAATCACATTTCGAAACAAGGATATGAATGAAATTTTTTACTATTATTGACACAATGATACTACAATATATTATATATTTTTGATGTAACAATATTTTGTGTATATGAACCAACTTTCTCTTACATTATTAAACATTTCTGTGTAAATAATACATTAAATTAAATAAAATATATATAGATCTTAATTTTTTATTCGCTCAATTCTATATATTAATAATCATCAGAAAGTATTTACTATAAATATTAATAAATTGGAAATAATGTATAAGAATACCTTTACATTATTTGTTATCGTCATTTATGTATTTATATCCATTTTAAAATTTATATTAAAGTCACAGTTGGCAAAATAGCATATGTGGGAAATATGTTAAGCGTCATTAAACCTGTATTATACAATATTCATATATATCTCTCTGTATACATATAACATGAATATATTATATAATACAAATAAGATATAAATGAATAAAATAATTTCTTTCTTTTTTTTTCCACATAAAATTGATCCATGTTATAAAATCACGTTCCAAGAACAATATTTTGATAACCATATGGTGAAGGTCATTGTGAATTAAACTATTTACATATTTTAAATTCTATTCATGTATGCAAATACATGTATAATAAAATCATATATACTAAATACAACTATTTATACATATATTTAACTAAATATCTACATATGCAGTCAGTTTATCCTCACTGTTTTCATAACAATGTGTGATAATCATTTAATCTGTGTGGGTATGGTATTGTTGGAATATATATAAATTGTATAAAGGAATTTGTTATATGAAAATGTATATTGTATTTTGTATATATTATATGTAATCAACGATATTTGTAATATTATAATATATTACATTATTCTATCTACCTCTATATAATATTTATATACCAAAATTTACAATATAATGTATGTATTTATTACGTTTTGTTTATATATTATCATGGAACATACAAAATACATTGTATTATTATTGTATAATGAATGAATTTAAATTTAAAATTTGATATGTATTTAAATAAATTTACTTGTTACATAGTGTAATAATCTACTAAAATATGTTTTCTAGTGCGCATTTGATTTAGATGATTAGAGATTTAGACTAGAGGTGAGTAAAATTACTTAACACAGAAATGAAATATAATTTCAGTGTATCATTTTGTAAGCGAAAGAAATATATCTAAATTACGTGGGATTTCTTTAGTTCAGTTAATTTGTCAAATTCCATTAAATTTCATTTCAATTATTTTGCGGTTTTGAGATTGTGTTTGTTATTCTGTAATTTTTATTACCAATTTTAATTTTGAATTTATAAGAATACATATAAGATGACAACAAATATTAAAAATATATTATAATGAATTATAATTAAATTTTTACAAAATTATAACCAAATAAATTGTTGACCAGTTATGTCAGTCAACGCACTTTCAATGTGTGTGCAGTTAATTTTTAACAACAGCTTCCGAGTGCATGAACTATATTCTGTATAAGCCATGAACAAAATTTTACATAACTTATAAAATTTTAAAATTAAATTCAATCTATAGTGTAAACTGTAAACGCTACTGTGTAGTGCCACTTGGAACCAACTTTATTCCTTGTATAATAAATAAGGTATTATATATGTGAATTTTAATATTTGTCGAAAACAAAATTTATGTTTTTGTAGTAGGCATTTTCAAATCGCTCTCAGTTGATATGTTTGCGGATTAGGAGACTACAGCTTATTTCTAGTCAAATATGGTAACATTTTAACACTTTTTTTTTTCCCCATTCTACATTCCTGCAGATTAAATCATCCCTAATTCTCTATTTTTAGTTTCTCAATATCACCAAATTTAAACCCATTAAAACATTATACATAATTTTTAGGGAGCTTGTCTCAAATCTATAATTTAACATATAAATAAATATAATACCCGATTTTCTTAAAAATTATTGAGAGCTCTCAAAAGGCAATTTACTATATCGTTTTGTTATCGATATTTATATGAAAGGGTGTGTGTATATGTTTGTTGATTGCTAATAATGAGATATTGAATTAACTATAAATAGCTAATACGCAGAAGTATGCATTAAATCTATTTGATTTCCTTTCTGTATAATCATCTATGAAGTTTTACAATTAAATATATTTTAGTATTTTTAATTTAACCAAGTACTTTAACTTTTACCTTTCCCATATGCAATTAATTAAGCTTGTTATGTAACAAAATATGCAATATAATATTAAAAACTTTTCAACGATTATTTTCTGATAGAATTTTTTTTTTTGCATACAATATATATAATCTGTATCCATTGTATGGATTAATGTCTGTATGAAAGATATATATATATATATGGTATACATGATTATAAATTCATATAATGATTATATATATACTCGTATATGCAATATGCATAATTATATTGTAATATTATAAAATATGGTAGATGCATTGTTACAGAGTTTTATAGGCAAGTGTTAAATCGGATATTTTGAAATTATATGGTACATGCAAATATTCAATATGTATATGCATTTTCAAAGTTATTTGTTGTGTAATAGGTACATATATGTTTATATAGTACGAATTGATTGAACTTTATAAAACTTTATAATGGAATAGTTAGTTAAAATTTTAAATTTAAATACTCAAAAATAAATGTTTATTTTCATTCTATTTTTATTATTTAATATACATTTATCCTTTAATTAATTTAATTATTTTATTATACTTAAGTCTTAGACATTACATTTTATAAATGTTGAGCATACATATTTATGCATATACAATAGTTTTGTTATCAGTTAGTGTATATTTAATTGAAAATTTTATTAATAATTAAAATTAAATTATAATGGTTTCCATATTTTGAGTCGACTATAAATTACGTATATGTATAAAATTAAAGTGTAATATATAAAATCACGGATCGCATTTATTTCGAAATAAGAAAGGTTCAAGATATAGTATGATTTGTAAGCGTCATTGCCACTACAATCTTATATACTATACTATACGTGATAAAAATAGTTCAAACCCAAATTATCACTGAAAATGCTTTTCATTAATTAAAATGATAATCCAACTACATCATCTACTATCCCTCTATTACTAATCTATTATACATTAATATTATGTTAATAATAATGGAATGCGAATATTTTAACAAAATATGGTATTGGAAGCAATTCAAACACTATATAAATAATTTCTCCATACAACACTATATGGACTAGTAACATCTTATAATAATAGATATTATACAAAAACAGTTGTTAGCTTCACATACGGAATAATTTACGAAATGAACTGCACTGTTTAGTAGATGTGTGGCACTATAATGGAGGGTTGACTTGATTTATGTCTGCAGGTGATCAACTGAAAAAGTTTACACAGCAGGAATGACGGGGATTCAGAACAAACAAAATGGTCTAATAAGTCTATGTGTGTTTGAATACTAGAATTTCACCAGTATAAGCTCTACAATATGCCATACCAAACAAATCTATACAAATCTTTAGATTAGAAGAAGATTTGAGCTAAATACAAATTTTTTTTTTTACACAAATCGTTAATTTTCATTTATAAAATTTATAATATCTCTTTTTATATAATATACATTTTTATCTTGTTTGACACTTTCGTTGTGTGGCAGATAACATTTTGCATTATTATATGTATATTGTATCTTGAATTTAATAAAGTTGACATTGTTGCTTATATATATATATATATAGGGTGTTGTTTCAAAAATGTCAACCGACCACTGAATACCATCTCTGATGTATCTATGATGCAAATAACCGCATTGAATTTTTTGATATATCCTTTTTGAATTTTCATAATCAGAATAAGAAATGAAAATAAAGAGTTATTTTGAAAAAAAGTAAAGTTATTTATTGTTTATTATATAATTATTAATGAATCACCCATGTAAAAATATTGTAATGAGTTATGGTAAATTAAACATTTAAAATATTTAGTTTACTTTAAAAATCTCTTATTTAATTAAATACAATTTTTCGTGTTCAACATTCCTTTAAAATTTAGTAAATATCATTATTAAATTTATCTCCATTTAATATCGACTATATATCAATCCAATGGATGGTTGGCTGGTAACTTTTACCACACACACACACACCCTATATGCAGCTATATGTTTGTATAATTATATTTATTATACACATTTAAATTAAACATTATATACGAGTAGGTACATTATTATTACATGAAGAAGGAGATATGATATGATATGATGTAATTTATAAATTTTTACATTTAAATAAAGTTTATACATGAGATAAATTTACATTAAAATTAGTCCTTTATATAGAGAAGTTTTATTATTATGCTTTTAAATTTTCGAGTGCAATGGAAAACCCAAAAAATAAAGTTTCAAATAAACATTCTTATTTATTGTTTGTGGTGGTGGGTTTCTATATGTTAATAATAAACAAACACAAATTTTAACTTTATTAAAACAAGATTTTTACATTTTTTTTTTTTTTTCGTTTTTATTATACTTCCTGCTTTTATTATCGCAAAGAAGAATTATAACAATGAGTTTTTATTATTTTTTTTCTATGCAAAAATATGATCAAGAAAGGATACAGGCAGGAAGTTGTGTGTTATAAATTATTTTGAGTCCAGTTATTTATAAAACAGCAACAATATAATACGAAGAAAGACATCCTTTATTCATAAGGATTCTGAAAATAAAGTATCGTAAAATAAATTTTAGTTTTTATTTTTAAGAATATAGTGCAGTATCATAATGGATAGCATTTATGGTTACTTAAAAATAGTGTTGCATATAGATGGAGATAAATAATATAAAATATGTACAATATGTATCAGTTCAATGTTTGGTGGGTGTGTATACTTATAATACACATACATAATTAAAGTGTGATATATGAAAATGGTGTTTAGTCAATAGTATAAGCTCAATTTAATAAAATAATAAAAGTTGGTCGCATGAATTTCTATTCCTTCTTTTCTACCCTTTAAGTTTTCTTCCAAATTTAATTCGATGACTGGTTACTGGTAATATTTTGACCAATTTGGGCTTTCATATTCTTATACTCCCATTACGATCAGTAACACCTACTATATCGTTAGCAGCGTTTTCATCAAATTTCATTAAAGTAATTTTTTTAATAATAGCTACAATAATTTTGATAAGTTAAATAACATACATGCGAGTACGTTGATTAATGTTACAAATTTTATACTGTGTTATAATGAGATCTTGTTTGTTTCATAAAAAATTGATACCTCCAAATTTTTAAAATTCTCACCTCAATATTATTTATAGGTATATTGATACGAAAGGACTGCTAACAGATTAATCGTCACCTATAATGAATTGGACTAAAACATTTTTAGTGAACCTATCCTGTTTATATTTATCTTTATCATCAGTATATTTTTTATGAGCTTAAAGTGTAATTTAAACAATACATTTTTTTTCGCTTGTTGAAAATGTCGTGTTTTGTACTACAACAACGAGATTTACATGTCACCTTTGACTATACACAAAATCCATGGAGAGAAACTTACTGTGTATTTGATGGGATCAGAAGGGAATGGTATATTATATAATTGTTGAAAACTGATCACACTATCACTGGTGAGCTCTATAAATTTTAGATTAAATTTAACTATAAATTTTCAATGGAAAACATTCAGAATGGGCGAACAATTATGGTAAAGTAATTCTTTTTGCAAAACAGTGCTTGTTCTCATGTAGTAAAAGCGATCAAAGGAACGTTGCATAATGCGCTTGGATAGGTGATACTACACCATCTTATTAATGTATTATGTTTCTCCATCAGATTATCACTCGTTCAGACATATGGCACATGGACTCTGTCCACAACATTTCCATAAAAATAATAATTATGAAGATGTCCAAAAATGACTAAATTTTTGGATCGCATCAAAAAAGGAGAAACTTTATTTTCATAAATTATTAAAAAAATGTATTCAACAATGGTACAACATTCCCTTATTAAAATAAAACTGTGACTTATATTTGTGTATCATAAATATTTTTTATATATCAAGAAAAAATTTACCGCCGATTTGTTATTGAATGAGTATTGTAAAGCTTTTATCATTTTTTAATTTTGCAATGAGAGAACAAACGATATAGACCAACGAAAAAATCGATGTTTTGTTTTTCAATTTAGCGCAATACAATTTAAGTCAACAATTTGAGTTGGGGTTTAAATGAAAGGATCGCTATACCGCTGCTCATCTTCTCTTCCCTATTACAAAAATTGTATAATGTATTGTGAAAAAAATAAATAAATATCATCCAGCAATCTTCATAATATTGTTGTATAAGCTGTTGTGAGTAATTCAATATACCGCATATATAACACTGATATATTTACTTACATACAATATATAGCACATATATTACATACAATACATTGAGTTAATTTTAAAAAATGTGATATCATTTTTTTTCATCATTTTTCATTTTTTATTTTGTCTAAAAGATACTTTTAAAGACATTTTATTGAAATAAATATCTTTTTCACAATGTAATATATCTTCTTGTACACACAATATATATGTAATGTTTGATATTAAAAGTTAAATAGATATATTTCTATTATGCGAAAGCATAAATGCTATAAAGCACACATATAGTCTATATGTTATCGATAATAAAAATAACAAAATGAATTAGCAAAGTCATGCCACTTTTTGCGTACTGTGTCTGTAAGTAAATCCTGGTTACGATATGTTGTTGGTGACCTTAAGCATATGCTAACATAATACATAGCATATTATATATGGTAGTAATATAATGTTAAAATATACAGAAACGTTTTTCTTTTGAAATTCAAGTTTCTTAAGATTTTTTAAGATATAAGAATTTTTTTTTTGTTATTTATATACTTTTATATAGAGTTGTATTTTATATATTGTATCCACTTTATATTAAATCTATATGATAAGGCAATCTGTCCTTATTTTTTTGTGTGTTTTTTTTTTTTTATACATCCTTTCGTTCATTTTTTCTATTTTATGAATTTCAATATCTCGATATACAAATTTACATATATATATATGGAAATAAGAAAAAAATTTAAATATATATATTTATTTGATGCTGCTGGTACGTATACAACGCATACATATTAAATATTATAAGATATATTGTAACACATTAGCAACAAAAAATTAGTTCTACGCACTATCGTAAAAAATAGTTAAGACAGAAAAATTATTTGAACGAGTGTAATTTTATTCCATATTTTTATAAAATTTAATATACATACATACATTTAATCATTTAAATGACTTTAATTATATATATATTCTAAATTATAAAACTAATAAAATTATTAATATTTAATCAAAAATTAGTATTTATAATTAATATTATAATAATTAAATTCATAACTTAGTTAGGGGTAATTTTAAAAATGGAAAAGCTTAAGAAAATTTCAAATAATATATATAATTATAATATAAATAATTTCCCATTGGAAAATATACATATATTATTTAGTTTCTATAAAACATTTATATAAATATGATCCATCATGTAATTTAAAACGCTATAGAAAGAATATATATATATATTCAGTTAATTTGAACACCATTATTATTATATACATTATATTACATTAGATATATTATTATATATTATATATTATTTTATTATTATAGTGTGATAGAGGTCATTAAAGATATAAATCTTATTTTACAACTCGTTAGGGAATTTTAAAATATTAACATTGCCATACATATACTCGTATAGTATAATAATATAATCTCTACAATATACACAATACACACACACACACACACATATTTGTTGTTGATAAACTTGAACCGCATATAAACTATATAAAAAGTATAAACTTTAAATTCTTCAATTTCTTTATTAGATGCTATAAATATTTGTTATAATATTTTAAATTTTATGTTATACTTTTTACACACATAACCTTTTTTTTATTATACCATTGTGTTAATATGGCAAAATAAATTGCGAAGAATAGTTTTAAAAGTGTGTGTGTGTGTGTTTTGCTTCAGATTTTGTAATTATTCAATATTATAATATCATTTCTTTGATAAAATTTATAAATGAAATTCTTATTCTCTTTTGTATAATCAAATCATTGTTGTTGTATTGCAATATTTGGGTTGACAACTAATTCATTGAATTTTGGTTTTTATAAATATAACTCAATTGAATAACTTTATTCATATTGACCCTTTTGTTTGATGATCGTTTACTATCTTTCAGACAGTATTAAAATTATGTGCTAATAAAACTTTTGATTCTTATCACCAAGAAATTGAAACAATTGGGATTATCTTCATTATAGAAATTTTTACTATTCAAAAAGTTTTGCAAAAAACGAGATAAATGATAATCTGGTGGTGCAAAGGCAAGACTATATAGTGTTATGTGGTAGCCTGACAACACATCCCAACCAGATATTCTAATAATTTTTGATGAATGACTAAAAATCTTTAGATGTTGTTTACTCTAGTTAGTTTATCATGCTATCTCCACAATATTTATCAATTTACATTATCGTATACAAACCATTTTTCATCGTCAGTTATAAATTGTTTCAAAAATAGATCCATTTCATTACGTTTCATAAGCGATGGTTAAATCTTTAGAATTGCCTTATATTCATGTGGAATCCATTATTCGAGTTTATTTTTTTCCAGTCAAATTGTTTTAAACACTTTACAATACATGGTTGTTACGTTACTAACATCTCTGCAATGTCACTTGTTATTCTGTGACCATCGCCATCATCGATTATAGCTTTGATTTTGGTTGTCATCGCAATTTCAACTGGTCAAACTGAACGTTGTTCATTTAACGGATTATGCAAATTTTTACACTATCGTTTTTTAAAGACTTTGTGACAAAACACAGTACATATTTTTGGTAAGCTTTCCCGATGCGTGTTTTTCTTTTTGAAAATAAAAAAACAAAATATGACGAATATACGTATTTTGATTGTCCCTTGTTCAATCGACAAAAAATACACAACGAACGATATAGTTTTTTTTTTACTGAATGACAATTAAATTACCAAATATAGAAAAAATAATATTGTTTAACTCAACGAATACGTATAAACATAGGTAACAATTCAACTAACTATATGTGAATAGCTCATTTTTCAAATTATTGATCTATTCAAGCGCTAACCACTCGTAAAGGGTTGACTTACTTATACTTAAGGTAAGTAGTAGCGATTGATTTAAAAATTGGGTTCTTGTGGAAACACTTTATTATAATTTCATCATAGCTAAATAATTATACATATGTTTTACAAAATTTTAAATTATCTCCGGTATCTTAAATTCTTCGTTCAATAATGTTTTATTTGCACATTCATAAATGAGTATGTGTATCAATAGATCGGTGTATATACAAATATATAATATTTGATATAGATATAAAGTCTTTAGTTGCATTAATTATATAAATGAGAATCCCATATGAAATGAAAAAGAAATGTATATTAAAAAAAAAACCTTATAATAAAAAACAAAATACTATAGAAATATTTTTGAATGATATTCCATATAATACACAAGAGCTAATAAAAATATTTTTCCTAATAATATATATTTGTATGAATAACAGAAGACATTCTTTTGACACCATCACATATTTCTTATTTGTAAAGCGAAAGCATGTATATGTGATATAGTCGCCGTAAATGAAACTTTTTATATTGAAAATAAAAGGATTTGTAAATTTAAAATAAATATATTGCTTTAAAACATTAAATATATGACCTCTTCACAAACAGAAATTTTTACTTATATATGTATTTTTACACAAATCCATTATTTGTATCTTTTAAAGAACTAAAAAATATATCTATATTTTCCAAAAGAAATATAGTAGACCAAAAAAGCTTATTCACATCTATATAGATTTGTATATTAATAGTAAGACATGAATACGTGTCCGTTTTTGTTATCGTTTTATTATTTATTTTTTTTTGTGATTTTTCTCCTTTTTGAAATAAAAGTTAATATTATTTTTTGACTTCTTTCTTACATTTATTATAAATATATATGTTTTATAAGTTGCCTGTGAGTTATATAATCACACACAAGGGATATTGTTTTGTGCAACATGTGATTTTCACAATGGATATTTCTATTTATTTTTTTTTCCTTTTTCTCAACTTTCAAATATTCTCGTAACATTGTATATGGATGATACCTTGTCTTATAATATAATATATAGGTACGTGGTACGTACATATGACATAATTTTTATTATGTAAAATGCAATGTTTATTGGAACACACACACATATTTAAGGAACTTCTTATTATCAATAAAATGTTATTACGTAATATTAATAACATAAGATGTAGCAAAAAAAAAGTATAATAATAATAATAATATCACGATAATTGATGTCATTCTGAGCTTAAGTTGAATATATCGCACTAACAATGTTTATATTTTAAATTCATAACTAACTCTAACTACAATAATATTGAATTCAACAATATTTGGAACAAAATTAAATGTATACATAAAAAAGTTATTTTCTTTGTTTAAAAATAAATACCTTATACTATGTGAATAAACGAAGAATATCCCGTGATATAATTGACCCTTTCAAAGGACAATAAATGGTTGGAGACGAAAATACAACTTCGAAGTAGATAGAAGTTGTATTGGAAACCACATTTTATCAAAATAATCAAAATCAATAGACTAAGAGATGATTTGATCATGTACAACGTATGGAGGATAAACGTGCGTGTGGGAGTCTGAAACTGAAGAAAGGATGAGTACTTTTGTAGGTACATTTTTTATTTTTGAAACATGTATCCTACACACTCTAAAACCAACATATTATAAAAGAATTGCAGAAATAAAGAATGAGTGTGTCTATTCATCTCTCAGAAATGTATACGATTTTATATATTTAATGAAAAAATTTCGTAAACCAGACTTTTTATGTTTTTCGACTAATTTATGAAATTTTTAGAATAAATAACAAAATGTCTCTAATATTTTACGAATTTCTTTTAATAAAATATTCTAATAATTTTTTTACACGATTTTACACATTGCAACTTGCAACGTATCTACCGATCTGTAAAAAAAGATATGGATGTATTTATGTTGTTAAAATTTATACGTAATTTTCACAATTTTCGTAAATTTAATAAAACATAAATTAATTTCTATTAAATGTAATAAAACGTTTATCATAATTTGTGACATTGTGACAGCAACAATGTATTCATCGGCAAAAATGAAAATTGAACTGTATTTGTAGTGTTCTAAGAATAAAGTGATACAAATTTTAATTGGACTTAAAGTTTAAACATCTCTCAGCGCAATTTGCATTTTATACTAACAACACAATTTTCAAAAAATGTGTATAATTCAATTGCATATATATTTATTGTAAAATTTTCATACAATACAGAAAAACCACTGATTTCTTATTGTTGTTTGTAATCATCGTTTTTATACTGCCTAAGTGCCTATATATATATATATATATATATATAAGTAACAGTATACATGATGCAAAAGCGGAATCATTAATTAAATTTTTTTCTTTTCATTTTGTATCAGCAATATTATTAACATAATAAAATTATAAAACTCTTCGAACGTATAAATAATAGATAGAGAATACAATTTCTTAAACATTATTTTTGGAAATACATATAAAAATTCTATATTTATAGAATAACGACAGCAAATTTTATTAAAAATACATTTATATTATAGAGTTGTAATAAAAATACAGCAATAACTCTATAATTTTTTTTACTAACAACGACCCAATTATAAATAATAATACAATTCATAATACATTTTGTATATAAGTGATTGTATAATATACTTTTTATAATATGTAAATTGTCTTTTCCATTTATTTATATACAAATTCACGTATATATTTTCATTTTCTATTTAACGTATGACTTTTCCTTTTCGTCAATTCATAAATAAAGACACAATGTAGTTGGAAATGTATATAATTAGAGTTAGAGAAAGTAAAATGAAATAGTATACAGTTAAATCTCAATTTTCAATATTTGAAATTGAATACACAGGGTATATATTGTCAATACATTTTTGATTTCATATATATTTTCTATTTTCCTGTATAAGTTTTTGCCTTATCATTCATTATACGCAATTAAAAACAGTAAACTATATTCGTAATATAATTATTATTGTTTAATGACGATGTGGTTTGTTTGATTCATATACCATATTCTCAAATGACGCAACTATATTTGTTTGCTATAATATTATAAAGTAAACATTTAAGTACAACTGTAAAACTTTCGTCATTTTTTGTTATCGTGTTTTATTATAAGTAATGTAATATATATGTATTGTACAAAGTCATGCTAAGTTTCACTTATTGATTGAAAGATATATAATTTTCTTTTGCGTATACATACAGATAAGACATTTATATTTTCTTAATATTGTATGGAAAACCATCTAATTGTAATAGTACTTATATACAAAAAAAAAAAAAAATTAAAATATTAATACGGAATGGTATAGATAGGACCATCTAACTATGAAAAAGGGTTGAAAATAAAACATTTTGTATAAATACGCAACCATCATCCATCACAGGAAATTATGTATAAATCATTATTCTAAAAGAATAAATAATTAATTTTTATAATGTCTTCTTTTACACGCACTTTTTTGGTTGTTTGTGTGTATTACAATATATACTGTCGTATATATAGTTCATTTGTCTTGACTTTATTTGCTAATACTAATATTATTTATTATCTTTAGCTTTTTAATTAAATAAAAGTAGGTTTTTTTTTTCTTTTGAATCATTGTATATGTATGTAATATTTTATACGTAATATGAATAATGGTAAATTTTGTTTAATTTTTCGTCCTTTCAATTTCTATATAATTATACATTTTATTATTTTAAATTTTTGATTTTGATGAGTTAAGTTTATAAGATTTTAAATGTATATTGCACATATTCACTATATATAGATACAGTGTAGCGCACTGGTAAAAACGTATGTTATTAAATCAGGAGATTGCTGATCAGATTCCCCAATTTTCATACAAAAAATTACTCATTATCGTTTATAAAATAAAAAAACGAATATCTTTGAAAATATATGCGGTATGCTATTCATAGATTAACAATGGTTTGCACAACGCTATAGTCGATTCTCGTATAAGATTAATTGAATCAATAAAAACATTTATCGATATATAAAAATACAGACCAAATTGGTGAATTATTACGACGGAGTAATTTACAAATACTTTAATGCAATGTTAGATAGTTATGCCGTAAAGCGAGAGGAACTATTGCAAGTGGATGACATGGTGTAAATCTAAGTAATCAACCCATATATGTTCGGGCCGGAACGAAAAGGGACCAAAATAGTGGTCTGATTAGATATCCTCCGAAATATTTATATATTCACTATTGATTACTATATATATTGTGGTGATGATATAAATAACTTGAAATAGAATTTCTTCAATATTATAAATCTTGTTTTGTTAGTCCTATAATAATATAATTATGTTTACTCAATTATACATTATACATTATAGATATATATATATAATAGTAAATGCTTACACATACATACATGCATATATTTAAAAGAAAAGACATTTCGATACTACAATATATATAATAATGAACTTTGGTCCACATATACTATTTGCATAAACATCCCTGTTATATAAAATAAAATATGATAGTAAATGAAATTAATTTATTTTGTATCGTATATTTTCATATAAACAATTTTATTAAATGTTATCAATGTTATACATTTCATAAAGTATATAAATAAATATATATTATTTAACCTAAAAGTCATATATAGTCAACATTCTCAGATGAATGTTGGGTAATTTTGTAAGCACTTGAACAAATTTTCACACCATATATATTTAGATTTTCATATACTGATCGAAATAATTATAAAGCCATATAATATACTAATATCTGATAAATTATAGGCAGATAAGGCCGACTACATTAATATAGAATATTAACTATATTCTGATTATGGCTTCAAACAAAATATAGTTTAGCAAATAAGTTTTAAGTAAACGAGTGCATTAGATTATTAAAATATTATTGAATGATATAATTTTTTGTTTGGCCAATTGGTTGGACAAAGATTATATTAGATTTTCAAAGGAGAAAGTCTGTTTTAATTTTAAATTAAATTGTTTTTATTAAAAATCATTACACATGTTCACTAACGTCTGGATTTGAATAGGCATAATAGAAAAATTTAATAGAAAATTTGTTAAAACTAAAATTTTTTGCCAGTATTTATATATACACTTATTTTTCTACGTTATATTAGGTGTATTCAGACTTTTGGTTCAGCCTCTATATAAAATTTATGTTATTGTAAGTTAAAACGTAACAAAAATTAAATTTCAAAAAAAAAAGATTAAAATTAAAAAGTTATTAAAATCTAAATAATTATTATGTAATAAATGTTTTGCATACATATATTGCTATATAAAATATAAAAGTACCATACTGTACAGTCTTCTTATATGTTAAGACAGTAAGATTAAATAATTGTTAATATATTGTATATATAATTTTGTTAAGGATGAAATTTCAATACGATAACTATACAATAAATAAATAAATCTTATCATTTTGAAATTATTTAAATTTAACAATTTATTCGTTTGTTTCAATTTGTAATCATTATACAATATATAAATGTATTTCCGGAGACCAAATGAACCATTATAATTATTTCAATCAGTGTATACAAACATAAAGAAGCATATATATATAACCACATGACCTTTTTTTTCATGTCACGTTTTATGTTTATTCAGCATCATATTGTTTATGTGGTAAACTCAAATATGTTCATTTATATATTTATTAACATATCTATGTAAATAGAAATGTTTTGTCTTTATAGTTAGTATAATACGGATGGCATACATACATACGTTCGTAAATATAATATATTTATGTGCAGCCTCAGGATATGCCGAGATTCAAAAACGTATGTAACATTTATATATTATTGTATTATATATATGAAATGTAATACATACGAGTATACATGTATGTATAAAACTATATAATATATGTTACATGAAATTTAACCATTATACATACATTACATATAATATATCAAATACGCAATATATTATAAAATTTAAATTTACAACACCAGGATTTACGTTCAATTAATTATAAGTATTTCTTATATGTGTATGTGTGTTATAAAACTTGACATTTTTATTATTCATAAAAAATTATTTATAATAAGAATATAAATATTCTTTTATGGTTGAAATATGTTATGTACATACATTTCGCAAACAAAATATTGTTCATATATTATTTTACATATACAAAAAATATACAATAAGACAGATAAAAATAGTAAAATTGCAAATATTTCATATATTAATATGAATTTTATGAAATTTATTTTAAATAAACAAATCAAATATAAAAATGAAAACATCTTAACTTATTTCCGTTTGAATTAAAATGTTCGCCCGATGTTTGTGGTATTTAAAATTTTAGCTTCTTCTCAGCTAAAATGAAATAGGTTATGGTTTTTTATTTGTGCTACATTCAACACACGAATTATAACTGAAAATGTAATAACTAAATGCTTTTACAAAAATTATCCTCATTCTATTACAATGTTGTAGATAAATACTTATTGTAAAAAAGTTAAAAAAAAAAAAAACATAAACTCTTCTCTTGTGACATCATTCATGGTTAACACGAAAATGGGTTAAATTTTAAATAGCTTTACAAAATAAATTGTAACTTAATATTTAGTGAACAACATAAAATGAAACTGGAGTATAACCTTTTTGTTAACTTTTATAGATTAGTAGTTATTTAAGGTTTATATACGTATATAATTACGATATATACATAGTCCTATGTACAGAAACAGATAATGATTATATATATAACCTAATGTTAGTCAAAAGAGTATAAAATGTAAACTTTGACTTTGACTGAATTTTTGTTATTTTATCTTTATCTATACAATTTTTGTTTTGTTATCTGCCTATGTGTGTATACTTTTAATATGTCTTTTAAGAATTCTCTACCAATCTATATGTATATTATGTAATATGTATATATAAATATATAACAAACATACAATACATACTTTTACAATTTACTTCAATATTGAATCTATCAAAATATTGAAAAAGTTTTTTAATAATATAGTTCAAGTAAATTGTTTTTTATTTTCTTATATATTTATCTCACAATAATTGTACTAAAATAAATTCAATGTGAACAGCATATAAATAATTATTTAAGAATTTAATTTATAGATCTGCTGTAGTAAAGCAAAATATAACAAACTTTTAATGATATTATTTCACTTAGAACCGTATAATTGGGTTATAATTTTAATTTTACAATATGGAACCTTTATAATTAAATAGCAAAAATAAATATGTATTTACTTTATTATATTATGTAGAACGAGAAATTAATTTTACTCACCGAACATATAATTTATTAATTAAAAATATAATAATTATATTTTATTATACACTTGGAAACCAAATATAATAATGTGAAATCTGAAATCTAAATTCTATAATAATTTCAAAAATTGATGAATATGAATTTATATATTTATAATTATATTTGAAATTGTTCAAACTTTAACTGTATAATAATAATAAATCATAAATTATCGATAATCATGTAATATGATTTTGATGATGTTCCTATAATAATCCTATAATATGTATCATAATTTATATTTGAGAATATGATACTTACTTATATATAATATAAAATTATGTTATTACTACATGTTTTAGTACTCATATCTATAATATATATTCTCATATCAATTTCGCTTAAAACGGAATATTAGTATATTGGTATATGTACAGACTATTGTTAATAGATTGTTAGAACTTTAAACTTGAATAAAACAGAAATAGTTTAATATGTACAATTATTTGATATCCAATATGGAATTTATAAATATAACTATGTAGAGAAATATACACGAAAATAATTTTAAATAATCATTCCATATTGTCTGTATTCGCCTCTACTTTCGCGTACGTTTACTATGTGCTTTATAAAATAATATAATATATATTTAAAGAGATCTGTTCATTAATGCAATTAAAAATGCAAAAGAGAAATTATTAATTTTTATCAAACAAATTAAAATTGTATACTTTTTCTGCTCGACCAATACACTTAGCCCATGCTCTTGTTTGGAATCAGAAAAACAAATTTCATAACTCTAATACGATAATAGATAAGCAAAAGCTATACATATAACGATCAATTTTATAGTGTTGCAATTTTTATTAATTTTTTCTATGCTTTTAAAAATACTTTTGAAATTTTGTAAACTACTTGTGAGTAAATCCAATTAAATATTATTTATTAAATTTACTTTTAATTATTTTACTTGTCAAATAGTATTTCATGAACACACGGTCTTTTTCTAATTTTTATTGAATGTCAAAGGAAAACTAAATGATATCCGTTTTAAATTTTCGTATATAGAATATAAAATATAATATGAATTTGCTTATTATTCAAAAACTATATATTTATATATATAATCTCTCGTCTTCTATATATGTATTTTCAATTTATAAACTACTTCAACTTTAATATTAAATCTATTGGAAATATAAAGTAAAGGTATATGTAATATATTATATATATTTTAATATATTCAATAAATCCATACATAAAATTGTGCATAATTATATAAACAGAATATTTTAATATAATATGTCTGCGATAATGCAATATAAATATATTACAAATTTATTATAACAATACCGCCATTTCCATAAAAGTATATGATTAATTAAAATTTATTTTAATAACTATATTATTTACAATAAATTATGTATTAAATATTTTAAATATGCACAAGCAGTACATTATAATATTATATAAAATTTGAATTGTTCTTATAATTTTTACACATATAATTATCGTGAACATATACTATAACTATGCCTATGCCATTATAAAATTATATTCATATATTTATTATTAATAACACATCGAATACATTTAATAACAATTAATTATTTAATACATATTATTATGGCATTAAGTACTAATTCGTACATTGAACATACAATATTCTATATAAATTAAATGATATTAAATAACACATATATGTGGAAGTATAGATATTATTGTATTATGCAACTATGCATATGTACTCGTATATAATAAATATATGATATATTGAAAATAATTAAATATTTATTAAATGAGAACTGATAAATATAGTTGTTAAATAAATAATTAACACTAGAAGGACCGACTTTTTTTTTATGAATATTGTAGACAAACTAAATAGGTTTTTTGTGGTAAAGTAAATTAAATAATTACTTTTTTTTACCACGGCAATGAACATCAGCCACACATAAACAAACTTGTAACAAAATTCCAATGAATGGTTTAAGAATTATATATTATTATGATTGAATATCGATTTACTTCAACGATGTGTTTGTTCATTCTAGTGTTAATTACAATTTAGACAATGTTGCTTTAAATTATGTATAAATTTTTAAAAATCAAATAATATTTTATTTATGAATATAATTTTGTTATATTGTTGTTGTGTATTGGGAAAACCATATTTAAAATATATTTATTTACTTTTATAAAATATGTGTTCATAATTTCATAACAAATTATTGTATATTATGAATTATAAGGTTTTTCTCAATTGAATATATATTTTATAAATATTATATTAATTTGCATGTAATTTTTGTGCATAAATACACTAAAATTTTCGATATATAATGAAATGGGTGCAATGTATTGAACGTTGTTCAAAACTTCTCATTCTCGTAACATATAATAATAATTGAATTTAATTAATACAACATCCGTTCGCATGACAATGAAAATTAACATAGGAGGAAAATATAAAAATTCACAAGAAATATATTCACCCAAAAAGACGTCTATTCATTTTTTTTGTGAAATTTTTTGTGTTCAATAAAACACAAAAATTATTGTGTATAGATTCTTTAAAATAAAAAATATATATAATGATAAAATGCCATAAAGGATTTTATTGGTTTGCGGTTTAAGTATTAAGAGTTTGTATATATTTTTTTTATGAAAATAAAAATGGAACAAAATAAATTTTTATCAACTTTAAGTATATCATAATTTCACATTGTAACCTTTCTTTTAATGAATATTAGCTTTGGATATTGTTGAGGCTGGTTAAATTTACTTGACCCAAAGTCCGTAGATCTTTTTAGGTTAACTTTATTGTAAAAAGTCCAATTTTCATTACCTCTTTTAACTTGTTTAAAAAATGTATGATTTTCGTTACGTTGCATAAGCAATAAAAGTAAATGGTAATATGCAATTTCTTTAAGCTGACGATGAGAAATCCATATATCGAAATTTTTGTTTTACATTCCCCAAAATGTTTGACTCACATTCTATAATGCGTGTTTGTAATACAGCAAATAGACAATCTCACATATCGATCACAATCGATTATTAATAAGTTTATTTAATCTTCATTAACTTTAACATTGGACTATCTGAAAATTGTTCATATTATTCTTTGAATAAAAAATCACTATAACATATTTTAACAAATCAACTTTAACAGTGGGTAACCAAACATATTACATACATGTTTTGGTCTCTTTTGCAAATCGTGCGTTCGACACACAAAAAATACATAGCAGATGGTTATACATTTTTAATCTGACATTACGAATACGTAAGTAAAAATTTAACGAAACTCATAAGTGAAATGCTAAACTACTTATATGTAAGTAATATATAGTTAGCCCAACATTACATAAATAATATACATGTTACAATTGTAATTATTGTTAAATTTATTGTAAATGTATTTATATTACATATAATAATAAATCATATATAGGATCCAATACAAATGTCTGGTATCAAATTTACAATACAAATTATAAACTTTTCTTATAGTCTCATAATATTTATTTACGACACATATGTTTACATATTACGTAAATAAAATCAAATCACACCTTATAAATCTTAACTATATAACATTATAAACTTATTTTCTTAAAATTATTAAGTATATATAAAAAGTTTCAGTTTTCGTCTCAACATATTTACAAAATTTATATAGTGCGATTATATATCGTTTATACACACCCGTAGCTCGAATATATATATAGGTATTAAATATATGCATATAGTTTTTTATTCACATATAAAGTTTTAAATATAATAGGATCAAGTCACTAATACTTTAATTCATTTTCTCTTACTTACAAAAATATGTTATACACGCCAAATTTAATATAAAAATGTAATTTATTATACCATGGACAAGTAAATATCCAGATATATACGACTAGATATATTTATATACAAAATACATTTTATTCTTTGTTTTAAATTTAACAATCTATTATTTTATGGTAGGTAGACAGCAACTCCTTTAATACACACAGACAAATGTTTCTTTTTTCGTTTTCTAAAATCTACGACATTCAAATTAATATTAATGCATTTTTTTAATATAAATTCTGTATTCGTACAATCAAATTTGTATTTTCAAAATGACACAAAACAACAAAATATACGCAGTGACGGCATATTAAAGATTTTCATCAATATTGAAATAAATTGCAATTTTAAGACTTTCGACAAATCACATAAAATAAAAGTTTTAAATAAGTTTGAAAAATTTTAAAATAATATATTGTTTGTTAAATAGAAATTGGATTGGAAAAAAATGTGAACAAAGTTATTATACTTGAGTTATCCATTTAGTCTATAATATCATATACGTGTAAACCATACTATAATATTTAAAGTTTTTAACAAGATATCCATATAAAGAAAAAACTGTTAGGGTTGATGAAAACGGAATAGTTTTTTTTATATACATTTAGTAGTAGTTTAAAACTAAAAGAAAAACTTCTTTTCCATATGTATATAAAAAATTTAGTTGTGCATTAAAGAAAATGTAAATTGCATTTGTTAAACTTTTATGTACAATATTTATACAAACTTTATTGGATTTTATTGATTCTGTAAATTAAATTAAAATTAAATAATTTCAATATATATAATATTATTTTAAATGTTAAATTAAAGAATTTAGCATAACATTTATACTGTGTGAAATACTTTATATACAAAATAAATTTAAAAACTCAACAAACTGTAGTGTGAAAATATAAATGGTTCTTATTTTTATATTACTGTTACAAAAAACTGGTACAAAATCAGTGGAAAGTTATTTTATGTTAACCGAATAGATACTTTGTAAAAACAAATACAAACACAAAGAAAATTAATTGATCAAATTAATTATTTATTTAATTTAATTAATTAAGTAAAATCTGAAATTTTTTCCACTTTGAGAAAATATATAATAAAATATTACATATTCAATTGTGAAAACAACGAAATAATTAATTAATAATTACTATAAAATATATTAATTTAATTTTGTAAAATTATCGACAATATTTTTGCTAACAAGAAATTGAAAATATTTTTTCTATTTTTAAAGATTTGAAATTATTTCATCATAAAATCAAGTAATTTTATTCCAAATGATGCAATTATGTCGAAAGATAGTCGCAATTACTTAACTCCATTATGATTTTTATATGTATATACACTGCTATTATAGCCCCCAAACGTTGTGTGACCGACAATAATCCTTCGAAAAGGGTAAAACATAATATTTTTAAAAGTTGTGTTCCAAAAACGAATAAATGCTAGTAGCTTGAAATTGTAAAATCTATGTATAAAAATAAATACCGAGAAGTAATGGTAATACTTTTACTTTATCATTTTTGCTTTTTTATATATATTTATAAAAAATTAATATATTTAATTGTTGGTCCACCAATACTCATTCGATTGATAATAATTATAAGTTATACAAGTTCTCTTATTCTCTATAATTTAACTATTGATCACACATTTAATGAAATATGTATCACATACATCATTGTTCCTGCTCATTATGTATGTTTCTGAATATGATTATGTTTTATATAATTACTAATCAATTGTCGGTCTGTTAAATATTTATAATTTAACTACATTGACCTAAATTTAGTTAAATCTCGATTTATTCGGTACAAACTAATAAATTCTATTATTGGTTAAATACTCATTTAATTTATAAAAATCGAAAATAAATATTCATGGTGTTATTACATTAATTTTTTATTTAATGCTTTTATAATATAAATAATTTGTAAAACATTTCCCAAAACGAAAGCTATTTTAAATAATATAATTTGCAGAAATATAGTAAAAAATGTTAATTTTAATGTAAAAAAATGATCGGATGAAAATCATTTACATAAATAGAAAAGAATACAGTAGGTGACTCTATTATTATATTATATCGTATTTTTTGACTTAAAATAAAATACGCATACTTCGTAAATATAAAAAATATTCCCGGGGCATTGTTTTACACGTAAAATCATGCGTTGTATCTTCGTATTATACTTATGGATGTCAAATAGTTATTTATAAATTGTGCTTGATGTTTACAAAAAATTGAATTCGAAAAATAATTTATTAATAATAGTAAATTTTGTGCTATATTTTTTGTACAAATTTTGATACCAATAAACTTATTTATGACAAACATATTTAATTTTATTTTGCATTCATATTTCGTTTGCACGAAAAGCAAATTTTGGTTTATTTATGACAAACAAAAAAACAGTTTACAACAAATGAAATCTACTTTAAGCTAGAAATCGTTTACACAAAATAGAAAGGAGGGAACATGGAACTTTGTTTGACCGTGTAAAAAAAAAAAGTTAAGTTATGTTTTATTGACGACAGACGTTGCTCTGCTGAGAAAGGAACAAATCGAAAAAATTTTTTAGAAGTGAAATCTATGAACTGTAGAAAAAAATTAAAAATAAATGGCATTATAATTGTTTTTGTTTGAAAAACTAATTTAAACGTTGTGTTTTATATTTAATGTATAAAATTTGAGTGAGTATAAGCCAAAATACACTGATGTGAGTGATGGGTCGTTTTGAATAGTAACAATACAATTTGTATATATTGAAATATACTGATCCATTGGACGGACGGTTATTGTCTATTTTATTCTCACTGGCTGGTAACAACATTTCATATTATATTTTTACTGTAAATGTTATTTGTTTGCTGAATTTTTCTTTTATGCTAAACAAATTTTTCTTGCCGTGTATAAGAGAAAATAAAAAAAAAAGCTTTTAATTTAAAAAAAATTATTTCTTTTCCTATACATATATCCTATAGTATCGTAAATAAGATTAAAGTAAAGTCTATATATAAAAGCATTCAAAGTACATCTGATTAATATATGGATATAATTATGTTATAAATATATATTATATTATTATATTTTAATATTAAATGTATTTACATTATTACAAAATATATATAGTTATGTATGATTGTTAAAAGTTCTAATGAACTTTAAGTATACATAAGTATATAAATATATATGGTATATTTTAATTTTATAATAATAATACCTACGTATATATTATAAAATAATAATAGTTTTTATTACTAATTTTTACTTTATGTATAAATTCGAGTATTTTACATTATATATGGTATTATTATTATTATTCAACCTAATTTTCATTTTGAAAATTCTAGTACAATATATAGGTACTTACATATATATTTTTTATATTTATTATGTTATATATTATGTTGCATATATTACTCGTGGTTTATCCAGACATGCAATAACATTTCATATATGGTATCTTAATAATATAATATGTACTAGGATATTTATATTATAATATTTTACCTTAGATACATACGTACATAAATTGTATATGGAAAATATAAATACGTATTTATGTATAAATAAATTCATATAGTTATAATGGAAATTTTTCTATGTCAAAGTTATATTGCAATCTGACTGACTGTGCGAGCACAAACAAATAATATATGGGATATATTTATTTGTATAAAATGTTATACTTATATGTTGTACAGACAGTATAAATGAGTGTATATGAAAGAAAATTATGTAGGTTTTATTTTTTTAAAAATCATTTCAATTTCATAAATTCATTTCCCATATATATATAGATATATATGCATGTATGAATGCATATGGATAAGACAATTTGTAGCTACACACATTATATATACAAAGATACAAAGATATGTGCTTTTATTGATTTAACTATGGCAAAAACATATAAGAGATTTAAATGAGATTTTGTTTTATGTTTTGTATATGTGCAAATAAATATTACATGCTATAATATTCTATTTATTTAACAAACTTTTATATATTGTAATATATTTTTTATACACAAATTTGTATGTAAGCAATAAATATTGCGCTGACAATAATATAAAATATTTCAATTTCATAATATAAAAATTCTTTATTTAATGAATACAAAATTTAAGAGATTTATACTTATATGTTAATCTCGATCAAATCCAAAATATCGTTCACTACATTTAATATGACTTACAATTATTCACATTTATATATACAGCGCAATCGTATTACAATTATGTGCTTTTTTTTGTATCGTGACAAAGAATGAATTCTCTATTATATTAAGTATGTTTTTTATAATACGTATTTTCTTTAAATAATTTTAATTTCCTTTATATTCCATACATATAATTATAGTAATTGTTATAAACGTGTCCATTGAAAATAAAAATAAAATATTTATTTATACTTAATAGGTATACCAATATGAAATGACCGCTCGTTGATTAATCGCTGTAGTCGCCCAATAATGATGACGATTTCGACTGAAAAGTTTTATGTGTATATAGCTTTATCATTCAGGATAGTAAATATTACATTAAAATTAGATTGGTGATGTACATTTTTTTCTCTCACTCTATATTATTGAAAATCCATAAACTTTCATTTTCCAACTTATATAGGATTCAGTTAACTTAAAGAATAATATATATTTTATTTAAAAACGAAATATTTATGATAATTAAACGAGTCATATTCTATTAGATACAATGCATTGGTATATTTCGAGTGAATTTCCCAGAAAATTTCATGTATTGAATATCAAATTTTCTTACTACCTTTTTGGATTCGGTATTTTATTTGTATAATGTTGTGTATGTATGTTAGTACTATGGATATTTAGTAATTTTCAAATATATACTGCCGTCAAATTTCACTAAAAAAAACTTTTTTTTTAATTTCTATCTAATTGTAAGTGTTATTATGTGTTACGAGCTAAAAGTGTAAACAATAAATTATTTTCGCTTATTGAAAACGCTTAATAAATTTGTTAAAAAAAAAAGTAATTTAAGGCGACTGTCGTTATTATCATTATGTTACAATGTTTCTTTTAAAGGAAACTGCTGCTGAAAGTTATCGAATGCTTTTGAAAGCATATGATGAAAAAATTGCGAATTATAGATTGCTACTATTTAAAAATAGTGGATTAGATTGATATCTTTGGTGGGACCAGAAACGAGTCGTTGTGTATTATGTCTGTTGAAATAGAACCAAACAGTCAATATTGAAATTTAACGACAACAACTAATCAATTGTGATGGTTTTTCAGATCCACAGGTGACAATTATGAAGACATCCAAAAATAGTTCGATTGTTGCAACACATCAAAAGAGCAGCAAATTTATTTTAATGCCATTAACACATTAATAAATTTTTTACATAACAATGGTTTAATTATATTCAATAAAAAATTATTTCCACTAATTTTCAAAATCAAGTTAATTTTTTATAAAAAGAAAGAACCGATTCTTTCATATTGATATACCTAATATATGAATAATATAATTATGTACAATTAATTTAATTTGCTTGTAATCAAACTTGAAACTTTATACTTTAAAGCAGAAATTGTTTGCAAAAAAATAAAAATAATCACAAAATTTTGTAATATATTTACATTTTTATGAAACCACTTTAAAGTGTTTATAAGCATGAAAATTTACTTAATTTTACCACTTAACGTTTTTGTTACTTTAATAATATATAGTATATTTAAATTTTATATATATACTAAAATTGCTTAGCCAGGGTATACAGTAAGTGAATATATAGGGTTTTTATTAATTCAAGTATATATATTCGTTTGAGAGGATTTGAACCATAAAATTTTAAATGAAAATTTCTCATAAGCATCTATATTTTTCCACCACAACGTATATATTATTTTATAATTTAATTTGAACCAATATCAAGTTTTCCAAAAAATTAATAAAATTCATGATAGTGTTAATTAAATTCAATTAGATTTTGTGTCATTTATAGAATTTATGTTTCGATCTATATAGATTTTGCTCTGGATATCGCTGTTACTATAACCCCTTACTTTGACTAATTATTATCTAATTTTATTTCATTAATTTTTTAATTATATTAAAAATAACTTATCTGGTAAGAAATAAATATTTCAATTATGGTCTGTTTATACTTTTTAAACTCATTGTAATAGTTAACATGATTAATTATTATTTATAAATTTGAATTTGAATCCTATCATTTATCATAATTTTATTAACATTTGATATTTTTACATGTTGTTCTTTAACATAATTTTCAATTACAAATCAGAAATAAAAATTATCTTTATTTTTATCTATAGATAAATTACACGTTATCTTAATATAAGATGATATTTTCAAAAATATAGTTATCTTTATCTTATCTAATACTGTTAGATAAACAAATTTGTAAGTAACTTTATATTATCTATAGATGATCAATGGCCAATTTTAACCGGGCACTGCTTTTATATATAATAAACTATTACACATACCAACTATAATTGCTAAATTTTAACCGCATACATTGCGTGAAAGAATTATCAATTGTATATCATCAATATATTTTTGACAATTATTCCATATTAACAATGCTATATTGGTAAAACACCATCAGATTTTCTTCGCTCGATGAACCTCTTTTCTTACGGTAGCTATGTGAAATTTATGAAATGTTTAAATAATGACTTCATAGGAAAATTGCATCAAAACTTAAAACTTTTTTGTATGAAAAAAATTAAATTAAAAAACTATGAATGGACATTTACGATGGAAATGTAATGAAAATAAAATCGGTATTATCATATAATCCTCTTTTATCGTCGATTAATTAATTATTTTAAAAATAAACCAAATTTAATAATATATTAAATCACTAATGACCGGTTTTTACTGATCGAAGCTCTAGCTTGCACTGAAAAATCGAGCTTTATAGTTTACAATTCTACTAAAATTATTATATTTCACATATATATACCAAAAATATATTGTCGATAATCTATACAATTTCCAATATATTGGAGATATAAAAGTAAATAATTAAAATCAAAATTTACATTTCGCATTCAACAATATTAAATATACGAGTACATAAAGAAGAACAATAAATTTATTCGTATATACTTATATTTTATGTTTTATATATATCAAATACTAATATAATATTTTAAACAATTTAAATTTATTTTAATTAATCCGATTAAAATATTAAAATTAATTTTGTCATTAAAAATTTTCAAACGTACCTTTTTTTGTTAAAAAAAAAATAACTTCCTAAAGTTCAAAGCAATCTCTTTTGTTGAAAAATAATATATATACATAAATGTAAGTGAATAATAGAGTTGATATTAGGCATATTTACATATATTTGAATATTATTTATATATTCTTTGGTCAATGTATATAAAGGCCTGCATGTGTACATTTGATACGGCATCGTATTATATAGAATACAATATACAATGCAAATTTAGTGAGTTATAAAAACTTGAAATTTTGTTATGATGATCGAATTGGTAACCTTTCTGCTTTTGTTTTATTGTTATAACATATTTTTATTCAATTTTTTTTTCTGTTAAATATAGTATATTTGAAATACTACGTGTAATATTTATATTTGTACACAAAGTACAAACATGTAAAAATTAACATTTTAATATTATAATTTTAATTAATTTTGTTTATATGTAATATAATAATAATAATAATAATAATAATAATAATAATAATAAACTTTTATAAAACTTATTATCTTATAAATAAATATTCATATATGGATTCTATAAATATAATATATAGTAATACATATACGTAATAATACATGGGTTAGGTACTACAATATATATATATTATACTATTTATATATAAGGTTGTCAAATATCTCCCTTCCGCCTTTTTGTCTTTTTAATTTCGCGGCTATGTAGAAAGCGCTACAGAGCTCGTATCTGGCAACACTGTACATAATTTGAAAGCTCTTGACATAACAAACAAAACGACGCTATGTATGATTAGTTTGGATATTGCGTTCAACAGTTATAGACGTGTAAACATGGAGTTCACTAACGCCGAAATTCGCGCTATTTTAAAGTTTTCCTTCGTTAAAGGCAAATCCGCTAGAGAAACGTTCCGTGAGATTAATGGTGTTTTGGGGGATGGTACTCTATCACTTCGAACCGCGGAGGAATGGTTTCGACGATTCAGAGCCGGTGAAAACGACACCATGGATAAGCCAGCCGGCGGAAGACCTGTGACGACAAATACCGATCAAATCATGGAATACATCGAGTTAGACCGGCATGTGGCATCTCGTGACATCGCCCAGGAGATGGGAGTTAGTCACCAAACCATTTTAAACCATCTGCAGAAGGCTGGATACAAAAAAAAGCTTGATGTTTGGGTGCCACATGAATTAACAGTGAAAAATCTAATGGACCGAATTTCCATTTGCGAAATGCTGCTGAAACGGAACGAACTCGACCCATTCTTGAAGCGGATGGTGACTGGCGACGAAAAATGGATCACATACGACAATATCAAGCGAAAACGGTCGTGGTCGCAGGCCGGTGAATCGTCCCAAACAGTGGCCAAGCCGGGATTGACGGCCAGGAAGGTTTTGCTGTGTGTTTGGTGGGATTGGAAGGGAATCATCCACTATGAGCTGCTCCCATATGGCCAGACGCTTAATTCTACCATCTACTGCGAACAACTGGACCGCTTGAAGCAGGCGATCGACCAGAAGCGTCCAGAATTGGCCAAAAGGAAGGGTGTAGTGTTCCACCAGGACAACGCCAGACCACACACTTCGTTGATGACTCGTCAGAAGCTACGGGAGCTCGGATGGGAGGTTTTATCGCATCCACCATATAGCCCGGACATAGCGCCAAGTGATTACCACCTGTTCCTGTCCATGGCGAACGCCCTTGGTGGTGTAAAGTTGATCTCAAAAGAGGCTTGTGAAAAGTGGCTGTCCGAGTTCTTCGCAAATAAGGAGGGGGGCTTCTACGAGGGAGGTATTATGAAGTTGCAGTCTAGATGGAAACAGATTATCGAACAAAACGGCGCATATTTGAACTAAATCCGATTACTGTAACACTTTTTATAAAGCATTGAATAAAGAGCAAAAAGGCGGAAGGGAGATAGTTGACAACCTAATATATATACTCGTATATATACATAGATATAGTTTAATTAAATATGTTGTCAGTGCCAGTATATTTGAAATTATATATATTATATATATAACATTATATAGTAAATAGAAATAGAATACCTTCATTGTCATATGGCGTATATAAACTGAAAATAATTTGAATAATATTATGCTGCCAACAACCTAATACACATATATATATATATATATAGTTAATATATTTAGATAACTATATATGTGTATATTCAAGTTTTATTTATTAATGTAATACTAGTCATAAAGGCTATTTATTTAAGCGTGATAGAACTTTATATAATTTTAAATAAAACAAATAATGACTGTTGTGTGTATCATTTGTGGAATGTTTAACACTTCATGAACGCTACCAAGTAGCGAAATTTTTGCCGAATTCAGAATTGAAATTTCATTAGTAGCAATTATAAAGCTGCTACTTTTATTGACATTTGACAAAATAACCATTTAACTGTAGCACAATCAGTTTATGCTAATGAAAATGCTGTAATACATTGCTAATATCAATATTGTCAATTTAAATTATTTTTTGAGATTACTTGTATTTTGTAATAATATTTGTTTTATTGATAATTGAAATTTAAAAAAAATAGTAGCTCCATTAGAAGCCAATGAAAATTAATGTTGAAAAATTGAGCCCCATCGATTGACCACACAGCTAATCGTGTTGCACAGTTACCAAATTATTTTCGAAAAAATTAATTAAATCTAAACATTGGAATATCCCTTTTGGTATTGGTATGGACAAGAATTTTTAAATTTAATGGTTAAAGTAAAAATAAAATTATTTAATTATATTTTATATTTTATTCAAATTTATAAAATTCTATCTTGCTTAAAAAAACATCTTATAAATAAATACTACATACTACTTATACACATATATATAAATTTTAATAAAATAATATATAATATTATAATTTGTGTTGTAGAGATGATGTTGTTTCAAAAACAATCAAATGGAATACTTGTGATTGGGTGCACTTAGTGTAGAAGGGAAAAAGTTATAAACATAACTACTTCAATTTAAAGTTAAATTCTCTAAAATTTAAAATCTAAATATATATACCATAAGTTATTATATTCATTTTATGAAATATAAGTAGAATTTTTATAACTTACATTACTCTATCTATCCATTTATGTATTATAAAAATTGAATAATATGATATTAAATTGAAATTATAATTACATTCCCAACATAGATTTTATATTAAAATTGTATATTCGCATATCATTTATTTTATTTTTTTTAAATCCTTTATTATATATAAATCTACAATATATAACACTGAACTTTAAAACATGTTCGAATGTAAATTTTGTTAAAATTATTAAAATTTTAGTTGAATATATAATAAATTATCATTTTTACCGTATATATATTTAGAATTTAGATATTCATTGTAAAGGGTGATCCAGAATTCACGCAACTTATAATTTCGATAGTTATTATTAATTCATAAAGTGTACAGTATATAGGATTAAGTATGGAACAGTATTTCGGCTTTGTTGAGACTATTTTGTCGAAATTTTCCATTATCGTTTTGCATATATTTGACTGAATTTCTTTTATACAGTGCTCAATTTCATGCTTTCAAGGGTTGTTTGTTGGTATAAACGTTAAACTTCAAAAAATCTCAAAGAAAAAAATCCAACGGCGTTAAATGTAATTATACATAGTATTTGAATTATTTCTCAGGCAGTATGGCATGCAGCATAATCTTGTTAAAATGTCATCCATATCCATGTCTTGTACAAAATACTGAATTATCATGTCGAGATAGCAAGCACCATTACCTGTCATTGTCTGGCCAGTCGCATTTTTTGAAAGAAAAATGGTTTGATGATACCGACAGGCCAAAATCCACTCCAAAAAGTGACAAACTGTGGATACATTTGTCTTTTAACAATCAATCGTGAATTTTTTGAACCCCAAATTTTGAACCAACAATTTTAACGATTAATGGAGGCATCAAGATGAAAATGAGAGCCTCTTCTTTTTTTTCGTTGACAAAAAGTTGGCACAAATGGCACAAATCGCAAAAAACTCAAATCTTGTTTAAATTGTAGGGTACCCTTTATAATAAGTAATAATTTCAATACGTATTTGTTATATGCATATGATTGAAATTTCAAATTATACATATAATAAATAATAAATATATGTATTATAGTTTCTCTAAAATTCAAATGATATATTGCATCTGACATATATATAATTGTATGTAAATATACAGGATGACTCATAAGGCTGAAAAAGATTTAAAAAATTAATAGTGTAACACTTGTAGATAAAACCTTGGCTTTGTGACAGTATTATAAAATACAAAAATTTCGCAGCCCTTCAATATTATTAATATTTCATTAAAAAATTATAAACTATTGGAGCAATTATTTGTGATAACAATACCTGTTGTATAGCGATTCAGAAACCAAGTCAGTTGTATTACGAGCAGTTCAGATCTATTCATACATAGAGTCAGATTTCTGTGCGGTTTTATGCTAGATACAAAACTTATCCCGCAAACAAATATTATGTTTGCAGCAACTAAAGAACAACTTATACTATATTGTGGTAGCCAAATACATATTTTATACCTTATAAACTATATATTTAGTGTATAATTCGGTTAGTATAATCAGGCGTGGTGCCACCTTATAAAATAATTGTAGTATGTATTTATATCATATATGATTTCAATTTCGAGCACATACAACAAATATAATATTATAAATAAATTCACATTTAGATTAGCTGTGTATATATATGTTATTAATCAAAAATACCAAAAATACAATTTATCTGCAAATTTTTCATTTGGAAAATTAAATTATAATACTAGAAAAATATTTTATGCAATTGCAATAATAATACATATACAAATACAACATATTATACATACATTTTATTTACATTGAAATAGATTTATAAAAATAGTATAAAACTTTAGATATTCGCATCATCATCAATTCATGTTGTAGTATACTCGTTGGAGCGTAATGATATGACATCTGTCAAATCACAGAGTCAAATTGATAAATAATTCCCATAGAAAATATATTCAAGTATTAATAATTTACCAACTGCTGAGATGTAACGATATCGCATAAAAGATATATGTGTTGTTTTAGTAATTCAAATATTATCGTGTGCAACTGATTATTCCATATATGTAGCGGTACGGAAACACACATTTATTTATATGCTAGAAATGACAAAATATAGTGAATTATTATTTATTCAAAAATCTCTTACAAAATATATAAGACTAAAAATTTCTCATATGCGAAATGTAATGAAATCGTTTTCTTCTGGCGTGCCACTGCAACATAATAACAATTTCATTATAAATTCTATTCGTTTATATAATTTTCATATGAAATTAATTGAATTATTTAGTTTTAATACAGTTTAAGATATTTTTCTTTCAATTTACTGGATTCTTCAACGTAAATATATAAGAACATACAAAAACAAATGTATATTACACAGAATAGTATGCCGTACAGCATCGTATATATTATAATATACCCTAATTTAAATTTGATTAAATTTTTATTTTTTTTTTCATTTATTTAAACGAAGGTGTTAAATTTTATTATATAAATTTTTTAAACATCAATTATTGATTCTGAATTTGACATATTTAAAAATTCACAGATTTAATTGAACCCGTTTTCTATACCGAATTACGAACAAATTTTATTGTCAATTTTACTCTATTCACTGCGTATAATATTAAACTAATAGATTTACTTACAATAACTATTAAATGTTTTATTTAAAAATTCATATCTATTTACTTAATTACATAGTATGATCTTTAAAACTTTGATTGTAACCAATTTTCCAGAATCGATATTATATGGAACTGTTTTTATTTCTTATATTTTCAGCTTAACTAAAATATATATCAAAATTGATTCAAAACTAGATAAATATACCAAATTTGCATAGATTTCTATGATGGTTGTTATGAAAACTTATTTGAATTTAATTTTACAGAAACTTTATAAAAATTGTTAACATAATCCTAAATTCTACCACAAACTACACATAAAATTTCGTCGAAATTGTTGTTCAATTTTATGATCATGCAATGATAGTAAACATCGTGATAGAAGTATAGCGGGCCTATTCAGCTAAAAAATATTAAATATTTAGTATAATTAAATTATAGATTAACTGAATGAAATTATATGAAAACACCAAGTGGTCTTTAAATTCATTAATTTTTCGCAATTTGAAAATTCTCAAAATTACAATTTCAATCAAAATATAATTATATTGTTTATTGCAACAGCTGTCGAGAGAATATTTGGCACAGCAAAAAAATGATATCGGGATCACCATATAACTGTTTATTGTCATTATCATATTTCATTTTATATTTCATTATCATTTTATAAAATATACCAATAAAATACAAACGGTAGCAATCACCACACAACAGAAGAATGTAAACGATATTTACCATAAAAACCATATAATTAGTCGATATTATGGGATCAATTATATATGTTATTTTAATTATCGACATGACGACAGAATATAATAAAGATGTAAATACTTATGTTAAAGTTGTACATAATTTTCCGTTCACCACCACGGCGGGTGTATATTAATAATAAACAAAATACAGTTTTTAGTTGAACTTTATTTTCCATAGACAAATGTGCTTGACTCTATCAATTAACGCCCAAAAAAAAAGAAAAAGGTAAAACAACTTGCAATTTAAGACATTTTCTATGTTACATATACTAAATAAACTAAATATCTACTATCCGTTATTGATTACACATAAATCAAAAAGTTTTATTCATATATAAATACATATATCCAATATCCATCCACATAATAAAAGAGCTTTGTATTTCGTATATACCATATATTATACTTCTTTAGTATATTTAATATGAAATGATTTACCAACATTTAATATACAATTTGCACAAAGTTTCTCGTTGCAAATATACATATTATACATATTACATATAGTAAATATAATGCATATTGCTAATAATATATATAAGAATAATATATAAATTATATTTAAAAACTTTTCTTATATGCAAAAACAATGTTGTCTTATATAGTTTTTTTCTTAAATTTATTTACATAAATAATTTAAATTTAAAAAGTTATATTTTCTTTATACGCTCAGTGACTTTCCAATTTATGAAAATATACATTTCGTGGTTTCTCTTAATATAAATCCTACAATATATAATAATAAAAACATACTTACTACACAAAACAATAATCATTAAATAACATTTAACATTCTTAAAAATTGTTGTGGCATAATTCTATATGGTAATAATAAAATTCCATGTTCAATAGTACGGAATTAAATAAATGAAATGAGTTTATATTGTATATGCGATTGTCAAATAGGGTTTGATTAATTAAACCCAATCCACAAATAAATTGAATTCAATCGTATTCAAATTGAATTTTGAAATAATTATTTTAACTTATGTTTATGTTTTTTGAAAATTTTCATCAACTGCAATAAATCGTTTAATATCAATAATTTCAAATAAAATTATGTCATAAAATCGTTATAAATCAATACTCAATGTTTCATAGAAATAAATAGGAAAATTGTAAAAATATTAAAATTGTTGTATTTTACATCAAACCTCACCTTTATTGATAGCACCACTTTTTTAATCGTATACAATGTAGTAATTGTAAAGAGAAAATTAAAAACTCCAATTAATTACTATATATAAGTTAATGGAGAACAATTTGTCAACAAACAAATCAAATATAAACAATCATTGCAATGCTCCGTATAGGCGTATTATCTGCATGCACTGCAGAGCTGTTATACAACATTGTTTTTTTGTTTCAGAAACTTCAGAAGAATTTTGGTTATAATTTCAAGTGTTCAATTATTTTGTTAGAAATATAAGTCATTTTATATTATTTTTTAGAAATTATTTACTAACAAATTATTATTATAATAAAATATTTTGTGTTATTAAGGTGAAATTTGTTAAAACACAACAATTTCAATAATTTTATATTTATATGATTTAGCAAATTTTAAATTAATTTATATTTTCGAGATGTTTGAAATAATTTTTAAAAATTTCTTATTGAAAATTTAATATATTTTATAATTATGGTACGTAATAAAAATTAGAAATCTGTTAAAAGTAATTAAAAAAAATTGTAATTTAAATAATCGATTTTCTGGTAAATTTTCTATTAGCCTACGAATATTTTACAATTTTATACTATTAAATATATGACTTTCACAAAAATATACATATTTGAGAATGGGCTTATTCAAATATTTCTCCGTTGTTATAACTGCCATAAAGAGCAGAAACCTGTGAAAAGTGAGCCAGAAATTTATGAACAGATGAATTCTATTGTAACATTATTTTATTTAGGATTCACGATTATAGCATAACTCATTATGCGTCAACATTATCCAAATATTAATTAGTATTACATTTAGATATATTGCAATCGGCCAAATAGAAGTCATCCTATCGTGGTTTCAGCGGCTTAAAGTCATAATAGACACATTGATCGGAGCATAAAGTATCAGTTATAATAGTACTAATACTATATATTTTATTCCGATCAATAGAGAAACATTTTCCGTCCATACTTTTGCGTCATTTATTTAATTTATTTATATACATTAAAATAATAATTGATTTAAAATCAAGATTAAAAAAAAAAACAAAATAAAAAAAACTTACCCTAAAACCTTTTTGTTTAAAAAAAAAAAAAATAAAATAAAAAACACAAAAAGACCTCAAAAGAATGTAATCCCAATAATATTATGGAACACATTTTGTATCATCTCTTTATACGAGTATATAAATAATATAGGCGCAGTTATTTTTATATATTATTTTGCATTTACTTTAATATAAAACATGTATTTATAGGTAAATAGAGATCTAAACAGATCCGGTTATATAAAGAGTGTCTGATTTAAAATAAAACCCCATCATGTCACATATATACGAGTATTAGTATACAATATATAATATATACAGATATAACATTTATAATAATACATAGATACACACACAAACATTAAAGCCCTTTTATCGGCCCAAAGTATTAACTTGACTTTTAAAGGGTTGTTGAACAATTCTCTATTTTCTATATTCCAATTTCATATTATTTATTTTGAGCCTCTCTGCTATAAGTTTCTATACTATTTTTGTTGATCATTTCACAATTGCATATATACGATACATATCGTAGATGTAGACAATTTACAATTGTAAAATTTTAAAGTATGTTTTCTTTTGTGAAAATTTCTATTATTATCAATATTAATTTTAATTTATTATTATAATTATTATTATTAATATTATTTTCATTAATATTTTCATTATATTATCTTCATTATTATAATTATTATTATTATTATTAGTATTATTATTATATGATAAATTTTATTATTGTGCAAATGCACATAATATATGAAATTTAATCGATATATATAATTATGTATTATTCTCTTATTAATAGGATTCTTAAAATTTGGGATCAAAAAAGTTAGCAGCAGATAGGGTTGGAGATGGCTAAAACTTCATCTGAATTTTAATGTAATGCAAGTAAGTAATTAATATTCTCTTTATTATCATTATTATTATAAAATTTAATTTTACATATGTTTGGTATTTATTTATATACAATTTATATTTCCGAAAACATTGTTCCTTTTATATAGACAATAATTGTGTGCAATAAATTGTAGTTATTATCTACGTTAATTTTTTATAAAATTGTTATTCAGTGAATCAGTTAAGCTCATGTTCAATTGTTGAAATTTACAAGAAACAATTTTCGTTATTTATTTGAATATATTGCAATTTTTCATTTGACCACTTGTTACATTTATATAGAATTATAAATACGAATGACAAATTAAAATATGATGTAATTTATGAAAAATTATATATGTTTTCACTGTACAGTGACACACCGTTATGGGCTAATTCAAATATATAATAATGCGGAATTAAGAAAACAACTCAATCATCGATATTTGACCGACGTCTAATTTGTGAATTTTTATGTAATTCATAATTTATCAACTTGAATGTAATGAATGTTTGGTAAATGTAATATGCTTCATTTTCGAGTAACATATACGACTTGAGAATGTTATAGAATTAACAATTTTGTTTCTACGAATTAGTTTATTAACAATCTTTTGTATTTACTTTACTTTAAACATTGCATCGCAAAAAAAAAACGTTTAGAGAAGCCTTAAATTAAATATATTTTTCAAATCTGTTTTCTATCACTGATGGGACACCCTGTATATAAATACATAACAATTTAATACATAATAATATTATAAAAAACTCAATTTTGTTTTTCCTGTAGATTATTTACTTTATAATATATTCATTACTTTCGTATGTTTATGTGTGTGGGTGTGTGTGTGTTTGGTATATATAATATATATGTGCCTTGATAAGAACTTGCCTTTATACAATATAGATATGTATATATGAATATGTAAAGAAAATATGTAAGCCAAGAAGTCAAAGAAATTTTTTTTAAATTTTCATGAATTTTTCACAGAATCTTCTATTTTCAATTTACATGTTTTGCTTTCCTTATAATAATATAAAAGAAATGTGTATCAAACTTTGTTTACACAAGGAACTATATGGTATACTATATAGTAAATTACGTAGTATGCGTGTATTATTGTGTGTGGTGTATATAGCAAAATACATATTATAGCTCTTTAACAGCTTATTTTTTTTTAATCATAAATGAGCATTTTACACTACATTTAAATATAGTTATTCACTGTTGTAACATAAATAAACGGTGAACGCTTGCATATACCATATATACCATATTGAAATAATACCTATCAACAAAACCAACTTCATATAATATTAAATTATGTATTTACAAAATTATATAAAATACATATAAACATTTACTGTATGTGTGTGTATAGTCTTATTTGTATTTTTTTTATATTTTTTCCATTTGAAATATTAAAAATATAAAAAAAATAGTGAATTTCAACTTGAATAAACAATTTTTTTTATATGTTTATCAAAAGCTTTACATGTTTTTAAATTTAATTCCAAAATTTAATAAGTGGGTGTAACACTACCTGTTTATTTATATTTTTTCCGTTCTACATAATAATGTTACAGTAAATAAATATGTTCATTTTTTTAATTAATGTAATCCCCATATATAAAATATATAGCATACAAATTTAACATCAATGGTAAAAAACTATAGTACGTTTTATGTCATCGACAAACATACTCGTATTTTATTTTTCAATTGTTATATATATACAATATTAAAATTGTTATTCGTTTTCACTTACTGGAAAATGTGATTTGTTGCGCTGCCTGTTTGTAACATTTTAAAATTTATTATAAAAGCATTTATTGAATGTGTCTGAAAAATAACTAACTAATGAGTTTCTAATATACTATATTATTGGCTGTCAATTGATTTATGTATTAAATAAAATATGTTATAAAAAATGAACATAAAATATTTTTGATCGCAAGTTATGGTGTATGTTTATCCAAAACACAAATTTATGAGTTTGAATATCCTCAATTCAATGTATTTGACTATATAAGAATATTTCGAATAAATAAAATCCATTTCGGTTATTTTTCGGACAGCGGACATATATAAACTCATTTATAATCCTTCAAATGTTTAAAATAATCGTGGTAATAGATATTTTAACAATTTTATATATACAATATTTCGTTTGGAATTAAATAGTGACAATAACTTTTTTTCAACTATATAAAATAACTTCATTAATTTAATAGAAAATATATACGTCTGACTTTGATGAGATTTAATTGCAAATTTTCCAATTTTTTTAATTATAATATTATTATATTTATATGTAGATATTTCAAACTTAATTCCAATATCAATTTATTCTGCGTATATATATATATACAAATTAAAATGCAATTTAAAAAATATAAATATTTATATATTGGTTAAAAATGGGAAAATGCGGGAAAATGCGGGAAAATGGTATAGTATTTTTCAAACAAAATATTTTTCTTGTATTGTCAAGAACTTTTGTCTTTCCGCCGGATGTGGTGATGAAAGCATTGTTTTTCTTTTGCATTGTTGAATGTATCGAGTATATATTTTTTTTATTCATGTCCTTGAATTGTAAGAACGAATGTATACATACCAAATAAATTATATTGAATATTTATGTCCCATTGACGTTGTTAAATCGTATGTGTTATTAAACGATAAAGTTTTATTTTAAATAATATTGGGAAGAAATTATGAATTATCGAATAAATTACCAAATAATAATAGTTTGCTATAACTTTTTTAATATTATTATTCACTTAACTGGATAAAGAAAATCAAGCATCGACAATTTTAGAAGTGAATACGGAAAATTTTCTATAATGAAGATATTCGTTCAACATATGGATTTGCTATATGATAATCGTTAAACTTTTTGATGACGATGTTGATTCAGTGAAGTTAAAGGGCTTTAATAAGTTCATATTTAATCATTAATTTTCCACCAATCCTTTCAACTTGAGTTATAAGTATTTTCGTGAAATTTTACTGGCAATTCACACAATATTTCTAATTTCTTTGACTATCTATATAGGAGTTCGTAACCAATATTCGCATAAGTATACTGCGATGTATGGAACTATGACATTATATTATTATTAATAAGTTTAATATGATCTTTAATTTACTGTAGTTGAAATTTTATTAAAATAAAAAAAATACAATTCTTGAACTATATGAACATTATTTATCCGGCTCCATCTATATTCGTTAACAACTTAATTTAAAATTGTCAAAGATTACATTACATTCAGTTCATACAGATACACAATGAATGGATCATATAAAAGAAACATCTCTGGTTTCAATTCTGAAACAGGACGCTACGCGGATTAATTCGTAAGGAGACGACAGTGGACCTTCCGTGATCTAGTACCGCAAATAATTCAGCTTTATATATAAACATACTATATATACTTTTATTTCCTTTTGAACAATTTATTTGATAATTTTCTGTACATCAATGTAAACGTATTTTTTAACAAACAAAATGTTAACGCAGTAGAAATATATTTTTCTAATAAGTTTTACGAGTATATATAGATTGTGTACTAAATATATATTTATACATATAACATATATTCAACAACATATAGTCTCAATTATTCATAACGATTTCCGTTCTTTTTATATAATATATAATTTAAGCTGTTACACCTATATAAAGTTTACATATAATATATGTATTATATTAATGCCAAAGGTTTAAAAAAACATATGTCACGTTATCGTTTGATTACATACCTAATACATACAATATTACATTCATACATACATACATAAAAATGTGATAGGTATACCGGTATGTCAGGATGGATATTTTATTTTGGCTGCGATATTACTGATTAATTTGGGTCAGTCCCCATCATCAGTTACAATACGATACAAAATGGACTTCATTTGCTGATTTTCAATCAAAAATCAATTCATATGGAACTAAATTTTCATATAAAATTTTTCAACCAAAACCACCGTCATCTTTATAGGCGGCTATGCATAGCGATTAAGCCTTGAGCGATCCTTTCATACCAGTATATCTATTATTTGTGTATATATAAAATATAAAGGATATAAAGAAAATACACTTCTCATATAGCTCATATATATACAGTAGATGAACAAAGAATGAGATTATTATTTTTAAAATTCTGTATCTAAATTATATTTAGCAGATATATTATTGTATAGGATATAGCAATATTTTATTTTGAAGACACTTTTTTCAAAAGGAATGTGCGACTGAATTAATTATACATAAATAAAAAATTATATATTTTTTTTTTAAATTTTTTCATTACATTGGTGAATTTTCATAAAAATTCTATATATATTGTTAAATTTATGTAATATGCTTATAATTCGTTGACCACCAACTGTACTGTAGCATAGTATATGTAGTTAAATATATTTGAGAAAACGTAAAACGTGTTTCGAATGTTATGTATTATAAAGTATATATTCACATTTTATCAGTTAGATAAATGTAATTTATCATATACTATACATATACAATATATTTAATCGTGCAATACCTATATAATTTATAATAGTGATCGGATCTATATATATACAATATATATTAAATTATATTGATTGATAGAGGATAGCATATGCAATTATATAATATTATAGTTAAATGAATCTATTGTTCAATTTAAAATCTCCTATGTTTAAATTACATACCATATATTATGTAGTATTAATATATGGAATTCAAGTAACACAATTGTACACTATCTCTGTCCGAAAAATAATGAGAATAGCTTTATAATATGTGGCACCATGTGTTAGCCACTAAATGATTTATGAAGTGTGAACTGAATTTAACAAACTGTCAAAATTACATGACATTTTGTTCTATGGAATCGCCACGATCCAACGCATTAACTAACTGACTTTGTTAATTTCTTTTATCCATTTTCATTATTTTTGGAACAGACAACGGATATATTTCATTTAAGAATTTCTAACACATAACATATAACATTACAAAGTTAACTTTTACATTATTATAATAAAGTGTACTTTATTTACAATCACAGGAACATATTATATAGTAACAGCTTTTATTTGTTATATATATGTACAATAACGCATATGTTTATTATACCATATATACTATAAGTGTATATTTTCAAATATAAATACATTATTTTATAGACAAATCATTATTTATTTTTCTCTTTATGTTCCATCTTCTTTAATTTAACTAAAATATGTCTTAAACAGTCTCCAAGTCATCACTCTTTTCTTATTTTTTTTTTTCTTCTTCTTTTAATAGTATGTATGTATTTGTTATATACCTACTATATATGTACATATTACTTTATATATAGTATATAAATGTGTGGTATATATATAGAAGCTTCAACAGCTTTCCTCAATTACCCTAATTTCAATGAATGTTTGATGTAGATTAGATATATATAATATTTTGTAAGATATACTGCACACACATTATATATATACATATAATATAGTTACACGAATATATAAAATTGTACATTGGTATATTATGTATTTATTATATATATATTTATATATAAATAACAGTAACTATGTACATATGTTAATAATAAAATGTATTATAATGAGAAGAAGAAGCAACAACTTTTATGTTTATTGTTTTAACAAATGTACTTTATAAAAATATATGTGTAATAGACACAAATAGATTTTGTAAACGCAAAACAAATTAGAATTCAATGTACGTAGACTTTATATTGCATAATTCATACATATAAGTTTTACTTTTTCGCAGAAATTATATATTATATTATTATATCGTAACATACACGCAATCATATACCATAATATAAAATCACAAAATATTTACATGAAATGAAATGTACAATGTTCTTCATGAAAAATATACAAAAATGTTAATGTATATTTTGATTTCAAAATCGATTGCTTAGGATATTTTAAATATATAGTTTATAAAGTAATCTATTATATAATTAAATAAAATTGAAGAAATGTCCACTGGCACAGTATCTATTTACATATTAGTTTTATTGTTGTTTAAGATGATTTCATTGAATTATTTATGTGTCCTCTATAACTTAATTGATTGCAACAAAATGAATCTTACATATGTTCAATATGACACACGTCCTTTATTATATCATTTTTAAACAATATTAATTTAATTAACACTCCTGTGTGGACACCATGGTCTAGCCAGATCAAATTGAATTTTACTTCAATTTTTCTTATCCTCTTTACTTAAGCAACATCGTCATGATACCGTATATTTCTGAAATGAAAATGTAATCTTATTAAAAGTGGATAAGATATTAGATATCCTATATGTTGTTGTATATAGATATTCGTATATGTATCCCATGACCCAGTCATTTCATATTATGTACCACTGTATTCTGTAATATGATTACAAACACGCACAACTCGGTGAGTTTTTATTTGATTTTCCGTAAATTTTGGATTTAGAAGTTAGAATCATATTGTAGAAGGCTAATTACCGAATTGCCTAGTACAATTGTTCAACGTATAACAGGGGGTGCATATACGGCCTGCGTTTTCCAAGCATATGTAAATGTACCTGCTGAGTATTTCAATTTCTACGAACATCATTAAAATCGTTAACATACTTCACATTATAAACTCATATATGTACCAAATTTGATAAAAATCATTTGCGAGTAATAAACATTGTACATTGAATGTTAAAAAAGCAAATAACAAAGTGTTACGAGTACGTACCGGAATTCATACATCCAGAAACGCATAAATAAACGACCAAAAAAACAAATGAAATTATACATTTGCTGGCAGGACCCAGTAATACCTATAATATTACAATCGGATGTCAATTATGATATTAATATTGAAGCTATTATAATAATTTTTTTAAGTATTATACAAAACTGTTGTGAAAGATATGTGTATATGCAACACTTCGCAGTATACACGCGTAGTACATAAATTCCATTTTCATGATTATATTTCAATTTTATTTTAATGAAAAATATTTCAAATAGATATGTTATTTACATATATATTTTTATTACATAAATGTCACAAGTCCCACTAAAAAAAAATACTATTTCTATATAAAAAAAACATAAATAAATAACGAACAATTAATTTTAATTGATATACTGTGTCAATTTATAGTAATAATATTATTAATAGAATTATAGATATATTCATATATCATCAAACAAAAACAGATTTTCCAAATTTTAATAATTTCTATTATTTTTATTTTTATTGTTTCTATTACACAATATTATTATTATTATTTCTTTCATTATATCAACAACATCACAACAATTATATAAAATCGATTGCTATTTTCTAATTTGATATATTGAATTTTTTTATAAATATGTATAGTCATAATTTATTAAGTATACCATGGTATTTACGATACCTTTTTCATTCATTTTAAATTTAATTAAAAATAATAAATAATTATTATTAAAAAAAAAAAAAAAAAAGGTCGCACACAGCTAATTAGTAAAACTCTATAAATAAAATATACAATAATTGGTATATTGTTATAATAGACAAATACGGATTATAATGTACCGAACGCGTTCCTTTATAGATTCGATTGATATTATATAAATATAGATTAAATATTATATTACATAAAATTTGTTTAAAAATAAAACCAAAAATATTTTATATAACATATTTTGGAAATATAGATAGGTATACACTGAACCGAAGTAACCGACTTTTTTTTTATGCGTAGAAAAACCAAATACGTTTTTTCCCATAAAGAATATTAAATAATTACATTATTTTTTTCACTTTAATTAACATAATACGCAGATAAACAAACACAGACCTTGTCTGCAACATTAAAATCAACACATTTGAAATGCCTAAACCATCGCAAGATACGTTGAACTATGATCTAGGTGCGTTTGCAGCTGCATGTTCACCATATAAGCTTCTCGAAACTATCTAACTATGATTCAGCAGCTGCTTTATTTCGACAAAACAATACTATAAATACTAACGGAGTCAATTATCTCTTATTTGCGTTTGGTACTTGTTGGTGGCGCAACAAAATGTCATATATATAAAATATTTATATACTGCACACTGCATTGTTGCTTCAACTTTATTTCAAACCCGCTTTTCTTATATACTTGTCCACCGATCTATGTACGTAATTAATTATCCTCAATCCGATTAACAAATTCTACAATATTTAATTTTAAGTCCTAATAAAGACTCTCTTTTTTTCTTCTACTAAATATTATTAAAATCATATAATAGTATATATTTTTAGAAACGAAACAGAACTCTATACCGCCTATATCAATGTCTATCAACATGTTATCATAGAATTATACACATCAATACATTCGCATAGAAAACAATAATTATACACATACTTAATTGAAATTTAATTTTGTGGTAAATTATCAATAATAATTGTAATTGATTCTTATCAGTGAATATTTATATATATAAAATTTCTATTAATATTATGGTACAAGAAGTGACAAAACGCGAGCAGAGCATATGACATTTAAGTTATGCTTTTATTTAAATTTATATAACGTTGTATGTTAATATGTATATAGGATAAAATTATAGTATATATACGAGTACATATATGGTACAAATATATTTAAATCAAAAATAAATTATTCGACAATGGCATACAAAAAAAAATCCTAAATACATACTTAATGTATATATATTTTTAAATAATTCAATAATTTTACGTTTTTGTAACGTAAATTTCACATATATATTATATATATGGTATATATTTTATGGTAAAATTCATAACAATTTGTATATATTTACTTACAATATTATTCTTATATTAGGTTGTCAACTATCTCCCTTCCGCCTTTTTGCTCTTTATTCAATGCTTTATAAAAAGTGTTACAGTAATCGGATTTAGTTCAAATATGCGCCGTTTTGTTCGATAATCTGTTTCCATCTAGACTGCAACTTCATAATACCTCCCTCGTAGAAGCCCCCCTCCTTATTTGCGAAGAACTCGGACAGCCACTTTTCACAAGCCTCTTTTGAGATCAACTTTACACCACCAAGGGCGTTCGCCATGGACAGGAACAGGTGGTAATCACTTGGCGCTATGTCCGGGCTATATGGTGGATGCGATAAAACCTCCCATCCGAGCTCCCGTAGCGTCTGACGAGTCATCAACGAAGTGTGTGGTCTGGCGTTGTCCTGGTGGAACACTACACCCTTCCTTTTGGCCAATTCTGGACGCTTCTGGTCGATCGCCTGCTTCAAGCGGTCCAGTTGTTCGCAGTAGATGGTAGAATTAAGCGTCTGGCCATATGGGAGCAGCTCATAGTGGATTATTCCCTTCCAATCCCACCAAACACACAGCAAAACCTTCCTGGCCGTCAATCCCGGCTTGGCCACTGTTTGGGACGATTCACCGGCCTGCGACCACGACCGTTTTCGTTTGATATTGTCGTATGTGATCCATTTTTCGTCGCCAGTCACCATCCGCTTCAAGAATGGGTCGAGTTCGTTCCGTTTCAGCAGCATTTCGCAAATGGAAATTCGGTCCATTAGATTTTTCACTGTTAATTCATGTGGCACCCAAACATCAAGCTTTTTTTTGTATCCAGCCTTCTGCAGATGGTTTAAAATGGTTTGGTGACTAACTCCCATCTCCTGGGCGATGTCACGAGATGCCACATGCCGGTCTAACTCGATGTATTCCATGATTTGATCGGTATTTGTCGTCACAGGTCTTCCGCCGGCTGGCTTATCCATGGTGTCGTTTTCACCGGCTCTGAATCGTCGAAACCATTCCTCCGCGGTTCGAAGTGATAGAGTACCATCCCCCAAAACACCATTAATCTCACGGAACGTTTCTCTAGCGGATTTGCCTTTAACGAAGGAAAACTTTAAAATAGCGCGAATTTCGGCGTTAGTGAACTCCATGTTTACACGTCTATAACTGTTGAACGCAATATCCAAACTAATCATACATAGCGTCGTTTTGTTTGTTATGTCAAGAGCTTTCAAATTATGTACAGTGTTGCCAGATACGAGCTCTGTAGCGCTTTGTACATAGCCGCGAAATTAAAAAGACAAAAAGGCGGAAGGGAGATATTTGACAACCTTATATATATATATGGTATACAATATATAGTTGTGTGCAGTATATCGCGTATAAATATAAATAAAATTTATGAAACGAGGCGGGTGTTATATAAATATTCAATTTTATATTCAAATTCGTTGACATGGTATACTTTCATAATTTTCTTTCTTATTTTTTTCCACATATATACACGTATAATAACAATGGTAACGCATAATATAGCACAGCAACAACAACATTTATATAAAACATAATTTTTTGTTATAATAACGAAATGAATATTTTACAATACCATGCATATTTTAACCCAAGTATGTGTAAAATATTATATATAAAATAAGACGTCAAAAGATAATTTGATTTGTAAAAAATGGGATAGATAAAAATATAACGTATTTCTTTTTGAATTTTATATGTACGTATAAACATACGCACACGCAGGTATGTATACCAGGTATTAAATGGAAAATTTTAAAATACAAACAACCCCAAGTTTATTGAAAAAATATCAAAAAAATATCCCAAAAGATCGTTTTTGTGTGATGTACACCAAAAATAAAATATGTTTAACTTATATTTAGATAAATTTAGAATTCTCTGTTTCAATATATATAACTAAATAATATATTATTATAATCGAGATGAAACAGTTGTATATTAGATAGATGTCGGCGATAATGAGAGATATACAAATACGTATTTTACAATAAATACATCATATTTTCAGGTAATTTCTATTATATATGATTTTGGTGTTCAATTGAATATGTTCGCTGACAGTAATCTATTATACACAAACGTTATAGGAAACTATTTTTAGCCTGTACACAAGCTTATTTCTCCTGAATTCTTTTAAATTATTACCAGATTTGCAACATAACTTTTAACTACTTCAGAAACTAATTGGTGGAACAACCTATAACAGATAGTTTTAACTCTTCTATTTATATAATTCGTAACCCAAAATCACGATCACATATGTCAAATATTCCGAAATCGAAGCAAATATTAATATGTTATATTGTAACATTTTCTTTATATGATGGCCAAAACAAATATAATCGATTTATAAGTTATTTCAACACTAAAAATTACTCAAACACTAAAAATTACTCAATTAATGAATGAATTATCGTATTTGTTCATTTATGAAATCGAAAAGCGAATATATTTGAAAATATGATGTTTTTGGACGCTATTCATAGTTTAACAATGTTTTCTACAAACAAAACTATAATCGCAACACACTCATAAAAATAATTGAATTAATAAAAAAAAGCATCTGTCGAAATATAAAAATGCAAACCAAATTGGTGAATTGGTGTTTTGTACTCACATATACAATGAAATAATTTACCAAATTTTAACTGCAATGTTATGCGTGTTAAGGGAAATATTGCAGTGGATGCCTTGACGTATGTTTAAGTAATCAACACTTATACAGAGTCCACTTGCTACAAAGACCAAATGGTTGTCTGATTCGATAATCACCGAAATATATATAAAAAAAAAATATTTATGACAATTCAATTTACATTTAAGAAAAAAAGCAATCCAATATTTGCTATTTAACATAATAATGTTATAAAAAGGGATATAATAAGTATAATACTCACATAAATTTATGTACTGCATAAATTATTATCGACCGGTACCAAATATCGCCTATATACCTCTTTAAATAGTATTAAAATATGACGTGTGTGTTCGATATATTTCCTGTATTCATATTAAAAAACAGTTTCTTCTAACGTAATACATTTCATCAAACGTTTTTCAAATTGTTTAATTCCGTCTGTAAAATATGATGTTTTAAAACCTTCAATGTATGCTTCAGTTTGAGCGAATCTTTTTCCAACCAGCCATTTATTATATTTGGAAACAGAAAAAAATCACTAGGATCTAAATCTGGACTGTATGGAGGATGTGGAGCAATTTCGTGGTGTAATTCATGTAATTTTGCTGTTGTTAAACCTGATATGTTTATGAAAAAACACTTCTTTTTTTTAACCTTTCCTGCTGATTTCTCCGTTTTTACCTTCTTTGGTGCACTTCCACCAGCTTATCTATCCATTGTTTCGATGGTTTTTTTTTTCTGGTATGTAGTGATGGATCCATGTCTCTTCAACAGTTATGAATCTACGCAAAAAAGCTTTTAGATTACGCTGATATATAGCCAAAAGCTCCACAAATCGTGTCCAATGAATTATCTTTTAACAAACGCGACACCAATCTTGTACATTACTTTTTCATATTCAATTCCTCATGTAATATTCTACTAATACTATAAATTTGATATTTTGAACATCTCAGCAAGCTCTTGAACAATTTTTCGACAATCCTTTGTCACTGCATCATGTACTTTTCTCATCATTTCAATGGATGTTGCTGTTTTTGACCATCCACATCTTTGTTCATCAGTTATGGTCGTTCGACTACGTTTAAATTCAGCTACCCAAAAACGAAAAGTTTCGTATGATGGTGATGAACTACGCAAAATATTATGCATATCCTTTTTTATGTCTGCCGTTGATAACCCTTTCAAACAGAGGTACCACGAACTTGTAATTTATCAATTTTTTCTAAAAATACAAAAATCTACTAATTAAATTGCTTGTAAATAATAATAACTACTTGATCAATTGGTTTGAAATTTTGCAACATGCATTTTAAAAGAATGTTGCTTCCAATGACAACCGTTAAAAATTTAAAATAATGGTAACTAGATGTAGTTACAGGAAATATATCGAACAACCCACGTATAATAATAATAATATAAGAAGTAATAAAAGGACCACCGGTTCACATTGGAGAAATTTCACCCTTTAATACATTTAGTAAATCAGATTATGAAAAAAAAACACAAAAAATATGAAATAAAAACATAATTTTTTACCATTAAACGAAATAAATAACAGAAAAATATATTTCCTTAGCTATGTACATGCACTTTATCCAATGATATAACTAAAAAAGTATATAAATATGATTCAAATACAATATCCATATATATATATTCTCTAAATATGCACAATATTTACAAATAGATGTATATGTAAAAAAAAATGAAATATTCATATTTTTCAAAGAACAAAATTGCTTAATAATAATAAAATGTAAACAAACAAAAGCGTACATACATAGTTAAGTTTAAAAATAAATAAAACCGAACAGAAAACCACACTGTGTGTGTGGTTATAGTCTTTTATTCTATATTTAAATTTATACATACACATACACATGTAAATATTATAAATATATTTGGTATATATAGAAATATTCAATCAATTTTTCATGTAAATTTTAATATATTATATTATATTTATTTTTCATGGAAACATAAAAAAATTGTCACCTCACTTTGAAGTATTTTATGGTAAATACATAATATTACATGTACATAACATATACATACAAATACTTATTATATATTTATGTATTTTTGTATACATAATTATGTGTTGTTATATATAAAATATTATATTTCTTATATATATACACTGTAAAATCGTCATATTATATGTATATTGACTGACGTCAATTCACCAGTAGCTTTGTGTGTTATTATAAATATACTCATATGGTATATACATATTGAATTGAATCCTAATCTAGTTATATAATATATATATATATATATTCATATTTACATATCATTTTTCCTTTTATATAATACATATAAATACATAGATAAAATTAACTCCTTTCAAAAATAAAACCGTGAAATTATCATTATGAAGCAGGAAAATTTATTTTGTAAACAGATTAACAAGATACACATATGTAAATACATTAAAAATTTATATATTGATTTGTGTGTATGTGTGTTTTGTGTATATATAAATAATACAAAAATATATAAGATTATACTATATATATATATATATTTTATAACGTAACTGATAAAGTATATGAAAGTGAAGCTTTTAGCAAAAGTATTTATGTATACACAATATTTATTATAATATACAAATGCATGTAATAAACACGTATATTATGATGTTCACCAATGTATCACATTTATTTATATTATATTGATTGATTTATTTATATTATATGTCAACATTGTATTTATATATATTAGTCGTCATTCGTCATTCATTCAAATCAATGTTGTATGTGTTAAATTATAAAATATAAATACCGATTGATAGATATTTATAGTAAAAAAAAATTATTTAATAACTTATTCATATAAAACCAGGTGAATGCATATGATACTAAGCGGCGTCGCTTGAATTTTTCGATTAGGTAAACAAATCCTATTTTCATGCCAAAACCTAAAAATAGGTTATCGTTAAAATTTAATAAAATTGTATTTTTAGAAAAAAATTTATCAAATCATATATTTATGTAACAGCTACATACGTGTATGCAATAATCGAAACAGGATGTAATTGCAACATTTGTACTTCGAAAAAGTTATTATTATTTAATTTTAAAGTTTGTTTGTTAGCAACCTGTCAATGATTATTTTTTTGAATTCATTTTTATGCGACATGTAATTGATTTTTCTCAATAATGACATCGTGCGCTTAAGTTTTACAGTCTTTGCTGGTACAAACTATTACGAGAAGAGCGTTTCAATTATAGCAAAGTAAAACTCAAGATTATCTAATGCCAAAAATTTAAATAATATTAAATAATGTATATCAAAATCCTTAAATTTGTTGTGTAAGCAAATTTCATTACTGTATAAAAGTATTAAATTATCACAAAGCATAAGTGACAACATCTATTGGCATAAATTTCAAAAAAGAGCAAATTTTTAAATTTGAAAATTCGTTAAATTCTAAATAATAAAAAATAAATGTGAATTTCTTATTTGGTCGAAATAAATTCAATTGTTTTTTATTTTCTCATGTGTCATCAATTTTTTATATGACACATTTATAATTTCGATTTTTATTATTGCTATTTTTTGTTTTTCTTGTGTCAGGCACGTCGTAGTAAATGAAAAATAGGAAAAAAAATTACATATTAATCATTTAATTATTTTATATTTAATAATTAATGTAAAGTACATAATCTATTATTTTAAATCTATAAACCGAATATTAATATTTAATATTATTTAAGTTTTATTCTCTATATATTATTACAGTGTTTAGTTAGTGTGTGTTTAATAAATGTCTACAATAAATTTTAACTTTCTTTTTCCCTTGTTTGCTAATGATGTATGGGTAAGTGGTGCTCATCATTCAATTATATTTTATACATTAAAATATTTAAATATTGTAATTGTTTTAATTATTTTTATTTTATTTGTTTCACAACAATTATCAATTTATTGTATTATTAATTTTATTGGAAAAGATGGTATAGATTTTTAGTTTTTTAATAAACAAATTTTGACTTTTTCTTATATGCATACGCAAAAAAAAAAAAAATGTGATTGTTCTGTGTGACGCCGCGGTTACAGAAATTTTTATATAGCATTTATTGTTGTTGTATTGTAGTTGGTCTTGTTGAGGTTTATGTATTTATGTTTATTATTGTACTAAATTATTTTGAAAAAAAGTAATAAAATAAATATATTTAATTTGATTTGACTAAGGTAATTACAAAAAATGTATGTTCATCTACATCTGCACTCGTGGACACCCTGTATATAAAAAAATATATATATTTATACGAATAATAATATATTTAACAAACTAACGATACACATATTATAAAAACATATCAAAAAAAATGTAGGTCCATTTCAACATTTTACTTTTCTTTTTTCAAAATACAAAATATTACTATAATAGTTATTATATAGATCATTGAATTGGAATAATATAATAGGATGTATGTGAATTGAGTAATACAGGATATTACGAAAAAAAAAACAGTTTGTTTGCCAGCGTCAGCAATATGAAACGAATATGTTAGGGATATATAGAATACAAAAATTAAAAATTAATTCAAAGGAAAAGCGTAATAATATTGGAAAGAGTTTTGTAAAAATAAAATTACATTAATAACTGGCGCGTATAAACATATTCATTTTCAATATATTATATATAATAATAACAAATTAGGAAATATATATATATATAGGAAAATAATTTCAAACTAATTTATTTTGAGAAATAGGTCATTAATAAATTTTGAGGATACGAGGGGAGACTTAAATTAACAAATTATACTTAACACAAGCGCAGTTTTGATACATTTTAAATTTTAATGACGTTGAGATCGTAATATGCGATTTGTTAAACTCTCGAAAATATGCGTAATTTTCAACAATACCTTTTTATAGCATTAGAAGAAAATCTTTTACCACATATCACACAACATATGCATACATGTCTGCACGATGTTAATGATGAAACTCCTGAAATGATGACTGCCTTTTTTTGAAACCATATAGACATTACCAGGGATAACCGACGAAGCCCATGAGATTTCATTTCGACACATTTCACACAAGATAAAAACGTTCCACGCGAACATCTGTATGGTATCACAATCGGGATATGTGAATACTCAAACGCATCCAATGAATGTCTCCAGACGCCTTGAGATACATGAGAAATATGTTGAAGATCCTTTTCATATTTTATGTTTTATCAGGAGTATGACGCATAAACATTCGACTAAGAAATATCAATCGAGTTCATCTCGATATCTTTTTGAATATTTAATTTTTTTATTTTCTATTTGTATTGATATTAAGGAAAACTATACCCAAAACTCTGTTTACCGCTTTGGATATATTATGTTTTATACAATCGAGTAAAAATACATTTGCTTCTCAGTAAATTATAATAGTAATTTCTGTAATATCCCTATAGAATATATCGAATGCAGATACAGCAATATTTCAAATATGAATGAATCTTCTTTGGGAAATCTGTCATAGAAAATATGTGCTTTATGGGTGATATCAGAAAGATGAGACTTTTATATATACGGTGAAATTTTTTAAAGAAATGAAAAATACCTAAATACATAAACTAAAGTTACCGCACCTAATATTATATATATATATAGAAATAATGAGAACCCTAAATCAATTAAAACATTCATTATTTCGCAATATAATTTATTGTTTTTTGTGTGGACAAAATCTTATAAAATTATCTGTTGAAATGTTGATTTTTTTTTTCTATTATATAAAACATATAATAAAATTTATAAATTATTTTATAATATAAAATTTTCTATTAATTAAATTTACAAATCTAATTATTTACATTACTTTCTATTCCAGTTCACTTGAAATATTATTCAATATTTATAATAATTTTTGAAAAAATAATTCTAAAATTATATTATAACTTTTAATTAATATATATCCGTGTACGAACAAAACTGAAAGGAAATTCATTATTTGAGATTTTTTTTTTTGTATTTTTTGTGTGTAACTTATATTGAATTTTTATTGTATTATATATACTCGTGTATAGTATAATTCAAAAAAGTTATTCTATACACGTTGCTTTGATTTTATCTATACAATATTATATGATGCTCGCGCGTATATGATTCATATATTGTACAATTGAAAATTTGTTATCACATTATTATATATGGGGATAAATATAATATATGGAAAGATTTTCAGTTCAGTTCAGTACATCCCTAACCCATCCCACAAAATATAATATATAAACCATTCAATTTAAAATCCATAATCGATTATTTAACATTATAGGATAAAATGAAATTACACAAACATACTATTTTCCCATCCTATACACATAAAAATTAATGTATCATATTTGCTCGTACCATATATATGTTATGCGGTATTTATAAAAACGTATACGACAAAAAAAAGGCAAAGACTAATAGAAAATTATTTCTATGTTTTTATATATGGATATGATCGTCGCACATGATAATTACATTTATTTAGACAGACATTAACGTATATATATAACGAATTATTCTATATGTATTTTAAATATTTTAACATAAATATTATAATTCCTTGTATGTGGTATTTGTTTGTATAATAAATTATTATAAATAAATGCCCGCTTAAATATGTATTTAAAAACAAAACCATTTCCATAAATATATACATATTAAAATTCACACGATATCTAAAAGTTCTGTTTCGGTAAGCTTTTACAGTATAATGAAATAAATATAATTACTATGTGTTCAAGTAAAATATAAATTATATTTATTTATCTGTTTATTATATTATAATTATATACAGCTCTCAAAAGTTCAAGAAGCACTTCAATGTCTGTCTACCCACAATTTTATTTTGTAAAATTAATTTAATTCAAATTGAACGCGTACAGCAGCATTGTTGTATGAAGTTTTTGTCATTTTATTAAATCTACAATATATAATGTGTATCTGGTATACAATATAAAATAAACCAACATGAAGAAAATATTCATTCATATTTTATTTATAAACTATAGATTGGGTATTGGGCAAAAGTAAGTTCCGTTTTTCTATTGGATGGCGGAAGTCTTCTGATAGTACGTGAAGAATCTGGTAATACATTTTTCATGAAAACTCTCTTTATAAACTTCAAAACTTATAGTATATAAATAACATTTGATTGAAGTGTAAACAACATATTTTTTTGTTTACGTGAAAATGGAAAGTGTTGTTCCAAATAATAGTCATTTAAAAAATCCGCTGCTGAAATTATGACTTTAGATGAAAAAAGGAATTTACAATGAATACTAACCGTAAAAATTGTACAAGCTGGTGAAGCTAGTTGATCTCAGCCCTGGCGATTTCTTTGGTGTAATCGAAAAGGTGTTTTGTGTACTATGAATTGCTGAACACTTCTGAAACTATAACATGGTGATGTTTACCGACAACAACTGATGCATTTGAAGCAAGAAAGCCATATTCACCAGACAGTACTCCTTCGTATTACTATTTATTTCAATTGATACGGTCAGCCCATCAAGACGCACAATTTACATCTTATGAAATTATCAAAAAATTGGCCTTATAGAATGAAAAGTCGGCAACGTAAATTGTCTGAAAGATGAGCGAAGGTTGTGACATCTGATCGAGCATAATTTTTATAATTTTTTTTAATTTAATATAAACTTGCTAAATGAATATGCACCATAATTTTAATCAAAAAACGGAAATTACTTTTGCATATATCCAATACTGCTTGTATATTATAATATTATAATATCTAGAATGTACCAGACACCAGACAGACATTAAAACTGTTGTAAAATATTTAATGAACATTTGCATAAAATTATATCTAATATAACTTTATATATTTTAGAAAATATGTAATTCTTTTTTTTTGTGTGTACATAATTGCATATAATTGAATTGTATGTATCGTTGTTATAGAGCTCCTTTGCATAAATGTTACTTTTATTATTTATTTGTTTTTCTATAAAAATTTACATATTATATATGTGCTCTGTTTGTGTTGTATACAACAGAATGGTTTTTTAATTTATTTACTTTATTCTATTATTATAAAGAGTATATTATAGAAAAAATATTTACAATTTAAGAAAGCATTTCAATTTATAACCTTTTTTTTTTTTGAATTAAAAATATTGTTTAAAATAAAATCAGTCAATCAATTTTTACTAGATATATTCTATTCATGTATTTTATTAGCATACTTTACTTTAATATGTACAATATTATATTGTCTTTATATATACAAAAATTAAACACGTACAGAGTTGTACACAAATCATTGAATAACATTATGTAAATTTTATAATTAGACTATAATAAATTGTACAAATCATAAACGTAAAAATAAGTATGCAATATAGTGTGTAGAAGTACTATATTATTTATACGTTATTTTAATTCATACATATTTTATAAAATATATAAATAATAAAGTTAATTTATATTATGTTAAATAGTATAGGTATATGTATATGTAATATATTAGATCGTTACAAATATTCTAGTATTATATAAATATTTGAAATTCATTAAAATAAAGGGATATGTTGTGGTTTTAAATTTGAGGTAAACTTTCAAATTTTATCTACAATATATATTCAAACAAATTATATCATTCAAAAAGGAGTGAATAATAATGGTTATTATTAACAGTCATTATAAATATAACCTATTTAATTTACTTTATATGCATTTGTTTTATATATATATATACCTTTTATATTAAGAATTATTAATTAATTCGTGGTGATGTACGACTGCCGTATATATTAACAAAATCATCAACTTATAAATACAATTTTCATGATTTTAACCCTTTCATAATATACAGCTAAACGTTGTATTTACGCCGTAACATATTGTCATTGTTTAATTATTAAATTTTAGTTTGACACATGAATTTATCTTCGAATAATCTATTAATTATATATATATCTGTTAAATTAAGGAGTGTATATGTACATATTATTTGTATATTAGTTTAGATTAGATTTTGTGGTTTTTATAAGTACTGATACCTAAACGATATATTGTACCCCAACATATATATATATAAATTATATTTGATCGCAAGAATGCAAATTAAAATATTATTCATTCACCTATTTCACACAAGTCTTCATCACTCGAATTGAATTTCTATTAATTTTTATTATTTATATTTCGAAATTAATATGCTTAATTTTCATTTGAAATATTATTTTAGAATTTATAATATTTTTTATTTATACAATATAATTATAATTATATGGTGGTAGTGTGTTATAACTAAATGCTTTTACCACCAGTGTATGCACTTCATATTATTAATTAAAAATAATAGATTAATATGATGTATTTTATTGTGCAACAAATTACAGAGAAAAACGCAATTTATTTCAGCTGAGAAATTTCTTAAAATATATTAAATGAGAATATTAATTTTTGATATATAAGGACAAATATGGTCATTTTTAGGTAGATTTTTAGGTAGATTTTTGTGATGCAGCCCCCTCAAAAGCTGTTTTGGTCATTTACATAGATTTCGTCGTCAGCCTCTCCCATATAGTGAATTTCTCTACTCTACAGAAAGGTTCTCGACGTTACTGACCACCTTCTTCAATTTCCCACCAACAAACTTGACCAGTATATAATGTTACTTTGTTGTTGCTGACAACTTCGTTTAGACAGTCGCAGACTATTCTGGATCTAATAGTATATAAGAATTTACAACACCAATTTCTGGTTGCCAATCTATAATAATTGTAATGGTTTTATTAAGGTAATTCCTGCGCGTCTAAAAGTTAAATTGACCAGATCTTTCGACGTAAAAATCCGTCATTTTATTTATGTACACATATTTTTTTTAAAACAATAATATACATTATGCAAATAAGGGTTAAAAATATAGTTACCTGTATATAAATAATAATTTATATTTTATAAATATTATAAACTTATCAATATTTTATTGAATACATTATTATAAAATAAAATCTATATAAAATACATTATTAATTATAAATTTTATTAATAATATTGTACAATATATATAGAAAATTTAAAATTAAATTGTTTGGAAAACTTTTTTCACAATAAAATTTTATTATTACATAAAATGAGTGTGTAGTGTGTGTGAAAATGAATTCACTAAACAATACTCAATATAACATTAATGTTAAATGATATAAATAAAATATTGGTTAGACCAACTTTTCGTTATACACAATTACGATGTATATTATATACAAACAAATAAATAGTTATTATCAGTATATAAATTCGCAATTTTAAACAAAATTATTTTTATTAAGTTTGAATTTATATAAATAATATAGTAAAAGTTGAATAGTCTCGTATTCGAACTTTTCAAAATTTATTTCTATTATATAACGTGAGAAGCGCTGTAACAAGCTAACTTTTATAATGTAATATTGTACATAATTTATGATGAGTGGACAAGAACACATATAACAATCTCGTTTACGTGAAATGTACTTGTATAGTAAATAATATATAATATGAAAGTCATTACACTAATAAATTTCATGTTTAGATGTATCTCCCTCCATATATTGTATAAATAAACTAAAAATATGTATAAGGTGCGTGCGACACAGTAAAATGACAATTATATAATTTATGTTTAATTAGGTTTAATTATATTTACATATAACATATATATATATACGGAACAATAAATATTATATAAATAATTAAATTTTACGTAATAATAAATATTATGGCATGTACTTTGAAAATTAAATATATGATAAAAAATTGTTTAAATTTGGAATGTTTTAGGAAAATTGTAGGATAACAAATGTAGAATAATATTGATTAATTTATGTGTGCCGGTAAAACGATCCACAAATTCAGATATTGATAAATCCTTATATAGGAGATAGCATGTTTTCAAAATCTGTAATTCAAAACATTATTTTTATTATTTAACAATCTTCAATCCACTCTTTAAATTACAATATGAAATTTTTTAAAATGTAAGTTTTTATTATATATAAATATTTACGGGCTAAAGAGTTTTAATTAAATTATTAATGACATTCGTCACATAATAACCCTTATCATCGCACATTATTTCTTTAAATTAACATAATTTTTTTATCCTTAACAAATAATTATGTAAATTACAAGTGTTTTAATTAATATCGTATCATTGAAATTTGAAATTATTATAAGTTATTTCAGTTATACATTACATATACAAAAATGCTATTATTGTAGGAATAATAATTTATGTATGCAGTACTGGTCCAAATTAAATTATTTCTTGTGATACATCTCTTATAAACTTGTGAAATATATATATATAAATAATAATGAAATGATAATTATATAGACAAAAATTGTCTCAATACGTTCCACATAAAATCAGTGATGGTATCAAATTAATCCATTTCGAGATTTCGCTTAATTAATAAAATATGATCCAAATTTGTTAACATGAAAAAAATCGTGTTTTTATTACTAATGTATTGTTATAGTTCAATAAATTTACATTCTTTTAACAACTTTTGTATTTCTATGTATGTTATATGGATCATTCCAGAATTCACCTAGGCAATTTCGAAAAATAAACTGAATTGATTAAGACGAACAACAATTAAATTATGTTTACAAAAATAATTATACATTTATTCGAAATGTTCTCTCTTAACTAGATTTGTGTGTTCAACAAATGTGTGTATTTTATGTCGCCGATTGGAATGTCGTTATGTATGACGGTTGTTGACTGTACAATGTCCTCAATTGATGTATCGGTATTCCTTTTATAGCCACATGAAGTTTTTTAAATTTAACATGGGGTCAAATCGTGCAGAATAAAGCAAATGAAATAAATTTAATTTTTATGAGAATAAAAATCAGTGATAATTGTGATACACTGTAAAGGTGCATTATCGTTCAATAATTAACAACTGCCCTATCTGCGTCGATATATATTTATGACCGAACACAATGCGAATACGGATTAGAAAACTTGGTGTATTAAAATGAAGGTATAATACAAAGTATTAACCGTTGCAAACTACTTGGAAAAAATTATTTGTTTTGTATTGTTTTATATTTTGACTACAACAAAAGGAGATGTTCCTTGATGTCCTTCTTCATCAGATCACTGCCATACAACACTTTGAAGCTTCTAGTATCTGCATTTCGTATTCAAACAGTATTCAGTGTTTTTAATAATGCCTTTCGAATAATTGATTCGGTACAATTTTTGGTCATCGCAGTCAAATGAAACAAACTTAATCGTTTCACCTTTCACAGACAAATTTTTTTCAGTTAAAATCTTATCACTTGTTTTTGAATTCCATTCCATAAATCTTACAGAAGATTTTATTCCTCATTTGCACGAAATAACTCGTAGTTTTTGGATGTTTTCTCCGGTAATCGTTGATGATGGTCGACCAAGAAGTTCATCACCATGCGCACAAAGTTTCGGCCGCTTTTAAATAGTCGATGCACTTATAAATTCTTTCACATTTTTATATATATTTTATTATAATTCAAATTACTTATAAATTCAATTTAAATTATAATTGAAAAATACTATTATAAATACATTAAAAATTTAAATTAACAAAGCCTCATCAACTTCATTATATCTACAATCTTTTTTATATTAAATTTAATATCATTCAAATCACACAATTCCAAAAATTGATAATTACAGGTACCATTAATACACACATATATTTATAATAAACACATTAATTATGGAATTTTGGTGCTAATACAATATAATATGTTTGTAATGAATTATGTATAACTACATCAGTTTATGTTAAAATATAAATTATTTTGTATACACGTGAATGAAATGGGTAAATATATAATTATAATATAGTTAAATTTTCTGGAAAGTTTTTCCATATTATAGTATAATGCTTATCTCTTATATTTAATTATTAATGCGTATTTACATATAAAATATATTAAGGACTAAAGGTTTATATACAGATATATGTGTATCCTCGTGGCCCGTATACGTACAAAATTTTGCCTACTAAAATTTTTAATTAATAATTCTACGACTGACTTAACATTTATTTAATTCTATTGGTATACGTAACACACACATAACATTAATTCATAGCATGCGAAATAAAAATAACAATAAAATTTATTTATTTATTTTAAAATCCATTTATCATTTAATTGTACGTATATTATAAGATGTTGGCAAAAAAAAAACGAAACAAAAGCATAAAATTATCATGTAGATGTCAAAGCTATTCCACCGTAAAATTGTATTTTTCTTCAAGATTAAATAGGTAAATCGAATCAGTTTCAAATTAAATGTAATGATATCTTTACGATATATTTGTATGTGTGTGTGTGTGTGTGTATCTTTTTAGACAAACTTTTATATTTATTATACATATTCGTCTATATATATATATAATTATATACATATAATTTAGTATATATATAAAATAGTTGTTTGTCTCATATAATAATATAACGAACAAACCCAAGCTGTTAACATTTATTTTTTTTCCTTTTTTTTTGCTTTTGCTTCTTATATTATAAGAAGTTCAATCTGAATGGAAACGTGATTCTTTTAACAAATATATAAGTCGTATATTTCTTAAGAGTTTTATACTACTAATGTAACAATATATGTACATACATATATTGTATTGTATTAGGTAGATATATATGAATCATATATGTATTTTGTTGGTACTTCATGTTAATATATAATATATATTTGTACATTGTACATAAAAGTACTCTCGATTTAAGATATGTTTTTCCTTTATTTTTGTTGTTTAAATGTATCTATGCATATACTCTATTCTGATGGTGTGTATATATATACATATATTATATTTGTATACTGTATGGGTATGTAACACAAAAGTCAAAGTTTTTAGAAATTCAAAATCAAAAGAAAATTTTCCTTCAAACAAAAGTAAAAACAAAAGAAATAAAAAATTGAGCAAAACAAAGATTAATTAATTCAGTTTTATGTCCGGTCCTTATTTTTAATTATATACATATATATTTCGTAAATTCTAATGGAATACTATTACATATATTGCATTGTTTTACTATAACATCGTTTTAGTATATATGATAATTTTTATAAAAGTATATGAAGTTTATTTCAATATATACATTCAACTCTTTATTTACACCGTCTTTTTTTTACACCATATATTGAAATAACCTCGTCCACGAAGAAATTACTTTTTTATACGAATTTTTTGTTCTAACATGTTTAACCAAAAAAAAAATAAAATAAATTCAAATGTTTACAGTTTCGTGTGTTACAAGAAATATATATAGAAAAACAAAATACGCAGTTGAAGAATACCCAAATTTTATTACATCAATTGCATTTTACAATTTTTCCAAAAAATCAAAAAAAAACAGTACTATACGTTAACATAATCGCTGACAGTCACATACACAACCTCTTTTAATGTTACGTACAAAATTGATGGTGAAGACATTGACAACATGCATACTGCTGATATCGATGAACTATAATGATTGACAAACTTTTGGAATCATAACAGTTAACGATAATAATTGACGAATATATATGGTAGATGAAAATGAAAATGAAGTTCTGGTTTAATTCACAAGAGTTTGAAATTTTCTGCAAGTATAGCACATTATTTTTTCACTCATGATACCCACACGTACATTAACTTTGACTTTTACTTGGATAAAGTAAGGAATGTATCTGCCGTGTGAAAAAAGAGTTGGATGTAGTCTTTGCCTGAATTTTCAAATATTTTTCCATTTCAATTTAATTAAAATTTCTAATCGATATAAAGAAATTTATATAGAAAACATTTTACAATAAATATGTCCTGTTAACAACAATTAATTGGTATTTAATTTAATGGTATAATTATATGTTTTGACATTATTCACTTATATGCAAGTGATGATTTAGAAGACTAAATGTTTTGTAACCACATGGATATTGACGAAGAACGAATACATCATGTATAGACGAATATATATTTCTTTGATTGGAATTGCGAAAAATAAAACTAAACCTATTCCAAAACAATCCACCATATACAATATGTCACAGAGAAAAGAATTACATTATTGAGAATAATCGTTACTGTTTCTATTATAAATTTTGTTTGCTTAAAAATGTTTGCTATAGAAACCATTCGTCTATACATATTGCGTTTATGCGATGAAATCTAAAACAATAATAATAATAATAATAATAATAATAATAATATAATAAAATAATTATTATAATTAGTATTATTATTATTATTATTATTATTATATTGTCATATTATTCACCATTATTATAATTGTAAAACCAACATAAAATTGACCATTGCATCATAATTATTGTAGATAATATTGGGTTGACAACTAAGTGATCACATATTTTTTTTAATGAAAACAACATCATAAAACGAAATAACTATAACTTAGTAATTTATTGCACATTTTATTCGATGACATTTTGCCATCAATTTAACAACTTCATGAATTTGGCTTCATATTGAGTAAATAGAACTTTTGGTGCTTATCAGCAAAATACTTAACCAAATATGATTTAACAATATCATTATTATATTGAAAGTCTTAACATTCAAGAAGTTGGTTTTTAATGCCTTTGGTTTGGTTGGTTGCGTGGTAAAAGTTCAAAATAGATAATACAAAAATAGTAATCCCACCAAACTGATACTACCATCATCCAGCTATCTTTTAACGAATATCAGGTTGATTTGAATGGTGTTTGCACTGATTCATCTTGCTTGCACCACACGATTTTTTTCGAGATTTATATTTTTGTATATACAATCCTTTTTTTCTATTTCAAAAATGGATCGTTTTCGTTACGTTTCATAAACAATTTGTAGATGTCAATGAGATGTGAATTTCTTTTAATTCATAAGAAACTCGCACTAATCGAATTCTTTTATTTTATACATAACCAATTTGGTTTAAACACGCTTGACAATACATCTCAAGTGACGATTCGCATTGATAATTGATCGTAAATTGTTAAATTCAACCTGAACTTGTTCATCTTTGAATGAAAAATCAGCAGCACTAGAATTATTAAAGTGGATTATGACACTACTTTTCTTTTAGCACTCATTGTCAGCCAGCAGAACACTGTCCATAACATTTTGTGAGCTTCTGATGAATTGTTATTTTTTAGACGGCTTGCGGCATTGAAAAAACAAAATATGACGAGACGAAATTACTTGTTATTATTGTCCATTTTTCAACTGACGCTCTATACACAAACAAAACAAAACCGATCGATATAATTTTTTTACAGAATGGCAATTGAAGTAAAACTATAGACCTAATATAGAAATTTCGTAAACAACAATGTGGGTGGAACATTCTGAATACGAAAACACATAGGTAAAAATTAAACTAAAGATATATGTATCAGTAAAATGTGCATTCACTTAATTGTCAATCCATGCGTATATAAATAATTTCTGACAAATTTATTAGATACACATTATAATAAGATAATTTGAAATGAATATTTTATAAGCGAGAGAAAATACGTATTGTAGTAGTTGTATGTGTAAACAAAAACTAAAATTAATGTATTTTAGATATAGATAATAACAATAATAATGTTGTTAAAATGTGTGATGTGAATAAAATGTTAAAGGACATATGTTTGAATTATTTATTATATTTATATATACATAGTTTTTTTTTGTATATCATATAAAGTTAGAGTAAAAACAAAAAAAAAAAGGATAAAACATGAAATGTCACTTTAATCTTTATATTAAAATTTATACGAAGATATATAATACGTTTTTATACGTATCGCTTATATTACATTAGATTGTAATCAATATTTATTATTTTTTTTATTTCTTTTCCCACGCGCTATAAATTAATAATTTGATATACACACGTATGTAAATATACGTAAGTTATGTGAAGCGTATGGTATATACCAAACATTCATTACCCTCAAGTTGGTAAATTATTCCGCATGGGAGTATTTATATATATATATATATATCAATGTCGATATCAAAAGTACTATGTTTCCTTAATTTAATAATATTTTTATATATAAGTGATTACATCAATATAATGGAAATGTAATTATACAAATTGGTAATTCTACATAAATAGATAACAAATTTAACTAAACAATTATTTATTTTATAAAAAAAACTCGTTTCATATGGGAAAATGTTATATGTTATACACTGAACTGTTTCTTTTAAATTCTAAAATCTATTGATTGTTGAACGTGTATTTTGGATTAAATCTAATTTCAATTTATTTCATTTTCATAATTAATTTTCATATTTAAACAAAAAATTTAGATTTCTTTATTAAATAAAGTAAACTATAAATTAATTTTTATTATAAAAATCTACGTAACTTAACTAATTTTTAAATCCATTTAATTCATTAATACATTTCTGGATTCGTCACAGTTCCAACAAATAGGCCCGGTAAATGCTGTTTAATCGTATTTAAATATAATTACTAGATTTACGTTGGTAATTAATTTAGCTACATCTCAGTGTTATATAAGCATATCTTCAGCAATTTTTTTCTTTTTTCGTGTGCCGTTGCGAGTTTCGTTGTGCTTTGTGCGAGTTTGTTTTATTAGGATCAACTATATTATGTACTTGTTCTTACAAAGATAATAAAAATTGGGTAATAAAAAATCGTATATTTATCCCGTACTTCCTATTTTCAATTATTTTCCATGTATATATTTTTCAAATGTATTAGGTACATCTAGAATATATAAAATATATGTTTACACCAAAAAATTTCATGTTTGTCACCTATATTATTTTTCTGAGACTATATAAAAATAAATAAATGTGTAATTCAATGGATAAACAAATACAATATAATAATAAAATGTATATAATGGTCAGATAGAAAATATATATGGAATGTAAATGGGAAGGTGGATAAAGTAGACACTTTGAATTATGCGTTTTTTCAATCTTAAACATTTCGTTGACTATGAGTTGGGAATTGTCTATAGTTCAACATAAAAAAAAAACGGTATATCAATTGTCATGTCAGAAAAAAGTTGTTATAGTGTTTTTGTAAAGTAAAAAAAAGACAAAAATTTGTTTTAGTGAATATTTTATTGTTAGTAGACAATATTCATGTTTTCACTGAAATAATGAATATGATTTTGAAACAGCTTTCGTTAATGACAGACAATTAATATACAACAACCATTACATAAGAACCCAACTGTTGCACAAATCGGTATTTCTAGTACGGAAAAGTAATTTTGTCTTTGAAAGTGAATGTCAATGGAACCACCTAAACTGTACAATTCTAAATCATGCTCTAATAGCATTTCAAATGGCTTTTGGTTATATAAATGATAGCGATATATTTTCTAAAAGACATTTATATAATAATTGTTTACCATTAACGTCATTAACTTCGATATTCGAATTTCTATACACAAGCATTCAAGTTTTCAGAAATTTATGATATCATTGCATCAGTCGATAAACTCCATGATATCAAAGAACTGCTTTCACATGTTTGCAGATTTGGCTCTAGATAACTAAGATGTTTACCAAAAATTAAAAAGTTTCAATGTTATACCCCTCCTCTCTGCCATACACAATGTCCTTTTTCTATACTATGGAAGGAAAAACCAACAAATTGTTATTGCTGGATGTGACTAGATCGAAATATAATGCGTAATTTATCATTATATAATACTCTTTTAAATGACGATAAATATATTATGGAATCTGACAATATTTCATATAATTTTGTAAACATAAACATTAGATATATCCGCGTTTTTAAATACAATTACAATTCTCATTGTCTCATTATATGTGTTAGTCATTTTATTTTATAATTTTTCAATTAAAACATAATAAAATTTTACTGGATTTATAATTATTATTTTAATTGTAAAAGAAAAATGAAATTTGTTGGAATTGTTATGCATTCGCCTATCTAACAAAAATTATTGTAGGTATTATAAATGTGTATTTATATGCTATGCATGCTGTATCAAAAATAACAATAATGCGTAAAATATAATTTTAGTTGTAAAAAAATCTCTATACAAAAATCTATTTTCTTCAAATTATTCAAAAAAATTTTAAAACTTTTAAGAATTTTTTTTCAGATTAAAGTAGATTTAATCAAAAATTCTATATAAATATATGGTGTATATAATAATGTTTGTGTATGTGTACGTTTTTATTGTATCCTAAACGCATTTAAAAGATATAAGAACAGCCTTTTTTTTTTTCGTCTAAAAGGGATTACATGCTTTTTTATATATGTCAATAACTTTCATTTTACTTTTTATTTTATATTATTTTATTTTTTTTTTGTAAATACTCGCAGAGATAAAGAAAAAGGGGGGAAAAAAAAAAGTAATTATTGGTTTTACAAGAAAATTAAAATTAAAACATAAATTCTTATTTAAAAAGGTTTCAATATTATTTTATATGTGCTCGTGTATATAATAGGAAGGATGGTGAAAATTAATAGAAATTGTATTTTTTTTTATATATATTTTTCTTAAACTCAAACATATGCTATGGATAATAATGGAAAATTATTTTTCCTGACATTTTTTATTCAACAAAATTAATAACGAAACACAAACATTATATCCTCGCAATATATACAATATTTGGTTTCGTACTTTGTTATTTATCTTTTTAAACTTTTCGATAAGTACATATGCCAACAAATTTGGTATTAAACACATATTACAAAATACTTTATAATATAAATACGCACACACACACACACACACACACACACACACATGAACAACCACAATGTATATATAGAAAAACATATGAAAAGAATATAATCTATGGGATACAAATTTATTTGTTCTGTTTTATTTATTTAATTGTTCCTAAACAACATGTACCTTATAAGGTGTAACATAATGCAACCAATTATACAAGTAAAATTGGTCTAAAATTTAAAAAGCCATCTTTGATCTGGAGTATACGTATAACGTATATATATATATATAAAGTAAACGAGGTGTATATATATAAAATATGCAAAAATGTATAATAATACTATATTAAATATGTAATTTCATTGACAATTAAGTAAGATATTAAAAAAAATAGTATTTACACCTATTGGTTCATTGGGTTTTAGTGAACCCCTTTTCATCCACGGTTAGTCCAAACTGACGGTAATAAAAATATTACATTAAATACAATATTTTGAAGAAATTCACTTGAATACAATTATTTACCCACCATATTTTATATATGAAAATTTAACTCAAATCGTTTATTTTCTGATTAATTGAGTATGATATAATTATATTGTATTGCAAGCAATATTCCCTTAGATACACTATTTACTGTTTATACTTTTCTCAATTGTTCTTATATATATATATGGTTAAATAGTTCCCATATATTAGTTTAGTGTTAATCTTTAAATAGCGTCCATATATTTTCAAATACATTCGCTTTCTGAGTTCATGTACAAATAATAGATATTGATTTAAATTAAGATAAAGATAATTTGTTGAATAACGTTAAGTATGTAAAATTTTTGGGAAATTGAATTAGTCATATGATGGTGAATTCTATTTTCGGTATAATCCAAAATTTTATTTACCAACCAAATATCGACTCTGTGATACACCTTATAAAAGAAATTCCTTTTGCTTTATGAATGGCATAAATTTCACTTTACTTACGCTGTATATAATACACATAATAGATGTTTGTTTATATAAATATTTTATATTTATATGTAGACATTAAATATTACAACAGCATCATATATAGAATATATTTAGGTATACACAGATAATATATAGCTAATAGTTTTTTGGTATTTAATTAAACGAAATGGTTTTTTTTTTCTTATTGTTATTCAATATACTGGAGTATATAATACATAGTTAAATAATTTACTTTCACGGTATGTTAAAAATGAACAATGCATTCATTGTATTTTATTACTTTTACGTGCAATATTGTTACAAAATATTATACTTCTTAAAATGTGTATAGTTTAACTATAATTTATCATTTTGGGGATTTACGGCAAATATATCGATTTTATTGAAATAAATACCGTATATATAGAATAATATAATAATTATTAATAATAATATTAAAAACCCCCCAAATAGATAAAAATAAAAACAATTTAATTCTAAATCTTTATTAATTATTTTATTAATTATATAAGAAAATATTGTTGTTAAAAACAATAACATTTATTTTTTAACATTGATTTTTTATGAATAAATTAATTTTTATATTTAAAGTAAACTTTGGCATATGTTGTGTATATAAAAAGTTAATGTTTCGTAAGAAAAAGTGTTTTTTGAAAACTTTTAAAAAAAACCTTCATCAATATTGCGGACATTTTTTAGTATTATATTAAGGATAATTTTTCAATCGTATTTTATATATTACTACTACTAATACAACAACTACTACTACTATTACTACTACTACATTGCACTGTTTTAATCTAATTTATTGTCATTTTTTATTTTATCTCACCTTTTTTCATATTATATATAATTTTTCAATATACATTATATACAATTGATAAATGATGGCAGATTATATGTCATCTGTATAATATAAATAATAAAATAAATGTTCGTATATATAGTAAATTTCCAGATTAATGACAACAATTTACATTTTTATTATCGCAATTTGTATATACCATAAACAAACATTTTCTTATTTTATCTGTAAAGTAATTGTATTTTGCCGTATACATACGTTTATATTAAAGTCTATTCTCACACCTAAAAGTATTCAATTTTCATATTAAAAATTATTATTTAAGATATACACAGTTTATTATATGCTATTTAGTTACACTGTGTGCCCATATATAATCCGTTTTTAAACTATAAACTTTTATTAAAACCATATAACTAAATATTAATGCGGTATTCATGATCTTGATGTCATTTATTATTCCAGTTTATTGAGTTATTCGATATTTTATTTCTATATAGAAAACAAAAATTGCAAACAAAAGTAACATATCTGGTTATATTTAACCATTTAACGAAGAGTGAACCCATTTTTTTTTTTTTTTCAAAACAAAAATATGATCTATGAAATAAAACAGGTGGTGCTCTTACGTTCGTCTGGATAATACAATTTAAAAAAAAATAATACAGTACCACAGATAACGATGATCGTGCGAATGATACCCTTAATTGTATTTATAAACATTTAAATATTAATTGAAATTACTAAAACGTTTTAATAACAGACAAACTATATATTTTATATGTAATTCCATTTATATCCTATGAAAATCATTTAACATTATATACATTATCATCATCATCATATGTATTATGTGAATTCTATTATATTAAATATTTATGTAATTTGCATTTTATTTATAAATAATTAATTATATGCAATGTTGTATGTAATTATATATCACACAATAAACATATATAGGTATGTACTATGTGTATAGGTATACTAAATATAAAATGGAAATAAAATTGTTTGTCATAAACTTGTAATATATATGGTATAAGGTATATATATATATAAATATATATATAATTGGTCTATAATATATATAATGTAACCAAATCCATATAATATAAATTAGCTTTATATAATGTGCATTTAAAGTATTTATTTCTCATAAATTGTTTCGTACATATACACCATCATGGACATTACATGTTATATACACTTTTATACCTCTATATATAGTGTTATTGTGCCGACCTGCCAACATACTCGTATATATATACCATATATAGTTACAACAGCATTATAGAACTATATATTTAATCGGGTGTATAAAACATATGGAATATATAGGTCTTATGTGTAATGTTTACTATAATAATATTGTATGTATATAAAATAGAGTTAATTTAGTTTTAAAGTATACAGTAGTAAATGATCCGATAAGTGTTACCCCACGCAGAATAAATTTTGTAAAAAATAGTGACATACACTTATCGTAGAGATATTCAAAATTTTGGTTTTTAAACCAGTGTGGATCAAATTTTGTATATGAATTGAAATATAATTCAAACAAGTTATTTAAATTCATTGTTTGTGTTTCTCATTCATTTAAGATATCGCATGCAAAATTTCTAGAAAATATCCTTGTAAGATCCTTAATAATTAAAACAATAATTCTTCTCGAATTATTTTTTAATTGTCTTTCATATGACGTATCGAATACATAATTTAAAAAAATATCCTTGTAAGATCCTTGAAATGTCCTTGAGCCTTGATACGTCAATGCTTCTTGAATTTCGTTTTAATTATCTTTCTTATGGTGTATATGTTCTCGTATACATAAATTATAATGCCATTTTGTAAGGAAACTGAATTTTGAAACGATGAAACCGTTTTTAAATATAATATTTAAATATTAAATTGTTTGCAGTTTCGTTGCTGATGTTCGCCATGTCTATAATAAAAATAAGTATATCAAATTTAGTTGAAATATTATACAATAATTATACATTATTAAAAAGTTAAAGTTTCTCTATATCACAAATGTGTCGTCTATGGGTGGTGTATAATCAATATTTCTATATTTTACATAGTTTTATTGTATATATGTAACACTGAAACACATAAATAATTTACATAACATATTGAAGCACATATATAAAAAAAAAAAAGTCAATATAGCCAATTATGTTTTTCTTTCTATATAAAATATGCCGAGTTTTTTTTTTTATACTTTACATCAAATTGTATTGTATGTGCTGCTCAAACGCACATAGTTTTATATGCGGAAATTCATTAAATAATCATAATGTAATTTAAAGTCTGAAATGTAAATATGAATTACAGTTTTCAAACAAGGTAACATGAAAATCCTAACTAAAAATTATATACAACAATATAGAATCACCAGTATCGGACTAAAAGTGCGAAACAATTATAAATACTTTAAACAGTTTAGACGAAACAAAACTATTTTCTTTTCAGAAATTCATGGATTATATTTGGTCGGCAATGAAAATTTGTGCATATAATCTAAAATCGTACGAACAAAAATAATAAATATACATATTTACATTTGTGTATTTAAATTTAGAACATTTTCTCATACTATATCTGGATATTGATTTGTTTGTGATAATTATATGTATTTATAGTTATATTTATATTATACCATATGTGATTATATACAATATTATTTTATATAATATATACGCGAGTTTTATCGAGAACATAATTGCTTTTCATGTTAAAAAATTGTATATATTTATAATGCTATTAAAAAAAAAAAGTAAAGTAAATAATTATTAAATGAAACATTTGTTATACTTATGTACAGTACAGTCAGTATACAGTCGTGTTCAAAAGTTAGTGCACAACAGAAAACATCGAGTTATTTTAGCATATCTATTGAAATATACAAATATATTACGCGAGAATTGAGATATTTTATATAAAGGTAAAATAATTTTCAATAAAATATTCGTATGTAAAATCACTTTTCATGACAATTTGTAATTATCAAAATAATGAAAAATTATTTCGAATCTAATGTAATACGAACAATTGGTTTAAATTCATTATTATTTCGATAAGATTCGTTTTGTTCAATTAAATACCACATCCTGTCGTGTTAGTGGATGCAAAAGTCTTAACGCATGTTATATGATATAAAATAATTATTAATGAAAAAACAGAAATTTTTTCAAATAGTAAAAACATAAAATCATTTTTCTTTACTTTGATAATATCTTCGATTTACCAATATGAAGTTAATCTTAAAGCCAACAAAATTAATATGCCTTCTAACGACCGCGTACATTTAACTTAACTATATATGGTATAATAGTTAAACTCGACGCGCGACGTATACCATAATATGTCAATTTAAAGATGTTTATATTTTGTTAATTATTATATTTAAGTAATTTTTTAAAAATTTAACAATAACCAAACACCATTTTTATGGAAATATACAAACTGCATGCACTTTATACTTCCATTTGACGTCGAGTTTAACTCTATAGGGTAAACTCTATATACTTGTCAGACCGTGACTTTAAATCACTTTTCTAATTGATATTGCCGTATAGTTTATAAATAAAGTTAGTATTATTAAAAAAATAACTGGTTTCCTTGTGAGTAAGGTAATTTCTTACTAGCCCATTCCTTTCTCAATATGTTGAAAGTTTTTGAAGTTGTTTCATTTACTTATGAACGTGACTATATGTAACCGTCTTGAATTTAATATTTTGTATTATATAATATAGATTTAATATTTCATATATATGTTGTTGTGATACAAACAAGTTTCCGTTTTAATGTGTATAATATAAAAAAAAAATGAATTATTAATGGTTCAAAAAATATATCCACGAAAATTTCTTTTTATGATACGACTTCTAACTATTGGAGCTTACCTTTTTTCAGTATAATATATGAGTATGTGAATACGATAATGTCGTATATGTACGAGATGTAAATATTATTATGTATAAAATATCCATTTAATAACAATATAACCGATTTTATTATTCATCGTATATATGTTAAGAATATTATTGATTGGATGGTCAATGTTATCATTCGTAAGATAAACATATAAAAAAGAATACTATATATATTTGTTCAACTTCAAATACACATCAATACGACGAGTATATATGAGAAGAAATTTGTTGATATTTATTTAAAAATTTCTTAACCTTTTTTTTATATTTCTATCCTACGTTTCACAAATATGAAAATGAAATGTATATTTTATAATATTTTAAGTTTGTACGAAAAGTTATTGTTTTGATTTCTTATGTTTGTAAATTTATTAAATAAATGAAAATATTTTCTATTTTTTATTTGATTTTTCTTATTCTTTTTCATTTTGTTATGGTTTAACAAATATTATTTAAATATTTTATTTTAATTTGAAAAAAAAATAAGGTTTTGTTTTTATTTGAAGAATTCATATATATATTATTGTAAATAAACAATTTGTTTGACTGAATCATTTAGCAGCACATTTATAAATTTTAAATGATATTGTATTTACATAATGAAAACTATATTATTGTGTGTCAAAGAATTTTTAAGACTTGTACCATTAAATAAATAGAAAAAGTTGTTATTATATTTATCTTGTTTTTTTATTCAAAATATGCCCATCATTACTTACGCAGTGATTTAATAATGATTCGAATTCTCTTGCTGTAGTCTGAGCCGTTTTTTGTAGGGTCGAAACATAATCAAAATCAAACCCTTTTAACTTGATTTTAAGTTTCTGAAAGAAATAGAATTCGAACTGTTTGCATCCCGATATTCTGGACGAATGAAACGAATGCTGGTATTTAAACATTTAAATAATATAGTCACAAGCAATTGATTTTGATTACAGCTCTTAGATTAATCTTAGTAATTTAACATAAAAATAAATTTACTTCTTTGTTACATTTTAAAAAATTACATTTTTGACTGTTACGCAAATGTGTAAGTCCTAAAAATTAATTGACTCACTATTATAATATTTTTTTCTTCTTTTTTATTATGGTTTCATAATCAATGTAGAATGAACAGAAATTTAAATATTATATATAATCACTTAAATTCACGTAGGCTTTTTAAAATGTTCTTATTTTTATATTGCGAATTATTTGATTTATTCACAATTTGCTGTTTGCGTACATTAAAATAAAAACAGCTTATGGAAATTGTGATAATTTTTTAAGAATGAAATATTCAAATGTAAGAACAATTTAATATTTTGTAAAATTCAAAAATTATGTTCTACAGATACAACAAAAATACATAACGAATACCTAAAATAAAAATGTTCTTATTTCTTGTCGTTACGTCGTACATACGAACGTCGGTATTTTTAATTCAAATTTTACGTGAATTGAGATGATATGTACAACATTATAATGTTAAAAAAAATGAGTTTATTTAAATATTGTATAGGTAAAAAAAAACTGATAGAAAATAATTTTGTTTTCTACAATCAATTACAATTACAAATAATATTGAAATAGTTATTGGTTTATTGTTTATGTATACAGCCTACGATGGATTTATTTCTTCTTATGTTTATTTAGCAAATTTTTCAATTTATTGAATACAGTGTAGACACGGCTACTCTATCGCATATTTGACATTTTAGGTCATATAACTCAATATAAACATGGTATATTTTTCAAGGTGAATGTGAAAAAGATGTATTCCTATTGACTATACAATCAAAGAAGAACACTTTTCTAAACGATAGATATAATTAAATAGTTATTTACATTCACATTGAATTTTGGAAAATTGCGAAAAAGTATATATATACGATCTGGAATACAATAACTTTAAAAATTTTCTAAACCTTTAAAATCAGTCGCTACAAAAATTGAGAAGAAAATAAAAACTTGATTGTCAAAAGGTCAAAATAAATAATATAAATTCCTATATTTTGTATTAGACATCATAGGATTAAATTTTAGTATAGACAAATTCAATGAAATTAAAACATTAATAACTAAATCACCATCGGATATGGTGTCCCTTTTTTTGTATTTGTACATATTTTCCAATAATTTTTATTAATTAATTTATTTTGTTATTTGAAATTCCTTAAAATTATTTATCTTTAGGGTGTCACCGTCAAAAACCAAGTAAATATTTAACACTGATTCGATACTCTTGCGAAGGCAAAAAGTAAAACTGCATTAATGAGCCAGTTACATAATTAACAATAATAATTAGTATTCCCTGAAGCGTATTTTATTGAAAAATCTATGTTATTCTGAATAATTTATAATCTATTATAATATATTTTCGATTTTCATTTTGACAATATTACTATAAAAATACATTTGTTTTAACTTTAAACAGTGAAATAATAAAACACGTATTCAATAAAATTTAATATTTTCTTGTTAAATAAAATATATTTCTTACTTTATCAAATTGTTCGGTGACCGACTATTGACTATATGGAAAATATTGAAAAAAAAACTTATTTTTGGCTTAACATATGGCCCTTTATTAAGTTGTTTACACTAAATATTAAAAAAAAAACGTTAGGCTACAAAGGTCTTAATTGAATTGCATTTAAAACTTTATTATTTAGAATTATATTTAGATACATCATATCAAACACATGATAATTTGGCTCAGTTAGTTAATCGTTGTTATATGCATGGCTTTCATATGGGTAAAAATTAATTGATTTATATTGTATACACAAACCATATGTGTTCAACAACATGTTCTTTCAGTTCGAAAAAGTGAATCTTCTATATATGTATGATAGCAGATGATAGTTAATAACATATATTTAAGTAATAGAAAAGTATAAAATACATATGAATTTAATTTTTTATATTAATAAATATACGCGCAGCGACAATATTAATGCTTCCATATTAATCAATGTCATAATAAAAACTAAATAATAATCTATCTAAACAATATCAAACAGATCAGTCTTTTTCAAAAAAGGCGAATTTTCATTGCTGCCTAAATAGAAATGTTATATATTGTAGTATTTCTTCATTCACTTTAGCCGCTACAACAATGTCAGCTAAACACAAAAACACCACCACCAAAGATAAACTAACTTGTATTATTGTGTATGTATATGGTATATAATCTATAAAATAATACATCAAAGGTTCAAAGATCAAAACGAAAATATAACAATATAAATCTTTATACAATAAATAAATATATATATACAATACTTAAATATAATATATTATATTATATATATCCGCTTAAATTAACTCTATAAATTATATTAATATCTATATATAATGAATGACAGCAGAGTTAAATAACTAATTTATAATTTTCTTGTATATGTTAACTACATTATTATATTAAATAATGGATTTTTTTTTAAATTATCAACAATTTAAATGAATTGAAGCTTAATAAAAGTATATATAAATAACAATTATATCTGTATATATGTATTTTAAGTAGATATATATATATATCAATAGAGTAATACAAACATTTATATTTAATATTATTATATTATATTATTTTAGTCTATATATCCTTTTTCAAACATTTTGAATTCAACGGCAAATTTATGTAAAGGTTCTTTTTATACCATATATTACCATCATACCATATATACCATATATTCGTATATATAGGAATAGTGGTATATACTTTAATATTATCGTTCGTTTCCATTAACGGAAATATCCTATGACAAATTGTGATTTATAAACGGGTGATTTTACTGATAAATTTTCTACGATTCAATAAACATTTATTCTGGCGTGTTATGTTCTTACAATATACTTCGTTTTTTTATATATCATATATATATACCTGTATTATTATAATACCTTTACAATATTATATTAAATATTATCGACAGTATATTTATTTATAATGTATTATATATTATATAGGTACCCACATATATGTGTGTGTATAGTGTATATATGTATAAATAATATAGTATAATGCATATATACTCAATATATAATAAAATTTATGTTCAGTCAGTGTATACAATATTTATATATAATACAAAGAATAATATATATATAAATAATAACATAAACAGTTTATGTAAAGCCATAGAACCTTTCCATTTATTGATTTAGTTTATTTAGGATATAAATTTAAAAAAAAAAAAATATATAAAATTAACTAAAATAGAAATCTTTTATATATAAAAATTTATATGTATAGAAATAATAAATATATATGCAACTTTTTATAATACTCATTTTAATATTTTATAATATTTATTAATTACCGTTCCATCAAAATATGCATCTGTTGTAGAAAATTTTAAATCATAATCAATGTCCATTTCCATAATTTATACTGAATTGGTTTTTGTTTTTTTTTTTTTTTTTTTTTTTATTAAACTTTACAACTATCGGTTGTAAAATATGCGAATTTTTAATTATTATTAAATTTTTAATTGGCGTTATTGATTTGTGTGCAATTAATATTTAATAATATAGCAGGTAATAATTAATTGATGGTAATATAAATTAATAACCATTTCACCTGTTGAAACATTTTATAACACCGTTTACCACAAACCACCTCTATTAAAATATCACATTCCATTTTTTTATATTATTTTATTCTTTTTTTTCCTATTTTTATATTTTTCTATATATATATAATGATTAGATATTCTAATTTTTCATTTCTATATTATAACCACACTAGCACCACCACAACCACCACCACCGCCACCACACACCACATCGTTATTAATAACAACACATAAATATACAAAAATTAATTTAATTTATTTATTTAAATTTCACACATTAATTTATTATAATATTATTATATTCGGAATACATATTCAACACAATATAGGTATATACAACACCTACCCTACACACACACACACACACACAATACTCGACTATAATATATATGAAAAAAACGATATGAATAAATAGTGATAGTGAAACTTTTAGTTTTTATTTATTTATTAATAACCATAACCAGCCGCTCGATTCCAAATTTTTTTCTTCACCAATAAAATATAACATACAATTTCTAAAAATTAATTAATATAATATTAATTTAAAATTAATAATGAAAAGAAATATCAACGATAACCCGCGTATATTAAATATATGTATATATATATTACATTTTCACGTATTTATTATATATATACCACATCTATATATATATATATATATATACGAATACATATGGAGAAGTATTTCATTCAAAAGCTTTAAACAGACTAAATATATTCCCGTTATATCAATCTGCAGAGAATACTATATATGATAAAGCTCTCAATGTTATATATATATACCAAATATAAATATCATTATAATGTATAGGTGCATGCTTATATATAAATAAATAGATACAGATACACAACTATATATTATAATAAATTGTATAAATATATATGTGTGTTATAATGATCGGTACTATATAGAAACGAATGTTGAACTTTTGAGTGCTTTCTATATTAAGCTAATGCGCAATTTCCCCTTTTAACACGTTTGCAACAAACATTCTATATTTATAGATACATATATGCGGTGATGACAATCTGGTAAATTAATTCTCATATAGTAAAATGTATATAAAAGGTGAAAATTGTATGCATATTTTATTGTACATATATAAATACATACAAATACATTTCGTTTTATGTGTGTATAACTGTATATTAAATATAGTATATAAAATATATTTTGGAAGAGTATATAAAGGAAAATTTTATTGGAAAATCGCAAGAGAGAATAATATTCCATTTGTTAGAGAAATATTTCAAAATTACGCATGACAGGAAAATGTTATATGAAATAGAATAAATACATAATATCGCAGATATGTTAAAAAGGAGAAATATTTTGTATTGAGAATATTTTATATAAATACATTTTTTTCTTTTATAAAACTTATTGTTAGTATTTTATTTCAGTTAGCAGTTAAGACATATGCAAATATTTATGAAAAAAATTAATTTTTATCTTAACGAAATCACGAAACAAAATTTCAATTATGGTATTATAAAAAAAAATTATTGTAATTTATACCCAATACATATGAAAAAAATAAATAAAATAAATACTTTCAGTTAGCAAGAGAGTTGAAAAACTTATAAATTATGTTTATAATTTTTCAGAAGAAAATTGATTAAATTTATTAAACAATATATTATCGAATTGTGTGTATGTTTAATAATTGCGATGGTTTAAAAGAAATATGATCAAATAAATAATATATGCTCATCTCTATAACATAATTTGTCTTATACAGTAGATTTCAAACCAAACAAAATCCAAACATTTTGCTTTTCATTTTAAAAACACAAATGTTTCTCCGGCGATCATTAATAATTATATTGTATATTACGCTAAATAATTCAATAAAATATTTTAATGAATCATTATTATATTCCACACATCTAAAGCGATTTAATTAATTTATAGTAGATGGTTTTTTTCTTTTATGAATTTTTTATCCAGACAAATTTGTCTCTTCTTTGATGGTACAAACAAATTGCTATTATGAGTAAATCAAATTATTTATAAAATATTTTAAAATGAATTTCTAAATTCTAAATATAATAATATAGCCATTGGTAAATTACTCTGCAAGTATTAATTATATTAAAGACAATACAAATGATGTGAGAAATATAGAAGATGTGAAGTAACAAATACAAACAGCGACCGACTGATGATGGTATATTTTTTATTTGAACAAACATTAATTACTAATTGAAATTACTTAACGCGTATCGGTCCTAAATGATGGAATATATTCAATTTTCTGATGTGATCATTATATAAAAATTAAAAATTAAATTTACTTCCAATACAAAATAGTTTACGGGATTTTTCACAAAATATTAAAATAATTTATAAGTAATTTTAAATGAATCCATACATTCCATTTAACAACAATATACACTGATGCCCACACAGCATCTCTAATACATTTCAATATGTTTTGGATTTAACATATGATGCTGTGATATTGGGTATCCATAGCATATATGTAAAGAAATTGAATATTTTCCATCAATTAGGACCGATACCCGATTCAATACAATTTCTACAGTCGATATTCTACTTATTAAATATCAATGTACATTTACATCAATTGAAATATATATTGATATTTTTAATATTTTAAATGTAATCAATAGCATCGAATGCCACAACTTGATTAAACTCAGAAAAACACGATGGATTTTAATTATAAACATTATTTTGTTCATTTTTTTTGAATGCGTCTATGTAAGAAAAATGTAAGAAGTCTTCCACAATGGGACAGTAATTTATTATTATTATAAAATCGATAAAAGTCTTATTAAACAAGATGCGACCTCAAACCCGAGTAAGAATTCCCAGACCGATTTGAGTATACTTGTAATGATGTGAGAAATTGGAAAATTATTAAGTGATATTTCTTGTTTTTCTTTTTTAATTTTCAAATTAATTTTGTAAAATTCGATACCGCAACTCCATTTTAAAAAGCCAATCGTAGGTTTTAATTTCAAATCTCTCACGTCTCTATAAGTGATTTTGTTTAGGAATTCGTCAAAATGTGTAAAAAGCGGTTAATTATAATTAGACTGGTTATACGATTATTCGATTAAAAACATTAATTATATATATAATAATAGAAAATTATCGAGATTGCATTATAATTTTTGTTGGAACTTTATATTGTCTATAAATTAATGAAGTTATTTAATTGATTATTATTAATATTATAGACATAAAACTTATCATTGTATATAATAATAAATCCAGATTCAGATTCGGGCTGTATAAGATAACAAATTTAATGTTAATATTATTTAATACATATAAATCATGATAATAATCTTATAAATATATAAAGTAAAAATTTAAGATATATCTGTAAATGATTTCTTATTTCAATCTGTCAATATTATATTGTAAATAAAAGTTTTTCGCCAGATATTAACATTTAAACTTAAATATATTTTTTGCTATATAATTTTATTTTATGATATTTATACGTGAACATATATTGTATTTATAGAATAACACATGTTTCAAATTTTTTTTTAATGTGGAAAAATGATTGATTATCAATTTACAATTTTTTAACCCTTAATTGAAAAACTTAAAAAATTTATAAATTTTTAATGTTGTCGTTAATTAACATTGTTTCTTATATAAGCAATAAAAAAAGTGCATTTTTCAAATATATTAAAATTCAAAATATAAAAATAAATAAGTCACACGAATTTATTCAAATCTATATCATTTAAGTGTTACGTAATAAAAAAAACAAAATTCCCATTTCCTAAGGGTACAAAAGTAAAAGAAGTACTTTTTTTGATTTATCCAATTTAAATGCTGTATGCGTAGTCGAGGTAGAGTAGTACATATATAATAATATATATGCAGAAGTATAAAAATTATTATATAAAATAATATTATTGTTCAAATTTTCTTAATAAATCAACATTATCATTATTTTTCAATTCAGATAATAAACTTTTAAGTTACATTCATATTTATTTATGCACATATATTGTATATACATACAAATTTCATGTTTTCGCATGTTATGTCTATTTTCGATTTTCCGGTAACTGTTATTATTATTATATACCGCACGTACACAATGGTTTTTGTATACATTGGGTGCACAAAAATTGTGTGCATAATTCATCTTTTTTATTATTATTATTATTATTATTATTATTATTATTTAAAAAAACATTGTTTCCTAACTATGCATAACTGTAAGTCTTTAAATACGTATATATTAGTAATGTATCTATATTAAAATTTGAACGATTACCGACCACAATGACCACAAGATAAAAGACGAAAAGTAATAAGCTTTTGTGGTTTTTGCAAATTTTTCTGTAAATGTATTTATTATACCGCAGTACATACGAATGGAAATGAGATCGTTTTGATGACCGTATGTGACACCCTGCTTTAACATATAGGTATATAGAAAAAAATAAAACAAATATATACAATAAATACACATAAATAAATGAATAAATAAATAATACATATAAACAAAAGGAAAGTATATATATATAATAAATTTGATTTACTTTTGTTTATGTATTATACAATATATTTATTACACACATTTCAATTTATATATATTTTATTGAAATTGCCACTTTAAGTATATACAATATATGTATGTATATTACAAGTATGAATATGTATATAAATATGATGTGTATTATGTATTATCTAATATATAAAACCAATGTATATACTATATATGTATTATGTATTATCTATTTGAATTATATACACTGGGTAAGTTATATTAGATATATATATATATATATAGTATTATTATGTATAGGATACCTAAATATACATGTTATAAATAGGACAGAAAAGTACATATAATAAAATATAGTATTATATGAAATGGATCTGGTTAAGAAGTAGTATACAATAAATTGTAACAATTTAATCATTCATTTATATGAGCTTAAAATACTATTGTACAATATATAATACTATAATAAAGTTTATGTTTTTTCGATTATTATTTGTTGTTTCATTCAATGACTTCAGTTTCTTTTTGTTGTTAAATTTAATTTCAAATGTATTGAGAATTTTTTTTTTGTGAATTTATTTGAAAACAGACTTATGGCAGACAATAATTTTATGTTTTGTGCGGTAATGAGTTTTTTTTTTTTTAACAATTGAACTTATAATAATATGATGTTTGTACAATACGTTTTCTATTACTGCATTTGGTTTGAATATGTGGGAGTTTGGGGGGATAAACTTAAATCTAAAAAAAAAACAGAATAACATCGAATTGAAAAATAAAAATTTACACATTTACTTCATATATATGAATATGTCAAAGATGGAAGTTGTGTGTCTGTTTGAGGTATCATATAATTTAATTCATACAGTAATTTAAATAAATATAATAAAACCTTAATAATAATAATATATACCAGAAAACTGTGAATCGTTTGAATTAATATATAATAGTTTGAATAATTAAATAATTAACAATTATATATAGAAGCATTTTCTGTTTTGGTATATATATTTAAATTATAAATAAATAAGAGAAAATTTATTAATTATAAAATAATTAAAATCATATACGTTAAATAAGAAATTTTTTAAAATTTATTTACAATAAATAAACATATGTAAGCTTATTACACTTTAAAAAAATTTAGGAAATTATGGTTTATATCATGTAATTTTAAAATTTCTCAATTAATATTTATAAAAAAAAAAGGTTGTATATTCAAAAAAAAAAACATTTTTGTGTTAAAGTTCATTTACTTACAGACATCTTGTGTCTGAAAAATAACCGGGAATTGACTAAGAAAAACGAAAACAATTAAATTTATTTTTACATAAGTAATTTTATTTATTTGAAATGTATACTGCGTCAATACGAGATACGTCGATTTTCACGTTGAACATCAAATAACATTTTTATGTCGCTGCGATTGAAATGTTATTAAGTATGATGACGGTCGTTAATTATTCAATATTCTTCAATTAATGCTCAAACCGGTTTAGTTTTTAGGTTGCCAAATAAAGTTTAGACAATAAAAAAATTTTCACAAATCGGGTGCATAATGAGTGTGCTACAATTATGAGTAGTTTTCTGTTTAATGCTATAGTCGTAAAAGTATAGTAAAATTTTTCTAGGTCACAGATGTGCTTAACACGATAATCGCCATGTCACTCATATGTGTCGGAGGCTAAGAAGTTCTACATGAGCCATGTCAGACATATATGTCTGACGTACGCGATTTCGTAGAAGGCCCATGTGAAAATTTTTCTGATATTATCGTGGCGATTAACGTGTTAATATATCATTGCGCCCCAGTAGTTTTATATTATTTTTATACCCATCGCATTTAAACCATTTTTTATAATATATTACTCAAAAATATAAATTTTTTTAATATTTTAATTTTTCAACAAAACCTTTATTTGTAGTCATAACGAACTTAAAAACATGAACTCTTTGTGCGGATAATACTTTAGCTATTATTGTTTTGATTTTTGGCTTCATAAATATATTAAATATATAAATATTAAATGTGGCAATCAACAACCAATAAATAGAGTTATCAGATTCATATATTAGAAAGTCATTTAGATTATTTTTCCGACAGAAGCGATATGTATATATGTAAAAGAAAAAAAAAATTATAATATTATTTAACATTACCCTCAATTCACTTAATAATAAATATCTTAATCTGTTCGAAAATTTAATAAGCTATTAAAGGTATAGAATAAATTATGAGAAACATATATAGCCGCAAACCTTTTTCTTTTAAAACTCTGTGCATGTATATGTTTTTTAATACCAAAAAAGAAAAAATATGGTGTATACAAATGTACATTTATACACATTGATATACCTGCAGTACCTTCCATTGATAACAAGAATATGTATATAATAATATATATATTATACATTATACTTATACTTCTATAAGATGAAAAACATAAACGACATGGGTTTTGTCACTGTATCTTCGTTATTTCTATATATACACCCATAGCTAAATTTTGTTTATTTTTGTTACGGTTTTCAGTTAGAATTTACTTTATATATGGTATTTGGTATACATAGTTAGATAGATTCATATACATATACTATTCTTTTCATGTTCCATCTTCTATATTTATCTCAATCTCTATACTCGTACATATAATATGTTGGGTTGTTCGGTATGAAATGTATAATTTATTATTATCAGATCCCTCATGCAGCAGCAGAAACGGTTAGACAAATTAACTATGTGATTGATGCAGAGGTTGGCTATAAAAAAAAAAGTGATACTGTATAATAGATAGTATATCCGAGTAGTGCTTCAGGCCAATGAAAATTGTTTGAAAATTGACATTGAAAATTGTTTTGCACTTTAATTTAAAATTAAAAGGATTCATATCATTCAACCTAATGTTATATATATATATATATAATTATATTATGTGTATTCATAGTGCTTATATACAATCTATATTTATAGAATATGTCGATATTCTATTAAAATATGTGCTAACTGGTAAGAGTATTATATAAATTTATATTTACATATAGACACATATATATGTGTGTGTGTGTGTGTGTGTGTATTTATGGTTTGTATATAAATAAAGAAAAATATTTTTCATACAAATTAAATTATGTATATAAATGTTAAAAAGCTTTACGCAGATTAAATCTGATTTATATTTTGTCTTTATTTTATTGTTATTTTTCAAATTGTATCTTGATTTGTATCTTGATTTTTTCTCTTTGACAATCTTATATGGATTCAGATTTGTTTTATTTAAAGTTAGAAAAATCAACAAGTTCATAATTCATTTGTTACATGAAAAAAAAATGAAAATTAAAATGAGTAATTTTCTTGTATTTTACACTTTTATTTCCAAAAAGGACAAAAACGCTTAAAAGGCAACGGCAGTGTCGTATAAGTAATTGGTTTGCTAATTTTTGTGCTGGTGATATTTCACTCAAAGATAAACTACTTTCAAGTCATTGGACAATACGTGCATAAATGCAAAGAAGCTCGACGTATGTATTGAAAAGGATTTTAAAATAAGTTGGTTTTGTAAAATAATTCTATTTATTGGTACTTAAAAAACTGTTCACTAACACAACGCATTAATTGACATCTACGATATGCTTATACGACACGTAACGAAAATGATTTATAACTATGGCAATTAACAGATGTATAGAATAATGTAAATCGAAAAATAAGATGAAACAAACAAGATGAATCAACGCAAACGATATCCAAATACGTGATAAGCTTATATGCTATCAATTTAGTGGTTAATTACAAAGTAATTGTCTACTTTAAAATTTTACTGGTCCTATAAAAGGTTTAATTTAGCGATGTTTACATTCAACTACTATAATCGAACTGCGAACAATACAATTATCAATCAAGAATTGGTAAATTGAAAAAATATTTATTATATACATTTCAAAAAATTGTTATAATAAATTTTCTTACATACATATTTAATATAAATTTATATGTACGATCCAACGAACCAATTTTACTGACTGAATGAGGCAGATACATATATATAGGATTATCCTTTTTCTCGTTATACATACAATACCTATACCATACAATATTAATATTTCCGAATTTATATAAATATCTCAATAATAAACATGCGAATATTAAGTTTTTCATTAAATTTTAAATATTTAAATAATAAATTTAATTTAATTACTGGTATACGAAAATGGTTGAATAAATATATACACTTTATTTTCTATATAATATTTTAGTATAAATTTAACATTTACTTTTTTTTTCCCTTTAATATTGGTACATGCAAGTTAAAAATAAATATATTTAAAGGCGACCATAAAGAATTTAACCGCAGACGAAAATAATTTAATATTTATTTTAAAGTATATTCATAAAAATTAATTATTATTCACTTCAATATACGTTGTATTACGGAATTGTTTTGGAGAAAATTTATAATAACTAAATATTCCCTATATAAATATTAGAATATATACGAGTATTTTCCTACGTACGTATATATACAAATACACACATAAAATATTATATAATTTTATGTCATTTTATTACACCGCATATAGTTGGAAAATTATTTAAAGACTGTATATATATTTATTCTATTTATTAGTGATATATTAATTAATTGATAGTCATTCATTTGGTATATGAAGATTTCCTGCGGTAAAATTTGTATAACATTCGTTCGAAATAATCCATTTTATAAAAATAACGTGAAAATCTAATTAAATCAAAATGTTAAACAAAACACTTTTAACTAACTATAATTTGATCCAAATATATTTATTATAGTACCCGGACATGTATATTAGATTTTATAATTTAACAAGAATTCACTATGTATATTTTAAAAACTATTTTATAATATTTGAATCATAAAATACACACATACATATACAATATAAATAATATATATGCAGAATTTCAAAGTTTAACTTATTACAAAATACTTGTAAAAGTTTTATTTAATTGAATTTTCTGAATTACAAAGAACTATTTTCTTACACCTCTATACTAATATACTATGTACCAGTGCAAAACGTAAATAAATATTTATTGAAGTTTTCTTTATACAATATATATATATAACATAAATGAAATTTAATATTATTCTTATATATTTATGTTTATATGTACAATAGAATAGCGAGCAATACACACAGCTGTTATATAGTTAGTTAGTTAATATTTTTCTTACAATAGTTTAAAATCTCACTATATATATGTTATAACATATATATTACTACAAGATTAATTGAATATTTGTTTAAGCGATAGAACTTTATCTCTCAATTTGAATTTATGTATGTATATCATATGTTTATACAAGTGTTTTATAATATAATGCACATATCATTATAAAATAAGAATTGTTAATAATGCAATTGAGACTTTGTGGCTATATTATAAATATATGATATAAATTATGTATTCATTTTCCTCTATGTTATATAATATTAACATTTATATTCACTTAATAAAAGAATTAAATTATTTGTATGTACAAAAAACTTTTATTTATGGTATTTATTTATTTAGTTATTTGAAAAAAAAAACATTACATTATAATGTATCACATTATAATACTAGTATATGCAAAACATATCAAATGGCAACATATAAATATTAATAACATTAAAATTGATATAATATATTATAATATATTTATGAATATTAGCTGCCATTCTCTTATTTTCTCATTATCTAACAAAATTCCATTTGAAGAATTATAAAGCATTAATAAAATATTCAATGCATTAAAACACCAATAAATGATTCGATAATTTTTCAAATAAAAATATTCAATTATAGATGGAAGATTTCTATAGTTTATCTATTTAAAATATTATAGCTCAATCAACCTAAGAATTTTATACATTACAGATGAAGCTTATGTTTTAAAAAATGTGAACATACCCAAAAGTTCATAACTAGGAAGCACATATGGATCACTCGCAGAAGGTGACCAAACAGAACATGCACATTTAAGAATATAACGTACAACAAGTGCAAAAAATAATGTTCTGATACAATAATAAACATCAGTCATAAAATGCATTCAACATATCTCTGTAATAATTTTGAATTATAGGTTAAATCAATTGATCTATAAATTTTCACATCATAAGCATACATTTTACTACACTGATAAAATACTATTATTATTATATTTAAAATAAATGCTGAAAACTACCTACCTATAGCCTCCATATTTTTTATAGCCATTTCAAAAGTTAGCATTTTTTTTATGCAGAATTTTTAGCACAAGACCATCAAGACAATCTAGAACTTACAAAGAACTTATTCTATTTTGGTGACGTGTCTATACATAGAAATTATGGCTGTATAATTTAACTACATACAAACAAGATGGAAGATTATTTAATTGAGCATACTTTAACGGAAAATTGATTTGAAATAATAATGAAAACAGAAACTTATTCACCATACCAAAAAATCTGAACAAATATTTTAACTCACAATCAATAAATTAATTCAATTAATTAAATTAGGGAAATAAGATAATATAAAATTAATTGTTATACACATCACGTATATTTGGAGGTTCCAGTAAAATATGGTGTACCACAGGGGATATGTCTATGTTGAAACCAACTGAAACCATCACAGATATTCGTTATCAAAAACAAAAATGCATTCAATTGTGCCAGAGCACAAACACAAGGATTCATATTCGGGTACATAATATTATGAAACTTGAATTCTTACTTTTTGTGAATATCAACGTACACAGCATTAATATATTTAAATCAGTCACGTTTCAATATGGCAACTAAATATATATTATGTAAAAATTTAAATAATATGTTTACAATATATTGAAAAAATAATAAAATTATAATTATTATATTATTATAAACCGCGCCACTTCGCATATGTACGGACGAATTTCTTATTGTAATATTTATACTGTAATGAATTTATTATATGTTATGCTAAGTACTTATAAAGAAATACTTTCGAAGTACAAATTCACGAATTTAATTAATTAATAATGTATGAAAATATAAAATGTATATATAACATAGTATTACGTGTATGTACATGTGGCAAAATGTCCTTATTAACATATATTGAATACTTTTGCGAATTTTTAATTATTAATATGTACATAATAACAGAATTACTTTATTGTAGACAATAGTCAGGATAGAACAATCTTACGCCACAAAATGAGTTGATTACTCAGACATAACCCAAGTCATGCCCTCACAATAGCGGCATTAACTATCTAAAATTGCAGTCGAGTTCGTAAATTATACTCCGTAATTTAAGAGTATATAACAATTGGTCTACAATTATATGATTCAAATAGATACTTTATTAAATCAATTATTCTTATGAGTGAAATGAAAATTACTAAAAAAATGTATCTTATGTTCAGTACCGGAAAATGCTCTCCAACCACTAACAACCACACTAGCAACTACCATTGATGCTTGCATATTTTATATGATAGATATACCGATAGCCTCACGCTGTAGTCACACCTCTATACTGATGATTGTTTCGCCTGAACAAATGTATGTACACTTATTGTTGCTATATGTTTATCGTTAAGTATATGTATTATACGACCTAAAAGTTTTGAGTTGAAAAGGGTTTGTTGTCAATGTTTCATTGAAAGAAAACTGCTGCTGAAAGTCATCGAATTCTTCTTAAAGCTTATGGTGAAAATTCTTTATATGATTTTTATTCGATTGACAAAGAACGTGGCAAACCATCCCAAAAAATTTGAAGATTTCGAATTTCAACTATCAGCTTTGGACGCATATGAATTGAATGAAAGAATCAAAAGAAAGCAAAAAACAGCTTGTTAAATGTTTAAAGGCAGCATATATTGTCACTGGTGATGAAAAATGGATTTATTTTGATATTCTTAAACGAACTTAACATTGAACTGATCCCGATAAACCAGTAAACGCGACGATAAAATTCAATACCCATGGAAACTAGGTCTTTATATTTTGTTTATATTTGGTGGGAATTTTCTTGAATTGTGCAAAATTTGGTCAAACTATTACTGGTAAGCACTACAAATAACAGTTGATTGAATTGAATAGTGCATTGAAAGAAAAGCGACCAATATGGGCCAACAGATATGGAAAAGTAATTCTTTTGCACAATAATTCGCTCGACCACATATGTTGTATAACCAGTCAAATATACATTGAAAATATTTGGATAGGATGTGTTATAACACCCACCTATTCACCTATTCACCTGTTAACCACCAGGTTCAGATCGATGGCACATGGACTCCGTACACTTCCACAATTATAAAGATGTTTATCATATCAACAGAGGAGAAATTTTATTTTGATGGTATTCATAAATTTTCAAAAAATTGAGAACTGATTGTACTTAACAATGGTAATTATATCCAATATTTTCCAGAAAAACCTGATCTTTTCATACCAATTAATAAAAACATTGCCATAATACCTGTTGAAAAGTTATTGTGTTTTATGAGAAACAAATATAAAATATTTAAACCACAAAAAAAAACGAAACAATTTATGCTAAAATAATAAAATTTAATAATAAAATAATAATATAAAAGGATAAAATGAACCTTTTCATTATTATTATCAAAAAAAAAATAAAGTATACATTTTTTTTATTCTGTTGTAAAACAAACCACTTATATTTTCTTTGATCTAACTAAATATATGCGTAAATCTTTATTGAAAATGATGATGATTATGATGTGAAATAAGATTCTCTAATATTATGAATATTATTATTATTATTATTATTATTATTATTATTATTATTATTATTATTATTATTTTTATTATGAATAGTTCAATAATTGTTTCCCCTTTTATTTGTCCGTTCCTAACCCATATTTTTATAACATATAAGACATGCATATATTATATTGATAAAATGAGGAAATTTATGTGAATTATTATATTTTCCTGAAACTTTTTTATCATCGATTTACAACTTTGATCAAAAATACGCCGAACTAGTACAATACATCCTAACATTGACATCACGTAATTTGAATTTTCTAGTCGTCCCATAGGCTATTTCAAAGAAATTTCAATTATGTTTCATCTATACATTTATATAAACGATTGAAAATATGGTCGCGCGATATTAATGCTCCATCGAAAAACTTTAAAAGATTTTCAATTATTGTATTATCACTTTTGTGATGCTGCGGATGAAATGAAACATGATTTTATAAATTTTAACACATTATAACAAAATAAAACTGAAGAAGGAGCTGATGGATATATAAACGATTTTTGAAAAGTGCTTTAATCCGTATCCGTATCAATACATTCGATACTGTTCGGGCTGAACAAAATCTGTAACAAATCGAACGCGTGTAAATTATTGCTTTCATCTTACTTTTTGTTATTGTTATCACGTATTGTCTTCAGTTGCTGTTGTTCATTGTTTTCAATCACTTGGCTTTTTTTAATGGCTTGACTATAAATTCGACCTAAACATATAGGAAATTTGGTATAAACACTTAGAATATGTTACCTATATAAAAATTTAGATGAGTACTCTTTTTCATATGAATTCACCTATATTTCACCTAAACAATACTGAATGTAAACGGGGTTGATTTTATACATACAATTGGGAAATTCACCTTATTACACCAGGCTCAGATGTTGATCTTATTACAAGCTTTGGATTATTTGGAGGTTGCTCGAGTGCATGGAAATAAAATTCTAATTGCACTGGATATAATCATGCGGTGATTGATTAGAAACATGGAACGTTCAAAGATGACTACATCTTTGGCTTTGGAATGTGTCCAAGTGCTAAATAAACCTCGCAAAGAAGGAGTCGGGTCTTGATTTTCAATGGTCAGGAATCATATACTGACGTTATGGTGAGAGATCTAATCGACAAATAGATCATGCAACAACATCAGAAACGTTGAGTGAATGTATAGGCAATCTAAACTAGCTTTTAGATATTCTAAAGTAAATAACATCATGCTGGTTCTAAACATGGAGCGAGGAATCCTTAGAAAATTCGCAGCAATTTTTACTGCGGGCATGGAGATTTCGGGGATCATCTGAAAAAAATGGGAATCTTTTCAGAAGACATTTAAAGAATGTGCCAGGAAAATGAGGAGCCTGGGGAGATCTAAATTTTGACGTATGGAAAATTAGGTATAAACGTTTAGAATATTACCTATATTTAGTTCAAATTATATCTAAATTTGATAATAAGATTAATATATTTCACTAATTCGAGTTTTTATTTTGATCAGAGTAGTAAAAAATATCTTTTTCAAAAGTCAGTACAAAGAGTATATTATAAAATAAATATAAAATAGAAGACGAAAACTTTTTATGATAAATTTTAAAAATAAAAATACATAATAAATTTTCTTATCTATTAAATTAATGTTATTATATTGTTGTTGTTGTTTTTAATTACAATTTTCACTTTAATAAATCATTTTATTGTTGTTATAGATAATTTTGTTGTTTCGTGCTAATACATTTCCTGTGTTGCGCTAATTCGATTTTCATAATTATTTCGTCTTAATACGTATATATCTATAGGGCTAGGATCTACGACAAACACAATGTGAGATCATTCAATATAATTGAATTCAATCCAATTAATTTAATATTATTAACAGAGAAGTGAATTTTTAACTAAAATATTATGAATACATTTTATTTAAATTTAAAAATTACACCGATATTATTTATAAATAAACAAAGGTACAATATTTTTGTATTAGAAAATAACAAAATTTAGTATATATGAATTGTAAATTTTCTTTCAATATTTTTCCATCAAATTTTATTTATTTTATATTGGAAATTCTTCCAAATGTATTATAAAAACACTTTATCTATGCATTAAAGGCTATAAACAGCGTTACGTTAAACGTTTTTAAATTAATAGGTATTACATAATTTTCATATAATATTATATAAATAAAACAACCTATTTTTTAAATTCTATTCACGTTTCCAATAAAATTGTATTATTATAAAGAAAAAAAAAACCAGTTACAGATAAACATTATTAGGATAAAAGCGAAAGATGAAAACCATTTATGTAAAAGTATATGTGCACATACACATATATATAAAATCATAATAATCATAATAATAACAATAAAGTACTCCGATTTGAAAGTTTTAAACTTTAGAATTTGTTCTGTTTAAAGTTTGAAGTATACACCATTAATATAAAGTTGATAAAAATCAAGGGAATTTGTGAAAATTATTAATTTAAAAATATTTGTATAGAAATAGAAATGTAAACTTTTTCGTCAACAAATAGGAAAATTCATTTTTTTTCTTTCTGTTCTTGCTAAATATGCATAGGTATTCGGCCGCGTATATTTAAAATTATATTAATTTGTAGGGCGTGTATAATATTAAAAGTTGTTATATTTTCTTTGTTTTACTACAAATACATAATATATATACGAGAGTGGTTTGATAATTAAGTATAATTTGGCTATAGTAGGATAATGCAAGACAAATTACAGAAATTATGGTTGAATTTCATCTGTGGGAATGCTGAATGGAAAAATGATGCTCTCAGATTTGAAATAGTTGTACATAATTTAACATCAGTATTGATGGAGGGGTGCCACACAAAGTTACACCATGTATATATATAGACATCGACAGGAATAAGTGCCTCGTTGAATGTCTATTCGAATAATTACCAATTCTGGTTGATGTACCGAATTTTATTTAATTGTTCAAGTAAAAAGAAATGAGATTAAAATCCTCTTTTATCATAAATAAAATACTCTCTAAACACACATATTTGAAATTTTTCATCAATTACTTTTCCTGAAATGCTTCAGTTTTGATTTTATATTAAAGGTGCGTATTGTTCACGTTAAACTATAGAGTAGATAATCGCATGATTTTACGACCAAATTATTAATATAGGTGTATCGTACAATCAAATTTGTTAATATTGCATTTTCGTTATCAAATATATGCGATGATGATAGCACTTTCAAATTTTATGAAGTCACACAAAATTCTTCCATTTCGGACAACGTTTAACTTAAATATATAAATACATTTTTACAATCTTTTTCAATCTTCTAAATGTTTAATTTTGTGATCAATTGTCATAATTCTTGGGATCATATATTACTCATCATATAAATCTTTTGTTCACCTCGAACTAAATAACTAGAAATTCAATTAACAAATCAAATTCAAGAATTTATACTTTTCCCAAGTTTTACAATTCATAAATAAAATTCAATAAGTGTCACTTATTTTTAAAAAATTCAGATTATTCGCAATACTAATTGTGTATTCCGTCTAGTGGGTTAAAAAATGCATGGTTTTCGGAGCTGAATCAATCAAATGTTTAATACTATTCTTTCAGGCAATTTACGAAAAAACTAACTTAATGTTTTCTTCTGAGCAATTTTTAATGATTGTTAACTTATCAATGTCAAAAAAATGTATATTTTCTTAAAATAATTCAGTAGGTGGTGTCTGTCTGTCTGCACGTATATATAATATAAAATGGTAAGAATTTAATGTATGTGTATTATTAAAATATGTTTATAATTTTTATGTGGGTTGCAATTTTATATGGCATTCAAATAGATTCAGTAAATAAATATATATATGTGAATTTATAAAATCAACGCATGGCATGAACATAAAGATTTTAGTCAAATTAGGAGGGCGTGAATAGTTAGAATACCACTAAATATCTTATTGTCAGATGTACAAACTATACAGTATTTGCAATTTTTAACCCAAGCCACATTCATGATACAACTAAATTCACCTGATGATGTAGACATTTTTCCTTACCACATTTTCACTTTATGGATTCACAATAATATATATAATTCCAAGCTTTCTTTAATGTATATTATATATTTTTCATATTTATGCGGATTATGGGTAAATTATATACCTATAATACAAATGATGAATTCCTTTAGTGAATATATAGAAGCAATGATTATTATATACGTTTTAAAATGTATATATTATATTTGTCATCTGTACATATAGTGGCTTTTACTTCCTTTAATATATACATAAATTGTTAAAATAATATAAATCTTAATTTTTTTTTTCTCAATTCATTAAATAAATTAATCTTATAATCTTATATTACAATAATAAATATGTAAACAAAGAAATAAAAAAGAATCCTTTTTTTTTCCTCGCTGCAGGATTGAAAATAAAAAATAATGAAATATTTTTTTATTTTGTTTTTCTCTTCCATTATAAAAGTACTGTCTTATTTATATATTGTATTTCTATTTACTTAATATTGTACTTCAATTTTTATTTTTTAACGAATATCTTCTTTGGAATTGCATATCTTTGACACAAATCTTTTTATGTACAAATAAGACTCACTTCTTGCATATGGATGGATGGCATACATACTTGAAAATATAGATTATTTCCATTACATTTTCTTATTTTTTTGTTTTCTTTATTTATTTTTGCTTTATAGAATAAATAAAAGTGTGGAAAATAAAAAGAAAAAACTCTGTTTATACATACAAAAACATATTTTGTTGAGCAAAACACATATTGTTCTTATGTTTTTATGAGTTACATATATTTTTTTGTACACATAATTATAAATAATAGATATTTGGGTATATTATAATAAAAATTAAAGAAAACAAGTTGTAATAGATAGTACAGATATTCCTTTGATTATGCGATAGTTATTATTAAATGTATAATAGGATTATTATATGAAATGAATATATTTACACTTAAAAATGAGCTTCTGGATGATTATGTGCATGAAGTTCTTGGAAAACGATACCAGAGAAATATATACCGCATGGAAATCTGGTCTATTTCGTAATTTTAACCAAATTTGATATAGTTGCGTATGAAATATTCCTGAAACCAGTACTGTGTAATACATTTTGGAGGAACTTCATAAAAATTGTTTATATAAATGGGGTTTGCCGGGAAGGTTTACTACTTACAGTAATTATATATTGTAACATTGGCTGTATGTGAAGTTGCACCATCTTATTATAACCGCACATTTTAATTAACCCCAAAGCATCACATTCTGGTGTCAAAAAGTTATCAATCATATTTCGATAACGTAACACGGCGGTGAGAACGGTTACGAATTGTACAGGTTAATGGATTGTTTGTTCATCACTTTCTATAACATCAGCAATATTTGCAGCTGATTTTCTCGTACTTTGTAGTTCCAAGCTAATGCTTTCTTCTACAGTCCCTCTTTTTTCAAAGACTTTTACTAAACAATAATAAATAGTGAGTTTTTGATGACACATAATTTCTACCCAAAATTTCACAAAAATTGTTTTGCCAAAATTGCGACCAAACAAAGTAGTAAACATTCGCTTCGAATGTAGTTATAATATCTAATCGCTGTCTCATTCTTCATATCAAGTTTGATCAAATTTTTGAATGAGAAATGACCAGGTTACCATAATATTTTCTCAAACTGGCTATACTCAAGAATTTGCCAGAATAAAGTTTTCAAATGGTATTTACTTCATGAATTTATCTTTTCTGATTTGCAAAAGTATTCATTGTTATAGGGAGATCGTAATATATAATTATTTCAGGTTCATATGGTTCTATATAGAGCATCGTCTAAAAAGAACATTTTGGTTTATCTACTATATACTAATTGACCATTTTTATCTATTAATACATTTTTGAAAACTTTCAAACGCGTACCATTTATTATAATTCAATATTTATAAAAGAACTGTTGAAACTGAATGGTTATTATGGATAAAAATTCCAATCTCCTAAATTTAAATTAGAAATGCTTCGGTATAGGTTTTAATATTGAAATTTTTTAACTGAGTTTCACACTTTTGTTTGTTAATGGAATATAAAATCAAATATCTTTGTAAATATAGTGATGGACATTACTCAAAGATGATTATAACAATGACTGTACTCACCGCTTTATATGACATATAAAAATAATGTAATTAATAAAGATTCGGAGTAATTTACCAACTTAAATGTAACGATATAGTTTTATAAATACCATTGGTTTCAATTGAAGTAATATGGCTTAATTATAATTATATATAAAAGTCTAAATAAATAAACAGGTCACTTTTTTGTAAGGTAAAATGACTATAGTATAAATTATAAATATATTTGTAATATATTCATTATAGCAATTTAATCTAGGTACATGTGATTATTGATTTGAGAACAATAAACCGCAGCTGTTTTATTGTTTACAATATTTATATGTATATAGAATACATACAATTATGGGAACAGTTTGATAAGTTAGGAAAAATATAACTGAAAGTATTATTTGATTATTTTTTTTAATATGATATTTATTAAAGCTAATTGAAATGCTATTCATTTTCGGCCAAACACTTTTTTATTATTTTCATATTTGGCACCAAAAAAATAAGAAGGTATTTTGTGGTATAAAAGTTGATTGTGAGCAATCAATTTATGGTGGAAATGAATGTTTAGTAAAATTCATTGTATTTTGGTCATTTACACACTATAATACTGTGGCTTGATGATATCAACGTTCATTTTGATAATATCAATGTCATCTATTTTCTATAGACTATATAATCATTGACTTATCTCACTACCCATGTATGTAATTATGTAGTGTTTGTATACAAATATTGTATATGTTTATAACTATATAATCACTAAATATTATCCATATATGTGTATTTTAATCAATAAATAACTAATTAATTATGGGGTAATAATTATATGATTATTAATTATTTTATGTATACCCAGTTCCAGTATATCTGTATGTATTTATATACATATAATTTGAATATGTTTATTTATTCTAATGTTGTGAAACATATGTACAAATAAATAGTTTTTCTGTGTTTGCATTTATGGAATAAATATTTAATATAATTAAATATGTATATTCTTATTGTTCCTAATGTTATAATTTATATAACACTATAAAAAATAAATATAAATTGTAAATTATTTAAAAAATTACCTTTATGCATTTTCCTAAAATCGTATCGGATGATTTTAATATTTAAAAGTGAAATATTTATTATCTATGTATACAAAAAACATAAACAGGAAATATAAATATGTGGTATTTTTAGTTTTACAACAGAACACATATACGATATTTTTAAATATAACCTACTTTTAGCCGGACACAGTTTAGATCTGTTTGTTGTGTCAATTCCCAAGAATGTAAGTTTCATCAACATGTGATGAATCGACCGTAAATATTCTTTCTATATATGATTACGTATAAACGCAGTTTTAATCAACCGTTCAGAAGTGGTCACACGAATGCATTTTTGATTGAATTGTGAGCAAATGCTTCACCCATCTTTCTATGATAAGTTTTTCGTCTGTATATGACAACAAAGTTATCGCTTAGATTTTTACCTTCAATCCAGTTCCACCCCATCCACATGTATATGGATAGTTATTTAATTTTAAATGCCAGTCCTATACTTAATTTTATCACAAAATATATTGTATTTGTCATCATTATCGTTTGGTTGGTTTGGTTAATTTGGTTTTAATATTATATTGTAATTGCAAAATCTATATTTGTACATAGATTGCACCAAAAAAGTTTGTATAAAATAATTAATCTAAATACAAGAGTTTTAGGGTTCACAAATCTATTTGTTGAAAAAATGATTATTGTCAGCAAAGCACTTAGGTTAGAGTTATATCAATATTTAATAATTTATTTTCAATTCAATGTTCAACAGAAATAACATTATTAATTCTGTTTGATAATTTTCATTGTATAATGAATAAAAATCACAGCTTTTTTGTTTTTTTTTTTTTCTGAAAAATCTATGGAACCTTAATTTAAATTTGTTATTTTCACCCAAATGATTTCTCATTGTTTCAATTTTATTTTTTATATACTTTCTATTTTTATATATTATTATAATTCCAAATATGTATATACGAAAACGAAATGCCAATTTTAAAATATGTTATACATAAAATCTGTATTTGTATGCAAATAATATACAATACCATACCATATAACCATTACCATACCATATTATACGTAAAAACAGAGTTTCCATACCAGCGATAAAATTTACTTTATACATATAAATACGCGAGTATAATATACAAAAATTTATTGTTTTCGTTACATATACCGTGAAAACAAAAGTTTTGTAAAGTTAATTATTTTAGAAAATTGTAAATGTTGAAAAAGTTTTTATATGTTAATTATATATAGGTACTTTGAATTTTCATCATTATCGACGAAATGGAAATAAAGCTTAAGACATATGTTCATATATATACAATATATATTAATTTCGTACAAATATATAAATAAAACATATTATATAAAATTCTGTGCGAATACCTCAAATCAATTTTTTTTTCCGGCACGTGATGTGATTGTTCTTCATCAACAAAATTGAGAATTTGGCAGAAAAAAATGTTGCACAATTAGAATAAAATAAAAAAACATTAAAGTAATAAATCGGATGACTTTTTTTTCTCTTGCTTTCAATTTTTTTCTTTACGCCAACCGTACAGAAATATTTTGTGTTGATTAGAAGTTAAATATAATGTTATTAATGTAATTAAAACGAAAAATCTTAAACTTTTCTTATTTGTTTTGAAAAGAGCAAATTGCTGTGAAAGTTTTTTTTTTCCATTTATACATTATATTTGTATATGTAGAAGAAAAATTAATAACATATACTTGTACTTTATAAATTATATATTTAATGCTCACCTTATATATATTACTTGTATATACAATTAATTATACATTTATTTATAATATATAGCTAAACTATAAATTTAAGACTAAATGTACATTCATATATATAACTTATAATTAACGTGGATAATGAACTTTGCAAATTGTAAAAATACAGATCAATTTCAATTGTATATAAATATAAAAAAAAAAAAAATGTTGTACGGTTTTAGTGAACTGCAATAAATTCTTATAAAAAAATATTTTACGTAGAGTGGAACAGGGCAGTGCTTTAATTTCAAAGTAATTCGTATAAGATACGAACAATAATTAATTAAATTAACGCAGTCCATTTAAATACTACAAAATCTCATGAAATATTGATTGTTCTTAAGTTTTATTAATGAAATACATTGAATAGGATATAACAAAATAACATATATAAGTTTTAGAGAATCGATGTTAATTACAGTGTCCCGTGCATATCTTATCACGAAATTGCCCAGCACATACTTTTTTAAAAACAATTATATTTTAAGCAAATAATAAATGAATTTAGGATTTTAGCAAATGATTTGAATTTATTTTTTGGCTATTCGTAATAATGTGCCATTCACAACGTATGACACTCAATTTTTTCCACTAAATATATGCATCATGCGTGTAAAAGGTTTATTATTGTATATTCTCATATACACATATCATAAAAATTTAATTAGAATACATTTTCCTTATAATATGAATTATGATATACATATTATATATAATATATACTAAAATACATCTATTATATATTATGATTATGATGAGAAAAACGTATAATTAGTAATTATTAACACTCTATTCATATATATATATATTGTATAATATACACCCATATTAGATTTAATATGACTATATAACTTCTGCATCTATATAATTTAGTTCTATCACAATATTTAAGATAATATGATTATGGTTTACCAATTACTCGTATATAAAAGATAAAAGTAGCTTATGGAATCTAATATATATATATTTTATATTAGAAAATATATAGTATATTTTTCTTATATACATAAATTATCCTACACATAACAAACTATAACTAACTAAATACCCTTTACACATATAAACAATGTTCAATATATTGTATATAGACTTAATGAATATATGTAAATATAGACTATATAAACTATATAGGACTACATACACTATTTCCACGAAATGCATATACACAGTAAAATATTTAAAAATCACCAGCATATGGCAAACCAAACAGAATTAAGAGAATCCATTCGCTGCGATGGTTCTATTGTCCCCATTTATAGGAGTAGTTGTAAAAAATTGAGAATAAAATGTTGTCCATTTAAAAACATCGAGTATATATGTTCCAATTATAATGTTATTAATATCGCTTTTAAAAGGTCTACTGTAATATTGATATTAATATATATTGTATTATCTATATGTAACATAAAATGTATACAACACGTTCAATATAATATGTTATACATAAATAATAGGTACATATTACAAAGATATTTATGTTGTGAAGAATCTATGAATTTATTTCTCATTAAAAATAATAATAAATAAAGTGAAATAATAAGTGAAGTGAAATTTAAAAAATATATTACAAAAAAAGTAACTCTATGGTATATAAATTAAATCAAAGTTATAAATTATTATTAATCTTTGTGTAGATAATATTATTTACTTTAATTTGAATTGCATAAATAAATAACCTTTAGAATAACTCACTTTTAAATTGTATACCTATAACAATTTAATAATTTTATACATACTACACATACATATAATATATAATTAATAAATATAATACGTTATATTATATTATATAATTAATGAATAAAGTTATTTTAAATTTAAATAGATAAATGCTTATTTTACAATCAACTGAAAATTTATGTAATAAATGATTAGCTGCGAAAAAAAAGTTTTATATATAGGTGTCTGTATTAATGAACAAAATAAGACAGAACCCATAAATGCTTATTTTAAATTTTTATGTATTTTTGGTATATTTCTGGTGCAAAAGAAATTTGCTTTTATATTTATAAGAAATTCGTTTTAGAAATAAAATGTACTTATATGAGTTCAAATGATTCTACACAGTGAGAAAGGCTAACTAAAACCTTTATATCTAACCATATAGATCCTTAGTTATCCTTTGTCTATCTGTTATTGATATATAGCAATATGGTTGTACAGTTTACATTTTGAAAATTCAATTATTATCTTTGTCCTACTGCACTTAGTGTCGAGATGTTATTGTAATTATTATGATACCACGATTCTAAATAATTAACTTGTATTTCGAAACAGTATACATGCTGCATAAGGTATTTTAGGATATCCATTTATATGGCTGGAATTTCTTAAGGTAATTATTTTCATTTTTGTTTAACATTAGAACCATTATTTTTGTGTAATTCGAAAAATTGAAATTCAAAGATACTGTAATTATAATCCATATATATGTATAAATACAGAAACTTCAATTTAGTATGATCAATCTATCCACCCAACAATTTTGTTGTTATTTTCTCTAACCTTTTTTTACTATTTAGACACATCAGCAACCATATTATGAATATAAATTCTAGTTATAAATTATTGTTCTATACAATATTTATTTTCAACTCCATATTTAAACGCTATATATGGTAAATACTATTATGTAATGAACATTTTGGCAATATACTTTATCATATGCAAACGTTTATTGCAACCCTTCCACAATGCAAATTGTAGAATTTTATTTTAAAAATCAGTGTTCCGTTTGCCAATGTATGTATATTATTATGGTAACAAGTAGCTGTGATGCACACATTGACCAAATTTATATTTATATAGTGATTAAAAATATCGATTTGGTATTGCAGTCGATGTTGTTATAGTTGACCTGCGGTGTATCCCCATGATTTTCATCACCAGTCACAATTCGATGCAAAAATGGATTTCTTTTTATGTCTTTGAAACAAAATTGCACTGGTTCGGTTCGTTTTCGGTTTTCCATTTGCTATTCATTCAGTTGATCAACATTCAAAGTTTCTGCCATTTGTTTTTGAGCTTGTGAGTCATCTTCATCCAGAAATGTTTACAATTCGTCTCTTCAAACTTTTTCGGTAGTCTTCTACGTTATTCATTACCCACATCGAAATCATCGTTGTTGAATCGTTGAAAACACTCGCATAGCATTAAGATTGCAGTCTAGAATGTTGACCATTAGGTTTACAAAGCCTTTTTGATAAGATAAAAAACTAATGTTGTTGTATAAAACTGGAATAATGGGCTGTTACACATGCCAAAACAATAAAAAAACATATAAGTATGGCTGAATCACATTATATTTACCTTTACCTTTACCATATGTGTGCAAATTACAGTTTCATATATGCATAACCTGGTATGTAATAAAAATATTATTAAATACGTAATAATAGTAATATACACATTTTTATTTGATATGTGTATGGGTGGTTCCATATAAACATATATTTAAAAAAATTATTTATTAAATTTTCATCACAACATTCTTAACTCGCTCTTTTATTGTAATTTTCAAAAAGTAAATTATTTTATACATGAAGTCATAATACACGTATACGTGTATATTCGGTTTATGGCTATACCATATAAATAATTAATATAATAATCTAATATAAAACGTATGAAAAAAAAAGTAATTAAAGATTTTATAAAGATTTTAATTTATACACTAAATATACTTATACATACACATATATTGCTTATACACATATATAAAACAATTTTAATGATTGATAACATTAATTTTATGATAAAAATATTATACAAATTTTGCAAAATTTACACATCAAAAAATAAATCATTAATTACCTGACTGTTCCCATAAAGTTATCTTTAAATAACTACTGCGAAACCCCATATATTTTATTAAAACCTTCCAAAGAAATTTTCTGTTTATATATATACTGTCAAAAACCCGTTCAAAGTTCACGAACAATACATGGATTGGAAATTATAATTCCACGTATTGTTTGATAATTATACGCAAGGTGTCTAATGTGATCAGTCTCAATTAACAGAGCAAAAATCATACAAACTTTCGTAATGATAGTTCTTTACTTGTCTACTTTTATAAGTCGTGATCGACTCCTGCAGTGTCATAACAGCCTACTCGATAAAAAATGAACCAGCGTTCAGGAGTGTGATACCTCTTAAGATTTTATTCAGCTTGACAATCAAACTATTTTCTCAATTATTAAGAATTTTATCCACCCCTCAAAAACCTGTTACGCCGCATTATTGGCAGCAATATATTTATTGAGTAATTATTATAAGTTCGAGGTGGTATACCTTATCCAATTTTTAAATTATGAGTTTTTTTTAATTGTATCACGAGTAGAAGTGATTGAGCTGTTGAAATATCCAGACCATCAATTGTACGTTTTCAGTTATTAACATGTCAGCACTCATTACAGGTTAATCAGCACAAATAATTCCGTTAGACAACTTACACAACACATGAAGCAGCCTCTTCTACAATGTGGGCACCATCTACCCAATTTCGATAATCTGTACGCGAAACCCCTAGAAATACATATGTATGAAATTTATAAGGAAATGTTCTTCTTTCATTGTCTTTGCGTTAAATTTATTTCAAAAAATCCCCCAAACTGTCAAATCAGCTTTTTTTGCCTCGGCACCACAGAATAATTAAATTCATAAGTGCAAGCAAGGCAAGGACAACACTTCTATTGTTCTTACTCCTTTTGCGTTTATATTGACTTAATAAATACACCCTGCTATTATATCCCAAGCATCAAATTGAACTTTCATTTGCTTAATTTTTCTCCAATATTAACCCAAGTGGTATGAGAAATCTATTGTCATTAAAATCATATCCATTACATTCAAGTTTTATCTAGATGGTTTCGTTATAGTTAGCGGTTATAACCGCCACCTATACTACACAAAACATAGAAGATGAAGAACTGGAAAATCAAACTTGATTTAATGTAATTTATAATAGCACATATGTTTGATAAGGATTTGTAAACACTATATGCTCTTTTTCATTATTCGATTGCGGGAAGAAATCATTAAACAAAGAGTTTACTGTTAATAATGTTGTGTTAAAAATGGGATTAATGCAATGCTAAAAATGTAGTAAAAATATATCATATCGATCGGTACACTTTTCAATTGTAAAATACAATTATAAATATGAATTTATTGCATAATAAAATACGTATGTAACTTTATCTAGATTCTAAAGTATTATTAAAGTATATACCATAGATTATAGCTACAAATACAATATTGTATGTTATACTATTAACTATATTATATTGTAATATATATGTATGTATGTTTAGTCATATCGAATATACAATACAATACTATACATGTCTACAAATAAAATAAAATGAAGATAAATTTCTATATTTATTTAAATCTGGATTTAATTTTGACTATTCATAATTTTCTATACTATCTGCCGTCTAGTTTTAACATAATTATCTTGAAAAATGCTTTTAATTAACAAGTTTCTTATGCGTTCGAAGACTTTTTATATGAATTGTATAGTAAATTTATGTTCATATATAAATTAAAATATACTATCCTATATAGTTGCTAGCATATAAATTATATAATATATGTATGCCTGCATATACCATTGCGAACGAACATGGCATATTGCATTATATTACTGAGAAAATATGATATGATATATACGTGTAAGAATGAAGTTTGAAATTTTGTATTCCAATAAAACTGATAGATTTAATGCCTATGACGATTCTTACAAAATCAGGACAACCATTAACGTATACTGATGATATAGTCGTAATAGATCGAAATATGGTGACTGTCAAGGATTCCTTCGTACAGGTTATACAAGTAGGCATCGGTTCTAAGTCTCAAAGTGAATTCAATGAAAACAAAATATATGGTGTCAACTAATTCATCAGTAATTCGAGGTCAAACTGTTGGAGAATATAATTTTGAAATTGTTAAAATTTTCGTATACATAGGATGGCTGGTAATTATGGAAAACGATATATTGAATCACCTAGAGCGTTGTGAGTTAATTATTAATCTTTGAACAGCGGCCAACACAATATTTTCAAAGATATTCGCCCTTTCATTATATAAAGATAGACGAACTAATGCTAATACAATGGAGCAATTATCAGTATAAAAAATACTGGAAAACATATCTTATATCTGTATCAGCATTGATTATAGGCCTTCCTATGTTTATTTTATTGTTATCGAGCTCGGATAAAAAAAAAAGAAAATTCACAGTTAAAATTGTATGCCACCAATTGCTACATACGTTTCACTAAAATATATGTATGCATTGTACGTACACTCTTGCTCAAAAATTAAAAGAAGAACTCTATTTTAATTTAAATGATAAAAATGTTCGCTATCATTTAATTATTTATTTAATTTTTGTTTCTCTTTTATAAAATAAATATGATATTAAAATAAAATACATGTATGTAATTCAATAGTATAAAATTGGTAGATATTTTCTACAATTTATAGTACCACAATAACATAATTTTCTTTTATCTTCTGTTTTAATATTTAAATTATAATTTAATTCCTTATCATCACCATAATCAAAACAAAGTTCTTCCATTGGTAATATATCTCGTTTAGCAAAAATACCTAAATAAATTGTATTTATTATAAAAAGTAAAAACGAAATAAATAAAAAATAACCCCAATTATAAGGGTATTTGGTGAAAATTATTTTTTTATAATTATATATATATATACTTACCTAATTTAGGTAAAGGCCCATCTGTTCTTATGCTGAAAATTTCACAATTAGAATCACAGCTGTGATTTAGATAGCGTCCAATGTTACCCTTATAAGTTGGATCAATAAAAGTCTGAATGTGTTGTTGTTGTTCTTGTACTATTGTATTTTTCCGCTCTGTAATATTTGTTAATGTTGAATATTCATTTAAACATATTATATAATTCATTTTATCATGTAATTTATTAAACTTGTGCCGTTTTACAGCTTCTTCCTTTGTTAAAATTTCACCAATATATTCACATATAAAACCACCTTTTGGTATTTCTCTCGTAGTAATTAAACCCCATTGTTTTTTTAAATTATATGTAACATTAATAATTTTCAAATATTTACATGGACCAAATTGAAGCAATCTATTTTGACATATATTTGGTTTACATTTACATAAATCTGTACTACATTCATATATCAAATAATTTCCATTACGATTTTTATTGTTATTTAATATTAATTGTTTTTTATTTTCAGCATTTATATATGGAATATAATTTCCACCATGTAAACATATATTTGTAATTCCACAATTATTATTATTATTATTATTATTATAATTGTTGTTGTTATTATTTGGCGAGCAATTACAACCTATACAAAATGTAGTATTATATAAATCTTTTAACATATTATAATCAGCATTTTGTTTCTTAATTATATTATCGTCTGTTGTTTGAAATATTATGTTTTCTAATAAATATTCTATTGTGTTATCAATATGTTCATATTCATCATAATATTCAATATAAATTTCATTATTTATTAGTTTACATTGACCTCTATCATATTCATCCACACTGTCAGTTATATTCATAATTTCTGTGAAATAAAAGATTTTAATATTTCATCAATTAATTTATTATTAAAATAAATAAGGTAACAATATCAATTTATGTACAATACAAAACTAGGTTCATTTACACTGAAAATGTAATTAACACCGACTTTATTTAAGATCTATTTAATTTAAATATTTTTAAAATGAATGCAAGAAAGCAGTTATTTCCAAAATTTTTCACAATTACTTTCTGAAGACAACTGAGTTTCACAACTATCAAAACTGATCAACTATTGGGTTCTTTTTTGTCGTCATACGGATTGATTGTACTGATATACAACATAAAATATCTAGTCCATATCAGTGAGAGCAGATCCCTATTTTATTGAGTGATCCTCGTCTTATACTTAGATCACCTGTATTGTTCATACATTTAGATAGTTTAAGAGCTAATCTTTGGATGACTTTTAGTTTGTCAATTTGTCCAAACGGTTCGTATAATCCTCTATTATCTATTTCTTGATTTAATGACAAGTTCTTATAATCAGAGTAAATATTTGTCGCCGCAATCTGTGTACACAAAATTAGGCAAACTATTATAGAATATTGAAATATTATGTAGAGTAAATGTACTGAAAACTTTTTCAATGGTAATTGTTTCTAGTTTTCCAAGAAACAAAATTATTCCATAGAACTCCTGATGCCATATATTCTCAACTATCCTTAACTTTAAGTGAGACTATTCTCAGGCATGTCCGATAAAAAATATACTTATTTCTTCTCCGTAATGGATTGATCCAGGTTGCCAAGTTCTAACAACAATCAGTAGGGTCATACATTTCTCTTTCTAGACCTGACAAATTTTTTATATTTCTATTGTTATATTCATTTTTGTTTGGAGATTGATTATTGATTCTACGATTACTGTCATCAATACCCCACCTTTCAATAGGATCTTTCATTGCAATTCTGTTTTGGTGAATTTTATAATAATTTATATTTTGATTATTATATGCTCTTCTGTCCACCAAATGATTAACATTGTTGTAGTGTTCTGTGATATATGGAAGTTCGCTACGATGGCAAGAGTCTAACTCTTTTGTGGATTAAGTTACCAATATTTATATTATATGTATTGTTGCGTAATGATTGCCGTGATTTTGAGTTAGTATCAAGCCAATCATTAGAGTTAACCGTAAGAATTCTTTGGTTTGAGTTATTTTCCATATTCCTATTATTATATTCATTATTGCATATAGGTGGAATTTACTTTATAACAAATGGAGCATGTATTTCTAGAAAATTGATAAAATTTAATGTAGTTATGAGATTTGAAAAATAAAACAAATTATGCAGTCTTTTTCTAAGAAGTGCAATAGCTTAACGGTCCATGGGTAACGATAGACGGATTCGATCGTAAAAATAAATGTTTTGATTATATTTATATTATAGAAACTATATATAATCTAAAAACTAAATTAATGATTGTGATAATATGGTATTGTTTATGGATGTATGGATTTATGAATATTAAAAAAATGCTTTACTTACAGAAAAAATTAAAGAATATTAATTACAAACTACTAATTATTAGTCCTATCTATTCTTTAGTTTTTTTGTCCCTTTTTCCAAATTTCTTCGTTTTATTTAAAAATTAATTTTCACAAGATTCTTGGTACGCAACTTTATTCGCCCTACTTCACCGTGTATTTGTTGACATTTTACGAAATTTTATTTTGTTTTTTTCCTGTTATTTATGTGATAATTTAATGATATTAAGATTTTGTCCAAATAGTATTGTGTAAATTTGTGAAAAATTAAAAATACAAAGACAAACCACTAAAATTTCTAAAATAAACTCAAATACATACTTTTACAATAATAAAAAATAACAAATATGACGTTCGTGAAATCAAGCCGCAAACGCTACGACTGGCAAGATCTCACCCATATTTTATTGTCAAAAATCAATCTGACATTTATTTCAAGGATCTATGGTGTGGTGACCGGTGACTGTATTAAAATATTAAAATGGTGCGGACATCAAACTTCGAATGTACAAAATTTGATTCGAAATTCCCATAATTGACTTGTTAATTACAATGAATGCATTTTTATTTGCTTATATAATTAAATTAATTAAATTATTTCGAAAAAGAAATAAACACTATTCTATAAATAACACAACCATGATAAAACAACAAAGCTTTTTTTTTTTATAACAAATTTCACAAAAATCGAATTGGAGACTTTCCACAATCGTATTTCTGATTTCGAGTCACCATCAAGAAAAAAATAAAAGCTTCGATTTCGTATTCTATCTTTTTCGGATGTTTCAAGAATAACTCCAAAAAATATGCATTCAGAAGAAGTGACTAAGTGAGAACATTTTTATCGTTCTTTTTCTTTCTACTGATTATGTAATTATAATTTAGTAATGGGATTTTTGATTACTTCTAATTAATCGGTCGGGTTCGAATCTTTTCAATAAGAAATCGTTACTTTTTATTCGTTACGGATTACTCATTTGAAGATTTTTTTAACAAATTAATAAAATAGTTTTTGTAACATATTTTACACAAATGCTTGTGTTTGTATTAAAAGATCTTTTGTAATTGTTTTTCTCATTATACCCAAACGAAGTTAAGCCGATACAGTCACTGTAGGTTGATCGGTCCGTCCAAGTACGCGTCACGTCAAATAAAAACAACAGCCATCTATATTCATATACAATAATTAGATTAATAAAAAACAAAAAGTAAAAGTAAAGTGATTTTTGTATTAGAAAAGAAATTTTTTTATATTTTTTTTTTTATAATTTATCATAAATAATTAAAAAAATTACCATTTCAAATGATGATTATATATTTCTTAATGATTTTGCGGTTTCCATCTGAAAAGGAATTATATTCATCTTAAGATTGTGTTTTTAAAAGATGTTTCATGTAACATAACCTCAAAAAAAAAAAAAGTAAAAATGTATAAAAACATATTAAATTAATTAAAAATAAAATTTAATTTATATTTTAGTTAAATAAGGGATTCAGCTGCAGCCAATGATTATTTTAGTAGTAGATTTGGTGTCCGAGGTAAAGAAAATTGAAAATAATATATTCCTATTAGAATGAATGAATGAATATACACGTAATTTGGAAGAAATTGATTTCTATTCATTACCGAATTATTGACTTCTTTTAAGAAGCAATGAAATATTAAAAATTATGCCAGTACAGATTCAAATATGTCAGCGTCATCATACTTGAACAATTAGAGATAATAATAATGAATAATATGCTGTGGTTATTTGTTAAATACAGTTAAGATGTAGCAACAACTATTTATATTCTTGCAAAATTATCAGTTGATCCAGTACGTAATGGGTAATTGTCCAATAACATCATTAAGCATCGCACAATTCAATATAAGGTAAGAAAAATGTTATAATTTAAAAATATAAAAATGTTTCAATTTGAGAATATATTTTGCATTTTACTACCAAATTTTTAATCATAGTTAAATGGTCTCCGATTAATAAACAATAAAATACAAAAATTCCAAGATGCAGACATAGAACTTATTAGATAGACAATTTGTAGATACGGATCATAAAAAAAAAAAGTATATATTGAAAGACTCTATTCATTGTCATGTTTTTCAAAGAACCAGCTACATTTAAAGTGCGTTTGTCATCGATAGAAGAATGGTAATCTGATTGAGTCAAATCTGTTTATATATGAGCTTGGATTAACACTACTAATTAATATTAATTTTAAAAAATTTTTGCCGTAATAACTTTTTCGTTATTATGTTTAATTGACCTGCTACTTTGTTCTTGAATTTATGTACCGTCTATATCTGTGATATAAAGATCCTAAAAATTCGGGATTGGAAGACATTAACAGCGGATAGGTCAGGTTGGAAAAGCGTGTTGGACCGCACCCGGGTTGTAACGCCATGGAGTAAGTAGTAAGTATATCGAATAATACATGCAATTACATATCAAACTTTTTTGTTTTTTTCTTTATTGGCTCGAAATCCAATATTTTCAAAATTATATGTTGCACTTTTACAGTTTTACAACAAATTAGTATCCTTTAATTTGGGAAATTACCAATATCTATTAAAATAAATATAATATTAAATATATCATTTCCTTTTTAACTAATATTCCGCCTTATCTTTCGCTTTTAAACAGATTTAGAAAGACGAAATGTTCTAGTATCTAAGCACCAATTATTGAAATTAACGTGTAAAATCAATGGCATATTATGAGGATTTAATGCATCGGATTAGAGGTAATTTATTCTTTATAATAATAGTTAGCTAATTAATTAATAATAATAATTTAATTTATTATATTATAGCTGGGGAATATGTATGGTAATGCTACTTCAAGCAGAGATCAGAGTTATTAACATAGTCATGATATGGTGTCAATTATTATCAGGTTAGTTGGAACATTAATTAAATTTACATCTATCCGTACCATATTAGAAAACAAAACAATTAGGCTGGTTAGACATTTCGAAATATTCATTACGCATTTAATGTTATGTTAAAATATGTAGTTACACAATTAATAAAGATGCGCTAGGTATTAATTTTCAAGAAAATTGTTCATAAATAACTATAATCCTATTTCGAGGACCTTTTTATACAAAATTTCATCGAAATTGATAAATTAGGTAAATTTGACCTAATAGGAATCTATTACAATTCACCAATTGGTCTTTAATAAATTACCGCAAATTATAAATTATATTTTATTTGAGTGATTGCTCGGCCCCATATTTGTTTACTGGTACTATCAAATGTTTTTTAAAAAAAATTCTCTGTAATATTAATTAATTTTTTTCTATATTTGCAGATGATTTAAAAAAAAAGTATATTGAAACAACACATAATTGGATTATTAAATTGTGGCAAACTTATGTTGCTTCTGGCATCAGAGTATTATTAAATGATTTATTAGCAACACACCATTCTATCAAATTGATGATATAAAATATGATATTTTAATAAATATATAAATAAAATAAGTTTTAGCTTAAAGCATGAATTAAATTTTAAATATAATTGTATATTGTAACTATCACAATGAAATATTAAACTCGTATTAGAAGTAATATTATACATTAAAAATGAATATGGTATTAGTTAAATTAAAATTTCTACCAAGATTTCAATGTTAAAAATTAGCTTTATTTTATTATAATTGAATTTAATTTCATGAGTATAAAGTTTAACAATTACAATTACATGTAACACTTATTATATAAGATAAATAACAAACAAACCCTTAATTATAAAGTAATCCTCATTAAATTGGTTAACGATTTGCATTTTAAACTTATTATTTAAACAGAACTCTCAAGAAATAGTTTTTTTTTTTTTAAAACCAATGTTTTTTATTGAATTTAAATTAAAAATTTAGAATTCGTTCAATTTAAAATATTAAAATAAATTTGTTAAAAGAACATGTAGTTATTTAAAATTCACTTAAAGTATTGTAATTAGTAAAATGTCATCATAAATATTTAATTAATTCATTTATGTTTACTGAATACATGTTAAAAGGGTTAAAATTAATACAATAATAGATAATAATAGAAGTAAGATATATAATTATAAGTAAAAATTAATTATTTATGTGTATACTGTTAAGATAATTCGATATTAATTGACTACAAAGTTCAGTACAATTTGATAAGACATACAGAACATTATTACAAGAAATTAAACACCTGTATAATCTTATTTCGAGAACTTATATACAAAATTTCATTGAAATTGGTCAAGAAATGATGCAGATATTTTCTTTAACAGGAATGCATAGCATTACGTATACATATACTCACATATGATGCAATCACATCATTAAAATAAATATAGATGCCGATGTACCAACATATAAATTGGAATTGTTACGTTCGTCATACCATTGGTCATAATTATTAAATATACTACAAGACCATAGACCAAAGCTTATGTATAGCATTTTTGCAGTTATTTGTGATGGACAACTACAATCTATGCCAGACGTGGAGATAATACAAAATCAAAAACATATATCATTACAGTGAAGTTGATAAATTTAACTTAATGGGAATCTATTACAATTCACCAATTGGTCTTTAATAAATTACCGCAAATTATAAATTATATTTTATTTGAGTGATTGCTCGGCCTCATATTTGTTTTATTTACTGGTAACATCAAATGTTTTTTTAAAAAAATTCTCTGTAATATTAATCTAAATTTTTTTCTATATTTACAGATGATTTTAAAAAAGTACATTGAAACAACACATAATTCGATTATTAAATTGTGGCAAATTTATGTTACTTCTGGCATCAGAGTATTATTAAATGATTTATTAGCACCACACCATTCAACATCAAATTGATGATATAAAATATGATATTTTAATAAATATATAAATAAAATAAGTTTTAGCTTTAAGCATGAATTAAATTTTAAATGTAATTGTATATCGTAACTATCACTAAAAAATACCTTCAATTTATTATAATTGAATTTAATTTCATGAGTATAAAGTTTAACAATTACAATTACATGTAACACTTATTATATAAGATAAATTACAAACAACCCCTTAATTATAAAGTAAACCTCATTAAATTGATGCACAATTTGCATTTTAAACTTATTATTTAAATAGAACTCTCAAGAATTTGTTTTTTTTTTTTTTAAACCAATCGCTGAGAATGTTTTTTATTGAATTTAAATTAAAATATTAGAATCCGTTCAATTTAAAATATTAAAATAAATATGTTAAAAGAACATATAGTTATTTAAAATTCATTTAATGTATTGTAATTATTAAGATGTCATCATAAATATTTAATTAATTCATTTATGTTTACTGAATATATGTTAAAAGGGTTAAAATTAATAATAGGTAATAATAGAAGTAAGATATTTATATATAATTATAAGTAAAAATTAATTATTTATGTGTATACTGTTAAGATAATCCGATATTAACTACAATGTTCAGTACAATTTGATAAGGCATACAGAAAATAATTACAAGAAATTAAATACCTGTATAATCCTATTTCGATAACCTTTAGAATAGGATTATACTGATATTTATTAACAATTTTCTTTAAAATTACTACCTAGCTCATCATTGCAACTGAATGATCGACCAATTTGGTATGTAGATTTGAAATGAGATTATACACAGGTATATATTAACAAGTAACAAATGAAAATACAAATCAAGTATTTTGAAGCCTTTTAATATTAATATAAAATAATATAAATAATAGATATAAAACAATATATTTATATGGTAATTATCACTAATTGTATCTTTATTTAAATGTTTAACGTTATTAAATATAATTAATTTCATTTAATAGAAAAAAAAATTTGTCTAATTATTTTATTAAGTTCATCAATAGTTCCCCAACCTTTAACTTCCGTCCATTGAAATCTGAAAAAAGAAAAAAAAAATTAAATTATAACATCAATCCCTTGATTATGTCTCCGCCTGAGAAAACCAAAACATCAACAAAAAATATAACAAAAAAAAAAAAATGGTAAGTACAAAATAAAAACATAAATAATTTATATAATAAATAAATATTTCATACATGAAGTTCTACACCATCACAATATATATAAGAACGAAAAAAAAAAAAAAAAAAAAACGCGACTTACATGTGCACACCTATAAAAAGTATAAATATCGGTCACCCATAATGTAATCCCCTATAAGAATATATAAATTCAAAATTTTTGTAGCTTATATATCGGAACCGACATACTAATATTAATAACAAGTGTAGTGTATGAGGCAGAGGTGTAGCGAATAAACATATGGGATATGAATTCGGCGGGTTCGAAATGCGATGATGGTCGCATATGAAAAAAAAAAATTCTTACATAGGTGTCTTCGGCCGCCGGGTGTATTTTACAATTTTGAAAAAATCCGAAGATTATAAGAAAAAAAGTAAATAGAAAAAAAAGGTAAATAAAGAAAAGGGAATTTCTTTTTTGCTTTTTTGCAGTCTTGAAAAAGAGTGATGGTTAAATGCCATTCCGAGCGACCTCATCGCTCCGATTCAATTTATTTTTTCACAAAACGTAGAGCAGGTCGATGCGCAGTTTATAGGTTAGCTCCGGACCCAGGATCCCTCCGGGAGCGGAGTTATGGCCATTCTCCGGTACCGAATTTCCCACGTTTGGGACCCCCTAACTCCCGGAATACCGAATATTTTCCAATGAGCTTATTACCAGTTAAAGCCCCCACCTGGGCCTACAATTTATGGAGGAAAAGTTTTTCCTATCTACAACAGTTTTCCGGCTATGGCTGCCCAAAGTTGGGAAATCCAAATGTAGACCTTTCTTCCGTTGGATGGAACTCTAGGAAATATTCAAATATCCTAAAATCTAATGATGCAGAAAGATGAAGCAAGGTTTAATCTTTACGATAAAATTTATTTTGGAATTTTCCGATGGGAAATGGGGAATTTCCTAGAACAACGAAAAACATTGATTTTCGCATGTTTTCCGATGGGAATTTTCCGGCTTTCCCGACCGAATTTTTCGAAATCCTAATTTTCGCATATAGTAGACTATATGCCACGTATTTTAAGCTATAACACAAATCTCTAAGTATTATGATGTTTCCACAATAATTAGCCAAAGTAAGGCTTACCGAAAAAAACCCAAATTTCACCCCTTAATAACTCCGCCATTTTGGATTTCCCAGAAGTGGTCCCAAGGGAAAAATGTGGCCCTTGTCCTACTCTATTGGGTTCCCAAAGGAAAAAGCGCTAGCTCTAAAACTCACGAAATCCTATTTTTTCATATTTTGAGTCCGTTTACTCCATCCCCACAAAAGTTATGAGACGATTTTTCCACATTGTGTTTGAAATTCATTGAAATGTCCCAAAACTTATGTAAAAAGTGTTTTTTTTAACGTTTTGGACATTTAAATGTACCATTTGTGGTCAAATTCGGACATAACTTTTGCGGTGCCTTTTTTTTTTAAATCAAATTAATGGTCCGATTTATCTGAAAATTTCCAATTATCTCAATTACAATATTAGAAACACATTTGACCACTAGTGAACATCGAGATTTTCACGGGTTTTCCCAGAATTTTCATTTCAAGTTTTTCATATTTATGAAAAAAAATTATATTTTTATATGGAATTTCATGGAAAGAAATTGCTCGTCGAAGGAAAAACAATTAAATATATATTTGTGTGAGTGTGTGTGTTAATTGTAAAAAAAAAAAAATTTTAATTAAATTTACATATGAAAAACAACAAATATAAGTCAATTCTTTTTTTTTTACTTTTTCTTTTCCATTCGAAATAATGTAAAGGTAAACAAAAAACAACAACATTGATGAGTGCTTCGCGTATTACAGAATGCAATGGAACTAATTACTTGTTTAAGGAAAAACAATTAAAAAATTATTTGTGTGATTGTGTGTGTGTCATTTATTTGTAAAAAAAAAAATTTTAATATTTATATAAGAAAAACAACAAAAACAAGTCATTTCTTTTTATTTTACTTTTTCTTTTGCATTCGAAATAATGTAAACAAATAAACAACAACAACATTGGTGTGTGCGTCGCGTATTGCAGAATGCAATGGAAGTAATTACTTGTTTAAGGAAAAACAATTACAAAAATATTTGTGTTAGTGTGTGTGTGTGTGTTTATTTATAAAAGAAAACTTTTGTTCTAACAAAATAGGATTAAAATTTAATGAGGATTTGTTTTCATGTTTCAATGTTTTTATATAGAAGATAGGGAAGGTTTTCCCCCAAGATAAAAAAAAAACCATATATATTTTATAGAATTTTTATTACTTCGACGAGTATTTCTTCCAGTAAAATTTTTGAGATTTCATATCAAATTGTTTATTATTTTTCAACGAAACAATAGGGATCACACAGAAAAACAGAAAAAGAAAACAACAAATCACTTAAAAATAAATAAATAAAATATTATATATAAAAAAAAAAATATTATAACAATTCCAAACACTGCTGAATAATTGAACCACCAAAATATACACATAAATCCATAATACAAAATGATATTAAAAATTTACTTGACAAAATTATTCCGTCCTTTCGTTTGGAAAAAAAAAAAGAAAAAGAGTACAATAAAAATGGAAATCGAAAAAAAAAAAACAACTTAAAAATTGATAAACAAATAATTAATCAATGTCTATGCAAAATAAATTTAAAAAAACAATATAGCCGATAGTGTAGCGACTATGATGATTGGTCGACATAAAAAAATTTAGTGTTCGCTTCTTTAATTTTTGCATAGTTTTCTTTTTTTAATGCTTTTTTTTTATATTTTTAAAAATATTCCTAACCTAATTAATATGCACTTAAAAAGTACAAATGGTCCATTCGATATTCTCTTCTTTAAGTAAAATAAATAAAATTAAAAATAATAATAAATACCTTTTTGAATATGTGTTCGAGGCAAAATTGAATGTTATTGCTAGTAATATACATTTATATACTATTTACTGTACATAACCTCTTTAACATCTCAAAATAGTAAATCATTCTGTAAATAAATATCTATTATGTATCCATAAATTTGTCTTTATGATGTTTCGCAACAGCTTCTTGAGCTTTGCTTTGTCGCTTTTTTGTATGTGTGTGTTTTGTTCTGTACGTACTCGCATTCCTTCTTCCGTAGTTTTTTGATACAATTTGTTTTAGCTATTGTTGTTCAAGAAATTTACTTCTTTTTGCTTGCATAGGTGCATCTTCAATATAATTAAAGAAAAAAAGTTAAAATATTTATAGAATTAACTTTAAAGAATAACCGTCGAGTCACTAAAGTAATCTAGAACAAGCCTCACACACAAAAGTACAAAAAATTACTCACTTGAACGACGTGTAAGTTCTTTCCCTTTTGATTTATTTTTATTTTTTATATTAGCTGCCAATTTACTTTTAGTTTTTAATTTTTCTTGTGTCATTTTCTTTTTAGATAATTAACAAATAATTGAAAAATAATTATACGTACACAACACAAACAAAAAAAATTTAAATAACTAAATACAATTATACAAAACCGAACCAAAATTATATTCTATGTGGTTAAATGTAATAAGAAGAAATTAAAGCACTGGCACTGCACAAGCGTAACATATCACGACCACGAATATCGTATGACGGTGTATCTTTAGTTAAAGTATCGACCCAGCTTCACTTTGCTATAGTTTGGCAATTATTGCGTTTAAATTATATTGTACGATTTATATCGGTCCACAAGTATCGCACAGAACGCCGCTTTTGTAATAGTTTTTCTTTTGACTTCACTATACCCAAGCGAAGCTGAGCCGATACAGTCACTATAGGTACATATAGTTACAATGCGTTCCCTCATATTATTATTTTGGCGAGAAAAGTATCGAATAACGAATATTTTTGATGATTAGTAAAACTCATTTTGATTCCAAATGAGTAATGATTACTTTCGAATCGAGTAATAACTATTCGTCGAACTCTAAAATTTATAAAAATCAATTAAAATTTTAAACTCTATATGGTCAACAGTTGCTAGCATTATAAATTAATAATAATAATAATAATAATTAAAATTTTAATAAATTTAATTCATTTAATTATGATTTATTATTTGTTTTAAATTAAATTATGACATAAATTTCAACTCTAAAGCTATGTAATACATACATTCACTGTAATTGGTTTTATTTTCTTGTTAATCTCAATGTCTCAATAAGTTCGATGAAAATGTTGGATTTTACCCAAGATTTGTTAAAACATATCAATTGGTCTCCATCTTCGCATTACCATTGCCATTTTGAATACATTAATGTAAAATCAATTGAATGGTTCCATCGTATTTCCTTTTCTTCGATGTTAAAATAATCGATGGGCACTTTACTCTTTCCATTTGTCGATTTTTGCAATGGTAAAAAGTATTAAATTTTGTATTAAAAATGAAAATGTGTTTTAACTAAACATATATTTTCAATAGTATAGTACCATTCACTTTAATATTATGAGTATAGTATAGTATAGAATAGTATAGAACAGAAAAAAACAAAACTATTTTCAATGCAATTCTGGATGTCTACTCTATTTGAATGAATATCTAATAGAGACATCAGAATTACATTCAACATTAATTTTTGTATATCTCTATATAATATAAAGCATCAAGTCATAATATTCCAAATGGAGCTTATGGCGTCTACTAAATATTCATTACAGTCAAGTTTGTAAATTACTCCGTATGGGAGTATATAACAATTTACCAATTTTACTGCAAATAACAAAAGATAGATGTTTTCATAGTCCTATTATTTTTATATGGGTGATTAGCCCATAGTATCTCTATATAAAATAGTCAATGATAATACCATATATATAATTATATATACATATAATATTATGTATTATTTAGACCTCTGCGAAAAGTAGATGTAACACAGTTCAACAAAGTAGTTATTTTTAAATTGATCCGTGAAGGACGGACCACAAAACTACATATAGCCTATAGTTATGGTACTATATAAACGAAAAATGAATAATAATAATATGTAATATAATTTCCATTATGCAAACATAAATTTGTAATTCTACAATTATTAATATTATTTTTATTATTATTGCTTTTCGTCGAACAATTACAACCAGCACATAATTTACTGTTGTATAAATAACTAAATAATTTATTTTATTTTTTAATTATATTATCTGTATTTCCTTCAGAACAATATTAGCAATATTTTCAATCTGCAATATGTTGTAGACAATTTCATAATAATCTATATATTTATATGTTTTATTATTTAATAGGTTCATTGGTCCTACCATCAATTATATCATAAATTCTGTGAAATAAAAAGTTTTAATATTTATTTAACTAATTTATGCATTAGTATATTATTATAATTGTCATGGAATTAAACATATTTCATTTTATTTCCAGTAGAATAACAATGAAACCATTTGTTGAGTTACTTGAAATTTTGAACTTTAGTAAGTTACGAGGTTTTATTATCTGAAGCGGATAAACGTATGAGATAACATCCAATAATTGATTACAATTTGAAAAATAAAAACATTATTCAATATATAATGAATCATTTTACTCTTCCCATAACTGTGAAATTAATTGATTTTTGACGAAAAAAAACGTAGATTTTTATTTATCGATTGATTTTTGCGGTAAAAAAAAAACTATTAATTCCACAGATATAAAGTAGTAGAGTAGAAGAAAAATTTAGAATTTTTAAATTTAATAATGTTTTTATTTTTCATAATACCCAACTTTGTTTTAAGTTGTAACAATATTTTTATATTTAGTTTGATTTTCACATCGATACTTTTTAGATTAATTTGACATTCGACAAATTTGAACTTATTAATCATAAAGATGTTAAACTAAATAAAATAATACCAAATATTTGTTTGTCGAGTTTTTGACCAAATCAGTGTCAATAAATATTTGTCTATTTCTCAAATCTATATATATTTAATGCTTTCTATAGAAGCGTTAATGAAGTAACTATTATATATATAATATAAACAAGTAACAAACATTTTCTAATAATGACTTACCTTTAACTTTCATATGTCGGGTTTTGACTTACACTTGTCATTGGCCCCGACAATGCCACAATATGTTGATTGAATTATTTTGAGCTTGTATATTTCCCCTTTGGGATATTATCTAACAAAACAAATTCTATTTTTCCAAGATTATAAAATAGATGGTAATCAGCAGCCTCTATAACTTTCCAAGATTCTACATCAATAGACAACTCATGTAATTGTCCATTGTTTATCTTCTTTCGTCTACACAATTTCCAAAGAGCGGTGTTGATATTTTTGTTTTGCGATTGCACGCGTTCTATAACATCTTTGTATTTAGATATAGCATCAGGCACAAAAAAGTTTACTAGTATGTATTCTTTAGCTATTAACTTCAGATTTGCATCCGGCCATAATTGCCCCAAATGTGGAACATGGTATGTTAACCAACGTACAGATTTATTATTTACACAAGTAATTTCAATTTTTCCTTTAACTAACTTTGGACTGAAAAATGCTAGTTGATCAGTTCTTCCGTTCTGCATATTTCTGATCATGAATTTATGAAGATTGTCAATAACAATTTTTGATTGCGCATCAGTTATTTCGCAGCCTGTGTCTCCGTTCACTATTGATACTCTCATATAGTCTGTAATGTTATTTAACAAGTTTTTCTGTAATCGATCCCGCATGTGTTTGGGTAGTGGATTTTGTCGCTCCGCTGTTGAAGGAATTTTAACATTATCAGCAGTTGAACTACGTGTAGAAGTATTCTTAGGTATTGTCACATTGGAAGCATTTCCGATGATCCGTTCATCTGGCTTCTGAAATAATGGTGTGCTAGCTGATGTGCTACTATTACTCCTGTTGTCTTTTCTTATAAATGGTTTCTGATTTCTTTGTATGTTTCTATGTCCGCCTTGATTTCGCTTCTGATGTATGGTATTTTTAAAAATGGGCTTGTTGTCAGTTTTGATTATTTTTGATTGCTGAGAATTCAAATTTTTATATTTTTCCATTTTTTCAAGCAGCATGTTCATATGTCTTTCATTTTCTCTAAGGCGTCGCGTTGTATCATTTGTGTCTATTAAATCATTCATAATTCTACTATAATATTCTGTAGAGCGAAACATTGTGTTTCCTCTGGTTTCCAATTCACCCATAAATCTGGTGTCTTCTTCTTTAATACGTGACGTTTCTTTACCGGTTGCAAGATATTTGAAATCAGTTATCCCAGTAGGGCCATACATTTCAATGTCTGGCATATATGTTTTATTTCTGTTGTTATATTCATTATTATTTGGAGATTGATTATTTATTCTACGATTACTGTTGTCAATGCCCCAGCGATCAATAGGATTTTGCAATTCATTTTTTATCCGATTCATTTGATAATCATCATTGGTATTGTATTCTGTAGAACATACAGTTTTCCGAGGATTAATTCGGTTTTCTATAAATCTTTCGTCTATGAAATTATCATTATTTCTATTATATTCAGTATTGCGTAATGATTGCAGAGAATGTGAGTACTTATCAATCCAATCATTAGAATTTTCCATAAAAATTCTACGATTTGAGTTATTTTCCATATTTATATTATTATATTCATTATTGAGTATAGGTGAACTACTGAGTTTAATAAACGTGGAGTTTGCATTACGACAATCACTATCTTCTTCCTTTATTGCTATTCTATTTGTGAAGTTTCCCATATTTCTATTGTTATAGTCAGTTTCATTATTGTTGAATCTCCTTGAATATATGCTAGTAGAAAAATTATTAGAATCATCCATATTTCTGTTATTATATTCTTCGTTCGTTGCAATATCATTATCAGCGCCTCTGCGCGAACTTGTGACAGAGTCTAATCTTAAGTCTTCTCTATCTGGTTCCCACATTGATCCATGCTCAAAATTTCTATTTCTTAAATGTCCATACGTGTCGTATCGTTTAGTCTTTCTATGAACAGAGTCATCAGTATCCATATTACTTCTAATATTTCGCTTCATATCTTCTGTACGTCTTTGCCATTCTGGTCCCTGCTGCATATAGTTGTTACTAACAAAATTGTTATTCATCTTAAATCATTTATTGTGTAGAGATATATCAGCTTGACCTGTAAATGCAATTAAACAAAAAATAAATTAAAATTAAATTATAATATTTCTGATATTTTTTGCAAATACTGAACAATAAAATAATAATATTACTTAATAATACAGACTTTCGAATGTCGATTTTTGTATGCACTCATTGAAATTCCATTGAGACCATAGACGCATACGTACAGTGTTTCAAAATCGACAAACGAAATAAATCGCCAATTATGTTTCACACCTCTATGAATTTGAGCGCATACTAAAATTTAATCGATATACAATTTCTCAATGAGTAGTTTATAAAAAACGATCTTTAAAAGTCTGTATTGTTAAGTAGTATAGAAACACATCTCATCAGATAATTTTTACTTCATTTTTATAATAATTATTAAATAAAATGAAATTACATTAATGAATTTTCACGATAAATCTAATTTATTGGATTCTATAAATATGTATTTTACGGGTAGCCATTTACTAATTGTTACATCCATAATGATATTATCTATATATTTTTTTATTCATATTCTTAATTTTTACTTTTTTAAAGTATTAGCCAGTATTAGTATTATTGTCGGTAAAGTAAATAAAATATAAATTAATATAATGTAACGTAAAGCTTAATATATTAGGAATATTATATATCCTAATAGTTTAATATTACATGACGACGTGGTCAAATAAACCTTATGATACGTGAATGAATGAAAATAAAAATGAAAAATATATATGCAAATGTAATGCATGAATATCAATGATAATTAAAATGTGACCTATTTTTTTTGGTTCAATTAACGATTCTTCAATATTAACAAATTTTTGCATACTTAAAATAGTTGTTTTAAAGTTTTACATAGTTGGTTCACCAAGATGCCTCCAGTTTTATTTGTGCAAAACCATATAGGCAAACAACACCTAAGTGTCCTAAGTGTTATAAATTAAAATAGTTATTGTGATGAAAAATTTATAAAAGAAATTAACATAACATAAAATCAATATTGTTAAGTTAATAAGAACTATACGAATTCAAATTCTTCTTTCTTATTTTATGGATAATGCGAAGTGTGGCATATTGAATTGACAGATTTAACGTTTCGTTCCTCAAGCAAGTAGGATGTTACATCATACAACGGAATGTGTAGATACAAACTGAGTACATTGACTTGACACGGACTGCAGACAATTAGCTAACAATTATATTGTGTTGTTCAATGTTCCATTAAGACGATAAAAAAAAAATAATATGAAATATGAGTATAAGAATTTATTTGACATGCAAATAATAAATATAAGTATTAAATTTTTAAAGCAATATTCTTAAAAATTACCACAAAAATTGCATATAAAATAAATGAATATATTTGAATACATATTTTAATATATGAAGCTTAACAATTATATTATATATATATAATAAAATAATGCCTATTCCACAGAACATAGTTGCATACTATCTTCCCAAAGCTTCTCAGAAATCTTATCATTAAAACCAAATTTAGATTTTGTTTGCTTTAAATTACGCACAAAATAACCAGTTGCTGGATTTTTTTCCAATGTATTTACATTATCTGTAGCACAATGTATAATATTTTGAGCACCCTATAAAAATTTTAAAATATTTAGTCTTAATAAAATTCTTATGGTTATGGTTAACAGAGAAAAACCAATTTTAATTTTGATTAATTTTACTTATAAAAAAAAAATAATAATAACCTGTTTTGCTGAACGTAACATTAACCAAATAATTGGTGAAAATACAATATAATGATACCATTTTGGATTATAATTACGAAAAAAATCTGTATGACATAGACCTGGACATAATACATGTACATTATAACCTTGTTTATATAATTCACGAGCAAAATAAAAATTCGCTAATTTTGAGTTATTATAATAAGCATTCGTAGAATTCGTCGTTTGCATTGCATCATTTAATTTTCCAAAATGTTCAAAATCAATTTTTCCACGTTGATGCATTAATGATGACACGATAACAATCCGACTATTATTTAATTTGATTGTATCACTTAATAAATGTGTCAATAAAAAATGTCCCAAATGGTTTACACCAAAATGTATTTCAAAATTATCCTTAGTCAATTCATTTGATTTCGTAGCCAATCCAGCATTATTTATTAAACAATCAAATGCCGAATAATTTGTTATAATTTCATTTGCAAATGTTTTAATTGAATCAAATGATAAAAGATCTAAATGCAATACAATCTATATTTCCGCGTGAATAAAAGACAATTTTTAATTAATTAAAAAATATAATTTTTTATAAGCTATTAATAATTCACTTAAATGAATCATATGAAATAATGGCTAAAAATTAAATGAAAATGGATATGCGTACATCGATGTTATGCGTACTTATATGTACATGCAATCTTTTTGCTATTTTATGAATTCTATAGTCTTACATAAAAAAAAAAAGGTTGTACGATAATCGTAAGAATACGAAAACTGATATCAGTATAAATAGATGTAAGAATTTAAACTAAATTTTTTGTTTGATATATACATAATTTTAATACCAATAAGATTCATTTACAAATCAAAATTAAAACAAAATAAAAATCATTATAGCTAACAATAATTATATACACATATATGTTCTACATTGACCAGACAACAGCGGGTAACTTAATAAATACAGGCAGTAAATAATAAATAAAATTCCTTAAAGAATTTTTAGATATTTCTAATTTTAATCCAGTTTTATATTTCGAGTAATTATATCTTATAATAATGTTTTACAATGTTATTGACTTTTTAATTGTATTTATATGCACAAAATTATAGTGTATATTGGTTTAATTTTTAAATTAAGTTATATATAGCTAAACTGTTGTTTAATTATATGTCTATATCTGTCGAATATTTGTGGAGGAATTTTAAATGACATTTTCCAAGATATTATTTAAAAAAATGGATAATAACAACTTCACCATGATTTTGAAAATATAAATATCTTCTTTAATATATTCTTACAAAAATAGAGATTTGTGCAATCTATATACTGTAATACAGCGTCTTTGGCGACAACTTAAACGTATGCATTCGGCAGCCACCAATTTACTTATGGAATTGATTATGAGTTGACACTTCAAACTTCATGGAAGTCAATTCCAATAGAATAAATTGAAAAACTTGTGGGAAGAATGTTCAGAATTATTAAAACTAAAAGAAATACTTATAGTAAGTTAATTCAATTAGTAGTAGATAGATAATAATATTAGGAATTTTATTATAACAAAAATTAATAACAAGTAAAAAAAAATATTAAATGCGATTAAAAATTAGTCGATCATTGGTTATTAATATTACCTATCCATCTTATTTGAGTTTTATCACATATAGAATAATTGCAGCTGCAAGAAATTTTAATCTAGTGTATACTGTATATACTTAAAATAAAATATGAATACAAGCATAGAGTTACCAAATGTAAAAAGTGGAAACGATGACAGTTTTTTTTTGGTAAATAATAATATATATATATGGAATAGAAAATAGAAGGCAGAAATCTAAAAAATAACATGACACAAATACTTCAGGATTTATGAATTTGCATATAATATGATATTAAAAATGAATTAAAAAAGTCAATATAAGACCAGATATTTGAATTTTATTAAATATCCATTTTCTTTTAAATGTTAGCCAGTTAAAAAAAATAATGATACATTATATTTACAATTTTTCCGCCTCCTGTAATTTTTCGTATTTCACTAACTGCAACATTTGCTTTATCAATGTTTCTGCATGCCATTATTATTGTTGCATCACGAGTTACTAACGATTTAGCTGTTTCAAATCCAAGTCCAGTATTGGCACCAGTTATAATAAATACTTTATCTTTTAACGAATAATTATTTCTAACCCAACCCCATTGAAATTCACGTAATTTACGTACTAAATAAATTGCTGCTACAACACCAAAACCAATTGGTACAATTGCATACAAAATGTTCATATTGTACGGTTGTTCGTTTTTTCTTTTTTTATTTACTGAAAATTTTTATTTTATGTATAATTACTATTATATAATCTCCAACTTAACCTCCTCGGACTTAAGAAATATATTATTGTTAGTTAGAATAATGTAAATTGTTAGTATTTTAGTTTCTTTAAATAAAATACAAATATTTTATTTTATAGTAATAAATATAGGATATTCAAATAGAAGCGACACATATTTAATTGCCCATATTTTGAATCTATCAATCATATGTAGAAATTGGCTGCGTTTAGTACATATAACTTATAGAGATTCCATCGTTGATTTTCATTCGGTTAGGATTATAGTTGAACAAAAAATAAACTGTTCACAAATAAATTCGTAAATGGTATGTATTTTTAAAGAAGCTTGTTCGTGACAATAACTATAATTAATTATTAGGATCACATATAGTTGTAGCCGTAGTCAACTATACTTATAGTTTTAATTAAAATAGTTAACAACATTATTATGTATTTTGAATTAAATGCCTTATTTTTTTTTCAAAAATTCCATAATTCAATTTTTTGAAATGTTTCACCTTTGATTTTCTATAAAGTATGAAATTGTATTAGTTAGCTAAGAATGCATTTCGAAACGCATACCAAGAACGAATAAAGTAGTTTGTCAGAATGTTTGTCACATTTTCGCAGATTCCCTTTAAATGGATGTCACACGTATTTGTGAGTTTTGTACTCCTAAGAACTTTTCGGTTCATCCCTTTAAACGTATATTATGATTCGGTTAACTGTATACTTTGTATTATATTTTTTTCCTGCAACTACATCATTATGGGCTAATAACTCACATATTACTATTGGAATTAAGGAAACATATATCTTTTTTAATAATTGCAGACCAATTGAAAAATTGTGATATACTTCCTTGCGGAGTAACTTATCAACTTGACTATAATGAATGTTTGGCAGATGTAATAATCTCCATTTTGTGTAACAAACTTATACGCATGTATGTTATGTTATATGTTATATGTATATATTATATGTTGAATTTTTGTAAAATTTTCCAATAATCAACAAATAGTTTATAATACATCAAATAATTTTCTAATTGCTAGACAATTTCACACATCACATTTTTACGTTTCATTCCAAGGGCGTCATTATCCGTATGCTTTCATTTTGTTATTCTTTCTTTGTAATGTATTTGTCTTGTATTGATAGGAGCTTGAATTTTTTATTGATTTTTGTTACTTTAATGTTTTAGAGTCTAATTTTGTACCTATATATATATATATATATTAACTATTCATATTACTCCAAGTGGAGCTTATGGCATCTAATAAACATTCATTACAGCCAAATTGGTAAATTACTCCGCATGGGAGTATATAACAATTCACCTATTGAACTGCAATTAACGAAAGATAGGTGTTTTCATAATTCTATTTTTATTTGGGTGATTAGCCCAATGTGGTATATATATATATATATAATTATATGCCTGTACATAAAAACGGTTTATTAATTACTGATATTTATATCAAATAAAGCATATATTTCTAGAAAATTTATAAATATCAATTATTTATTTTGTACAAATAAAAAAAATCAGTTTTCAATTTTAAAAACACTGAATACGGCTCAAATAATGTCTGCCAATGGATCAATCTCAAAAATAAAAGTATAAGACATAAAATATTTTAAAAACGAAATTATTTTTTGTGATAAATTTGGAATATTAAAATACTTTACTTACGAAAAAATATAAAATTAATTAATTAGTAACTCCTTAGTCCGTTTCCTTTACTTTATTAATATCTTATTATTTATTTCTATTCTTAAATAATTTTATTTTATTTAACAATTGATAGCAGTATCATATTTATTACACGATTGACACAAACCTAAGCCCAAAACAACTACAAAATACATGAACACCACTACACAGTACAGACGGATGACACGGAAAACAATTGTAAACACTATCACTACGATCAATACACCCGCCTACACTGCTACACCAGACTACATTAGATAATAGGATTTGTAGTTTGACAGATGTCCTAATGAAAATTCCTCTTAAGCCTGAATTACGCTATTTGATATTTATCGGATTGAAGCTTCAAATTACATTAAAAAAAAATGTATCGTTTTATACCTGAAAAAAAATAATTGAAAACTGTGTAGACTATGGCAAAAATTAGTGGTTAATTTTTTTAAAGGATGAACTATATTTATAGGTGCGGTAGAGATAACATTATCGTCCACAAATTTCCCGCTTTTCTAATGTTATATTTCTTACAAGTACAAAACGAAAAATATAAAAACAAACAAATTATAAAAATAAAAAAGCTGCAAGTTAAAAAAATAAGTTTTATAATAAAATTATTTAATTTAAAGTTAAATAGAATTAAAAATATTTAAGCGGACATAAATAATTTTTTGTATATATATTTATTAAACTAATTTACTACTACCATATAAAAAATAAATTGTAATTACCTGGAAAATATTTATTATTTATATTGCTATTAATTTTATAAATTTAAACTTGATTTTAATTAGTTTAATTAAACAATAGCGTAATATTACATTTTGTTCAGAGAGTGGTATATGTTGTTGTTGCTCAAGCGAATTTGGTAAAATGTTAATGTGTATATACCGTATCTAACATATATCTCTATCTACGGTCTATTGTATGAAAAATGCTTGACATATGGAATGCTTGTCTATCTATATATCAATTCTATGACAATGCATGCGTTACTTTTATTTTATGAAATTTCGTATAGTAGAAATTTTCAAGGTGTTTCGTTTTATTATTGATTTTTTAATAATAATTAAGTATTTTTATTTGTTCTATGCTGTGTTATAATTTATGTAATATATCATTTTTAAATATATCAGTAAAATTGATTTAAAAAAAAGTGTTTCATAATTGAAATAGTTTCAAGAAAAAGTGTCGATTGTAAGCTAAAAACAAGTAGCTGAGTTGTTGGAGGTTATAAAAAAGTATTTTCTTTAATTTTTGTAAATAAAATTTTATTTTATAGCTAGAAAAAAATATATAAATGTAAAAAAAAATAAGAAAAATAAAATGTCATCCTTTCAACAATTAAAACAAAATGGTTCAATACCAAAAGATACACAAAGTTATTTCAATGAAAATAATTCCCAAAAGCCATCGCAACAACAACAACAACCTAATGTCCGACATATACCAATATTTGTTGAAGGTCGTGATGAACCAGTCATTAATAAAAATTTGGATACAAAACCAAATGAAAATACGATGAAAACGCCACCCTGTGAATTACCAAAACCAACATCAATTTTTGATCGTTTTCCAAGGATGTCTGATTTAAATGTTAAAAAATCAGCATCGAATCAACGATGTTCATCACCAAATCGTAATATTCCCATAACTGTACAAAAAACTAATTCTATGCATTCGGATAGTGGTATTCCAAAAAATGATTATCAACAACGGCAAGCGCAAACAAAGGAAATACCATCACAACAATTTGCTCAACAGCAACCAACGCAAAAACGATATTATCAACAACAAGAAAATGAAAGAGAAGAAGAAGAACAACAACAACCAATACACATCTCTCTAAAAACTCAACAAACAAATCCAATTCAATACAATGAAATGCAACAAAATTCACCACAACCAAAACAACACCAACAAACACCGGACCAACAACCACCAATCAATCAACAATTACCATTAGCTGGAGCAAAACAAGATGATTCAATAAATAAAATTCAAAATATACAAAAAGATGTCCTTGAATTAATGGATTACGTTGAACGTTTTATGGGATCAAGAAAAGATAAGCAATATATGTATTTAGATGAAATGCTTACACAAAATTTATTAAAATTAGATACAATTGACGCTGAAGGTAAAGAAAATATAAAACAAGCACGTCGCGAAGCAATTAAATGTATAAATAAATGTATAAATGTTTTGGAAGCCAAAGCTGATGCTGGTGATAATAATATTCAATATAATAACAAACAATTGTATCAATCTTCATCGTCGTCATCAAATAATATAAAAAATAATCACTCACAAAATGATATTAATAAAAAATCAACTTATAACAATTTATCAACAATTGCTAGTGGTAAAAATCCTAGTCAAGTTTAAATTTTATTTTTAATATAATTAATATTTAAATCAAATCTAACATAATATTTTTATTATAATTTTCTAATTTATTTATTATTGTTATGGCTTATTTTGTCACTTGTTTTTGTTTTTGTTTTTTTTTTTTTTTTTTTTTTTAATGTTTTTTATGCAATAATAAGTAAGTGAAATAAAATACAACCAAATTTAGTGCGAAATATTAATTATAAATTTATTTAATTTCTCTAATTATAATATATATTTTTTGATTTTATTTTAACGAAATACTTGCATATTATTAGAATTAAAACTTCAGATTAATAATAACCACATCACACAATAAGTCTATTGAAGAAATAATATTGATACAAATATATGATTGTATTTTATATAAATTATTTATAATAGAAAATATAATATAATATAATTTTTGTAGTATTAAATAATATGGTAATTGCATAAATCACCGGAAGCTAAAAATTTTAGACTTTCAACTTTTTTTTTTTGTTATCCACAATGTGCTCGATTTATTTAGCTACACGACATTTTACGTATAAACTATTTGTCATTTCAAAGTAATTGTTTTTTCAACCGTTGCTCAAATAAAAACTAAAATATATTTCTTGAAAATACCATTAAATAATGAATTTTAAACAAATTAAATTACATTTTTTTTTAATTTTCCAAACAATACGGTTGGTGGGGAAGTTGTTCAAAGTTATATTTTTCAATTAATTTCATCAGTAGCATTATGTATTATTGAAATGTCAAAGTATGTATTTAGATCTATTACCATAAATTAAACGATTTTTATGGTACTTATGATCAGTTGGGACCCATTCAAATAGCATAATTGAGGAGGACCGTGTTGCATTCAACATGTTAAATAACATTTGGCTGGGAATCGACCCTATTTCCAGCCATCAAATTAATTTATTAATTTAAATCTTATATGAAATGGTATAAAAATTGTGTATTATATAGATAACATCAATAATAATTTAACAAACATCTGTTATTATATAATATTAATTAATTCTGTAACGATTCGTTGCCATTAAAACAGGGATGGGCCCAAATCTAGTAAGGCAATTTCTGACTATTACCATTACTTTTCGTAACATTTTGATATATCCTGCACACAAAATATTTCAAAGAGTTACAAAAAGTTTTTAATAATCGCACATTTGCACTGTAGTATTAAATTTTAAATTAAAAAGTTTTTTAAAAATTGCTTTATCATTTCTTTCTTTCTTTTTTACACCGTATCTGAAAGTAACTATTAGTGGAAGAAAATACTTGCAAGAAATCATTTTAATTTTTTGTGTGCGTGGATGAAAACATGTAAGATTTTATTCTAAAATCGAAATCAATTCAATAGCAAATTCTGTGTCGAAAAAATCGTAATTTTAATTGGAATCTATTTATTATTTTATTGTATTTAATGTACATGCATACGATGCATACTTAAAACTTTGAATTAATTTCAAAGGACTGAATTTAAATTCGTCCGATTTTTTGAGGCTAACAAAAAAAAATTATAGAAACAAATTTTTAACAATAAATAATTGAATAAAAACTATATATTAATTTTTTTTTATTTTTCTTCACTTTAAAATTGTTATATTTAATTTATAATTTACAATTTAGTATTATTTTTATGTTTTGTTTTTTTGTATTTTATTTTTTCTTTTTTCTAATAAAACCAGAAAAAATAAATATTTATTTTACAATTATAAAAATGTATAGACACTAAGAACAGAACAGTCCATATTATAATTAATTAATTAATTATTTATTCCAATATCACATATAAAATATTATAATATTAATTCTATAGAAATTCTGTATTACAAACAAATGCAATATAATAAATCATAGGCTTATAATTATTTAAATTTACACATTATATTAAAAAAAAAAAAAAATAAATAAAGAAAAAGGTCACAATCATCACCACACATTACACTCATACGTATATTAAAATAATTATTAGAATTTATTTAAAATATAATATATTTAATTCAATTAATATTTTGGTACAGCTTCTTTTTGTTAGAGAGCAGAGAGAAAGAAAATACAGAGAAAGTAATATTTTATTGTGGCCATAGTATTAATAATATATATATATTTTTTTAATTAAAGAAAAAAAAATATATAATATAATAATTTTAATATATTAAAAATAGAATTTAATATTAATATAAAAGAAAAAAATAATTACACATTTATTTATGCAAATCTTAGAAAATAATGATAATAATTAGATTTAATGTTATAATATAATAATCAAAATAATAATTATAATAACAATATATTCTTTATTATGTTCATTTAAAAATACAATAAATTATATAAATAAACAAATACTCTTAAAAACGAAACAAAAAAAATCTTATATTTCCATTATTTCTACAATTAAAATAATTGCATCGTTAAGCTATATTTAATATATAAATTTATAAATTATTTATTTATTTTATATTATTAATTGAGAATAAAAATTAATAAAAATGGAATGAGAAGAAAAAAAAAATTAAAATCTTGATATAAATAATAGGCTAAAAAAAAAATTAAGAAAATTCTAACTAACCCCTTTCACAAATAATTTCAACGGCATTTGGTTCCATTAAATTTGGTTCTAAACATCGATGTACAGCTGAACCCAATATTTCGTCCAATAGAAAATATATTAAACTAAAATTTAATTTTTAATTATAATTTTACGTTATATAAAAAATTAATTATTATTGAGAAAATATTTACTTTTCATCTGTAACAAATCTCCATAAATTCATTTGCAAATAATGAGCATCAACTTGGATTTGTTGTAAACCAAATTTACTAAATGTTCGTAAACGTACACACTCCAATAATGTCTATAAAGAATAAATTAAAATATTATAATGTACCGAACAAAAACGAAAAAGTAATTGTTATTAATTAATTAATCTCTTATACTTTCACTTTTTTCGATTTTATTCGGTGATACTCAATACTTATTTTAAAATTTAGATGTTAGATTATAATTATATTGAATGTGCAAATAGCAAGTTTAATATATTAAAAAGTAATAATTAAAGAGTGAAATGATTTGTTATCACGGATGTTGAATTTCGAATTAAAACAATCTCGAAAGTGTAGGATATTAATTTAATGCTGGGAAATATTCAAAGATTTTTTTTTTAATAAAGAATTGTTTGTTATGTATTTTGTTCTATTTTATTGTCGTTTTAAAAAGGTCATAAATTAATTGTATAGCGCCATCAAAAATTTTAAAATCATACTATAGTTTATAAATATTGTAATGCTATGTTTCCATTGGGTATGACATGCACGTATGAGTGGTTATAAATACGAATTTTAAATGGAAAAAAAAGGTATGACGCATAGTGAAGTCTTTTGTATGTTAGATGTTTTCATCTAAAATACGTATTTATAACTAATCATACGTGTAAAAATGTGCTTGTCACACCCGATGGAAACATAGTCAAATAAAAAAAAAAAATAGTTATACCTTTAAACTTATTTTTATAATTCCTGTTACAATTGAAACTTTTGAAAATTCCACTGTGCTAAATATATCGATTCTTTCTGAAAATAAACGATGTATATTTGACACAAAACTTGATTCTAATTGTGATGGTGTATAATTTGACCAATTTGAACGAAATTGTTGTTTTGATGCGGTTAAACTACAAATGTTAATTTGTTTATTTTATTATATTTTTCAATTGAGAATGGCATTATATATATTTATCGTTCAATTACCTTAAATGAGTTTTACGACTTGAATCACTACTAGCTGTTGTTCTAATACCACTCTCATATAAATTACCTAAAATATTTTCTATATTTGTTAATTCTTCGACAACACGTTTCATTACAGCACGAACAGTTCTTGGTTCTAAACAATTTAACCAATCTCTTGTTTCAACACTTTTTCTTAACATCTAAATAACATTTATTAGAATTTAACTGAAATCATAATTTATTTATACTATAACTATAAATATAAAAATGCAACCTGAGAAATATTTAAACCTTGCATTCGAACATATGAATTTAATAAAATTTGTGCTGAATCTCTCATTTCGGAACAAAGTTCGGTTTCATGTATTAAATTTGGATTATTTTCGGAATCAATTTCATATAATTCATCGACTAATGATAGCTGAAAAAATTTTTTATAATTATTAGAATTAATTAAAATAATAATAGATTTAACTATTAGATATATTATAAATACCAATGTTCGAACACCATTTTTATCCATTTCTAAACATGTTTTTGATAATACTAATAATAAATTTGGTGGACATGATAAATGAATATCACTAAATGAAGTCATTGTTGTTGAAATGTGTTTTAAAAAACTAACTAATAAATTTTCTCGAATTCCCTCTATACATTGTATTCCTTTTGTGTATGCTCTTAAATTAAATGACCATCCAGATTTTATAAAAATCTAATTTTTAATTGAACAAACAAATAAATAAAAAATATTGTATAATTGAAAAAATGTTATAATCCACTGATGAAACAAATTATATTAAATTTTGCAATACATTAAAATTAAATATTTGTGTTTACCCGAAAATATAAATACAACTTTAGAATTAAAAGGAATTAGCTATTGTAAAGTGATAAAAAGAAATTCGTTGGAAACTTTTACAGATAATGTAAATAAATAGATCTTTTTGCATTCATTGAATAGCAAATGTGTCAAATCGTCAATAAAATAGTTGTGATATGAAAAGGAAATTATATTAAACCGGTAAATATTTATTATTTAAATGAATGTCTAAAAAAAGATCTATTTAAATGTAAACAATAGCCATATTTAAATTATTTATTCTTACCATTAAATCCTGCAGAACGCCTTTGACTTTTTCTACAGTTGAAATATAAAGATTTGTAATTAATTCATTCAGATTAGGTGATGAAACAGACGAACTATAGGAAAATTGAAATATTTTATAAAGAGTAAATAATAAATTAAACAAGCAAATGGAAAATTCTGTTATACATTTTCCTAATAATTTTTTTTACCTCATATCAGTTTTTCCAGTTACCAATGATAAACGTACGGAACTTAAATTATCGATAAAAAAATCTTTTAAATTCTTTAAATGATAATTGCACAATTGATTTGCTGAATTTATAATAATTTCAATACCGGTTCTAAAATTAATAATTTATTAAAATATTCTATTATTTCTCTAAATTATATTTATATGTAAAATTTACTTTGTTACATCAACTTCACCACGACAAACATTTTTCATAGCTAATAATCGACGATATAAACGATCCAATGCACGTAACAAAATTTCTGAATCACCATGACCAGTTTCTATATCAACACGATCTTGTACTAATGATAAATATTTATCCATATTTTTGGTAACGAATATATTTAAATCATTTTCAACTATTTCATCAAATTGATCACTAAAAATTTCATACAAATTTAAAATCCTAATATTTATCGAAAGGATAAAACTTGATTACCTTTCATTATGATTTAATTGTTTCATTAAAAACATATCAGAATATGCAGTAACAACTAGAGTCAAATCATTTAAAAATCCAGCAATACTTAAATCAACAAATTCAATCATATCACGTTCTGTTTGATCTTGCAACATTACAATTTGCTCATGTAAACGTTGTGATGCACTTTGTAACATAGATTTTGCTAAATCTGATGGTTTTTCATTCAATTGCAATAATAATTCTCCAATTTCTGTTAATGATTGCGCTGTTGAACCGGTCATTTGAAAATCATCTTTTAATTTTTCTTTTAAATCATTCATTATTTTACGACAATCTTCTTGAATCCCCTAAAATATAAATTCATACATAAATTTGCACGTAAGAAAATCACTTAGGAAATTATTTTAAAACTTACCTGAAATGATGGTTGGCTTCCATATTGTTGCAAAACTTTTTGCGCTTGTACATAATCATGTACAGCTGAGGCATAATTATGTTCTTCAATCAGTGTTTTTAATTTTGTTGGAAGTGTTGATAGAAATTGTAATTTTTGTAATAATGAATGTTTACCAGATAATTTACTCAACTGTTGTCGAGTTTCCTATACAAGTAAAAGAAATTGTAATAATTGTTACAGTTAAGTTATAACTATATACATTTGTTTAGTGATTGGGCAATTCCGGCACCACTGACACATAAGAAACATTTTTAAGTGTTTCTTATACTGAAAATTGTTCAAAGAATTACCATTGGATCATTTTTGAAAACACTATATTTGATAATTCAGCAGTTAACAATGTCTCCACATATGGGAGATTAACTTATAAGAATAATTGAATAAATAAAATATCGAAACATAATTACAAAAGAATTAGTGAATTGTTATATACTCACACAGAGTAATTTTCCAAATTTACTGCAATTTTAGATAGATCCATGTATTATTATGGATGGATATATGAGTAATAAAACCACATTGTCCACTCAGTAGGCAGAAGAAAAAGCACCCAAATAGTGAACTCATTCGATATCCAGCGAAATATTTCAATTATACTAACAAAATTACTTACTTCTAATGCATGAAACCAAAGCAAAAGTAGTATAATGTATTGTACATATTTTGTAATATATTGTACCGGTAGTTCGTAATATATGAAGTTAATATATAATGATATAATAATTACTTGCAATGTTCCAGTTATTTGTTCACTAAATTCAGTTATTGATTCCATGTTTTTTACTAATAGATTCATTTCAGTTTCCATTTTTTTAAAATCAGTTTTCATTTTTCGTATTGTATCAGTAGCTGATATAAATTTATTATAATTTTCATAGACTAATGTTTGCATATCACTATGCAATGTTTGTGTATCTTTAACAATTACAGCTTCTGTATCCATTACTTCTTTTAGTGTACATATCTATACATATATTAAAAATTAAATTGAATTTAAAGTTTAAAATATAATAGTAAAAATGGGCAATTTAAAACCTAACCAACCTTTAAAACCTTTTGTAAATATTTATCTGGATCAAAATTAGGTGCATCCATATCATATTGATCAATACTTTTTTCGGACATTATTTAATTATAAAAAAACTGGTATCAATTTGTGTGCAATTCAAGGTATTATATAAAATAATAATTAAATAAATAAAAGAACCATATCACTAATTCCACACAGATTTAACTTCCATTAATATTTATTTATTTATTATTTATTAATTTATACTCCTGGTAACTTTGACCATATAGAGTTACAATTGACATTGACAGTATTTATATATTTATTTCCATTAATCTTAATTTATAAATTTTACAAGTAATAAATATAACACTTAACAATGAATCTGCAGATGATGGACTATTTTTCAAAACAAGAAAAAAAAAAAAACAAATTTTTGGACCTTGTGGGGAAAAATTATTGGAATACATGAAAGCGAATGAATGTATTTTTCGATGAATTTTCAACATATAATTCATGACATATATGTCAAATATTCACAAGAATTTGTCATTTAATGCGGGGATTCGCAACATGAAATATAACATCACATTGATATACGTAAAAAAGTGACAGCACGATTTTTTTAAAAATTTTTTTTAAACGACGCAACACAAATATTCAACAGCATTTGGTGTCTCTATTCAATGCAGTTTTGTGGTTTTGTCAGTTTTTTTTGATTAGTGATGGTACAAACAAGTATTACAACGGCCAAATATTGTATTATAAATGCCAATTGTGTTATTGTTTGTTTATTTTAATAAATTTTCTTATTATTTAAACAAATTTACTTACTATTATTAAGTAATAGCAAATACATATTTTTAACTATTTTGTAATTCTGAACAATTTGTAACACTTCAAGAATATCGCTATAAAATTTAAAATATAAGATTGAAATTATCCGAAAAAAACTAATATCAAATTAATCATATCAAAAAGCAATATTTATTTGAATTCCAAAATTATTCATGTTAATATAAAAAATACGGAATTTGAACTAAAAATCGAGACAGAATCAGCATATTTATTACAGTCCAATTTGCACGGAACATTTAGAAATGATTCGGGTATGAATCCGGGCTGATTTAAATCACTGGCTATAAAGTATAAACTATAAACAAAACCGAACGCTAATATGCTTTATTTTTTTAAATATAATTTTGTTGATAATTGAACTGATGTAAGTGATTGTACAACTATTGTGTTTGTTTTTTTAATAGTATAAGTATAACAAATTTATTACCTTACAAATTTCTACTGAAAAATTCAATAGCAATGAATAATTTTGTAGTTGAAAATTATAAAACTATAAATAAAGAATTAATAGCTAAAACACAAGAATTAAAAATGCAAATGTCATCTATAAAATATGAAAATACAATATTGAAGCAAGAACTACTAGATAAAAATGAAAAAATTGTATTACTTATGAGTGCACAAATTGAATATAGTAAATTAAAAAATTTAACATTACAGTTAATTCGAAAGCTATCAAATGAATTCCAAAATGATTTAAATGGTTTAATAAATCAATATGATACACATTGTCCTGAATTTCGTTCATCTATAGCAAATGTAAAAACAAGAACTGAACAAACAAAAAGGCAATCATTAGTTTTTGTACAAACATCAATTGAAGAATCGTCAGAAATCTTTAATAAAATATTAATTGATACGCAAAATGAACGAACGCCATTAAAACAAATATCAAATGATCAATCTCATTCAATTTGTTCATCATCACCCAAACGACACTTTGTACAATTTCAACGTGGATATAATAAGAAATGCAATGATAAAAATAAAGCCGAAACAATTATTACAAATACTTCTCCAAATTTAATTATTAACACAATAAATAATTCAGTTATTAGTGAGTCTTGTAATAATATTAATGCAATCGATAATAATTTGGATACTATTGAAGGTCATTTCGGTGAGTAATTCTAATACATAATCAAAATTTGTATCATCAAATTTTTTTCCTTACCTTTCAGATAATTCTTTGAATGTCAGTATTCTAAACAATATGAACATGGATACGATAAAAGAAATTACAGAAAATGAAATTAATGTAATTTCACAAACAAATAAAATTGATTATTTAAATATAGATAATGAATCTACAACCAATATTGATAATAATTTTATGAAAATACCAGTGATAACTTCAATTAATGAATCATCCATAAATATGAGTATAAGTAATGTTGTTACTAGTACACCATGTAAACAAAATGTAAAAGAAAAAAAGACGCAAAAACCGGAGAAGAAACCTAAAAAAAAAATTGAACCAACATTTATTAGTGGAATTAGTACAAGACCTAAAAGGCAAACGTCAGCACGTGACAAATGCTTAAAAGAACCTCTAATAGGAACAAAATTACGAAGATAACATAATCCGGTTTAAAATATTTTGTATATTTAAAAAATATGTTTAATAAAACAAAAACAATAAATTTGTGGTTTTTTTATATTAAAATATAAACAATATACATAGTGCAGTGCGAGGGGAAGTGGGTTTTCAGTAATGCATTGGGAATGAACGACCCGAAATGGAAACAAATTAACCAGCATTTAGATTATACCCAATTTTTAAATCTAGAAAATTTCTAGGAAAAAAAAGGGAGTGAATATTTTTATTTTTATAACAAAATACACTAATGTAAGAGCAGTAAAATAAAAACATAATTTTTTTATGTTTATTTTTATAACAATCTCAATGTTTGTTTATGTTTTTCTTTTAATTAAAATTAAAACAAATTTACTATAAAATTAAAAAACGTTGTTACTTTGATTTATTTATCGTTGCAAATTTACTATAAAATTAAAAAACGTTGTTACTTTGATTTATTTATCGTTGCAATAAAATATTAATTTTTATATTTCGTCAAATAATTTTCTTTAAAATAATAAAATGTATTCGTAATATTTGAAACGGTAAATGCAAAATCATATAGATTTTGCTCCATGTGTATTCTCTTTTGTAATATAGTGAAATTCATTGTATATGGGATCTTATTTCAATCCATTGGTCAGTATGTTAAAATATAAATCACTCACCTTTTTGATGCAGAAGAAGATGAACAACGTGCAACCACCCTCTTCCCCGCAATCATTGGGAAGTGTCCGATTTTTGAAATAAATTATTATTTGAATAACTCGAGTAGTATTAAAGTTATCGACTTAACAATTTGAACTTAATATTTTATCATAGAAACGACCTCGAAACTCACCAATTATCATTCTTCCAATTTGAATAATTAAAGAACCATTTATACGAATATCTTAAAATTTTATATTTAAGAATCAAATAATAAATTCCAAAGATTTGTGAAAGTTGATCAGACTATCTCCAATCCTTCTAAATACTTCCAGACAACCTAAATGTTTGCAATAGAATTATTTGAGCATCAATTCGATTGTTTTGAAAATTTTAACTTAAGTACAATATGATAAATTCTAAAGATTTGTGGAAGAAGGTGATACTATCCCCGCTCCTCCTGGGTTTTTTTTTTGGCACACGTTCATCCTCCATACGTTAAACTTGACCAAGTCATAATTGTCGAGATGATTTTGTTGATATTTGGTTCTCCACGTACAGACATGCGGTGTGTATCAACATTATTGTCTTGTCTTTATACATAAAAAACAGTATATGATAAAATTTTATCTATTATTAAATAACAATATATTTCCCATCTTTCCAGATATTCTATTACGATTTATTACCTATATTAAGTTCACCATTGTTCAACTCTCCTTAATTTACTCATACCGTTTTGCATACCCAAATAAATAATTTTTCATTTGGTGTGAAATTTGATTTTTCTCTTAAAATTTGAATAATCAAACTAATTTTTATGGTGAAACTTGTGAAAGCTATTTTTTGATATGCATAACATTGTGAAAGCCCCTAAAAAAAACTATATTCTGCACTCATGCAAAAACAAATATTTTTCTGATACATTAAGTTTGACATTTAACTGGAGTCTGGAGATTGGAGACGTCAATAATGTAAATGAGCCATTGTTCATTTTTTTCGTCTTACCCGCCTACCATTTAACAGTATCATTGATGACGACAATTGCTGCCGTTTTTTTTGACGTTTTGAATTTTCAAAGAAAAATGTTTTTTTATTTCATTTGTTCATTTCAACGTTTTGATTTTATAATTTTCTTGAAAAAATGAAAATAGAAATCTCAAGCTCAACATAAAAATAATTAAATTAATAAATAATTATTAAATTATTTCGTAAGTATTTAAACTTATTATAAATATAAATAATAAAATAATTAAACTAAAACTATAATGAAATTAAGAGCAAGGGTTTTGCCGTCTGGTTATTTTCTATATGTATTTATGGCTGTATATTTCACAGACATCAAAATACGCAGAATTTATGAATAAATGAAAGAAAGAAGGATATTGAAAATAATAATATATTTTATACGGAAATATAAATTTTAATTTTAATATAATTTTAATTTTGTAATTTATATAGTATAAAAATAGATACTATATAGATAGCTGGTCGTGGCTATGGTGTGGTATAGGTTAGATTTCCATACTTTAATAACTAAACATTTTAAATATGAGAATATGTTTTTGTTTTGATTCTGCATTTTTTTTTTTTTTTTATTCTTTCATCATTGAATTACTGAATTATATATATAATTTGCATTTACCTTATGTTACTAATGTTATTTTGTAAAATAGTAAATTTGAAACCTTATGGATTTATTGGTGAGATAGGTGCCTTTATCTTATCGCATAATAATAAATAAACCATTTATTCCATGTCCATAATTATAACATTAATATTTATAATACATATAATTTTGTTTTTTTTACATTCACAGATTGTAAATTTGAAACTAATTGAGAGAAACGTTTAAATACTATGGCATTACCATCAAATTATAAACAAATTGCAATGAATGTTCAAAGTGGACGTAAGTTTAATTTTTTATATTTTTTTGTTTTTATGTCTATAGTAATAATACTTTATAATGAATTTGTTGAGCATGTGACATTAATGAGGAGAAGATTTCCAAATCAATGGTTTAAATATTAAATGATTTTAAGGTACAGAGAGTACATCGATGGAATTTTCAAAAAAATTTGAATATTAGAACAAATATATAAATAGAAATTGTGTGCCTGTGAAGTTAAAAGTTAAAAAATATTCCATATACATATATTATAAAGTCTTAACAATACTTTCACCCCATTTTTTTTAATTACAATATAATTTTTTCTCTTTTATTTTCAATGTTTTATATTTTATAAATGTATTCGAATTGTGTAGTTTTTGTTTGTACATATAATTATATAATTGTATATGTATATATTAGACCGATTCAATTCCCTTCTATTTAATTTTTGCCTTCTATTTAAATGTTGCCCTAGCAAAATAATCTTTACCTCACTAACATTTGTCTAATTTTTTCTTCTCTGCCAAAATTGAAATATTTGAGGATGTTGAACCGTTATTTTCTGTGGTCCGATTTTGTTAATTTCTGGCACAGAATATTATCTTATTCATAAATATTATTTTACTAGATAAACAGTTGAATCGAAGGCAAAATTACTTTTTCATATTAAACGAATCAGTCTCATATATATTATGCATGTCTAATAAGTATATCCTTTTTACTCTGTAAATTATTTGTTCAATAAAATTTAAATTAAAGTTAGTTCTAGTTAACAGTTAACAAATTATATTTACCGACCTTTAATTAAAACCAACCGTTGAAATTTGTATAACAAAAAAATCAGCTTATTTACTTCAAGAAAATACAATGCATGAAATTATATACATTTTTGCTAAAGATAGATAGTAATATATTCTTCATTTATTTATATTTATAATAATAATAATAATGAGAAAACAAATATTGCATTTTAATAAGTAAATGTCTATGCGCTATGATATTATGATTTTTCGTATGCGTTGTTGTTGTTGTTGTGCTATTTTTCTTTTTGTTATATTTTCTTTAGATCATCATATGATGCCTGCTGCTCCTGTTACCTTCAACATTTTGAAAGGTAATTTTTATTTTATTTGATTTTCTTGAAATAAAAATAAAAAAAAAAATCGAAAAAGATCTCTTAAAAAATGTTAGTTCACAAAACATACAAACACACACACAAGAAATAATATGATTAAATAAAAATTTCATCAAATTTCATTTTTATAATTACATTTTAATTTGAAAATTCTTTTGCTTCAAAATTATTATTAATTTATTTTAATTCGGGAAATATTTGAAAATCAATTTAAAAAGTATGTATTTGTAGATAATATTGTTCAGTAAATTTTCGAGAATTATATTTCAATCATGTTGCCATAACTATTACATTGTCACTATCAACTCTACATACAAATTATCATCTGTAGTTTTAAAAAATTGGTATCTGATAATTGTTAATTATATAATAACCAGAATGGTTTTTATTATTACATAACGACAACTGTATACCTATCGTCATCTTTGTTTGTTGAGAAGTGTTGCAAACCGCGGGTATCATATATGTGATATCATAAGACGTTATATGCTACACATTCCTTTCATCCAACATGCAACAGACAAATATTTTCTTTTAGACTAAACAGATGAAACTTTGTGATATGCATTGGGAACCTTGCAATGTTTTTAATAGTATTTAACAGATTAATCAAATAAAATACAGGTTTTATAGGTCTTTTTTTTCATTTAATAAATTTAAATTTAAAACTAATTTTTATTACTTAAACAACTAATTGAATAAGTAATAAGACAATTTTTTATTTCTAGAAATAAAAGAAAATATAAACAATAACTAATGATGTCAAATGACTTAGGCAATCAATTTTAGCATATTTAAATGGTGGTTCCGAAAAGCTTTTGCAACAAATTCCAAAAATTTATAGCATTAAAGAATTCTTCTAAATTCTTTAACTTCAATAAATTTTTAAACAGAATAAAAGCAACTCAAAAATATATTAACTTTAAACCATGGATCGGAGGTCTATCGCTCTGCAGATATTTCCACACAAGAATATTAGTTTTTTTCGCTAATAATATGTTGTGTACATGTACATAATTTCAACTCAAAATGGATGATGTTAGCTTAGTTTGACCTTTAATGCTTTATATACGGGGTAGTATTAAAGAATACAGCCAAGTTTCTGATTTTCATGCGGGGATTCTCGGTTGCAATCCAATCACTTATTTTTATGTGCGGTATTCTCTAATTATACACAAAACTATTAAATTTATATATATTCATTAACATTATTCAGATATATTGCATTATAATACAATATTATTAATACTAAATATGAAAGTAATATATTGTATTGTGTTGTGTTTGCGTTGTTACGTCTTTTAAAAAATGTATGCATTTGAGTATGTATATGTCTTTTAATGTTTGATATCATATGTTGAGTGAATCTATTATTAAAACTGCCGCAGGTCATACCTGTATTTGCCATATCAACACACTTTATTGGTCCGGAGTGGAATAGAGAACATCTGTATTCGGTTACGGCTATATGAAGGTTTAACAACTGGATTTAAAAATTCATTTGTGAGCAATCCAGGAAACTTCTGGGAAGAACGAAAATCTATCTAAAAATGGGTTGAATGGGATGAGGATACTGGCGGACCAACGTAGATTAAAATGACACCTCATAAACATCGAATTGGAAGTGAATGACGAATGTAGATTTTGTAGTTCATTAGTGGAAAACCAACGCCACATCCTGCAACAATGTGGAACATTAATCGTCAAACTATGACATATGCTTAAACTATAGTGTTCTGCCATCATTAAGCCCCACCGGTCCATTTCTTAAACTTCCTCAGCGAAGTTGAACTGAATGGAGTGTTTTGATACACCATTAAAATGAGGAGGAAAGTGGACTACAATAAAATCGGTCGCAGTACACTTACCACTAACCTCTAATATAATCAAATTCCAAAGGCTTGTGTTAAAATTGAACATATATTTTTTTCAATATTATAACCATTCATATTCCCTCAACTTATATTTATATATTTAATTATAATAAATATAAGCATTCATGCATTTTCCAGCATTTTAACTTTAGATTATTTGTAAATTCGTGCAGCTATTGCACTACGACAATATCCTGTATATATAATATTATATAGATATTTATTCATTAATGTACAATTGAATAATATTTTGAATAATAATTTCAGAAAAACATTGATTGTCAGGAGAAGAACACTTAAAATTAATATATGCTATATAAAATATAAAGGTTATTTGGAAAAATAAGAAAGTATGATTGATAAAAATATAACTTTCAGCTTAATATTTTATTTATATAGTTTCTTATAACCTGCAGAATTCGCATCTTTGATACGATCAATGGCATGTAGTATAATAGTAATAAAAAGTTATCGTCTATAACCGATGCATATTTACATGGATTTGTCCAAATGTCTTTTTATATGTTATCGAAATTAATCAATAAATTTTAGTCACATATTTTTGTACTCGACCCAGTGTATTTAATTTATTAATAATATATGCATTTTTTTGTTATCTATTTTTTTTTATTCAATCAAATATGAACTGAACATAATCTATAATGTTTAATTTAAACTATGTGTATGTAAGTTGACTTCAGTAGATAATTTCCTTTGAAATTATAATACTATATGTAATATGTATATATATACAATAATTATTAGACTGATGTGATTTTATTTCAACTTTTGTGGATTTTGTTAATTTTTTTGCATATGATGTTATCTATCTGTAAAGATTATTTGGCTCGGAAAACAGTTGAGGCTTAATAATTTTTGCATAGTAAAAGAATCAGTCTGATGTATATATATGTTTTTACATAGTTTATAATTAAAATGTATATGCTATAAAACAAACGGACATCAATCGGATCGTTGAATTCGTTCATGAAAAGATCAACAATTATTAGTATTGCATCGAATAACAGCATTGATTAAATCATATTATCATAAGCATAGTTATTTATTGCTGGTGGTTCACAGCATTAAATTTGCATATTAATTGAAACTAATTTTCATTATTTATTTATTTACTTTTTTTTTTAATAACTAATATATTTTTTATGTTGTAATTCTGTTAATAAAATTAAATGCACACATTTTATATTTTACATTCATTTTTTCGTCACACATTATTCTCTAGACAACTATTCTATATATATTATTTTTTCATTCACAAAAGGAAAGTATAAAAACAAAGGTGGATGCTATATTTATGCAGATTTCATTTTGTATGTATAGATATGCTTTAATTAAATGTGCTTATGGCTCTAATCAATGCTGTGAATTGTGCTTTAAAAAACTTGTTGAAATTTTCCTTTGATGCAAAAGATTTTCATAAAATATCTAAACTGTTTTGGTTTTCATCAAAATAATAATGTAAATAAAAAAATTAATAGATTTCACATAATGTAATATAAATTTACCCTTTTTTTTTGTTTTATTCCCTGAACTGTTTCTATCGTGCTTGGAATGCTTTTTGTTTATCAATACTGCATATTTATTAGCTTTTAATTGTTATTTTGATTATCGTTTTCTTTAAATATTGCTTCTGTATTTTTTTTTTTTTTAATTTTTGTGTTTGAATAATTAATATTTCTCTATTTTTTTTTTTTTTAATTTATTAATATATTACATATTTAGTATTTTCGTTTTATTGTTTGTTTATAATTTAAAATTACTAATAAATTATATGTTTTATAAAATTATAATTCGAAAATAATTATTAAATACTACATAAATATTAACATTATTACAATTTAGAGAGACTACGTGCGTCTGGTGTTAGTGCAGCATCGGAGCGTAATAAAGAATCACCAAGTCCATTTGTACATTCTGGTCATGGAAACCCATCATTTACACCACAAAAAGCCGGAAAAGTTATTGTGAGAATTTTTGTTTTCAATCATAACTAATTACTATTTTATCATTATAATATAAAAATTATATAATAGATTGATCCAAGAGCACCAAAACCACCGAAAGCACCCGAAAGACCGGTAATGGCATATATGAGATATTCGCGTAAAGTATGGGATAGTGTAAAAGCTTCACATCCTGAACATAAATTATGGGATATTGGTAAAGTTATTGGACAAATGTGGAGAGGTTTAACAGATGCTCAACAACAAGAATATATTGATGAATATGAACATGACAAGGTTTATAAATAATTATTTTAAATTTATTATATTTTTATTCATTATTATTATTTTTTTTGTCTAATAAATTTAGATTGAATATGAAAAGAATTTAAAAATTTATCATAGTTCGCCGGCTTATTTAGCCTATTTATCAGCTAAAAATAAAGCTAAATCAGGTATATATTTGTATTGAAAAAATAAACAAAATTTACTTTAAGTAAATTTATATCAAAATAATATTTTATTATTAGGTACTGATGCAGATACACATGAAACACCAGTTCGACCCTCAAAAGCAACACAACAAGAGCGTCGTATCGATATACAACCAGCTGAAGATGAAGAAGGTAAATAGTTTTTCTAAATAATTTTATTTTTCTTTTTTTTTCTTTTAAACACATTTTTTACCAATAGATCATGATGACGGTTATTCTATAAAACATGTTGCTTATGCACGATTTTTACGTAATCATCGTTTGATTAATGAAATTTTCTCTGATATGGCTGTACCAGATGTTCGAAATGTTGTTACATCTAGTCGTATGCAAGTACTTAAACGACAAGTACAATCATTAACAATGCATCAAATGAAATTAGAAGCGGAATTATTACAAATGGAAGAAAAATTTGAATCAAAAAAACGTAAATTAATTGAGTCCAGTGAATTGTTTCAAGAAGAATTAAAAAAGGTAAGTTTTAAATATACTCATTTACAACTGTTACTAGTAGAAATAAATTATTGGAAAAATGTTAATTAGACCCAGCCAGGTAGACTAGTATCACACAATAATTCTTTAGTACTACGTGATTGATTGAGGCTCCTTGTACTTGTTCTAACAAATGAACTAAAATCATCATGTAAATATCTACCCTACAACAAGAACATATATGTAATATGAGCGAAAAGAATAAAAGTATTGTCAGTTAAACATTTCATCAAAACTATGACTTAAATGCAAAATAATATTATTTAATTCTTAATAATAATAATAAATTGAAAAATTAACCAAAACTGTTGCGAACTATTATATATGTGCCATGGTACATTGCATACACAAAACTATATCATAAGAGGTGACTTTAGTATATGCTCTTTTTGTTTTTGTGAATTTTTCAAAGTAGTGTTTGTTTTTAGCTCAAAAAATCATAAACAAAAAATTTAACTTCTTTTTCCGTCAAATAATAAATAAAAGAAATAAAAAATTAGGAAAACACAAAAATCTGTGTCAAAATCGCTGTATAAATCTGACCACAAGATTTACATATAACACAACTCGGTCAAAAAAACAATATCATCAGCACTTACTTTAATGCATAAGAAATTAGTATCTTAAGATATTTTTTTAATTTTTGTTACTAAATTCCATGTTAATGAAATTAGTTTAGTAAGAAACATACAGCACATATGATAATTAATAACGAATAATTTTAGCATTGTAAACCAGCGGTGGATGAAGAAACATTTCAAAAAATGGTTGAAAGACAATATGAAACGATGAGGCGTGATCGTATACGACAATTTGAGGATGCTAATCAACAACAAAATAAATTAAATATAAAAAATGAAGAAAATGAAATAGCATCAGCTGCGCCACCGCAACCGCCACCACCAACTAATACAACAAATTCAACAGCCGCCGTACCAAATGATGTACAACCATCAGCTACAGAACAAGAGGTAGGTTTTGTTTTATTATTGAAACTTGTCTCGTTATTTATTTTGTTTTAAAGAATAAGATAGATCATTCTTTTGTAAAATCCTAAAATTTAAACATCCTTGATTATTTTCTAAAAATTAATCCAATTCCGATTTTGATAATTTGAAAAACTCGAATAAGTAGTGGGTAAATATGAAAATAAAAAAAAATTATGTAATAATATTAATAATAAATAAAGTTCCATTATGAAAAAAAAAGAAAAGAAAATAATTAAACCCACTTAAAACAAAAAAAAAAAAAACATAAATGTAGATGTAATAGCTTTATCTCATGCTTTCACTTTGCGCCAACAATTGATAGATGACCGTTCTGCATCATTTCATTCAGGTAAAAACGTGGTTTAGATAAAAATTAAAAACCGCTTTTATAAATTATTATGTTTTATTCGAAAATGCTTATTCATTTTTATTAATTTTTTTAATTTTTATATTGGGATGAAAAATAAAATAAATATTATTTCTGGTGAAATATCAATCAGATAATCCAAAAAAAACAATTTTTATTTAGTAATTCGCTGCTAAAATTAATATTTATCTCATTTAATTACATAAGAATAAAAGCGTTGTAAATTTTTATATTCTTACATTAATTTGCAAAAAAAAAAATTACAGAAAAATATGATTTTTCTATAATGAAATATTTAATACGCTAACATTATTTGATAATAATTTTTTATATAATAAATTAGCCCATGGAAACAGATCCACCATCGCCACAACAACAACAACAAAAGCAACTACCATCAGAAGTGGATACATCGAAAAATATTAAGAAACCAGCATCGAATGCACTTCCTGAAAATGAATCAACAATAAAAAATGCACCAAAAAAATCATTAACTGATAATGAAAAATCTGATAATGAAAATGTAATTTCTAACAATAATACAGCAGCTGCTGTTAGTAAAACTTCTAACAATACTACAGCTGGAACTGCTGTTGCTGCCGCTGTTGATGCTGGTGCTGCTGGTGCCGCTGCTACGGGTGCTACTGCTGCTGCTGGTGTTGCTGCTGCTGCTGCTGCTGCTGCTGGTGGTGCTGTTGCTTCTGGTGCTTGTGTACCTGCACCAAATATTACTAAAAATGCTGACAATGAGAAAAAAAAGGACTTACCGCAACAGTTACCACCAACTGGACCAATTACAACATCTTCATTGTCGCAATTTCAACCACCACCACCACCACATCAAACATCAAATATTTCACAACCTCAACATCCTATTTATTCACAAACTCATGGGTCTGTCAATACAATACCATCAACAACATCATCATTGCCATTACAACAATCATTTTCACCACATCATCAAATGCATACATCAATATCAGTACAACAACAACAACAACAGCAACAAGCAGGACCACCAGCACCTCCACAATTATCAGATCCAGCTAATATGCCTATAATGCATACTGGTCTGCAACAGCATCAACAACAACAGCATCAGCAGCAGCAACAACAACAACAACAACCAAATCAACCACCTCAGCAACATCCACAACATCAACACCCACAACAACTATCACAACAGCAACAACAACAACTAGCACAACAGCAACAACTATCACAACAACAACAACATCTATCACAGCAGCAACAACAACAACAACAGCTATCACAACAACAACAACAACTATCACAACAGCAGCAGCAACAGCAACAACAACAACAACAACAGTCAAACCAACCACCTCAGCAACATCCACAAAATCAGCAGTCACACCCACAACAACAACTATCACAACAGGCTCCGCAATCACATCAGCAACCGCATCCACAGCAGCAGCATCCACAGCAACAGCAACAGCATCCGCAGCAACAGCATCCACAGCAACAGCAACCACCAAACACTCATCATATGCCACCTCATATGCAACATCAAGGTAAAATCATTTATTTATATTTATTTAGATTTATAGTCAACAAATCCGACGCATTTTATATTCTTTAATTTAAATATTACTAATAATTAAAAATTGTGCTGTATAGCTAAAAATGTTGTAAGAACTAAATCACTAAACCATATTGCTATTATTAATTTATTGAAGACCTGCGACAAACAAACCATCCAACACAATGTATTCAATTTCATGTGTAACATTTTGTGGTGTCAAACAATTATCATATTCTGAAGTCATCCAACAAATACATGGAAGGTTAAATTTAACAAAAATCATAATCTCTCCATAATTAATATATTAATATAGATGACAGGTATTCGACACATTCAACAAATTCTTTGAAAATAATATCATTTGTCAATGTATACACTAATAATGGCAATATTACGTTCATTTATTGCAATAGAAATACATAAATACTCCAATTGTCTATTATTATTATAAATAGGTCGAGGATTGTTAAAAAAGATCACCTAATTGGGCTTCTATTCGTCCCCCTATTCTGGTTGATCGTTCTGATAACAATACCTTTCGTAATAGCAACTGTTTAAAGGTCTACAAAGTTCTGAGTACAGAGTTCACTGACGATAACCGCAACCTATTTCTCGAAATTCACATACAATCTATTATGCGTCCGCCATGCAAAACCTACATGTATCATCCGAGAGAATTCTTACCCTTTAACTTTCAGGGAACATTCCATTCTGAAACTCTACTCTCTTCTTCGTCCTTCATAAATTATTATTTCGAGTATACTAATTAATATATAGTATCAATGAGACATAATTAAAATAATTTAAGCTAAAATTAATGAAAAGCCTATTTTATAAAATATAAAAGTAATTAAAAGAGGAATCTATATTAGGTATGCCCGCACATCCTGGGATGCAACCGCATCCATCGTATGGTGGTTTTCAATCAGGTGGTGGTCCACCGAGGGCTCCATATTACGGACCACAATATGGTGGCCATCCAAATCAACCATATTCTCAATATCCACCATATCCATATCATCCACAATATGGACCGCCACCTACACATTATATGAATCAACGCCCACCTCATCCTAGTGGTCCTCCAATGCATTATCCTGATCATAATGCTCCATCACATCAATCTCAAATGGTAGATGGTGGAAATCCGTATGGTGCCGGTGTGGTACAAGGACCACCACCATCACAGCTTCAGCAGCCACCGCTTCAACAACAACAGCAGCAGCAACCGCCTCTTCAATCTATGCCATCGGCTCAACAACAGCAACAACAACCACCATTACTACATGGTCCACCATCTCAGCAACTTCCACCGTCACATCAAGCTCCACCAACGCAACAACAAACCCCATCAGCAACTACTAATAATGTTAGTAATTCACAAACTTTAGCAGCCACAGCTACTGAAGGTGATGATAATAAAAGTATATTTTAATATACATATTTTTATTTATTTATATAAGTATAAATAATAATAAAAAGGTTTGTGTAGATAAAAGGAAACAACACGCCATGATAACGGAAAAACAGGACGACATTGTTGAGAAAAAGGAATTAACTTCAGATTAGAGTTAAGTAATTATAAAATTTAATATTTAATTATTTTTTTTTCTTTCATATTTCATTTTATTTTAATTACATATACTTTTACAAAACAAGTATGAATTCAATTAATTATAAATTTAATTTTTATTGTTCTATTTTACTTTTTTTTTGTAATTAGCTATCATGGATTAAATTTTATTATAAATTTTACTTAATATTTTGCATAAAATGGATAAATATAAGAAATAAAATTAAATGCAAAATAATATAAAAATGTATGGTTTCTACATGAACACATTACAAAACAATCTATTGATTCATTGAATCACAATCACCGTCGAATTGCAGCTCTGTTATGCATATTTTATAGGTGTATCTTCATTTTGTTTTCTCATATATTCTCAATATTTCAAACTATTCCTGACCCCACCAGTTTTTCTAATAATTTACAGATTATCACCACTTTATGCACGTATATTACTCATATTTTTTTGATTGTTATTTATTTTTTATTTTTCAATATTAGAAATTTCAATTGACTCAGAATCATTTCATTAGGTAAAATATATTTAAATCATATCAAAAACCATAACATAGACGAATATCCCTTTCTGACTTACTTACTGCATATCATTAAAATCCAGGTGCGTTATCCTTCTTCAACCAAACCTACATCTTCAACTAACGCATTCCAATCCCGAAAAATATGGATCTTATAAAATATCCCTTTCATAGAAATAATGTTATAAAATAATACTCACTAACATATCATAAATAACAAAACCTATTCAAAATCAAACCACCTGACTTGTCAAAGTGAAAATACAGAACTGAGAATAAAAAAACCAATTGTTTTTGATCATATCCTTCTAAGTGGATTCGTACGAAATCACAACAAAAGAATACATCTGTATAGCTAACTACTTGCAATAAATTGAAATTGCAATATTCATCTTATTATATTATTACAGAATGAAGTTAGTTTAATCATAAGCACTTCAAAGGCTGTACTATATTTCATGACATATTTAATATATATTTAATTAATTCAAATTACCTAATTTGATGTTTATCTTAAAATGTAATTAAATATCGGAAGGCATCATCTTTTTTTAAATAGTTGATTTATTTAATTCAAGTTGTGCTTTATTCTGATCAAAACTTTCCTTTTTTAAATGTTATGATTTTGTTTCGAGTATTATCGGCTGTGATCATTGAGAGAATTTATTATGAATGAATCCAATCGGTGCTTCAAAATTAAAAAGATTATTATCGATTTTATGTGAATTCACGTTAAATTACGTTAGAAAATTATTAAAATTAACAATAACAACATAATACTATTACATTTACATTTACATTTATTTGAAATATGAATGCAATTTTTAAAATTAATTAATTAAAAAAATTAATAAATATAATTAACAGTCTTTCATTATATATTGTATATTTTTATTATTATTGTTATGACGATGATAAAATCAAGATTCAATTCTTCTTACGGTACTTTCATAAAGTCTTTGTAATTCGTCATACGTTACTGTCGGATATGGAACATCGCCAATTAAATGTGGATTATATTTTTGTTTTGAACGTTCAAATGCATCAATTATACATGATCTAAAAACAATTTTATTTATAGCAACAAAATTTTAATTCCGTATTTATTTTTAATAAACTACCTATATTTATATTACACTTACCGAAATAATTTATGATGCAAAACATAAGCACTAACATGTCCAGCATCTAAGTATTTAATTTCAGCACCTGGCCATATATCTGCTAAATTAGTACAACCTTCTCTCGGTACATATGCATCATCTATTGCACAAATTGCTGTTATTAATGATGTATCATATGGCACAGAAAAATTTTTTAAATGCGTACATTCATCCATTACACCACGCATAAATTGTAATGCTTCACGTTCATACCATTTTGTCTTTTTTATATCAATATGATGTGATTCAGCATTTGGTGGTAATATCAATTTCATTAATTTCGTTGTACTTGCACTAATCGCTGATGTTATTGCATTGCTGGCATCACGTATTGTATCACCAACATACCCACTTGCTGATTGTTGTGTTGTTGATGTAGAATCCTCTTGTTTTATTACTGTTGATGTTTTATCTTTATCATATCTAATAGTATTATTATCATGTGCTATTTGAATTTTACTATTTAATTCATTTATTTCAACATTTGTTAAATTAAATTTATCCTGTGATTGTAATTTTGCTAATAATGATTCTGATAAATTTAATTGATTATTATTCCCTAATATTTGTAATATATTTGGCGTTACATTTGTTAAATTATTACACAACGATTTTAATCCAATTACATTATTATTATTACTATTTGTATTATTATTTCCATTTGTACAATTATTATTATTATTATTGTTATTATCTAATAGATAATTACTATTGTTATCGTGAACAATTTCATTTATATCACTTTTTAATTCATTCATTGATTCATTAAAATGTTTTACAAAATGTTTACCCGCTAAAAATGCATCATCGACAATTGTTACCATTTTGGCTAAACGTTCATGATAGTTTCCATCAGCAAAATATTGTGTTTCTAATGTATCCCAATTTATTGATTGGCTCATAACACCTTGTGTAAATACAGATGATGCTGTTGACCAAGATAAACATGGTACCAATACTAATGGTTTTGGCCAATTTGTTGCTGCAATTGATGCCATCTATACATATATACATATATATATTAATAATAATAATAGTAACATACAATTAATAAATATTCTAATGTTAAAATAAAAATTATACGCTACATGACCACCCATCGATAAACCTGTTACACCTAATGGACCTAATCCATTACGTTCACACCAATGTAATAATACTAAATTTTCTAACACTAAACATCCGCCCATAACAAATATATCCGATACATTATTTAAATTTGAGCGCACTTGTTCTTTTGGTTTACGTAAACCATAAAATGGATTTTCTAATATAATTGCACCAATTCCAGCTTCACGTAATAATGGTTTTGCCATAAAATTTCGTCGTCGCCAAAAAAACTATATAACAAATTTGTAAATTATTAAATGAAAAGAAAATGTCTATAAAATATTTGCTTACATGATCACCAGTTCCAGCTAAATGTATACAAATTGGTTTATGATTCTTATTCTTCCATTCTAATGGCAATAACATTTGAAAATGTGCTTGTTGTGCTTGTTTTGGTATCAAACCTGGTAAATATAATTCTAATGGCGTTAAAAATTTACCTTCTATTAAATGATAATCAGATGTTTTTTCATCCTATAAATTTGTTATTAAAAAAAAAATCAAGAATTTAATGTAAGTTAAAAAAAAGTTAATGGTATTATAATTTACTTTTGTAATTTCAACTGGATAATCTGGTGGCACTAAACGATAACATGTATCACGATTTGATACAAATTTACGAAATTCAAATAATCTAAAATAGAGAAATTTTTTAATATTCATCTATATTGAGAACAAATTGTTTTTATATTATATATTCATATATCCTGCACAGAAAAATATATATATTATTAAATAAATATATTAGTGTTAATATTGGCGAAAATGGTACCATATTTAATTATCTTTCTATTGTGTAATGAAGTAGCACTCATTTTTATAATATTAAGACATATGAAATCTAACAAAGTCTATAAAAGTTGCGAAGACTACTAAATATTGTCTGCTCTTTGATTGATATAATAATAAAATACAAAACTGAATATTATCAATATTATAGTCTTCCTCAATGTGCCTATTCCAGCTTAATCTCGAATTTAGGTAAACACCTAGGTACTTGATACTCCCGGAAACGTCCAAAACGGTTTTAAACATCTTCAAATGTCGAAACTGCATATCTTTAAACTTTTTAACGAAGGTAATAGTGTTTGTCTTTGCAGTATTTGTAGAAAAGATGTGTTTCTAGCACCATCGGCATTAGTGATTATGGACCTTATCATAATTGCTGTGTTATTTACGTACCCAATGGAGTGTACATTAATTTCCGCAAGTCGATTGCGTAAAGTTGCTAGTTCGTTTATTTTATATATTGCTTTTTGTTATGTTTCAATCAAAGAGCAAGACACTGTATATTACATTTATATAGAGAAGCAATAATGTCAGTGTTTTTTATTTATGCAACATTTTTGTGTCTATTTTATGATAATAATATAAAAAAAAAAAGTATATGATATTTACGTTATAATCTTGTGTGCATATACTCGGTGAATTTCTCATATTGTGTATTTTTAATAAAATTTACTAATACTAAAATATGAATTCTGTTTAAAGCACGTTTTTTTTAAATGCATTCATTCATACATTATTTTTTGCACAAATTTTGTGTTAACCTAATTCCATCTATTTCCAATCATTGATGAAAAAAAAGTAAGATAAAAATAAATCAACCGTCTTAATTTTTTTTAATATATAAAACGTAGTACTAGTAGTAAATCCATTGAATTGTAGAATGTTTGTATTTATTATTTATAAATATATAAAATATATTACACATACATGTGAACTTTATTTTGTGTACCTATCCTATATGATTAGTAGAGTTAATTATAGTTATAATATCGCCTTTGGCCGTCGTATATTTTTTCTATTTTATGTGCTATATTTCTATTATATAATCATTTTTATTGATGTATACGTTTTCTATTTTTTTTGCAAATAATTTTCTTATCAATATCTACAATTTTAGTATTTAAAATTTTTAATAAAAATATCAGCAAGATGAAAGACGATAAATCCACCTCATAAGGTCAACACTAAGGTACTCAAATTCGATAACACAGTAATCATATGATAATAATTATATTATCTATTTTATATGATATTTTAATTGAAAATATTACGAATTTCTTTTTAATTGTAATTTACCTTTGTAAATTCTCGGGTGTTCCCCATCCTTTTTCAAAAAATTTTGTTATCAATAAACGTCTGTAAAGACCGTCAAGACGACTTGGAGGCATATCCTTTTTATTTGCTTACGTACGCGCTCACCCCACACACAAAACAAAGAAATTTCTTTATTTTTAATTTATCACTAAAAAAAAGTTTTCTCCAAAAATATTCTTACAAATAAATGTTCTTATTTTTGTATCACACCCGGAATTTGAACTACACTTTTTTTTACGTGTTTTTTGTTTTGTTTTGTTATTTTAATAGTATTTGCACTTTTCTTGTTTTTAAAATTATTTTGTAATTATTATAAAAATAAATTCACTTTATGTATGCTATTGCTAGCTATTAAAATCGTTTTAGTTGGATTATTATTGTGTAAGCGTAATTCACTGTTTTAAATCGAATGAATTTAATTAATTGTTGTTCACTTATTTATGATAAAAACGATATACGAATACGAAACGAATTGCGTATAATTATTGTAAAAAAAATAAATTGTATATGTGTGCCTGTGTATATTATAAATATTATTTGTTTTTCATAAAATTATCAACAATAACAATTTTCACACATACATTTAAATTAAAATTTCGTAAACAACAAAAATAAAAAACAAGTCAACTAACTAAAAATAAAATAACAATTTTGTTTTTTGTAGATTTTGTATAATAATATAAAAACTGATAAAATCAGAAATGATCACTGATCAGAGTGGCCATATGAACAGTTTGAAAATGATGTAAATTTTTAATAAGGATTTTAAGGATTTTCGTCAATAAAAAAAATTTACCCCAGAAAGAATTAAAAAAAACAGCGCGTGACACGAAAATAAATTCAAAGTTGGCGGCAGTTGGAATAACTAAATATCTTAGTATATGTATATGTACACATTATATATATTATTATATATTATGCAATTTTTAACCAGAGCTACATTCACACTAAAGCTAAAAATACCGGATCGAAAAGATAGTGAAAAAATTTGACATTTAATACATGGAATTTTGCGGAAAATTCATTCGTAACATTTCAATGTATAATTGTATTTAAAATATAGTAAGTTGACTGATTCTTATAGTTGGAAAATTTTATATGGCGATGATGAGTTTAATTTGTCGTTACCACATTTTATGTGAATGGATTTACAATAGTATGGAGAGAGAAAAAATAAACTGGAGTTTACTACGTGATCAATAATCATTAAATCATGTCAAGAGACAAAAACAACTAAATTGTTGATTTTCTGGTAATCTGGCCAACTGATATGCTCACTTATACCAATTAAAAGTAGTAAGATTATAATTAAACACAACTATTCAACTAAATCTTCATGTTTGCGCAAATGCTTATATCGAAAATGTCGTACGATAAAAAATACATATATATATCTCATTTTATATTATCACTTTACGTATCATTTACAGTTTTTACATCATTTTGTCTCGTTTTATATATATATATATATATAGCACAAACGTCACAAACGCAAACCTTTCTTTATGTTATATGTTTATGAACTATTATATGATATATATAAAAATAAAAATAAATATAAATAAAGTGTCAGGTGATGCGACATTCATTCTCTCCATTCTCACATTCAAACCATTCATTCCACTCTACTTACACAGTCAAACTCAGAAATTTGAAGAATAAAGAAAAAAACAATAATAAACCAACAAATGAATCATGACAAAAGTTATGTTGTTTTTTTCTAATTATTTTTTAAATTATAAAAAGATAAATAGGTATATTTTTGTTATGTTTTAATTGTTTTCAATTCAAGGAAATCGAATTTTGACAATAACAATAAACAAAATACTTATATTTTTGTTTTTAATTATATAATTTTTCTGATGAAAATATTTTTGAAGTGTGAGTGTTTTTTTTTTGTAGCGCATTGCAAATTTTCTTTCAAACACAGTAAAATTGAAGGGCCTTGCATTTTGTAATTTTGTTTTGTGATACATTTATTCACTTGTTTTACTTTTTTATAAAATTCTCAAATTTTTCAATTCGATTTTCTAATATATCACTATAATATATATTATATTTTGTATATCACCAAAATTAATGTTATGTTATGTTATGTAATGTTAATGTTATTGCATATAACATTTTAATTAAATTCCAAGTTACAAATGATAATTACTATAGATTCAAATCAGTTACACACTACTGACAGGAACATTCATAAAACTAGTGTTTAATGGTTATTAATACATATCAGATATCGTAAAAACATAAAAGATCTGCATCGAATGGATTATTAATTAGGTTATTTATTTTATAATGGATAATAAATGTACATGTATCAGATACATCAATTATATACGAAAAGTACGTGATTTTTTACCATTAGCTTGTTTAAATCAATATCCTAATATAAAAACACGGACACACATGTTTTTTTTCAAATTCAATAAAACTTTTACTTAGATAAGAACGTAAAATAAAATAGACGAAATATGAAAATATTATTGAAATTACAAAAGAAACATGTTTTATAACAAAAAAAAAAAAAAGACTTTAATCTTTTCACAAAATGTATACAAATTAGAAATTAATATGAATAAATTAAGTTAAATCACAAATACAATGAAAAAAAAAAAAAATAAACTATTTTTGTTTTATGACAATAATTTACTTTTTGTTGAAAATGCAATGTATGCCACAAAAATTGATAAACCGGCTGCAAGGATTTCTGAATTAACCCAAGGACCATTAAATGCACCAGAATGTGGAATTGTTACGGTTGCTAATGGTGCAATGGATTCAACACGTTCATTGGAGCGTTGCGCTTTACGAACAGCACCAAATCCTTCTTCATCAAATAAACGAATACTGTGTTCACCACGACGTGCTTTTTTTATTTCTTCTGTCCAACTCACCTATAGATATTATTTTTTAATGCATCATGTATAACAAAATGAACATTAGTTAGTTTTTTGTTCTTACCTGGAAATTATTTTGATCAATTCTAGCAACAGGCATTATTTTGCCTTCAATTTCAGCAAATAATGGTAATGTTTCAGCACCAGTATTTGAACATTCTAATTTAAATTCAGATATAAATGCAATTTGGCTAACAATTGTCGCATCTTTAGTTGTAAATGATGTTGATGTTATTTTGGGATTATTACATGATGCCCTAACTAAAGTAATAAATATGATGGATATTATGAATTTATAAATATTAAACATTTTCTCAAATTAATAAAATTAAATTTAAATTTGTGAAAAACAAGTGTTTAATTTATATTAATATTTTATGTATTATAAGATGAATGAATGATTTGATTCGATACAAAATAAATATTGTAGCCACGTCAAACAACGTCAACACACATGTATGGTAATTTTTTTTTTCTTATTACACTATTTGGTCGATGGAAGTCTTGGAAATTTGAGAAATTGAAATGATTGTGAATTAGCCATATAGCGTTCAATTTAGACGATTTAAAAATAATAATTATGTAGCATTTACATTATGCCCAATTTTTGAATCTAGAAAATTTCTAGGAAAAATAAAAAGAGATAGTTATAAAAAAAATATACTGAAGTAAGAGCAGTAAAAAAAATACCAAAATATTATCTGACAATTAATTTTATAGCAAATTGACAATTGTTTTTTTTTCAGATAATAATAAAAACAAATAAATATTTATTAATTATTACATTTTATTTGTTTTAAAATTACAATAACATAATAAATATATGTATTTACATATGCGTTTAATATTTTTTTTAATAAATACCATTAAATTTTTTATATTTTTATTAATTTTAGAACAAATAAAATGTTTATTATTAAATTTGTTTTATTACTGTCAAACTATATTTATATTTTATTATAGTGAAATGACAGATTTTTTTTTTTTTTTTACAAATTGGCAATTCAGCTATAAAAAAAGATGAACATGTTCATCTTTGAATCTAGTTTTTCAATCTAAATTATGGCTAGGCCCATAATTAGATTCTAATTTTTTATACTATTGTGCTCTTCTAACTAGTTTGACATTTGTATGTTATATCTCAATTTTTTCTAGATTCAAAAATTGGGCATAATGTAAATCTCCCATTATTCATGGAGAAATGTCAAAACTGGTCAACTTTTATTATTATTATTATAAACACACGACTTGTGTTTCGTCTTACACCCGTATGCCTGACACTGGACTGATCAAAAATTTATTGGTAAATGGGAATATTTTGAAATGCATTTTGTCTGTTTTTTTCGTTTTTTTCTATCATTATATTTTGGTTAGGTACTAGGTAGCTTTGTTTTATAAAATTTTTTTTTTTATTTAATATTTATTTGGTTACAAAATTATAAATTTTTGTTAAAAAAAATTGTTTTCAAAAGTTAAAAAATACATCATGTCTAATTTTAATTTTAACACACCAACCGCAGCAAATACAAATTTTAGCTTTGGTTCAAAGTAAACACTGTTTTTGTAACCAAAAAATGAAATTTTTAATATTTTAATAATTATTTTATTCATCAATACACAGTTCTGCTGGATTTGGAACAGCTGCAACAAGTACAAATACAAATATTGCATTTACACCACCACAACAACAAACTGTAACAAATTTTTCATTAGCTTCTTCTGCTACGCCAAATGTAGCACCAGCAACGGGTTTAACTGGTCTTGGTGGTAGTTCTGGATTTGGTACAGGCTTAACAGCAACATCAACTGGTTTTTCAGGATTTGGAACATTAACAAAACCAGCAACAGCTATTACACAACCATTAAATTTTTCAGCGCCTACCTCTACTAATCAACCAACATTAAATTTTGGATTATCAACAGCGCCTCAAACTCAAACATCATTCAATTTTGGTCAATCTGCACCTGCTGCTCTGAAGTAATATAAATACATTTTCTAAATGAATAAATTTCTATATTATTTTCATTGCATATTATTTAGTTTAACAACAAATCCATTAACATCATCGGTTGGACCATCATTTGGTGCATTTGGTACTAATTTCGCTTCAACTGCAACAAGTGGCACTGGCTTATTTGGTATGTTATTTATTTCAACTATAAATGGTATTGTTGCTAAGTATATGCATTTTTTTTTTCAATTAGTTAATACAATTCCGTCTTTCACACAAACTTCTTATACATCAAATTCATTTTTAAATGAAATTCCAATAATGCAAACAAGGAATCAATTTAAAAAATTATGCACTATTTTTTTAGCGATTTCACCGGGTTATTTAAATACATGTTTTGGTCAATTATTATTAGTTGGTTATATTCATGAAGGAAACAATTTATTACTTCCAATATTTTTACATCCAAATTCAAAGCTAATAGTATTTTATTGAAAATAATAATTAAAAATTTTATGTGATGCATAAAAAAAACAAACGAAAAAGAAATATTTAAAATATTTGTTGTGATTTATTAATTATAAATTTGTAATAACAAATCAATAAATTTATAGGAACCACACCATCGTCAACACTAGCAACCGCTTCAACAGGCTTTGGTGTTACAACTACAGGATTATTTGGAACGACAAGTGAGTTTTACATTAAATTAAGCAGTCTTTTAAATTAATTTAAATAATGAAATTCTATTACAATTTAATAGATTCCGTTGCAACCACACAAAATATTGGATTAGGTGGTATTGATACAAATGCATCACAACCCAAAACAAATGAAGGTCGTACTGATGCTAAAGTTAAAGAAGCTCAAATACCACAAGAAATTGTGCAAACGATTGAATCATTAAAATCACATATAAAGCAACAAAAATCAATTAGTTCAGATGTAGCGAGAACATCCACAAGAAAATTATTTAATGTTAGTACAGAATCACAAAATTTAAACTGGGCTCTTGTTGAAATTGCGAATTCCGTTGAAACAAATTATGCAGCCATAAAATTACTGCGTAGTGATACAGCCGAAGCAATACATGAAGCCGAAATGGCACAACGTTCACATGATACTCCAGCTGGTTTACAATTTGAAAATACAGCTCCATTACAATATTTCATGAAAATTATACAAAAATATGAATCGGATATGTTAACATTTCGTAAACAAGTTGAATCAACAGAAAAACATATGCGTTCATTAGCTGGTCCACAAAACTTTACAGCTGATGATTTAAAAAAGGGATTGCAACAAATTCATGAAAGCTTTGTTGCATTAGCCGGGCGTTTACATGAAACGCACCAAAAAGTTGAAATACAAAAAGAACAATTTTTAAATTTGCGTAAACATTTATTAAAAGATAAAACAAATATTTTTGATATTGAGAATACAATAGAAAAATCAACAAATTCATTGTTAAATAGTGGGCCAACACCTTTTTCAACATTGACAAATATTAATTTGGGTTTAAAATATTCGGTAGGACAAAATAATTGTAAGTGGATTTTACTTTTATGATAGAAAATATTTTTTTTTTTATCAATTGCTATGTAAATTATTTTCTTAGCTTCTTGGTCAACAGGAAACACTAAGCAACAACAACAATCTCAACAAATTGGTTTTGGTCTGGGTCAAACAACTGGATTATCTTCATTTGGTACAGGTTTTGGAAATACTAGTTTTTCAAATCAAGATGCTGCATTTAATTTACAAAAACCGCCAATAGGAACTAAAAGAAATAAACATTAAGTATGATATAAATGTGAAATGAAATAATGAACATATTGTGACGTAATATAATCGGCAATTAAAATGAAAAAAAAAAAATTTTAAATATTCTTTGAATTTAATGTATCAATTATTATTAGTAATGGGATTTTCGATTACTTCTAAGTAATCGGTCGGATTCGAATCATTTCAAAAAGTAATCGTTACATTTTATTCGCTACGGATTGCTCAATTTAAGATTTTGTTGACATATTAATAAAATAATTTTTGTAACATTTTTTACACTAAATGTTTGTGTTTGTGTTAAAAGATCTTTTGTAATAGTTTTTCTCTTGATTTAACAATACCCAAACAAAGCTGAGCCGATACAGTCACTGTAGGTTAATCGGTCCGTCCGAGTACGCGTCACGTCAAATAAAAACAACATCCATCTATATTCATATTCAATAAAAAGATTAATAAAAAACAAAAAGTAAAAGTAGTAATTTTTGTATTAGAAAAGAAGTGATGTAAAAGAAATTTTTTTTATATTTTTTTTTATAATTTATCATAAATAATTATAAAAATTTCCATTTCAAATAATGATTATATATTTCTTAATGATTTTGCGGTTTCCAACTGAAAAGGAATTATATTTATCTTAAGATTGTATTTTTAAAAGATGTTTCATGTTACATAACCTCTTAAAAAAAAAAAAGTAAAAATGTATAAAAACATTTTAAATGAAATAATAATAAACTTTAATTTATATTTTAGTTAAATAAGGGATTCAGCTACAGCCAATGATTATTTTAGTAGTAGATTTGGTGTTCGAGGTAAAGAAAATTGAAAATAATATGTACCTATTAGTACCGAAATCAGTTTCAAAATTTTGATAATGAATGAATATACACGTAATTTTCATTCATTATCGAATTATTGACTTCTTTTAAGAAGCAATGAACTATAATAAATTATGCCAGTACAGCAACAAATATGTCTGCGATCTTCATACATGAACAATCAGTGATAATAATAATGAATACTATGCTGTAGTTTATTTGTTAAATACAGTTAAGATGTAGCTACAGCTATTAATATTCTTGCAAAATTATCAGTTGATCCAGTAATGGGTAATTATTTAATAAAATCAGTAAGCAGCACACAATACAGTATAAGGTAAGAAAAATACTATAATTTAAAAATATAAAAATGTTTCAAATTGAGAATATTTTTCTTTTCGCATTTTACAATCAAATTTTTTATCATAGTTAAATGGTATCTGATTAATAAAGAATAAAATACAAAAATTCCAAGATGCAGACGTAGAACTTATTAGATAGACAATTTGCAGATATGGCTAATAAAAAAAAGTCTATATTGAAAGACTCTATAGTCTATTCATTATGTTTTTTAAAATTGTTGGAGTGCTACCTTATACATTAAAATTGCGTTTGTTATTTATAGAAGAATGGTAATCTGATTGAGCCAAATCTGTTGATATATGAGCTTGGATTAACACTACCAAATCCACCGATTTTAATATATTTTTAACTGGTTTTTTCTGTATGTAATGATGCATCTAATGAAGGAGAAGTTGTTGGTAGCGATCCGTATTTTAAGTAAATAATACATAATATCGTTTTTATATAGCATTGCTTTCTATCCGAAACCTGTTTGGTTGGATGAATGCATAGAGATTTTCTGCGTTTAAAATTCTCAAAATAAATTCATAATGATTGTATGCAAGAAATCGTTTTGCGGTATTTGCACTGGTTTTTTTTATTCTATCTGTCTTTTATTGAATTGATTTTCCTTCATTAAGATTAGCATCTTCTATATGACTATTTAAATTGTCATTAAATAATAATTTATAAAACAAATTATATAAATTATAATTAAAATTGAAATTATTGTAAAAAAACTTTTGCCGTAATAACTTTTTGGGTATTAAGTTTAATGGACCTGTCACCTTCTACTTGAATTTGTCTACCGTCTATACCGAATAATACATGCAATTGCATATTATCAGACCTTTTTTTTTTTGTTATGAACATTCTTTATCTTTCACATCACGTTAAAATTGTTTAAAACAGTTTTCAAATTGTTTTTTTGTGTTTGCTTCTTTTGATTAAAATCAGTTAAAATATGAAAACACAAATGTTTCTTTATTGGCTCGAAATCCAATATTTTCAAAATTATATGATGCACAGTTTTACAACAAATTGGTATATCATATAGAAAAATATGTTCAGAATCCTTTAATTTGGGAAATTACCAATATCACTTAAAATAATTGTTTTAAATATATCATTTTACCTACATTTTCTTTTTAACTAATATTCCGGCTTTTCTTTCGCTTTTAAACTGATTTAGAAAGACGAAAAGTATCTAGTATCTGATCACCAATTATTGAAATTAACGTGTAAAATCAATGGTATATTATGAGGATTAAATGCATCGGTTAGAGGTAATTTATTATTTATAATAATATGTAACTTATTAATTAATAATAATAATTTAATTTATAATATTATAGCTGATGAATATATATGGTAATGCTACTTCAAGCAGAGAGCAGAATTATTATATGGTCATGATATGGTTTACCAACTAATTGTGCCAATTATTGATCAGGTTAGTGTTGGAACATAAATTAAATTTACATCTATCCGTACCATAATAGAAAACAAAATAATTAGACTGTTTAGACATTTCGAAATATTTATTACGCATGTAATATTATGTTAAAATATTTAGTTGCACAATTAATAAAGATGCGCCAGGTATTAATTTTAAAGAAACTTGTTAAATGCTATTTCGAGAACCTTTATACATTATTTCATCGAAATTGGTCAAGAAATGATGCTGATATTCCCTTTAACAAAAATGCATAGCATTAGGTATACCATATACCCACCCATGCATACAATACACACAACTACTTCAACAGACCAAAATCTTTGAAAAATAACCAAAATATACGATTTTTTCAGAATAGTTCTTAGGCAATCATAACCATATGATAGTGAAAATATTGTTTAATTTTTATTTATTACATTATTTTACATTAGTTCAATGCAAATTTTAGCTTCAATGCTATTAACAACAAAATTAACATATGCTGCACATATGATGCAACCACATCAATAAACTTAATATAGATGCTAGTGTACCAAAATATAAATTGGATTTATTATGTCCGTCATACCATTGGTGATAATTATTAAATATACTACAGGACCACATCCGATGGAAGCTTATGTATAGCATTTTTTGCAGTTATTTGTGGTGGACAACTACAACAAAAATCTATGGCACTCGTGGAGATAATACAAAATCAAATGTAATATATATAATACAAATGTTTTTTAAAAAAAATTCTCTGTAATTATTAATCTCAATTCATTTCTATATTTGCAGATGATTTAAAAAAAGTATATTGAAACAACACGTAATTCGATTATTAAATTGTTGCAAACTTATGTTACATTAAAAATGAATATAAAATTAGCTAAATTAAAATTTCTACCAAGATTTCAATGTTAAAAAATAACTTCATTTTATTATAATTCAATTTAATTTCATGATTTATAATAGTTTATAACAATTACAATTACATATAACGCTTATTATATAAGATAAATAACAAACAAACCCTTAATTATAAAGTAAACCACATTAAATTGATTCACAATTTGCATTTTAAATTTATTATTTAATTTATTTTTTTAAAACCAATTGATGAGAATGTTTTCTTAACATATTGAATTTAAATTAAAAAATTAGAATTCGTTCAATTTAAAATATTAAAATAGATTTGTTAAAAGAACATATAGTTATTAAATATTTATTTAAAGTATTGTAATTATTAAGATATCATCATACATATATTTAGTTAATTCATTTATGTTTACTGAATACATGTTAAAAGGGCCAAATTAATAATAGATAATAATAGAAGTAAGATATTTATATATAATTATAAGTAAAAATTAATTATTTATGTGTTTACTGTAAAGATAATTCGATATTAATTGACTACAATGCACAGTACAATTTGATAAGACATACAGACAATTATTACAAGAAATTAAATACCTGTATAATCCTATTTCGAGAACCTATATACAAAATTTCATCGAAATTGGTCAAGAAATGATGCAGACATTTGCTTTAACAGAATTACGAATACATACAATACACACAACTACATAAACAGACCAAAAATTTTGAAAAATAACCAAAATATACGATTTTTTCAAAATAGTTCAGATTGCCTAATGTAATTATAACCATATGATAGTGAAAATATTATTTAATTTTTATTTACTTAAACAACTATTGGTAATACAATACAAAGTCTTCTATCATTAGAGGCGGAACAAAAAAATATAATAAAAATGATATACCGTACGTACCGTACAAACTACAAAGAGTATATCTTCTTTATTATTATCAATATTTACCACACACAAAATATATGATGTGTACAACAACACAAGTCAACTCAATAACAATCCATTGCTTTATTATTTTGTATTATTTATATATATATTTATTATATATTACAACTTTGTTTATTGTATTATCGTCCGCCGACAATAAATAAAAATTAAACAATATTTTCACTATCATTATGATTGCCTAATAATAATTCTAAAAAAATCGTATATTTTCGTTATGTTTCGAAATTTTTGGCCTGTTTATATGTAGTTGTGTGTTTTGTATTTATGGGTCAGTATGCGTATACGTAATGCTATGCATTTCTGTTAAAGGAAATATCTGCATCATTTATTGAACAATTTCGATAAAATTTTGTATAAAAAGGTTCTCGAAATAGGTATTATACAGGTATTTATCAACAATTTTCTTTAAAATTAATACCTAGGGAATATTTATTAATTGTACGACTGGATGATCTCTTGGCTAATTTCGTATCAATTTGGTATGTAGATTTGGAATGGGATTATAGACAGGTATTGACTTATTTACAAGTAACAAGTAAAAATACAAACAACTTACTAATATGAGCAGAAGAAATGTTGCTTTAATAAAAACCAACATCTTCCTTTACAATGGATTGCAGAAAAATATACATCCGAAAAAACGTTAAACGACCATCAAGTGATTTGAAGAGCCATTGAAGATTAATATAAAATAATATAAATAATAAATATAAAATAATATAAATATATACTAATTATCACTAATTGTGAATCTTAATTTTAATTTAATGTATTAATAATTTACATATTTATTAAATGTATTTAATGTAATAAAAATATTTGTTTAATTATTTTATAAAGTTCATCAATAGTTCTCCAACCTTTAACTACCGTCCATTGAAATCTGAAAAGAGAAAAAGAAAACAACAAAAATTATAACAAAAAAAAAATGTTAAGTATAAAATAAAAATATAAATAAAATAAAATTAATATTTCATATACGAATTTCTACACCTACATAATATAAAAGAAGAAAAAAATGAGTCTCTAAGAAGTGTCCTGTAAATAAAAAAAAATAATAAAATATCGATCAACTTTAATGTGGTACCCTATTCGAAATAAATATTTTCAAAATTTTTGTACCTTATATATCCCAACCGACATGCCAGTATTATTAACAAGCATAGTGTATGCGAGGGAGTTGCTGGGTGTGTATAGCTATGTAATGTGAGTGGCGCGGGTTCGATTTCTCGCTGAGACCGAAAAAAATTTTTAAAAAAAAAAAAATAAATTTAAATTTTCGAGAATCCCCTACGAATTCTCGTTGTTTTTTTTTTTTTTATCAATTTTCCACATTTTTTGTTTTGCCATTTTGACCGACTTAGAGGCGGAATTTTGGAGAAATTCCACCGGATTCTTGTTCGGACGATGACCCCGCGTCGTTTGAGCCTATTTCCAGCCATATTTTTTTGGACCCCCAAAAGTGTGGGTTATAACCTTATGCCGAAAAAATTTTTTTGCCCGTAGGACCTTCAGATTTTCAGTGATTGTAGAGCTCGGAAAAAAAACAGGATCTGTCGACCCCTTTGCCGGATTTCCCTCCGGGGGCGGAGCTATGGACCTTCGAAAGTACCAAATGGGTCACTTTTGGACCCCTATAACTCCGGAAATACTCAATATTTAGGGAGGAGCTTCTCACCAGTGATAGTCCTCCTCAAGGGCTACAAATTATAATATGGGGGTGATTTGCTATCTATAAGGGTTTTCCAACTAGGGCTGCCCAAAGATTGGAAAAACGTTTGCAGACCAATATTTCGAGTACTGGAAAGTTGGGAAATATTGGACTTTCCAAAAATCTAATGATGCAGAAATGTAAAGGAAAGTCCAAAGTTTATCCTCAGATTTTTTTTGGAATTTTCCAGTGGAAAATGTGGGTTTTCCAGGAACATCGAAAAACATCGATTTTTCATGTTTTCAAATGGGAATTTCCCGACTTTCCCAATGGAATTTTCCAATGCCCTATTTATCGCAGATAGTAGACTATATGCCACGTATTTTAAGCCCCACCACAACTCCTCAAGTCAAATATTTTTCCTACAGTGGCTGCCCAAAGTTAGGCTTACACGGAAATTCCAAAATCTTAAATTGGTCATAAGTCGACTAATAGATTTTTGACAGAAAAAGTCCAGAAGCTTTAATGTGCGCATTAAGATTCTCTATAATATGGTTGTAACGAAAATTGGCTAACTAATAAATTTTTTTCGAAATCATCAAAAAGTTGGTTTTCAGAAATTCCGGGAAATTTCTCCCGCCTAAAGTTGATGACTTACAGATTTCTTATAGCCATAAATGGATTTAGATGGTAAATGTACTGAGAGAGTGGTACTGAAAATGTTTCCTAACTATTACAGTTTTCCCGTAATTTCCCGATCCAAATTAAAATTTTCCGGAATTTCCCGAAAATTTCCAGATGTCTTAATTAGAATATTAGAAACCATTTTTACCACTAGAGGACCCGAATCTATTTACGCGTTTTCCCGGAATTTTCACATAACGGTTTCATACTCATGGTGAAAAACCCAAGTTTTTTTTTTACAAAAAGATAGGTCCTTTAATTACACAACATCCTACCACTTCAAACAGCTGAGCTATGATTTTTCCCGTGTCCCAACTATATAATAATTTTTTACACTTATTTACCTTTAAAATTTTGTTTTAAGTAATTTCGGTTGTCCTTAAATTTCCCAATTTCCATTTTTTTATATTAATTGTGTATGTGTGTGTGTGTTTTTCTATCTGCAAAAGAAAATTTTTAATGTTACAGTAATATATAATAATAATTTTCATATAACTAGTATTAAAAATAAATTTATATATGAAAACAACAAATACAAGTGATTTCTTTTTATTTATCGTTTTCTTTTCCTTATAAAATAATGTATATACAAATAAACACACCAATGCATACAATACACATATAAACATATAAATAAGTAAAAGAAACATTACAAATGTAAATATTAAAAAATTATTATATATAAATGTCATATTAAGTTGTTGTCTTTGCTATATAAAAATTTTTGGTTTTATGTATATTAAAAACAATTGTTTTTAAGTCGAAAAATATGCAATGCAAAATCAAAATGAAATATATTTTTTTACTTTGAAAATGAATTCCATGTGTTCTATGTTCTGACTTTATCTCGAGAATTCGTTAATGCAATTCCATTTTCATTAATACTTAATTGATTTCGTTAGTATGATTATGGACACACTGATTTTAGCTGAAATAAATGATTTCTTTCGGATTGATTTTAAAAAGCGAGCATACCCTATATTTTACTTATCAACTTTATGTAGTGATTTAACGGTACAGTGGTCAACGTCCATTTCATCAAATCCAGAGGGTGCGAGTTTAACTCGTACTGAAAATTACTCCAGTGAATTACCATTAATTCGTTTATGAAATCAAAAAGCAAATCTTTGAAAATTTCCATTCACCATTCAGAGATTAACAAAATATCCGTATATCGGAGTAATCATGTCAATGGTTACGAATTCTTGTATACGGTCTGCGATACTGATTGAATAAAGAAACTCTGAAAATACCGCTGCCTGCAAATAGAAATTCTTAAAAATGGTTTGAAATACTAATTGCTAAGTTCTTAAATAGAATATGCTCACTTTCAGAATTTCTCTTAGTTATATTTGAGAACTCAGCAATCAATGTTTCAGACAATGGTTTTTTAGGATTCGCATCAGAAGAGAATAATCAACATTTAATTTAACTAAAACCAACAACTCATGGAAATTGCAATAAAATATAATTAAATTAGAATGTTAACGTATTTCAAAATAACAAAGTACGTATGTATTAAGTACAACTACATTTTTATGTTAATATTTATTTAAGCATTGATAAATTAATTGCTAAACTAATTAATTGTAAAAATCCTGCACGCATAAGAATTAAAATAAAAAAGAATCAATTAAATATATCCTAAATTATTTGCTTCATGTGCTGTTGTCATAACAGCATCATATATTTCTTCAGCTGTTGGAATTATTTGCTCCGCTGGTAATTCGAAACCGCTCGAATATCTATTGCTGCCCGGCCTTAATTCAAATGTATATGATAACGGTATCGATAAATTACCATAAACCCAATCCATACTAGAACCAGTTGCTGGATAAATTGCAGCATATGTATTACCAATACTATATCGAGTACCATAACGTTTTACTAAAGCTTCAATTCCTTTTTTACCCATTGCCAATAAATCATCATGATTTTCTGTATGTACAGCCGTATGTCCATATGGAAATTATAGAATTTGTGAGTATGAGTGAAATGCGAAATATAATTTTAATTGTTTTCTTATTGTTGTTAAATATTGAGAATATGAATACATTTCAGATTCAGAAAATGCTCGTTGACCAGCATATGTTTCAGCACATGGATATTTACTTGAACCAATTTCATTCCAATGAAAATTCCAATTACGATTTGGGTCCACGCCATAACATGCGTGGTGTACGTGTTTTACGCCATAATCGATCACGTTGAAATGTATACGCATAACCATCTGGATTTATTATTAGAAGTACCAATTTATATTTGCCGAATTTGCTCGAAATAACGATGTAATATGATTTTCAGTCGAAAGTGAATTTAATTGTTCGATTAATTCATTTAATAAAAAGGTTACCGTTGCCGGTAATATTCATTCACGCGCATGCATTCCGCCTTCAAATAAAACGGCTGCATTATCTGGATTAATATTAAATGATAATTTAATACCACGTATTTTTCTACCTTCATATGATTTCCCAGCTATTATTAATTCTAAATTGTTTGGATATTTTTTTACCATTGCATCAATTTTTTCTTGTAAATTTGTATCCAATATTTTATATAAAAAATTATGTATACGTAATATTGTTGTAAATTCAAGGAATTTATGTGGTGCAACAATAAGAACAACATCATTTTTAACTTTACCAAGGCCAACAATAAACTTATAACTATCACTTGTATTTTCGCTTAATTGTAATGTATTAATTTGTTCTTTCCTCACTTTACAATGAATTGAGGAATTATGGGGCGATTCGTAATATTAATACTATGTATTATACAATATATATATGAAAATGTATGTAATATTACAATTTCAAACTCTTTTCTTCTATTTATGAGTAAATTACAAGTTAAAAGAGATAACCAGTTATTTGATTATTAAGCGTTTTACAATATAAATTACAATAAACATGAATTGAATTTTGAATTAGTTTATAATAGTACTATATAATAATACATATATTTTATTACAGGTATGAATGAATGTATAAAAGATATCACATTATTCTGTCATTGAACACCAATTAATTTTTAAACCCTCCGTGTGAAGAATAGACAAAATTAAAAATAATAATACATACCTTTTTTAATATTGCGTATTTTGTAACACACTTTAAAAGTTCATAATGTTAACGTTGATTTGAATATGGCATCTGCCAACCATCCCTTATATCATATTGAAGCCAAATGGTGATAATTGATTAACACGGAAAGCACCAAAAGCTGAAAAAAAAAATGTTTTTACGTTAACAATAGGTGACAATAGTTTTCGTTTTGTTTTTGGTAAATTTATTTATTTTATACTTACAATTTTATACATCAACAAAACCTTCAGATGGAATTGTATTGCTTGTAATTATATACATTTAGATCTTTCTTTTGTGTTGCATCTTTGTAAATTCATTTCCAAACATGATGAGCTGCAGTCAAATACTTGACCGGCTGTCTATCAATTTTATTTCTTCCTGTGGTTAAACATATAGAATGTATTGCACCCGATCTAAACTTACATTCAGTAATTGTTATTATATCACAAATTTTTTTATTTAATTATATTATTCATATAATATTAATATTTTTTATTTATTATATATTTATTTATTAAATTAAAAAAACAAAGTTCTGTGAAACGAGGTATTTCGCAAGCAACCATTTTGAATTTTATTTATACTTTGACATACACCACGTGACCAAATTTTTATGGATATACTTTAATTATAGCAATATAGCATTGTGACCGCATTTCCCCTCGTCCCAGATATTATTATAGTAGATTATGATCAATTAAACAATGAGAAACCATATGAATGTTTTTATCATTAATAATTTTAGTTCCTGCAAAAACCTATTAATTTTAGTAGAGCATAGTTTTTGGTCATGTTAATTCCAGTGGAACTTATAATGGTATCCATCAAACATTCATTACAATAAAGTTGGTAAAATACTCCTCATCGGAGTATATAGTAATTTGTTAAGTCAAATTCAACTGTTTGTTTAGTTTAGTTTAAATTCCAAATAAATTGTTTATATCACAAAACTAAGTTTAACACAAAATTGACATTTAGTCAATGAGAATTTGTTTTAAGATATATAAAATATGTTACTTTTCACAAAATTATTATATTCTAATATTTATTGAAAAATATGATCGTACAATAAATAAATCGTAAATAATAATTATTCATTTTTCAATAAATATTAGAAGTATATAATATAATATAGCTGTAAAATTGATAATTATTTATATATACAATTAACGTATTATAATAATTCTGAAATAAATAACAACTATTTTCAATTGTTAAAATATAAGCATACATAGGTATTGTTACTATATAAGTATTAATTCTGGCAATCCACCAGAGTTAGAAACATATATAGTGCTACTATGATGCATTAACATTCTCGAAATAATATTCACTACCGTGTGATGGGATAGTCAATTAAATAAAAACAAATAATAAATAAAATAATTAATTATCCATAATCTATATAATTTAATATATATAGTAAAAGAATATACTTACAATGTAGTTTCAACAATATTCACATTTTGTCGTTTACCGGTAACTTCAATAATCCAATTACAACATTCAATAATTTCTGGAATTTGTAATATTAAATCTTTATCTTTTTTCAATTCAGTTGGTAAACGTACCAACTTTAAATTATCACGTTCATTTGTTATACAAAAATCAATTTTATCTAATGGTAAACGATGAATTTGTTTGAATGTTTTCGCATCCAATAAAGACAAGGCATAATCGCTTAATAGAAAGAAATGTTCACGCGGTTTATAATCGCCACGATCAAATTTTATAACTGATGTTGATTATTTTAATATTTCTATGCCAAATGATTTTACAAATTTGTTAATTTGTGTCATACTTTGTTTAGAAATATGTTCGTCAATAAACCACGGTTCAATACTATCAGCATAATTTTTCTTTTTACCTTTAAATAAACTTTCTGCCAATACTTTTAATTCAAATTGATGTCGTTTTTCGTGGCTTAAATTACGTTTATATAAGCGAACTAAATGACACATATATAATTAACATAACAGTAATAATGTTAAGCACAATGGACCGAACATGAAATCCATGTATTATCTAGCAAATTTTGTGGTAAAATTTTCGATAAGCGTATTAACCATAAACGTTTTGAATATGCAATAAATAAGTCATTATAACCATTCGGTTTATCATTACGTGTTATAAAACGTTTAATAAAAGCACGTATTCGAATGGTAGCATCACGATGTTGTTTCGCTTTTTTTTTATCGCTAAATAAAGTATATATTTTTGTGCAAATATTGCAGGAAGCACTACGCATTTGCAAATATATTCTACGTTGTTTATGACCTTTCCATGCGGCTTGAATTTTCAATGCTAAATAATGGTTTTTTATTTGAAATGCATCTTCGGTGTCGTACAATGTCTTCGGTAAACGTATTTTTGTTTTACCCATACGATACTCATCTTTACCATAATTTAATTCGTTAGCTAAAACTTGTACACCATCATGACGAGCTGAACCATTTTTATAATGTGGGGGCAACGTTTCTTTACTTAAACATTTATAACGTTGTAAAAACATTTCATATGTACGACGCGATATGCATAACCAGCACGTCGTACACCTAAATTTTCCATTAAACCTGAGTACTTAACTTGATGTAATATTAATTTATCAACAAATGCATCCGCTGTTTGTGCATTATTTCTTTTTATACAAAGTATATACGATGGTTCTTTACACATTAATATATCCAATAAATTATTTAATGAATTTTTAAATTGTGTAGCAGCAGTGTTTGGACGTTTTTTTATCTAAATAGTAAATCTTCTGTAAATAAATATCTATTATGTATCCACAAATTTGTGTTTATGATGTTTCACAACAATTTCTTGAGTTTTACTTAAATTTGTCGTTTTTTTGTGTGTGTTTTGTTCTGCAAGTTCTCGCATTTCTTCTACCATAGTTTTATTTACATTTTTAGATACAATTTGTTTTAACTTTTGTTGTTCAAGAAATTTACTTTTTTTATGCTTGAATAGGTGCATCTTTAATATAATTAAAGAACAAAAATTAAAATATTTATAGAATTAACTTTAACGAATACCAGTCGTATCAGTAAAGTAATCTAGATCTAGCATCACAAACAAAAGTACAAAAAATTACTCACTTGAACGACGTGTAAGTGCTTTCGCTATTGATTTATTTTTATTTTCTGGCAATTTGGCTTTATTTTTTAATTTTCCTTGTGGCATTTTATTTTTAAATAATTAACAAATAATTGAAAAATAATTATACGTAAAACACAAACAAAACAAAAAAATGTAAATAACTAAATAGAAAACCGAACCAAAATTATGTTCTATGTTGTTATATGTAATAAGAAGAAATGAAGGCACTGGCAATGCACGAGCGTACATGTCACGACCACGAGGTGACGTTTGTAAACCGAACTTTGATTCGACATGTTTATGACATTTCAACGCATGTCGTAACCGGTCGAGACTGTCTGTGGCATTAAAGTTGAAATTTTGACATTTACATAAAAAAATACATGGGATGTGTCATACATTAACATTTATAATTGAAGAAATATGTTAATTTTGATGATTTCATAAAAAAACAAATAGTTTCTTCAGCCAGTTTTTCGATATTTATTTATATATAGATATACCCAGATATACCCAATAGTGAGAGTAACCAGAGCCAGTAATATCATTATCATACATTATCATTTTATTTATATTTCTATTTTTTATCGTGTGGCCTGCCCGGTCTGCCGCATTGCCTGTTGTACACTATAACGCACAGACAGTATGTGTTGTGTGTCTGACTGTGAATGTAATTAGTGTCAAAGAAATAATATAAAAAATTATCTAGTGAAAGTGAATATTTAATATTTAATTATAATATTATAATAAAATTAAAATTTTTATTCCGATAATAATATATATAAAATATTAAATTAAATTTATTAAAAAACACGCAACTATGGCTTTTCAATCACCAATGCCTAATCAAGAATTTCTATGGGACATCTTTCTTCGGTAAGGTTTTTTTTTTTTTTTTTACAAAAATGGCTGATTCAGGAAAAAATGTTATTTTATTTCATATAAAATAAATGTAATAAAAAAAAAGTGGTTGTGTTGTGGAAAATGCTATAATTAAAATATGTGTTAAAAAATAATATTTTAATTTTAAATTGTTTTTTTTTAGTGTTGATAAAGATAGAAGTGGTTATATATCAGCAGATGAACTTCAACAAGCTTTATCAAATGGAACATGGAAAGAATTTAATCCAGAAACTGTTAGACTTATGATTGGTGTGTAAAATTTTTATGTAAATTCTACTTTATTTAAGTCGCCTCCTAAAGTCCCAAAACTATAATTTACAATCAATGCACTTGACCTTGCTTAATTCGTTAATATTTTCTTTTTACATTATCTATTTAATCGGTAAATATCAGGTGGTTGAGCATGAGACAATTGAATTTGATACGATTACATTATTATAATTTATCTGTATTTTTTCGCCGTATATTTTAGCATTATTTTGCGTACTATAATAATAGTAATCAGTCTATTAACGCAAAATATTTTGAAGGTAAAATAGATAAAATTCATACTAATGAAAAAAATTAATAAATTGTATTGAGCATAAAATTAGCAAATGTTCAAAAATAAACTATACATAACTCAATTTGTAATACATCTGTTTTTTTACTATTTTCTATTCGTAATTTTTCTATTGAATATAGAAAAAAACAAAAATTGTTTATTACAATTAATGAAATAAAAATCTATGTCTATTTTATAAGCAAATGTGGTGGGTGTCATTGTTATTTCTTAATATTTAATCTAATTAATCGATTATTTTTCAATTTTCTAATTTTGAAACTTTTATTGTTGCATCACAATTTTCACAATTAATATTTTGTACGAAATCTAATGATTCATTTTTGTTTTTGTTACATTATATTATTCTTAACTGATTAGAAAGAAAATGTTGATTCATTCATCTTGAGAACATAGTTAATATAATTATTTTAACGATAGTAAATATTGAATGTGTATTAATTTTTCCCAAGTAAATATTTTACTCTTATGTCAACTCATATTAAATATTCTCAAAAATGATTTGTATTTTGGCATATTGCCCAAAATAACAATCTTTCCTTTCACCGAAAAGCACATGTTTTCTTGGAGAAAAATAATTTAATAATATATAATTATATACAAAGTAATGATTTTGAAATAAATCGATGACATTCCGAAATATATGTACCTACGCATGTTACATATATTCAAGAAGTTTTTTTTGTTTATTTGTAAGACTGAATGGTTGAAATTTTGGTAATTAATTTTATTTTTTCTATGGTATTTTTTTTTTAATCGCTATAAATTTAATTGCTTTCATAAAATGTATGGTAAATTTTATTAATAATTAGACTTTTTTTATGTATTGATGCAGGCTATGTAACTTCATATTTTATCTTCTATCGTTATGTTTTAAAGATAAGTGTAGTAATAAAATCTAACAAATTCTTTAATTTTACACATATTACAAAGTACAATACATTTTTTATGGGAACGCATTCATATTCTCTCGTTGAGAGAATTTTGTATACCCAAAAAAGCAAGATTCGATTGAAGCTATGTAACAAAACTATTATAGGGATTCAATTTTTCAGTATTTTTATTTCTAAAATTTACGGAACTGATTTATCATTTGTTCATTTATGAAAAAGCAGAAAGCGAATATGTTAGAAAATATTGTGTTGGATGCTGTTCAAAGGTAAAAATTGTATCTACACACAATATTCACAAATTTAATTATATTTAAATGAAAAAACAATCTAAAAAAACATGCTAGAGTAGACGTATAAACAATTAATCTGCATAGTTCACAGTCCAGGAATCTTAAAAATAATCCCTTCTACCATAAAATCTGTTAAGTTTTACAATAAATATCATAAAAATTACACAGTTAATTGTTTATGTTGATTTTATTAAATTAATTTTCTTTATATTTTTCATCCGCTTTTCTTTTTTTCCACAATATTTAGGAATGTTTGACAAAGAAAATCGTGGCACAGTCAGTTTTCATGATTTCGGTGCATTATGGAAATATGTAACAGATTGGCAAAATTGTTTCCGTTCATTTGATACAGATGCATCTGGTAATATAGATAAAAATGAATTAAGAACAGCATTGACAGCATTTGGTTATCGTTTATCGGATAATCTTATTGGAATGTTAATACGAAAATTTGATAGATATGGTCGTGGTACAATTTTGTTTGATGATTTTATACAATGTTGTATAATTTTATATGTAAATATATGTTAATTTATATAATTTAAGTATATGTATTTTTATGTAATTATTAATATTTGTTTTTTTTTTTTTCATTTTATAGACTTTAACCACAGCATTTAAACAATACGATACAGATATGGATGGTGTCATCACAATACATTACGAACAGTTTCTCAGTATGGTATTTAGTCTTAAAATTTAAAAATGAGAAATTAAAAACAAAACTAAAACACAACTACAAAAAATTAACATAAAATTAAGAGATTTTAGGCAAAGAGCGTCGCATTTTCTTTTTCTTATCATTATTGTTTTGGGTACAAATTTATCATAAAAATTAACGGGAATAATACAATATTCATTTATATTAAGTAATTAATTTTATTTAAAATATTATTTTATTTTTGTCATTCCATAAATTTGAATTGAACGTGAAATTATTTTTATAATATATAATTTTTATTTTTTCTTTTGTAATAACTAGTATTTTATTACTGACTTTATGGACATTAACACTACTTTAGTAGATTTTGTTGTCTGCTATAATAAATTCCTTTATACATAGACAGTTTATTTTTTTAATTCATTGAAAAATTATCAAGTTATCACATATGGACGACAATTGACATATTTATAATACTTTATAATTTATCTTCGCACAGTAAAATAAGTTATAAAATAAAAGGACTGTATCATTTTCTCATTAAAAAATTAAATACCTGTTATAATAACTTTCAAGTATGGTGGTGAATTATTATTCGTTTCTTAAAATGTGAAATAATAAACTCACATACATATTAATCAATTATTAAATTCTATTTTATATTCTATAATATAATATTATTATATTCATATTAAAAAAATAAGTCGAAAGAGGTCTGTAAAAATGCTATTATTACTATTATATATATATATATATATATTTTTTTTTTTATAGAATTTAAGTATATTTTAAAACATTTACTAAATAATATCACAAAAATTTACGACGCCCTTTTGCCATATAATTATTAATTATTAAAAAATTGCATAAATAATAATCCAAATAAGACACATAAAATAAAATATAATAAAAATAAATTGATGTTTCTTAAATTTAATTTCTCAAGGATTATAAAATAAAATATAATTACAAATATATAATTTTTTTTTATAAGTTATGTTTTTTTTTTTTTTTATAATGATATATTAATATATAAATTTTTTCTAAATGTATTAATTATATATAAAAGTATTTGCTTAAATTTATTATTATAAACATTTTCAAATATAATAAATATATATATATATAAAAAGTTATATTAAAATTTAAAAATTAAATGAAAACAAATTTTAAATTTTTTAATTATTAATAAAAATAAAAATGTACGTAGGTATGTGTGTAGAATTAAAAAATGTGTCTGTACCTATTCATGAAAAAAAGTATTTAATTTTTGGATTAAAAAGGATAAATAAATAAATAAAAAAAATGATAAATTTTATATTTTTTGGTGGTGAATAATTAAATTTTTTTTTATGTAAAATAAATGTATATTAATATATAAGTAAGAAATAATTGTTTTTTATTTTTCATTTTATCGTAAGTTTTTGAGAATTTAAATGCATTTTTTTTTTCTACTATAATTTTTTTTTTTTTGAATGTAAAATGTACCTACCTTTCCAGCACACTAAGCAATCTTATTTCTGTGTAATAAATAACATAATCACATTCAACTTCTGTTTCTTGAAACTATCGATGAATCAAACTATGTCTTATTAAATTTTCAACTGCATGCAGGACATAATTTTATTTTAATAATTTTGAACATAATACGGGTTGATGCATGAAACAATAAAATAAATTAATGGAGTAGCGTCACCCAATCTTAAAAATATTTGGTAAACTAGTAGCCATACCAGTATTATATAATTCTGGTGATTGAAACTTTTGACAATGCAGAATGTTATGTTATTTTTGAAAATTGATAAAGAGGACCAAAATAGTACATTATAAATACATGAGCAGGCCACACAAAATCGTATCGGAATTTGTTGACCCCTGCTGTATGATGGTATTTTTGTTAACATTTAGACGACTTTTGTATTTGGCGATGTATTTGTATTTCATTTGAAATGAATGTAAAAATATTGGATTGAAGAAATTATATTTCTGTATTATTTTATTATTATATATGCGTTAATTTTTAGGTACGGTTACAAAATTCTAATATATATACGATATCGAATTATTTTGTAACAATACTTTTATATTATGTTTAACAAAGAATGAGAAGTTTGTTAAATTTACACAAAAGTTAATGCTACATAAAATTTTTTTTATTTGAATAATAAAATAATATATTTATGGATTAACGAATATAATATAGAATAATAATAGAATAAAAATCGATTTTAAATTTTATCTTATTTTTAAAATATCTTACACATGATATGATCCGTTTTAAGGTGATTTACTGACTCATTTTGAATACAAAGTTATATGGCAAGATGGATCAATCTTTAACATCCAAGTTAGAACAACAAATTGTATTTTAAAGGTAAATTAATTAAGTTCTGTTTACTTGATCCACAAAGACAGAATTAAACATTTTTTTAATTGATATTTTTTTTGAAAAATACATTTTCCTCAAAGTATTGCGTTATAAAACTTAACGTTTTTGTTAATATTTTGATGTGTTATAATATCTTGTTTATTAGAACACTTAACATCCAATATTTAGGATGTATACTATCTGCTGTTAAAAATAGATCCATCACTACCATATAAATTTTTGCACTTAAAATTAGTACGTGAAACACTCCATAACGGATCAGCATTCCAAACCGAACCACCCCTTTATAATTATATAGAATTAATGAATGTAAAAAAAAATGTATCTATTCCAATTAATCTTCTAAATAACCTGCATCAATTGCATGCTTAAATGCATCGGCTACACGTAAACGCCCCTCTTTTGTTTTAATCGGTTTTACAATCCAAATTGATGTTAATGGGACGGCTTCATCACCTTTAATCGTATCTAAATCAGCTATTTCCGAATCATCCATTATTGTTAATGGTATTGATTCCATAGACATACTAACACCAAAACGTGCATATTTTTTCATTTCATCCAATAAACTAGAATATGGAAATATTTGTTGTGGATTAGAACCTAATTCAATTAGTAAATCTTTAGCTGCAGTATAATAAACTTCTAATAATTCATTGTAATGTTTTTCACGTAACATTTGTGTTGTACATGAATAGATTAAAAATGATATATCTAATGCAGGCGAAGCATATCTAACTAATTGAAAATCAATCATTTTAATAGCAATCGGAATTTTTTGATCATTATCACCATCGTTTACATTATCATATTTCATTAAAAAATTTGGAAGCCAACAATCACCATGGCCAATAACCGAATATGGTCCATTTGCATGTGTTAATTGAATCATTTTTTCATATAAATCTTGTTTAGTAAATTCTTTCATTTTCCTTTCATATAACGTACCACCGTATTCTTTTTCAATGGCATCAGTTGCAACTGAAATTTGAACGTCCATAAATTTTTCATACCATTTCTTATATTTACTAGCATAATATGTTTCCTATGTATGTAAATAAAATTAATAAAAACACAATCAAAATATAATTTATAAATTGGAAAAATTTCTAAATATAAAAACTGTAACACGTACTGTAATAAATTTTGTTAAACGAAGAAATTCATCTGGTTCTTGATCTTTTATTGCCAATGATACAGCATGAAATTTTCCTAAACATTGTAACATCAATTTACAATGATTTAAGTCGACACCATTTTGTCGTGTCGCTGAATCATATCCATCTAAACTTAAATCTTCTAATACAATAAAATCATTTTCGCCGTCAAAAAATGAAAATAAACAACTGAAAAATATGTTAAATAAAATATATTAGAATTAATAAAAATTATTATTTATTAAGTGTAAATGTGACCGAATTAAAAATTGTTTCTCATTTGTTTTAATATTTGACTGTTCATTTTGTTAATATTTAATTTAATATAAGTACAATTTAGTATTTAATTTAGATATCCTCATAAAATATCGTTTTTACAAAATTCCACTGACTAATATTGTTGCCAGTTAAATTTAAATTTATATATAACAAATTAATTCAAATAGTTATTCTCATGTCATTACAATTTCTAATACGTTCACAGTTAAAATTATAAGCATTCCCTTACATTGGTGTTTCTGTTAATGGATTTTTTATATTTTTCTTTTGTTGAAATTCAGAATACTTTTTTAATACAATATTATAAAAATTACATTCATTATGGAAAAAATCTACTGATCGAAATGTTTTACGTCTTCCCATATTTTTTGGTAACGCTTTAATAATAGTATGTATTTGTAATTTTTGTCTAGTAAAATAGAAAAATAACATTAAAAAATTAATTTATATTAACTACGAAATTCGTAAAAGAAAATCAAAACTTTTAAAATTTACTTAATTTGATCATCTTCTCCTGATATAATAACACCATCAATTATTATACGATATATTTCACTTAAATATGAATCACCTTTACGTGGTCCATCAGAATTATTCCACTTCCATGCGGTATGATGTGAACCACCTTTTGCTTTAACTATTTCATCTAATGTATTTTCAGTAAATTTTTTTGATATTACATCAAGAAGCATATTTAATTTAATTTATTATAACTGAAAAATATAAGAAATTGATATTAAATAAAGTAAATATAGTATATAATTTGTTTGTACACTTCTACACAGTATCTATCTTGTTTTATAATAATAAATATAATACTTAAAACTAATATTTATATGCATTATAATCTCTTATCACAATTTATATAAGAGCATTTCAACATTGAAATCTTATGATAAAAATAAATTGAGTAGATTCACTTAGATAATATCCAGGCAACATATTGTATTTACTTAAAACAGACACAGTACAAGGGAACTGCTTCGTAATTCATTATAGTATTCCTATTTTAGGTGCCGGATGAAACTATATATACATATAAATATATTTGTAATATGTAAACAGAAAGCGTCTGTAATCTGTAGTCTGTACTAATCACGCAGATATTTTTTTATATTTTATATAACATAATAATATATGTATTATCAAGCATATTTTAAATTGATGATAAAGGATTAGAGTATGTAAAAATTTATTGATTTTTGGGTCAGATAATTATTGAATGGCAGAAGTAAATGTATGCAAACGTTTATCATACACACACAATAGATAATTGCATATTAAATTCAATATATGAAGAGTGTTTTCCTTAATCTTTGTAGATGTGTAAGTTTATTTTTTTTATGGTATGGTCAACTAAAGATTATACAAGAAAATTAATTTAAGTCTAAAATGGAGTATGGATGAGAACTACACCATTTCTATGCGAAAAATGTATATAAAATCGATTTTAGTATATTTTTTTTTTAGATTTCATAGTTTTTAGTTAATGTAAATTTATTGTTAAACAATAATACGTACACGTCCCAATATTTCACCGATTTTAATAATATGGGTGGAATTAAAAAAGTTTTATCGTTCATATTCAAAAATAAAATACAATGGCAATTTAAGAAAATTTCGTTTAATAAATGAAAAAATTATACCTTTATCAAAATATATTTAATTATTGTAGTTAGCTGAACTATGGCATACGTGTTTATTAATTAGAATGAAAATAAATGAAAAATTCACTGTATAAAATTACAAAATTTGCAAAAAAAAAACCGCTGATAAACTGAAGCAATTAAAATAATTACAACACACAAAGAAAAAAGCAAAATTATATATGAAAACGATAGAAATTGATAAAAAAAATCAAGAAAAATAAAAATTTGAATATGTCAGTTTTGACTTTTTTTTTGTTTACGTATTTTAACGCATCTACGAATACGTTAAAAAAACTTAACGAAAAAAAAGTTTTATTGTACGAATTATTTTTTAAAATTTTGGTTTTAAATTTGAAATTATTTGGTAAGTGGTATCATCATCGTCTTACATCACATCTTCATGGAAGTTCACACTAGATTTCTTCTGTTGAGATTCAATATTGGTATTGTATTAGAAAAAGAAATTATAACAATTAATATAAAACCAAAAATCTTCACTGAAATAGGATAGAAATTACAATTTTTTTAAAACTAAAAAGAAAATACACACTGAGAGAAGTTACACATTTTTATTTTTGTGAGTTCTCCAGATTTAAAAAGTGATAGATTAAATAAGTAAACATACAATTTTAAATATGTTTAAAAAGTAATTAAAATGGATATTGATGTGTGTGGATAAGCAAATAAGTATAAATATAAGTCACAATTATAGTATTATTGGTTTTTAATGCATATTTCGTTTGGCATAAAATTAGTTAACAGAGTACTTTTAAAATTTCTATTCCATAAACAAGCAAATGGTTATTTAACTTATTTTTACTACAGATAAAAATTTGTTTATAAAATAGAAGTTTATATAAAATTAAATTTTGATATATTTAATAAAATATTGGATATAGTATATTTATTTTAAGTTAATAGATAAAATTTTTTGTAAATCGTTAAGTTTAACAACATATTTGCAATTAATAATGGCGAAATTTAAACATTTATCCATCGAAGAACTTAAACTAATAATACGAATTACGAAATGATGGAAAGTCATACCGCGATATATTGGAACACCGGTTGCCATATGCAACCAGTAAATGTAGACCACAAATAACTATGTCAAGAGCATATTGCCTGCCCGTCAGTAAAGTTAATTTAGAAAAACTGATGAATTTCTAGCATGAACATGTTCTAAAGTCGTCTGAATTTTAGAATCATATAATGTGGACCAACAAATCTTATATATTTAGTCACGCTTTCGAATATACATATGTCGAAAAATTACTCTCGTAAAGATTAAGTGTATTTCTTCATATGGAAACAGCAAAATCATAATGCTTGATAGATAATATAACTCAAAAATTTACCTTCAAATATTAGATTAAGTCATAAATAGAATTTTATTATCATACCGTAATGCATCGGTTCATAATGCGAAAATAATTTCTCAATATTCTTGTAAGAATCGAATGAATGTCTGATTGAACATGTTTAGGATTAGCTAAAACTCGTATAGAGATTCAAGGGCTTAGCAAAACATTACAGAATTGCAACTTTATCGGGAAATTTGTGATGAATTATATGATAATACAATTATTTCACAATTACATTGTCATAATTAGTAAAATTATTAAATTTAAAAATATTATAATATACACAAACATTATTACAATTAAATATAATTTATTAATTAATTTATAATTATTGTTTAATTTAGATTATAATATAATAATTATTAAATATAAAACTACGAAATATTGTATAAAAAATATTAATTTGGTTACAGTTTAAAAAAAAAAAAAAAAAAAAAAAATGTATTTCAAATTTTCTTTCTTTTTTAAATTAATTTTTTTGTTTTTATCAGAAATAATTTTTCTTATTTTCTTATTTTTTTTTTTTATTTTATAGTTTATTATATGATTTATAAAAATTGCAATTAAAAAAATGTTATTGTATAAAATGGAGAATAAAAAATTATTGTTTATATTTTATTTTATTATTATTAAAAATACACAAATAGAAAAAATGTAGGTATTTTTTGGCTTGAGATAATTATTTTCTGTATTAAAATATTAAAAGAAAAAAATAAAAACCCCTACCACATAATTATAGTAAAAAAAAAAAAAAAGTCTTATTAAGAAAATTTTCCTTTTTCTGTTATCACAAATATTTTCTAATTTTCTAAATTAAATTTTTATTGACTATATAAAAATTGTGCAATTTTCATATAAAAGCAAACATTATATAATTGGTCCTTATCATTTTGTTACATTAATTTTTTTTTTTTTTAATTAAACAATTTAAAAACCAAGTAAAAATTATACAAAACATTTCTTTTTTTTTTTATAATATTTAATATTATTAATATTTATGTGAACGTGCGTGCACTTTTTAAGTCATATTATAATTATTTAATATAGATAGAACAATTATTTAAATTGACTAAAATTTTGACTAAGGTAATAAATAGAATGCAATGATAAACACAAACGTTCACACTCACAAACACACACATAAAAATATCAAATATTATATATATTAAATTAATATTGATAGACATTAATAATTATTGTTAAATTTTTAGAAAATATTTAAAACAGTAAAAATTCCTACGTAAAATTTCCAATGTAAAACTTTTTCTTTAATTTAGACAATATTTAATCTAATATAATGGTTTTGTTATGTTGTGAAATCAAACTGCGTGTTTGTAATAGAATTAATTTATTATTGAGAAATATTTTCATATGTATAATGTAAAATAAATTATTAATTAATATTAATAATAAATAAAATAATTATTGCTTTTAAGTGTATACTTTTTTATGAGTTTAACGCGGGGGGCTGGCAATGCGTCATCGTACACAATAATATTCATCATTTTACGGTTCAATTATACATTTTACAGTTTATCATTCATCACAATATGTATTATTGTATATTTTTATGTGAATTTTCATACAAAATAATCAATATTTAAAATGCATTCATGCGTCGTGGTTACGTTAATTTCTTTTTACACCCCTACGTAGGTAAAAAAACATATACAAAATAAATAAAAACCAACTTGATAATAAACAATTGAACATAACAAATTAACAGAAATAAATACATTTTCCAAAAATGTGTGAAAAAAATGGATTTTCTTCTCTAATAATTATAATATATATTTTTAATAAATTAATATATCAGTGTATATATTTAATTGGAAGGACACAAAGCCCCCATCCATGTGCATTAACGTTAATTGCGTATTTCTGTATAATTAAACTTTTTATAATGTATTTATAAATATATAAAAAAAAAAAAAAAAAATTATCTTTTAATTTAATGATAAAAAATATTATATATAGATAAAAAAAAATGTAATTATATATTTTAGTTATTTTGATAAATGCAATTACTAAACAAAACAGGAAAAAAAAATCTAAAAGATAACATAAAAACAGTTTTTATTCATTAGAACGCTGACGCATGGCGATCACACACAACACACACACTCCACACATTCACTACTATTTCCATCCAAAATTCATATACACAAAACTTTTACAATTATTATATATTTTCGTAGTTTTTTTTAAACAAATTAAAAAGTAAATTTTTAATATTATTTTTGTTATTTTTTTAATTAAATTAAATGTACAAAGAATTATAAAAAAAAATTAATAACAAAAAAACAATTTGACTCTAATTAAAAATTTGTAATATAATTCTTTTTGTTAAAATTTCAATATTGGCATACAAAATAATAGAATTATTTTAATATGAATTTTAAATGCAGCATTTCCGTAAAAGAAAAAAAGTAAGAAGTAAAAAAAATTATTTTTCTTCAAAATTCTTTTCTTTTTTTTTTCTTTTATATATTTAGCAAAAATATTAAAATTAAATGAAAATTGTAAAATTTAATTAAATAAAAATATATAAAAAAAAAAAAAAAATGAATACAAATAATTAATTTAATTGTTTTTTTATCCATTAAACTTTCATGAAAACAAAAAAATGTTCGTTCATTATATTTTTTTTTTTTATCATTATTTTCTAAATCATTTTTAATATTTTTTTTTTTTTTTAGTGTTCATATAAATATTACAAAATAAATCTTAACTTAATTTTTTTTTATTATGATTGTTAATTATTATTTTCTTTTTATTCCAATATAATTAAGACCATTATTTTATTTTTATGTTATACTTTCATCATATATTTTTTTTATTTTTTTATTTTTTTTTCATCACAAAATTTTCTAATCCATTGAAAGTCTAGCAAATAAAAGTCCACCTCGTTTCGTAAACCATACTCTGAAAAATGTAAAAGAAAAATAGTATAATTCAATATAATTATAATGCACATATTAAAAATAAAATGATAATTAATACCTTTACTAAAACTGACTGATAGGAAATTATATATTTTTATGACAAATTCAATTTTTTTTTTTAATTCCAATTCTGTTTCATTTCCGAAATATCACACACACACACGCATAAGCAACACATCGAGATAAATATTAATTTATCTGTTTTTTAGATTGTAAAACAATCTCGTTGCACGTAATCAAGTTTTAAAATAATGTGGAACGAATATAATTATGTGTATAGTAACTTTTCATGACAAAAAATAAACAACAATGTATACATTGAGGACATAAAGTAACTGACAATATAGCTAACATAATGGTAAAAACGAGTCCAACCGTTAATTAATTATAATAATATATTATTAAATTTCGATTCGCATTAATACAGATAAATCAAATCATCGAGATTTCGCAAAATGCTTGTGTACAGTCAAATTTGCATATACAAATATACCTATTTTTATAATTGTAAATGAAATAAACCAGTTTACATAGAATATTATTACATAAATTCGTTCTAATAACGATAAATTTAAACGCCATATTGTGATAATGAATGGGATAAATATTATATTGTAAATTAATAAAAGTGTTGTTCTATTACAATTGATGTTCATATTACGATGAAATAAATAAACGACATTGGAGACCCGGTTCATAACCACAAGGAAATATTTTGTTACCACATTCCAGAAACTATAATTTTTTCTAATATATTGTAGTATTTTGTATATTACTGTACAATTTTCTTCTATAAAAGATCGTCGCACAATCAAATATTAATAATATTAATTAATTTGATTATTTTTGCAAATATAATAGAAAAACTTCACAGAGAATTATTTTCAAGAGATTTCACATGCAATTTCTGTTGCCGCCTCTTTTCCATATTCCCTAATATTTTTAATTGTACTATATATTGTATAGTTTACTTATAACAAATAAACATCTAAAACGCCCGAAAAATTAACTCCCTTAAATATAAAAAAAATTATAAATTTCATAAAAAGCGAAATCATAAAACTTAAAAATCAACTAATTGTAATTAATTTTAAACCGTGTGGTTTTAGTATGTGTCATATCAACATCATCAAGCCATGTTACTCCAAGTGGAGTATACAGCTTTTATGCCACACATTCATTATAGTTAAATTGTTTTAAATTATGCAGCATTGGAATTTATAGTTGGGTCACCAATCGGTTTGCACTTTATACATTTAATTTTTCTTTTTTTAGGATTTTGAATTTTAATCATATCAATTTTTATGTATCTGTTGTTTCATATGTTACTCCACGTGAAGTATATATGGCATCTACAAAAAAACATTCAATAGACAATTCAACGGAACATTGACATAAAGCTAATGTTAAAGAATAAATCAATACCTCCACTTCATGACCATCACCATCAAACACAATGGCAAAGATTTAATGTATTTATAATCTGTAAAAAAATACAGACTGCGCGATAATAAAGTTCTGTTTAGCATATATTATGTAAAACCACAACAAAAGCAGACCTTCATAAAGAGTTACGGACTCCCGTATAATTAATATGTGGTTTACTGAATTCCGTTGTAGTTTGACGATTTGTTTGTGAATTGATTGCCATTTAATTTATGCAATTTTTTGATTGAATTGATGAATTTGTTATACTGGTGACTATTTTATATTATTATTTTACAGATGAAGATTTGAAGAGAAAAAATTTGATGTTTTGCACTAGATTTGCATCACGTACCATCTCAGCGACTATATGTCGGGCTCCAAGAAGCACTATGGTAGTTTCTTATCTGCTAATGAACATAGTAGATGTGAACCAAAAACAACAGAAAATCCAGAAATGATAACAAAAATCTAGAATATCTTTTTGAATCATCGAAAAGTAAAGTAAAGTGATCAGAAAAAAAAATAATTACATATAAAAAATTAATTTCTAAATGGTTGCCGAAACAATGGTGAGTAAAATCAATTAAATCAACTGGTAAAGGTGTGGCAATTGTTTTTTGGGATGAAGTACATGGCGCAATTAGAAAAAGTTAAAACAATACTATATTATTCGTCGATATTAGTTTGAACCATGAAATTTTTGAACAGCTAACATAACTACAATTGCCATGACTAAATAACACGAATTTACTTTATGAATACTTTCTCATACAATGTCGTATTTTCTAGATTTGGCATCATCACCGTTTATTCAAAATAAACGTAAAAGTGACTAGATGGAAAGAGATTTAATACAAGCCATCGGAATCAGTCATCGATACATCAAACAATTATTTTGCTAACATCCTATATTATTCCGTTGACATAAAAAGAATGGATTATCGTTGTAAAAAGTGTATCGTGCCGAAAAAACGAGATTAAGGAAAATGGAAAAAAAAAAAAAAACACTCACCCAAATCCAGCTCCTAACAATAATGATAGTACATTAGTTAACAGCAACGAATAAAGTACTTCTCTTGAGAATAATGAATTTTTTCCTACGCGTGCTAAACGCATCGAATATCCTAATGCTTTTCTTTTCGGATGTTCAAAATTCCAACCTCTGAAAATATATTTATAATTAAATATGAATTATAATTAGTTGGATTTATAAAATTTATTTAGGTAAAATTTACTTTGGTGGTTGTTGATCTGGACGGCTACTCCATTCCCATATCCAATCTGTTTCTTTTTTATTCGCATAGTCACCGTCCTACGCAAAAACAAAAGAAATAAAAACAATATTATATTTAATGTATTGATAATGAATATAATCAAATTGTATTATTGTACATTAGAAATTGATACTTATGTTATAAAATGTAAAGTATACCTATCTATCTATGTAAATGTGATGCCATATCAAAGAGTATGTATGGAATGTAATTTATTTTATAAAATACTATACATTTTTATTAATAATAAAATTTAGTAAATAAAAAAAACAATGGTTATTTGATAACAAATATAAACTTTTACATAAATGGTATACAGTTTTACAATTTTCATATAATAAATAAAAACAAACAAACAACTTTTTAATATTATTCTTATTATTATTATTTTAATTATTATTATTATTATTATTATTATTGTTATAATTCGTTTGTCAAGGCTATGCATATATATTTATATATAGGCAGTTATATGGATTTTGGTAAATGAAAGTAGTACCTGCCAACGACGAGTATGAACAATACTAATATTTTTTTTATATATTTTTATTAAAAATTTAATGTGTGTATTATTCTTTATAAACATATATAGAAAAACAGTGAAATCTGACCATTTTGTCGGCAATTAGTACGAATATTTTTCCAAATAGATGTATTTTATTTATGAAATTAGAAATACAATTCATGATTAACAGATTATGGGACAATGCGGGAGTTTGTTTAATTATTTAATATTTTAAATGCAATAACAAACAAAACAAGGAATTATAATATTTACTATAAAAAATAATAAATATATAATTTCGTTTTAGTTTTATTTTCATGGTGTAAATATTTGATTACATTTTATTTTAATTTTTAATACAGCATTCAATGCTACAAAAAAAAATTAGTATTATTCAGATTGATTTTCTTTATATTGTATATTTTTTTTATTCATATATAATTATTATTAAAGAGTTTATTATAATTTTAATACCCACAATTTTAAAACATATATGTAAATATAAATTATTATGTCATATTATATGAATAATATATGATTTTAGAATTATTTATAAATTAATTTACATATATACAATTATATTATGTGTAGGGTGGAGGCATCAGTGAGACTCAGTCCAATATATGAAAAAATATCGCAAACATTAGTATATATGGGGCTGGAGACTGATGTGGGACTAAGTTCTGGTGTCTCTATCCTATAAAAGTTAAATTAAATTTGTATATGCTCTCAAATTCTTGCGAAGTTAACTTGATTATTAGTAATTGCAACGTGTGTTTAATTTTTATATTTTCTTATATTAAAAAATATTGATAGAATAGCAAAAAAAAAAGCAATAATAAATAAATAAATAAATAAATAAAATTAAACTCAGCATACGGAAGTCAAACGATAACAATAAAAAAAAACTGATAAAAATATGAAATATTATTGGCAAAAAAAAAAAAAATGCCGAAAATTTCACTGTTTTTTTGTTGTGCTTATGAGTTTATAATATTTTAAAAATGATGAATAATAACACAAAAGTTTGATAATTTTAATACTAATATTATATTTGCGATATTGATAAATTTATATCTTCGGTGATTATATTTTTTACCTCTTTCATTAACCGATTTTAATGAATAAAATTATTTATTTTTCATAACAAAGGTTAGCGGATAAGAACCAAAATAGTTACAGATATCATTTTTTAGTTCAATCTATTGAATGTGTGAATATGTTTAAACAATTTCTTTGTATGCAATTGATATGACGCCAAAGTGAAGAACAGTTTTTTGTATCATCCCTTAAAAATATTAATAATGTTCAACAATTAAGTCCTATATATGAAATATTTTCTGAAGTTTTTCCGAGAATATAATTTTGAAATTGTAAATATTTATATATAGTTTCGTATACTTATATGGGATCGTTAGTAAATGTGGAAAATAATATTGAACAGGATATTCAGAAACATGTGTTATATACTATACGCGGTTAACAAAATCAATTCCAATCAAACGCTTTACATACAACGACAATCTAAAGTTCTATCTATTATAAATAATAAATTAATACGTTCAATATTAACGCATATGGATCGGCTGCATGACACAGAACCAGGAAACATTTCTTTGGACATTTGAACGAAGGATACTGTGCGTATTTGGTTCAGTTAAAGAACAAAATGGTTGGAGGTGAGAATATACAAATTCGAAATAGATAGATTGTATGGGGAATAAAACATTGTTAAAACAATCAAAATAAATAAACTATGAGCGTCACGTATCACGTATGGAGGGATACTTTCAGATTTGTTTAGTTGTATACAAATCTTAATGATTTGTTACAACACATAGAGAAAAGTTCATTATTTACCTGACAAAGTCAAGCAGACTAAATACTGTACGCACGAATGTAAAACTGGGCATCTATTTCTGAAATCGTTCGTGATAAGCGTTCAATATCAGGTTGCTATAACAACAAAATGTTAACCGATTTCGTATGATGAGAAATCGATATTTCCAAAGCTTCTTTTCAATAGCTATACAGCACACACAGAACACGTCAAATTACCGATTTATGGCGAACAAACGGTTAAGCTGTTTAACCATTTAAGTATAGTTGAATAATTTCATGCGGTAACATCAATTGACGGTGCACTAATGCAATTTTAAACCTTTATCTTTGGGCTTTTTTTGAAATCCAGGTTCTATCTCTATATATGGCATCAAGCTAAGCACTTATGAAATTAATGACCAGTGTGTGAAAAATTATTACAAAATGTTGCAAGTGTATATAGTCGTGTGTTGGACATTTAAGCGATATTGTATTTCAAGTATATACGAGTATATGTAATTTTCCATCATAAAAGATCAATGTTTCATTTAAAATATATAGAACATAAATCAGTCAAAGATAGTTTTATTAAAAAAAAAATAATTTATAAATTACGTTACTTTTGGATAACCTTATACTTTGAATTGCCACATATAACTAAAAATTACTATTATTTCTTTTATCATTTTTTCAGTATTTTTTTTTCTCTAACAAAATCGACATTTTATCAAATTTTGTTGTTGTTATGATAATAAAATTTTTAACATTATATGTATATTCAATTAGAATAGTTAAAGTACATTATAACTGAAGTGCACTTTATATTTTAATAATCAAATCACTATATATTATAGTATACTTTTGTTATATCAGTTTAATTATGAAAAACAAACGACATATGAGACATATTACATTGTGACAAAATAAATGCACTTTAGAATTTTAAAATAATTAAATATATATTATGATCTATTTACGTACTATATATATTGTGAGGTAATTAATTAAAATAAAATAGAATATCAATCTCAATTTAGTAAAATTGTTAAAATTGTATGCTCATAATTATATGATACTGTAATTATTTCGTTATTTACACTCTATACAATATTATTGAAATTCTAAGTTTAAAATAATCGCGAACAATAAAATATATAACTTATCTTTGTTTGTAATTTGTTTGTTTAATTTTATATCCATGAATAGAGTAGATCATGACCTTGACAATAAAGTAAAAAATATAGTACTACTAATTTATTTAGTATATATTGAAATTATATATTTGTAATGAAAACACATAATAAAATTAAAGACTTAGTAATATACATAGATAGATAACGTCCATTATAAGATGTGGTGATAATGAAACAACAACGAAGACGACGTCAACGACCCAGACAACAAAAAAATCAATACACACATATATAATTTACATACGGAAAAATTATAAGTTAAATATATTTTTTCTATTATAAAATAAACAATAAAAAAAATCAAATACTATATACACTACGTCCGTGTACAATGAATGAAAATTGGAAACGGAAAATTGGAAAATGAAAAACAAATTCAAAATGTATAATATTATTTGCGTGAATTAAAAAAATAAATAAATAAATAAATAAATAGTATTAAGTGTAAATAATTCGCAAACCAAATTAATAATATAGCGAGCGCGTTAAGATAAAAACACAAATTTCTTTAATTTTCTATTTTCAGAGTACTGGGGGGGCGTCATTATTATTACAATAATAATAATAATAATAATAATAACAATAACAACGAAATAATTTGTTTTGATTTATTAATATTTACTACTTTTAAATGTTTGCATATATTTATTTTTTTTATTTTCCCATTATATGTATCCTTGGGATTGTTAAGTATTTATTTTTAAAAATTTTCTCATTTTTTGTATCAGTTTCACGTTATATAAAGTACGCAGCATACAGAATTTTCATTTTCAAAAGAAATTTCTCATTAGTATATGAAAATAATAAGGTAAGTCTCATCGTACATCCATAAAGTCAGTACGACGTAGTACATATTTTATATTTAATTTTCTTACTTAAAATGAATTACAAGAAAAAAAATAAAAATCATGATAACTGCGTATCTTTTTAATTGAAGGTTTTGCTTCTTTTTTTTTTTTGCAGTCCGTCGTCATATTCTTATCATTTCATAAGATTCATATATTGTAATTATATACAGAGATAGAGATTATATAAATAATAAATTATTGTGTCTGTGTTTATAATAAATGTTTGGTACATATGACCTATATAGTGCTACACCAGCAGAAAACAAGACTTGATGATGAAATTGTCGGAAAATAGGAAAACAATGTCTATAAATATGTGTTAGCTGACGAACGTTGTCGTTGAATATCTTAATATGTAATAAGGATTTTCATTATAATGTATTACAATAATCTCAAACTAAATCTACTTTAAATATTTTATTGAAATTAAATAAGAAATATCAATACTGGTCATTTTATCACTTTTTATTATGTTGTTTATTACAAGTCAAGCAAAATTTATTACATATGTGCAGTGTCTTTTTACTAGGAATATTTAAGACACTGAAAAAATCGTTTTATACAAACAGAGACTGAATACATAGTCTAAAATATATAGTCCAACTGTAAAATAAAATATATATATATAGAAATAACTAAACCTTTACCCCCAAAAAAGCACATAACAAAAACAATAAATTTATTGTGTTTTCCAACATATCAGAATGTTCCTCTGACTGAAATAAATTTTAAGTGATGTTTTTATGTATGTAAGATCAAATTTATTCATTATACACAAATGAAACACATTCATGTGTCAACAAACAACTTTACTTGAATTTTACTTTTCATGAAACACCGCGAAAACAGAGTTTTTCTTTCATCAGGTTTAATCACAAACTTTTTAGTTTTATTCATTGCTAAATTATCATAGTGAGATGTGCAAAGCGGACATGACCCACTTACAAAACTGTTAACTAATAAATTATCAAATATACAATATTGGTTGATATAGAATACTGAATTTATATGTTACATGTCAATCTAAGTCAATTAGTGGACGCCACTACAATGTATTATCTATATAGCTGTGTCACATAATACATAACTTTCAAGAACGTATATTTCGTATCCTCCTTATAAATTCCATTTCAATTTTATTATCCCTTTTTATTCATTGAAAGAATTTACTCTATTTTTTTGGGAGAAAATCGTAAAATTTGATTATCAATACAACGGGTATGGCAAAACATATGAAAGTTCTTGCAAAAAGTGATTTGTGAAAGTTACTGATGTGTCACACGGTGTGGTATTGTATTTCTGTGGTGGACGCATACATCATCAATATGCTCTTTGATTGAATACAGAGTTAAATAATCGATGGAAAATATTATTAATCACTATGAGATAAAGAAATGTTATAAATAATTATACATCGTATATTTTTTATAGCATATCATACCTGCTGATTTCCACAATTTTTAGTATTGCTCTTATGTTTTTTTGCAATATTTATAAGTCAATCAACTTTATTACGGGTATCCTCATTTGGTTTGAAAACGTGTTTATCTTTATATGTATAGTGAATACAATAGTAATATAATAATTGTTGTATACATTGAAGGTCGCAAAAAAATAGTCTATGAAAATGCATACCAATTTTGGCATTAATTGTATGCAAATTGTTGAATTTTATTACACCCATTCCACCCATCACCATGCACACCATTTATATTAAAAACAGAAAAACATTTTGCATTCGTTTTAATGTTCACCTTATTTAACATATCTTGCTGTTTTTTTTTCTTATGTTGATCACTATAATGAAAACTATACTTGAAAATTAAATTTTTGTTGAAATATTTATTATAAATTTGGAAGCAAATATATAAAACAGTAAATATACTATAAATCTTTTGGGATTTTTGAGCATTATAAATATTATTATACAAATAGAAAAAAATGTATAAAGAAAATACTTTAAATTTGACAATTTATTTGAAAATTAAATGTATTCACTACAGACAAATTTCGTCACATTTAAATGCTTTCAAATCAAAACATAGAAGCGATAGAGATCTTAGATTTTACCTGCGTGTACATGGTTTAAATATAGTCTAACATGATCACAAACAATAAATTTTGAAAATCGAATCGGGTTGTATGTGTCTTATACATTCTAAATAGAATTACCATATATTGTTTACTTTTTTCAATTCTTACAATAACATATGAGCAAAGGTACGACAATGTTATAAAATATTAATAAAATAATAATATTTATACAGGGTGTCCCAATTATCGACGGCAATACGAAAACACTAGATTCTCTGGATCATTTTGCGTCGAAAATATCATATAACATTTTGGCCGATTCGACTTCGGTACCAAGTTACACGCAAATAACCAAATTTTCAATCAGACCATGTTTTGCACTCTATTGGGATCAATATCTCAATAACTAATTAACCGATTTTAAATTTTTGATACACTATTAGCATTAGCATACCGAGATCTTTAATTTGACGTTAAGATAAGGCAATTCGGACATGTGGTTACCCAGATACTTACAGGAATGTTGACAATTAGCTGAACGCCATTTTTCTTTTTGAAAGTTTGTTCAAGCATAAGTCGAAAAATCATGATGAAAAAAATTTTTCGGTATAAGTTTAAAAACTTGCCACATTCATAAGCTTTCATTTAAGGTATAACATTACGATAGGTCTCAACTGGTTCCAAAGATATACACAAATAACTACAACGATGTAGCCATAAAATTGATTTTCGCTATGGAAAAATTTTATCTTTTTTTGGTTTTTTCCAAAACCAACAATATGGACGTGACAGATAATTGAATCCATACACTCCTATGCATTCACACAAACCTTCACACACACATAAACGATCTCACACACAAAGGCCTACACACATAAACCCACAAAAGCACACGCACGCATATCACCACACATTTAAACAAACAAAGCCTAAAGTAATTGTTGAAAATGTGCTCCTTCAGCTCGAATACATAGACAACAATGCTTTTCAATAGACCGAATCAATCTAAGTGTTTGTTGTGACTTCTAGCGAAATTCTTGGATACGGTCTTCAGTACGTTGAATCAACTCTTGACGTGATTTAATCACAGTTGAATAGACTTTTTCTTCAAGGCAACCCCATAAATCGAAATCCAACGGATTTAAATCTGGAGAACGTGGCGACCAGCTTATGGGCCCACCTCTGACAATCGATCTTTGAACGAGTGCAGATGTGGTTTCAACATGATGGTGGCCCAGCGCACTATGGAGGGAATGTTAGATGCTGACTGGACTCAAACTTTTATCAAAGATGGATTGGCAGAGGTGGGCCCATAAGATCGTCGCCAAGTGCTCCAGACTTAAATCCATTGGATTTCTATTTATGGAGTTGCCTTAAAGAAAAAGTATATGCAACTGTGATTAATTCACTTGAAGAGTTAATTCAGCTTATTGAAGACTGTATTCAAGACTTTCGCCACAAGCAACAGCAAACACTTAGATTGGTTCGGTCTATTGAAAAGCATTGTTGTCTATGTATTCGAGCTGAAGGAGCACATTTTCAACAATTACTTTAGGCTTTGTTTGTTTAAAAGTGTGGTGATATGCGTGCGTGTGCTTTTGTGGGTTTATGTGTGTAGGCCTTTGTGTGTGAGATCGTTTATGTGTGTGTGAAGGTTTGTGTGAATGCATAGGAGTGTATGGATTCAATTATCTGTCACGTCCATATTGTTGGTTTTGGAAAAAACCAAAAAAAGATAAAATTTTTCCATAGCGAAAATCAATTTTATGCCTACATCGTTGTAGTTATTTGTGTATATCTTTGGAATCAGTTGAGACCTATCGTAATGTTATACCTTAAATGATAGCTTATGAATGTGGCAAGTTTTTAAACTTATACCGAAAAATTTTTTTCATCATGATTTTTCGACTTATGCTTGAACAAACTTTCAAAAAGAAAAATGGCGTTCAGCTAATTGTCAACATTCCTGTAAGTATCTGGATAACCACATGTCCTAATTGCCTTATCTTAACGTCAAATTAAAGATCTCGGTATGCTAGTGCTAATAGTGTATCAAAAATTTAAAATCGGTTAATTAGTTATTGAGATATTGATCCCAGTAGAGTGCAAAACATGGTCTGATTGAAAATTTAGTTATTTGCGTGTAACTTGTTACAGAAGTCGAATCGGCCAAAATGTTATATGATATTTTCGACGCAAAATGATCCAGTGAATCTAGTGTTTTCGTATTGTCGTCGATAATTGGGACACCCTGTATAGAAGATGATTTCAATTTCCATTATCGGTTAATTTATATGTAATGAGGTCTGCGGAAAGATCAATTTCAACTGTGTAAATATATAAATATAGAACATTTTATAGAAAATAATAATTTTTAATTATTTATTTTTTAATATTTTATGTATCATTTCTTTTATGTATAATTTTATAAATGAAAATAAATATATATCAGACAATAATAATAATTATTTTATTATGATGTGCACATGTTTTTCTGTTTCATAAACATTATACGAGTTTTTTTTTATTAAATTTATATAATTATATTTTAATATTAATGTTTCATATACAATAGAAATAATTTATTTATCTAAATCTGAACTAAATGGCTAATCATATTTAAAAATTTTATTGTATCGGTATCAGTAGCGTAGCGTTACGTGAGTGAATATATTTGCTTTAATATAATGACTATAACATTCTGATGGCATGTTTTAAAATAAGAAAATGTTAACAGAGAAATTTGGCTAAACATTCCATAAATTTTCGTCTTTCACAAATTATTATCATGTATATGTGTTTTATTTACTTTTTTGAGAGAAATCAAATCAGATAATTATTTGGTTTAATTATTGCGATTTTCATTTTACACCACCACATTTTCCAAGTTATTTGTTTTAATGTTATGAAAACCTCCGAATAGAATGAAATACGCTCTGACCACTGCAACATTAAATCAACAGTGCATATAGTCATTATTATATTAAAATCAGATATTGTTTACGCCACTGATCGGAAAATGCAAAATATATGTATAATAAATCCTTTCAATTTCAAATTGTTAAAGTAATAATAATAACATAAAATTTTATTTGAAAATATACAATATTAAATCTATATGGTGTTAACGACCCGCGGTAAACATCATACATAGCAGACAAAGGGTAACAACTTATTGATAATTTTCACAATTCTTACTTAGACACATATGTTTAGGATCATTATTCTCTTATCTTATGCGCGCGTGCATTATATAAAAACTTATGGTTTATATTTTAAATAAATTAAATATTATAATATATAGTTTATTCGGTATATTTGCAGTATAGGTTAATTTCACATTGAATACAAAATATGCTATTATGAGTATTATGAGAAATTACACAAACATAAATATACTTTGACATAAATGTAGCCTTTATTTTGTTAATTGGTATTATATTCTGCAGGAAATTTTCTAACTGGTTCCGGGTAAGAGGTTGTTCTATATCTAGTGTAAAAGGAAATATAGTTGCAAAACTACATTACTACAATTGTGCAATTTGAATGCAATAACACAAATACGAAACGAAAGAAAACATTTTAATTTGATTTTAAATGTGCTTTGTTAGTGTTCTTTCATTTGAAGAAAATGGCTGCGAAAAGTTATTGATTGTTACATTCAGTATCTATCCTCCACGGATCTATGTATTATATACAATTAATATCGGTTGAAATGTTTACTGGTAATAGTGACCAACAACAATTGATAAAATTGAACCAAGCATTAAAGGAAAAACGACTGGAGTGAACCAGTAGATATGCTGAAATGTGATTTTGCTCAATGAAAATGTTCAATCACATGATGCAAAACCATGTCCAAACATATTTCGCTGGGATGTTCTACCAAATTTCACACATTCACCATATATATAATAATTGATAGTACTTCATCAAATCAAATGAATGAAAACTTAAAAATTTAAAGATCAACAAAAGGTAAAAAATTAAATTTCAAAAAGGCGGAAGAAATCGACAAAAATGTATGTCATATTTACAACGTATTAAAAGTTATATATTAAAGTATTTATACATATATAGTCTGTCAATAAATAGGTTCTGGCATGGAATGCATTACTATATGAATAACCATAGTTAGGCTTAATGTGTTCATTCAGTACAACAAAGGTTTAAATTTTAAATTAATCTTATAATAAAATAAGTTTTGTTGGTTTTTTTTTATCTGCTTATAATTGTTTATAATCACACATCATGAAATAAATAAATTTTATTACGTATATAAATAAAATTTCATATATATATATATAGTGAAACATGCAAAATTATATAGGAAACTTGAGAATAATATCATATATCTCAGACACACGTCAGGAAGATATTGTTATACACATACATTTTTACCATATAATTTGCGTCTTTGTTTATGATATATAAAAATACTTTGCTACTTAATTAAGTTTTATAAAATATTAACAAAATCATGCACGAACGTGATATTTACACGCATACACACGTATATTTTTCACAAAAAACTTATTTTTAGCAATCGTATATAATTTGTATGGATGTGCACACATAATCAGCTGATTTAATAAATTTATTTATCTTACTAGGTCATTAATCTTTTCAATATTTCTCGGTAAGTAAGTTGTGTTATACTCATTCTTATTGCAATATATTATTTATTTATTATTTTTTGTCGTAATATTTTGAGTAATACTCATACAAATTTTAAAAAATTACTTTTTTTTTTATTTAAACACTATTGTGAGTTCAAAAATATAAATGTGTCAAACTGTTTCATACAGAAAATTACTTCATTTCATTCGTTTCTGAAATAAAAAGAAAAAAAAACAAAGATATATGAAAATATGGTGTCGGATGATCAATGTCTCTCCGCATACGTTTCAACCATATAAGAATAATTAAATTATTATCATATATTGAAACATAATATGAATGAACATATATTCAAATACGGAGTAATTTACTGCAACAATGTCTGCAATGTTAGATAGATATCCGGAATTGTACTATTGCAAAGGGATAAGTAATGGTCTGATTCGATATCCCCCAGTAATATTTACAAATAAACACTATTGCATTGTTTACAAAACACAAAGAAATTATTGAAACAGCAAATATGTTATTTTGTTATTCAATGAAATTATATAAATTTTATTGTTTTGAAAAATTTACATATATTTTATATAGAAAACAGTAAATGTTTGTGAGTGTGACTACTAAATTATATTTACATCACAAGTTGTAATAAAATTTAGATAGATAATGAAAAATTACAATGAGAAACAAATTGATTTTTACAAAATTATATTAGTTTTTCAATTTATTTCCATCACCGAATATTTAGAATAAAGTCATTATTTAATTACACAAATATCTCTTCAAATTAAATTTAACATATACATTTATTTGTATTGTATTTATTATTATAATATCATATATAAAATTTGATACAATTAAATATTTCTTGAATAACATACAAATCCAGAGAAACTGAATTGTCCGACTCTATCTACAATATTTGCAATACAATAAATGCCAAAATCACTTTTGAAAGGAATGTCATTTATACAATTCCCGCGATACAAATAAAGAGCTGTGTGATATAATAAATTAAAATATTTATTTTCCGTAAATTCCAATATGATAACAAAACAAATGGATTTTGATATTATTATCATTTAACATACCACCAATAAAAATAATAAAGAACAAGTTATATATGTATTAATTACTATACAAAAATGATATTAAAATTCAATTACAATGCTATGGTATTTTTTTTATTTTAGCTATCTATGCTATCTATTATGTTACAAAGTATTTCAAGTTAATCAAGTAATACGAAAGTAAATTACAATTATTTCAATGTTTCAATTAATTATATCGCTATATAGCTATTCCCCATAGTAAACTGAAAAATGTAATTTTATTTCAGTTAAAATACTACAATATTAATGCCCATATAATTATATAATAATATTATAAGTATTTATTTATCCGGTATATTCACATCGCAGACACACATGCAATATTTTATACATAGTTTCATGTTTTCAATTGATATTGTTGTGTGATAAAATTGCATTTACATTAAAATTATATGTATGGTAATATTATAAATAATATAGGTATTGGATAAAATGCACACACATTAAATTATATGTTTTTTTGCATTTTATTTGATTATTTGACTATAGATAGCAAAATAAAATGAATTCATCGGGTTAATCAGGTCACATGTCACAATTTTTGCATAGCACCATCAGAAAGAAAAATGTATTTTCTTGAAAACTAATTTGAAATTTAATTAATTGTATCTTATGGTTTTTATTTTTAATTATCAGCTGATTAATTCTGTATAACTTATTATTATTAATTATTATATGTAATGTAATGCATGCATGCAGTGTTGGTGAATATAATCATTTCAATTAATCTCATGATACTCTGATTTGGAATTACATAAATGAATAAACCTAAAAGTGTAATTTTATTATGTATCAATGATATTTAGTACAATATTTGTTATATATTTAAACACACTTTAACAATTGGACTGGTATACAATATTGTAATGTAATTATAATTAATAACCATATATTTTCATTATGTTAAGTTTAAATTATGAAAATTTTGTTCAAAAAACTACGTAGTAATCAAGCAATGTGATTTATTATTGTTGTATGGTAAAAACAATATTATTATGGTTTTATTATTAGAATACATACGAGTAGGTGTATATATACTAAATAATTATAATCAAATTTGTGGTTGTGAAATAATTTTATTATTATATACTAATACGTATAATTTTCGTGATAACAGTTATCGCAAAATAAAAAGAGATTTTAGGAAAAAAAAAATATATAAAGTAGATAAGTAATAATAATAATAAAAAGTAAATAAATTTAAACAATACAATTCAATAAAAATAATAATAATAATATGATTCATAAGTAATTAAAATAAAATTTCTAAAAAAAAAAAAAACACATACCTTATTCCAGTAGTTAATGTAAACACCCTTTAAGTCATCTTCTATACATAATTCTGTATTTGGACTATTTGGTGGAGATTTCGGACTAATTAAACAAACAAACAAAGAATGACAAACACAATTATTGAAAATATAATACAGAAATTATAATATTGAGAAATTTTTATTATATTTACCTATCACGTGGTGTATCCCGTCGTGAACTTGCCAATGATACAACTCGACTTGATTCTTTTGATTCACGTTGTGCTTCGCGTAATAAACGTAGATATTCTTCGCCCGATGAAAATGGCAATGGTGTTATTCTATCAGGACTTCTTTGATAGAAACCATTTGAACCCAATTCAATCCAGGATTCTGTGCAGCGCGTAATGAGCAAAAGGTGATAAATATATCAAAAATTATATTAGAGAATTTTTTTTATTTTGGTTTCAATAAAATGATTGTATTTTTATTAATTATTCTTTATAATTTCATTAAATTATTTGATTCATTGTTTCACAAATGTGATAAAATTTCTATAGAGATTATTGTAATGTGTTTTTTATAAATATAATAAACGTTTACATCTGTTAATTTTAAAGTTTATTTCGATGGAAAATACCTATTAAAGTGGCCATCACTTTGTCCGGCCGAGTCGATGTGTTCACCAATTTAAATTCGTAATAGCTCAATCGATTTTGATTTAACAATGCAACGTTTTTTACTGAAGTATATTAAGAGTTCTGTTAAAGAACAAGGGCACGGTACGCAGTTATTGTAATGAATTACTGATAATAATTTATTACTAATTATTTATATGGAAATTTTCCCAGCATTGTTTCTTTCAAGAGGCGATTCATTGAAAATAAAATTCAACTATATAATCATTTTCAGAAATATTATATTAACAAAATAAGGTTCATATTTCATTATTTATTATAAATATATTTATATTTACGATACTTTCACATCATAGCAGCCTTATAGAATTTTTAAAATTAAAAAGAATTTGTTTATTCTATATTTTAGCTTTCTCTAAGTATTTACAATACAATCGGAATAAAGAAAGGCGTAGAGAAAAATTGATACGTAAATTTTATTTAATTATTAATATGTTTATTAAATTGCACCAAACCCATTAGATTAGTAATAAATCTATATTTATTTAGTATATGTTCATCGCAAAATAATTGAAAACTTAAAAAGTAATTATAGTTGAGAATTAGCAATTCAAAAAAATGACTAATAACAATGCGTCTTACAATTAATTAAGTTAAAACGCATATAAATTCCGTTATTGTAAAATGTAAATAACATTAACCAAACAGGGTATTTAAAGAACTTTAATAATTATAGGAACAAGAACTGGTTTATTTTTTTTGAAATAATATGTTGTATGCATTTTATAATTACATATACAAAATCATATGGAATTTTGTTTAAACGTTATCGGTAGAATATTTGAAAATGAAAATTAAATATAATTAATGAATTAATAATTGATATTACAACTATATTTCTCCAATTTTTAAATAATATTTAAAATACAAAAATTAATTTTACTATAGTATTTATTATCTATTTTCTTAGAAAAACAAGTTACAAACGTCATGTATACTATTTCTTTTCTTTACACTTTAACTACGTGTTGTTTATTTGCATTGCATATTATGATTAACAATTTACGTATAACATTTTTATTCGTACACATATTTATATTTATCTAATAAGAATCAAACAAAACAACATTCCTTACAAATCACCCTGTAAAATATATAATAACTATTTAGTTAGTTCTTAATATGATGATGATGATGATAAAATTGAAAATAGAAACGCATTACGGCATTAACACAATAATAAAAAAAATAAAAAAATAATAATAATAATGTGTAAACAAGTTTTTCTGTTATTTATTTACTAATAAATAATTTAATTTAAGAACAAAATTACAGATTTACGTTTTGCGCAATTACGCATATAATAGAAATTTTTTTAATCAAATTAAAAAATAATCTTTTTACTTACCACCTAATCCTCCCGACAATTCATCAGATTTTGGAGGAGTTGAAGTCATTTTTAAAAAAGGTTTTTTTATATATATTAAATTTTAATTTTTTTCTTAATTTGGAAACAAAAACACAACACTAATTTCCTTTTAATTTTTATGAAAAAATAATAAAAATTTAACACGACAGAATCAGTATTCAGTAATCACAGAATACAAAAAAAAACAAACAAAAGAAAAACACTACTCTATTCAACCTATAGCTCTACTACTACTATAAAAATTGCACATATACGTACACAATTCTTTTGTTTATTTTATAAAATATACGTATTCATTCAATCAATTTACAGTTTTTGTTTATGAAAATAAATGATTATTCGATTATTTAGCAACACTTTTTATATATATATATTTTTCAAATAAAATAACACAATTAAAATTTATTGCCTATGTGCATTGGTTTTTACTTATTATTTTTGTAACACAATTTTATTACGCATACAATAATTTATATTCTACTATTCGTTGTATTCTTCTTGAAAAACAAAAAAATTTGTAATAATTCTATTCGTATATGGTCACGTAAAATATTTCCACAATATATTACTTTCAAATGTTGCTGCAAGTCGCAACTCGTAATGTTTTATAATGTTTTGGTTGGAAAAAATGAAATAATTATTAAAAACCTGAAAATATGGTGTGATTTTTGTTGGTTTTATATATTTTGTTTGTCATATTGTTGTGTTGTGTAGTTTGTGTTTGTATGTGTATGGTATTTTTTGTTGTTTTTATTTGTGTGCTTTTGATTTATTTGACTGAAACTGAATTTGACGTTTATCAAAATTCCCAACAAGCCATAAATAAACACGTTTAAAAAAAGCTTTTGCTTTTCTTTCTTTCACTGATTTTTCTCTTGATTTTAACTTAAAATACACAGTGTGTATATATATACCAAGGACTAATTTCTGACCCAAAATTGTGGTGCTCAATAAAAATGAAAGTTGTTTCTATGATATTCACGGTAAAAATAAATATAAACAATTTTAAACGATCACAGTACAAAAAAATGTACATTGGAATTATGTCGATCGTAAAGTCATTTTTTTTATATATATATAATTATGGTACATACTACGGTGATCAAAGCATCATTTAAATTGTTGTTCGAGATTTCATTTCGTACTACTATTTGTTTAACTGAAATTAAACAAAAGTAAATAAATAATAATATATGATAATTTGAAATGAAGACTTTAACCAATTACTTTTCTTTTGTATTGAAATTTACCAACAATAGCACTTATTCCATAAAACACAATAAAATACACAATTCTACCAATTCAATCACGTTACTTTTTCAGTACGTAAAAGGCATCACACAAATATTGCCACTCCACTTAATTGATATACACCCTGAAAATAAAACTACTGGAAAAATTATACATTGTGGTAAATTTCCAAATAAGTTTTCCTCATCTATTAGTAGATATGTGACCATCACCCCATGATATCATATTGCGTCATACCGGCTGTCAAAAGGTTTAAGTAATATATTTATATTACATAAACCAAATTTCCAGATTAATTGTACTTCTGTTTTGTTTTGATGGCAAGTTGTTATTCTCGGATACAATGAACAATTGGTGAAAGTATTGTGTATGGAGAAATTACTTATGCCATATTTTTTGTTGATACAAATATTTAAGTTTCTTTCAATCAAGTAACAATATTTTCGTAGAAACGGTGTAGAAACAATTATACATATAATGAAAAATTTTATTAAAAAAAAAGTGTATATTCAAATCGAAATATTTTTTGTATATTATATATACATTCCATTTCAATATAATTACAATTTCACAAACCATACATGAAAAATATAAGATGTTTTTTTTGGTTGTCTGACTGTTTATAATTTATAAGTTACATATAAATTAAAACAATCTTAAAAAAAAAATCAAATACATTATTTTTGTTTTCTTTTAGTTTCTTGCAATTTAGCAGCTTTCTTTTTCATAATTTGCAATCTTTTATCAGCGCTAATAATATTAATATTTGGTGTTATAGATTTTACATTACTGATACTTGATGATTGATTATTATTACAGGTATTACTGTTACTATTATTTGACAATGATTGCGAACTATTAGTTAATATTGTCTTCGTAACAGGATTGCTGCTCGAACTACTATTTTTAGAAGAAGATGATTTTGATTTATTAGGAGAAACCGAGTCAATTGATTTTGATTTATGAAAATTCGAAGATAATGTTGCAGATGTTGATGAACTAGTCACTGATGACGATTTTGAAGGGGTAGATGTTGTAGTTGTTATTATAATTGTTTTATTTATACATGCCGCACAACACCAAGCATTTTCTTGTTCATTGACATCTAAATCAGAAATTTGTGGTGTGTGACATTCTTGATGATACAATGAGTGACAATCAGCACATTCAATAAGACGATTTCTTCCACTAACATCCATTCTATGACATATTACACACATAAGATCTTCTAGTTCCTAAAACAAAAAAAATTATAAATATTATTACCATATAATTGATAGAACTATAAATAATATACTAAATTTAGCTGGAGTAAACAGTAAAATTAGAGTCCTTACAAATCGAGGTTGGAATACGTTAACGGACGATAGGTCCGGTTGGAGAAGCCTAAAATCTCACCTGGGTTTGAATACCATGCAGTAAGATGCATGTAGAAGATCCACACGGCAAAATGTTTAAAAAATTGCCCAACCAATTTTTTTATAATCACATCGTTTAGTATTGAGTTTTCTCTTATTTTTAAGCTATATTTCCATTATATTTATATAATAAAACCATGTTCCACCCGAGCCCTCCGGATGAATTCGAAATGTTTTAATATACATTTATTTATAATAAAATACCTTTAAATTATCATCATCGTCGTCGTCCATATCATCATCAATAGTTATAACAGTATTATTATCTGTTGGTGGATTAATTGATAACTGATGAGATGGGCTAGAGCCACCTTTACTACTACTGCTACCAGTTCCAGAACATTTTGAATCACTTGATTTATGTGAATGTCGACGATGGACCGATTTTGCACCACTACCAGGGGCATTAGGTTCTTCAGCTATATATTTTTTATTTAAAGTATTTATAAGCATTTTGGAAGGCCCATACTTTTGCTTTATTACTTCATCTAATGCAATACGTATTTTTTCTGCAGAATCTGTACTTGAAGAATGTAATAATTTAATCGCATTTCGAAAAGTTGGATCAACTTCAAACATTTTAAATTATACTAATTTAATTCATTTAGAATTATTTTAGTTCTAGATGCTTTATACTTATTTATTATTTATTTATTTATAAAAATAAAATGTTTATAAATATTTGATAATATTAAAATTTTATTATACATTTGATCATATTAAAATAAGTACAAAAGTACAACGAAAGATAAAAATACAAACAAGTGATATGAAAAAGAAAAAGAAAATAACTAAAATGGTTTAAACGACGGACGGTCGACGGTAGGTGACATAAGGGGAAGATATGCGACAATATGCGACACTCAACCATTTCATTCTACGTGTATGCATTGAAAATCCCACTCAAATTACTCTAGAAAAATTCTAGTAGAAAATGATTGACCATTCTGGCTAACTACGACGGAGCCCATTAGCCCATTTACTTTACGTAGTAGTAGACGTAGATACTTTAAAGTTAGATTGGTGATAAGCATTTTTTCGCACACTATTATTGTAAATCCATAAAGTGAAAATGTTTTAATGACCTTCCATTTTCCAACAATAAGTATCAACCAACTTAAAAAATAAACTAGTCATATTCTATTTCATGTATAAATTCGCCTTAAACTTCTTTGACAGTTACTGTGAGACAATAACAATTTCAAATACCATCATTTTGGTAATTGAAATCTTGTTTTACTGTGCAGTGTGTTAATCAGCATAACCTACAAATAATCCTTATGTAATGGACGTACGAGGTATATATTTGCATGAGGGATTTTATTTTTTCATTCAATCAAATAAATTAAGCAGAAAGAACAAGAAAGAGGCTTTTTCTTGTAATCTTCTTGAACTTGTAAGTTATTACTTATTATTTTTCTAAAATATAAATAAATAAATTTATTATTAAATTTTTACAATATATTTATAATTAATAAAATGAAAAATGTATAAAAATTAAATCAATATTGCAAATATATTAAAAAAATGTTTAAGGCATTTCATAAATATATATATATATATATATATATATATACATATATATAACCTTTTTAATATATTTTAAATTTAAAATAATCATTTTATTTTATATAATTTTCTTTTTCATAGGTCTTTCTTCGGTTAGCAGGGAAAAATATAGATATTATCATTTTAAATCAAGTTACAACAATTACAATTTTCAAAGAGTGTGGCAATATTTTAAATTGGATAAAACATTTTCTAAAATACAAATTCATTAAAAAATTAATTGGTTTACATTTGTTTTGGAATTCCGGCATTTAGAAACTATAATTTATATAAAATTGCGTTAAAAATTTAGTTATTTAGAATCAGAATTATTCTTGATCTTGTGTAACGTGTTGAATTATATAGCTATAGAAGAAGATCAAAAAGTATTACTGTTTCATCTTTACGCAAACGCATGGTTTGAGATTGATAGATGAAAATTCTAAATGTAATGTAGTAATCATCTAACATGACATACATACAATATAGTATAGAATAATATATTTTATTTTTTCCCTCGTGATTAAAGCAGATCAAAATCGATTAATTTAAGTGCTAATCTTATTTATCGTGTGTCTAGTGGATAATTTTACATTTTATTATTAAGAAATTACAAAAATAGAAATAGGATAATCTTATTGCAATGTCAACTTTAACGACAGGATGTTTAAATGTAAGGATATTTCGAGTTTCGTAATTTGTATAACTTTCATGTATATCGCTTTATATCTAAATTTTAAAATATCTTAAAAACAATATCCAATTATAGTAATATATGCGAAACAAAAATTTAATATTGCTTTGTTGTTTTTTTTAGCATTTACTATCAAGGGCTGTTATTTTTGGTAATCCTATTGTACAAATATTAAATATAAAGAAAATTGAATCTACAATAGGCAAAGATGGATATCGTGTTGGTTTATTCGATGGTAAATTTTCATATGGTTTTGTAATGTTAGATAGTAGTTTAAATGGAATGGTTACCGATGGAACGTTGACCGATTTTAAAATTGTTAAAATATTAAAATATACCACAACAATTTGTAAAAAACAGAATGGTGAATTAATGTAAATACTAAATTACTTTATATATATGTAGTAACACATTTTTTTAATTTAATTTTTTCTTTACTTTTAAAGCAAAATTCTTATTATATTAAATGTTGAAATAGTAAATAATGAACAAAAATTAGGAAATCCAGTTCCAGTTGTTTTATATGTATTTACTAATGGTGTTGCTGAAATTTTACCAAAACCGTTACCATCAATAGAAGCAACGGCAGTGCAACCGGAATATGCATCAAACAATAAAATTAATGAAGTTATTTTACCAGTTTCGAAACCAAAGGATACATTATTTAATGTGATATCAATAACACCAAATACATCAACAACAGAAGTGAGCCCACCTACAACAGTTGCAACAACTACAAAATCAAGATACACACCTGGCATCAAAAAACATCCAATGAAAAAATGTAAAGTCTTAGTTATACTGAAGCATAAAATTAATTAACCATAGCTTTATTTTAATACCACAATTACTGAATTTTAATGTGAAATTAATTCAATTGGTTTTTTAGTACCTATTTATTAAATTTTTAAAAACTTTTATATGTAATTAATCTTATGGATTTCTGCATGGGATGCAAAATGATATGAAACTTTCGAATTAACTAATTGCAATAAGTTTTCTGATTTGTAAATATTTTCAAGAATATTTAATGACAATATTGTAATAATTTTATTTCTACATAAGTTTAAATCATTTTTGACTAACCATATATTCAGTTTCAATTTATTGTAATGTAATAAAATTATTAATTTTTTTTTGTTTTTCATTTTAGATTTAATAAATAAACATGCAAACTTAATACAACCGATAATGGGTTTACTTCCTGGTAAAACTCTATGGTTGATCAAAGCAGTAGTTTCTGCGAAATCAACAATTAAATTGTGGCATTCATCAGTAGCTGAAGGAAAATTATTTCACGTAGATTTGTTAGATGAGAGTGGTGAAATTCGTGCTACAGGATTTCGTACTTGTGTTGAAAGATTTTATGAATATTTTGAAGTAATTTATTAATAATTAACGCTTATTATATTTTTGTTTCGAATACAAGTAACAAATCTAATTTTCTAATATAATATATTTTTTCTAGGTAAATAAAGTTTATTTTATATGTAATGGTACCATAAAATCAACACAAGTTAACTTATCAACACCTAATCAAACATATGAAATAATGTTTAATGAAAACACAAGGGTACGATTATGTAATGAAATCATTCCGATTCAAGTATTTCCGAATCCAAAGTTTAATTTTAAACCTTTGGGTGTAATTCAAAAATTAAAACCGAATTCCTTAATAGGTATTTAATTAATTATATTCATTATATTTTTTTAATTAAAATTTTCATTTCAATTGAGATTTTATGACAAACGTTTCATGAGTATTATATTTTTTGCATTGGTGATTACGTTTTTAATCTAATATTATTAAAAATTATCGTTTTATGTATTAAGAAACAACAAATAAATTGTTGTTTTATCGAACGATTCTAAAACAAATTGATACATAGTTACATCTCAATTGAAGGAATTATTTGAGCTATATTTCCTTACTATCTTTACTGCTATCTATTGTTGATTCAATATGATGCACTACGTAATAATTTCTGTTATATATATTTCTAAAAATACAGATGTTATTGGAATATGCCAGTTTGGTACTGATTTACTTTATACAATTGATAATTCAACTGGAGCTATATTAGTGCGAAGAGAAATAACACTAATTGATAGAAATTACAATACTGTATGTATTTAGTTATTCATGAAGATTTCAATATTTTAATAATAAATAATAATAATTATTGTTTAATATTAATATATATTTTTTTTTATTTTCAGATAACTGTTTTATTAGGACGTACTGAAGCTGAAATAGTTGATCCCCTTTTACATCAAGTTATTATAATAAAACGTGGTTTTGTAGCAGAACTTAATGGTAAAAATATACTTGGTAGTTTTATTAGTAGTATTTTAATAATTAATCCAGATATTAAAGAAGCACATCTTTTACGAAAATGGTTTGATATAAATCTTTTACATCATTATTTAACAAGAATATTTTTTGATAGGTAAAAATAATACAATTAATTTTGTTCATACATATTTATTATAATTATTACATAAAATATCATTATTTTATTTCTTTCTTCTTCTATAAAAAGATTTCCAAAAACTATTGGAATTTTTACAGAATATAAAACATTATATGAGTTAAAAATAGAAACAGTACGTGATTCGCCATTACAAGAATTTTTTCTTACTAAAGTTACTATTTATGTATTTCGTGCAAAAAATATTTTACAAAGATGTTGTCCAAAAGAAAATTGCAATGGAAGACTTTCGCCTATTGATAATGCATATCGTTGCAGTGATTGTGCTGAATTATATAACAATTGTCGATATAAATTTCTATTACACGTAAGTATTTTAATATTTGTTTTTTATTCAATATTTTGTATTTTATTTTTTTTGTTTGCGGAAACGATTAAATCAAATGGAATCGACGCTGTATTTCTTCTTTAAGTATAATGATCCTAAAATTGGATATAAAACTTTTCAAAACTACAATGATTAAAACAGTGTTTGACTGGTTAAATATTAATTAAGACTTATCGTTTAGAACATACGTTATATCTTCTTTTTTTTTTGTGTGGGCTGTAACTGTAAGAGAGGTGTCAAATCCTATAGTAAAGTATTATATTTACATAGTAAAATGTTATAGTAGATATCGAATCATGATTTTACAATCGTCATCATTAATTTCGTCAAATAAAAAAGCGTTATTATTTTGTCATATTTTGAGCCAATAAGTCTTCACCTTTCGCCAGATCTTATTGTAGGCTTTGATCTCTGTAATTACAGTACTGCACCATGTATCTCCAGGTCGATCGGTCCACCTCCTACCACCTGGACATCACTCCAAAGATTCTTCACACACCTAAAAGTATATTCGTACCATCCCCGTTTACATAAAGCCCACTCAACCATTTTTTTAACATTTATTTAATATAGTTTAATATACTAAATTAAATTGATACTAAAATGAATGTCAATTGTAAACTTATATTTGATACTGTATTCCTTATATATTAATTAATTTTATTTATAGTTGTGTATTAGTGATTTTTCATTAAATAAAATTGGTACACTATTACATGATGTTGCTGAATCAATTTTGATAAATAACATTTCTAAGAGTGAGGAAAAAGATATTGATGTTATGGATATGTTACATCAACTACATTTTAGACAAGTGATACTAAAAGTGAGAACAAATTTTGTTAACCATCAGGTAAATTATAGTACATACAATTACTTTACACAATTAAGTAATTTTACTAACACACCCAATACCTTTATTTATTATAGTATTTTCCAACTAGAAAAGTTACGATTGTTGGTGTTACAAATATTAATTATAAAGAATACAATAAATATTTAATTAATAATATTAAAAATATTATTGAAAGAAAATAAATAAAGTTCAGGTATTAATTTTTTTATTTGTTTCTATGATATTTTTTTAAGTAATTGGAAATTTATATTATTTGGCCATATAAAATAGTATATATTAGTTTTTTTTTTTTTTTCATATAAATAATTTGCTAAAAAAGATAATTTTTGCTATTAAATTAAACTTTATTAATTTGGAGTTTTAATTAAAATACAATATTTATCAGTAGTAATCTTCAAATAATTATAGAATATAATTTAATAACAATAATATTAATATAAGATATTGTTATTTGTGTTGTTCAAAATTATGCAGTCCGATTCTTTAATAATAAATTCATACAAAAAATTAAAAATTTAATTACATTTTTTTTTTTTTAACTCTTTTATTTTTTTATTATTTCGACTTCTTCTGAAGTCATGGGGAACAAAGCAATCAAATACTAACTTTACCAGTCCATTTTGTAACTAAAATTATATAATATTAAAAATGATTCAGAAGGATATAATTTTGATACAATTATTACTGATATAAATATTGTCATGTTATTTTCTAAATTCGACGATATATATATATATAGTAATATGTAATTATATAATCGCGTCTAGTTGATGGGAAACATTCGATTTATGTTAACGCATGCTATATCGATGCTATTGTGAACAAAAGTTAAAAAATAACTAATTTCCAGTCTTTCATCGAAATTTGAAAATCACTTCTCACATTTGCTAATAGATTTTACAATCAATGTATAGTTAGTAAAAAGAAAAATAATAATAAATATAATAACGAATAAAGATTATATTTAACATTTTATCACAATTGGTCATTGATTTTGATATACATTTTGTAGAACCAATATTTAAAATTTAATGTATTTTTGTTTTACATCATCTCTTTCACGTTCTTCTCCTTTTCCATAGTACCTGCAACAGTTGTTAGGCTATGTTCCAAGGTTTCGGAATTCTCATCGTTGATTTGCTAAATTTGCTCAACCCAATACTGAGATGATGGATGGTGTCCAGTGAGGGTTTCACAGAGACTTCTCAATTCTGTTTTGAGAAGATTCAGCGTATCCTATAGTCATTTTTTTTGTCTTATTAAATTAAATTCCATCACATACTATCTAAAATACAGTAGACATCAAAACTAGATTTTTTAAGCGCACCAACTGCAAATTATATAGTATATCGATAACATTTATCTGTACACGAACCAAATTCTAGTGGTGTATAGTAATTTCTCCCGTTTGTAGATTTAAAGAAAATAAATATGTTTACAATAACGTTAGTCAAGAAACGTCTTTAAATGATAATGCATAAAAATATCGAATTTTGACTGTCGGTTAAATTAAGTAGTATGTGAAGCAAATAAAAGAACTATATAAATTGTGTATAAATATATTATTATTAATTATTTTTCTATAATAAATTACATGCAGTTTTTTTTTTGTTTTTGTATTTGTAAAAAAAAAACTAATTATACAAAAAAAAAATAATTCTTATATTTTAACATTATCAACAAAAAAAAAAAAAAAAAATAAAAAATGAAAAATAAAAAAACAAGAAATGGCATTGTATAATCTTTGAATTTAAGCCTAGCAAAATATTCTTCTTTAAAACATAGTCGTTTTTTTGTATTTAAATATTATTTACTTTATTTATTTATTTATTTATTTATTTATAACTATTTAAAATGGTGTAAAAAAAAAAAACAAACAAAAAATAGACCCCCAAAAGAAAGTATTATTCTTTCAAAATTATTATAATATTTAATTATAATTTACTATTAAAATGATGATCTTCATCTTTATCATTTTCATTACGAACTAAATTACCTACAGCAAATATATTTTTTGGATCTAATTCATTTTTTGTTGCTTTGTACAAATTAACACCGACTGACGTTACACTTTGTGGATACCATTTACTTCTTAATTTACCAACACCATGATGATGTGAAATTGAACCACCACATGCTAATATTTCATCTCGTGCACAACTTTCAACATATTCATATGCCTCCACGGGATTTGGTATACCATAATATGAAAAACCAAAATAAAAATAAACGCATGCACCAGCATCATATGTTTGTGTAACACGACATGATATTAAATAATATTCTATACCCAATTTTGCACATTCCTATGACGAGAAATAAACATAATGGAAATGAAAAAAATAAAATAATAAATAAGAAAAAAAAACATAAATTTATATATCATACATAAAATAATTTCTATTTGTTAAACATCAATATTATAAATAACATCATATTGATGCGTATATATTTTATTTAATATGTATTTATTCATATTATGAACTTACCTTTTTTACACGTTGTTTTGTATTTCGACATAACAGTTCACATTTATTCCATGGCATAGACGTTTCAAATGATTCGGCTATTATGTAAAATTCAAGTGCTAAATCCTATAAATAAATGTAATAATGAAAGTGAAAAAATAAATGTTTATAATTGTATATTTTGTATATTCACTAAAGAAGAAATATGGGTGTACGCATTTTTAATATAAATTCAAACACACACACACACACACTCTCATATAACACCAGAGCATATAATAATTATGTATTAATTCTATAGATTTTGAATGGGAATTTTTATTTTGTTTGGTTTTTTTATTATAAATTAATTTTTGGAAATACAACGAATGTATTTAATAATCATCAGTCCGTCCTCGCTCTTCATATTTATACATATGGAACATATAAGATAAGGAAAATTAGTAAATTAGCAAACGAGACGAATATTTCACTAATGATACATTTAAAAAACAAATTTTTGATATATTGTATTAAATTAAACATCCATAAAGAGTATACCCAAATATTATACCCAAATACAGAAGTTTTGTCATATATATATATAGAGATACTTAATAGGTAAATGTAACAAGCAAATATGTCTTATCAAGCCTATATGAAAAACCTATACATTTCTTCATAATGTAATTTAAATTTAAAGTAATTGAATTTGTTAACTGACCAGAACATTTTCTTAATTTTTCTATATAATTTAGAATTTATCTTATATATAATTACGTAATTACGGTGTTGTGACGTATTCATATCTATGAAAGTAATTATATTAATATATTCCTTCGGTCGGTTATTTTTAATTAATTCCAAAGTATAGTGGGTAAAAAAAAAATTATGAAATAAATAATTACAATTTTAGACACATTAAGCAATGTCATGTCAACAAAATGTAAGTAAAGAGATAAATGAGTAACTATTTATCAATTTAATTACACATTTTCCTTTATTAACAAAATATAAAACATAATTAATTATATGTATATTCATAAATAAAAACACGCATTTTGTGAACACAAAATACGATTTCAATTGAAAATTTTTATTTATACAGTGACAACAGTACGCGTATAAATAAAATGTCAAGGACAGCTAGAGACACAGACCTAACGCAAATGCTTCATTAGTCGTCAGGTGTTTTTTGTTTTTCTTTTAGAAATCTCTATCAATTGTTATATGCATTAAACATAAATTAAACAGCGATTTCTATTATAAAAAATATTATTATTATATTTTTAAAATTTACAGATATGAAGATGTTTGTTTTAATTTTTTTTTTCTTTTATGAAGAAGACGACAAATCTTCTTGAGAATGACGTAGTTAATAATATAAATTATACGTAGAATTATTTGTATTGTATTTAAATATAATTTTTATTTTTATTATATATTTATATTATAAGTATATATATTATTATGATTATTATTAAATTTAATCAATATAATAAATTATATTGTTTGTATTGTTAAAAACTTAAAAAATTTTTATGTAAATATTTGACCACATAAATTGTTGAATTTTGGACATATTAAAATATAAAAATATTTGTGCGTACACATAAAAGTTATTACACACTTTGGGCTTGATTTTGATAATAAATATATAAATTTAGAAAATATTTATTATAAATTACTTTATATAATTTCAAATTTTGAATATAAATGAATAGGTTTAGATAGAGAGAAACAGATTGATTGATTACAACATAAATTTATGTTATATGTATTTGTTTTACATAATATTTATTCTATTGTTTGATTTTTGTGATGTAGCAATATATTTTATAGCAGCATAATAGACATAATAAACATTTTTAATTTATTGCAAAAAAAAAAAAGAAACAGCCCTAGGGTATATAAGCCATTAGCAATCCAAATACTTTCGTATTACGTATATGTTATGTGATACATATTATAAATAATATGATATATGAATTCAAGATATTTCTTCTTTAAACTTAGATTACGTTTTAACATTATTATATAAATTCTAAATATACTTACACGAATGTATGCTATAACAAATGTTAAAACATATCCTCGTTCACCATGTTCAGCACCAGCTGAAAGTCCTTTATATTTTTTAGCAAGTTGTATAATTTTTTTTTCATGAATTTTAACATCTTCGGTTTGGCCTTCAAATAGTATTGTAGCAACGCACATTTTCGATAGATCAAAACCTTTAAGTTTTGTTAAAACGGCTTTTTTTAAATTTTCTGTTACCGCTGAAAACCAACTGTGCGCCGGTGTTAATGCCTTACCAAAACGAAATTGTTCGTTATCCATTAAACGTATACTAGCCGGTTGCATACGCTTTTCGGCAATTTCTCTTAAAAATTGTACACCATTTTCAAATTGTGGAAACACCAATGAACCGTACAGTTGACACGGTGGTAATGTACGTATTTTAAGTACAACTTCTGTTACAACACCCAGTGTACCTTCTGAACCCAAAATAACATGATTAAAATCGGGTCCACATGATACTCTGGGTGCCGAACAATTACGTTCCAATACACCTTTACTCGTTACCATTTTAACACGTACCACTAAATCTTCAATGTTACCATAAATATTTTTTTTCATACCAGACGCACGCGTTGCCACCCAACCACCTAATGTTGAAAATTCAAAACTATCCGGTTCATGACCAACTGTTACACCCATTTTTTTTAATTCACGTTCTAAATCTTGTCCAAATATACCGGATTCAAAGCAGACAACTAAATTTTCTCTATCAAACCATAACATTTTATTCATTTGTGTTGTATCCAATATACAAATTAAACGCTCTTCATTTTTCGGACATGATATTGAACCGGACACTGATGTTCCGCCGCCAAATGGTATTATCGCTATATTATATTCATTTGCATATTTAACAATTTCTACAACATCATCATGACCATTAGGCCACACAACCATATCCGGTATACGTTCAAATGAACTTTCACGTAATATGAACATATCGTATAATGTTTGACCATGTGATCGAATTAAACGATCTTCACCCGATGTTGAATAATGAATATTTAATTGTTTAATAGCATTCAAAAAACCGGGACACTCTTTGGCAACCGGAAACGTTGTTGGCATCGATTGTGCTGGATTTCTATTCGATAAGTCTAAATTAAATGTTTCTAATACCCATTGTTTAAATAATGGTAATTCAACATTATTACCAATTGGATATCTATATATAAAATATGAAAATTTAACAAATTAATTTTGCAATATGAGAGATAAGAAAAACGAAAAAAAAAAAGAAAACTATTAATTATTTTTAAATCTCACCTTGTACCAGTAAAACTTAATTGCTCGCCATCGGTAAGTATAAATTTTGAATCATTATAACCCCAACCATTCCATTTTAATAATTGTTGTCTGTAATAATAATAATAATAATAATAAAAATAATAACAATAACATTTATTTAAATAAAAAATTGATAAAAATTTAATATTTAGAATAATTGGGTTCGGATAATGTGAAATTATGTGTTTTATAGTCCCGTTCATATTGATATAATATATAAGATAAGTACCAATTATATTCACTGCATATAGAGCTTAGCCTCTGTTTAGCAAGAAAAATTTAACATATAATTTATATAATTTTATTTGGAATTATACTCAGAATTATAGTAATTTTTATATAAATTTAAATCAAGACTACCCAATTTGAAATTAAATGGAATAACACAACCGCTTTGTTAGCCGATGACACGCAGAATATAACTATAGGTAAACATTTGTTTGCAAAAAAAAAAACGATTTGCGAAATCATAGAGCATATAGGAATGTTTTGCAATGTTTACCTATATTCAGTGATATTTTACCTATATTTAAAAATCGAGTTTTTAATAAATCACCCCATAACAAATTTTACAATATTAATTTAATAACAAAAATTCATAACAGCGAGTGAAATTTAATATCACAAAATCACTTTTATCAGAAATATAGTCTAAAGGAAATATATTTAAATTTTTCAAAATTTTACATAATATTACTGTATCAACAAATTATCAACTCACCTTTCTCTAGGAATTGCACTTATCACTTCTTTAGATGCTGTTTTATCTAATATTGAATTAGATGATGATGATAAACCATTATTATTGTTGTTATTTTTAATACTATTGTTATTATTAATATTATTATTATTATTATTATTATTATTATTATTATTTGCAGTATTTACACTAGCATTACACAAATTTATTTTATTTAAATTTTGTTGTTGTTGTGGTTTTGATGGTTGTGGATGCTGTAGTTGTGATTGCTGTTGATGTTGCTGCGGTACTTCACAATCAATATTAAATTGGTTTTTAATCATTTTGCACTAATTTTTTGTTTTTCTATATTTAAATTAATTTTATACTAATAATTTTCCTTTCTTTTCAACCAATTAATTATATTATTATTATTATTATTATTACAAACGTATTGTTTCTTCTTTTCTTATACCACAATAAATACAATAATATAAATATATATATGTCTTATTATTATATTAATACTATATATTTGTATATACAATATATATATTATGTGATTTGTGTAAATAAAAATATTTTTTTAAATATATTTACAATATATTGAAGTATATTATATATCTGAAAGTTGTTTACTATAACGTAAATTTGATTGTGGTATGATGTGAAGTATTTTAAAAAATAAAAATTTATCTAAAAGAAACAAAATAAAAATGAAATTTCATAATATTATTTTAAATATGTTAAATATAAAAAAATGTAAGTTAAATATGTATTATATTAAAATATTTGGTTAAAAAATTATATAATATTTTTAATATATACATATACAAGCATTGTATGTTTGTAATTAATTTATACAAATATATATATATATTTAAATATAAATAAATAAATATATAAATAATATGTATTAGTATCTGTCTACCACAAAATATATATATATATATATATACGGTATGCAGAGTAAAAGAAAGCATATTATCTTAATAATAATGTACATTTTATATTTTTAGTCTGTATATTAATACTAATTATAGTATATCTATTATAATTGTATACAAACACAATCGAATGCGTATTTAAAAGTTGTTAAAAAAAAAAAGATATACCCGAGATACCTATAATTATTGTTTTAATTAAAATGTTTGCATGTATTGATTTTAAGTTATTTAAAAAAAAAATAGATTTCTTATTGTATCTTATTTTTTTTTGATCAGATAAAAAAACAATGAACATATTTATAGAAGACACCGCTGTTGTTGGTTGAATGCTGTATACAATAAAGGTCACATTTCGGCAAATGTTTTCTGTGGCCAACACAAACACACACACACACACCACAAGTTTGATATTGTATAAGTTTTATTTCTTTGATTTTTTATAGTTATATATATGTAGCTTTCTTAAAATAAAATATAATTCATATTATTATTATTAATTCAATAAAAAATATTAAATAACCAACATATTTTACATTTACAATATAAAAATGAAAATGAAAATATTCTTTTTAAATACATACATAAAAAATAACAAACTATATATTAATTTATTATTTAAATTGTTAATATTAATTTGAAAACTATTTAAATTTTATATATACTCTTATAAATATAAATATCACATTTATATTATTTAATATTACATATATCAATAAATCACAATATATTATTAAACGAATATATATTTTTATTTATGATAAAATATAATAAGAATTGTTAGTGTTTTTTATGAACATTTTTCCCAAAAACCATCGAACGAATCAAATAAATTAAAAATATTAAATAAATTGCACATTAAAATTTATCTAAAAATTACTCATCAATGCGCGCGGAGTATTACGTACATATACAATAGTGAACAGTTACTCTGCAAAATACTAGTTCTTTATATTATGAGGACCAACACAACGGTAAGCTGCCGCAACAAAGAAAACAATTTTATTATTAACTTTTCAACATAGTCGCCGCCTTCCCTTCCAACTCGATACACTTCATCAAATTACTTTCTAGTATTTTGATTCCATCTGTGAAATACGATTATTTCATGATCTTCGAATTATACTTCAGTTTCAGCATTTGACGAAAATTTTTACCTGCGAGAAATTTTGTTTTGGATGCCGAAACAAGAAATAGTCATAGTGGGAGCTAAATCTAGACTGCATCATCACTCAATCGATCCAATAATACAGAAGAATATTCACTATTGATTCTTTTCCCTTTTTGAAGATAATCGATGAACATTATATCGCACGTGTATCCCCAAAAACAAAAACCTTTCCTTTTGACTCATCAATTTTTGTCTTATTCTGAGCACATCCACCAGCCTCAGTCAATTGTTCTGATCGTTGTTTGGTTTCTGGTCAGTAGTAATGGATTCAAAATTGCATCAGTGATGAATCAACGTAAAATTTCATTTGGAATCACTCTTATAGATAGGTAAAAACTCCTTACATAGTGATGACCTACGAATTATTCTAGCAAATCCAATAAACGTGACAGACAGTTGTTTCATATGCCGTTCATAATGCAAAATATTCCAAACTTCTTCTTCATGGATTTTAAAAACTATATTTTTGCAAGCTCATATAAAGCTTTATGCTGACAATGTTTTGTCACTTCATTTAATATTTTTTTGATGTTTTCAATAGTACTGTGACTGTTTATGGTCTTCCTTGCGAACTATCATCTTTTGCGGTGTTTGTACGATCCATTTTAAATAATTGTTTTATCCATGATTTTACGGTGTAGTCTTATGGTGTATTATTACCATGAACAGAATTCAACTCTTTTTTTTTTGGTTTATAATCCATTCCATATGAGAAAGTGTTTAATTACTGCACGAAATTTTTTTTGTTCCATTTTAAAAAAAATCACAAAAGTTCTTTATTGCAATGACCTATGTAGTAACAAAGAAAATGCTTAACAAATTATGTTTCTGCAATGTTGACAGAAGTCTTATCTAAAGGATGGTTTTAGTGAACAAAATTTATGCATTTGTTACTGGTGAACCATATAGTAGTGCTTGAGAGCTTATTTTTGCGTCGTATTTATCAAAATATGTTTATTGTGAATGGAATATTTATATTTGTATATTAAAATTGAAATTGAAATTTGCTGCAATTTAACAATTAATAATATCAAATTACAAGAATATATGTAAAAAATTGGTATGTAGGTTTCGAATAGAATTATGTAAACAATTTTTATGAAGCACCTAGGAAATGATGTGTACGTTAGATTTCTAGAGTAATTTGCAGAAATCTAGCAAATTTTTGGTAATTTCTTTACCAATTTTTTTTATAAAATTTGGTATCAATGTTTCAAATAGGATAACAAAAACAATTTTTATGAAGTTCTTAGAAAATGGTGATCAGTTCATGTTTACATAGTTGATTTCAGAAACATAACAATTTGATGGATTTAAAATCTGTCCTGATTCACATTTTCTAGGTACTGTATTAAAATTGTTATTATAATATAGTCATTTTAGAAACCCACGTAATTTCATTAGAATTGGTGAAGAAATGACCAACATAAGAATAATTGAATTAATAAAACATTAATTGAAACATATATGTGTATATTGTAATTGCAGATCAAATGTTCTGCACATATACTCACAGTCGGCGAGTAATTTATAAAACTTGACTTCAATGTTAGATAGATATTTGAGTAGTGAACATTAATGGCTATGGAAATGAGCTCAGAATTAGTCTGCGGTTAAACAATCCGTGTAGTTCAATTGGTAAGATATATTCCCGACAATATCACCATTAACAGAACATGCATTGTACAAGCGTAATAAATATAAGTATATATATATGAATATTTTTAAGATACACTGTACACTTTTTTAATTTTTTTATTATAACTATATATAAGATATAAATATTTGCTTACATTAAATATTATATTATATTATGTTGCTGACATAAAAGGTCTCTGTAATTTCTTTTAATAGTTTTAATTTAGATTTCCTTTTGTGCAAAAAGAACGTATATTTCAATTTTTCGTCTCTTTCACTACATATATATGGTGTATAAATACAATAAATTGGTGTGTGGTGATGATTTTACATATGATATGAAATTTGTTATACAAATTCATATAATCTATACAGATAAGTCAAGTATCTAAAGATAAATATAAATATATTATTTTGTAAAAAAATTTATTGAGCAATTTTGCAATTATATATATTCATATATATTTTGGTTATTGTGTTAACAATATACGCTTGCACAAAATGACTATGCGATCGAAAAGTAAGAAAATTGGTTTGTTTGCCCTACGCATGAATTGACCGAAAGACAACAACAGGGATTTTTGCAACAAATTATTGGACTGACTGGTGATGAAAAGTGGGTTCGCTACAATAACTCTAAATGTCTGAATGCATGGGTATAGTCAGTTGAACCAGATTCATATCAACGCCAAAACGAAACATTTATGGAAGCAAGTTTATTTTGTGCATTTGGTCGTACTATTGCTGCAATGTTGTTAACTATTTGGAACTACCGAAAACCGAATGAAACCATCACAGTGGATCGTTTCAATATAAACATCCAATGAAAAACATTACGCAGATATGTAAATATAATAAAAAAAATAACAATAAAATAATAATATGAATATTTATTTATCATAATTTTTCATATATAATAATATACACTCGCTTACATTCACTCCCATGTGGATGTCTGCAAGCCAGCATATGCAAAATTTAGTATAATTATATATATATGCTCGCACATATATAATTTTCGTTATGTATATATAATATATATAAGACATGTAACAGCAGACAGACTTGTGTTAATTTAAATTTTAAATTAACATGAATTATAATAAATTTTAATAGTAAATTAACATAAATTTCTTTTTTTTTTCTAAAAAAATGACTAATTAATTATGTAAAATTTATTTTAATAAAAAATTAATTTAAAAAAATGAAATATCTTTTACAATACTTATGTTGCAATTTAAATAAAATATATGTTTGTATCTGTGGATTTGAATACATTAATATTAAACCAGTGTATTGTTTTGTTAACATATAGTTCAATATATAAATAGTATTAGCCAAATAATTATAAGTCATTTAATCGAACATATAACAGAGTCGTCAATGATGAATTGAAGCATTTATTTAATTAAATAGATTGCGTATATCACTAGTCTCTGTAGGTTAATAAAATTTATGTACACCCACTACTACTGTCCTGAAAATAATCGAAATAACTTTCTAATATATGAATCTGGTAACGCAACCTGCTGATTTCAAATTTTCATGACATCGCGTGTACACCAAAATAACAACAATGTAATAAAGAACAACAAAACAAAACAACAAAATTGGTAAAACCGATACGTTTGAAATTCGCTTGTTTTTCCGAAACATAAGTTCTTGAGTTGCATCGTGGACGATTCAAATGTATATTTCAATTTAGGGAGAATAAATACATTCAAAAAAATAACCGGGATGCTGAATTACTTAATCCATTGCGATTATTTTACGGACAGACAGTATATATATTATAAATTGGATTAAATAATTTTGTTTTAAATTAATATAAAATATACTTTTACATTTACAATACACATGTGATATAATTATTTATTTATTTAAGGTAAATTAAATCATTGTACTTTAATTTATTGAACATTGTTTACTGTTCGCTGTTACATGCATATATGCAAATGTTTTTTGTTCTATAGAAATTTATATTGTATTTTAGCCTTGAAAGTGAAAAATAAATAAATGATAGCGAAACGGTTGGATTAATTCAAATTATTTAATAAAATTTATATTTTACTGAACAATATTTTAATAAATATAATTACGACACAGTTGATACACATACAATATATTTATAGCGCGGCATAAGTTATATGATAACGATTTCTGATAACCGTATGGTGTAGCATATGGGTAGCATAGACCACCGAAGTACATCAATTTGTGTACGCGATTGTTTATGAATACATCCGTCAACATAAGGTCACACTCTGTTGGGTTCTCGCGGTCATGGTGGCATTACTGGAAATGAAGTGCCAAGAATTTACTCCAGAATAGATGTAGAATTGACTGAAAATGTAATACACACCTGTATTTAATTAAAATTATAGAGGAAATCTGCACACAGCAGCGCATCTGTACAGCATGTAAAAATGATGCACTCAGACCTTTAATTATTATTGTTCCATTCGTTAATTTAAACAGTAACAATAAATATAATCCATTCTAGATAATTTTCACAATTCATTTTAATTTTCTACCTACACCATCTGATTAATGGTATAGACGTTGAAGTAGAAAATAAAAAATTTAATATATTATTATTAGCAAATCATGTTACTCCCCAATTGGAGCTTATGGCATCTACCACACATTCATTACAGCCAAGTTGGTAAATGACTCGGCATGGAAATATATAACAATTCACCAATTATAATGCAAATATAAAAAAGATAGATGTTACCATAATTCTATTATTTTTATATAAGTGATTAGCCCATAGTGGCGTGCGTGTGTGTAGACATTGTTAATCTTTGAGTAGCGTCCAACACCATATTTTCAAAGATATCCGTTATTTTCTATTCCATAAACGAACATAATGGTCACCCAGCTAAAAAATGTCAGTATTAAAATAAATACCGATAAATTTTCCATGTAAATATGCAGGAATTGAATCCGATATATTTCACGTTTGATTATAACATTAACCACTGCTGCATAACTGAGCAAATATTATAATAAATAAATAATAAAAGCAAACAAATATATAATTAATTAAAATAAATAAATAAATTAAACAAATAAATGAGATAAATAATTCAAATATAAATAAATAAATGAGATAAATAAAAATAATCAATTTAAATAAAATACAATATAAAATAAATAAACAAATAAAATAAATAATAAAAATGCGTGAAAATAAAAGTGAATTTACAAATATTTCGAGTCATTTGTGTGTTTATCGTAAATCATATGAATTTCTATAATATTCCAGGAAAAAAAATATACGTAAATGTAATAAATAGGCTCGTAAACAGATCGCTCCAGTCGTTCATAAACTTGCCTGGCTTGAATCACCATCTTGTTATATTACAACTGTTGTGCAAATTATCAATTTATTTTGCCAATATCAAGTGATCGAATGTTAACGCAAACTCTATATATGCAAAAGATCGGGTCACGACAGCGTTTTATCTAATTAAATAGTTACTAAAAACAGTGATGTTAGTGCTATAATCTTTCATCAGATGAAACATATTTTTTTTTATATGTCATAACAATCTTCCGAGTCTTCCTTACACACTGCGACACGACAAGAATGTACATTCAATTTTCTTCAACTTATAATCATATTTTATATATAAAAGAGTTTTCTATGCGTTTCTTTCATAAAAAGCAAAGAAAAATTTAAGAGTAACTCTAGGGTTTCTTAGGAAAATTAATATCTATTTTCAGTAAATTCTTGGTATAACATGACAAAATTGGAAATTTTCTTTAAAATAAACCAAACAAAAATAAAAAAATCAATGATATCACTTCTCTCATATAAATTTTAGATCAAATATATCGTCTGACTTAAGATTAGCATTGAAATATACAAATATATAGTTACAAAAACAAAACTATTTACGATTATTATTAGAGATAAATAACGTTCTAAACATTATTATATTATTTAACTCAATTATGTACATTAACATATCACAAATAAATATAGAGATGATTGTGTAAAAAGAATAACCCACCACAAACCACATAGTAAAAGTTATATTATTATCTTTAATTATTAAATAAATTATAATTACACAACAAAAACAATATACTTATTTCTCACAAAAAATCAATAATCAAAATACAATGTGTACTTATAAATTAGTACTGATTCCAGAAATTTAACTTAAATTTCCCCATAGTTAATTATTTAGTATTGTATAAATTATAAGCAACATCTACTACAACGACACAATATTATAGTGGTTATGCATATTATTTAATAAATTTAATAAACTACACCTATATTATTATATTTCAGAAAAAAAAATTATATAAATGTCACAAGATAATAAATTAATAAATTATTTGATGATTTATTATAAACACATTGTCTGTCGTCTGATTTGTATATGCATTTGTGATTTAAACTCTTTACAATAAAAATAAATTATTTGAAAATATTTACGAAAAAAATACCAATTACGTAAATTGTATTTCGTAATAAGATTCTAAAATTTTTGTATAATTTTACAACAATTGAGAATTTTTTTTTTTTTCATTTTCAATTTGATATCTTTCTTACTACTGTAACTTTATGTGTATGTATACACCGAATCACTTCTACTTGCAACATCTTACAAAAAAACTTGATTGCTAACATTTACAGTGGAACAATATAATTTGTTTTAACCATAGAAATTAAATTGACTGCAACACACAGTATTAATTTAGCAATTTAAATTTTTTACAATATTTCTCCCAATTATTTCGTTTCAATGGACCAAAGAATACTCGGCGTCTTAGATATGGCTGCACGGCTATATAGATGATATTGGTATACGACATATCGAAGACAAAGTCGTAAATAACATTTTGTTACACAAACAAAAAATAGTTGTTAGTTTTTTAAAATTAAAGTATAGAGAAATTTTGTCGTGCATATTATTGTGATAGACGGAAAATGTGTCGATCACATAATCTTTTAACGCAACATGAAACACACATACTAATATACTAAAATTATATACCAAATATTAAATTCATCTATATATCATTGCAATAGCAAAAAAATCTTAGATATATTGTATATATAACTTTTTTGTATGTCATTTCATTTCATTTAATGTCTCGTAACTCGTCCCTGACATTAAACATTAAATTTTTTATTTTTTTAATAATACACAATAAGTGCAAGCACAAAAAATATCAAACTAACTAACACCTAACACCTAACACTGTGTACCATAAATAAGTAAACATATACAATTTGTTTTTCTAATTATTAAATAGATTTTTTATTAAAATGGTCAAATGTTTTGATGGACCAACGTTTCAGAAAATATTTAAATATAATACGTCATGTATTATTACTTTTTATTTGCATATACCCTTTGTCATATAATCATAACGCTGGCTGGCCATATACAAAATCGATTGAAATTAATGGACGAACAACGACATTCAGTAAAATGAAAATTAAACATTTCCATTATAAATCCACTGTTATCTGTTGTAAAATTACTGGCGCAACTACAAACATGTAGAAATAGAAACAACATCAAAAAAGATCATTCGCAGAAGATTGCATGAACAAAATATACATATGAAATAGAGTTGTCATCAAATTAACTTACAATAAGTAAGGCTAATTTAGATGAAATTCTATATAATCAACATGTTTTGAAGTATAAGTAAAAAAAAACAACATAAAAATTAAAGGAAAAAGGAGTAATAGTTTTAGGGTGTATGAATATCATATGAAGCTAGAAAAAACGCGATTTCTATAGGAAAATATGAGTATATGATTTAAAAGTTTATCTCAATATGATAAATGAATTCATTGCTCCAGATGAAAAAATTGAAGAGTATTTTATCTTACAACAAAACATTGTACTGGTTCATAAGGTGGAATTTATTTGTAATAACAAAATTAATGTTTTACAATAACTTGCGCTAAGACGGGACTTGTTGCCCATTAAAAATGTTTGATATTTGACTTAATATTAGCAGAGCCGCAAGGTTTCTAATAATATTACCCAAATTAAAAAATTTTAATAAACGAAATTTGCAGAAATTCTTTATTTTTAATGTTCCAAATATATAGTATTGCATAAATGTCAAAACGCTTAGAAATGAAATAATAATTTAAGAATTTTTGTTTTTCTTCAAACACGTATGCAAATATGTAATCATAAAATCAAAAATAGATATATAATTTGTTGTTTTATCTTGTTATAATAAATAATAATCGTGCAATTGCAAAAAAAAAAATCTATAACTTATAAATCTTTCTTTTTAATTTATTATTAAATAATAAATAATTATATGTAAAATTAATAAATATTGTCGTCCAACAAATTATTTTTTTGCTTTAACATTTTTAAATATAATAAAAAAATTAAAAAATTTAAATACTCGTATAAAAAAAAAAATAAATAAAATAATAATAAAAAATAAAGTAAATAATAAAATAAAATATCTTTGCATTGTTGCTTGCGCGTCAAGGTTAACAAAAATAAATGTTTTATGCATTTCATTTTACGAGTACATAATATAAGATATTCTATGTACATATTTATAAATCATAAGATATAGTAGGTAATATAGATGTTAAATAATAATAATACATAATATTAACTACTTTCATTTGATACCGCAAACGATTATATATTATTGGGTAATTCCATTTTATGGGTAATTGTCTGAAATTTCTGCTTTAAAAGGCAATATAGCGAATTAACTATTTCTTAGGAACTTTAAACAAAGTTTAAAGCTAAATTAATGGTAACTGTAAATTTTTAACTTATACCTGATAATAATTATTGGTCATTAAATATTATCAAAAAAATTGTTTGCTATTGCCTGATTTTTTCATAATTTGGAAGAAGAAAATAGTTTCCAATGATCGCAGTATTCGTTTTAGAAAAATAAGTGGTGGCAAGATTTTGAATAACGAAATATTATGACAATCGTCAATTTATCATTTTTTTCTGTGATTACTATACGATGGTTAAGAGAATATACATGCTATTGTTATATTACCAATACATATTGAATGGTACATTCAACAGAAGCGAGCTGTATATTTTTGCAATTTTGCATCACGTAATGTTATACGATCTATAGATTTCATATAGCTAAGCTAAGGCTAGTCGACCACAATGATTGGCAACAGGATCAATTACCTTTCAAGATGGAAATATTAGGTAAATGTAAATTTTTCTCTTGATAATATGTAAATGATGCAATCTATTATAGATCCATATAGCGAAATTATCGTGTGATGTTAGATATTCCATAATCTGAAAAAACTTAAAAATATGTTAATATATTGGTACATCTTCACAAAAAAAAGGAGTATGATCAAATGAATATAAACAAACCAAAAACCAGAAAATACACAGAATATAGGCATGAACTGGTGATCTATAAAGAAGAGGATTCAACACAGCTTAACGACGCCTTTTTATAATCTAAATGTAATATATAAATAGTATACCAATATTTCCCATATGTTAATGCGATATACAAACTAAACATTTTACATTGTGTGACTAAACTGCGGCTATAATATCGTAACAAAATTTTTACAAATCGTTTTTTTTGACTGTTGATAATTTTAAATGCAATTACCTCAACATAATACGTATGTCTTGGCTTCACAGTAGGTAAATAAAATAATTTTTAATTATATATAGTTTTAATATTTTGTCATCTGTGCGCATAAGTTCTATATACACTTGAAATTGAATAAGAAATGTTAAGTGAAAAAGTGACATCATTTTTCACATAGTTATTATTTCGGTTTTTTTCTTATTTCAATTAACATTTCTTTAATTTCTTAATATAATAAGATGGATAATAATTAGCAATATATATATATATATATATTTATGCACACATACAGATATATTTAGCCATATCGAAACAACCAAATTAATGTTGAAATTTAATACAATTTTTAAAAATAAATAAAAAAAAATATTTGTCGAGTGTCACATCAACACACAAAAAAATATTGAATAGCAAATGTTTCGTACGATGTCAATTCATTTTTTATTGTCATATAATTAGTTGAACACTAAATGAAGAAATTTATGATAGACAATATGTTGTAGAGAAAAATTCGGTAGGTAGATTTCATAAATATATATAGTTTTGTAAATGAAAACTAATCAATCTCAATCTTTGTATAGTTGATGAGAATTAATAAATTATTATTATAAAGAAACTGTAATAATTACTTATAAATACAAATACATTAGGATTAGGATTTTAATGAAATTTAAATATGTTGTAGAATTCGAAAAAATAATGTACACGTATTTTTTTCCATCCATCCAATTGGGTTAATTTTGTGTTGAAGGGTGTAACGTGCTCTCCGAATGTGTACAGATAAAAACAAATGTAAAAATTGATACAGCATTTTAAGTGCAACAATAATTTTTGAAGTTGAAAATAATAGCTACTAAAATTGTGTCAAATGCATGGCCATAACAATAATTTAAAAAAATTAACAATATATAAAAAATGTATTAAATAAAAAGTAAATAACTTTGTAAAGATAGGTTTTCTTTTTAAAGCTTACTCTTAATAAAGGTGATGGAGAAACTATCTTCTACATCTTTAATTTAAGCTATGATTTTTTAATATAGTGTTACCTTATCATAATTTTAAAATTGTGGATATTTTTTCGGTAAATTTAATGAGTTTTCTTTTAGTTACAAAAAAAAAAATGGATATTAATATATCGATGTTTATTATAATTCAATTAATAAAATCAATATATTATTGGTGGGGTTGAAGTGAGTTTTCTTTGAAATTTCTACTACAATATGTTAACTATATATTTAATAATGAATAATTGATGTTGTATTGTAAAATGGATTGAATGGTAAATTATTGTGGTGATACTTCTGGTTCAAATACAATAATTTTTCATAAAATGTAATGTTTTTGTACCAATCTTCCAGGGAGTATGTTTTATTTTTCAAAATGAGATTAAATAACTGAACACTTTTTTTTTACAGAAAACTACAAAGTGTGTAAGTAAGTTGTGCAAAATCGAAGTAAAATGTTCGAATATTTTGATTGAATTTCTATATAACATGGCAGTTCTTCGAATCTATAGACATATTGATTGTATCAACCAATAATAAATAAATTGTATTAACTGCTTTTTGAGTTCTACAAAATATCCAAATTTTATATAAATCGAATTGTGACATCAGCCGGAATAGTTCCCTATATATATATATATATATTTTGCTAGACAAAAGATTTCCAATAGATTATATATGAAAAATTGCGGATGTAATACGAAATAGCTACGCGATAATATCTGTAGACTATGTGCAAATATGTGTGTGTAAATTACTAAATCCAACAAAACAACTATATAAATATGTTAATAATAAGTCAATAATAATGATATTTTCTTTTTTCTTTTTAGACTTTTATAAAAAGAAAAAAAAAAATCTTTACGGTAAGGTTTTTTTTTTTTTCGTTGCGCCAAAATAAATAAAGAATTTATTATAAAATAATATATAAATAAATAAATAAATAAATATTTACAAATTTTTATATTACACATATATTATAATGCGTGCGTGTTTGCGTACATACGAGTGCGTGAATATATGCGAAAATATAGGAAACACAATTAAATTAATAGTGACATACAAAAAGTGTAAATTTCAATTATCCATTTTATTAAAATATTATTATTATTAATATTATTATAATTTTCCAAATATTCATATATAGTATTTATTATTTTATGTTTTATAAATAATGAAAGACAACAATATAATATTAATTTATAATTGTTATAATATTTTAAAGTTCATATAATATGAATAGGCAATATTTGTATTAAAACATTAACATTTACATTAAACATATTTACATTTTAATTTTTTCAATGAGAAAACCAAATCTGTATATATTTATTTTTTTTTTTAATTACTTATATTGTAATAATAAGTTTAAAATTTGATCAATGTCGAATTAATGTAAAAGAAAAAAAACAGATATTAATGTGAAGAAACTCATCATTGAAAAAATTAATATGTAAATATGTTCAAATCTTATGTAATTAATCGCGTATGTTTTCTATACATTAATATGGGCAAAGGAACAGCTCGATAAACTGCAAATAACATTAGTAATTACATTTAATTATAAACTGAAATTAATAAAATATTAATTAAAAAGTTCATATGGCACACGCACGATTGATTAATTTCTCGTATATAAAAATCAGTCTGATGAAATAAATCAAAAACTAAGTATCCGTGAGATAAAAAGAGATTTAAAATTTTGAATAATATACGTTATAGAACTGTCTTCAAAAAAACAAGGAATTGTGTATATCGAGAACACTTATGAGTCTAGATTGTTATACGTCCTCAAATTAAGCTTAAATACGTATAGTAGTACAAAATATACAGTATTTTACAGTACCCGCAATATATAATATTTGAAAGTTCAAATATTATGTTTCTTAATAATGTTTTAAAAAGGGATTTATTAAAATTATTCCCTTAGTATTATTCAACACAATAAAATCGTTATTGTAATTACATAATCAATCTGTAATTTTTTTACGCAATTCATATAACAAACTAAATTAATATATAGATTAAAAATAATTTTAACTTTAATATTTATTGATTAAACAAACAATTTTTTTTGCACATTTTGCTATATATGTATAAAATTGAATCATATATGAAATTACTTTAGGCGATGACGTTACGATAAATTTTGTTGCCAAAGGATATTTGATAATAAACAGAGCAAATTGAACAAAATTAATTATAATAAATTCAGATAAATATATACAATTATATACTAAAAATCACCATATTAAAATTATTGTATTAATATATAAACAATTGTACCATATATATATGATTTGTATTGTTTTTTAAAATATTTCCATTAATTTAACGACAAAAAATATATTTTAATTTTTAAAATACGATAAAAATAAATAAAAATAAAAAATATAAAAATTAATTGTTAAAATTAAGTGAATGTAAATATTGTAAAAACACAATTTGTTTCTTATTTTGTATTCTTTTATTTGCATTTCATTTAATTTTTCCATCAGAAGTGTCACATATCTCATAAAATATATATAAACTTATAGTTAATGAGTATAAAAAGCATCATTTATAAATCACCAATAATGTCAATAAAAACCATACTTTTTAATAACTTCTAATTTTCATTATTGTTTTAGCATTTAGATTTTTATATGGAAAAATACTGAAAATATTAATCAGCGGTAAAAGAATCATAAGGGTATATAAAAATAACATCATCAGAATTATCATTAGTTTTTGTTAGTCAATCAATAAAAAAAAAGTGGTATTTTGTACAATTATGAGTAAAAGACTTCACATCTCATCTTGTTTTACTCTGGGCTTCGGGTTTGGCAATTACAGTGCTGCCCTTGGTCAACACTCATTTCGTCTACCCTGTGATTTCCACAGTCAAGTATACCCTTATAATATTCACCACTCACCTTTTCAAGTAATAGAAAAATTGTGCCCGCATTGACGTTCCGCTTATAAATTTGATTTCGACAGACAATGGATAATAAACCGTGAGCTTGATATTTTGCCGGTTGGTCTTTGCCATCTATGTTACACAAACTTACTAGATTTTGTTCATTTCGTTGATGTTAGTCGTTAAATAAATGATGGTCATAGCGACCGTATGAGTGATCCAATGATCGCACTATATATGGGCGGTGATATATCGAATTTGACAAAATTATCTGTCCAAAATAATATATTGGTAACAGCTATAAATAAATAATACTATATTGAAAAATCATACCCTTAATAATATACATATTTTATTGTTGCATTGTATAATATAAATTACCTTTATTACTAAAGAAAAAATTCATGTATTAGGCGGTAATTAAATTAACAGTGATTTTTATCTTAAATTTTAACAATTTATTAATTTCAAATCAAACAGTAAAGGTTTAATTAGTATTGTATATATAAAAGTATCATTAAATTTTTTAATTGATATAGACTTGACTCTAATTATCAAATACAGTACGCCCGCAATGAATTGAGACATTGCGTTACCAAATTCGTACAAATAGTAATTATTTTACCATTATATTCGTTTTTTTTTAATAATAAATATAATAGCTTCATTTATTTATTACTTTTAAATGAGGAAAATTTATCTGAGCATAGAAAACTACACACGAAAAAACACCAACATAAAGTTTTCTAAGAATCAGATGATAAAATTTAAACAAATGATTATGATCGATTAAAAGTCCGAACATAGATTCAGAAAGTAAAATTGGTATCATAAGAATTGACAGAAAGAAACGTTTAAATATGCTTTATAAACCATTTGTAATTCATAAGAATTTAATCATTGTTATTACAATGATTATGAACAGTAAAATAATATTAAATCCAAGAAAATCCCCTTGCCGAAACAATATATCCATTGTTCGAAAGTTATATATGCTAATAATATAAGAATATGTTGTGATTTTGGTTGTGTATATTTCATATATACGCGCTTTTAAATCCCATTCACAAACATATATTGTATATAAAAGTAAAAACTAAAACCTATATAAAGTGAGTAAACCTTTATTTATACAATTTTGAGTGGCCGAATATAGTTTCACAAACCAAACCGTGTCTATACATTTGTACATTTAACAGAAATTAAAATCCGATAAAATTGGCATTCCAATTTATAAAATCAATCGCAATAGAAAAAAATACGTAAAATTGTAAATTCTATGCAGAGTCTGCAATTTTGAGTGCACCAATACACGTCCTATCTTCTAATATGTAGTGTTTATATACGAATATACACTTTTAACACTTTAATGAAGCTATATACACTTCCATTCAAAATTGTATAAGTGGGAATAATAGATTTATTGTGATAATATGCATAAAACATTATTGTTAATAATAATAATTTTAAAAACGAAAAACACTTTTGCAAAACACAACGAGTAAATACTGATTCATATGTATTATAAGAAGAAAATATTATGATGTCAAAGTTATAATATTAAAAATAAATAAATATAAACGATATATTATTGTAAATTGATAAAAGAAAAAAAAAAAAAAGATGTTTATTATTATTAAAAAAAAATCATGGTAAAATAACAATTACGTGATATTTTTAAATATATTTATTTCATTGTCACTGATGTATAGCGAGTGTATCTGTCATATAGCATATATTCCGTTTGCATTTAACTCTATATAATATACATATAATATATTGTATATACACGCATTTAGGTATCAATATATATCATATACATTATTGTAGATATTTGTTAATTAAAATGTGAATAAAAAATGAAAATTCAATAATTAATTAATTAATAACTTCTAATTTAAATAATAATAACAAAAATAAATTATACACGAGTTTTGTTGAAGAGAAATTCGTGGAGGGAAACAACACAATTTGAACTTTAAATCATCCTATGCGCGGATGCCATTAACCATTTCCATCTGATACTATTCAATGTTTTCCATGTCCCATGTTTCGCCTACAGATATAAATTAACGAATGCAATCGGTTTCGGACTCTATTTAAAACGGTCCAAATATTTGGCTTATATATAAACAGTTTCTTTGGATAGCAAATGTGACACTCTCAACTTGCACATAACTTTTTCATATCCAAATGCCCATGTATAAATGGAAAAAACAATTATGTATGGTATATATCCTATATATGAAATAGAAGTACCAAAAATTATCATATATGAAACTATAAATATTAATTATATCGTATATGCGTGTCATAATTATTAACATATTTAACATCGTTTGAGATTAAACATTATATATTTCGTATGTTAATTGAACGTCAAAAGAGTATAACCATATTTAAAGCGCAGAGTGTAAAAAATTATTGCTAATTATTTTGTATATTGTTTCTTAATATATGTGAAAATTAAGAAAACATTCAAATATTTATAAAATAATTAATAGTTTATTTAATTAAATATATATTTATACGTATGCTAAAAAAAAACCAACTTCATCAACTTATAAATATTATATAAATACAATACCAATACATAATAGTAATATATAATATATAGTAATGTGCGAAGATATTGATGGATGTATAAGAAATAACAATGATGTTTATGATGATCTTCAATTTTTTAATTATTAATTTAGCACATAATTTACAAATGATAATTGGATTCTATCATTTTCTCATTTAATTTACTATGATAAAAGATGATTTTACCATAACTCATATGACTTCATATATAAAATGTTAGTTAATTTTACACAAAATAGTTATATACTTCATTTTATATTGCATTTTTTTCAATGGAATGTATATAAGTTTTTTTTATGTCTTTTCTTTTCATTTAAGATTCTAGCGTTCTAAGTAACGTAAATTAGAGAAATGTAGTTGATTGTAAGACTTAACCTTTTATATGTCGGGTATAATTATTTAACGCCTAACATAAATGGATCGAACCTCAACATGATATCATCATACATTAATACCTTATAATTTTTCAATATTATAATTTAAAATCAATAATACTACGAATACACGAATGTGGGACATCAACCTCAATAGGTATATTTAATAAGAAGCAATATGTGTCAACGGTGAAGTCGTAAAATGTCATCTTCATTTGACATCGAAATAATGCAAGTGTGTGATCAATATTAATCATATAAATTTAATAAAATGATGAATTATAATTAAGGAAATTAATATACATAATTTGTTAGAGATATAATATTTATGATTCCGACAGGAAAGGCGCAATATGCTAGTCATAAACGTTCTATACAAAAATATTATAATGCCAATTAAATGAAGTTTTGCATATTTTTGTACTAAACCTGCTAACATACCGTCCTTAACATTTTTTCAGTTCTTTTATTATTACAATATATATTCATATTGTAAATATTGTAAATAATATTTGTGTGTTTATTCACCAAAGTGATATTAATTATATTTCAGTAAATAATTTTTCGTGTTTTCTTTCTACCCTAGTAACAATTTGTCCGTACTTTGAAAAATGAGGAAAATTTCTGCGGAAAACATCCACATAAATCCCATGGAATAGATATATTGGAATTTTGCCAACGAATGTCCATAGATTTTCCACTTAATATAATTGTATTTTATTTAGATCAATTGAAATCTTTTGATTGTAAGGGTAATAGTTCACAATTTATACAAGACAGTGGTTCAAATTTTAGATATTTCACTTATCTAGATATAATCCTCACTCTTTATAATTTATTTTCTTTATTTTTTAAAACAACCAGCAACTCAAATCGATATATTTCCGAGAAATTTTGTAAGATTTTTCATGGATTTTATCCCCGGTTTTTGTTCCTCATTTAAGTTATATCTGCCAAATTTCTACAAAATTATACTATAAGAAACTTTTTATTTATTTATTACTTATTTATTACATTAAATTTTGTTCCAACCAGTTTCAATCTGCCATAATAAAATGTTTGTACGAGTGCGCTTCACGTATTTTTTGTCAAAAATCCGTGGATCTGATCACAAAAATTATGCATATAAATTATTCTACGAATATTCTGTGGAATAATATCAACGAAAAATAATTCTAAGGAGAAACCGTAGAAATTATCATCGGAAATATACGGATAATCCAAGGACATTTTTTTATAAAAATCCATGGACAGGGTTGCACTGATCATATAAAATTCCAGCGAACATCCGTAAGAAATCCATAGATATTTCTCCGGATTAAAACTACGGACTACTCCATAAAATGCGGAAATTTTGCAGACAAACTACGGACAGTGTTACTATGGTATCTCCATAGAATTAAATTCGATATATTATATATATAGGATTTACTTAAAAAGTGATAACATAAAATTATAATCGCGTAAATATTAGTAACCGCATATATATGGGACATTTTGACCCACATTTATACATACTTATTGTTTTTATCTAATTGTAAATAAATATATAATAATACACTTTTAAATATTAATTTAATTCATTTCTAATTGAACTTCATAAGTTGTGTGAACAATTTTATATAGTTTTGTAAAATAAAAATTGTGTATGTGGGTGAAAATGTTGCCCCCATAATTATCAGTTAAAGGTTAACTATTCCGATATATTTTTGTTATATAAATTAATGCATAATTCGTAAACGAAAAATTTTATCAATATAATTTCAATTTAATTATTACACAATACTATATAAAACAAATAGAAAACAATTGAGTTATTTTTAAATATTAAAAAAAAAGGTGCTAATCACATTATTATATTATCACCTCTCATCGCACATTTATATAATATATTACATATATTTTATAAGTAATATACCATAATTTCACTTTTATTCAAAATAAAATAAAATCGTTATCTATAGCAAATTCATCCATACATTTTAAATTATGAATGTGTAAATAAATACATACAAATAAAATATTTATAATACCTTTCATTTAAAAATTCATTTTTTTTTTTAGATTATGATAAAATGGTAAGCAAAAAATATAATTGATAATTTTTTTATTTACCTTTGTAATATTTGTTGTTAAGTAAAAGAAAAATAAAAAAAAACAAAAAACGAAACAAGATTAGAAATAATTAATTTTACACACAATATATGAAGTTTAAATAAATTTATAAAATAAAAATTCAACCGATCAATACCGTAGTCTAATATAAACTACACACACCTGTTATATTTTCCGACTATACATTAAAAATTTATTAACAAAAGAAAATGAATACGTACATAATGTATTAAATATGTGACAAGGGTCATTTTAGTACGATGAGGTGATATATAACTAAATAAATATACTATATGCTAAACTTTTAGACGAATACTCCGCCGAGCACATTGTTCACAAATTTATGATATGTTCATAATAATATTCAGAAGTACTGGCAATCATATAAGAATTTTATAATTGTTCATATTTTTGTATGAGAATCCATTCACACCCACTAATGTTTCTTGACTTAACGAGCGATCGAATAGTGTGACAATATTTATAACATACAATATAACAAAAATAAATAATATTTATTAATATTTGGAAACCGAAAAATAATGCACTGCTGCCATATACATCATTACCTGTACTTATAGATCAATATTATATGGTTGGGTGGGTGGAGTACAAGTATACATATAAATAAATTATATTACTTAAAAATTTCATTTCATAAATGACGCAAACAGTGTGTTGTTTGTATAGTGAATTTAGAATTACAGAATTATTTTATTTTATTTTTTTCGGTAACCGTTTGATAAATTAAAAATTGAAAATAATTTTTCAGAAGTTTTTATGATTAATAGAAAACAGGAAATTTTATTTTTAACATTAACAGCTAACTAAATAGCTGATTTTCTTACATGATGTTGTAAAACTATATTCATCATATATATGATATAGTTATGGAATTGTTATTGCTATATACTGTTTACCAGCAGATTAGGATAAGGTAACAGATTGGTTGTGGTAACCACCAGCTTAAATACAGACGCTGTATATTGTTGTATATGATTGTTGTGTATGGTAAATCGTAAGAATATAGAATTTTCTTAGAAATTTATTAATTTCCAAGTATCACAGGTATTAATATTAATATGTGAATCCACAAATTGTGACAATCATCTGCATTAATTTGCTCTTATATTTTTAATCCATAGGTTTTTTTTATTGTCATTTTTTATTGGTCATGTCAGGAAATAAGTATAAAATTTAAAAAATTAAATTATACTAATAAAGAAATTACTTGAAGAAAAATAAATGGAATTTATAGTTAAAAAATGATTAAAATATTACAGTTATTAGTTGGTGGAGGCAGTTGCCCATCTATTTATAAATATTTACTGTTTTTTCTTACCTCACTTACAAGCACAAATATCCAAATAATGTATTTTAATAGATTGTTAATAAATTAACATTAAAATGAAATATTTACCTTTCAACCTTTCAAGGAATTCTTTTCTCCAAATAGATTCCAAATAACTTCTTTTTTTTTTTTATTTTTATTTAACACAAATTTCGAAAGATCCAACCAAAAAAATTAATTTAATTCTGAAAATAAAATTAATAAATATGATAAAAATTAAACTTTAATAAATAATTTTAATTTTACAGTTGTATATTTATTATTTTGTTTGTTATAAATTGTTATATTGAAAATGATCACAGTTATTATTAAAAATTCTAATATATATGCGTGCAAATGGGTTTGGATACAACGAAATACAAAATCAATATAAAACAATTTATAAATAACAATAAATATATAATAAAATAATTCTAATATGTATTCGATTCGATGTGTGTACCTACATATTGACCATATTCCATTTATATAGATATAAATTGTAAATTCATATTTCATTCACAATTTGAAATCTTTGTATAGAAGCCCTTATAGAATTTCGTAGCGATAAATAACATAAAAAAACAAAACAATGAATATGAAGAGACGACCAAATTTTTTTAAATTGATGATAGTTCTTCAATAAGTTTTGATTTGTAGGTTTTCCAATAATTGGATGGCATAAAGTGGGTTAAGTAATCAAATTTCCTGACCTCTAATATATAAACGGTGGATAAGATTGGTAAATTCGTGTTTCATTTTTTTTTTCACCCGTCATTTTAATTTCTAGAAATATTAGTGTCTGCGTTGAGGCTTTCTGAAAATTCTTCTTTAACTAGAATATATAACAATTGATTATTTCGAATTTATCCATAATTATTTCGATCATGGATTAGAAATATTCTAATGTTTATGATCAATTTAAAAATGGAATAGCGTCATATTATGATTCTAAATTAACAGACGAAGACCACAAACCAAAAATAATATAACCAGCGTCCTACAATTAAAAATGACTAAAAGGAAAGTGGATCGGGGGTTATACTAAATTTAGTTGGATAAAGTGTTATTGTGTGAAATGCACAATATCAGAAAGCATAAATTAGGCTTCAGTGAAACCGAAAATAAACACGTTAGTCTAATGTGTTCTAATGTGTAGGTATTTCATTTTTATTTATAATAAAAAAATATCTTTGAAAATATGGTGTGTTTGGATTCTTGCAAAAAGCATTATGGGCTCATCAATCATACAAAAATTACGAAATTAAGGAAAATACATTTTTTCGATAATTTCGAAGACGAATTAGTAAATTTTTTTTTTTCCCATTCGTATTAATTTAGCAAATTGACTATAATGATTTTATGAATGCTTAGTAGATACCGCATAAATTTTACATAGAGTAACATGACTTGCTGATAGATACCGGTATTTAAAGTACTAAAATAGAAAATTTTCTATGTATTTTCCGTTTATATAAAATTTTATAGTATGCATGAAAAATCAATAATTTTCAATCATAACTCAAACAATAACATTATTAATTACGATCCAATTACTCAAATATCATATGGGTTGGATATACAATTGTAGTTATAGTTAAAATATGTTAAACTAAATTTAAAATACATAATTTTGATCTTAAAAGAATATAATACATAAAGGAAAATTGTATCCCCTACCTTATTATATTTTCCGATGGAAAATAAATTGATTTTTTTTTATATACAAAACAATGAAAATTGTAGTTTTTGTTATTGCATTACAAAACAATTAATTTAAACTATTTATATTTAATGCAGCCACTTATTTAATTGAAATTATTTTTAATGTATTAAATTAAATAAATATTTGGTAAAAGTGTTTATTAGAATTAGAAATATTAATATTAGTATTAAATGTATATAATATAAAAGTAAAAAAAAACTGCGATTGCGAATTTCCATGCGCTATTCTGTCATAATTGAAAAAAAAAATAAGAAAAGACGTCGTCACATTGATTTTGGTTATTGCTGCCGTCGCGATGCCAACGGCCGTAACCGTCGTAACGCATCAGCTTTTTTAATTCTTATTTGTAATGTAAACAAATTATAGAACCACATTAATTGTTATTACTACATTTACAATACAAGTTATATATAACCGTTGTAATTATTTTTCTTTATTTATAATAAAATATTGTTAGTTTTATGGTTTTCTACATCAATTCGAAATAAAATAATAAAATAATAACAAAATTCATCGTCAAAGAACAATCATAGAACGTGCTCATTATTTACATTTTCTTGTAGTCTCTCTTCCTGCAAGAAAATTCATTATTCATTACTCAAATTTCGCATTGCGTTGTGTCAGATATGATGGGTGAAATATGACAAATATTTTTTTTTTTGGTTTTTGATTCAATGCCCATACATATAACAAAAACAAAAACAAATAAAAAAAAAAAGCAATCAAAAAAAGTTGTCGAATTGTTCGCTTGTGGTATCGGTATGGTATAACATTGGTTATTGGTATTGTCTACTGTCTAGTGAAGTGTGGTGGACTGGTTACTGGTTTGTTTATTAAATTTTGTTCATATTTAATATAAAAAGTATAAAAGTTGTTCCAAAATAAAACTTTTAATTATTATTTTAAATAAATAATATAAGATGCCAAAGGTAAGAAGAAGTAGGAAAGCACCGCCAGACGGTTGGGAATTAATTGAACCAACATTAGAAGAGTTGGAACAAAAAATGCGTGAAGGTTTGTTTTGGTGTTTTTTACACTTTGACCAATCCCAAAATTTATATTATTATATATTTAAATAATTTTTCAATTAATAAATTTTAGCTGAAACTGATCCACACGAAGGAAAACGTATAAATGAATCACTATGGCCAATATTTAAAATACATCATCAAAAATCTAGATATATTTACGATTTATTTTACAGACGTAAAGCAATTAGTCGTGAATTGTATGAATATTGCGTTAGAGAAAAAATAGCAGATGCTAATTTAATAGCAAAATGGAAAAAATCTGGTTATGAAAATTTATGTTGTTTACGTTGTATACAAACACGGGATACAAATTTTGGTACAAATTGTATATGTCGTGTACCAAAAGCAAAATTAGAAGAAGGACGTGTTGTTGAATGTGTACATTGTGGTTGTAGAGGTTGTTCAGGATAAATTTAAAATTAACTAATTTAACAGTCTTTTAATTATAAGTAATAATAAAGAAATTTATAATGGAAAACTTTCCTGTATTAAAAGTAAATTACTGTTCAACAGTCGCAGCAACACATTTCGAACTCATTAATTTAAAATTAACATAATTGTCCTATAATAAATGATATTTTCAATACATAAAATTATAATTTAAAATGTTTAAATTTAAATATTTATAAAAAAAAACTGCGAATTTTGAATTTTGTGGAAAATCGCAGATCGTAATAACAAAAAACCCAATTATACATATATGTTTATGGTGTTTTTTTTGGTTTGTAATTATTATTTGTACAATTTTGTATAGAAATCACCAAGAACGTAAAAGTATTTACGTAAATATTGCTATTTGATAAGGTATGGGCGCTTTCGTTTATTCCTTTTTAGTGTTGTGCAGTATTAAAAATGTGATTCGAGTATCATTCAATAACATTTATATGTGCTTGTATGGAATATTGCTGTGTTAATTTCGATGTAAAATTACAAAACAATTTCAATTTTATGGTTTTTTTTTTTAAATCAACATTCATTGAGTTATATATATCTTCTAAAGAAAACATTGGAAATGGATAAAACCATCTAATTTAATCTCACAGAACCTATATTAATTTTATTTAGAAGGACTTACAATACGCGCGCTAGTGCAAGAGAATGACTGCATTTTTGTGAATATTGGACAAAACAAGTAAACCTGTCAAAAATTCATTGAAAAAATTCATTCACTTGCATTCCTCTCAATGGTCAAAATAAATTTGCATTGCTGACAATTCACACAGTCAACTGACAGTCGGCCATTTTTCCTTTTTTATTTTTTTTAGTACATACTTTCATGCATTGTGCGTGAGTGTATTGCGTAAATGAAAATAAAAAATAAAATATTTTAGTACAAAATAAAAGTGTCATCGTAATCCCGAAATTTTCTGTGATATTTTATTAACATATTAAAAAATCGGGCATTCTTTATTAAAATTATAGTTTAAAATATAAATGGTAAAATATTATAAAATATAAACATAAAGAGTGATTAAAATTTATTGTGATACTTATAAAAAATAGACAATATCAAGTGGAAAATGTAGGCGGAAATTTTTTTTTTTCTTTTCCTTCACAAAATTTTTTGTACGAAAGTCAAAAGGAAAAAAAAAAGAAGAGTGCTTGCAGTGCAGTCTTTTTTTTTCTTTTTTTTTCTTTAATTACGCAAACCAGCAATATCTCGTGTGTACTGTGCGTTTGTGATAAAATAAACTGAAAATAAATATATTATTTTGCCACACATAACATAAAAAAAAGTTGAATTAAATTTTTAAACAAATATTATTTAATCGTATGGATTTTTAATAAATTAAAATTTACAAAACAATTTGGCTTCATTTTGACATTGAGGAAACCTTTCAATTTTATTATTATTATTATCTTCATCAAAGTATTCCTATCGAATTTTCCTTACTATAATTACATTTCCTTTAACCAACACCATTCATGTGCATATATCGAGGTAAATTAATAATATATTTATTCGTATTAAATTGTTTTTCGTTATCATAATGTAAATTTGTATTTTATGCAATAGACTAGATGTGTATGAAATGCAGCAATATACATTAGAGAGTGCAGCAGCAATAAAAAAAAATACATATAGGCACTTATTGCATAAATTTATGTAGAACTTGGCCATGTGCATTTGACCTAAAAAAAAAAAAAATAACAAATATATATGTATATAAATAAATAAATATAGGTATCTCATAAATAAGAAGTAAGACACATTTTTCAAAATATATAATATCTGCAGATGTTTTTCAAATTATCTAATTTGTATGTCAATAAAATATAATATGTGAAAATATAGTACAGGATAGGTATAGATAGGCCATTCAAATTTTTCTATCATTTTACGCCATTTATTATCAATCAAAATATGCAATAGATAACTTTTATTTCCACACCACACATTATTATTTTTCATTTTTTTTAATAAATTCATGCATTTAGAGTTAGTTAACTTCTAAAGTCACCCAAAAATTTTATAAAGCTGTAGTATTGATCATGTGTTTAAAATCGTTTAGTTAAGTTTATACTATTCTTTATAATTGACTTTTAATTCGTATTTGATCAAATTTCTTTGTTATTTATGAAGCCTTTAACTAATGAGCTTAATGGAAAAGTGCATTTTTTTAATTAATGATAATTATATTATGTAAAATTAATCCAATTTTTATAATTTATTCTTATATTTGTGGTTGTTAATTATATATTTGTGGTTTCAATCGTATTGGTTGATTTTCCATAAAAAATATATATATATAGACATAGACTCTCATAAGATGAGGTCAAGTAAGGAATTCGTTCCCTTCAATCCGTATAATATCAAACACATACATTTACACTGTACTATGGTTCTTCTATAGTTTTCATTGAAATAGAAAATGTGCTCAAGATTTATACTATTTTATAGTACTACAAGATTTGTATCATTGACTTATAAAGTTAAAGTTAGTTTAAAAGAATTTAAAAATATTGTTTCTACTGAATTGTTATTATATAAAGACTTCAATGAAATTCTTATGATTTAATATAAAAAGTTAGGTAACAGAAATTACAGATTATTTAATTAAAAGAAATAACGCATATTTTGGAAGAAATTAAAGGTGTACAATGTAGATGGAAGCAAAAAATAAAGACAAAAGAGTATTTATCCTAAATAATTTAATTAATTTATTGTTAGTTATTACTGTGTTGCTATGAATAATCAACATTTTTATATAATTAAGTAATATTAAAAATGCATATAATATACTTTTTTTTATATATATACATAGTTATCTATACAGCACACTAGTATTGCAGGCCTCTTATTGATTATCATCAGGTGCTAAATAATTGAAATTGATTACTATTTCTAATATAACATATATTGTACAACTTAAATTTTATAGGTAGCGATTAATTAATCCTGATTGTTTTAGTATATTGTTTGTTTATTTGAGTCGATTTTTTTTTTGTTTGGGTCAAAGATAATAATTAATTTATAGTTTTATTTTTATTACCTTACTCTTTACTGGAGTAATTATGAAACAATTACAATTGTGAAAGTAATTACTTCTTCAAGTTGAGATTATGATTAATAACCAGACATTCATTACCTCATCATGATATTAAATTATTCCTTATACAACTAAATATTAGCATACATCTATTGAATTGGTTCCATTTATATATCGAAAGATAATGATTACAATATTTTTCTATGAGTGATTACCCTATAATTTTGTGGTGATCTTGCAACATATTTTCAGAGATATTAGTTTTTTTGTAACTCCGCTGAAAAGTGTCAACAGAAAAATACCGCAAAATATCTTATATAAATTTCGAGAATTGTACGTTTAACTATCGATTAGTGTTTACGCAACATACTGTGCCACTGAGATTTATTCATTCAATAGTTATAATAATATACTGAATGCATCCGAAATTGGTGTATTATGTGTTTTTTAATAATACAGGTAGTGTGAACAGTAACTTTTATTACCAATTGATAGTATAACACATTGTAAATATTTGTTGGAAATAATTTTTATACAACGGTTTTTTTCTTATAAGAGAATTCAACATAAAATCAGTATGAATTGATAGGTAGACACTAAACACTTTCACGTACTAGTACAGTTGCCACTCTGACCTATATAACTCTTTATTCAATGCCTATAATATAATTTATCTTAAAATAAATGATCAAGAAGAAAGTGACACACCAATAGAATTAATTTATAGACGATTACCAAAATAACGACAAATTCCTGGTTACGACATGGTTAACAATAATCCGTATTTTATAGTAGACTGAGTGTGTAGAGAACTCTATAAAATACTCGTCATTTTGAGAAACACTGTCCCCATAATTTTCATATGTGCATTACGTATATATGTGCATATAAGTACGATACGACTAAAAATTCCTCTATAATGCAGTTTTTCTATGCATATATATTTTTTTTAAAATAAATGTATATTTTTATTAGCTTTATTTATGGTTATTGATGATTAGAAACCGCATAATATGTAATATTTTTTTCTTTATAAGTTAGTTTTTTTTTTTTTTTAATTTTTCATTTATTTCTATAATAAATTTATAATACGTAACCCTGACTATATTTTGATATCATATTTGATACACATATGTACATTAGTAGTATATAAAAATAAATAAATTTTCTATATATAATATACTACATTATTATATGCATAGTATATATGTATGTATGCATATGTGAGAAAACATGCGCAGAATTGGCAAAGGAAAATATTGAAAATAAAAACAACAACAGTAAAAACAAAATACAAAAAGAAAATTTAAAAAAAAAATACAAAAGAAAAACAGTATGGTGTAAACGTTAAATTATTTGCCATCGTCGTCGTCGTGGTCGTCGGATTCATATTATAGAAATACAGAATATAGAAATATTCCGACAGTCAGTCAGAACGTCGTCGTTTAGTGCAATTATTTTATTTGTTTTTATTTTTTTTCCTATTACTTTTATTATTGTTGTCACTAGAAAAAGGTGTATTTTTACCCTTCTTATTTTCAGTGTTTTATATAATTAAAATTTTATTTCCATGTAGAAAGAAAACTAAAACAAATCATAAATTAAAATTCTAATATAACAAAAGTTAAAGGAAATAAAACCACAAACAAAATGAACTATAAAAAAGAAAAAGTGAAAACAAACTGAAAAAAAAAATATATATAAAAAAAGAAAAGAAAAAAATTGTACCAAAGAAGAAGAAGAAGAAAAAAAGGAGCAATCGAATAATATCAAATTAGAGGAAGAGTGAAGAAAAGTGTGTTGAAGAAGAAGGATAATAGAACGAATTTTTTTTTTTTTTTTATTAAATTTTGTGCTATATTATTTTATTTTATATTTTCCTTATCGAAATATATAAGTTATTTATTTTGATTTCATTACTCCATCCAAATCAAATCTTTGCACACATTTATGAAGTAATTTAAAAGGATAATTACTTAATTAAACTAATGGGTGATTTTGAATTTAATAATTGCACTACATCTACTACAAGTTCTAATATACAAGAATCATCTGATTTACTTGTAAGTAGTGGCAGTGTAAGTGGAAGTGTTGTCGTCAGTGGTGGTGGTGCTACTGCTGCCACTACTAGTGTAAAAGTTAGTAGTAGTAGTAGTAGTAATAGTGATAGTGGTAGTGGTGGTGGTGGTGGCGGTGGTGGTATAAATAATAAAAGTAGTAGTAGTAGTACTATTAGCGAGAGTGGTATTGATACAACATATTTGACAAATACAATGCCATCAACAGCAACATCAATTTTAACAAATTCACATCAATCATCTGGATTGGATGAAAATCAATCAACAATGATATCGTCATCAACAATATCATCAGCATCATCATCACCGTCATCATCGTCATCATCGTCATCATCGCCTTCATCATCAACATCCACCACATCATCATCATCGACATTATCATCATCATCATCAATATCTTCAACAGCATCATCATCCTCAACTCCGCCATCATTATCATTATCATCTACATCTATATTACCAGTGATAACAACATTATTGTCTACATCGCCTGCTGATTGTATATTAAATACAACAAATGCCTTGGAACTACAAATCTCTTCAACATCAACGCCTGCAGTGATAATTCCAACCACTTCAGTTGATAATTGTGATAATGTTACATCAACAGTTCTGAATGGTACAATTTCGAATTTAATTGATTCGGTTATTAATTGTGCCAATAGTGATAACAATAATCATCACATTATTAATAATAATAATAATATTAATTTAATTGATAATAATGATAAGAAATTATCAATTACATTACAACATCGAGATACATCAAAATCACCAGAATTATGTTTATCATCACCAGCACTATTAAATGGTGATAATTTAACATCACAATTACATTTACAGTCACCCCAACAATCACTTCCAAGTATTATGATCCCATCACCAACATCACCATCAAATGGTAATAATTTGATGTCAACATGTCAACAAATGCCACCAGCATTAGCCATAGCACCAGCGCAGCAATCATCATCGAATTCGTCATCAGCCTCATCATTATCATCACCGTATAATAATCATCATACAAATATATTAGATCAAAATTCGAATAATATGTGGCCAACTGTAGATGATGCTATTCATAATAATAATAATAATAATAATATTAATAACAATAATATAAATAAAAATAATAATAATAATAATAATAATAATAATAATAATAATAATAATAATATTGGTAATAATAATATGGGCAATAATAATAATGGTAATAATAATAATAATAACAATAATAATAATAATAATAGTAATAATAATAATGTTAATAATAATAGTAATGGTCACAATAATTGCAATAATAATAATAATCATAATAATATACATAATAACAATAATAATAATAATAATAATAATAATAATCATCATAATAATAATAATGTTAATAATAGTAATAATAATAGTAATAGTAATAATAATAATATTAATAATATTAATAATATCAATAATAACAATAATAATAACATCAATAATATTAATAACATTAATAATATTAATAACAATAATAATAATAATAATAATATTAATAACAATAACAACAACAATAATAATAATATTATTAATAATAATAATAATCATAATATCAATAATCATAATAATACCAATAATAATATGAATCATAATATCAACAATAATAATAATGGCAGCAATAATAATAATAATAATAATAATAATATTAATAATATTAATCATAATATTAATAATAATAACAACAACAATAATAGTATGGCAGCAATGAATGGTGGTATCGGTGGTGGTGGTAATAGTTACAATAATTATCAAAGTTTTCATAATACACCAATCTTTAATGCAACAACGAATAATAATAATAATAATGCTGCATCATTATCTACAAAAAATATATCAAATTTAATAGCGCAGCATAATCGACGTGCGATAACTGCATCACATAGTAATACTAGTGGTATTGGTGCTAATATTGGTGGTAATTGTAATAATGGTAATAATATAAGTCCTGGCATTGGTCTTAATGTTAGTGGTCTAGGCGGCGGCGGTGGTGGATATCAACAGCAACAACATCAACATAATTTATCACCAAATAGTATGAATCGTAATAATTCAATGTTACATCAATCACCACAATCACCACAACCACATCATCAACAGCATCAATTTCCACAACAACAGCAGCAGCAGCAGCAACAACAACAACAACAACAACAACAGCAGCAGCAACAACAACAACAACAACATCAGCAACAAAAACAGGGTGCATTTAATAATAATTATCCAACATGGTCAAATCCATCACCATCACAACAACATCAGCATCAACAACAACAGCAGCAGCATCAAACACAACAACAACAACAACAACAACAACAACAACAACAACAACAACATCACCAACAACAACAACAACCACCACAGTGGTCAAGTGGTGGTATGCAACAACAACAGCAACAACAACAAAATGCACAACCATGGAATCGTGGTCGTTCAGTACCAAATTTAAATCCAATGGGTAATCAAATGCAAAATCGTAAACCAACATCGCCAAATCCAGGTAGTGGTGGTGGTCTATCACCATCGCAATATTCATCACAATCACAACAATCAATGATATCACCAGTAAAATATCGTCGTAGTACATCATTTCCTGGCAAAGTGCAAGGTGGTGGTAATATTTATGGTGGTTCGTTAGATGTATCTACACTTGATGATGGACGTAGTGGTAGTGGTGTTGGTGATCCATTTATGTCACAATTTCAGGTAATTCTACATACAAAAAAAAACAAACAAACAAACAAATTGAACAAATTTTTATCACACCGTATATTTTTTTTTAATTTTTTTTAACTCACTCGAGAGCTTTTTTGTTTTGTTTTTGTATTTTATTTTTTCCTTTATTTGTGTTGATTTTGTTATTGATTCGCCATAAATATGTGTTTTATTTTATTTTAACTTTTTTAATTACACCAAGCACCAATAATCTTTTATCATAATTTTATTTATTCTAAATTAGTTATATAAGATTTTGTTATCATATTGTGTAAATTTAAAAATTCATTAATTTTTATACCTACAATTAAAAAACAAAAATAATAATAATAATAATAATAATAATAATAGTTAATTAAAGATGCTGCTGCGTGTTGTATGTTTTGTAATTAACATATAAAAAAATATAAATTATAATAATTTTCCTTATGTTTACATACAAACAGAATGTCATATATCGCTCTATATATAGTAATTATTTAGCAATCGAAATCATATATAATTTTTATTAACTTATAATTTAATTTAATTATTATACATTATTATGATAAAAATTGTTTGTTGTTATAATGTTTATAGTTTTTCTCGCATATAGCTATTTTATTTTTATTTTTTTTATTTTTTTTTATGAAATATGTACCAAATCTATATATAGCAAACGTTGCCATTAAATTGTAAAAAAATCACTGTTAAATAATTTTCCTTTAGTATAATATTTAAAATAGTAAATAGAAAAAGTATTGTAATGTATTCATGAACAACCAATCTCTCGCTGATAATTCTGAAAATTTATACATTTCTTTTTGTCATACGATTTTCGTTACCAGAGACATTATTTCTAATTGGTATGGTAAATTTGATGTAATGAAATGTTGGTAGAACTAAACTAATTAATATTATAATAAACGATATTGTGTATCAGTGACGCAGCATGAGGAATTGAATTGTACATATATAGTACAATATATAGTTTTCTCATCAAAATTACATTTTATTAGGTGTACCGGTATCAAATGAACGGATTTTTGTGAAAATAAAACACTAATTTTAAATGGGAAAGTAAAAAACATTTTATTCAAAATATTTATCATTACTTTCTACACATTTTGACCACCTTTCTGGCAATTTGTGGATACCACGCCAATAGAATTGTTTGATTTTTGAAGCAAACCAATCTCAGATACTCAATTTTCGACTTCTTCGTAGGAATCGAAGTGTTGCTCAGCCAATGAGTATCCCATCGATGAAAACAAATGGTAGTCGGAAGGAGCCAAGTCTGGTGAATACGGCGGTTTGTGTAGCAGCTCTCAGACAAGTACTTTGATTGTATCCTGAACCGGTTTTGCTTTGTATGCAGGTGCATTGCCATGGAGCAAAATTATCTTGCCATGTCTTCTGGCCCATTCTGGTGGTTTTTCGATCAATACATGGTTCAAATTGATCATTTTTTGTCGATAGCGATCAACATTAATAGTATCACCAAGTTTTACGATCTCGTACACCACACCTTTCTGGTCCCACCATACACACAGCATTGTCTTCTTGCCGAAACGATTTGGTTTTGCAGTCGATGTTGATGGTTGTTCTGGATTAACCCATATGATTTTTTTGCGTTTAGGATTCTTAAAATAAATCCATTTTTCATCGCCAGTAACAATTCGATGCAAAACTGATTTTCTTCGTGTCTGGCAAGCATAATTACACGAGTGTTTTTTCGGTTTTCCATCCGTATTTCATTCAATTCATGTGGCACCCATTTTCCACACTTTGGGGACCTTTCCCATACCTTTAAACGGTCAGAAATTGTTTGTTGTGCAACATTTAACATTTCTGTCATTTGTTTTTAATTCAAAATGTCATCTTTATCCAATATTGCTTGTAATTCGGCGTCTTCAAACTTTTTTGGTGGACTTCCACGTTTATTATTTCTCACATCAATACGATTATCTCTGAACCGTTGAAACCATCTTTTGCATGTTGCTTCTGCTGATAGAGCATGATCACCATATGCCTTGACAAGCATTCGATGCGACTATGCAGCACTTTTTTTTTTCAAATGAAAATGCTTTCCGCAAATCATCATTTTCTGGTACAATATTCGACATTTTTAACACAATGATACCGGTACACCTCCTGGTATATTCGCATTTTATCCATTTAAAAATAGTTCAATTTATCAATGGAAATTCAAATGTTATATTACGCATATTTTCTGGATCGCAATATATTTTATTTGTTCCACAAATAAAAATATTGGTTTATACAAAAAGATAACAATTTCTTTCTTATATCTTTCACTGATTTTTTTCATTATAATATACAATACGTTTGGTTTTGCGCAAAATATTAATTTATTCGTCGTGTGTGTGTGTGTGTGTGTGAATATATAAAATAAAATTTTTGCATTATTATCATATATTATAATATAAAAACCAACTATCCGCAATATGATTATCCCTATATACAATATTATTGTAACACAATTTTAAATTATTAAACCTTGACTCAATATATAATATGTCCATCTCGTTCGTGGTGGTGTATAGATAACATTATTTGAAACTATTTTTTCCTCAACTATTCAAAAAAAAAAAAAAAAAAGATTAAAATAAAAAAACGAATGTAGAAATGTAAAATTTAAATAATTTATCTAATGTATATATTGTAGTTGCTTGTACTATGTGTATTTCGTTCTTATATTTACGATGATGCTTCTATTAAAAAGGATATAATTTTGACTCTTATGTTATGTATTTATAAAAATTCAATAAATGTAAAGGATTTTGTGTTTTTTTTTTTTTTTTTTTCTTGTATCCTTTGTCACAGTTTTTCTGTATTCTTTTATATATCCTCTCTAATGAGTATACAAACAATATTTTTGTATACACATGTCAAACATAAACATAAAATATATGTGTATGTATAAAATAAAATTCTAAAAGAAAATACACGTAAGATAAAATAAAAATTAAATATAGAATGAAGAAAAGGAATCATTCAGTTTTTATGTTGGTTCGAAATAAAAAAAAAAACGAAGAATATTTTCATTTCATAAGTAGTCGTATACGTACAATATATCATGTATATGAAATAATAGTGTATATATATATATATATAGTAAGAAAGATAACACATATATTGTATATGCACTTAGGCGATAGATTGTAAAAGTCCTTATAATCTATATTGTTTATAGATAGGTATATTTTCTATATATGATACACTAGTATACTTTGTTAATTTTTTTTCCTATTCGGTATAGAATATCTTTTTGTTTTTTTTTTTATTTTATTTGTTATTTGATAACTGAGTGATGTATCATTAATTAATTAAATTAAAACCATTTCTTATTCGTACATATATTTATTTTTTTCACTAGATTCGAAACATATATGCATCCTTAATTTCATTATTTTTATATACAATATACAATATACAAGGATTAGTACTTTATTTTTGTTTCAATCATTGAAAATTAACGTGTATAAAATTATTGTATATTTTTGTAATTGTTATAATTTTATAGTAAATATATTATTCAATATGGTTACACCACTTTAGTATTATATTGTTACTTTATTATAAATATTCGTAACTCTCTATATAATCTATTTAACAATTGGGCGAACATTATTCACACACACACACACACACACACACATATAATATTAATTTTCTCTATGAATTCTAAATCTAACGGAAGCATAAAAGTATAAAAATATATTCGGTTGGGTAACACATTTTCGATGGGTTTTCTTACACCCATTTATTTAATTATATGGGAGCTTTTGTTTATTTCTCTGGTGCGAACACAAACTTGTGAATCAAATATACTGTCTATTATTGATCTTGTGTTACTTGTGTCCAAATGATGATGCCACATGTTCGAAAATATCTATAGCTATATTTTATTTTATTGAGTTTTTATGGTATTTGTAAATGTTTCATTCCCCCTATATAGTAAGTAAGCGGTAATATAATAGTTCCTAATGATTAAATTATATACACATTATATTGTGCATCTTCACTATGTTTTCTTCATCCCATATATTTTTTTATGAAATTGTTCAGATACAAAACGATGCTTTAATTGTTTTTAATGCCACAAAACTTGAAAACTTGTTTTGTAAATTAACCTCGAAATGTTCTATAAAGTAGAACTTTAAAATATTTAATGTACCAGTAAATTTTAACGTGTTTTACCTTGTTGCCCACTCATATCTGTACATAATCTATCTAAGATCCTGAAATTTTATATGGAAAATAGTTCTGATGGGTATTATTTTCCAGAAAATGCATAAATATTGATCAACTATATAAATCTTTGGTGTCAAATTTTATTAACATTTTAACAAATTCTAGAATTTCACTTGTATGGTAAGTTTCCCTATGAATAAAACATATTATTGTTCTATAATTATGCATACACACCCGATAGATTTACAGACAGCTTCATAGTTTCAGATAAATATATATCCGGGATTAGATGATCCGAATTAAAAAATAATCGAAATAAGACATATATATTATAAATTCTTTTGTTTATAATTTTGTAACATAAAGATTTCCAGAAAGCCATAGTTCGGTGATATACAAAAAATGGCCTTTTATTTTGAGGTGCAACGAAGAAACAGGTTACCTCATCGTTCAATTTATCAAATACTCTGACAATTTACTCATAATTGTTTACACAGTAATTAGTAGCTTCAAACCAATTTCTCTATGGAGTGATTATTGGTATAGCATAGAGGAAGTGCTAGTTCACGTTTTTCATCTTTAAAAGTCTGCTCTCCTATCTATAGATAGGATTTTTGAAAATACTTTTTTTTTTTATTTTTATGTTGACGATTGATGTACTGAGTATATTGAATTTTTTCACAAACTCTGTGTAGTCGCATGAGCAAGACATGTTAAATGCAGTAGTATTACGAGTAAAATGTTTATATTATCTATGGACTGTTTTAAATATGAACTGCGTACAACATTATCGAGATTTTCATCATAATTGAGACATTAAAAAAACTTACACGATGGTGTTTAATAGAAATTTATTTTATGGACTAACTCGTCAGAATCCAAAATACCTATATGGTAATATTTGGTATATATACCAATACAAATTTTAGCTGAATCAGTGCTTTCGTCTATTGTCAACCGCATATAGAAATTGATATTAAATGTTATTTCGCATATTTTCAATGGTTGCTTTTTTCGTATTTTGTGCGAATCATATTTTCTAAAAAAATTTCGTGGTCAGTGCGCATATTTTTCCAAAAATAAACGTACGTTTTCATTGTGAAAAAATGTTTAATTTCTCTTAAAACATATTCATATCTTACTCATTTCGAAATCATGTTGTCCAAATTATAAATAAACATATAGATAGATTCCTTTCGCAGTCATAGTAAAATCATGTATTTATCTGTGCTATATTAGCAAGTCATATTACGCCAAGTTTAGTTTATGGCATCTACTAAACATTCATTACAGCAGCCAAGTTGGTAAATTACTGTGTATAACAATTCACTGCATTGCAATTAATGAAAAATAAATGTTTTCATAATTCTTTTATTTTTATATGGGTGATTAGCCGCATAGTGGGTGGCTATTAAATACACCTACATATGTAGGGTAACCAATTATAGATTTAAAGCAAATGTTGAGAAATTATTATTATTTTGCTGGCCAATAAATATAATATATTGATAATTTTGATTACGATAAATAGATGCGGTTTGACTGCAGCACGTGCGATGTTGTATTAAAGTATTGTCTTGACCTAATATCATAAAATATATATCTGTGATAAAGTATTATTTTTTTTTGTTACCTTTTGTTTTTTTTTTTTTTTACACACTTTACACACGTGAACCACCATTTTTTGTTTTTGTTTTACCAAACAACATCTTTTAATTCATTATTATTTGATTTTGGATTGTTAACCAAACGCGCGCATTAAAACAATAATATATTTATTTAGTACAAATTTAATAGTTATTGTATTTATTTATTTTTTGTGTTTTCGAAGAGTTTTAATAGATTACTTAGCAGAATACCGTATCCGTGTATAATATATATAACCCCCTTTTATTTTAAACAAAATTGGGTCACAGAGGATCTTTATTTTTTGTGATATAACATATGCCAAAGAGAATATATATACAGATTATTTTTTTAATTATATAAAGATATTTTACTTACAAAAATGTTAAAATGCATCATTAAAAAATGCAAATTTATAATTTATAATTATAAAATATAAATAATATTTTTATTTTTTTGTTTTATCTATTTTTTTTTTTGCTTCATTTAATTTATTTATTTATTTTTATTTTATAAATAAAATTTATTATATATAATTAAAAAAAAAAAAGTGTTTGTTTTTTAATGTATTATTTATTATTATTTTTTTTTTTTGTTATGTTTAAAAATGAAAAAATAATTATTTATTTTTTTTTTGGTAATAAAAGTTTTGCTTTTTTTGAAAAAATACAAAAGAAAAAGTATTAATTTGTGTGTTTTTTTTCCTCATTTTATTATTTATTTATTTATTTTTTTTTTTAATGTTTTCTATTTTTCACAAATCGTTATTATTTACTTTTTTTTATTTTATATTTCATAATAACAAATATAAATTAAAACTTGGCCTTTTTTTTTTTTTTATTCTTTACATTAGGGAATTTTTTTGTTTTCTCTTTTGTTTTTTTTTATATAATTTCATAAAATTCACATTTTTCACACACACACACAATATACAATCAAAAAAGCATTTTCCATATACTTTTCGTATAAAAAGCATTTTCATTATTTTATATAAATTCTATATAAATGTATTACGTACATAAATATGGTGTGTGTGTATATATAATATATAGACCAATATAATAATGTATAGTGGAAAATTTATTGTTGTAAATATTGCAGATAAAATGACCTATATATTTTCAATTCTTGTTTTGATTATTATATTTGTAGTGTATAGGTTGTCGTTTTTGTGTGTCGTTCTCGTGTTCTCATTGTGTTATTTTTTGGGGGGTTGGAAATGTTGAATGTATATGTAAATCATATATATATATATATATTTTATTGATTTTTCTAAAGATTAAATTTAATATTATATATAAAAAGAGCGTTGAATGTGACTGAATTTTGGGTGTGCTTGTAAATGTGAAGAGAAAAGAAAAATGTATCAGAAACAAAAATATTATGTTATTTTTTGGTGTTTTTCGAATTGGAATATGAGTTTTTCCGTGTGTGTGTTTGTGTTGTTATAGACGACGACATTGCGCTTATATATATATATGTTGTGTGTGTTTTGTGTAGTGTAGAAACTATATATATATATATAGGAAGGAAAAATGTATAGGAAATAACAATTTTATAAAATGCAAAAAAAAAAAAAAAAACAGAAAACAGAAAACAAATAACGAATCAAGAAAATGTTACATGATGCAGACAAACATTTCACTTTTAATATTTAATTTTAATTTTCCGCAGTTCCAATGATTGAGAAAAGAATATCCAATATAATAAACAGTATATAAAAAAAAAAAACTTGATGATGAAATAAATAAATTATAGTTATTATTTATTTGTAAATGGACGAGATAAGATGTACAATATAAAAAAAAAAAGTATAAAAAATCATTACATTATTTTTTATAAATATATATTAGTATTACATGTTTAACAAATAAAAATGTAATTGATTGTAGCAATTATACGGCTGATCAAACGAAATAAAATTGTAATCATCGATCTGTATATGCGTGTACGGGTAATTCTATATTTTATGATCAGCTACACGACGAGTGACGGCACACCATTTGTATTTTCCAATGATTTGTAGTTATTGAATATAAGCGATGCGATATTAAAAAAAAATTCCTTATGGGTTGGGTCGCTTAAAAATATATAGAGTCGCGAGTTTTTTTTTTTTTTTGTAATTACGTCATAAATTTCTTTTGGGTTCTCAAATATATTAATCGATTTTACTTTTGGACGCCAACACATTTTGTTAAGGTAAAATCAGAAATGTGGCGAGTTGATAATAAATTATTATAATAGGTCTACTAATATGTGTGTGCCGCTCACGGATTAATCTCTTTGGCCGCCTTAAATGATGGCTGTTTCTGCTGAAATATTTTTTTGTGAACGTATTCACTTTATATCTTTATCTTTCTCAGTTTGTGTTACGAGCTAAAAGTGTAAACAACATATTTTTTTTTTTGTTGAAAATGTCGTGTTTTGTGCCAGAAAAAAGTGATTTGCGGGGAGGTTTATTGTTATTGTTTCATTGGAAGAAAACTGCTGCTGAAAGTCATCGAATTCTTGTTGAAGCTTATGGTGAACATGCTTTACAAGAAAGAATGTGCAGAAAGTGGTTTCAACGATTCAAATGTGGTGATTTTGATCTGAATGACAAAGAACGTGGAAAACCACCAAAAAAATTTGAAGATACAGAATTGCAAGCATTGTTGGATGCAGACGATGAGCAATCGCAACAACAACTAGCTGATTCCTTAAATGTATGTCAACAAACCATTTCTAATCGTTTAAACAATATGGGTAAGATCCAAAAGGAAGGAAAATGGGTTCCATATGAATTGACAGAAAGAAGCATGGAAAAGCGAAAAACCACGTGCGAAATATTGTTTCAAAGACAGCAACGAAAGTCGTTTTTGCATCGAATAGTCACTGGTGATGAAAAATGGATTTATTTTGACAATCCTAAACGGACTAAGCATTGGACTGATCCACGTCAACCAGTCAAATTGACGCCAAAACGCAATATTCATGGAAAGAAGGTTTTATTGTGTATTTGGTGGGACCAAAAGGGCGTGCTGTATTATGAGTTATTGAAACCTGGTCAAACTATTACTGGTGAGGTATACAAAGGACAATTGAATAAATTGAATCAATCATTGAAAGAAAAACGACCAGAATGGGCCAACAGACATGAAAGAGTGATTCTTTTACACGACAATGCTCGTCCACATGTCGCAAAACCGGTAAAAGAAACATTGGAAACACTCGGATGGGATGTGTTACCACACCCGCCCTATTCACCAGATGTTGCTCCATCAGATTACCACTTGTTCAGATCGATGGCACATGGACTCTGTGCACAACGCTTCCACAATTATGAAGACGTCCAAAATTGGATCGATTCTTGGATCGCATCAAAAGAGGAGAAGTTTTATTTTGATGGTATTCATAAATTGCCAAAAAATTGGAAAAAGGTTATACTTAACGATGGTAATTATATTCAATAAAAATTTTTTACTGTTATTACCGGAATTAATGTGTTTTATTTTTAAAAAAACGGCACACACATATTGGTAGACCTATTAGCTTTCGTATTTTAAGGATGAAAGTCCTATTTATTTTTTTCATTTACTATTTCGTTTCCGCACGCAACATCTATAAAAAATACATTTTGAGTTGGCGGCTTTAAGAATGGGATACTATATATTAATTTAAATATGAAAAAATATCGATATTTTCAATTCATAAATTAATATAGCAAATTTTTGAATTTTTCAATTTGATTCAGTGAGAAATATTGATAATTCATGAAAAGCAATTTTCCAGAATATTTTCCATTGGCCGCCGAGTTAATATTTTACAATTTATTAGGTGTTAGTAGTGACTTTAAGAAAAATATATTTGAAATAAGCTAATTCAAATATTCCCCAGGGCCAGCCACTGATTGAAACATATTTGTTGCGTAAATTTTGAAATAACATCGTCATATACTATTGCTGATTTTCATAATTAATTTCCATTCTCTAATTCGTTAGTGTTAATGCACTTGTTGTTGTGTTGGATGTTTTATTTTTAGAAATTCAAATAATGTAAATTAATTTAAAATACAATAAATCCATATATATATTTAATATCGGTTATATTAATTTAATTAGAAAATATACAGACACTTGCATAATTTGAGAGGCATACATTATGACACAATAATTATATTATTATCCGTATGTATATTAATTTACTATTTACTAATTCTTAATACTATAGTTATTAAACATGGCAGCTGCAGAATTAAATCACTATATAAAAAAAAAATAAATAAATAAATACCCACAACAACTCTGAATTACATCGTATTATATCTGCATCTATATTCTCTTGACACCATTTCTTTCAAATCAATTGGTATTTCCAAAAATATGATAAGAAAATTAAAGCACATTTCACTGTGCATTGAGGTGTGTGTGATATGATACAAAATATTCATATTTTTATATCTATACCAAAATTGATGTTAATTTATAATCTCTTCGGTTCTTTTATGATTTGGACACTTTTATTTTTATTCGCAATTTCTATCTCTGAATGCATTAATGTTCTGTACCAATAGTGATAACTTTTATCCCAAATAAGATTCCCTTCTTTTGTTGCTATATTATGTTTTATATACTAAAAATACTAATTTTATTGATTCGTATACACTTTATTTTAAATGCATATGTAAGTGTAAAAAAAATATTAATAAGTAAATAAATAGTATTTTTCCGGAAAGGTGGACCAAATAATTGCCTGGCAATAGTTATTATTTTATTATTGAAAGCTCTGAGTTTTGAGTTTGTTATTTATTTTAAATTTATTTAATTATAATTGAAATCTATATATATAAAAATATGTTTTTTGTTTAAGCCGCACATATATATTTAGTACAATAAAATAATTGTATAAAAACTAAATATCAAATCAAACAACAATACAATATAAGCTAGCTGTCCATTAGTTCATTAGTTTGTGTTGGAATGCATAAATGAAAATTCGTGCTTTTTCAAATTAATTTTGTACAATAAAAATTATATAAATAAATAATATACTTTTTTTTCTATAAAAAATAAATTAATTAAATGTGTATCGATGCTTAACTCAATCTAACCTATAAAATATAAAATATAAGCTATTAGAGTTGCTGCTTTTACAATTGCTACGTGATGATGTATTTACAAACAAATATATTTCATTCAAATAAGAATACCATAATTTCATTCGAATATGGATAAATAATTTCAGAAAAGCTTAGAGTTTTATATTTTGCTCGAGAAATTCTAATAATTTAAAAAGTAAATTTTACATGTGATATTCGCAACAAAATAGTGAATTTTATATGTTGGAAAACTAAAAATTCATTTTATTTTTTATGGATTAAAAATATTAATATAATTTTTCTAATTAAACGAATAACAATAATAGTGTGTTAAATCGTTTCCCATAATTTTGAAAAACAGATTTTTATGGTGATGCCAGTGAATACTACTATTTACTATTCATAATTTTATAGTTTTAAAATTTCACCTTTAAACTATTTCTATCTTTAAATTTATTGAATCTTTTTTTAAATTTTTGCAAACCATTATCGAAATTTCGAATATCGAAATTGAAATTAAAATCTATACAATTTTCTATACATATGAATACAATTTATTTTTCATTATAATTCGCTTGTAATATTTTTTATTTTCCAACCCCTCCACCCACCCTTAATTTTTTTTTTATGTGCAATATTTTTTTTTTTTTGTTTAGTTTTAGATTATAGAATAATTTTGAAAAAAAATGTTTTTAATTTGCATAATTTTTTATTTTTATTGTATTAAATATTTATTAAAAAATATAAATAATAAAATTCCATTAATCAATCATCCTTAAATAATATAATTCATCACAATTATTTGTGTACGTATATGATTAAAAAAAGGTAAGTTTAAGTTATGTTATCATTTTAATAGTAATTAATTATGAGTAAATTAAATTTGTAGATATGTTTGTCTATAATACATAAAAGAAAAGAACCGCTTAAGAAGAACGTTCATATTTTATGAATAACAAACATATTTTTTTATATTTTTTTTTCACAATGTTTTCACTGATATCCTGAAAATAAAGTTAATGTGTTTTTATGTAATACATATATAATACGGCCCTAATTCGTAGTCATTTTCGTGTTATAACATTTCATATAAAATTCTAAAATTCTACAATATTAAAAATTTTTACTTTACATAAAATTAATTTTGTATGTATTAAAATTCTTGTAAAAAGAATAGACGCACAAATATTTTTCTCTATATCGTTTTTTTTTTTGTTTGGTGCAAAAACAAGCAAAGTCAATATGAATTTTTAATTAAAGAATAATTTTCATACAAATTTATTCTTAATTTTAAGGATTTTATACGCGTGCTAAATAACACGATATATATATATAGCGAATTAGGGCCATTATAATATGTTGTAATTTAATTTTATACCTTCTATATAAAAATGTGTAATTCGAATTGGAGAAATTAAATTTTGTTGCTCTTAATTGTGACTGAATATTATCCAGTACTTCTTTGTATATATATTAGATATAGGAAGTATAATTTAAAACATAAACAATTTTCCTCTGATATTATTGCGTACATCTATATTTTATAAAAAATCATTTAAAACATTGATTAAAAGATGAATATAAATAATTTATTCAGAACATAATTTATTTTCCTTTTTTTTTTTTTTAGGATTTTGATTCAGATATAAATATTTCATATATTAATATTCTTTAAATCAAAATATTGTATATAATACGACTGTTATCAGAAGATCATTAGTAAAAAATGATTACTTCCTAAAAAAAACGAGTATGCTTTAGTGAAAATAGGCTTTTAATTTTATATAATTTATTTATTATAATTTTTTGTGTAACTAAATAACACAGTCAATATGTGCACAGGATGGTTATGTTTAACCATGTATATATGTAGGTCAATAATAAAAATATATCAATAATCAATTATTTCAAAATTCATATAATGTTTTTGAGAATTTTTTTTTATTACTAAAATTGTATACAAATGAGACTTATCATTCCTTACAGAACTATTTTGGAATTATAATCCTATGTCTATCTGACGCAATAAAATTACAGTTGCAAATAATTGCTTTACTGCATTTAAAAGAAAAATTACTCCGAAATATTTATTTGAATTGTATGTAACCTATAAAGTTACAGATAGACTATATAGACATATATAGGATTAATTATAATGCCAATAATAAATTGTGTAAGTTAAAAAACTCTAATCTATTCGATGTTATTACCATAAAAATAATATGTAAACGATATATTAATTTTGATATAATTAATATTTTAATGGAAAGTTTTTCAAGAAAATTTTAAGAATTTTAACAAATTTGTTGAAATTTTCAAACAATGTTTTATTCAAATTATTAAAATCATATGATAAGGTAAAGAATTTTCTTTTTAAAAATTTCCAAACAGCATCACTATATAAACGTATAAATGTATAGAGAGGCGGCAGAGAATTTACTAATTGGCATGCTCTGGAAACCTATAATCGTTATAGCAAAAATTTAATGCATAATCATCCAACATTATTTTACTTCAAATTAATTGGCCATTCGTTTCATTATTGGCCTATATGGCTCAATTATTCTGTGCGCGTATTAAGATATTTATTTTTTTCTATAAATGACATTGCCACAATGTTCTTTTTTTTTTCCCCATATATTATTATTTTACGTTAAATCAAATTTCATTTAAATTTCGCGAATCATGTATTATTTTAATATTTGTTATAGGATTGTATCCATATGCGAAAAGTAATTACGAGTTATTCGATGAATGATTTGGTAATAATTATGCCTTTCAACAAGCAAAAAGTGCTATTGAATCGGTGACTTTCAAAATGTTTCTATTGACCAAACAATTTTATTTATATTTTAGAGAATATGAATTAATAATTGATATTTGCTGTGATAATTAATTTACACATTTTTATTGAGAAAATAAATTGTACAAGAACTGTAGAAACTAAAAGATATTCATATGTATTATTTTTCTCAGATTTTTAGTGTTTTCTACTGATATCTGATTGTCTGATGTCAACAAAAATTTATATAGTTTCATTATTATCATTATGGTTAAATGCCAGAGAAGCACACGCTAATCAGACGGCTCACTTTTGTTTCCGCATATCGGATAGATTTTCATGATTTTTTCACTAAATATTAGAAATATATTGAATTTTTGAAATCAGTTATAACTGAATAAAAAAAAATTGTGCACGAAATTTGAAATATTAATTTTAAAAATAAAATGTACTTTTCCGGAAAATTTTCCAATAGACAATTTATTTATTTTATACGTATATCGTATAAGAAAGAACATATTTTTTTGTGTGTAAACTATTCAGGAAATTTTATTTTTTTTAACATCGTCACCCCACTGGCAAGGCCTAACTATAATAGAATTAATTTCTAATCTCTAAATATAGTTTTATTATAATATAATGACTCGCATCATTTTACATATAAAAAACATATGATATTTTGTAATATATATATATAAAATACATTAAATTATTAAAACATTTTTATATAATTAAAATTCAAAAGTATAGAATCTCTGCTGATAAAATAATATATTGTAGAATAACATTATTCAGTTTAATTAACTACAAAACCACCGCTGCCAGCGCCCCCAAGGTGCTTTAAAATTTTAACAAAATAATTTATTTATAAATTAATTTAATTAATTCCATTAAATATACATCATATATTTATATTTATACGCGATTGAGAAAGAAAGCCTAATCATAAAATCAAAAACATTTTACAAAAAAAAATTTATAATAATTGTGTGCTATTTTAGTTTATTATTATTTGTTCGTTTTTTATTATATTTTTATTTTATTTTTTTTTATATATGTTGTTGTTTTTTTTTTTATTTTTATATATAGAATTGACATAATTATTATAAAAATAAATCAATATCATAATTTTCATCAAATTATCAATAAATAAAATATATAGAAAACTGAAGTAAGTTTTATGAAGCACAATAATAATGCACAAGGTTGTATATTTATTTATTTTATTAATATTATATGTATGTGGCTATTATACAATTTTTAATATGTATAGTTTGTAATATATATATATATATAAAATAAATGCTAACGCGCGCACACAAAGTCAAAGGTATTATTTTTATATTTACCTATAAATAATATACATAAAAACAAAATACAAAAAAAATACAAAAAACACAAAAAAGAACTATAGAAAAAACAATGTGGAAAGAAAATTGTATTTTTAAAATTAATTTATGTATGTACAAAAAATGAAAATGTATTATGCACATAATTATATAGTTTTTATATATATACCAATATGTATGTGTATGTGTATAGAGTAAATATATAATTATTATATGTGTGTGACTAATTTTTTATATATACAATGTAACATATAAATATATATATTGAAAATTAGTTACCCATACGATGGATTCTCAACAAAAAAATTACATAATCATATGGAAATTTAAATGAAATATGAGGTAAGTATAAATCCTTTTTATTTATTTTTTAATAATATAAATAGCATATAATTTTGTTTTAATTTTGTTTATATACCAATATATATATATATATATATATATATATATATTTTCTATATATAAATATTTATATTATGTCTGAAAAGAAAATGTTAAGCTTATATCATTCATTTTATTGTGTGCCTCATTTGTGGTTATGGCTATATTTTAAAAAAATAAAAAATAATTTATTTCCATTTTTTTTTTTCCTGTTTTTTTATTACTTTATCAATGGTCATCCACCATCCACACTCCGAAATACACATAATTTTATTAAAATTATGATTAATTTTTCAAACATTATTATATATTTTATTTTATTTTCAATTTTCAATTTTCAATTGGTATATATGCTTACCTATATAGGATCGTTCTGGTGGTGGCATTGGCAATGGACTGGATATGAGATCTTTAGAACATTGTTTAAATGATATAATGCGAGGCGTTGGCGATACTGGTCCAGCTGATCATCTGAAAGGTAAGTTTTATTATTAATTTTTAATTTAAATACATGTTTTTTATTTAGCGGTATATAAGGGAAATATATGTTTTTTAAAAGAAAATTAATTTCATTTACAACAGAAAACTTAAAAAATAGCAATTGTATTAAAATCAAAGTTACACATATTAAAATATCATAAATTGTTAATTTTCATATATAAGGTAATAGACCCAAACCGTGCCATGCTAAGGAAACATTTACTTTTCGACTATGCGATAATAATGATCCCGAATTTAATTATATGTATCATGTTCAATGTTATTAATTTCATATTTTCTTTTAAATTAAGTGAAATAAAAATAAATTTAATTATAAATTTTTATAAATTCAGAAAAATAACCGAAAAATATAATATACCAATTTGTCGTAATATCAGTCGGACAAAAACTTAACCTAATTGGTTATTTAAACAATGAAAAAAGTAATCAACATTTTTATTGTTTTCTATAAACTATAGGAAAATTCTATTTAGGTTAATAATAAAATTATAATAATTAAGGAAATGGACCCAATCCATGCCCCATATACTGAGTAAATTTTCACTTTGGACTATGATATTAATTTAATAATTTTCAATGTGACAGTATTTTGGTAATTTAAATTTTAAATGCATATAGACACCATATAGCTAAAGTAAATAAAAGAGTAAATTTATTCCTAATAATCCAGCGGGATAAGTTTAAATTCAAATGTGATTGTGGTTTTTCGTTTTAATGATTTATTTAATTTTTTTCTTTTTAATTGCTATATATAACTTGATAGCAGAGTTATATATGTATCGGCGGTGAAGTGTCTATACGCAGATAAATTACTGTTGGTATATATTTCAAAGACAAAAACTATAAGATCAACATTTAATTATTTAGCAGAATTTAACGCATTTTTGACTTGTATGTATATGGGAGTAATGAAAACGAAAATTTTTCCATAGAAAATAAATTCTTTGCGAAAATTATTAAGCGAAAAGATTTTTAATATTTTGTAAATTATTACATGGTTTTTAACAAAACGATTTGGAAAAAACCATACACAATTAAATTCTATTGATATTTTAATAAAATATTAAATTGATCTTCAGAATAGAATAGAATTATTTAACATTTTATCGATTTTTTACTAAAATTTTTCATTTTTTGAAAACACAATATAGTTTACTTAATGGCAGCGAAATTAGTAACACACAGTAATCGCATTAGAAATTACGAAAAAAAATATTTCAATAACAATTCTGCACGAATATGTTTCATGACAATTTATTAAATATATTTAATTTAATTAAATAATATCAATTCGTGATGCACATTTTGTTTAATTTATGTTGGGACATGGGTTGCTATAGGAACTTAAATCAAAATTGTGAACATTTATTTATGTTACGTTATGGTGGTTGTTCAAAATAAATTTGGATATACACCAAAACAATGTTAATCCTCTTAATTGTCATTAAAACTTAAAATGTAGACTACACGTGTGTTATTTATATATTTTTACAAGAAGTTTACACAGTTCCAACAACACGATTTTTTTTTTTTGCGTTTTGCTACAATAAAATGAAAATCATTACCTCTCTCCTAATTTTGGTTTTGATATTGTTTTTCTTTAATCTGTTGGTGTTACACGACTATTTTAGTCGGTAGGCTATGTAGCCCACATGTATAACTTACTTATTTACTGCTTGGCAATAAAATCCATGTGCGGTTTTAGCATTCTCCAATACGTATCTCATATCTGCAGCTATAGCTTCTTCCAATATACCGATTTTTAAGGATCCTAATATTATCGTTTACTGCATCTATCTAGTTAGCTTTAGCATTTCCCTTCTGGAACAATATTCCACAGTTTTTTTTGCCACACATTCATTCTCCATATACGTGACCGCAAGCCATCTGAACCTAATTATTTTGATTGAATATATATGAGAACTATATATTAATATTAATTTGTAATTTTACGTTTAAAATTCAAAAAAAAGACATTAAAATTTTAGCTAAATCAAATAAAATAGTACTAAAATTTATTAAAATAGATAAAAAACCAAAATATGTAATTTTAAATAACCAAAATTAAAAAATTGCTTTAAAATTTAAAAATAATAATAACGTTAATGTAAATTTACGCATTATTACAATATTACATAATACTAATTATTAATTCATTATTGGAACTATTATGGAATCCGCAAAATTTGACGAGTGTAAAGTGAATGCATGCACAATAATTTTCTGAACCGTTCAAACTCGGATAATTTCACCCAGGTTATAAGAAAAATACAGTGTTATTGAAAATTAAATTCTATTTCTCAGGCGTCGCGCGTACTTACTATACATAGATTACGTATAAAGTATATACGTCTACGGGAAGTTTACAAATAAATAGGTTACCTATTGTTTAATACATAGATTACGTGCATTGGCTACAACGCGTAAATGTTGTTTACTTATAGATGCCCACAACTCTATACAATATTAAGGATATTTTATGTGAACATTTAATTTATAAATAATTTTTTGTATTATTCATATTAGATTTTAAGTTATAATTACTTACTTACTTACTTACTCCATGGCGTTACAACCCGGGTGCGGTTTTAGCCTTCTCCAACACGCTTTTCCAACCTGACCTATCCGCAGTTAATGTCTTCCAATCCCGAATTTTTAGGATCTTTATATCACTGTTTACTGCATCTAGCCATCTCGCCTTAGGTCTTCCGGCTCTCCTTCTACCCTCCGGTTTACCATTTAACAGTTTTTTTGGCACACGCTCCTCCTCCATGCGTTCTACGTGTCCAAGCCATCTCAATCTATTGATATTGATTGTTTTGACAATATTTGGTTGACCGTACAACTTGTCTAATTCAAAATTGTATCGTCGCCTTCAACCATTCTGTTCTTTGACGGGACCAAATATGCCACGGAGTACCTTTCGTTCGAAAATAAGTTATAATTACTATATACTAATTTTAAAAGTTATTTTATAAAAACTCATTTCTTTTGATGCATTGCAAAATATTTAACCCATTTCTGTTTAGTATAATTTACTTTTTATTACTGAACATTGAATATATAAATAGGAAAATGTATTGCTTTTTGAAAACAATTCTCATAATTTATATTTACAATTAGAAATGCTTTTTTTTATCGTTTTAACTATTAAAATTATATTGATTGTATTATATTTGTTCGTATTTTTACAATTTCTCTATAAATACAATAAATTATAATTACAGGAACATACGTGATTAAAATATCAATCATGTATGTATTTTTTTGTTAAATAACTTTAAATTAAATTATAACTCTCAATAATAATGTACATTTATATGGCATACTGATTTTGTACACTGATTTTATTTGTCAAAATATCTATCAATCAGTTATATGATTATTATCTTGTAGAATTAATATTATTTAAATAGTGATTTAATCGCTGACTTATATAATAAATTGATATAATTTATAACAGATTTTATGCATATAATTTATGAGGTTTTTTTATTATTTTTTTTTTTTTCAACAATATATATGTCAAATGAATTCCATTTATATTTTTTTGTAATATTAAATTTTCAACACGTTTTCTATACGTACACAATATTTTAAATAAATGATACTTTTTAATGCAATATAATAACACGTAAGAAATTGCACATAATGAATAATTATATGTACTTTTCTTTTCTTCGTCGCGTAATCAAATAAAGTTATAAATATAATAATAAAAATGCATTATCAATATTAATATATACCAATGGGTACGATATTATATAACTTGTTAATATGTAGGAGAACGTTATTCAATATACATAAAATTTGAAAATATGTAGTGTAATCTTGAATATATAATATAGTAAATTATGTTAGTAAAAATAAAGAATTTTAAAAATTCATTCAATTCATACAATTTACATAAACATAATCAAGTACATGGTTTTTTTTTCAATGTTTTTAAATTCGAAATTTTAAATTGTGTTAGATTTTTTTCTATCATTATTAATTATCATCGTTAAGTCATGTTACTGCAAGTCGTCTAGCTTATGGCTTCTCCAACCATCAACCAATTCCATTCATTACATAGCCAATTTAGTAAATTAGACCGCATGATGGTAGTATGTAACAATTCACCAAATGTATATTTCCTTAATACCATTATTTTTATATGACTAATCAAGTCGTCCGCAAAATGGTGTGTATGCAAACATTGACAATCTTTGAGTATATAGCGTCCAAAACTATATTTTTTTTCAAATATAAACATTTTTTTATTCCCTAAACCCAGCTGAAAAATTTCAATATTATAATAAATACCAGAAAATGGTGAATTAAAAAGCGATCGTAAAGCATTTTTTTTTTTATAAATCTCTACTTGTAATTTATATAGATATGATTTTTAAATGATTAATATTATCAAATTTCAAAGGCATTTTTTTAGGAAATTATAAAAAATGTTTTACTTAATTTACTGCTTCATTATAATACTTTTTTATTGTAGAATTGCCAAGTTTTAACTTTAACTGCCCAAATAAATATCTCGGTGGACGCCTACACATACTAAAGTTTTAATAATCCATTTAGAGTTAATGTAAAAATTAAACGAAAAGTAATTTTTTTTTGACACTGATCTCACATCATTTTTTAATAATAATTTCACTTAATTTAATTTTAATTATCATTTTCAATACAATAAATATTGATTTGAATAACTTAATTTTGTATTTATTGAACTATATGTTATTAATTTTCACTGTGTTACACAACTCTATCGCTATATTATTATATTATAATTATTATAAAAATATTATTATTGTTAAATTTTAAATCAATATTTAAAACATCAAGTGATCAATATTTTCAATCCTCTTGTTAGATTATCGTTACTGCAACAGATTTGATGCATAACTTTTATTTGTACTTTTCTAAAAAAATAATATAAAATGTAAAATATAAATAAAATGGATTTATTACATTAACTTTAATTCAACCTTTTTATAAACCGCATGTTTGTAATTGAAAGAATCTATCATATCTTACAGGTTTTGTGATAGTTCCACAACTACTATAGATGTCATTATTTGGCTGCATCAATAGAAATTGTTGATATTATAGTTTAGGTGGTTATATGATGGTCATCAGCAGGTCATGTTACTCTTACAATAAGTGGAATATTATATCAAACATTCGTTACCGTCAAGTTTTTTAGATGGAAGTATATATAACAATTCAACAATTTCGTTAATCCCGGTTTTACTGAATATCCCATAATGGTGTGTTCATAAATTGTAAATCTTTGAGTAGCGCCCAAGCTACGCGTATTTGTTTACAAATTTTAAAAATTCAATCAAATATTCACGCCTAGTGGGTGCTCTATATTTATGATTATACACTTGTAGTAACAAATGTAAATGTCTACCACCATATTTCTTTCATATATTTCTGAAACGTCGAAACAAAATCTCTATACACATATACTGTTTCAGCTGGACCATTTGTTTTTATAAACAATCGATGTTATTATACACATTTTTAGTATATTCCTGAACTTATTTTTACATTACTTTCTGTTTTTATATATTTACGAGTATATAAATAAATGGAACATTATCCCTATATACAACAATAATTGTCAGTGGCCTATATAATACCATAATATGGATATGACAGTAAATCAATGATTTTTCTAAATGCATAAAAAAAATTATAAGGTTTCAATTGTATACAAAAAAAAAAAAAAAATTCTATTCTTCTAAAAGATATCAAATTAAAATAAAAAATGTTCTTCCACTTTGCTTTATTTAACCCACAGAATTACACAATAGAATTTAATATAAAATCTATATTATCTTTTTATATATAATAACGATGATTATTATTTGGGACTATAATATTGTATATGAAAAACTTTTTCTCATTTTATGCACACATGTTCGAATCAGTTTTTTTTTTATTTTGTGTTGATTTTATGTTCAAATTTATGGCATATATACAATTTTGTGAAAAATCAAGAAAATTGAAAATGATTAGGAAAAATTTAGCAAAAATAGTATATATAAATGTGGGTCAATGCGGAACGGAACGGATAGCAAATGTATATTTTATTTATAATAATGTTTTTTTTTGTTTCTTTTTTGTCCCATTATGGGTTATCATATCATTTGTATATTATTTGAACAAATACAATCACTGCCATATTGCATAATTTAACTCATACAATAGTTATACGTGGTGCGTTCAAATAGTTCGCAGATCGACATAGCAGCATCAGAACTGAGTAATGTGCTACATTTTTATGTTTTCATTGCATTTCTATCTGTCGTCAATTCATTTGTATCAAAACAGAGTTGGTTAAAATATAGGCGTGTTCCTTATTAAAATAGAAAATTTTGGTTGATTAAATTCTATGAGAAAAAAAAAAGGTTTTAAAGACAATGCTGATATTCATGTCGCGAGAGGGTAAATGTGTGAAGGGAGCCTAATCCTTTGAAAAATAATAGTTTGTAATTGGCCACTTTACATTTAAACATTTACGAGAATATAAATTATTTCATTGCTTTGGAAAGAGTGATTTAAAATTTTTAAAATCATTACATTCCTCATACAAAAGATTGGAAATTTATTGAATTTGATGTTAAAAAAAATTAGGAAAATTATCAAATTCTGTTTTTTTCTTAATTTCTTTAGTGATCCACTTAATTTTTGTATTTATATGCAATTGAAAATGAATTATATTTATAGTCTTTTGTATTGTAAATGTTTAGCACAATTAATAGAAAAATTTAAAAAAAACCACAAACCATCACAAAATTACCATTCGATGAGGTAGAAAGGAGGTGTTGGGTTATCTACACAATAATATAATATTATTATTGTGCATTAAATATTATGTTTTAAATAAATGAAATAAAATCGTAATGATTTATTTAAATTTTCAATTTATATACCATATTTTAAATATAAAAAATAAAATATAAAAAATTCAATTGCAACAATGACAACAACAATAACAATTGTATTTTATTCGGACATTATTTTTTATTTATTTAATTATAATTACACATTATTGTTTTTATTGTATTATATATTTCAATAATATACTCGTCGTAATAACATTATTTATATAAAAACGAACGCATATATTAACACTCTGTTATCAATTTAATTTTATTACATAAGTATTTCATTTACTTTTTTTTTTTCACATACATACAGTGCTGGAGATTTTATAAACGAACGTGAATTGAAAAGGTTGTTTTGTTTTTTATATAGTACCACACGCATTTGTAATATCAATATTGTGACTTATTCAGTCACCATTTATTTTACCTATATGAGATAAACCATATTTATACTGTTTCAAACCTATTTTTCATAGAAATAATTGCGAAAAATCCCAAAAATTATAAATATTCTGTGATAGATTTGGTCAGGTGTACAATAAAACATATATAATTATTTATGGTGATTGTGATTCAATATTTATATCTGTTAGGAAAATATATATAAAATAAATTTTAATAACGTAGATTTCGGAACAACTTAATTTATGGGTTAGAAATAAGCCAAAAAAAAAAAAATATAAAAGAAAATAATTTTTTATATTATTTTTAACATATTATTCTAATTTATTTTGACTCTATTCGATTTATAAATGATATAATATATTTAAAATTACAAAGATTATACTTATCTGCACAAATAGGAATATAATTTTTATTATTTTAAATAAACTTGGACTTAAATTAAATGTATTTTTTGCGTATGTTGTGTAAATGCATAATCATTTAAATTCACTAGTCCCTCTTCTATTAAATTTTCGAATAAGTATACATTTTGTTTAAAAGAAAAATTCATAAATTAAATAATTTAATTAATGCACAAATTCATAAAAACAAATTAATAATACAAATAAATATCGAATAAAATTAAACATAACACGAATTTACAATAAATATAAAAATGATTTTTTATTGTTATCATGGAAAGAATTTTTGAACTGATTATTTTATTTTTTAATATTTCACCTGCATTTTTTTGAATTTAAATTATAGTTTAATTTCTACGAAAATCTCAAATAGATTGAAATTATTTAAAATATTAAACAGTGAAAAATTTTGATTTTAAATATTAATTATTTTCTAGAAATTTTATTAGTTTACTATAACAACATTGACAGTTTTTTTTTTTATTGGCAAAGTGTCAAAATATTGTTCTGTAGCTAAAGTACAGAGATTGTGTGAAAACTGCAAAATTTATTAAACAGATTTTAACAATGTTATATTGTTATGGTACCTGTCTATACACGTACAGCTACACCAATAATGAAAATACGGTGTTGCTTTTATACGGAAGGAAACAATTTGGTTTTATGTGACATATATTAAGAAATATTCTTCGGTTTTATTATAAGATGTACAAAAAAAACTACTTTTTCTTAAATATAATTTCAGCACTGTACGACGCAACGCAGCGTGTTATATGTTATGAAATTCTATATTTAAAAATCGATTGTTTTAAAATTTTGAAGAAAATGAAATTAAAAAAAAAAAAGATACTAATAACAATATAACAAAAGTTTTATTTTATTGTTTTTTTTTACGTCTGATGCGATTATCGCTGAATGGAATGGTATTATACTTTTGTGTTTTTTCTATTTAAAATTATGCAAATAAACTTTTCCTAAATTAATTGATATAATAAACTATGATATTTGCATGCGTGTTTTGTACATAAAGAAGAATACATTAAAATTATATATTTAAATTAAATTTTATTTGCCATATAGACAGTTAAATTTATAATACAATAATACAATATAATAATGATAATAATAATACCTTTGATATTTAATATTATTTAAATGTTTTATTATATAATTTTTTATTTATTACAAGTAATTTTGTATAAATATTATTATAAAGTTTAAAATAATTCAATAATTTAACTGTATGTAAAACTAAAATTTTATTTCAATTTGAATTTTACTATTTATATTTTAATAATTTTTACTATATGTATTTAACCTTATATTCTCTTTATGTCAACAAATAGGACGAATATTATGTTGCTTTTGCATTTCTGTTGTCCCGTACTACTGGTTGTTTTCAATATAATCAATTGTTGTTTGTACCATTCAGCGGTGATAGTTTGATGATCAGGTTATTTTTTTACATTTCATAATATACTATGCCATTCTGGTCGGGTCCCACCAAATGTGATCTTTATCATTCAAATCAAAATCACCACATTTTAATCATTGAAACAACGCACTCTTCATTGTCTTTTAGATAAAGAATATGTTCATCGCATAAGCTTCGGCTACAAAACAAGATGTTGAAAAAAAAATATGACCGTTCGTACTGAATGATAAAGATTTTTGACTATAATTTTACGTAAAATATTTGTCAGTCGATACTGACCGTCATTAGACCGATTAATTGGTGTGGGTGGCTGTTACGTATAACATTTCCGCATTTTCATGCGATATACTCTTATATAAAAAATTGGATTTTATTTAAATATGTCAAACTATTACTATATTATTATTATTATTATTATCTATATCTATATTTAACTCTATTTTAGAGTTAGAGAATTGAATGAAAATAATTCATGGTTATGTTGTTGTAATAGATATGTATATATCCATTACTTATAGGTACAAACATTTCTAAGAGTTCTAAAATTTCGTATGTACAATATATGAAGGTTCATTCATATATTAATTTCACCTTCAATTATATGTTAAATATAATAATGATAGACTATATTTAAATAGAATATGTCAACAAGAAAAATGTTGCAACAAAACAAATTATTATATGTAGGGTAAGGTTGAGTGTTATGTATATGACTGGTATAGGTATGGGGTGTTAAGATAAGTGGAATTATTTCGTGGTAAGCACTTCGGTAAATGTCAACATACATAACACCGAACGCAGATTTGAAAAAATAAAATTAAGAAGAATTTGATAATATTTAAGGGAACACCCGAGAGAGTACTTAAAAATTAGCCAAAAAAAAAGCAAAATGATTTTTTTTGTTATTTAAAGTTAGTTATAATATTTCATGTTTTTTAATTTTAATTTGGGTACTATGACAAACACGTGCAGAGATCTTTACGTGACGCGATATGCATCTTTGTAGCAAATATGAATTTCATCAAATGAAAATGTTACCCATATATGGAATATGTATAGTCAAAAGTTATATTTACAATTAATTTAAAAAAAATGACTGTTGTAAGTTATACAAAATGTAAACTTCATTTGACATAACACCCAACCTTACCCTATCCATATCCATACTTTGTTGTAAAGTTATATATATACAATTATACATAAAAATTATGCTATGTTATTGTTAGCGGCGTAATTTAATCTATAACATATTAGATAATATTTCATTTATTTAATTATATATAATTATATCGAATTTAAATATATAAATTTCATGTTTATTATTCAATTTAGATTTTATTTATTTCAATGATTACTTTTCAATGCATCGCTTTATATTAATATTATTTAATTTATTGTATATAAGAAATTCCTTATATATGTTACATATAAAAAAAATGTATATAATAATTATTTATTCAATATTTTATTTATATAATATTGTGGATATTATTAAATTATATATAATAACTATGATGATTGGTTATATTGTATTATTATTTATATATTATAATGAAATATTCAATTAGAAATAAATAAAATAAATTACAAAAATCAATAAATAAAATACCATATAGAATATAGCAATAGGTATTTAATATGCAATAGATATTCAATAGATATAGGATATATTCTAATATTATAATACTCGTAGAAGAGATAAAAATAACCGATTTTTTATGCTTTAATACATAATATATATATGTACTTATGTTGTTTGTGTAAATGTATATGCAATATAGAAAATAAAAAAATGTATATATAGCACAAATAATATGCCAGATTTAATACTAAATATTATAAATAATATATATATTAAATGTAATTTTGTTTGTTTGATGAAACATATATTTGAATTGGTTTTCTATTTTGTAACAAGAAGCAACGATCATAAATAATATTATGTTATATTTTTTCATTAAATGTATATCATAAATCACATTACATTCATATATAGTCGTATACGTGTACTATTGGTATATGGATAATATGGAACAACCGACTTAATAAAATATTTTATACAGTTGATGTTCGATATAGTATAGGAATAGATAATAGATATAAAATATTTATGATATTAAAATATTGGCAGAGACAATATTACCTATTCAATGCAAGGGCGAAGTGTGAAAAAATGTTTTCAAGTGATATTGTATCACTATATTTTTCTGGTATAGTCGAGTTGAAAGTAGGTTATAAATTATGAAATAGAATTGATATGTCTGCTTACTAAATATAATCGGCTTTTAACAATAGTCATCTTTTTGAATTACGTTCCAAAGTTTTAACGGATTTCCATTTTTGTAAATATAGAATAGCAAATTATAATCAATTTCCAGTCTTTTATAGAAGAAATACTTAAAATCGATTAACGCGTTCAAAAGATAAATACGATCGATTTTTTGTACCATTGTTCATTTTATACAGTACCACAAATGTCTTTTAATTTTCTCTGCCATCAATCAAAAATCTGTTATATCTCTTGAACACATGAATCGATTTTAAAAATCTCTTCTACGAAACATTGGAAATTGATTATAATTTGAAATTCTGTATACAAACATGAAAATCCGTTAAAACTATGGCCTGTAAACGAAAAAGATGATAATTCTTAAAAACCTATTTTCCGGAAAATTTAGTTCGGTGAACACCTAAATTTTTTTTTTATAATTTAATCTAATTTCACCCAAAAGGTATAAGAAAAATATAGTAATTTAAAATACTTAAGTAAGGCTAGTATATTCTCGTCAAGTGCCATATAATTATCAATGAAATCAATAAATATTAGTTTAAAATTAACTTTCGCTTGAATGGGAATTCAATTGAATTTAAATTTCACACATTTTTTTATATAATATGATACAGTACGCGATAGTTCGAATTTTCGAAGCGAATACTGAATAAATAGTTAATTTTATAATAACAACGAACACCACTGTCGTATAAAAATACTTACTAAATCCATAATTTTTTTTTTATATATTTCTATATTTAAATGCATGTCGTCGCATTTATATGTTTGGTTTGGTTATTTGCGGTACTAAGCATAAATTCATGTTAATATGATAGTAAATTATTATATATATTGTACATAAATATATGTTTAAAAAAAATTATCTAAATCATAATTTCGTAATATATTGTACAATTATATATTTAACTACTATATAGTTCACAATATATTATATATAAATTGTATATATGCTCTTATCTAGTCATATAATATACACTTACATATATCCATACATTACTTTCATATATAATTATCTTATTTGATTAATCTTAATTTTCATTAAAATACAAAAAAAAAAACTTTATGTATTCGTCATTTTTATAATTAATCTTTTAGATGGTTTCCAACTCGTATATACATTTACTATACAATAGACTGTCTAGAGTCTAGCTAGAGTAATACAAATATCTAATTATAATATTAAAATTATTACAATTTATTTTCATTATAGTGATAACAAAAATAATGCACTTAAGTGTATAATGAATTCCAAAATTTTTACGTTTGAGATTAAACTAAAAACTTTATTTCATATAATTTATTGAATTTTACTCTTTATTGCAAGCCATTTTATTTTTTCGACTTTAAGCGACCCATGGTATAACATTTATAATTTGGATGAATTTACAATAAGCCATAATTCTGATGAATTTTCACTATTTTTTACAGAATTACAAAATCTTATCAATTTACAATAGAAGATATTTTTCAAGTAATTGGTTTTCGTACACGTAAACGGAAACTAAATAGCTCATTTTCTAATCCATTTCAAGTAGAAATAAATTGCTACTGAATTAATTTTTTTCTAAATATTATTTATATTTTGAATACGGGTACCATTATATTTATTTCAAATGATTTCAATTTCCAGCACTACAACGTTATAAATATATGTGCATCAAGCATCGATTCGGAAGTTGTAATTTTTATTGTCGTGGTCACACACACTTTATAGCATTATTCCATTAATTTCGATGCGGTTTTTTCTCAACTGAAAAAAAATTGTAAAATCGTAAAATATATTGGAAACCAATTTCTTGATATTATTCGACTTCTACAATAACTTGTGGATGCTTTCTCTTGTATATATGTACACTTTTCGTCTGGGTGTATGATGTTAGTACAATAGGTTATATAAACCGAACCAATTTTTGCACATTTTTCCATGCATTAATCTTTATTTGGTTGCGTTACCGTGTTAATCGATTCTATATTACCAGAAATTACTTAATGTTTTCTATATTTTACTCTTCTCATATTTCAGCTTATTTATACCACAAGTTCATTTATTATATGAATAAAAAAAAACCGTCTATCTTTGAAAATAGATGTCAAAGTGACGGATATACATATTTCGAATGATTTTCAAACAAATATTGTTTCCACTTGTGTTCGTATCGATCCATGATTAAATTTACCAAACATTGAAAACTAAATAAATCCGTAAAAATAAAATTATTAGGTTTTTGTCATGTAGGTGGTTTCCTTTGGACAACCTTGAAGGCTTGAACATACATTTATGTCAAATATAATTTATTGAAGTTATACTAGACGATATAGATAGGTTATATATATTATATATACAATATAATTATGAAATTTTTCCATTGACCATCAAATCATATGTCAATTTTATGATTCCAAATTAATGAAAACTATTAATATAATATGTACCTTTAGATATTTATGTTATGTGTGTGCGTTTATTTATTTTATGGATATAGACCAAGTGTAGTATTTAATAGTATGCAATATATAAGTTATAGATAGATAGATACGCGTATATAATACATTAACATTTATAGATAAATTAATTTACGCATGGTTGAATGTTAACATATATACCATATATACTTTTCAATTACTGGATATAATTTACATATACTAAAATTAAATTTTATTACTTCACATATGTTTTTATATGGATACCATTTAAGGTATATTATTATACAATATATAAAAAACATATACAGTTGTATAAGATTTTATTACTGCAGTGATATAGGAGAATTAGATATATATGTGGAAGAAAATTAGGTGGGCAACAGATATATTAAATTTGCTAGAACAATAATTTTATATATTGGAATTTTGTTTGTTTATTTGTCGCATATACATATATTGACAATCTTTAAACAAATATATTTCGGTGCCGTTTTCTACATTTCATTAATTAATTGGAAAACTATCATTATTTTTCTGAATTCGACGAGATAATATAACAAAGTAATAGCAAAAAGAATTTTACAATAATTTTTCATTGAAATTTTTAAATTTATTTGCACTCGGTTTTCCTAATGAATTAAAATTTATCAATTTTTAACAATTTAAATTTGCATTCAAATGATTTTAAGGCAAATGATTTGATACACATTTGAAGAGAATATAGTGAATCATTCACGTCGGTATCTGCGTTCACATTAATTTATATTATATATACGATTAGAAGTTGAAAATTCTTATGCTGTGAATAAGATAATAGTCATAAAGGCTACTGATATTTCATATTTACATATTTCCTATACGATTGAATATTTGCACTATTATTTTAAAAAAACATATCACAATAAACCCAAATGCTGAACCAGCACTAAATGTATTATTAGAAAAAGAAAAGATGTCATTACAAACAAATTCAAAAATACTAAATGTTGCTGTATAAAAAAAATAAAAAATCTTCTTATAATTTTTTCCACATATGAACTTAAAATCCATTACGGAGTCATTTACATATTTATTTTAATTATTAATTTGAATTAAATGTTTTATAGTATGTTGGTACTTTTACAGATTCAATAACAATAACATTTAGTTTAATTGCGGTAATATTTTTATTCGATGTTATTATAGATTGTATATTAAAATTGATTATAATTAATCGGGTTTAGCGTCGTTGGTAATGTTTACCTATTTATAAATTGCAGATTTAAAATGAAATCTTATATTTATGCCATATAACATACAATTTCATATACTATTGGGTTGACAACAAAAACATTGCCGTAATTATTTGATAGAATTGAATAAGTTTAGTATTAATTATTAATGTAATAATGAATTTTGTTAACAGTTTGATTTTATTAGTGTGTTTTGGGCAGTTAGATTAGGGTAGTAGACGCTCAGATTTACGTTAATCTTTAAGAAAAATTTCTGCAATAAAAACCTCTTACCATTTATAACTATAGTCCATTGAAATATAATGGCCACCGTTGTATGAACGTTTTGCCGGCCACAAATATTTAATTAGTAATAAGTGGAATAATATTATTTATATTCAAATGATTGACATTACTCTCTAAGGTTAATTTTCTATGACATCTGAATTATTTTTATTTTTATAAACATATAATATTTATTGTTATTGTCATCTGTATTTATTTTTATTTTTTTTTTTGTTAAATTAATTCTATATTTGTGTGCATGTGTGTGTGTGTGTTTGTGTTTATTTTTTATGAAAACAATAAAGTTTAAATGAAAATTAGTTATAATATATATTTGTACTTGAAAATAAAAATATAAATATTATTTATATTAGAGAGATACATATATGAAATGGTATATGGAGATGTAAGTAAAATATAGATATATATATAGAGTCGTTGAGGTATTCAACGATGGCATATTGTAATACATAAAAATTTATTTATATATCATTTGTTGTTTTTTTGCACCATTTAATGGGAGACAAATATATACCATATTTACATGCCACCGCATATTGTAACATTATCGTGTATACCTATACATATATTTAGTTATATATATATATACAGGGTGTTCACGAGTGCAGTGTAAACCTTCCAGCGGATTATAACAAGCCATAATAGTCCAAAAGGGGCTTATGGCATCTACTATACATTTATTACTACCATAGTTGATAAATTACTCCGCATGTTGGCAAATAACAAATCATCAATTTTATTGCAATTTACGATAGACAGATATTTTCATAATTGTGTGTTATGCGGCTGATTAGCCAATAGTGATAGTGTGCATTTTTAATCTTTGAGTAGACTCCAACACCATATTTTAAATTGATATCCATAAAAGAACAAATGGTTATCCATCAAGAAGTTAATAGGGCACATAATTCTGAGTTGACTTCGAAACTAAGATCATTGCTATAAATTTTATGTTCACCAACTTTTTATAGAAAATTAAAGAATTTTAAATTTATTTTCTTATTTGTTAATTTCTACCTTTGTGTAACCTTTTCAAAAATAAAAAAAAGCGCTCAGTAGTGCACTGGTATAGCGCCGATTTATATATTATTAATCATGAAATATAGCGTGTTCAATCTCCGCTATTTTCCAGGAAATTTTTCGATATTTATTTTAATATTGAAATTTTTTTGCTGGGTGACCATTTGTTCGTTGTCCATCATAAAAAGAAAAACGGATATCGTTGAAAATATGATGTTGGACGCTACTCAAATGAATTAACCATGTCTTCACGCACACGTCACTATGGGCTAATCACTCATATAAAAATAATGGTATTATGACAGCATCTAACTTTCGTAAATTACAGTACAATTGGTAAATTGTTATATACTGCCATGCCGAGTAATTTACCAACTTGGCTGTAATGAAAGGTTTATTAGATGACATAAAGCTCCACTGGGAGCAATATATAACTTTAAAAAAAAAAGAACAACCTTTTCAAACACTTATAACTTTGCAGTTAGAATTATAAAATTTTTGAAAAAAATTATAATTTTTCAAATATTCTTTATTTAAGCAAGTTATTTTTTTCACATATAAATTTAGAATTTAATGCTCTGAACATAAATTGTTGTTGTAATTACATTAGTTTCCAGCCTATACACATATAGTTACTTTAAAGATAAGACTACCGAAATTCTGAATTCTTAGGACCCCGTAACTCGAAAACAACAAGTTCTAAACGGAAAAATTGCATTAATTATTTTCGACTTGGATTTATCTCGTCTCTATATTGCAACCGCTTGAAGGTACATAATTACACTGCACTCGTGGACACCTTGTGCAAATATATAAATTATACATATGTAATATCATAGATGTAAATATAAAATTCATTAAAATAATATAACATTTAAAATAAATAATATAAATTTTCATCATTTCATTTTTACAACAGAGTTGACACACACTCACATCGCATATTTTTATATGCAAAACAAGTAACAATATTCATTTTCATTTACAGGAATACTCTCTGCTGTGTACCGCATGTTCAATAATAATAATAATAATAATAATGTGTATATATATTAAAATTAAAAAAAAAGTGTAAATAGGTAGTCTCTATGTAATAAATTGTAAAGTTTATATTAGTACATATATGCCTAATATAGAATGTTTATATATGCTAAAAATGTGTTTTAAATAAAAAATTAAATAAATACTACGTGTGTTTTAAGTAAAATAAATAAATAAATAAATAAATAAATAAATAAATAAATGTTAAAAAACAACCAAACGTATAATTTTTTTTTATTTATTTTTTTTTATCATATGTGCGGTAATTTTCAATGCTATATTGCTTGTTTAGTGCTTTAACTTAGTTAGTTTATTTAATTAAATATACTGTGTATATGCATGCGGACATATACAATTATTATATTTATATACTACTGTTGATACTGTGCTGTGATATCTACCATATAATATATTATAAGTAAATGTAAAAATCATATATAAATTATAAATTAAAATAAAAAATTTATTAATAAAAGTGTTATGCAATTTTCAAAACAAATTATTTATTTATTGTGTAATATATTTTTATACGTTTTTATAAATAGTGACATCTAAGTGTACACGCGTGAAAAATATTTGATTTTTTTTTTTTTCCAATTTTAAAAAGTGTAAATAAATGCAATTTATTTTCTATATTGTTAAAATAAAACTAAATAAATGAAATTACAAAAATTATATAAAAAACATTTAATATATAATAAAAATATGTGTAATCGTCCATTACCATCACTTATTTAGTAAATGATTCAATACACACTATAGAAATAGATAATTTGTGTTTCCCATTAATTTTAATTAAAAAGTGTAATATATCTATATCTCACACACACAAACACACACACACACAGACGCACACAGACGCACACATTATATAGAATAATAAATAAATAAATATTTATATAATAAATATTATAATATTAATATTATATATATTATATATTTATGTAAATAAAATTATATGTGAAAATGTTTCATTCTTATGATAATAATAATAATACATTTCAAATTAATAATAATATTCGAAATAATAATAATAATAATAATAATAATAATAATAATAATAATACTATTAATAAAAATAATATAAATGATATTAATAATATACTGACAACGTCTATAGTGCGTCCACCATGGACAAATAGTTTTTGTAATAATAATAATATTAATAATAATAATATTAATAATATTTATAATAATAATAATAATAGTTACAACAATAATGATTCTATTATTATTATGCCTTTTGCTGCAATAACAACATCATCTAATAATTTTCATTCAATTAATAAATCACTATCGTCACTGTTGACGACAACAACAACTATGACAACAACAACAACAACAACATCAAATAAAATGAATACAGGAAGTAATGCAATTGCAGTTGTAGCTAATAATAATAATAAAAATAATAATAATAATAATAATAATAATAATAATAATAATAATAATTTATGCAAATTAGAAGTAGATAATTTAAAAGGTAGAATTAATTTTCGTCGTTTTTTTTTTATGTATAATTACTATATCTACTATCTACTAATCTATATAGAAACTATATCCTTGCAGGAAAGAGACTAGTTCTACTATTAATAGTACAACTAGTTACAAAGGAAACGCTAAACCCCTTTTACATGTTGCGAACCGTTTCTTTTAACATTGAGATGTCCTACGAAAAGACAATTGTCCTCTTCTGCATTACTTTTCAACTAGTTGAAGAATTAGTTAATTTGTAACCAATTATTTAAATAGTTCAAATGTAAACACTAAAGTACTAGTACTAGTTATTCTGCAACTAGTTACTGAACTGGTTATTTTTAATTTGAATTACAATTATGTATTCTTTCACACCAGTACTTCAAAATAGTTCTTTTTTTAAAAAAAAAGTTGTATTCAATTTTTAAAAAAAAAAGCGTAGACAATATATTTTAATATAATTTAATATTTATTATGTATTTAATACAAAATAATAATTTACTTCATATTTAAAAAATATTATCAATTATTGCAACTGTGGTGTTTCATAGTTTATCACATTTTGCTTAAATTACATCAGCTCCATTTTAATTTTTTAGGGGCTACATCTAAGTTTGGCCTGACACAAAATGAAACGCAATTCTTCGAAACATTTACGGAATGGTTTATTCCTAATATACCAATCGATTAATTTCTCTTCAAAAAGATAATTTTGTTTAACGATTCGTTTTCCAAAATATTCATATTGTTGGAACAATCTTCCGGCACAAAATTCTCGTTAGATACAATGCCCATATTTTCTTTTACTACACTAAAATTGTTGGATATGTTGGATGGTAATTTACTTCACTTCACAATCATAATACGTGTTTTAATACGAAATTCATTACACTATTATAAATATGGTCTAAAAACAGCACATACATTGCTATATATTACTATAACAGCTCAAGTTTCTCTTCGTTTCTTCATATATTTTATATTATTGCGTATTTAAAATAGTTCTTATCTGCATTACTTTAGTAATAGTTCTTTTTAAACTAGTTGAAGAATTAGTTTTTATACGTAACTATTAATTTCAAAATTTACTGCAGGGATATTTTAGTATATTTATGTATTAGTATTTATTTTTCTTTGCATATACAAACTATGAACATGACATAAAATAATTTTAAATTTTATATATATAAATTATAATTATATAATTATAATATTGCATTATTAAGAATAATAATAATAATAATTATTATGTGTGTTTGTGTGTGTGTGTGTGTGTGTATGTGTAGGAGTGACGTCCAGGAATTCCTTGACCTACTATAAAATTGTCGCTTTTATAATAATAATATATGTTTATGTTAGTTATATATTGTTTCACGTAATAATACTCTGTATTTTTAAAATAGTAAATATGTTTCTGTGTGTCTCTATGTGAAAATCTATAATTCTTCTATATACTAATAAAGATAAACATATAAATAGTACTACACATTATATGTTTATATATATATATTATATAATTGTATATAGTTAATAAAATATAGGTATATAATAGTTAAAATTCTATATATATATATAATATATCTAACTACTAGTAAATTATATATAAATAATAAATGTATATTGTCGGCAATGAAAACGTGCACTAAAGCATTACACTATTTATTTATATATTCATACATATATATATATATGGTATATGTGTAATGATAATGGAATATGTATGGCGTATGTATAATGTCGTCGTGATATTTGAGTTATCAGTTTCGCTACAATTTTATATTTTTTTCATCATTGTACATAAAAATATAATACACATATAATTTTTTTTTCGTATTTTTTTTGTATTTTTAATACAATAATATTTTATTTATTTTTTTCTTTTCTGTGATTTTATTGTAATTTGAGAAATATTAAGTATATAATATATCTGTTAAAATAAACATGTTTTACTATTTAGCATTAATTTTATTTTATCATATACTCTATTTATATTTATTTGATATTTTTTTGCTATATCAATTAGTATACAATACACGATACGAGTGTTATGTATGATATATAATTTTACAAGAACCACCTATACACTTGCTTGTAGCCATGTATGGCACACCGCACACATAATATTTTCATATATATTCATATATAATAGACCTTTTAAATTCAAAGCATTGTATAGATTTTTTATTCATATATATATATATACTTTAATTTAATATACTTATGGTGTAATTATAATGTTTCGCTTCCCTTTCTTCACACACGTACACACATGTCACCACCTCTTATATACCATATATATATATTTTTTTTAAATTTAATATTATATACTTTCATATGCAAATATATATGAAAAAGATTTATAATTATAATATATTAATTTATTCAAAATAATTACTCCGGTTACATACATATTTCATATATTAAAACGGATAATATTTGTATATGCACCAATTTAATAAATTATGGTAATATTCTATTTATTATAATGAAATTTAAAATTAATAATATTAACAATATGTATCAGATTAATAATAATATTAATATTATACGATATATTTTAATGTGATCCGCATTACAGAATTATGCTAATTATTTTAGCTGCGACACATTTTTGATTGTCACTATATCATAAATTAAATATCCTATTTAATAGGAATAGAATATTAAGTGTTTTTATTATGACAGTATTAAATTTGTTTTGATGAACACTGGAAAATGTTCTCTTCTGATCGACGACAAGGTGTGTGTATTAAAAATCAATAATATAATTATAAATAAAATACATTCTCTATCATAAAAATCAATATTTTGCAATTATAATTCACACCATTTTAAATTTTAACTAAATCTAAACGATCATATATGCAATTTGTGATAAAAAGCCAGAATATTTTAGGTCAATATTTGAACTAAAACGAGTTTTAATTAACGCGTGTATTTATATGTTGAACGATTCGATATTAATAGATTTTTTCGAAATCTGCAGCTACAATATACATACGTCAGAAAATCTTCATTTCATTTTAAATTCACTTATTATTAATTACATGTACCTTGTATTGTATATTATCATTATATGCATTACGCAATAGGCTTGCATTACGTTGTTATTGCGTATAAATTGGAGTATTTCTATATTCAGTAGAAATATTTATTTAATTAATCATCGTCATATACATTTGCAAAATTACCGCACATATCTCATATTGAAATTAATCTATAAGTGAGATAAAATATAGATAAAAAAAATATTTTTTCTACTTAAAGATGCTATGGTACAAACTGATCATTACAAAATTGTATTTAAATACTATAATTAGGAATTTCCTTATTATATTTTTAATTGAAACTCTGAATATTTGATTTAATTAACTGTTTATATGATAATAAAATAAATTTTTAAGAAATTAATTACATTTGGTCACATACCTTGAGACATAAATTTACGCAAATAACAAATTTTTTTTTTGTTACTCTCATATCCAAAGTTGATGTTGTAGAAGTTTTATCCCTTTAATTTGCCTTTTTAATTTTATTTTTCATATGCGGGCTGTCTATCAATAATGTATATAGTTATGATGAGTTTTATAATGCCATCAGAGTGGGGTGTTTCGTATCCCCATGATATTTTAAAAGGTCAAATATTTATTTTTATGATAACGTCTGTGGTATATTTTTGATGTGAAGTATAAAATATGAAATAAATGTATTTAAAAATACAGTATTTAATTAATTAATTTAACATTTATATTTATACAGAATGCATTAATCAATATTCTATAATTAAGATGAAGTTGATAAATATATTACTAAATATAATCGATAATTTAATTTAAATAATTAATATGAAATAAGGAAATAAATTTGTTCGCAGTTCATTTATATTAATTTTTTTTAAATTTTATATATTCTGTTCTATAATATCTTGTATTTAAAAGAATCGTTCATACTATATAAAGTGTATTTATTTATATCCTAAATAATCTATGTTTTAGTTTGACTGTTTGAGTATTAAGTATATGAATATTTTTGTAACCCTTTCGGTATTGGCGTCCATTGCAATAAGTATACGATTGTGCTAACTCAGTCCATAATTTTTATTATCATTTTTATTATATTATGATCCAATGAATCCCATTCATATGAAGAAATTTGTCTAACTTTATTCGAAATAATATAAGATCGAATGGGTTAAGAAAATATAAAATTCATATGGAGTGAAATAAATTTATTAAGTCCATTTTTATGTAGTATGGCTTTTAACGTTTTTCTTTCCATACATCATCATAATTACACGCTTATAAAATATCTGGTTTTTATTGGCAAAAAAATTAAATTAATTGTATGTTCGATGTGATATAATCATCATTATTGAAATTCTTATAGTAATGTGTTGGTAATATATTCAATTAAATCTAACTAACAATGAAATACGCAATGACATACAATTAGTATCTAACTTAAATATACATATAATAGATAACAGTTCCCTTTAATTTTCTGCAGAAACTTTAGTATATAATTTAATATTTATTTATTCATTTATTTATTTATTTATTTATTTATTTATTTATTTATTTATGTTTTTTTTTTTCTATTTATATAGGATTTCTAAATTGTAATCCGAATACTTTGCAATCATTAGCACAATTACACGGTAAGTTGTATTTAATATTATTATTATATTATAATTTTTTTTAAATTTATATTATTATTATTATTATTATTATTATTTTATTTTGATAAATTCTGTAAATAATTTAAACTAAACAGAAAATCGCTTACATTGAAAATTGACTATAATTTGTAATTTTGTATATACTAAAATAGAAATCCGTTAAAACAATGACCGATAGTGGCGAAAGCTGAGAATTAGTATTCAATTTTTAATATCGCTATATTTTTCTTATAACCTGTATATATTGAAATTAAAATAAATTATGAAAAAAATTTTGGTTGATCACCGAATAAAATTTTCCGGAAAATCGGCTTTTATGAATTATCATCTTTTTCAATTACGGCCAATAGATTTAATAATTTCCCATTTTTGCTTACAGCATTGCAAATTATAAATTTTATAGAAATTTGTGGTACTACTGTATAAAGTGCGAAAACCCATAAATGGTACAAAAAGTTTATTCAGTACCATTATTTCAAAAACAAAATTTCAATGACTTCAAACGGAAAATCGATCATATCTTTTGAACGCGTTAATCAATTTTAAAAATCTCGTCTATGAAAGATTGGAAATTGATTATAATTTGCAATTCTATATTTACAAAAATGGAAATCCCTTAAAACTATGGAACGTAATTCGAAGAGATGATAATTCTTAAAAGGTTAAATTTAGTAAGTAGTAATTCCAAGTTTTTGATGATAATTTTACAAAATGCGGGCTTTTATTCTAAAAAATTATAGGACCTACATTTATTTTCATAGTTTTGTCTGAATTTCAATTATAGGTTATAAGAAAAACATACTGACATTAAAAACTGAATGCTATATGGCTTTGCCACTGGATTAATCGACGATTGTTTTAAAAATATTTTTTTAAATCTTTATTATTTATTATAATAATAAAAGTGTGTTTTTCCCATTTTACTTTTGCATATATACACTGTTATATGCTAAACAAATGTTATCTATAAATATATATATATATAATATAAGTTTTAATACACAATAGTGTTAAGGCTATATTATTATTACTCTATATATACGATACTACTAAGTTTTTGTTGACCTATTTTATATTACATACATTTATATGCATAAACATATATTCTATTATATAGTTTAAAAAATTATTCAGTTACAATATTATATAATAAAATATAAAATAGGTCAACAACAGTAGATATATATATATATATATATAGTTTATATGCGTGTACTATATTCGACTAGGTCAATCATTTTTAAATCGTCATTGTTATAGTATTATTATTATAGTATAGTAGGTATAGTAGTACTACTTGCGCCCATATAGAGATAATCAAATTTTTAAATCAATCATATAATATATAACGAAATACAAATAATAATAGATAGATAATAGATAAAGATAATATATAGATAAATGTTTTTCAATAGTTTTATTTGTTTTAGCATAAAATCTATGTATTGTATATGCCATGCGAGATCTTATAAATTTATAATAAATATATGGGTGTACTTTATATATAACCATTTTATTCAATTATGTACAATCTATACCTAATGCTAATATATATTATAAAAATTTCTTATCTTTTAATATCCATATGTTAATTAAAAAAAAATAATGATAATTAATTATTTTTATTTTGTAACATATAACTAATTATAATATATAAATAAATATAAGGTATATATTTATAAAATATCATATAAACATATAAAATTAATTTAATTTAATGTATAATATATATATATATATCTATGTGATTGTATAATAATATTCTATGGCTATATATATAGAAGCATTCAACAATTCGCAATTGACTAATAAATAATAAAATTGTTTTAATTTATTTTACTGATAAAAAATACATAAAAAATAATATATAATCAAGATATAAATATAATAATAATAATAATAATAATAATAATAATAATAATAATAATGAACAATAAAACTTAAAATCAATTAAATTATATGATATTATATGTTATATGTGTGCCTGTATATTTATTTAATATATTTATAAATTTAATTTCATGCTTATATAATATTATTATGTTATTTTTTATATAAACAAAAATAATTAATATAATATAAAAAATAAATAATGTGGAAAAAAGTTTATAAAAAGTAAAAAAATACGCTCAATACTACTTATACTTATTTTGTACATATTGTATATATGGAAATTGTATATTGGTGTATTTTTCAATATACAAACTAATGGGAAGTATACATTCATTCCCACTTGAATATTTCTATACTATATTTTCTTTATTATATTATATAAAAACTCTGCCCGATGAACGGCCATACCAAAATTTAAATATGTATTTATTGAACGATATATACCAAAAAAATGATATGTCAAAATAATACTTTTCAATAAAATATATAACAAAAAAATTGTTACATATCTAAGAACTTATTTTCTTGTCAGTTTTCATTATAAGGTACAAAATGGTTTTTTTTTTTATATTTTCTACGTTAATTTGATTTCCCTTTTCCAAAAATATTTGCGTGATCAATTTTTCAATTCTTATTTTGTTTGTTATTTGTATTTTTATAAGTAAATTATAACACTTTTTTTTTGTAAACTGAAATTAGATAACAAAAATATACGATGGTCCAGTTCATTGATACAGCCGCAGTCCTTCCACATAGATGCAATTGATGCACTGGATTGGGTCGCGAAAAGGCGGAGCGCAATATATTGTAACAATTATACAATTTTATTCAATTACAATTTGCGTTTAGCATTTCAAATATTATCACTTTTCTTTAAATAAATCAGTGTCCATATTTAAATTTTAATTGTATTTAAATTATTATTTATATTTAACTATATCTATTCGGATTATTCGTTATAAATATTGGAAAATATTCAATTTGTTAACATCAATATCAAAACATTATATTCTAAGTGCAAATATATATAGATTCATATAGAATCATTAATTATTTTAAATATATTGTGAAAATGACCGGTAAATTATTGCCGTATTGAAAGTAAATTTTCTTTTATGTTTATAGGATCACAATTGTGTGATTATATACAAAAATTTTATGTGTTTTATAATGCATTATATATGTTAATTGTTAGTTCGGCTTTGAATGATTCTTCACGAATCATGAATGTCATCTCATCTGGCGTTCCATGAGACCAACTTCAAATTCAATTCTTTTGTCAATTTGCAAAACTTTGAATCCATTTGATTTTAAAAGTTTTTCTTCTGTGTGTACAATATACGATGCAATAAACAATGTGTATTTGAAGCAATGTATAATTCCTCAATAAATTAACTGCATTCTCTGGATTGATAAATATTCTTGCAGTGTTTGATAAAAAGCTGAATTATTATTATGTTATATATATTTATTTTCATTTGATTTTATAAATAATTTATAGTTTTATATATTTTTATATGTATATAGTTATTTTTAATATTTAATATCATGTTTTTAAACATGACCAAGTGTGTGTGTGCACGATATGGCACATATTGCACGTCCTTGCGTACAGTACAAATATGTATTGAAGTGATAATGAGTTCAGCTGCTGATGGTCGTTTAACCAGGCGTCAACTGAACAACAGAACATATATCACTAAATGACGATTGTATGAATTTATTTAATTAAAATTTACATGCACTGGGTGCATGTGATTTAAGTCAATAATTTATATTGTTTTGTAAATACATATTTCTTATGAAGTGGTCTTTCGTTAGGTGTTTTATTACTCTACTTTATTTCGTCATTTCTTGAATTATTTCGATGACATTTTTTTAATTGGCAATTTAAGATAAATATATTATCTTATACCGGAACAATTATGGTTTTTGAAAAAATAAATGTAAACAAAATGATAACAGTGGAATATAGTTTCTGTAATAGAGTTGTGATTTTTACAACTGAACCATATTTGGTTTCGGCTTTGTCTTAAAAAATCCTCACTTTATAACAGATATGAAATTGTATATTAGACGATGAAATAAAAGTCAATGACAAATTATTTTTTTAAACTCAATGTCAGTATTGTTTGTTTGTTTTATATTCCGTATGTACGTTGTTAATTGCATTCGTGTTGCAGTCGATAATATTGATAATAATTATTATTCATGTGTGTTTAGATGTAATTATAAAGGTTTATAATCATATAATATCACATAAATCAGTATAGGAAAATTAAAAAGATAACTTTACACACTCAAAAAAAAAAACCAAATAAATATTTCATTAAAAATTTAATTAATCATTATTTAATTACACGTATATATTTTACTATATTATATATTTAATTGCATATGCAAATATAAAAATTTTATTATTTTTTAAAATGTCATGAAAATTATTAATTTTATAATAAAAAAAATTGTGCAACAGTTCGTATCAAATGTTTTATGTGTGTAGTTTTGTAGTGTGTAGGTGTATATCGCGTTATCGCACATGTAATTTCAAAGTAAACTATTCATTATCAATTAAAATTTTATCATTTGGTTTTAAAATAAAGTAATAAACTAATAAACATATTAAGCTGTACACACAACTTAACATTATTGTTGTGAACATATATTTAAACCACCATGATTCGAATTCACCAATAATATACCATATTAGAGTTATTGTTAAATTTTGTATTAACACCAATCCAACATAATTAATATACCAAATACGTGGTTTTTTAAATTTAATTTTAAATTCTAATATACAAAAAATATAAATATATGCTAAAAATATGTAAAAATAAATTCGTTCGATTTTTTCATGAAATTTTGTTTCATAAAATATACAACATAACATTAGTAAATAGTGTGCAGCCAATAGATATAAACATTCCCATGGAAAAAATACAGAAAATGCTGATATTGCTAATATTCTCATAAATAAAAACATTATCCATCCGGTAAATGCAACACCTTTACCAATAAAATCATCTTGTTCAATACCATTAACAATTTTTTTTCGTGTTGGTAAAATAAAATCAACTTCATCGGCTGTATTATTATTATTATTATTATTATTATTATTCTTTGGTATGATATCAATTTCGTCATCATCATTCTGGCATTTCTTTTCATTTTGATGTTCAAATAATGATGGTGGCAAACGTGGTACATGATCTTTTATATATAATTCTGCATTTAAAAACATCATATCTTTAAATGTTGATAGTCTATTAATTATTTGAAATTTATGATCATGTGGTGGCGGTGGTGGTGGTTCATATTCTGGACTACGATCTAATTCTATAGTATTAATTGGTATTTCATTTAATTCCTCATTTGATGAATCATTTATTTCCTCAATGGCATTTAAATCTAATGGTTTTAATTGATTTTTTTTTATATTTAATACCATTGTATTTTGTAATTTATTATTATCGACCGTTGTATCAACTGTATCCGATGTCGTTGGTGTTACAGATAATTTATTAAAATTATTTTCATTAAATTTATTTATATCTGCATCTTTTTTATTTAATAATTCCGATAATCTTGTATTATTTTCATCAAAATTAAATTTATCAACATTCATTGATTTTTGTTGCATATAGGATATTTTTGAAGGGCTTACATTATCTACATTATTATCTTCAAAATCTTCTTGATCATTTTCATTAAATTCCATTGATTTAAATCTTCTCATTATATGTTCACTTTCGGGTAATTCAATATAACTTTGTTCGGGACGTATGGTTGGTGCTTCTAATATACTTTTTGTACGTCGAAATGTACGTTGACGAAATTGTGCTTGATGTGGTGATACCCATGGATAATTACGTCCAACAATTTTTTGACTTTCAAAACGTTGATATGTTGCTGTAACTATAGCCATTGTTATTAATGAAAAAATTATACTAACAATTTGAACGTGTGCTATATTGACGACGATGATATACCATATATAAATAAAAAAATGAGATTAATAAATGAATTTTAAAATAAATAAATAAATAAATAATTACTTGTTTCATAATTTCGAAATACATTTTCTCTTAACATTATGTATAATTGTAAAACAATTTGTGGTGCAGATTGTGCAAATGCTTGTAAAAAATGATATAATTCAAATGCTGATGTTTCGGCTGCTTTGCTAACAGCATGACTACATTCATAGGTATTATTTTTTTGAAATAAAGCTTCCACCGACCAAAATATTCTTCGAGAAAATCTGTATGAATGTGATGGAAAGAAATAAACAGATATTTATATATTATTTATTACTGCGATAATACTATATGCATATTTAAATTTTTATAATATTTTGTGACTAACGATTTTACCATCACTTTGTAAATATCTGAAAATATGTGTTATTCATATATAAATAAAAATATATTTAAAATTGAGCTGATGATTTCAGTTTTTTAAAATTTATACGCTGTGAAAATCTGAGTTGGTACCAAAATCTTGAGTAACAAAACCAGAATAAACATAATTTCCTTTATTTTTAATTTTCCATTATAATTTTCAATAAGATCTTTTATAATTTTTCATTTTAAACACTTGATATTTTTTGAAATAACACTTAAATAATTATTAAAAGTTATTGATATGAAATTAAAATTGATTTCTTCATCATAGTACTGAAAATTATTATATGAAAAATGTTTATGCATCATAGTATCACTATATTGGCGCTAGGTCTGAATATACATATATATATTCATAGTCTTTACTAAGGATTCTACTTTGATCTGATCCGTTAGAATCGCATTTTGTTATGGTCATAATAATAATATATAAATAATAGAAAATTGTTATATAATAATTTGCTTACAAAAAATAAAAAAACACTAATATTTTCACTTTTATTTTGACTATATACGTCACAAAATACGATTTTTAAAGTTACACAGACTGTATTTTGTTGGTTGCCTTCATATCATTTATTTTCATTACATAGCATTATTTTCAAATGTGACCTAAATTTATCAATTTGCGCAACCTACACCTAAATATGTATGTATTTGGTATATATGTTATATTGAACGATATGGTTGCATAATATTCAAAATACGAATTTTACAATATAATTTTTTGAAATATATATAAATATTATACTTAAATTCATTATATTATATACACATACAAAATAGTATGAGTATATAGTGGTGCCTAATAAAGGTACACACAATTTTGTATAATTGATGTTAATAAACCAGAAAGTTAATTAACATAAAAACATTGTAAAATATTATTCTTCCATATTTCTTTCATCCAAAATTGTATATATATGCATTAAAAGTTAATTCATATGTTTATGTAATTGCTCAATGATTATAAAAATGTTCGACCATTTCACGTATGCGAGCCTTATTAGGAACAACCTGCCGCTCTAAGTAAGACCCATTTAATTGTCGATTTCACAGAATTTTTGCAGGAACCCCATTATACATTTGCATAACAAATTTTATCAAAATTATATAACAATTGATCAAGTTCCAAAGATTCTAAAATCTGGGTCATAAAACTATTCGCAGAGTGTCGATTTAACAGAAGTTCAGTAGTAAATATTCATATATAATTCCAACATATATCTACATACAAAATTTTTGTCAAAATTGGCCAAGTTTCAATGTAATAAATTATGAATACAAAACCACGGATATGAGTTACCGTGACCATCCAAAGATTTCCATTGACCCGAATAAAATACTATTATATTAAGTGGAAAATCTATGGACATTCTTTGGACAAATTCCAATATGGTTTTTCCATGGAAATTTCCCTCATTTTTCAAAGTACGGACAAATTGTTACTAGGGCAAATATTTGGAATTATTATTAAAAACCGAATATAGGTAACAAATCAATAGTATATACATCGCTTCAATGCAGCCTTTTTTTAAATCGCCAACGCATTATCTACAGCGAGCCCTATATTTTTCTATATAAATTACTCCATTTTTATAGCGTTCATATATTATTATAAGTACGTTAGACAAGAGATTACTTTTGAATTTCTATTTCAAAAATTTAACACAAATTATATAGAAAATTCGATCATTATCCAAATCCTTTTTTACGTTTAATTTATTGATTTATATATTGTAGTTCTTTTGTATGTGCTTAATCAAAAATTACAATTTTTTAATAATAATTTTCATTAGTTTAAAAATTTTCATTACAACATTTAATTTTCCTTTCGTCTGCATATATTATATAATTTATAGCATGATGATATGGATTTTCTTTTTTCTCTATATATTTATATTTTCCATGTTTTTGCTTTATTTATATTTAATTTTTATATGTGAATAAAAACTTATATATATTTTTTTTTAATTTTTTGTTGTTATAATATATTTTTTTACTATATCAAATACGTATAATACACTGCGGTAACGTAGTTGTGTACGTATATATTATACGAAAAATTTGAAATGATTATGCTTAAAATATATATTATATAAATTGAATGTTCTAATTAAAATAAATTACTTTTTTGACATAGTTTTCCCATATTCATTTTTTTTTTGTTCCATAATAATAATACACACACACACACACACACACACACACACACACATACAAAAACATATCCTATATCCAAACAAATATATAATAACGATTTTGTGCCATAAACATAGTTATATTTTTATTACATTATGCAGTGAAAATTTTTCGGGTTTGCTATATACAAATACATAGACATATTTCTATTTTCATTTATATACACATACATATATAGATAAATATTTAAATAAATATATATGTATATACAATATATATATATATATGCAGATAGAAAATGTTGTATAAATGTGTATGTCATCAGTTTTCCCTATTTTCCATCATTATACAATATTATATATGTGCACACATATACAAAACACTATACATATATTTATTATATATACTTGTACTTATATATACATAGAATAATACATAGAGAAATATTTTATTTAGGTCATACCCTATATATTTTATTTTATGTAGTCCTTTTTTTTCGGTATATATGAATAAAGTTTATATTGTATATATTATATATTAAGGATAATAAGGATATATGGATCGATGTTTTATTTTTTGTATGTATATGTTTTGAAAAGGTATCTGCTGGCTATTATATATTTTCCATTATATCTCTACTAATACATATATAAATATGTATACAAAATACAATACATTTACGATAATTGTGTATAAATGTTATTTTTATGTATATAATAAGTATAAATAAATATGGTGAAAGATAGAATTCCCATTTTTTTTTTTTTTTTATATGTGTCATGTCGCATGTAAATTCTTGATATTAATTTTCTTGTTGAAATTTTTGTTAGCCCCCCAACAATTTGCGTTGTTGCTTATATTGTGTGCGCTTATTCTATATCGCTGTATATGCTCCTCATATACTATTACAATAAGGAACAAAATAGGGAAAACAGGGAAACGGAACAAAAAAAAAAATACATAAATAAATAAAAAAGGAAAACACATTTACCTGTACAATGCACCAATTGGAAAACATATTAAATTAAATAATTGTTTTATTAAAAATATTGTATTTTCACTATGACAGCCTTCTTCTTCTGGCCATTGCCATGGTGATACCATTATCGAAATAAAACATATTATGGCTGGTAAACATAATAGTGTAACTGTTAATGAACCATACATTCGATGACCATCACGAAAATGTTGTATTGTAACAGCAATGTCAGCTAATGTTACAGTTAAATAAATTAGTAATTCTAATATGGCTGTCACCAGACAAGCTAATGTTATTTGAGTTTTAACTTTTATGTCAACACCAAGTACTTTTTTTGGTATGCCATCAAATTCATCCATTTTTTTCGTTTATTATTTATACTATGCGATGCAATTATTATGGTAATAGCAATCATTAAAACAATATACACAATTTTTATTATAATTATATTTTAAAAATTAATTTTTTCGTAAATTTATTCGATTTTATTCATTCTATATAGTTTTTTTTTCTACCATATATATTATTGTTCACATTTTATATAAAAATTTATCTATTATTAAATTAAAAATGAATAATAAACTTTTTATACTCTGGTTTTTTTTTTTTTGTCGTTCGCATTCGATTATTATAAACATCACATACATAATATTTTGTTTTTATATCATTTATGTAAAAATTTGATATTGATTAGATAAGAAATTTTCTTTATCTATATTTTTTAGAATGAACTAAAATGTGACGCATTTGTGTTTGTTAGAAAAAGCAAAAAAATTAGTAAAAATTTATAGGGTATGCGTTCGATTTTAAATAACTCGCAATATTTTGTGATTTAATTTGTATATTTGCGGTAGCGTTTGATTTACGTACAATATTTATACAAAATATGTTGTCTAGTCTCATTTGTCGTATTAAGATACCAAAAGGTATATATATAACCGAGCGACAAATGTATAAAACTATTTTTATTAATTTTTATTAAGAGCTTAATTCAAAAAATTACCATATATGGCAATAGCAATAGCAAGTCATATTACTCCAAGTTGAGTTTATGGCTTATACTAAACTTTCATTACAGTCAAATTGGTAAATTACTTCGCAAATATAACAATTAACCAACTACAATTAACCAAAGATGGGTCTTTTCATAATTCTATTAGTCTTGTATGGGTGATTATAGCCAATGTATAGTGTGTTTAGTTATTATAAATTGGAACACCCATTATATTTTGTTTAATTATTGATAACGTCTTTTTCTCTTTTTATACATACTCGTATTTATTTAGTATTAATTCATTTGTGTTATAACATGAATAATTTCAATTTTATTATTTTGTTATTGTTACATATATTTCCAAATTTTTAATGTACATTTTTATACCGACTCTCCCCATATATTGAATAAAAAATTCTAAAATTAATTATAATTAAATAAAGAGTTGCTGTTTTTTTTTTCTATTTATTTAACTTTTGTTTGGTTGTTTTATTATAAATTGTATTGTTATTTTCATATTAAATGTTTTGTTCATCTATAAATCTATTTTTAAAAGTATAGTAAATCGGCGATATTTAATCTATTCAAAATTGTATGCAGCAATATAATACATATATTGCATACATGTGTACGTTTTTGTATATCGATATGTAAATATGTTTAATATATGCATACAATCATCGGTAAGCCATTAAATTTATTGTAAAATGTTTATTTTATCATTCTATTATTTATATTGTATATTGATTTGAAAATTAATTGTAAAATAGTAAATTTTCTATATTTGACATTAAACATTTCGTCCACACACTCATAAGAATTTGATTTTTCTATACATAACATAACAAAGACGTTTCCGCATATGTGCACACTTCTTTTTGATTCATTGTTTTCAAAGTGTGTGAAATAAATTTCGAGCAAACTTTTTGCTTTGTCCAAATCTTCATGGTTCTAATCGTTTGTTTGTTGATGTGTAAAAACTCTTCTGCATTATTCTCGCAGCGACGCATCCAGCGTCGTGTTTGCCACTAAATTACGCATTTTTTCAATAATTCCTAGTGTCCTTGATGAATTTACCGTTCCCGGTATAGGTTTATCATCGTCTACAGAAAAACTTATTTGATCTATTTAACCATAACTCTGCAGGTAAACTAAATAATTGAACACAAAAAAAGTAATTACATCTCTAATGAATGAACAAACGCGTATTGTTTGAGTTAGTTTAACAAAAGCGCAGAACTTCTAAGTGTAGAACCGCAGACGATCGAATTTTATCACGAATGTACGTTTTTTACTGGTGCCAGTTTTAACAATTCATTGAAATATTATGTATTCATAAATAAAGTATATTCCAACATTCACGCAACATTTGAATGATGAACTATTTGTGTGCGTTAAAGTGTTGCAAACGAAAAAATAAATACAGATCCTGTCAAGGATTATTAAAAAAAGAGAACTACACAAAAAACAACTCATTTTCATTGTTGAACAAAATAGTTAAAAAAATAATGAAGGTTACAGCAGCTACAGTTCGTAATTTTCGGATAAAATATAGTCGAAATAGATAGATTTTATTTATCAACAGCGTAGAAATTAATAAAAATAATTCAGGAAGACTGGATCAATTACATAGTGATTTTAAACACTGTCCTATAACAAGGTGTTTAAAACAAAATATCGATACAGTTTGTGACATAGTGTTGCTAACAGTCTATAGGAACATCAATTCAGCATCGTGGGTAAGGCTTGGACATGATAATCCACTTTTTTTGTGCCTAAATTGAAAGATATCGATGAGGACGGCATGTGTGGTTTCAAGATAACGTTACAACATACCACTCATCCTGAGAAACAATATAGAGATTTCAATATTGTTTTAGCGTTATTATACTAAAAATACGCGCATAATTCAACAATATTCACATTTTGATTTCAGAAACGAACAAGTGATAATAATTTTTTAAATTTATGATATTGTTGTACGCTATTTAAAGATTAATTTAGTCTGTTCTGTATATGTTCGTATCGATTCACTAATTTATGAGTAATTGAATAAATATATAGGAAATTTACAAAAACAAATTTGAAGAAAAAGTCATTTACTAAATCGACTGCAATGTTTTTGGTGGATGAATATTAAAGATGAGTGACATGAGTTGAGGTGGTTGATTTGGCCTATGTGTCTGATCAATCAACTCACATTTTTCACATTATCCGAGCGATGAGCAACCAAATGGGATCGACTGTAAATACAGTATCAATTCTTCTACCGTCATTTTTTATGACTTCGTCATTGTAGTCAGCCTGCACTTTACGTTTTAAAATATTATACATATACGCGATATTTGTATCCATCCGATAATAATTATATTGATTAGATAAGATTAAAAACTTTTACAAATTTCACTATAACATTTTATTCCATATTCCATTTTTCTACGGATATTTATTTATGCATTAAAAAGTTATTTCTTTATATTATCACAATTTTTTGTTATTTTTATTTGTAAACAATATTTATAATAATAAAAATAAAAATATGTGTACCACATTTGACGTGGGTCCCGGTCAGAACATTTCGAACAATTCAGAACAATTTTTTTTTAATTCGCTTTAATTATGATTATAATTTATAATTTAAAATTATAAAAATGTTTACACAATTTAAATTTTATATATGCGTGTGTGTATGTGTATATATTTTAATATAATGATAGTTTAATTAATTGATTAATAAAAAAAAAAATAAAATCAAATTAAAATTCTCATCTTTAATATGCTGTACTTTTTTTTTATATGATAAATTATTTAATTACTTTTTCCTTGAAATTATTTTATTATTATTATACAAAATTTTGTATAGTAGTACGTAAATATACCGGAACAAAATAAATAATTAAATAATATAATAATTTTAATAATAGATGGAGTAAATTCTGTCATATTTTATTTATAATTTTGTACATTGAACGTATCTTCACTTTTTTTTTTTTTAAATAATAAAAAAAATAAAATCAAAGTATCAAAGGAAACCATTGTAATTTGAAAAAATAAAAATAAAAAACAATTGAATATTAATCGTCGTACTTCATGCAGTCATTGAACTTTTCTTCACATTATTACATTGCAAACAATTTTCTATTTTATTTGTGTAAAAAATAATATCAATTGAATAAAAATTTTTATAATCACACATTTATTAAGAATAAATATTGTATAATAAAATAATAAATTCATATAAATAAAAACTATTTTTTTACAACAAAAAAGAAATGGAAACAATGAATTTAGTAACATATTTACGTGCTTTAAAAATAAAAACAATTCGTAAGATTCCTTTTGTTGTTGTTGTTTTTTTTTTTTTTATTATTTTTTCTAATTTTATAAAATCCATATTTGAACGAAAATGTTTTAAATTTATTTATTTATGTTTTTATTAATTTTTAATATATTTTTTCCAGGTAAACCATATTTTCCAGGTTTAGACGAACATATATCTGAAGAGGCTGGAAATTTTGTGGATCCCAATATGATTCATTTAGGATCGCCATCACGATCGTCACCACAATCACAAGGTTCCGATGGTGGTGAACGATTTTCAAGAAAAGTATTTGTTGGTGGTTTACCTCCAGATATTGATGAAGGTAATAATTTTTTTATTTTTATATTTTTTATATTTAATTTTATTTATTTAATAAATATTTATACATTTTTTTAATTCAGATGAAATAACATCATCATTTAGACGATTTGGACCATTGGTTGTTGATTGGCCTCATAAAGCAGAATCTAAATCATATTTTCCACCAAAAGGTTATGCTTTTCTATTATTTCAAGTAAGTGTTATTGACAGACGTACGAATATTTATAAATATTATCGCAGATGTTTATATATAATTTAATCAAAGGACTCGAAAAATAACAACTGATGTGATAATTTCATTAGAAGTTGCTTGTTTGTAGCGTATTATATAAAATTAATTTAACTTCAGAAATATCTCAATTAGGCTGACACAAATAGTTTGTATTAAGCATTAATTTACATATGTAAAATCTGAAATATTATTGATATTTTTCATCAGCGTTCATTGGTATTTGGTGACGCAAATTTTCTCCCATAATAACTATTTAACCACATAAACAATTGTGACATTATAGCATACAAAATTATAATGATGTGATTTAATTAATATTTTGTAAATTGGTAAACGTTAAAAAAAAAATTAGAATTATACAACTTATTACCTTTATTTTACCATTGTAATACATTGCATTTTTTTGTTATTTCTTTTGAAGGATGAAAGTAGTGTTCAACAATTAATTGAAGCATGCATAACGGATGATGATAAATTATATTTATGTGTATCATCACCAACTATAAAAGATAAACCAGTACAAATAAGACCATGGCGTTTATCTGATGCAGATTTTGTATTAGATGCATCAATGCCGTTAGATCCACGGAAAACTGTATTTGTTGGCGGTGTGCCAAGACCTTTAAAAGCCAGTAATTATAATTTTTTATTTACATTTAATTGTAATATATTTATTTATTGATTGATTGATTTTTAATAACGTTTTTAATTTTTAGTTGAATTGGCTATGATAATGGATCGACTTTATTCGGGTGTATGTTATGCTGGTATTGATACAGATCCTGAACTAAAATATCCTAAAGTAAATTTTGTTTATCGAATTGCTGTTTTTTTTTTTTTTTATAAATTAATATAATTTTTTTTTATTATTTAATTAAACTATGCAAATAGGGCGCCGGCCGCGTTGCATTTTCAAATCAACATAGTTACATTGCAGCAATATCGGCCAGATTTGTTCAATTACAACATGGTGATATTGATAAACGTGTTGAAGTTAAACCATACGTTTTAGATGATCAAATGTGTGATGAATGTCAAGGACAAAGATGTGGTGGAAAATTTGCACCATTTTTTTGCGCTAATGTAACTTGTTTACAGGTAATTTACATTTAAAATACTATTTTGTATTAATGTAAAATACACATTGAACATAAATGTCGTAAAAAATTCCCTGATGAATTTTGTTGTTTAAATAGACGAGCGTATATATATATACATATATTTTTGCAATAAAAAATTATATATATAGATTTTGTTGACGTAATAATCGTTTATTCTTTGTTACACTTAATAAAATAGAAAACAATATTATAATACGTAGAATTTTGTGATTTAAGTTAAACTACTACACTATATCAACCTATATAGCATTTATATATTTTATTATTTATTTTCATTTGCTATAATAGTTCAAATAATTTAATTAATACGTTTGCGCTTAGAATTATATATATTTTCCGTTTCATTAACAAGAAATAATAAACTACACAAAAGTCATTATTTACATTTATTGAAGAGATTTTGTATGAAAAATATAGGGTGATTGTTTATGTGCACACACATATTTTCATCATAAATTGTGTGGCTGACTATATATATATATATAAAAAATTCATCAGAATACAGGTTTGACAGAATTTATATATGAAATTAGAAATAATTTTTCATAGCCTGAACTCAATTTTCTCTACGTTTTTCCAGTCAAAAAAAAAAAAACAAATTATAAATCTGAAATTAATTTTGTGTTTTATTGATAAAACTTTTCTCGTTTTATTATTGTTATTTGATGTAAAACAGGTTCAAATGATGGGTAGAACTTCAGTGCGGAAATATCGGAATACTAAGTAGAATAAAAAAAAAAAAAAAAAAAATAAAAAAATTAAATAATTCACAGGTGAAAATTATCTTTATATTACTTTTGAGTGTTAGCTTTTGAGATTTTTTTTTTTTTTATTTTTATTCGTATATATTTATGGATATATTGCTATACTGTAAGTTAACGTTTATACTATTACATCACGGGATTTGTCTAAAACATAAATTCAGTTGTTTGCGATTGCGTAATATTGTAATAAAAGTTTATACATTTACCAATTATTTCATAGACATGAAACTATAAAATAAAAAATGAAATGGCTTTTTAGGTCACAGTTCAATGAATATTTTATTTGTTTATTTAGATGAATTTTTTGAACGTTTTACACTAAACCTTGGTTTTGGCCCAAAAAATTGTTATAAAGAATTTATGTTACTCATTTATAATAGAAGCAAAAAAGCAATTATATTAGTCTAATACAATTCTTTCATAATCGTGTCTTGGGAACATTTTGATAATGTGATGAGGTATTCTTAGGAAAACCTTTAAATTCGTATTTGAATGGTATTATTAAGCAAATTAATCATTGCTCTTGTTGGGTAACGAATATATTTCTATAACATAAAATATATATATTTATTTTTTTTCAAGAAATTAAAACACACGTTTATTAATTTTATTTTATATTGAGTTAAGATAATATAAAAATGTTAATGTTAAGAATCTTATTTAAATTTTTTTTCTATCAATTTCTTAAAAACTTTTAAAGTTGTTTCGTTATGCGACTTTCATTATACTTTTTATGATAATCCCATTCGTTAACATCCGCGTTCTATCCATAGACTAATAGATGAATAATAGTTTTTTTATTAATTATAAGTTGCATAAATAAAAATACACAATAATAAATCAATTTACTATAAACAAAAATAAATAATTAACATAAACTATAAATATGATTTAAAAGGATACAATGCAAATCTTACTCTTATCCCAATAAAATAAATGCGAATACTTTTATATGACGTTCAACTATCTATTATAGTCGATGATTTTCTATATATTCAAATAATTTATTTCTATTTATTTATTCATACATAGATAAATCTAAAGAGATGTCAATCAATCTTTCATATATCTATTTATAATTTCCGCATATATTTGCGAAAACTAAAAATTAGTCGAAAAAGTGTTGATTACAATTTTGGTATTATTAATATAAGTGGCGACGCGTGAAAAAATGATTTGAATGTCCACATACTAAATTTTCCGGAAAATCGATTTTTCAGAATTATCATCTAATTTGAATTACAGGCCATAGTTTTAACGGATTTCCAGTTTACAGTATACAGGATTACAAATTATAATCAATTTCCAATCTTTCATAGAAGAGAATTTTAAAATCGATTCACACGCGTTCAAAAGATATGACCGATTTTCTATTTGATGTCATTGAAATTTTGTATGAAATTATGATACTGCGTATAAATTTGTTGTACCTTTTGGGTGTTCGCACTTTCTATAAAATTTTCTCTGCCATCCATTGGAAAATCGGTTATATCTTTTGAACGCGTGTGAATCGATTTTAAAATTCTCTTCTATGAAAGATTGGAAATTGATTATAATTTGCAATGCTGTATACAAAACTGGAAATCCGTTAAAACCATGGCTCGTAATTTAAAAATATAATATAATTCTTAAAAGTCGATTTTTGCGGAAAATTTAATTCGGTGAACACCAAGATTTTTTTTTCATAATTTCGATTAATTTCACCGAGGTTATAAGAAAAATATAGCGATATTGAAAACTGAATGCTATTTCTCAGCCTTCGTCACTGATAAAACAATTCCGTACTAATCTGTATTTAACATTGCCATCCATCTCTATGATTAACAACTGTCACGTTGCAATAGACGAAAAGTTAATTGGATGGAGTTGTATGCAAATTTACTTGTTTTCATAATTCATCGGTAGTAGTTATTTATATAATGTTATAATACACATTTACGCTGAATAAATATTTGTATTAATTAGCTAAAGTAGAATTATAATATATATAAAAAAAAAAAAAAGAAATTTAATTTAAATTTTTAATTAATTTCCAAACAATAATAATAATATATAATTTATTTTCTTTAACATTTCTAGTATTACTGTGAACAATGTTGGTCAACAATTCATTCTAGACCTGGTCGTGAATATCATAAACCATTGGTCAAAGAAGGTGCTGATCGACCACGAGCAGTTCCATTTCGCTGGTGTTAACATCAAATTTAATAATCAAGTGATATAAACGACTCCATATCCTATCCCATTACACATCCCTTGCCCCAACCCCAATAAGTTATATGCAAAGAAAAAAAAAAAATGATCAACAACAATTTTATCAACTACTAGAAAATTTCATCAGCTCTAGTAAAAATAATAAAACAGAATTAAAATTAAAAATATATATTAAATTATTCATTTATATAATTTATATATTTATATTAATTATTGTGTAATTGAGAAAAATAGAAAGCGATCAATATTTTTATAGAAAAATAAAAATAAAAATAAAAAAAAAAAAAATATTAATTGTTATATTGTTATTATAATTAATTTTTATTATTATTATAATTACTATTATTATTATTATTAGAAAATTATTATTATTATTATTATTATTTAATAATTGATTGTAATTCAAAACACGTTTTCTATATTTAAATGCGATAATGAAATGTGCAATTTTTTTAAAAAAAATTAATTTTTTTTGTTTTAATTTTACTATTTTTTATATTTTTTTTTTTTTTTAAATATTTGATTGTTTTTAACTTATAATTCCTTGTGATAGATGTTTTATAAAAACATTTTTTTTTTTGTTTTTTTTTTATTTTTTTTTTTTAATATTATTTTTTATTTATTTTAAAAATATATTTATAAAAAATAAAAAAAAATAAAAATAAAAATTCTTTTATTAATTATATTAGAGAGTAGTAAAATTTTGTTATTATTATGGTGAATGCTCTACGACCGGTCGACGATGATGATGATGACGACGACGACGAGAGAGTTAACCGCCGAAAGAAATATGAATTCATTTAATTTTTTTAAATTAAATTAATCAAAAAAAAAAAACTGTTAATCGCTTTTATTATTATTTTTGTTTATAATTTTTTTTATTTATTTATTAATTTTTTTTTTTTTTCAATTACACAATACAAAACAACAACAAAATTATATAAAATGAATAATTTAAAAACAAAGGTTTAGACAAATTTTACTTAGTAACAATTTTTGAAAAATATTAATACAAAGTAAAACGAAAATGCAAAAAATTATATAATCTTTATAATAATTAGTATAATTGTTTTGTTTTTCTTTTTTCTTTCTATTTTTACTTTGTGCAGAAAAAATAAATTTAGTAGTAGAAACAACAAAAAAAAAAAACAAACATTAAAATGAATATGAATAATTTTCAATAATTTAAATTATGAAAATTATAATAAAAACAAAAAATTTAAAATTTAAATAAATAAATTAATAATTACTTACCTACTACTAGTACTAGTACTACTACTAATACTACGACTACTACTACTACTACTACTACATATATATAATAAATAAAGAAATTAAATAAATTCATATATTATTATGACATATATGAAGTTTTTAGTATTTTACGCTAATAATAATATAATTTTTAAAAAAAAAAATACCAAAATATAACCAACACAATAAACATAAAAATTATAAATATTTATTAATATTTAATTAAAAAATAAAATAAAAAAAAAAAATTACTTGTAGACGACTCTACACGTCGTTAGACAATTCATATTTATTAAAATATAATAACATTAAAATTAAAAAACCATAATTTACATATTAAAACATAAAATTCAATCTAAAATGTTTTAAAAAACTATGACATTTAATTAAAAAAATATTTTAATAAAAATATAATGGCAAAGAAATACAAAATAATAACGATTTTAATTCTAAATTACATAAAAAATAAAAAAATATCTTGTACATAAATACAAAAGAAAAAAAAAAACAATTTTTTAATTTAACAAAAATTTATTAAGCAACTTAAAAAAAAATAATTATAAATAATAATTTTTTTCTTTTTATTTATTTTTTTTTAAATTTTTTTTTAATTTTTTATATATATAATCTTGTGCAATTTTTATTCGCTTTTGTTTTTTTTTTTTTTTTTTTTTATTAAATTAAAATTAAAAACAAATAAAGTAATATTATTTTTTTAAACTATAAAAAAAAAAGGAAAAGAAAAAATTTAAAAAATAAATAAATAATATAATAATAATTAATTAATTAATTAAAAAACAGAAAAAAAAAGATCGTTTATTTTATACTTTTATATATTTTTATGATATGTGTGTATTTTAAAATATTATATTTTACTAGTGATAATCATAAATATTATTTTTTTGATTCGCCCCCTCTCCCTCTAAAATGAATAAGTGTTTTTAATTTTATTTTAAAAATTTGTTGTTTGTTTTTTCTTTTTTTTTTTTTTTAAATATTTTTGTCTTCTATATTGTTGTTGTTGTTGTTTTTTTTCTAATTATTAATTATTTTAATAAACTTTTTTTTTTTATAATTATATTTAAATCAAATTTTTAGTAAGATTTATTTGTTTTTTTTTTTTAAAATAGTGATTTAAGAATGATCTTTTGTAATAATTAATGAAAAGCAAAGCTTAAAAAAAATAATTTAATTTTTCTAAATTGAATTTTGAAGAAATTTAATTATTTTAATTATTTTTTTATTATTTTTTTGAGTGTGTGTGTGTGTGTGTGTGTATTTTTTTTTTAATATGTGCGTTTTTATTTTAAACTGTTAGATTAGTAGATAAATATTACACATAGCAAATGATTTTTTTTGTTCACATATAAAATGAATAATTTTAAATGAAATATGTTTAAACATTTTTTTAATTTTTTCATACAATAATATATTGGAATAATTAAAAGAATTTAATTTAATAGTAACACCACAGCACATGCACGAAAATTTATTTCATTTAAAACAGTTAATCTTTGTATTAATAAAAATCATATCATATTTTCGTACATGGTTGATGACAATAAGAATTGGTAGCTAAACGCGATAAATTAAATTCAAAAAAGTAATTTTTTGTAATTGTGGTCGACAATTCATAAAAATGTGAGGGTTTATTTTATTTAAAGAATATCAGTTTTATTTGTTTACTTTTTAGTTTGGAAATTTTTAAATTAATATTTTTTACCAAATAATTTCCTTTTTTTTTTATTTCTACATTTAATGGCCGGCTGTACCTATTACAAAATCTACATTAGAAATTTCATCGTGAAAATTGAGAACGAAAAGAAAAAATTGTAGTTATATTTGGTTGGTACGATTTCTACTATATATTCACCTGTTAAATGTTCAAAAATTCTACTATAGATTTCTTCACTGTACTAACAACTACTAGAAAATGAAATTAAATTTGAAAATACAATTCAAAAATTAATTCTAAAAAATTAATATTTTTATTTCTATAACAATTAGATTTTAATCGAAATTATTACAAAATATAGTTAATTATATTATAATTTATTTAATTCGGGCTTTTATTGAATTTTTATACTTGCAACCATTCATTCGTTCTATCCTTGTTTTATTGAAACAGCAAGTATTCAATTTTTTAATTTATTGTAGATTTTTTCAAGTTCAAAATAGAATTCTTAACACAGATTTTCATTTGTACTATGGCCATTCTTATGGTATATATATTAATTAAATTTGGTTAGTTATTGTCTTAATGTTACTATTTTAATTGGATCTATGGAGATCTGTATAAAATACATATATATATAGGAGTGCATATAAAAATTAAATATGCTGCGATATATAAAAATACAGTGGACCACCTTACAATGTAGTTTTACGTTCCCAGAATTTATACAGAATTTGTACAAAAAATTGCAATTTCTTTGTATGAAAAATGAACTTTATGTTAACCACGTTATACGAGTCAAAAAAACTGCGTTATATGAGTACCGCATTGTAAGGAAGTCCATTGTACTATTTTCATAATAATGCATTTGTGAGATTTTTATTTATTGCTTAAAATTGTTGAAATTTATTGTAATTTTCTTAATTAAATTAAACAACGACAACTATTTTTTATGTTTTACAATATTGTTCATAACAATATTTAGTGGGTGCCTGCAGTTACCATTTTCCTTATTTATAATTAATGAAATGAAATCCGGTTGGTTTTTTTTTTTATTTTTTGAGAATTTTTTTTTCGTCGACCTACCAAAAAAACATAAAAACTATTAAAATATATTCCGACCGTCACTACCAATTAAACTTATTTTATTTAAATTATTCATTTTTAATATAGTATTTGCACACCTTTTTTTTATAATTATTTTTTTTTAACTTTTTTTTTTTTAAACCAAACAGAAAGTGTCCATTTATTTTTTATAATTTTTAACCATGTAAATAAATTGTTATTATAAAAAAAAAATTAAAATACTATTAATTTTTATTATTACCTATTAAAAAGTTATATTCTCAAAAAAAAAAGGAAAATAAATATTATAAAATAATACTATTAATAAAACAAAAAAAAATACGATCTTTAAAAATAATTATAATTAATTAATTAATAAATAGGTAAAATAAAAAACTGTTTTTTTTTTTTTTTTTTCTAAAAATAGTCATTTAATAAACATATTATAAATAACAAATTAAAAACACATTGTGTAGTAATGAATTTTTAAAATTTGATATAATATTTTTTTATAGTTTTTGATTATTTACATAAAATGTGTATAGAGCAAAAACAGTTATTGACGACGTAGTGTGGCATAATAAACAACATAATATTAAGTAAATTAAAAAAAAAAATTAATAAATTAAAAAAAAAAACTTAAAAATAATTCAGATTAAAAAAAAAAAAGTTTTCTTGGTTTTTTTTTTTTTCTTCTTCTATTTGACTGGATTTACCTTACCACACAGACAAACGGAAAGGAAAATTTAAAAATTAATTATATTAATTAAAAAAAAAAAAAAAAAAAAACTGGTTAATTATAAAAAAAAAAACAAATATTTAATTGAATTAATAGAAAATTTTTTTAACAATATATAAACATATAATAAAAAGTAAAATAAAAAAAAAATCGTCCTATATTTTTATAATTTATTATTCAACTTTACATAAAACAAAGGAAAAAAAAAATAATAAAAAAAAAAACCAATATTTAATTATTAAATATTTTCAAATAATATTAACAAAACAAATTAATAAACAAAGAAATTAAAATAAATAAATTTAAAACAAAATAAAATATAAATAAATTTAAAACATAAAATAATAATAATAATAATAATAATAATAAAAAAAAAAAACATCGCCTTTATAGAAAAATTCTGCAATTTTCTTAAATATATATTTATTTAGTTATAAAAATAATAATGATCACAACACAAAAAGTATAAAGTATAAAATAAATAAAATTAATAGCAAAATAAAAATTTAAAAAAAAGAAAAAATAGACAAATTTAACTAATTAATTAAACTAATTTTTAAGCTAAGAAAAATTTTGATTCATTTCTAAACAATTGTTTTTTTGATTTTTTTTCTTTTTCTTTTGTTTTAAACAAAACAAAAATTAACAAAGTAATAGTCCAATTCAAGATTTTAACAAAATCAACGATTTAAATAGAGACCAAAAAACAAAAAAAAACAAAAAAAAATAATAACTAAAAATTATGAAAAATTAAAAATTTCAATGTTTTTAAAATTTATTTTATATATAATATTTTAAATTTTTAATTAATTAACTTTAATATATATCATACAAAAATTAATTGTTTTTTTTTTTTTTAATTTCAATTTGTTATTGTTCAATTATAAAATATTATAAATTTTAAAAACATTGAGTTTTTAGTTTTTCGTTTTTCGTTTTTCGTTTTTTTTTAAATAAAATACATAAAGTGCGATTTCTTTTAAATAAAATTAAAAATAAATATATATAAAATCGTAATCAAAAAATAATTATTAAATTGATATTATTTTTTTAGTTTATGTTGTTTTCATAAAAGCAATGCGCGAATATATAGTAAATTTTTTTAATCTAAATATATATATATTTTTTAATTTACTCTCATATATATTTCAATAAATAAATAAATAAATAAATAAATAAATAAATAACTAAATAAATTAATTAATTAAATAAATAAATAGAATTTTACTAATTTATTTTTTTAAAATTGCTTTTCTTTGAATTGTCAAAAAACATAGAAAAAAACTATCAATTCAATAATTATTTTCATAAAAATCGTAAAGTAAAAATAAAAACACAAAAAAATCAATAAAACGATAATTAAAATCACAAATAATTAATAAAATTAATAAAAATAAACAAAAAAAAAAAAAAATAAAAAATAATAATAAAAATTAATTACATAAATTAATACAAAAGAAAAAAAAAATCAAATAAGATGCGCGCGCGCCCCCGTTAGTTTTATAACATTTTTATTAATTTTTTTTTTTTTTTGTCTATATTAAATATTAAAAATAAAAAGTTTTTAAGTAGTTTTTGTTGCGCATTTGTTTTTTTTTTTTTTTTTTTAAGAAAATAAAAAAAAAATATTAAATTAAAACAACAACAAAAATTACATAAATATATATTTTAGCTGTCAAATTTTTATACTACTGTTGTTACCTAATATATTAATTAGCTAATTTTTATTATTATTATCATTATTATATTAATTATTATTTTGGTTTATTTGTTATAAAACAAAAAAAAAAAAACAAAAAAACGAAAAAATAAATAAATAATTAAATAAATAAATAAATAAATTAATAATTAAAAATTTAGAAGAAATAATTTCTTTTTTTTTTTTTTATTTGTTTATTTGTTTATTTGTTTTTCTTTACTATTTATTTATTTATTTATTTATTTTTCATATTTTGTATGTGCAATATTAAAAGTTAATTAAAATTAAAAAAATTAAAAAAAAAAAGAAAATATATAAACATTTATATCCTTTTTAATAATCTTAAATTAAAGAAAAAAAAAACAAAAAAAAAACAAAAAAAGAATAATAAATAAAATAGTTAATAACAAATAAATATTAAAAATAATAATATTATAATAATTTATAAACAAAAAAAAAATAAATAATAATAATATAAACATTGTGTTTTTTTAATTAATCGAAATTATGTAAAACAAAAAAAAAAAAAAACAAAACAGATAAAAAAGAAATATTAATTTTTTTTTAATTAAATTTTTTTCTTATATATATTTTCGACAAAAAAAAAAAGAAATACAATTTTTTGTTAATTATAATGCACTTTATATATATACGTACATAATACATATATGCGTACATAAACATCATATATATTATTAATTAATTCAAATAAATAAATTAAAATAATTCATATTATAATTATGAAAAAAATAATAACATAGAGTATGAGTGAGAGAGAGAGAGTTTAAAACAAAAACAAACATTAATTATTTAGTTTTCTATTCAAATTAACAACAACAAGTTTTTTAATTAAGAATATTATGCGCATAAACCATAATTCAGTGATAAATTATAAATAATAATATTCAAATAAACATTATTTATTCAATTTTCTTTTAATTATATACAAACAATATTTATTATATTGTATGTGGTACGGTACGCGGCGATACACAACGCAATAATTATTATAAAACAACTATTATTATATAATAAATAAATTATATATTAATATTAAATTTAAGAAAATTAACTTAATTAGATAACAGATAATAGATACAAAAAAAAAAAAAAAAATTATTATTCATTAATTTTATTAATTTAGTTAATTGAATTTTATTTTAGTATTTATTATTTATTTATTAATTCATATGTGCGAAATGATATATAATTTCAATATCAATTATTTTGTGTTATTATAATTGTAATAATTAATTATTTGTGATGGATGTGAAATTTTAAAATGTATTTCTTCAGTTAAAACTGTACAATGCTCGTCGTAATGTGTCTATGTTTTTTTTTTTCCGTAAAACATTTTCGCATTTAACACGCACCATATTGTCATCAACATGAAAAATTTCTGTTAAGCATTGAGGTAGCATAGAGCACATCAATAATAAAACAAGGTTATTTTATTTTATTGTGAGCCATATAAGACACTTCACCTCAAGTTTTTCCTTGTTTGATTTGAATATCAATTCTAGTTAGTTTGCATTTCGTTGAAAGCTTCACATTGCCAATTGTTTCAGGCCATCGAATACGACAGATTATTCGAAGATGCTTATTTGACGAAAAATTTTAGGCAAAATGTGATCACAAACGTGATCATCCAATCCATTTTTTTGTAATAATTTTTATTAACTTTACTGAAAGCTCATATTTTGTTATTAATAATCTTCAAATAAATACGCGTTCGGGAGAGTGATACACCTAACCGGTTTTTTTTTTCAAATATATCGGTCACACTTTTTGTACAGCCTAATAATGAAACAATTTTTTCAATCATTAGGAATTTTTCTCCTACCAAATGCTAATTGCAATACATTTATTGTATAGTTAGGTTGTTTGATGCTAAAAGTTCGGCAGGTATATCGCCGTTACGATTACACAGATAGACAGTAATTTTTTTTTTTATTTTCTGCTTATATAGCAATATATGAACGATGGTTTCTGGAAGAACATCTAGAGATCTATCTTGTCTATATGCAGATGTGTTCCATTAAAAAAACGAGGTGATACATTTAAAAACATAAATTGGCATATCCTAAATTAAAACGTACTTCATTCTATGCGTCTAAAATTAACATTAAATACATTAAGTTTTCTTAAAGATCATCACAGCAATACAATAATAAAAAATTTTATTTAAATTTTTTTACAATAATTTTTGTAAATGATTATTTTTTTGTTTCAATTTTACATTTATTATATTTCATTTTATTTAAAAAAAATTACGTTTGCAAGATAATAAATTTAAAATTCATAGACTTTTTTTTTTTTTTTTTTTTTTTTTATTGTTTACAATATACCAATTTATCAAAACATAAATTTTAATAAATAAATATTATTATTGCTATTATTAATTAACGAAAAAATAATTATTAAAACGAAAAATAAATAAAAAAAAAATCCACATACTTAAATGAGAATAATAATTAATATAAAAATTAAAATAAAAAAATAAGAAAAAAAAAAAAAAACAAAAAATGCCGATCCATTTAGGCCTACTATTAATAATTAACTCATACCCAAAATACTAATATACTATTACTACTTTTACTCTACCAATTCATTTTTAAAATAAATAAACAGATTAGTTAGGTAATTAATTTTTACCCAAAAACCAGACACAACCACATTATAATTTTAAAAATTTCAAATATAACCATATATGTTTTGTCAATTCGCAGTTAGACTGGCGTTTTGATTTAATATTTACTGTTTTACTGTTATTAAAACATTTTTAGGATCCAAAAATTTTTAAGAATTATTTTATATTTTACTGCACACCAAAGTCATTTAGATTTTTTTTTTTATTTTAATTTAATTAAATATAGATCTCTATTAGTTCCTATTACGATAATTTTGTTGTTGTCTGAGGTGATAAATATACGATGATAAATGATGATAAGCATAATTTGTAAATAAATATTTGTTCTGTATTCATGTGATGCTGCGATGTGCCGGTTATCGTTTTATATTATTGCTGTAAAGCATGGCGTTGTATAGTATTAATTGGTGTCATAGCAAGAGAATAAGGATGTAATACAAAAATGTATGCGTTTACAAATTATATATATATATTATCATTTATCACCACACACACACACACACACACACACACACACACACCTCTAAACAATATTGTTTTTTTTTTTTTTTCTTTTCAAAAGAAATTACAAAAATAAAAATTTTTTAATGAACTCTGAAGAATTTTTTAATAACTAAATCTATTATTACAAATTAAATAGTTAGAAAAGTATTTTCATATGTTCAATTTATTATTTAAAAATCCATTCAAAAATATTATATGTTAATTAAAATTCTATATATATCTTTCGTAAAAACAAATTGCTTTTTATTTTTATCATAAAAACAAATAAAACTAAACTTGAATTGGTTTCATCTCTTCTCTAGTCAATTAAATATAATAAAAAAAATAAAATCATAAAAATTAAATCAAACTTTCTATAAAAATTTAGTAATTATACAAATGCAAATAAATATTGAGTCATTTCTGTGTAGATATTAATTTTATTTTTTTTTCACTTTATAAACATACGTTAATTCTTATTTAATTAGTTTTTTATTTTTTCTATCATTTTTTTATTACTATAATTTTTTGTGAATAATAAATAAAAAAAAAGATTAAATTAAATAATTAAATAAAAAATATGATAAAATGCCTGTGCGCGGCTGATTAAGCTCCTTCTTGAAATGAGCGGAAAATTTTTTATATATTAGGAATAAATTATTTCAAAAAAAAAAAAAAGTAAAATAAAATATAATTTGACTGAAATTATAAATTAAATGAAAAACTTAATTAAAGAGGAAAAAAAAAAAAAAAAAAAAAAAAATTGACAAAACTTAAAAGAAATAAAGAAATAAATTAATAAAAATGAACAACGTAACGTACAAATAATTTTTTATTAATTTTTTTTTTGTTGTTGTTGTTGTTGTGTATATATTCGAATTAAATTTATTATAAATTAAAATCATTAATAAATTTATTCTTAAAAAAAAAATAGTAAATCAAAAAACAAGTATACATTTTTTGTTTTCGTTTTTAATTATGTAAGGAATAAAAAAAGAGAGATAAATAAAATCATAAATATAAATATTGGTTATTAAAATATAAAAAATAAATTTTACAATTTTTAAAATTTCTACAATTTATTGCGCGCTATTATTTCGTGCGATTAAAAAGTTTAATTTTTATTTTATTTTATTTGTTTTTTTTTTTTTTATTACAAATAAATTATTGTAAATTTTAACACCGCTAACATTAAAACCAAAAAAAAAAAAAAACAAAAACCTATAATTAATAATGCATTACTAAAAAAAAATTCATTCATTTATTATTTTAATTTAATTTTAAATTTAATACTAAATAAATAATAATTCTTTCTTCCTATTTAAAAGTAAAAAGAAAAAAAATGTATTATAAGAAATATATAATATTTTTAACATCGGTTCTTATATAAAATAAAATAAAAAAACATATTATCCTTTTATTAATTATTAAAATCGAAAAATGTATACCTAATCTTTTTTATTAATACTTTTTGTATACATTTTGTTTCTGCGTGTATATATAAATACTAAAACAATTTGTGCATAACTGCGAATTTTAATTTTGATATTTTAAGAAAATTTTTATTCCTTAAAAAAATAATATTTATTTTCGTTTTTTTTTTTGGTTTTTTATTTTAAATTAATTAATCGCGCGAAATAAATATAAATTAAATATTAATAATAATAATAAATAATAATAATAATAATAATGAAATAAATAAATAAATATAACAAACGATAAGTTTTTAAGGTGCACACAACAACACTTTAATAAATATAATAAAAAAGTATATATTATTATTATTCTTATTATATTTAATTATATATATAATAATTAAAATCAAATCATATTTAATATATTGATAAAATTATAAAATATACTATTTATACGTAAACGTGACCGCATATATAAGAAAATTTGAGGTAAAATATCATTTCTTAATTAATTTTTTTTATCGATTATTGATCCTTTATTATTATTATTTTTTTTTCTGTCATTATATTAATATTAATTACTATTTTATAATCAGTTGATTTTATTGTATACAGTATTTTACATATTAAAGTTTTAACTGTTTAACAATTTCTAATTGGAAAGAATATCGCTATATAGATAAAAATAAATGGAGAATGTTCTAATTAGAGCAGCATCTAACTCGACTATTTATTTGTAGAAATTTTGAAATTTCTATGCGATATCACTCTAAAAGAAATAAACGGAAGTAGCGTTATTGTCAAACACATGTTTGAAGAACTTACAATAAAAATCAATCATGTAGAAGAAGAATTGAACAGTTAGGTTGCCATTGGTGAAATACCATCGTTATTCACAATTTTGTAACAAAAAAAAAATTAAGTGAATATGAACGAAGAATATTTAAATTTTAAAGAATGCTTCCAAACAGAAATATAATGAAAATGACAAAACTATAAATTACTACATATTTTAATTAATGAAAAATATTTCATTTTATTTTAATTATATTTTATAGAAATTATTTTTGTCAACAAATTGTTATTGTAAAAAAAAAATATTTTGGATTATTAACTTATTTATATGATGAAATTTGTCTATTTAACTTGATGACACAATATTTCTCCTTATCTTATAATGAAATTCCTTCTGCCATTACCGCATATAAGATTAATTTACTTTAATTCGAATTTTACTTAAGTAATCGGGAATTCGTGAGTATTTTGTCTTTGGTATAAACTCGAAAACTCGAGTTCCAAAATCGATCTAGTAAACAGACACTCTATACTTTTCATCGCATAAACAGAATTTGAAATACTAAATATATTATTCTATAATTTAAAAAAAGAAAAAGGAAAATATTTATGAACTAAATTTTTGGCTAAATCATTCAGAAGGAAACAAATTTTTTCAATTATAATTGTTTTAACTTTATACTAAAAGTTAAACTATAAACATGTTTTCCAATTATTAGTGATAAATTTCTTAATAATTCAAAAATTTTTATAGAAAACCAATTAGATCTTCTTTGAATTTTAAAGTATTGAGTCTGTTTTTTATAAAAAAAAAACCATTGTGGTTTTCCATTTGATTGTTTTCTTAATTTCGGTAAACACTATAAGTAAAAGTACTAAATATATTGACTAACAAAAATATAACTAAACAAAGTATCGCATAACAATGAATATATCCCTTCTTCGCCATAACCTCCATGTCCCCATTTTTTTCTTTTTTTTTAATTAATCTTTAAAATAATGAATTTATCATCGATGTATAGAAAATGAGTTCCTCTGTTTGTAATTTTTCTATATTTTAACGCAGGGTCATATATATATCACCGCAGCAGCAGCAACCTATTTAACCGTATTATTTGTAAATCGATTACCGCAATATATTCCCACATATACAGTCAACAAAACTTAAAATTTGTAATATTTTTATACAATTTATATCTATTAATTTATTATATATGTTTATGATGGCGATAAGCTATAGCTAAAAACCAGCAGTAAAAATTTAGCAAACAATTTAATTGGTCTTTTGTTTTTTCTATTATCGCATATAATTATTTCAATTTTAAAATTTAATGGTTTATTTTATTTCATCCATTTCTTATATATATTATATATTTAACTAAAATTAATTAATAAAATCAAATTATAAAATTAAAATATTATGAATTAAAAAAGATTAAATTATTTATATAATTATTATTCGGATATTTTCTAAATTTTTTATATTTATTTTTATTTAAAAAATTATATTATAAAAAAAAAAAAAACAATTGTGGTATGTGTGCGTGTGTGTGCGCACTCTAATATAATCATATAATAACAATTAAATAAAATACTATATACTAAATAAATAATAAATTTAAAATTAAAATTAATTGTAATTTTCAACCGGCATATTTAATATATAAAAATTAAAAAAAAGAACAACAAAAAAGATTTATTTATAATAAGTTTTTAAAGTTTTTTATTTATAAGAGATTAATACATACCGCCACATTATCACATCATATGCGTCTCATTTAGGGCAGCACATGTGTCAATAAACCTTCATACCACATATTTTAATAATTTTATATGGTATAAGATGGTGGTTTACTTACTATATATATATATTTGTGTTTTAAGATTTTAAGAACAAAATTTAATATTAGCAAGAGATTGGGATATATGCTTTTTTTTTGTTGAAAATTAATTGTAAAACATATAATTAACGTAAAAGAAGCAGCACATGCCAATTTAACCTTGCGTGTTTAAATGTATATCTTTTCTTATTTTATTCCTAATCCTTTAGATAAACACAAATATATGATACATTCACACCGTTATTCGCTTATATTTACATATAGTTTTTGTTCATTTGTGTGATGTGGTATTAGAAATTAATTTTAAGTCTAACTAAAACAATAATGAAATAAATAAAGGTTATTTCAAAAAAATTATTAAATAAATTATAAAACATATAATTTATGATTTTGTTGGCACATGTGTTATTTGTGCGTGCACATAAAAATATTCAATAGACCCAGAGAGACACAGTGAATAATAAAAAAATAATAAAAACCATTTAAAAACAATTAGAAATGGATTTCATAATTAATTAAAATATTAATAAAATATTAAACAATAAGTATCTGAAAAACAAATTACCAAAAAAAAAAAAAAAAATAATAAAGAAAAACTGCTTCAAGCATGTGTTAAAAATATTGTTTTTAATATTTATTTTTTTAAATTTTTCTATTTAATATTAATTTGTTTTTAATTCTTTTTGTTTTTTTTTTTTTTTTTTTTTATTTAATTTAATTTTAACAAATTTATTTTAAATGATTTTTCTTTTTTTTTTTTTATTTTTGTTGAATAAAAGAAAAATTTTAAAAATTAAATTAAATAAATAAATAAAAATAAACAATGATAAATTATTATTATTATTATTAAAATAAGGTTTTTATTCTAACTTAGGTGAATGGAATGTTTTTTTTTATTTTTATTTTTTTTTTTATACTTGTAGCTGAATTTTTTTATAAAAAATTAATTAATATATATATATGCAGTTAGTGCCATTTTATTATTCGATTTTTTAATTGTTACTTTTTATATTATATATTATTAAAATAAAAAAGAAAAAAAAAAAAAGAAAGAAAAAAAAAACAAAAAAAGAAAATAACAAAAACAAACAAACAAAAAAAAAAAAAAGGAAATAAATTAAAAAAAGAAAATAAATAAAATAAATAAATAAAATAAATATATAAATATTATACATTAAATTAATTATTAATTATAGTTTTTAATAGTGATTTTTTTTAATTTAATTTTTTATTTTGATTGATTGATTGCTAGTTATTTTTAACTAAAAAAAAAGAAAATAATAGTGAAATATGGTTAGAAAAGAAAGAGAGTTCTAAAAACCCGTTGTTATATAACTTTTAATTCCTTTTTCTCTAGTTATTTTTATTACGTTTTTTTATTTTATTTTATTATTATTTTTTTTTTTATCAATAATATTATTAATAATTTAGTAAAATAAAAATAAAAAATAAAAAAAAAACTAGTTAGAATTTTTTTAACTTTGTTTTGTTTTTATTATTTTTTTTTTTTTTTTAAATTGTGTATATAAAATACAATTTTTTTTTTAAATATATATATTTTTTTATTATTTATTTATTTAAAAATAAAAAAAATAAAAATTAAAAAAACAGAATATAACAAAAAAGAAAATTAAAATAACTACTGTTGCTTCCAAAATTGAAAATGAAAAGAACAAACAAAGAAAAAAAAAACATATTTAGGAAATTAAAAGAAAAAGTTAATAATTAACAAAAATTATTAATTAAAAATGTGAATTTTAATTGATTTTAATGTTATTTTTTTTAATGCGTTCCGGATTTATTTTATTATTTATTTGTTTTTTGGTTTTTTTTTTTTTTTTATCATTAAAAGCAATCATAAAATACAAATACGAATTTTTTGTAATTAGTATATTTTTATGTTTATAGTAAAATTTTGAAATGTTATTATTAAATCCGTTATCGATAATATTTTGCAATCATTTTTTTGTATGTAACATACCAATAGAAGTTTCATTTTCAAATATGTGTATGAAATATTTATTTTCGGGGATTTTAGCAAAAAGTATATATAGACAAGGACGAATCCAGAAAACGAATTTTCACAAGATCCTTGTGAAAGCAGCTTGATTTATTATTTTCATGCAATATGAACGTTATTTTTTTTTTTATTATTGTAAAAGTATGATTGAGTTTTGTTTTAGAAATTTTAGTGCTTTGTATTTAAAAATTTTTAAGATTTTGTAAAATTTCAATAATTACAAGGCTAGAGGAGTATAGTGCATAGCGAATAAAGCTGCTTGATGTCAGGAATATTGTGAAAATTTGCAATACGGATTTTCGGTCATAAATGTCGGTAATACAAAATGTTAGTTAATTGTTAGTATTACGTATTACTTTTGAATTTAATATTATATCAAATATAGAGCATAAAGCTAAAGCGACGTTAAAAAATTTGCTGGCACTGAAAATTTTTTGTGAAATACTAATATTACTATTTAAATTACTGGTTGTAGTAATAAATACAAAATCATAGTGGCTGTAGCGCTACACACAATTTTTCTTATTTTGTATAGGGCACAGTCAATTATATGATTTTCATCCTTGAGTATATAAGCGATATACAAAATAATGTTCAATGCTATTCAAGATATGTCTCTAACAACCCCAAATTGATAATATGAATTTTAATTTTTAAGAAATAATTGTATAAATGTATAAATTCATAAACATAAATACAATTATTCTCATATCATATCTTAATTTACGTCAATTTGAATCGATAATAAAATGTAATATATAAAATAATCGATGCAAAGAACAACCTTTCAATACATTGGAACAATAAAACATTTTTAGCATGTTTTGTATATCTTTACACAACACAATATTTCAAGGTAATACCCATATCTGGTCAATAAAATGCATCCCAATAAACAGTCTAGTTGTCTATGACGTATAAACCTATAAATTAATAAAATATGTCGCTGATTGCCTCATGCTCATATATAATTTTTGAATTAAATATATACTATATTAAAATAGTTTATGTGTAATTTGTTTGACCATCGATTGGTTATGGTTTTCTAGATTTGGTTCAGGTCAATTTTCATATAGACTAATCAAATATAAAATATAAAATACAGCCGTTGTGGTATTCAATTCCGAAATTTACATTTGAAATATATTTTAAAACTGAAATTTTTCATATGCGGTTTACCATTTGATCGTTTTTGGAATAAAAAACCGAATATCTTTGAAAACATAATGGTTGAATGCTATACCCATAACGATTAACAATGTCTGCACCATTATCAGTCATATTTAAAAATGAAATATAATGAAGAAAAAATCGCAAATCAATTGGTGAATTGTTACACAAATACCCATATGGCGATTAATTTACCAACTCGACTGTAATGAATACTTAGTATAGTTTCACTTGGAGTAACATACGACTTGCATATTTTTTTAACTTATGCTATTGTAATTTCGTTAATATAACTTTTGTGTACCACCTCATTACTATAGCACTGAACATATATATAAACTTTAAACTTGCAGTTAGTGTTTTAGTTATTACATCACAACTAAATCAAAATAGGTGACTACTATACTATACCATTACAATTTATATTCTCTTATATATTTTAACATTGCCGTCTCTCAAATAGTTTGGGCGTAATAATATTTTATATATTTCATTTGAATATGAATTGTACAAATTTGAAAACACTTCTTCCATATCAATTATATAATTTCATACATAAATTAATATTTTGTATGCTTTTTTCGTGTAATTTCCTATACATTATTAATTTGTTAATTTAATTACTTTTTAATTTATCAAATGATTGTTTTTGTTGATATGACAACAAAAAAAACAAAAATATAATAAAAAAAAAAATGAAAAAAAAAAACAGGTATTTTATTGTCGAATTAGTTAGATCGGCGATCGGTCCTTTATAAAGGAAACTATTCAATTTATTAACCAACATATACTATAGATACTCAATTATCACACAACATTATATTCTTAGTTCAAATATATTGGAATTCATAGAGATGTGTTAAGGTATCAATGTGCATATATGTTGTTGTTAACTGAATTTATATCGATTTATATAGAATCAAATTAATTATAAATTTTTAAAGTCATCCCGTAAATTATTTGTGTTAAAATGAAAGTAATTTTAATTTTTTATTTTTAATATAATGATTACAGATACAGAATTGTGTAGGATCACATTCATGTGACTACTAAAATTTTATGTGTGTTATAATGAATGATAAATTGTTATTATTTTGATCTGAATAATTATTAATGAATATTAGAACATATCATCAGACCAGAGCGATCAACTTATGTGTCATGAATCCTGATAACATATGGAATAATTTTTGTTCTACGAACGAATTATAAACGTTAGTGAAATAATTTCGAAATTTACCTGTAATATTTTAATTATTAAAAATAAAAATTGCTTTCTTTTTAATACAAATAATTTACTGGATTTTTCACTATATACTTTAAAAATTATTATAAATTTTGGTTCTCTATTAATCTATCTATATATATTGTACATTCAAATAACAACAATATGAGCACATCTCTATGAATTCCAATATAATTGAACTTAGAATATGATGTTGTGTGATATTTGGTATCTATAGCACAGGTTAACAAATTGAATATTTGTCATCATAAAGGATCGATTGCCGATCTAACTAATTTTCAATACAATCTCTACGGTAGATATAAAATTTAACAGGTATTTTATTATTATTTAAAATCAAAAAGAAACCCCGCGCTCTATATTTAACATATAGAAAGTAGTATTATTTTTAATTTATTGATATAAAAAAGTTCAATAATATTAAAATAATAAAATTAAAATAAATTTCTCTATCTATACTAAAAAAATAAAAAAAAAACTATCTACTCTTTCTAAATATTTACAATACGATTATTAATTTATATAATTATAAAAATATTAAAAGCAATTGCAAAATCTTCCACTAACTTGCTCCTGAAAAAAATTTAAATAACTTACACTTTATAAACACACATCCACACCTACACTTACACCCCCACACTCACACAGCAATACCAACAAATTATAAATACAATTTTTAATAACAGAAAAAACTTTATAGAAATTGAGTTTCAAATTTCTTTAATTAAAAATTATTCTAATTATAAATACAATCTAAAAAAAATTTAATATCATGTAAAAAAATGTCATTCCCATTATTATTTGTTCTTTTTTTAACAAAAAACTTTCACCTACTCGTTTTTTTTTTGCTCTCGTAAATTGTTGATGTTATTTATAAATAATATATATTCCCTTTTTTATATATTAAATTAAAAAAAAAATACTACTATTCATTAAAAAAAAAAAAAATAAAAAAAAAAACCAAAAGTTGCAAAAAAAAAAATCGCAATTATTTTTGAAATAGAATTTTTAATTGTAACATTTTAATTTTCCTGTTAATTCTTAAAATAAAATCAAAAAATAAAAAAGTTCAATATAAAAAATGTATATTTTTAATATTAAGAAATAAAAAAACATAATCACATTTTTTTTTTATCTGTTTCTGATTTTTGTTAATTAATTATTTATTTAATTTTATCTTTGTCAGTTTAAGTTTTCTTTTTTTCAATTATTTTTTTTTATTCTAATAATTAAAAAAGAACGAAAATATATATATTTTTATTAAATATATTATTATATTAAATTAATATAAAAAAAAAAAGGAAAAAAAAAAAACAACAAAAATAAAACTGACAAGAAAAAAAATTAATAAATTTAATTAACAATTTAAAAAAAAAAAAAAAGTGTTAATTCATTTTAAAGATAATGTTACAATAATTTAATAATTAAAAAAAAAAAATAAAATAAAACGTGTTACAAAGAATTTCATTAAAAATTTAAATAAAAAAAGAAGAAAAGTAACAGTATGTTGTAAAAAAAAAATAAAAACAATAAAATAATAATTACCATTTTATAAGAAAATGTATTTATAATTGCTCATATTTAAATATATATATATTTTTTTTTTTTTTCATTTTAATCAATTTGAAAATCGTCTTTTTAATATTTTTATTTAATTTTTTTTATTTAATTTTTTTTTTTTTTTAATTATTATTAAATATATAAAACACAAAAAGAAAAATTTTTTTTAATTTTTTTTACATTAAAATTACAAATAAAAAAAATAAAAAAAAAAAATTTTATTTAAAAAAAAAAAAAAAACAAAAAAAAAAAAAAAAATAAAAAAAATTAAAATAAAAAAAAAAAAAAAAAAAAAATTAATTATAAATAAAAAAAAAAAAAAAAGATTTCGTATTTCTAAGTTAGGGTATTGTGTGCATTTTTTATCTATTTTATTTTTTATTTTAATTATTAAAAAATTTTTTTGTTATTTTTTATTGTATTTTTATTATTTTTTTTTTGTTTCCTACATCAATTAATAATTAATTAATTATCTATATAATTTACAATATTTTAGATTCTTTTTTTTATGTTTTTTTTTATTTTTAATTTAATTTATATAATCAGTTTTTTTTTTTTTTTTCGTTTTTTTTATTTAATGGCTGTCACATTAAAATATATTTTTAAAATATATTTTTATGTGTACCGGCAAACAAAATGAAATGATAAAAAAATACGCTATTTATATGGAAAGTTAATGAAAAAAAAAACTATGTTTTATTTTTGTTAGATATCATCAACTTTTTATGTTTTATAAATAAAAATAATTATTTGAAAAAAAAAAAAAAAAACTAGTTTCACTATATTCTCTTACATCGAAATATTCGTTTTCAAAAGATTTAAGAATTAAATTTAATAATTTAATATTGAATAAAAGATATACATAAACACAGATGTTTACAGTCACATGCTGCATGATTGAACGACAACATTTTTAAAACACTATATTATTATCTATTTTGTAATTTTGGGCATTAAAAGAATGGAGATTCTGTTCGTACACCTATTTTTTGTGATTTGATTTTGAATTTTATTTTTTTTTTTTTTTAATTTAAATATTTCTCCATCGGACGCGCGAGCCAAGTCAGCTAACACCGTAGTAAATTAATTTTCTCTTTCTCCTTTACGTATGAATTTCATTTTATTTTTCATTCTGTCATTTTTTTTTATTTTGATTTATATTTTCTTCTTGGTTGGAGGTGGCGGGTGGTATGTGGTTGGAGGTAGATGGCTACGTGACAATCGTGACATAAATTTATCATATTGAATTTGGAACTTGTATTACGGGAAAGGAACGACAGACTTTGATTCAGTAATGGAAGAAAATGTTGTAAGTTAAATTTTATATTATTAATATAATAAATTTTATTATTATATTATACAATACACATAACTATTGTATAATTATAAATATTTATTAAACTTAGTGTGTCGATTTTAATCACAATGCAATTGAAACCAAATTGAAGAAATTTGTATATAAAAAAGAAGTGCAATTTTATTATGCACCGCACGAAAAATATATTAATGGAATACCACGTTTTAATTTTACATTTTATGGACGGAAAGATGAATATGCAATAAAATGTAGTACATTTAATTGTTAAAGATTTTAAAATGGTTTATTAAAATACCATACATATAATCATCTATTAATAGAATCGATTGGTTTACTGTATGCTGCCTGAATACTAATACCGTGCGTAGAACAAACACATTGTATATAGATATACAAATGCGTGTTGGATGCATTAGATACTGTTAAATTATACCATGAATTCTTTGACATTTCGTTTTGTTTTTTTTTATTTTATTGCTGGTTGGAGGTGGTCGACGTGGCGTTCGTTGGACTTGAACTAGGAACGACAGACTGTGATTTAGTATTGGAGGAAAATATGGTAAGTTAAATTATATATTATTAATATAATAAATTTTATTATTATACACATAACTATTGTATAATTTTAAAATTTTTATTAACCTTACTGTTTCAGTTTTAATTACAATCCCAGGCAAACCGAATGAAGAAATTTATAAAAACAAATAAAAGTGCAATTTTATTATGCACCGCACGAAAAATATTCTTGTGGAATGTCACGTTTTATTTTACATTCTACTAACGGAACGATGAAAATGAAATACAATGAAGTACATTTAATGGCTCCAGATTATAAAATGGATTATTAAAATACCATATATATAATATATTAATAGAATTAATTGGTTTACTTTATGGTGACTAAATACCAATACCATGAGTGGCACAAAAACATTGTAACTAGATACACAAATGCGTGTTTAATGCACTAGTTACTGTTTTGGGATGATGGTTGTTTCGTATTCAACCAATCTGTAAGTACAACTGTTAAACACAAATATATTTTAAACATGCCAAAAGAATTGAATTTAATTATTAAAAACAAAGGTAATAGATATTGCTAACTTAGGAAATTGATAGTAGAGTAGATTTTTGTTCAATATTATTTTTTACTATATTTCAGATATTGATTATGGATTATAATAATGTTTACAATATTGGAATGTGCAGATTATGCTGACAGCAGTGCGTTACGCTACCATAACAAATTAATTTTACTAACATTAGGTATGATATTATTATTTATAGTTTATTAAGTTTCGGGTAATTAATTAAACATATATATGTAGTATATCGTATAAAGTTATATGCAAACACATGTCGGCAAGCAGCGATATTACTTGTCAACAAACCCAACAAATATCCATACGATGGTTTTAATACTGTGATTCTGCAAAATTAAGGGATGTTAGCTTAGAAACCCGGATGCGTTCAGGTTAGCTTGACAGAAGTGCGTAGAACTTTTTTACCTAGGTTACTAAAATGCAATGTTTTAAATGTTAATGGTGCTCACGCACTGCAGAGTTTTCTCTGCGGAGCTATCTTACTTCGTATTGTAAACACCATAGGTTACCATAAGCTCCGCAGAGAAAATTCACTAGTGTAATACCAATTTATGTGGACAGTTAGGTCGTGTACGAGATTGTTTCATGATATTTGGAGCTATCCGTCAACATAGAGTCATACTCTGCTGCATTTCAGTAATTGCGACGTGACCTGCAACAAAAATTCAAATGGACTGGCTGACTTTGACGCAACAATGCAAAAAATTGTAGCAAATAAGCGTTGTGCCTTATATTTCGTCAACTGTTACCTAGACTGAACTGTGAGAAAACTAATTAAAAACTAATAATTCCGGTAGTGTAAAATTTCAGAGTTCATGACTTTTGATAAAAAATCATGAAATGCATCTTATGCAGTAGCAATAGTTTGTGGAAGATCATCTGTTGTTTCTGTACAACAATTGTGCAGACCTTAAAAAGCGGTGGTAAAATTTACATATTTTTCATCTCGCGTTACAATTTCATTACGAAATGGATCGTTTCCTTTGTTTGACTGCTATGCTAATCTTATTCTTTGTTTTATATCAACAAAAGAATGCCTTTAGTTACAAAACTTTAGATAACTATCAAAAAAAAAAAGTATAATTATGGTCTAATCTCTTACGTAAAAGTGCGATTAAGAAACCATAAATATCTCAATAATTGCAGACCAATTGGTGAATTGTTATATACTTTCATGCGGTACTAATTTATCAACATTATTGTAACGAATGTTTGGTATATTGCATAATCTTCTTAATATATTAAAAACAAAAATTTAATAATTAAATGTATTTTATTAATTTATCTTTGCTTTATTTTTCTTTTATTTAGAATTTAGAATGCATATTTTTTATTTTTGAAAATTGAAAAAATTTATGAAAATAACAAAAATTCGTCGAAATTTGTAAATTCAAAACAACAAAAACAACAATCATATTTGCTGCCGTGAAGAAAATATTTTTCAAGTGTATTTTAAGATTTTAATTTATAAGTTATTTATTTATATTTAAGTTATAGTTTAAGTATAATAATTTTAATTAAATTGAATGAATTAGGCTAATTATATTCATTAATTTCCATTTAATTATTAATTAGTTTAATTCATTAATTTAAAAGACACAATTTAGATTTTAAGAAACTAAAATATCTGAGATAGATAGGTATTCTAAATAACGTTTTTTTAAAGTATAAATAAAAGTATCAATTACGCGCGGGGATTGCATTATGTAATCACTTTTATATTTTCCATCGCTGACAGCTTTTTGTGTTGTGGCCTGGGGTCGCGTCATATGTTTATGTCTCCATTTAGAATTTAATGGCTGTAATACTCATCGATTAGAGTATTATGGTTGCAGGATAATAAATTTAGACATTGCATGCGATGTTCCCATCATGGGACCCCCATGGTTCTAGTTGGCTGGGCTTGTTGGCTACACCTGATTGTGCCTACCAATATTACAGATTTAATTTTAATATATTCCAATCTAATTGAGAGTTTTATACTAATTTTTTCACTTGAATGGAAAACAAGTGAAGAAATTAGAAAATTGTCGACATTATCCACTGTGCCACTTGTGTTGTGCGCAGTCATGGGATCTAGTCGCTCCTTTTTACGTTTTTCCCAAAGTCATGCTGAACGATATTAGATATAGAAATAACGAAGGCAATATTTTAAATGCTTATAAACATGCTTCGAATACGAATACAATTCCAAATAAAAACACATTTATATTTTCAAATATTTTTAATCGTCTTTTGACACAGTATAAATTGTATTTAAATTAATATGTACAAAATTGCCTTCATTGGCATTCTATATACATGTTGTATTATTCGGAGTTCTATACTCATTCGTATACGGATCATGTTTAACCCCCATATTAGTAGTGATTTCTCTGAAAGAATTTTGCGCCAAAACGCAAGTAAAGGTCAAATGTAAAATTTATTTACAATTTTAAATGAGAGTGTTTTGTTTGAATATGTAAAAAACATGTAACCTTATTCAGACAAACCACTCTCATTCATTTAATAATTTTTCGTAGTTATCAATACTTAATATGCAGTAGTTGGGTTTTTTAAAAATCGTCAGAATAGTTTATATTGATTAAAGTAGTTATCACTAACGCATTCTGTGCGTCAAGTGCGCGTTTGATCCATTGATCTTTCGTATAAAAAAGTAAAGTATATTAACTGTCTTTTACTTCTCCATTATTTTAATAGCATCTAAGTAAAATTAGTTTTATATTGTTTTTTTCTCAATGCTATATCCTATCGCTATATAAAGAATTCCTATTGGGGTGTTATCGTCTCCGAGAAGTATTGCTAACTAAAATTTTATGCATTCGTTTTTGATTAGAATATTTTGTCACACGTCATAACTTTGTTAATACAAAATTACGGAGTGCAATTAGTGAATTGTTACAAACTCACATACGAGAGTAATTTACTATTTTGACTGTAATATTTATTGGATGTGCACAACAAGGAATGGCACTATTATGAAATGGTGGCTTAGCGTATGTCTTCGCACACGTCTCATATGGTACACTCCTAGGTTGAAAAATATTATAATGTTTTCTTTAAATCAATAAACACACACGCATCGTAACAATAACTCAAAATCAGTCGAATATTGTTTGATACACGGGTTGATTATTTGGTTGTTTATTCAATTACAAATTTTTTGACTCTTCGAACGCTAGTATTTGCTATGTACAACGAGTGGATGTGCGTGGATGTGTTTTTTTTAGAGAACATGTTATTTTATTGTTTCAACTTCAAAATGTTGGTGTAAGGGGAGTAGAAAGTCATCTAATTAAATTTGTATTAACACTTGTTGTGAATAGGGGATGCGTTCCTGAGGCTGATCTTAATAATTTATGATATGAACGAGCCATCGGGTGTGTGTGTAAAATTGAACGAGTAATATCATTTGAACGAATTTCATTCTGGTAGTCTTAATAGTGGGTAGGATTTATTGGAAAAAGACGTACTAATTTTATTTATTTGTAATTGATATAATGGTTATAAATCGGTCGGTTTTTAATTATTTACTTACTTAATATTGGTGCAATCTCTCAGGCATGTGCAATGATCTGGTCACTCACATCCTGGAAATTGTTTTGCGTGGAAAATTAATAACTTACATAAATTGGTGCGTTGTGGAAGAATATCTATTATCTCTAACCATTTAGGCTTCTATTGTATATTTTGTGTCTAATTATTTGTAAATATTTTGTAAGTTACTATAGTCTATAAGTTTAAAATTATAATTTAGATTAAAAATTGTATTGATATTTAAGATTCAAGCAAACCAGACGCTTGTGTTTTATTGTCAACATCTATTAATATTATTTAATATTTGTTTTTAATAAACTATCGAAAAAATTTGAAAATCAATTTTCAAATAGAAATAAAACACAAGCACTCTGGATATTATTTATGTTTTATCAATAATTTTGTTGGTCTCTCTCTGCACGAAGCATAATAGCCAATATTTGTGTAGTTAGACAAACCAATAAAATATTGAGATTATAATATATTCGTGATCGCGTATTTATAATTTATTCGTTAATTTGAATTCAATTTAGTTTTATATTTTAATTTGTATATGAGTTTTTTTTCAAATGACATTGTCAAAATGTTATTTTTTTCTCATATTTTTTGATTTTGTAAATTCAAACTTCGGCAATCACTTTGGCATATTCTTTTAATATGTTATGTACAGGGATTGGCTCCGCCCAACAAAGTGATTACGCGGACGGGCTCACATGCAAAGGAATATTCGAGGTTTCCGATAAAACCGTTCTAAGCTGTAGTAACGAGTTTCTACAAAAAAAAAAAAAATTTTTTTTTATTTTATCGCCTGTGCATATTAATTTTAAAATGGGGAATTCCCAGTGGCATAATAATAATTGAACTATAATTTTTAATTTTTATAAATATAACTGTTCATGCTCACATTCAAAGGAATCTGAGCATTTCGCTAACACCGTTCTGAGCTGTGAATGATCACATTTTTATTTTGTTAGATTCAAGCCCGTGTATGGTTTTTAATACCCTTCGAACAGCTTCGCGGAATTTTATAAATAGTAATTTTCAGGCTGAAATTATTGAATTTCAACAGTAGTGTAATCATTGGGAGCTACATTATCTAACTATTTTTTTCCATCGTGAATAGGTTTTCCATGTTATGGCCGGGGTCGTGGCACTTATCAATTAGCGTTAATTGAGGCCTGGCACGCGCACGACCCTTGTTCTGGTTGCCAAACGATTATTCATGTGATTGTAAACATTCATATTCATAGGAAGACAAATTTGCCCTATATAAATAGGTAAAAAACACAAATTTTAACCTTTGTGAATATTGGTCTACTCTCGCATGTGCAGTAATTTTGTACTCATAACCGGCGAATTATATTACATGGAAAATTATATGTTACGTTGTAGTCCCATTTGAGGACCACGTCTGAATCAATTCGTACGGAATGTCTATTTTAATATAGTATATTTATATCAGTTTTTTGGTCGCCATAACCATGAATACAGTCGATTCTAATAGTCTAGTTTTGGTTTTGTCGAGAATATCTAAAATCTGTAAAATTTTCAATTCAAAAATTACTTTAGTTCGATTTTTAATGTATAAAATTTCCACAAAATCTCAATTTAATTTCACATTTATCTATTCGGTGAAAATTCCAAGAATAAATTATTCTTCAAAAATGAAGGAGGGGTAATGGGGAAATTAGTACTGACTTCAATGATAATTTGGTGTAGGCGTATATATCGTATATTTATTAATTATGGTGACATCTGCTGGCTAATAGATTATATCCGAAACGTTTAGCTGGGGAAAGTGGTGAATATGTACATGGTTTATATATGAGATTAAAGGGGCTTTCACAATGTAAAAGAATATAACTTTTTCATCAAAAATATGATATTCTAAGAGATTACATTTTTTCCATACGTCAAATTTTGATGTTTCAATCAATTTTTGTTTTTGTAATTCTTTTCTTCATTGACTTTTATTTTCTAGCTCGTTGGAAAAAGTAAATGTGGTAAGTAATTTTAATAAAAATACATATTATTAAATATATAATAATAATAATTTTAAAATAGAAATACAAATAATTAATTAATATATATTTAATTGTTAATAAATTTTAATTTTTAGGGCACAATCACAAGATATTCATCAGAAAGTTTTGGTGCCGGCCGGAGCGTGCGTTATCAGCACATGAAATATGTTTTTCTCATCACAGGTAATCTATTGTTATAAAATAAATGATTTAATTGTTTATATAATATAATAATTATAATGTATAATAAACAATAAAGATACAGATTTTGGAACATCATCACGTACACCAGCATCAATATTTCAAAAAAAAAAAAAAATTAATTTATACCTAACCTGTAATTTGAACATTTAATATTTTTGGGATATAAATGAAATATAGAAAAAGTGATAGTAATATTATGGATAAATCTGATCATAGGTAAATTCCTACTTATTCCATATTATATTTAATGTTTAATAAATTAATTAAGTATTATTTATTTCAGATTACATTTATTACGAACAATTATGAATATTATTTTGATATAAAACCATATGAAAACGTTTGCGGAGAAACAGTGATGAAAATATATGGGGCCTTGTATATAGGATTAATGAAAAATTCCGTTGTAGTAGTAGAAAATATGATGATATTGTAATAGAATACGAATTTTTCTACTTCAACTTTTAAAATTTCAAAAAAATTTTGTTTTTGTAATTCTTTTCTTCATGGACTTTTGTTTTCTAGCTGGTTGGAAATAGAAAATGCTGTAAGTAATTTTTATAAAAAAACATATAATTAAATAAATAATAAGAATAATTATAAAAATAATATTAATAATAAAATAGAAATACGATTAATATTAATATATATTTAATTGTTATTAAATTATAATTTTTAGGGCACAATCACAAGATATTCATCAGAAAGTGTTGGTGCCGGCCGTATTTTAACATCAAAACATGCATTCGATAACGAGCTATGCATTTATAATTAGGAACATTTTTGTTAGTAAATAACTATAACAGGTAATTAAATAATATATAGATCACGAATTGTATTTATTTACAAAAAACCTCAATACATATTTCATTTTCAGATTTGAATAAGCTCCTGTAATAAGTAACATTTTTACAGATGTCCGCAGAAATAGTACAAGATTAAAAAGTAATGCTAAACTCAACATAGTTAATCAACTCATACCACCAGTAACAGGATACAGAGGTGAGTTATTTAATTATTTATTTTTTTTGTTACAACTTATGTTTAAATCATAAAAAACAGATAAAGACAAAATGATCGATGTGAAAACACAATCCATCCTAGGTTAAATACGAGTTTTGACGAATACGCAAAGAAGTGTGCATTGTCATGTTTACTAAAAACAATACCTTTACGATTTGCCAATTATTGTAGCATTTCTTGGATTACGTTGTTTAAATATGTTAATTGTTGCACATCTAAATTGGTCGTTTGTGTTGCGTAATAAAATTTCAAAATATAGAGACTTCCTTTGTATTCCTGCACCAAACAGATAATATAATCGACTTTTGAAAAATACCATATATAAATTATTATTGTATATACAATCCATTTTTCATTTGATTTCCTTGTCCGATACTTAATCATTCTGTAAATTCGTAAATTATTTTTAATTCAATATTTTTTCTTAAAATATCACCCATTGCCATATATTTAAATTTAAATGCTTTTATTATTTGAGTGGATATGGTGCCTTTACCACTAGCTGGTGCACCAAGTATTAATGTACGATATATTCTAGTTGTTGTCATTGTGTTGTTTGTAGTAGTAGTTGTTATTGTATATATATGAATATTTAAATAAACAATGTATTGAATATTGAACCTATTATAAGATTAGATATTAGATTGTAAAATAATTATATTATTATATTATAATTAGTTATATTAATTATATATTATCCTTTAGCTGAATTTCTTGTATATTGATTTATTTGATTTTCTTGTATAATAATTTATTAATATTTATTTAAATTGTTTGACCTTTCACCACAATAAATGAAACAGTAATGAAATGTTTCATGTAAAATATTTTGTTTCTATACATATTTTTCCGTATACTATGTTTAATTTTCACTTTAACTAAACATTATTCAAATACTACGTTTTTATTTTATTTAAAGTGAAAATTAAACTTAGCATACGGAAAAATATATTTAAAATTTTATAAATTTATTTGAACATTTTCTATATAATTTATTTAAAAAAAAACAAAAGGGATATATTAATAAAAGAAAAGATTAACAGCTGATGCAGCAATAGCTACATTATTTTAACAGCAACTTTTCAAACTACTCTAAAATAAGGGACCAATTGATGTACTAAAATTGTACGTTTCAATCATTATCAAACAGCAACCAATAGAATTATAAAATCGTAATTAATCTGCAATATCAACATCACACAAAGACAACAATTAAATCAACAAGAAAAACAACAATCAATATTTATCAAATGCAATATAACAACAGAGTATTATCACCACAATAACAAACTACAATATTATGAAATTGATGGCATTTGAACATTAGTTCACCGACTGTATCGCCAATTTAATGGTAATAACATTTTTTCATTCAGTTTACAACCACTAAAATTGTACGTTTTATTTATAATCATTATATTTAATATTATAAAATAAATTCTATTCTAGTCAAATGCAGTTCAACCAGATTCAGTTTCATTGTATTTCCACATACCAATGGGTCTACCATCATAACAAGAACCACCAGCATCAATCATTAACATAACAACAACCAATAGAATTATAACATCGTAATTAATTTACAATATCAACATTACACACAAAGACAACAATTAAATCAACAAGAAAAACAACAATCTGTATTAAATTAAATTAAAAACAGTATTATCTCCACAACAACAAACTATTTATTATGATATTGACGACATTTTGATATTAGTTCACCGGCTGTGTCGCCAATAAACTGATAATTACATTATTTTTTTTTCAATGAGTTTACATTCACCTATCACCTTCAATTGAATAATTTTAAATTTTATTGAATTACAAACAATTATCATTTCAATTACAATAAATTGGAAATATTTCTATAATGTCATCGCCAACAACTCAAACACGTGAATGTGCACTAATACTTTCAGTTGGTAAATAGTCAATATCATAATTCAACAAATGTATTATAATATATATAGTGCAGAGTAATGCTGTAATATTTTTTAAGTCACAAAATTAACGATGTAATTACAATAGGAGCTACGTATTATGAAGAATTCACTAAATTTATATTTTTTAACTAATACATGATGTGGATATATCTAACCAGAGGTAAATTTCTGAATTTTGTTTTAGTTTAATCCGCATAATTCATATATTTAATATTAAATTAAGTATTATTATTTCTATTTCAGATACATCGTATCAATTATTATGATATATAACCATTTCACAAATAATTCAGTATCTGCGAATCGCTTTAATCAACTCAAGAAAAATTGAATACACGTAACTTCTAATGCCAACACCATCAACTTGGATTTGCATCATCAAGTGGAGTACATGTGGTGGCATCCATGCCATAATGCATACAGTCAATTGACTTCTTTGTATTCGTATGAAAAACAAACATCATATTTTCATAAATCGATTGAAGAAGAAAATGATATACACCTCAGAAATAATAAACGAAAGAAATTATATAAATAACAATTATAAAATAATATAAATAAATATAGGCTAATATATGTGGTCTTTATTTTAATTTAAAATAACAAATTTAACATATTTTTATGATAATATATAAATGTATAATTAATTTAATTTAAAAAAAATGTATACATGTCTAATTATTTGGTTAACTTCATCAATCCTCTACCTTTACCTTCCATTGAAATCTGAAAAGTAAAATAAAACAACAAAAAATATATAAATAAAATGTTAAGTATAAAATAAAATTAATTAATGTTTTAGTCGCTCATTAATGTGACATACTATTTGTAATACATAAATTGCTATTTTCTATGCTTTACATAAGTAAATCGACACACAAGCACCAATAATGTTGATGGTGTATGGGGTATAGGTGTTGAATATATTTATGTGTGGTATGAATAACATGAGTTCGAAATGCGTTGATGGTTCGCATATATTTTTTCAATATGAAAAAAAAAAAAATCACTTGGGCACATGGGTCGGTGGTCTTGGTGAAAATTAGGAAGTGGAAAAAAATATTGGAAAAAAAAAAAAAAAATTATTTATTTTTTTTTTTTTTTTCAAGTCCCGAAACTTATGAAAAATAGGTCATCATTTCTGGGCACGCCTGTAAATCGGGCAGTAATATTAGAGAACCCTGTCTGAATTAAAAAATATGTACCTTATATATCGCGACCGACATACTAACATTAATAACAAGTGTAGTGTATGAGGTAGAGGTGTAGCATATGTTCATATGGGATATGAAACCGGCGGGTTCGAAATGCGATGATGGACGCATGAAAAAAAAAAAATTTCACATAGGTGGCTCCGGCCGCCTTGTGAATTTACAATTTTAAAAAAATCCGAAAAAAAAATATGAAGAAAAGTAAATAGAAAAAAAGGTAAACAAGAAAAAGAAAAGGGAAATTTCTTTTTTGCTTTTTTGCAGTCTTGAAAAAGACTGATGTTTAAATGCCATTCCGAGCGACCTCATCGCTCCGATCCAATTTCTTTTTTCACAAAACGTAGAGCACGTCGATGCGAAGTTTATAGGTTAGCTCCGGACCCAGGAGCCCTCCGGGAGCGGAGTTATGGCCATTCTCCGGTACCGAATTTCCCACTTTTGGGACCCCCTAACTCCCGGAATACCAAATGGTTCCTAGTAAGACTAATACCAGTTGGAGTCCTCACCTGGGCCTACAATTTATGGAGGAAACTTTTTTCCTAACTATAACCATTTCCCGGCCATGGCTGCCCAAAGAGTGGAAATGCAAATGTAGACCTTTCTTCCGATGGATGGAACTCTAGGAAAAACTCAACTATCTTAAAATCCAATGATGCAGAAAGGTAAAGGAAGGTTTAATCTTCACGATAAAATTTATTTTGGAATTTTCCGATGAGAAATGGGGATTTTCCTAGAACAACGAAAAACATCGATTTTCGAATGTTTTCCGATGGGGTTTTTCCAGGTTTTCCAACGGAATTTTCCAAAATCCTAATTATCCCATATAGTAGACTATATGACCTGTAGTTTAAGCTATAACACAAGTTTCTAAGTATCATGATGTTCCCACAATAATTGCTCAAAGTAAGGCTTACCGAAAAAAACCGAAATTTCACCCCTTAATAACTCCGACAATTTGGATTTCCCAGAAGCGGTCCCACGGGAAAAAGGTGGCCCTTGTCCTCCTCTATAACAGCGCCGAAGGAAAAAGCGCTAGCTCTAAAACTCACGAAATCCTGTTTTTTCATATTTTGAGTCCGTTTCCTCCATCCCCACAAAAGTTATGAGACGATTTTTCCACATTGTGTTTGAAATTCATTGAAATGTTCCAAAACTTATGTAAAAAGTGTTTTTTTTAACGTTTTGGACATTTAAATGTACCATCAGGTGGTCAAAATCGGACAGAACTTTTGCAGTGCCTTTTTTTTTAAATCGAATTAATGGCCCGATTTATCTGAAAATTTCCAATTATCTTAATTAAATTATGGGGAACATATTTTACCACTAGTGAAAATCGAAATTTTCACAGGTTTTCCCAGAATTTTCATTCAAAGTTTTTCATATGTATGAAAAAAAATTATGTTTTTATATATGAAATCTCATGGGAAGAAATTACTCGTCTAAGAAAAAACAATTAATAAAATAATTGTGTGTGTGTGTGTGTTGTTTAAATTAAAATTTAATGATATTTTCTTTATAGGATTTCTTTGAAAATTAACACCGCAATTTCATTTTTTTTTATCAATAGAGACCACAGATGTTTTCCTAGAATTAAAATTTTCCATGATTTTTTATGAAGAAAATTAATGTTTTTAAATAAAAGATATGGAAAATTTTCCCGGAGATAAAAAACATAGATTAACAGTAAAATGTTTGAGATTTCATATAATATTGTCAGCGAAATAATCAATTCGGAATTATACAGATAAAAAAAAAAAAGAAAACAATAAATACAAATAAAAATAAATAAATCTTATATATAAAAAAAAAAAAAAATAATATTTAAACATTTACAAGCACTGCCGAAGAATTGAACCACAAAAAATATACACAAAATCATAACACAAAAATAAAGTAAATAAAAAGTAAAAAGTACATATTAAAAATTTGCTTTACGAAATTATTCTTTCCTTTTCTTAAAAAAAAAGCCAAAAAAAAGAGAACAAAAATGGAAAACGAAAAATAAAAACAACTTAAAAAATTGATAAACAAATAATTAATCAATGTCTACGCAAAATAAACTTTAAAATACGATATAATCGGTGGCATGATGGCTACGACGCATGGTTGATGTAAAAATATTCAGTGTTCGTTTCTTCACTTTTCATCTTTTTTCAGTTTTTTTTCAATTTTTTCTTAGTTTTAATAATATTCCTAACATAATATTAGATTCACTTATTTTCGATATTTTCTTTTTTAAATAAAATAAACAAAATTAAAACTAATAATAAATACCTTTTTTAATATGTCATATTTTGCAACTCACTTTTAAAAGTTCATAATGTAAAGGTTTGATTTGAATATGACATCTTTCAAACATCCCTTATAATATATTGAAGCCAAATGGTGATATCAATAATTGATTGATGTGGAAGGCACCAAAAGCTGAAAATAAAAATGTTTTTACGTTAACAATAGGTGATGAAACTATTGGATAGTTTTCGTTTTGTTTTTGTTAAATTTATTAATTTTATGCTTACAATTTTATACATCAATAAAACCTTCAGATGGAATGTTATTGCTAGTAATTAAATACATTTAGATCTTTCTTTTGTGTTGCATCTTTGTATAAATTAATTTCCAAACATGAATGAACTCCAGTCAAATACTTGACCGGCTGTCTATCATTTTTATTTCTTCCTACGGTTAAACATATAGAATGTATTGCACCCGATCTAAACTTACATTTAGTAATTGTTATTATATCACAAATTTTTTTATTTAAGTATATTATTCATATAATGTTAATATTTTTTATTTATTATATATTTATATATAATTTTATATAAAATAATTAAAAAAAAAAAGTTATGTCAAACGAGATAATTAGCAAGCTACCATTTTGAATTTTATTTATACTTTGACATACACCTCGTGAGCAAATTTTTATAGATATACTTTAATTATAGCAATATAGCATTGTGACAGCATTTCCCCTCTTCCCAGATATTATTATGGTAGATTATGGTCAATTAAACAATGAGAAACCATATGAATGTTTTTAATCATTAATAATTTTAGTCCCTGCAAAAACCTATTAATTTTAGTAGAGCATAGTTTTTGGTCATGTTAATTCCAGTGGAACTTATAATGGTATCCATCAAACATTCATTATGATCAAGTTGGTAAAATACTCCTCATGGGAGTATATAGTATTTTGATCAAAAGATAGATGATAAAATTTAATTTTTAATTTAAGAACAGTACGTTTATGTTTTAAATAATTTGATGAGTGGTGAGTTTAATTGTTATGTAAAGTGTCTGGATAAAATATAAATCAAATAACATAAGATGTAAATAAATAATTAGAATGATTGTGCGAATTGAATAAAAATTGCTTCCACATAGAAATATTTGGAAAATATATAATGAGATTGGTGAGCGTATTCTAGTTTCAGATCGAACCGAAAAGAAAGAAGGGATATGGGAAGAGAAGACAATTAAAAGTTCGCATCTTACAGATTATATAGAAATTGGATTGGATTTTGCAGGAGTTGAATCTGGTCTGAGTAGCGGATTGTGTATATCCCAGCATCTGTGAAAGTAATCAAATAATTCTATTCAATTGAATAATTCTTGGTATGAAAAAGACTGAAAATATTTTCTCATGACATGCATTGTAGCACGTAACCACTGAATAAAGTATTTTATTATACTCATGCCGAATTTTTCAGGTTCACGTCTGTGGTCAGACATCTCTGCCACAAGTTGTTTAAGATTAAGCTTATTTGCATATAATTAGGAGTTTTGGACAAAATATGAACAAATAATGAAGCAGAAGGAAGGAAGGACAGGTTCAGAATAAGTGTATTTTTATACCGGCTTTATTACTGAAGCATGAACTTATGTATGTGGTATTTGTTTGTGATTGCCTCTTCGCGTAGGGTTCTAAATTATTACCATAGGACTGAACTGCTACGAGAAATTTAGATTTTTCATCACATATCTTATGACTGAATATAAAAATCTCCGCTTCAATAGACAGTAACAAATTAAATTTTAAAATTAAAATTTATACTCACTTTTATTTTGTTCTTCTGTTAATTCTATAATAACATTTTTAATTATATCTTCAATTGACAAATGTTTTTTTCCGTCATTAAGCAACTTACAAAAAGTATAATTTATTTTAATTGTATCAAATGTGACTTTCGATGGATCTGTAAAAATATGACTATAATTAAATTAATTATTAAATTCTGTGAATGAATTTACAAAAGAAGGGATATAAAATATTAAAATACCAACCTTCGTAGATATTAAATATTGTTAAAATATGACGAATATATGATAAACCCCTTTGGATGACACTAAAACGCAGTTTGTTTATTAACATTTTTGTACTTTCTTTACTATAACTATATTAATAAAAAAAAAAGAAAATTGGTTACCCAAAAGTTATTTGTTGGAAGACTACTTATAAAATTAATTTTTACAACAAAACAAACTGATAATACTTACAATAAATATATAATAATAATACACAAGACATAACATTTGTCTCCTTTGTAGTTCTTTTTGAATTCAAAATATTATTAAATATCCTTTACGTTCTCTCAGTTAAGGGTATCAATAAGGGCACATCTAAAAAATTAAAAAGAATATATAAATTATTACAGGTATGCTTAAAGATAATTATATTAATGTTCAGGTATGAATCTGGTATGCGTAATTAAAAAATTGGTCAGAGATACGCTTTGATCTAGAATATTGATTTCAATCCAAAATATTGGATGGCTACTGTCTTGGTTAGGAGATTCTCATAGTGTTGTTTAACCTATACACTATAGTATTATTAGTTGTGTATCGGCGAATTGCGTGTTAAAAAGGTGCGATATTCTTCTCTTATATCAAAAACCTGAAGTACTAATTTAAATTTGTTTCTTTAAGCATATATAAGTCAATACATACAAAATAATAGTTGAAGGTTTTTATTTCTATACAAAATAATTTGGATAAATTTTATTAATTAATCAGACATTAAGGGTAAAATTTATCTAAATTATATACGCGTGCATTCACACATGCAATTTCAAGAAATAAGCAATTCAACATTATTTATAGTTGTTAGTAATGAGGGAATAGCAAACTGTTATATAAATTGAAGAGACTGCTTCCACAACATCAAATTTAAAATACAGATACAATAGTTAATAAATAAATCCAATTGCAACGCCACCACAAATTTGTAAAGTTATGTAAGTCTATATCTTAACCATCTTCAGTATCGTATCTGTATCTCGTCACCATCGCCATTTATTTCACATCATAAATTTTTTGTTTCATTGTTAATTAACAATTTGGTGCCTACTGCTTAATGGCTATAATAAATGATGCTACCACGAATGTTTGTATATATTTAACTCAACATTGCGTAATTTGTATGTTGACATTGATATTATATCCAATAAAAGTTATTGGATATTAATGACATTGATGATATGAAACCTGCAACCTTATTCATTAATAGTCAATTTGCAGCAGGATTTTCAGCTAATAATGATGAGCCACATTATGTATATAACCACGTTCAACAGCTACACCAGATTCTTTTATTATACAAAATTAATTGTCATTACATCAAACTTTTCGCTTTTTATGAATATTTCCAGAAGTGCTACAGGAACGGCAAAATCTTGTAGAAATCTGAAAATTAAATATGTATAAGAAAAATTCCGCATTATCATTCATATTCTGTAAGCAAATTGATATACGCAATTCAGCAATTTAGATTAAAATCATATGCTAAAATCAACATTAGCAGATGACAATAATGGCACAAATATAATATTGACTATAACATTACAACGAACGTACGTGAAGAAACTCTTATTATATTATTAAAAAATTTATTCAAAATACGTAAATATTTTATGCTTTTTATTGCATTTAATTGAAACAGAGGAACTGTATTTTGTAACTAGCATGAAATGAAGTTTTATTATTGTAACCAAATTGGGGCAAAATTCATGTAACACAAAACAATAAATATATAAGGATGAACTAAAAAAACGATTTACTAATTAATTTATTAAAGCAGTAGTATTTTAAAATTATTTCTGATGTTGTTGGAAATGATGATAATGATTGAAATTCATTCGAAGTACAACCCGAATATAAAATCAATTATACATCAATGATTAAACTAAAAGATGTTTTGTATTTGGAAAATTTTATAAATTATACTTACAATTTTTTTTTTATAAATTATACTTACAATTTTAATTTTTTTACTTAATCATATAATGCTATACAAAAATATAATATTAATAACATTTTTTTTATTAATTAAAATTCAAACTTACAATATTGCATATTTTATTCCGTATTTTATTATATTTCATTGTATAGTACTAAAAAATGCTTTTTGTCTTCCATTTTCATTTATTAGTTTAAAAAAAACTAATTACACCTATTTCTCCAAATTTTCCACCGAATTCTGACTATTTCAGGCCATTTTAAAACATTGTACATTTATAGTAGCGCCATTAATTTCTAAATAAATAACAATTGTTGTATTTTTTGCTTATTGGGAACTAAATTTTTGACATATGAATTGTCAAGCAAAATAAGTGTTGACAGAATTTTCGTTCGAATACAAGCACGAAAAAAATTTATAACCTAGCAAAGTTAAGCAAGCAACAATGCAATTTTTTATATAAATAATAAGAAATTATATTTTTATTTATTATTACTTAATTTGAAAAATAATAAAAACAAATTTCCACCTAAATTTGAACACAAATTAATACATAATAACAAATTTATAAATAAAATAATTGACAATACAAAAAAAATGAATAATAACAACCATAAAACTATAATTGTGTTAGACCATACACAATATTTTGGTATATCTGGTGATACTCCAATGGAATTAGATTTTGGGAAAAATAAATGTAATATGATTCCAGTACCACCGGTTTATAAAAGTCTTTGGACAACATCTGTAGAAGCGTCTATTGAATATTGTCGTATTGTTTGGGATATATTTCCAGAAGGAAAATTGGTATATTAATTATTTCGTTGAATATATTATGTATATATAATTCTTTTTTCTATTTTTTTTTTAGATAAGATTTGTTGTTAGCGATGCAAATGCACATATTGTAAATACATGGCAATCATCAACACAAAATATTCAACACGTAAATATCAATTTTTTAATCTACAATATAACTTAATTTTAAAACTATTTTTTTTTTTTTAAAGTCGTATTTTGCTCCTAGTGAATCTTTTATGTCATCTAATAAACCTTTCATTACAACCAAGTTGGTAAATTACTCCGCATGGGAGTATATAACAATTTACCAATTGTGTACTGTATTGTACTGTAATTAACGAAAGATAGATGTTTTCAAAATACTATTATTTTTATATGGGTGAATAGCCCATAGTTATGTGTGTGCAGAGATTGTTAATCTTTGAATAGCGTCCAACTCCATATTTTCAAAGTGTTCCGTTTTTCTTTTTATTCCACAAATGGTCACCCAGCAGAAAAATTTTAGTATTAAAATAAATACCGAAAAATTTCCTACGAAAAATAGCGGATTTGAACCCGCTATATTTCATGATTAATAATTTATATAATATATATGTATATATTTCGGCGCTATGCAACTGCTCTACCGAGTGTTATAATTTTAAATCTATAAGTTATTGGTATATTGTTCTTATTTATTTATTTATTTTTGTTAATTAAGGTATTAAATGCAATGGCAATGGTTGGCATACCGCCTCGTGTACCACCTCAATCTAATGAATTTTCAGTAATACATGGTTTACGTGCTGCATCCGAAGCGATTTCTGAACCAACCGAACAACAACGCGAACTAATGTTACAAGGTTTAAATGATAATGAAATTCCAAATTTAGGACGAGTTATCTGTATAACATCGGCTAGAGATGATGCTAGTATGAAAAGTCTTGAGGGTATTTTTAATCAAGTTATCACACAACAAAATGTTCTGTCAGTAAATAACAAAGATTTACTAAAAATTTGTCATTGTCATTTGGTTATTATAAATTTATATCCAACAACAATGGAATCATGTGTATCAGAACGTGAAACTATGTTAGTATCGCCTGAATTAAATTCAGAAATACATTGTGTTAAAGCATTAAATTTATCAAATAAATTAACACATTTAATATTAGCACACTATGATTTGGCTAGTACAACTGTAACGGGAATACCAATGAAAGAAGAACAAAATGCCAGTTCAAGTGCAAATTATGATGTAGAAATATTTCATCCGAGTAAAGCACATTCAGTTATTCTTGGTACAGAATTAATGTTGCCCACAAGTATTAAAGAAGGTGCAGAATATGAAACCGTTACATTGAAATGGTGTACACCGCGTGGATTAGGAGCATCTGATATGCAGCCATGTTTAGCACAATATAGAGTTACACCAGTTGATGTTACGTCACGTCCAAGTTCATGTCTTATAAATTTTTTATTAAATGGACGTTCAGTACTATTAGAAATGCCACGTAAAACTGGTGGCAAATTAACAAGTCATTTATTATCAGCGCATGGTGGTGAAATATTTATACATACATTACATGTTTCTCGAAGTTGTTTAGAAGATCCACCATCAATATTAGAAGGTGTTGGAGGACGTGTTACAGACTATAGAATAACAGATTTTGCTGTAATAATACAAAACCATAAATTGGTACCATTAAAACCGATACCAGAACGAACACCCGACGAAAATTTACTCAAAGCACGTGCAAAACTATATAAACATTCAAAATATTGGCCATTAACATTAGGTGCAACAGTATTGTATAATGTTAGACAGGTAAAGACAGATTTAATAGTTATTGAGACCTGTATAGAAGTTACAGAAAAAGGATACACATATATTTTTTTATTAGTTCATAGATCCAATTTTAAGTATAACAACTAAAGAAAAATTAACTGATGACGAGATATTACAATGTCAACAAGTTATTTATAATATTGTCAGTTGGGAAGCTAGACACGAACCATTAGCTTTACCATTGGGTCACAGGTAAATATTTAATAACATTTTTGGTTTTTTAAGTAAGTATTTATTTTGTAATGATTACTTGAAATCAAACTACTTAACATGATAGTAAAATTAACCTAACTGTCTGTTTCTTAACGTGCACCTATAATTAACTGATAAAAACAATGCCTTTAACTCAGGTAGAACTATAAAGTTATATAAAATTATGTTAAAAATTCGAACTGAAACTGTATATTGACACATAAATCAAAAAGAATTTATCTTTTCCCTTCATTAAAATTACACGTTTTTATTGATTGACTCGAATTTTTTTAAATAAAAACGTGAAATTTTATCAAATATTTATATTTGGATTTGATATAATATTTATTATTTATAAAGTGAAACTTGACATAAATATAAGATATGCTTTATTAAATTAAATTTAATTTTTGTCCATTTCCAACATATCTTTTACATCAACAGCTCAACCGTAAAATAAAGCTGAAGGTATGATAGTCAAATACAATACAATTTAAGACAATAATTAATACACATTAATATAAAATATACTTAACATTCTAATTTTCAAAATTTTTGGGAAGAACTCTCCACAAGACGAATGGGTCCAAATCAATGATTTCAAGTAAATCCAATGAACAATTCTAGACGTGTTGGAAATATTTAAAAGACATGTGAAATAGGGGTGTAGAAAATTTTTAAAACATAGATTCTATATATTCCATATAAAAACCTTAAGTTATTTATTGGTAGAGTTATTTCACTTATTATATTTTGCGTGTAGTTAAAAGCGTGATAAAAAAATAAAATATAAATGAAGTAATTACCGTTCTTTAAATCAATCTTTATCATGATCAATAATTTGCATAGATTAAAAAGTAGTAAAAAAGAAGAACAATATCGTTTATTATGGGAAGAACTAGAAGCACTGGTTTTATCAAGTGGTAAATCACCTGGTCATAAAATGATATTACAATGTGTAAGAGAGTGTCGTTCACATGGATCTGATCCGTCAACAATTGAAAAAATTGAATTAGAACAAGCTTTAGACACAATAGGTAATAAATATATATAATAATTCTTTAGTTATTTATATCCTCAAAATAATAAATTTTTTTTAGCTGATGGAAATAAAAGATTAAATTTAATAAAAGCAACAACTGATTCGCCATTATCACCAATATTTACAAATGAATCCATTAATTTTAATAAAAATAAATCAACGTTCTCAACATCAACTAGGTAAATATTAAAAAATGAATTAGTAATTTATATTAGGCGGTTGCATTGAAAGACTTTAAAACATACACATTTTCCTTTAAAATTCATTCATTAGAGATTCTTCTTCATTCGAACATGTGCTTTTTAAAATCGGATAAAATGAAACGTGAGCAGTTGTTTTTCCGGTTGTATATATTACCACATTATTTCGATTTGTACTGAAGCTTTTCAATTGCTTGCGAAAACTCATGATGAATTTACTCCTTCGAAAACAGTGTATAGAATTTGGTTTTAACAATTAAGAAGTTGTGATTACAATATCACAAAGCAATGCTCTCTATTTGTTTGGATATGAAGGGTATCGTTTACTTTATGTGACACCAAACGAAAAAGTTACCACCGAATATCGACAGAAATTGACATTCAAATAATGATAGTTTTATGCAATAATCACCATCAATTGTTTCAAATCTCCGAAAAGTGATCTTTCTCCACTATAACTATTGTGGAGCTTGTCAAAACAACCGCCGATGGAGCTCGAATGGCAAGTACTTCCTTATCCAGCGTATTCTATGCACTTTGCTTCAAGTAATTGTCACCTGTAATTTGTCTGAATTGTTCACTGATTCTTCATAATAAAATGTTATAACATAAATTTAAACGACAAAAATTTATGTTTTTGAATCCTTTTAAGGAAACCGACGTTAAACAAGAATGGTAGAATACGGTAGCAAAGACTAGAATCAATGTGTATTAACGAATGTTGCTTTTTAATAAATTTTTAATATGTAACACTTTCGTACTTTTGCAAAATTTTATACACATGATTGTCAACAAACCGTATTTTAAGATTGTCGTGCTGATCGTAATGATTTTGAGAATAGGTAACAAAAAGTTGGTTGTTCCTACTGTTAAGTTATTTACCTTACACGGTGTTCTGCCTATGTATATGTTAGCGCGAGAATAAGAAGACGAACAATTATTTTTATGTAAATTAAAATAAAAACAGCTTTCAATACTTCCTCCTAATAGCTTAATTAAATTAAAATTTATTTTCACAAAAATTATATATATATTTACACATAAATATAGAACATTATTTGATATTGTAACGGCTGCAGAACGTGCACAAAGTCAAAAACGAATAGATTTTGCCGGACGATTATGTACACCAATTGGTGGAGTAGCAAAACTATATTCGAATATTGTCGTAAAAGATACTAGTTTAAGTGATGTAAAATCATAATATAAACTATATAAGATAATATACATACTAGGACTATATATATATTTGTATAATAATGTATAATATTAAGTTTTTAATAAATGAAATTAAATTAATTAAATTATTATATTAATTTTAATTGTTGTTTTGCTGGTTCCGAAACTAGCATTACAACAACAATATTAATTAAATTATAATAGTTTCTTATTGTAAAGTAAAGGTTTCAGCCCCTTTATTTACAACCAATGTACCACCAGCATCAGCTTGTTTAGCGTCACGATAACATTGTATTTTAATGCTAAGTAATGTACTTAAATCAGCCCACATTTCTTGTTGTAATTTACCATTTTCTTTATCATATTTAAGTAATTGTATTTGCTGTATTAAGAAAATTATCTGTTATTTAGATATAATAAATTATTGCAAAGGACAGTTAGAAAATATTATTTTTACTTTAATGTTTCAATGACTTTATATTTTGTGAACAATATTATTTTCGGTTCAATTTATTATATTTCACATTATTTTCGTAATTCGTAAAATACTAAACTATATATTTCCATATATTATATATATAGTTTATGGAAAAAGTTCCAAGAACTTAATGTATAATAGTTATGCAAATTATGTTCACGGTCGACTACCACCTTACCGCAGAAATTCGGATTTTGCCATCTCAAGCAACTTTAGCCCATTGAGAGTTTATTTAATATTTGAATTAATTGAGCAACGTTCGTTTTGACTCGAAGTTGAAGTGAAACCGGAGTATACTGTATTCTACATAATTACAATGTTTATATATTACCTCAGACAATGATTTTGATGTAGTTTCTTCATCTTGTATTTGTTCATTTAGTGTGTCTTTCAATGTTTTCCTATTTTTAATTTGTCCCATTTCATTTTCTTCAATTTCTTCACGTGCTTTTTGTAATAATAATTCAATTCGTTCGTATTCAGTTTTCATATCTTGCCATTGTTTTTCTAATTTTTTAACCACATTATCAACTTCAGCTATATCACCAGTCATCGTAGATGCTTCAGTATTAAGTGTTGCATTTAATGAATTATATGTCTTCAAAAAAAGTGTTAATAAAAATTACAAATATTAAATTAAATTTTTTTTAATGAAAATTACTTGTTTTTTAGCTTCATGTTGTTCTTTTAAATCTAATATTTTTTCACGTAATTTTAAAAGATTTTGCGAAAGCGGTGCAACTCGTTCACGCGCAGCATTAACAGCTCTTTGTAAACCATCAACAAGTCGGGCTAATTCTGTAACACCATAGGTGTCAAGGGAAGAATCTGGACGTGGTGTTATCGATGCATCTAATGAGTTATCATCTAATTGTTCATTATTTGATGGTAATGTTAAGGTTGGATCTTGTTGTTTTAAATTGTCTAATGTTTGTTGTAAATCTGATACTTCAGCCTATATTTTATTGTAAATTTAACATTTAAAATTTTTTTAATAATTATAACACAAAATAATATGTATTATCAGTATAATTTTTATATATTACTTTAATAGCCGCTAATTCGGCTCGTCGTTGTTTATATACAGAACTTTTTGTACGTAACGTATTAACATATTGTTTTAACTCATCACCACGTAATACTACTTCACCAACTGTATCTTGTAATAGATCTTGTTTCTGCTTTATTATAGTTTCTAATTCATGTAATTCTGTTGATGATTGATCCAGTTGTACAGCTGCCATTTCTTTATTACGTGCTACCATACCAGCTTGTTGACGAAATGGCATTAAATTTTCACTATTATTACCACGCTCTGTAATTTGATGTTCCATAATTTTTTGTACGTCTCTATTAATTTTATCGATCTATATAAATTAGTTAATTAATCGGTGTGAAATTTTTTTTTTTTTCATTTTTGTAGAACTTACTTTTGTTTGCAAATCTTGGAGATATTCACGTGATATATTTGGATTATTGATAACATCTTCAAGAACTTGAACTTCAGATTGTTTAGTTTGTAATTCTTTTGGTAATTTTTCTTTTACCATAAATTCTAAAACCTTAATATAATTCCATATTATTTATTAATTATTTAATTTAATTCTATCAAATAAAAAAATAATTTTGTAGCTACTCTTTTTATAGAAACCAGATAACTATTTAAATCCTAGAAAACTGTAAACGTTTCATAAAGTGTATAGTTTATTTGAAGAATGAATAGCTAGAATTGTTAAGACTCATCACAAAAGCGGATTTTCCTACTTTTCTCCCATTATCTTTGTCTCAGTCAAACATATCAATAAAAAGATAAAAGTTCAGGAAAATTACTAAAAATTTAGTGATCAGATTAGAAAAGTAATTACAAGCAAGGCATGGCTAAACAACGATCAAGAATCTTTAGAAAATAGTATACAATGTCAAATTTAAAGAAAAAATGAAAATATAAAGTACAATTTTATTACTTGCGTTTCCCCAATAATATTTTCTAATAGATATTGTGGTGATATATCTTGTGATGAATTACGTGCATTATTTAAATCTTTCTGTAATCTATCTTGAATCTAAAATAAAAAAACTACATTAATAAGTAATAATAATATTATGTAATGGAACAGTGTTTTCACACTGAAACTATTCATAAAATTTGATATAAATAATATTTCAACAATATTATATACCATTGTAGCTCTTTGTACACCTTGTCTTTGATTTTCTAATTGCGTTTGTAATTCTTTTTGTCGTCCACGTTCAACGCGTAATGCATGAGCTGTTTCTAATAGTAATTCTTGTTGTGGAATTTTATCTAGACGTGATTGAGTTCTTTCAATTCGTTTTTTAACTACATGTATCCAATAGAAAAATGTAGATGTATATGTAGTAACAAAGTTATTGATTAAATTTACAAACAAATAATATACCATTTTCTTTTTCTGTTTCAATAATATTAATATCACTTCTTAATTCCCGAAATTGTACATTTTCTTTGACTGAATTTTGATGTATTTTATGTGCTTCCTTAAATTCATTCATTATCATTTGATATTCATGCCATAAATTTGCAATATCTGGATTTGCTAATGCTTCCGGTGGTAAATTTATTGGAATTAAATATCTATGTGTGTATGACAAATGAATAGTTTTGTAAGGAAAAATTACTATATTATTAATAAAATAAAAATAAATGCCTTACTGAGCCAAATATGTTAAATTCCGAATGGTATCAGCATTTTCAAATATATATCGTAAAATTGGATATATAGTTTTTTTATCACCTTGTAATAAATTACGCCGAAATGCACCTGGATCATTTTGTACAGTATTTGGATGGTATTGTATTTTTTTTAAAGAATCAATAATACATTGATTTGTATCAGCTGGATCTGTATCTTTTATATCAATCTAAAACAAAATAAATTTTTGTGACAAATTATTATTTATGTGTTATTGCGTAATTGTAAATTTATAAATTATATACTTTTGCAGTTGTACCAAAATGATGCAAAACATCAATTAGTAATTGTATTAAATTTTCAATAGACAATGAATCAAATGATATCAAATTATAATTAGTTTTCAGGATATCGTTAACATTTGTAACAATTACTTTTAAATCTTCTGTCATTCTTAATTTTCTTAAATACTAATGTATATAATTACACAATTTATGTTTAAAATATTTTAATAAATTAAAATTAAAATTATATATGCAATAATTTTTATTATACAAATCATAATAATTAAATATTCACGCGATCTGTTTGTTGTGCTGGTGAACCGTTGCTATGCTATAATTTTTTTTTTTTAATATTTACGTTTGCGTAATATAAATTTACAAACGAAAGCAATGTTTTGATGGAATAACTTATAAAACGTGGTGGAAAACATATTGTGTAGGTGAAATGAACATTCAAATTTAAATTATTAGCAATAAAAATATATATATGATAAATATGTGAGGTGTACTTATTTTGGTTCAATTAGTCCACATGGACGGGTAACCTGTCAAAAAAAGCCTCGTCCACGTGAACTAACTGAGCCAAAATGATGTTATGAGTTCAATTTAGGTACTAATATGAATTCAGTCATATTGAAAATTATATAATAATTGAATTAACATAACAGAGATTAGTAATATTTCCACAAACAATGATTATGGTCACAAGAATAATTGAATTATTAACATCTATCCTAAAACTCTCAGATATATATGGTATGTGCACAATACACAGCAAAACCAAAACATCTTACAAATACGATAAAATAGTCATGTATTTATGGAAAAAACTATATCTATCATAATATAGTGTCATCAGATAAATTGGGTGCTTTCGTAACCAAAGGCTAGAGTTGAAAACAAATGTGTTCACTGTATAATGCAATGCTAAATGAAGTGATAAGTGAATTATATATTGTATATTTCCTATACTTAACTATAAAGGGAAGGTGTATATCATATCACACTTCCAATACCAGACTAATAGATACCATATACAATCAAAACGTAATTTTAAAGGTTGTGTCGTCATTGGTCATTTGGTGTCATTGCCATTTTAGTTTGTATAAATATATTAAATTGTTATCAAAATGGGTAATCAAATTATTGTAAAAACGATTAATATTTTGATATTATTTCTTAAAATTATTAATTTTTCGGAATATTTTTTAACAAATTATTTAAAATTATTAAAATTTCATTATTTGTAATGTTCCTTTTTTTTTTTTTTTAACTATTTAAACAATTTAATATCTTTCATCTTATGTCTTATATAGTATTTGTTCACAGTTCATCAGTTGTGTTCACAGCAACACTACATATTATAAATACAGAGGTACTACAAAAACATTAAATGTATATTTTGGCTACAATTTTTTTGATGTGGTGGTTATTAAAACAACATTTTTTTGAATATTATAAAACCATAATTTTAAATTATAATTTATATATTGATTTTATAGTATATTATTTGTCTACACAGAATATTTTGAATACATTATTATTACTAATAATTATATTATATATATTAATATTTTATTGATGTGATAATTTTACATTCTTAAATTTACATAATCCCAGCCCATTTATGTAAATTTTGAATTGAAGCTGTACATTTTATATGTGTTTTTTTTTTTATTATAAATATATAAAATACAATTGTATATGTAACAATATAAATATAATTAAATAATTATAATTAAGTTTATCTGTTTTTACGCCTTTTCCGAATAATCTATCGAATAAATTTAATTTTGAATATATAAATTATTAAGATTAAGACCCATCAAAAAACAAGTAACGGAGCGGAATAATAAATTTTGTTTTTTGAAATTAACACTAATTGAAAATATTTTGTTACAAAAATAATGATGAAATTATTTAAAAAAAGTATTTTTAGTAAATATTTAAATTAAAAAAATACAAAAAAATTATTTAATTCTTAATTAAAGAAAAACTAGATTATTTTATTTTTTGTGTTTTTTTAATTTAAATATTTACTAAAAATATTTCTTTAGATTTTTTAGACATTATTTTTTATAACAAAATTTTATCAATTTATTATTAGCTATAAAAAGTATATTTATTCTGTTCGGTTAATCGTTTTTGGATTAAGGTTAATCGTTTATACCATTGCATGCTTGTCGCCCAAGTCGTGGTCGAAAAAAACTTTTTTTTCCTAAACGTGGTGCATACGGTGGTCGAGATCGTTGTAATTCAATACAATCATCCGATGATGTTCGTGCTTGTCGTGGATTCAATAAACCATGATCATCTAATTCTTTACACAAATAACCTAATTGAATTGAATTTAAAATTTCTTTTTTATAACTAAAAGAAAAAAACCAAAAAATTAACTAAATAATAAATTTATTATTTCTTACGAATTAATTGATGTAAAAAAATTCTAAGTTTTTGTAAATCATTTGTCTTTAATAAATTTTGTACATGCTTATCAATACTATCTTGTGTTATAATATCATTTGATGAAAATACATTATCTAAAGATTTTTTAAACCTAAATAAAACGAAACAATGATCTTCTATTTTGTTGTGTAAATAAAATTAAAAATAAATTGTAAACATTTTAATACCAATTATTTTGTTTAATTTTTGACCATAATTCCATTGGATCAACTACTTCTTCCACATCATAATTTAAATCATTTTTAATACCATCAGTATTTTTAGTATTTTCTTTCCATAAATCATTTTGTAAATCCTTTTATTTAATATATGTATTGGTTTTTTAAATAAGAAAAACATAAAAATATTTATTAATTATAATTAATTATTATTAGAAAAAAAAAAAAATTAAAACATTTCATACATTTTCTGTTGCACCATTTGGATTACAAATTGTTATACAAATTATTGAAATTAATATAAAAATGGAACTATATAAATTATTTAATTTATACATATTTTTATGTCTAATAAACAAATTTTTATAAAAAAAAAACTACTTTATCTTTGATTATTTAAGCACCGTCGTGTTCACTGACTGAATGAATATTTACATTGTCGTTAACATCCTTTTATATTTCTGTGAAAAATCACTGTATACAAAATTTACGAGTATCAGTTGTTTTGTTTTTCTTTTGTTATATAGTCCTTTTTATTTATTTTTTATTTTGCATAAATATATGTGTGGAGGAGTTAGTATATATGGAGATTAGTACCATTTACATGGGGGCGTGTTGATAAGGATATCTTTCTTATACAACATATTTACAGAAATAAATTTATTTTTCAACATAATCTTATATTTAGCACGATACGCTATTTATAACGATATCCTATAATCTTTTAATACCTTTTATTGTAATAGGGTTTATTATGGAATTAGATCCAAATCTCTACATCTATCTATAGATAGTATTTCATGTTCTGAAAGTGAAAATATACGGTATAGATGAAGTAGGAATTTATAACGTAATTCTTATGTAATTTGGTCCTGATAATTGCTGATTTGTGAACTGGTCGTGCATTATTGTGATGAAAAAACACTTTTAACTTTGTCAAATGACTTCGTTTTTTGTTGATTTGTTCGTTCAAATTGTATATATATATATGAAAAATATGCACCGGCTATTGTTTTGTCTATTGCTAAAATTGCTCCGATGAATATTACCAGCTAGTTCTATCCACTGATTTAATAATTATAATAAATACAATAATTATTAGACTTAAAAATTCTTTCGAATAACACAGATCCTAATGATGTTGACACGTATATACACATATGCTTTTTTGAACAATTGTGAGCAATCGTGGTACCTGCATCTTGCTTATATATATTTTTCAAATGCAAATGTTGGTGAAAGATGTTATGCACATGCTCTTTTGATAGTTTACCATTTAAATTATCTCATGCACTTTCAATTTGAGATCGTTCAACACGATGTCATAGATCTTGTCAATGATTTCATCAGCGCCAACTCATAGCTTTTAACTTTCCTTCGCGATCCGTCCTCGTATATTTACATGTATGGTAATATGTTAATTTGTTCATTCATATATATATATAAATTATAATATATAGTGTGAGATAGCAAACAAAGTATTATATATTATATATCAATCAATATTACATAGATACACATATAAATTACATTTTAAAAAAGGATAATACATAAAACTTACTGTCAATTATAATTTATTTGATTTTAATTAAATTTAATACATTATTGTTAGAACAAATATATATATATCGTAAAGAAAATAAACCATTGTACTCTTTGATGAAATGACGAATAAATTACTAAGAGTTCGATTTTCATTTCATGATTCATAAAAAAATATGATGGTCTATAGGTTCCTTGGTTGAACTTTAAGCCATTCATCTAGAGATTGTAAGTTGAATCCTGGGTATATTGACATCAATACATTTTTCAATATGTTTTACACAATAAAATTACTCAACTGAATTATCATTTATTATTTAATGAAATCAAAAAGCAAATATAACTTTGAAAATATGTTGTTGGATACTATTCAGAGATTAACAACGTCTCCATACATCCCTATATATGGGCAAATAACTCTTTAGAATAATTAAAATATTATAACATCTAAAGAGAAATATATAAATGCAGATCAATTGTTATATTAAATAATCACATACGGAATAAATTACCAACTTGACTACAATGTTGAGTAGTTTTGCCATAAAGCTAAGGGTATTATTTCGCGGGATGACTTAGCGTATGCCTAAGTAATCAACCCATACATAATCCATTCGGTAGGTGAACGAAAAGGGACCCAAACAGTGGTCGGAATATTTTAAATTAAATAAAATAAACTTGTCATTATAATATTTACATAATCAGTTATACGTAGTTATATTGTAAATTATGTCATGATGAAAGGAAATTTGCGCGTTATATTGCATGCGAAGGAATTGGTATACGTACATCCATATAAAAATGGTGAGGATGTTTATACAAACAACAATAACATTAATCAAAATTCAACACAGCAGTTGTTCAATTTGTATTCTCTAATCCCATTTGTCTTAGAATGATTTTTTTTATTACTAAAATAAAATTCCAACAAATATTTAATGTGGAAATTAGATTGAAATTAATGGTCATTTATTCGTTGTATAGATAAACTGTTTTTTTTTTTTTTGTAAAATGTTATTGAATCTAAATTAGACTAAAATTAATGTGACAGATTTAACGGAAAAAGATGTACTATTGTTTATATTTATAATTACCTTTTAGCCAAAAAGGCTTTAAGCAACTATAAATAGATTTTTAATATAACATTAATATAAATAAATTATAAATTATATTAAATTTACGAAAAAACATATTAATCTTTTTTGAATTATTTATTGATTTCTTTTTACACTATACATCCGCTGTCCCATAATAAACCGGAATGGATTAAAAAAACACAAAAATAAATATTAAATTTTCACCAAATACATTTTATTTATTTAAAATATTCTCCATCAACTGAAATACATCGATTTGGAAGCATTTCACATGGTCAACCTGAATGTTCATCATCTTTAACATCTTCTCTACCATCTTTGAATGTTCGAAACCACTCAAAAACTTGTGTTTTGGATAAACAATTATTATCATAAGCTATTTTAAGCATTTGCGTTTCTGTAGCTGTTTAACCTTCTTACAACAAAATCTAGTATTTAATCTTTGTTCTTTATACATTTATCGAGCGACGCACAAAAACAGTTGTACGTTTTGTGCACTGTTTTCTTTTACTTCTACTTCAATATGTCTTATCACACATATGATAAGATCAAAAAGTGTATACAAAATGAATTTCAAGCCGAAAATCATCATTTATACGGGATTCACATTAATTACGTTTAATGTTTCTTGAGTAAAACTGCTTCAGAACCAGAAAGTCATCGATTGCTTGTGAAAAATTTATTGTGAACGTGCGATCTATGTGAAAACATATGCAAAGTTGTTTTAAAAATTCAAAATGGTGAATTTGAGATGGATTACATTATATATATTTGATGATCATATGAGACATTTAAAGTATAATTAACCCAAAAAAATCAAATTATATTTTAAACATTGAAACTATACGCAAATTCATATATAGACTGTGCATTATTTTAAAATTTAATTCTTCACTTCTTACTACTAAATATTATATATTAATAACAGGAATTTAAAAAATTACATTTTTTAAATTGTTTCAACACACGTAATTCACGTTTTGTAAATTACGTGTAATATAATTTTATCACAAAATATTAAGAGTGTTTATAAAATAAACATAGATTACTTATATGCATTACACATTATAATTAAGCCATTATCATCAGTTATTATTAAATTATATGTTATTATAATTTAAATTACATATATATCAGTTGTTAAAGTTATAGATTTATGTGAATAAAATATTAAAAGAAGAGTAATCATTCAATTTAAAATTAATATTTTATTTAATTTAACTTATAACATATAAATTACTGCAATTCATATTACATGCACGCAATGCTCATATAAAAAAAAACATCTATGAAAGTTTCCGAAATATGTGAGATGTACCTTTACATAAATTAGGTACTGGAAATCATTATTAATTATCTAACGTTATTAAACAATTCATTACTAAATTGGCTATAGTGAAAATATTTCATATCAAAAATAAATGCTTTATTTTAATCAAGCAACATTTTTTTGTGAATACTTGTACACCAATTAATGAACGACCACTTTGATTCAATAAATTTTAACGCTATATGCCTTTAGGAATACTATAAGGAGAAGAGAAGTGCTTTTACAGATATAACGTAGGTATAATATTTACGAGTATATTATTTTAAAGGAATTCTTTTTATAAATATTCAAAAGTAGAATTACTATTTGAAAGTATGTTTATGCATAAACACTTAAATATTATATGACTGGCTGTCAATACAAGACACTATACTGCTGTACTGTAGCTAACCACCTTTTTGTGTATTGTGTCCACATAATTTTGGAGTCACTGAATTAATTTTCCTCAATGATTTTTTTTGAAAATACGTAATAACATTATATTTGTGATAAATTCTCAATCATTAAATTTGTCACTTTATATGTATAGGATCTTTGCTAATTATTCATAAATATTCAATTTTATACTATAATTACCGATGAATTATGTTTAATTTCGTTATTGGAATATTCAAATTTAGTATATAATAATAATAATTAATTAATACAAATCTATCGAAATCATTTAATTTTATGTGAGTCTTAAATTATCATTGAATTAATGTTGCCACAAAAAATTATCGATCTTAAAATATTTCAATACTTTAAAAATGTGAATTTCTATTTATGCTATTTTCCGAAAACTTTTAACACAACCTACACACGATATAATTTTTTCAATTACTTTATTAAATACACTTAAATTACGTACTACTTTTGATATTATGGTATAAAATACATAATAATACGTATTACTTGTTAAGAAATACACTTAAAGTTTCGCCTTTATTATAATTATATTGTATATTGATATAATACGATTATTTGTGGTGTATTGCTAATGTATCTGTGTAACGTTTGGTATATAAACAATTTCTTATTCAAATCGAATACATGTAAAATTGTTACCTATATAGCAAAATATTATTACATACTATTCTATATACATGGGATGATAAGTTCCCGGAATCGACATATAGTTGCTGGAATCACATAAATAAATGTATTTTCATACATTTCTATTATTTCAGAGCGCTGCACACAACGGAGTATTGTTGTTCGCCCCTAAGTACCATTCTTCAAACAACGGCTGGTAAAATTTAAATGCATTTCATCCATTAAACAATGCGACCGGAAGTGTTGAAGTTTTTAATTTTTCAAGTTTTTACCGCTGTTATTCGGTAATAAAATGTAATAATAAGTTACACATTTTGGAACTATTCAACTTATTATAACTTTTTACTACATATACATATAAAATAAGTGTAAAAACATAAAAGATACAAATTACTCCAGATACAAAGTACTCCAGCAAAATGTGATGCTGGGAGTGTTTTTTTTTATATGGAAATATCTACTAAACGGTTGACGTCCGGTCCATGGTTCAAAGCACAAATACTATTATTTACACAAAACAAACTTGGAAATTAGTTTTTATTTTCAATACAACCATACCCTATTTCGTGCAGACAACCCCAAGTATTAATTTCTGAAAAACTTTGAAAACAATTGTTTGAGATACGTAAAATGAATTCCAATGTGGTGGTGGTACAATCAAAATATATGCTGAGAACGTTCTGGTAAACCATATATGAGATAAAAACTGGAAGAAATTTTCATGATATCGTTTAGAAGGATTGAAATTAAAATGAGATTGCTGCCATCGTAAACATTTAAATATGAAAAAACTGTCAACAAGATGGATGCCGTGTGTGTGTGTGTGTGTGTGTGTGTGTGAGTGTGTTAACAATCGCTGAAAAACACAATCGTTCAAATAACTTCAAAGTATCTGTTTGAACATGTAATTACGCGTAATTTAAATAAATGTTTGTGTCTTTTAGTCATATATAGCTGTTGAACCATCTACAAATACACACCAGAATCAAAACAACAGTGGTTAAAAATTGAGGTGCAAGTCGCGACTAAAAACACAACAATATCAGCTGATCAAATTATGTTAATTATTCGTAGGGAATATTTTAAAAATTACTGCGCTGTCATTTAATTCTTAATTATTAAAACGTTTTAAACATAGAAATTAGTAAAAAAAAACTGTTTTTTATCACGATAATCCACCATCTTACACATCATTAAAAACGATGGCAAATTTCTACAAATTACTTAATGAATTGATTCTACACACCCACCTTTTTCTCCAGATATGACACCCAGCGACTATTTTCTGTTTTCGTGAACATGAAAAAGTAGCTTGCTTGATATTTTGCATAAAATTCTGAAGAACAAAATGGATCCAATTTTGCAGAACTCAACTAATGGTAAGTTACTCCGTAGAGATTAAAATATTGAATTACTATACGCGATTGTAAAAAGTGTATCGAGTCAAAAGGGTGATTATGTTGATGAATGCAATAATTTTTCGCAAAAAAATTTTGTATTCTATATTTTCATTCCGGGAACTTATCATTTCATATATGTAGTATAACTTTTATTATCATTTCTAATAGTAATGTCATCATAATATTATTATCATCATTATATACTAATACATATTTATATATATATATATATGGGATGAGATAATCAGCTGTTTCAAAATAAGATTATATATACATAAATATATGTATGTTTCGTTTCTTAACCATTAACAAATTCAAAGAAAAATTATAAACGATCAGTTTTTTATTTATTTATAGTTAAGTTAGTTCGTCGTGTCGGTCACATAATATATCACCGCATCAAAATATATACGAGAACTATTTATTTTGTATGAGCTGTGTGTGTGTTTTTTTTCTATTTTTCAAATATAATTATCGTCGGTCGAATTTAATAACTGAAAAAAAACAAATAATAAAATAATAAAATATTCTCATTCAGTTCAGTTTATTATAATATTTCGTGCTTTACGTACTACGTACATTTGTTTATTTTTTAAATTATATATATACACAGAGAATTATATTTAATATATTTGAGTGAAAATATTAGCAATTTTATTTAGCTTTTGATCGCAAAAAAGAAAATATATAAATTTTTATGTATGTGTAAAGAAAAAATTGTGTTTTCATATTTATAAGTGGAAAATTTAAATGGAAAATTAAAATTATAAATGTTGTTGTAGTTTTGTTGGTCTTATGTTATTATTTTAAAAACCAAAAAAAAAAAATAGATAATATTATTTTACACACATTCTCTCGCTGCGTGTACAAAATGGAAAAATAATAATAATTATTTATTATTTTTTGATTGCCGTTGTAAATATATATAAATTAATAATACGTCGTATTATACTAAATGCATACCTCTAGATATGTGTGTGTGTGTTAATAATTTAAATTTAATAAAAATAATACAATAAAAGAATTTTTAATTATTAATATATAGTTTCATTTATAATTTATGTAATAGTTATTTATGCAATCAATTAAAAATACGTCAAATAAATATATACATTGTGATTTTTTTATTTTATTTTTAATTAATATTATATAAATCTATAAAATAAAAAGGAAAAACTATATAAGTGTTGTTATAATATTAATTAATTTAAATACGCCGTATATATATGTGTGTGTGTGTGTGTGTGTTAATAATTCGTGGTTTATTGTGTGTATAGGTTTGGTTTTTTTGGTTTTTTTTTTTTCTTATTTTTCAAAATAAATATTTTTAATTTAAAGTGATCTTCAAATTTAATTTATTTTTATACGCAACAACATTTAATTAAAAAAAAAAAAAGTTATACAATTAAAAAAAAAAAAAAACTATATAAAAATTTATTAAAATATAAAAAAGCAGTTTATTTATTTATAGTTATTTTATTATATTGTTATTATTTCAAAAAAAAAAAAAAAAAAAATGAGTTTAAATAAAAAAGTAAATCGTACCAAAAATTTACCATCAAATACTTCATCAGACTTTTCTTTACGTGTGCCACGTGCAAAGAATAATTTTGCAATGAAACGAGTCGAGGATACTGGAAAAATTTTAAAATATATTGATGATAATATCATTGGAAAAGGTTTACCATTTTTAGGACCATTTGGTAGACGTAAAGGTAATCAATCTTAATTATAATTAAAAGATAAAAAACATTTTTTAAAAAAAAAAAAACAATGAACAAATAATTAACAAAACACCTCTAAAAATAAATATACAATGTAAATTTATATAACTTTAGGTATTTTTTTTTTTTTTTAATGAAAAGTGTGCAAGTATTTATTTAATAAATTCTTATCAGCATAAAAAACATATATACGCCGCGGACGGAATATTAGTAGCATTATGATTCAATTTTGTGATAAGAAATGTATAGTAAAATAAAATTATTATTGTTAAGAATAAAACCATTTATAGAAAAATTACATGATGCCCATATATGTATATGGTGATAATAAACAATGACTTTATATATGAATGGTATGGTCAACGTTTCATGGTTGATAATTAACTAAATTAACAGTCTAAAATGCTTCTAACGTCCTTCTATATATGGTATAGGAGATATGTCTATGATTTTTTGTCCATATAATTGAAAGTAAAATTGAATGAAAGTCGTTATACTATTTCGATAGCGTATAGGGGGAACGGTCATCAGCAATAAATCAATAGTACACATCTTTATCAACGACATCAGCCGATTAATACAAGCCCGTGTATAAAATATGGTTTGGCTCAAAAAAACTTTCATTTTTGCAATTAATTTTCGGCATATTATATGATATATTTTTTTGCAAAATAAAATTATTGACAAATTATTATTTTTAAACCCACAAAAAAACTTTATTTTACACAAAAAAATATCAATTAATATGCGATTTTATATGGCCAATATATAATAGAAAAACCACCATCCTGAGAAAGTGAACGTTTATAGATATTTAATTAATTACTGTGACTGTTGCTGTGGTTGTAAGAGATTTCTTTTGTAAATTCTAAGCTTTATTATGAAAAAATTATAATTTTTCTAAGTATATTGGCCATGTTTCATGGCTTGGAACAAGTATAGTAAACCGATAGAGCAATATCTAATGCGTATGGTGTTACTGGAATAAAACTAAAATATATAATTTCAGCGTTCCCAAATAGGTTTCGAATTGCGGCCTTTTTACCTTAACTGTATAACTCAAATGCATCAATTGTGTCTGGTAGCATTCACCAGTGATGGTTTGATTCGGTTGAAGCCGCTCATAGTACATAACAATAAGGTGGTGCTACCAAATACAGTGCATGCACTGTTCGAACCATGAACATTTGGTCTTCGCTTCGATGTTAATGCGTGATCAGTCAAACTCCACTATATTCTACGCTTTGGGTTATCATAGAATATCCATTTTTCATCGCCAGTGACGATACGATCTAAAATACTTATGCGAAAAATCACCGTTCAACGTCTATCGGTTTTAATTTGTATATGGTACAGAATATCCTTGCTTTTGAATCATACCGAGTGAATTTTGTAAACTGTTGTGCAATCAACATGTATATTGGAAATACCAATTTTAAAACGTCGAAACCAATATAGTTCAAGTATATGTTCGGCAGCACTTTTCTTTCACTTGAAGAGGAAAATTATAGCTTCTCGCAAATGGTGTTTTGTTGGCTCGTAATTCGACATCTTCGGAGCTGCAGAAAAAAAATGTTGTTTACAATTCAGCAAAATAACACATAATAAATGTCACTATAAAACATTTGTTTGGACAATTTAGCTTTTAAAAGATTGATCGATTTGAAAAATAATTTTATCTTTATTGCCAAGACGCCCTCGTACACTTTTTAATCATTTCAATCATTCGCTCCCTACCATCAGAACCAAATTTAGCAATTATGACGCATTAAATTTCTTTGTCAATCCCAACATAATTAATTTAGTTTAGATGATGCTATATTAATATTGTATACGTAAACATTATAATAGAGACTATATGTAGAGAAATATTGTATATAACATACGTTTGTCTGGCCCTTGCCTGTCATTTGAAATTATATAATTATTTTTATTATTTTATTTTATTTTCTGGTAATTGATATATTAAGTTTGATAAGAAAAAAAAATGTTTAGACATATTAAGTTTAAAAATAACTTTAAGGTCAGTGAACTAATTAAATCTATTTAAATAAACTGTTTTTTTTTTAATTTTGCACACATATACTCTTATTTGTGTTATAAATAAAATAATTTATCTTATAACATATATTTTTTTTTTCAATTAATGCGTGTGCGTGTGCAAGTGCGTGTGGTATCATATATTAGTATTTTATATACGCATTGCTCATGCATAGATGTTTATTGATATATGTATGCGTTGACTATACAAACACCTGTATCGGTTTCTATACTTACAATATTTCTTATTACTTCTAAATTGTCAAATACATTAAACGTTACATTTTATCCATATAATTAAGAATAATTTTAAAAATCATTCTCACTTACACTTGATACCATAAGAATATTACGCTTTATTAACATATTAATTTAGTTATAAATACCATATATTATACTCAATACTGTTTTTCACGATTTTTTCTAGTATTCTAGTATTACTTGTTTAGTATTTTATAGGTAGAGAGTATGCTTATGCTGTACATATACTGAAGTAATAGAAATTAATGTTAATTGTGTAATTTTTTCATGTTTTTATATTAGTACGCTGAAACCATTGTTGTTTAATAAACCCAGTTAAACCGCGAGCATTTAATGGCCAAGATTTGAAGAAATTATCCGTCACTGCGGTTGGCAAATATAAAAAAAATATATGGGCCAACCGGCAGTAACATTTTCACCGAGAATGGTAGAATATAAGTGTTTTGTTCCGGACGTTCAACAATGAACTTCTTCTGATAGTCGTCAATACACATTTGAGAACATCCAAATTTACAAGAGTAGAATTTTTGCCTCCGAACACAACGTGTATGTATTTCAAGTTATCTACCATGTAAAACAGTATTGAGTGTATTATTTTTTTATTATAAAGATGTCTACAAAAACATTATAAATAACTAATTAATGATAATTAAATTAAGATGTTGAGAAAGTGTATAATTCTTAACAATTATTCGCTAAATACCATAACTATATAATTAATAGTAATTAAATTAAGATGTTAAGAGAGTGTAAAATTCTTAAAAATTATTCTTATTCATTTTTCATGTAAAATTATCTATTGATTTGATACAACCATAAATACAATAAATACAGTAGAAAACTTTAATTCGAAAATCAGTTTCATTTCATTCTGGCACACGTGGTTCTTAATAGTGTGATTCAATTTTGAATTTAAATGAAACACAGAAAAATTAATGAAATGTTAAATTCTATTTTTCTATTTAAAACAGCGTGATTATTTGATGGTATAAATGTGAGCGCATTCAATTAGTTAAGATTTTTGGTCCCTTTTTCCAACAATACGGTTTTTAATTATGCTGGTCTTTATGCCACCAAAGCTTTAAGTTTTGTTTGCTTATTGCCTTAGATTAATGGTTTGGTGTAATGCCCATAAAAAAAAAATTATCACAAGATACTGGAGACTAATTCACAGTTTTATTCTCTAAATAATTCAATTTTTGTTTTCAATAAATCGATTTGTGCAGATTTAGCGGTTGCATCAGCAATGTGACTACATTTTAGAAACAAATCGTTGCTGCTCTGTATACTGAAACCCGTATGATGCCTTTGGCGAATAATCCACACCATACCGTCAATTTATATGTGAATTTAATTTAATTGATTATTTATGTGTTAATTTATTATATAATAAAAACAATTTATTTTTAAATGAATTGAAATTTTCAGCACATCAATACGAAAACATAATTTAGTTTTTCATCAATAACGCTACTGTGTCTATATGGCTTTTTTGTTATTACTTACACAATTTAAAATTTTATATATCCACAATCATATTATTATTATATTTTTGGCACACCATTTCAACAAATAATAAATTTGTGATTAATTTTTATTTACAAAACTTAAATTTTTCATAAGATTTTTTATCTTTTTATTTTTAAGTTAATTGTTTTTTTTTTTAAATTCTTATATTTTTTTTGTGTGTTTGTTTGTATTAACCGTAGATACGCTGAGATTAGATTGTATAGTTGTTGTTGTTGTTGTTGTGTGTATTATATAGTAATATTAATATTATTATTATTATTATTATTATTATGAATAAAAAATAAATGTCTACGTGATAATATTATAAAAATAATTACACTATAAAAAGAAATACGAAACATGTGTGCGATGCGATTTTTTTTCATTGATAACACAAAAAAAATCAAATCAAAATACAGTATCTTTATATGTTGTGTGTTTTTGTTGTTTTTCACATTCATTTTTCTTAATGTTACATTCATAATTTCTGTATATTATGTCAGTCAGTATCAAATAAAACCAGTTATTACAATTTAAAAAAATATCAGCAAACAGAATAAAGTTGCTGGCCTCCAAAAATCTGTATTGATATGTATAAAATACATTCAACTACTGGAGACTTACATGTGGAAAGTATAAACTATAACCATATATGAATAATTAATTTTTTTGTTTTGTAAACAGAGTGACGTAATTAAATAAGGAGTTTTATTTTTTTACTTATATATTACTTACATATTAATACCATATATATTTATAATATATTAAACCAACGCTTCTCGAAATCGCACTCAGTACAACATTACAAAGAATCCGCATATATCTTTAAAAGAATTAAGTTAATTTATATATTTTAACAATAATAATCAAAAATCATATATATTCGTTAATATGACAATTTAACCTTTTCCCATTTGATCAATAATAAATATATACATATGTATTTTTCGAGCATTGACGTAAGCATTGTTAATAATATATTGTCACATAGAAATTTGCATAAAATACATAGAAATTGCAACGATCATTTCAATCCTTTATATATTTATATATATATTTGTTATATAATATAATACTTGCCCAACACTCTGTGTGGCGTTTAATGCTAATCAATCGTGAGATATCCGGGTTCAATTCCCGAAATTTATTATATAAAAATAATGGAATTAAGAAAAATTTGCTACCTTTTGGTAATTGAAAATCAATTGATGAATTGTTATATACTTCGATGTGAAGTAATTTATCAACTTGGTTGTACTGAAATTTTTGGTATAGATGCCCCAGATAAGCTGCATTGCGTATTATATACTTATGGTAAATACTAATATATTTGTATGTAAAATATATTTATAATATATTTTAATCATTGATAAATTTTTTAAAATTATATTTATTTAAATTTGTATGTATTTTGGTAGTAATAATTATGTGTGAGTCTCTCTATTGTACATATATATTTGTGTATGTGAAGATATAATTTTTGAATAATTAAAATTCTGTATGCAAATAAGATACACAAAATATTTTATTTGTCCTTCATAAATACCGGTTGACTTTATAATACATAATATAATAAAATCTTATCTATGATGTTTTAATAATTTATTTTTATATTTATACTCTTGTAGGCCCATAATTTTGCATAATAATTACGCTGAGAATTGGCTTCAGTCAGGAATTTACCCGAAAGTTAAATCGGTAACTTTGAACGTGGGTATATTAATTGATATATTAATACATTGTAGAATTAAACAAACTCATTTTTGCAGAAAATCTTTGGTATATAAAAAATGGTATATATAAAATAAAAACCCTGAAAACATTTTTACATTTTGTATTTTTTGTTTAGTCAAATTCATTTATTAAATTAAAAAACGAATTGCATAGCATTTAAAGTTACCGAACATTTATATAGGATAAATCCACGAATTTACTCTTGTTTAAAGTTACTGGCCTTAATATTATACATATAATATATATAAATTATAAATAAATATAAAATACGCGCGTGTAGAATTTATAGATAAATTATATTTGTAAATGCAGAAGAATATATATAAAAAAGTTTTTTCCTGCATATAGTAATTAACATTTTAACAACATATAATATTTATATATTTCGAAGGATATTGAATCAAACCACGATCCTTCTGTGTCCTTTTTTTCGTCACCTATATATTATTTATTCCGTATGCGGCTTTATATATAGATTCTTTGTATTCATTTAATTGTTCTTGTAGGTGAATTGCCCACTAAGCGGTGTGTGTCTGTGTGAACATTACTAAACTCTCATTAGTATACAACGCAATTATATTTTTTAGAGAGATATTAACTTTATGATTTCATATATATAATTATAAAAAACGAATAAATATAGTAATTAAGTTGAGTAATTTTTTTAATGAAAAATACCGGAAATTTTTGCTATATAAATCTCAGTATACCGGAGTTGAATATACGCATCCTCTTCATTAACCAGCAAACAAACATATAAAAATTAATATTAAGTAAATTTTATATCGACCGTATAACAATTGTAAATTAAAATAGTTAATATCGATCCTTTTGGTTGGAAAATATTAAATTTGTTAACCTATAGATATTTAATATTACAAAATCATAGTATAAGTGCATTTTATATTCTATAGCATAGTTTAACAGATTGAATATTTTCGAACAAGAGGACCGATACCACGTTACTTATTTTAATACAAAAATTAACTTAAATATATTACATAAATAATAAATTTAAAAAATTTATTTATTCATTTAATTTACTACATATTTTGGAAGAAAATTGAAAGTTTGTAAATGTATGAGTTTATTTAGTTAATTATATTGGTATGATCATCAGTATCATATTTTCATTGAAAATATAGATGAAAATATGTATATAAAAATAGTGTTATTATATTTTTAAAATATTATGTTCACGTACAATGAAAATGAACCTCAGTTTGAATGTCAATGAATTTATTTATTTTATTTAAAATTTCATTCCATATAAGCTATTAATAATGCAAAATAATTTAATGTATATAAACTACATGTACCAGCAGCTGTAATATGAATGACATATATTTGTCTATCGAATTTTCTTTGATGATTTTGCGAAGAATTTATTCACTGACCGAGAATACAAATTACAATTAATCTGATGCAAAACATACAACACGTGTGTGTGAATGTTTAAAAACGAAATGTTGTGTTAGATTGGCATATGGCGCGGGCATAATGAAAGAAAGAAAATATATGATTAATTTTTTAAATATGCTGGTTACAAAACTATATTTATATAAGAAATTCATTTTAATTAATATACTAATATAGCTAATCTCTCATACATAATTGATATTACAATAACAACATTTATTTAATGAAACTATCTTTTATCGCATTTATCTGTTTATTATTTATATACCATTATTTTCCGATAAATAAATTAATCTGCATGACAGTTTATTACAATTTATCAATAATTATATGGTCTACAATTTTATTTCTTTACTTATTAATTCAATTATTTTTATATCCAATAAATAAGCGATTATCACACAGTGTGAATTTAATAATAAAATAATCAACATATTATAATAATATAGATAATATTGTAGATAAACAAATTACCATATATAGAAATTTAATATTATATTCATGCGTAAACTATATTTATATAACACGATAATCCATATATTAATAATAATAATATCATATCTATAATCACCTATGAATATCTGAATATATGCAGACGAATATGTTTATAATAAACTTTCACGGAACCGAAAAATTTGTTTAAGACATACGCAGAGTCAGAGCATGTTTTAGAAAATAATGTATTTGTTTTAAGTTATTTGAAATATAATCTGCTTAAAATAATCAATACAATTTGAAAGTATACGAATATTTTAGATGATATTTTTATAATAAAAATTTGGAAATTATAAGAAATTCTGGAATCTATTTTAGTGAAAATGGTTAAATGAGAAAAAAAATTTATAAAATACAATACATTTTCATTTTATTTGGGATAAGTTATTTTACATTACAATTAAAGTTATTGCACCGCAACAATATTATGTCTGTCATCAATTTTTCACAGAATACTAGAAATTTCATCTATACATTTAGATACTTTTAGGGATGCAATTGCACAATGTGGATGGAATTTGGTACGTTAGTTATAAATGGTATAATGAAGGTAGTGCCTATGTATATTCATATCACTGATATACTTCTACATTTGCACAATTGCATTGATCTGCGCTGGTCTATTTGGCTAACATTTGATATTCGCGCTTGATCATTATTCAGATATTTCTTATGTATAGGTACTTCAAAATTCATACTCTGGACACTTCTACTGCACATCTGACAGATTCGCAGGTAAATTTTTATAAAATTTGGTATACAAGCTGCAAATGGGATTATACGGTTAGTTCTTATATGCATTTGCTTCACCGATTCAATTCAATGGATAATTCTACTTATCCAATGAGCTAGATCTGTAACCGAAAAATCGTTTAACAAAGACAGAGTTTACTGAATACATAGTTTAATAAAGACAGAGTTGTGGAATTCAAATTATTTACTTATTATTATATGTAATTTTCTTAAATATTTATCATATCAATATAGTTTGTTTGTGCATATAATTGATATAATATAGTAAAAAAAAACTATACACAATTCTGTACTTTACTTTACCACCGACAAATTAAATAACCAGATCTTTATTCCTTTTATTTTATTTAGCAAATTCATTAAGTTTTCACTTTGTTTTGTAATTGTTGTTTGTACTTCATTCAAATGAAGTACATTTGTAAATTTTGCTATTGCTATACAAATAAATATATATAACATCTCGTATGTATTTATTTATTTTTATTTGATTAAATCTATATTAAATTTAGGTGAGAGTTTTGTGTTGATTGTTATTTTATTTTAAAAATGTATTGTAATAAGGTACGTGTAAATAAATACATACATATACTTATTACTTACATTTTAAAATAATTAAAATGATAAACAAACAAATTTTACTATATATTTTCTTATAAATTAAATATAAAATATTTGTAAATATTTAAATATTAAATGTAAATTAATTTCTATACTAATATTGCAATTTTAACATTATTTATTGTGCAATCATAATACATATAATATAGTGTTTTAAAAAAAAATGTAATTTCATAACAATTTTAATAATCGGTTATAATATATATTTCTTATAGATTCAATGCCATATATACTCTTAAAAACATTCTCATATAATTTGTGGTGTACATTTGTTTACAAATGTATATTGATTTGTTATTTATAGGTACTTAATTATAGTTATCTTTGTTTGTTGTTCGTTATTTTGCGGTTTGCGCTACTCAAATTGATTATAATTTTTTACTGTATATATATACAATATTGATAATATATTAACCCTAGACCTGGGGAATCAGTGTAAAAAAAAATAAATTTCAAAACAAATTTTAACATATTTATTATTCTATACCATACAAACTTACTAAAAATGTATTTTTTCTAAAATATGCGAAGCTTGACTACACCCTAAAAAGCAAAATTCGTCTCAGAATAACAACTACAGTACAAAATACTAGTACTTTCAATAAAGTACATCAAGCATATGCAATTAATATAAAAAACTCACAAGGGCATGATATAAAGAAATTGTAGAATACACAGATCTATAGGGTTAATTATATATAGACTATATTAACGTATATGTTATAGTAGTATTTTAATATATAATTAATTAGTAAATTAAATATATTTTAATTCATATAAAAACCTCTTAATTTTTGTGTAAAATGTATATTTATATCTGTATATAGATTACAAATTATAATAAATATGTATAACCTATTGATCATATACAATCAATATGTCAGAATATTTACAAGTATACAAAAATAAAATGAAATGAATACGCATTTTTATCTTACCGATAAAATAATAAATAACATATTATAAATATATAAGTATTATGATTGAGGTGGATATGTGACAGTATGAATTATTATATAATATATTAATTAATATATGACTAAATATTATTTTTATAAAACACACATAAGTAATAGAGTTCATATACAGAACTCTAAGTATTTAAACATTTATTTCAGAATAATTGGTGAATTATTTTATTACATAGTCTAATGCAGATTAATTTATCAAAATTGTAATTGCGTAGATATTATGGTCAGTATGTTCTTCTACTTATGGCGAGCGAGTAATATGACTTGATAATGATGTTGATAATAATGAACCTTGAAAGTAATTATGTGTCTCTTTAGTGTTTATATATATATATGAAAATATTTCAAAAATTTAATTATATACTACTCAAAAGATCATCCTTTAATTGATGCCATACCTTTTTTTTCCTTATATAAATCTATACTTTATTCAATTCGTATACATATTTTATATACGATGACAAGCACATATTGTTTTCTTTAGATATAGCCTTCAATTGTGACATTTTATCAACAAATTTTAAAAATTATTATTTATGCATTTAAATTTTTATCAAGGATTCTATATTTAAAATACAATAAAAAATTAATAAATGTCAAAATGTATTAACACGCACACATTGTTGCACATTCATAATTTTGCATTTATTTAAAATATACATTTATAAGATTATATAATTAGTCACCAGTTGCATTGTGTGTATATAAACATGGTAAACAGTGTTTACCGTAAAATATACTTTTTTAACGAATATTTTGTATCAATATCTTTGACACTGACTGTATCATAAATATGTCTTATATAAAATAAAATATTGGTAAACTAGCGCAAATATACTTTCCATGAACAATTAGAGTTAAATGTAATAGAATGTAAGAATTGTACTCACCTATTCACTTTTCCCCATATCAGCCACATTATCGAGGAGCGGCCGGTAACAGATGAATTAATATTCTGCACATAGACAGTCCGTTTTAATTATTTTATATATGTTTATATGCAATTCCATTTTACAAATTACAAAATCGTACCGACACATATTCTGTATAATTAAAAAGACAAAAAAAAAATAAATTAATTAATTTTATTATTATTATTATATTATTAAGAAACTGATATTTTAATTTAAATAAATAATGTATCAGATAAAATCTAGTAGTTTTTTTCAAAATAATTTGGTACAATAATAAATAATGAGTACAATTGGTAAATTGTTATATACTTCGATGCCAAGTAGTATGATGTGTATTATAACATAACATATAGCAACAACAACAAAAATGCGCAGCATAAAAACTTCTGTTATCGCGTCACATAGAAACAATCACATTTTTTTTTTTTTATATAAATTGGAAAAAATCAAAATTTCGTTTCCAATAAAATTAATTAATAAATAAATTGATAATTGTTATGAAATAAATATAATAAAAATAATTATGAAACCATTACATATTCTTAATGTATATAAAATATTAATAAATGAGGAATACTTACACATTATTAACAAACACAGGAAAAAAGAAAGTTCAAATTTATTGAATAGATTTTTCTTAAACACAGCACACGCACACACACTACTAACTAAACACTAATAAATAATATTAAATAATAATATTATGTTTATAAATTAAAATAATAAACTATCTAATTTAATTAATTAATATAAAATTTTAATATTTTTTTTTTTCTTATTTTTTTTTCTACTACGATGTGACACAAGCAAAACAAAAACTTATAATAAATAAAAATCGAAAATTAAAAATGTGTCAAAAAAATTGATGAGCCATATGTGATACAAAAAAAAAACAATTGAATTTATTATTTATTATTATTATCGTAATTTTATTTATATTTTAACGAATTTTCAATTTTAAAAATTTTATTTTATTTTAATACATTTTCTTTTATCAAGTGCTATAATAAAGCATAAATACAAAGAAAATCTTATGATTTGGTAAATTTTTTCTAAAAAATTGTAATTATATTAAATCTAAAACTATTTTTGTGTAATGGAATGAAAATAGAATTTATTTATCCAATCGAAAAATGGACGTGACGCCGCTGTTTGTAACTAAAAGTTCATTGCAAATAAGTTGTTTTATGGCATCGGAACTTATTTTCATTGAACTTTTAATTATGTTCTTATAAATGCGGTATATACAAAATTATTTGGATGTGCAACAAAATATGGAATCAATGAAATCCATACAATATTTATTATCAATTTTATATTGTTGAATCACTCTGTGCTTTCAATTCCACACATATGTTATTTTAATTTAGAATTGTATATAGACAAAAACTGTTAAAATGATAAGAAAATTGGTAATTAATTCTTAAGAATCCCCTATAATTATTATATTTGTCGATTGAAGTTATACGCACTAGAATAGTATACGAAACTTTTGTATTTATAATGTTAAACCTTTTATTATTATAATATATTATTACTAGTGCTCGAATTTCATAGTAAATAAATATATAATATAATTTTTAAATAATTACTTTAAATACTTAATTCAAGTGAAATTGTGTCAAATTTAAAAAAAATTATAAAATACTTAAATCCAATTTAACGTTTATTACTACTTCTATATAATCAATAATTGTAATCCATATAATTATTTATATACAATTAGAACTGTTTGGATGATTAACATAAATATTTCAATTGCAAAATGCCAACTTATTTGCATATAATCATAAATAAATGTTAATTCCATATTTCGCATAAAACAGAAAAAAGGTTTATCGAAATTTTTTGTTTTCTTGAATTAAAATTATAAACCTGTTTGCTGTTTAAAAATATATATTATATTATAAATTATATAGTGGACTGTTCAATAAGTTCTTATGGTCTTTGTCCATGGGTAATAGTTTTTTTTAGGTAATTACCAACTGTCACTAATGTGAAAAAATCTGAATTTATTTTCGGAAATTTTAGAGAATATGTCCCACAACAGTTTAACCACAAAAGAAATTATTTTGCGGTCTGAATGTTCATATATAAAATATTTTGTATAGATATAGGAATTAATGTAAAATCGTCAGACTATATTTTACTATATTTAATTCATAGCATTTGTATGCATACCGACAATCATCACAAAATTCACTGTGTAATCACTGATAACGATAAGATAATATGATTTTGTATAGATATGGGAATTAATGTAAAATCGTCAGACTATATTTTACTATATATAATTCATTTGTATGCATACCGATAATCATCACAAAATTCACTGTGTAATCACTGATAACGATGAGATAATATGATTTTGTATAGAAACTTTAATTTTCAGACTGTGAATTTTTTGGACAGCCAACCTGTATCCTGTGTACATCTATAAGTAACTAAAAAGAAATTAAATTATCATTTTACAAATAACTATCAATCAAATTGAAAATAAAAATAAATAAATTTCAGGTGTGAATTGTCACTCCCACGCATTGTTTTCTTTTCTATTGTATGTATGTGTTGTGTATATTTTTTATATATAAATTATAGGATGACGTATATAAATATTAAATTATTCATTTCGCAGATCTAGAATTTGCAAATGAAATAATAATAATAATAATAATAAAAGCCAAAGAAATTATATAGTTTTTTCTTCTATATATAAATAGCAATTGGTGGTGTACACAAATAAAATCATTTGAGAAATTTACAAATATGTTATTCAAATAGTTGTATTAAATACAATGAGAGCCAAATATCGTACTAACCATTAGCTATGAATACATATACAACATGTCATAGTGATTTTCTTGCTTCATCATCATTTTTCTTAATGAAAATCATTTTATTTGTAAAAGGTTGCTTTTATTTGATCATGTGTTTAACTTTTACACTAAATGGATTAAAAAATTTTCTATTGAAATCCAATGAAATGCCTTCAATTGTACTGCTCTCTAACTCGGCAATTAAAAATATAACATTATATCTATATCACAATAAACACAATCAAATACATTTTTTCTCTATATAATGAAATATTTTCTTTGAATAATGTCCTTCGAAATCTTGAGCATGACAATTTAAATTTTTCTTCGTCCTTTTTTTTATAATATTTTATTTTCAGCAAAAAATATTCTTTTTAAAAATATTGTTCGACAACTTAATTTTGCAATATTCAGCTCAATTTTTTTACTTGCTCGTTTGCAATCGAATTTAGAATATGGCCCTTAATCTAAATATACTTTTTTTTAATAGCTGCCTATAGCTACAGAATAGAGAATAGTATATATGTGTAGTAATGGATATATATTGTCTATGCCTATCTGTATATTATTATTATTAATATAAGATAAGAAATTAATTATCGCATTATTATATAAAACCATGTTAATAAAAAAATATATTTCATAATAAATATATTGTTTACATTTTTTTATTATAATGTTATTAAATTATAATAGTATAAAATACAAATATTAAATCATTTTTTTACAAAAAAATTGTAACATTTTAAGCCAAATGTTATCGCACAATAATAATAACCATATTCCATTTAGTAAACAAAATAATATGCTTGAAAAATTGTTACACACCAATAGCAGCTGCTTAAGTTTAAAAATAATAAATATTTTAACATATTATAATTTGACATTTTTATTACACACACACACACACACACACAAGTAATAAAAATATGTTAATTTATTTTATATAATATTAAGAAATTATTTGATAATAATGAATGCATGCGTATATAATTTAACTTAAAAAAGGCGTTTGATTTGTTCTCATATTCTATACTTGTTTTTAATTAATTATATCATAAATACTCGTACCATTTTATAAAATAAATATGCAAAAATATATTTAATACATTAATGTATTAAAACAGCCACGAGATGGTGTCAATAATGGTTATTATTAAACAATTTTTTAGAATATTTTATTATTGAAAATAAAAATAATTCCATATATTATTGCCTGCATTGCTTGAAATATGATTTAACTACTGCAGTTGTTTTTTGCATCATATTTGTTATTGGGAATAATAATATAAACAAGTGCACTGTGAGAATTTTAACAATGCAGGCCCTAAACTTCTAACGTTTAGACAAATCCAATGGGAAATTCGAAAGCTGGTACATGTCTCAACAAAACTAATATAAATCTGATCATATGCTAACAATTTACATAAATAAGCCGAACAAAAAAGTGGTTCTATACTAATTTCAAGACATCTAAATGCATTGAAAAAGACAGCAATACCTGAAACAATTAGATTCTAAATAATATAGTACTATATTTGATGTACAAATATTACAGATCAGACATCATAGCAATAAAATACTCTGTGAAATTGAAATACCGAAGTTAAATTCTATGCAAATTTTCTTCAAAATTCTTGATATGACTTTTATATAGAGAAATAACTAATTTCTAGGAAACAATTATTAATTCCAATTATAGCTGAAACAATAATTTAATTTTATAGTATGTTGTTAAAATATTAAACTTATGTGTATAATATCTTCTTAACACTTTAAACATTGTCAAGATTTGAATTAATATAGTATCAATATTTAATAATAAAAGTAATATATTTAATCAGTTCGTATATATGAAAAATTTTACTCTTTCTCCACAGAATTTTTTGCATATACGAATAAATTATTTATTAGTATTTAATTTAATAAAAATAATTACTTCCATATGCAATTACAATTATTTATTTAATTATGAATTATCAAGGTTATTTATATGTATGTAAATAGTTATTGCTTTCATTTATAATATATAAATGAATACATATATATTTATTACGTACTAACTTGCACTTAATTAATATAATTTATTACAAAATGACAGTATATAAATAAATATATATAAATCATAAAAATTTAAAATATAAATATAAAAAGTAAAACTTTGTCCCTTATTCATTTATACAATATTTAATATAAAAATTCAAATTAAATTATTTACGGTATGATGAATAAAATAAAAGCTATCTATCTAAAATGTAATAATGTATAATGAATATATATATATATTAACACTTCGGTCAATGAGACTAGTTATTCACTTCATTAGTCAATGCCACACCACATATACTTGCGGATATGTATGAACTTTTTTCATACATTAGCCCAGCAGATCCAACCAGATCCAGATGATATAGAAAAATGATTTAAACAGTGATTGAAAGGTTGAACCTTCTCTATAGTTGTAATTTGTTTATTTGCCATATATTTAGGAAACTACTGACAAATTCAAATCGATATTTACTTGCGTTTTCATAACGATCTTTAAATTTGAAAAGTGAATGCATATAGCCGCAGAGGTGCGAATTGACATAAGGGTTAATCAATATATAATATTAATTAAAATGAATGAATGCAATCATATTAAATTATGTGTTTTTATATATGTTATATTGGTACATAAAATTACTTTTACATATACTATATTTATAATACTATGTTGAATTGATTCATTGATTGATATATTATATATATAATTTGACATTTCCTATATATATATTTATATATATTGTACATATAAATACGTAACGTATATATGAAATTTATTTAATTAAATTTAATGACAATATATATAATTAAGACATAGTACACTAGCTATTTATGTATCATCATTGAAAATAAAAATAATATATTATAATGTCATATATTATAAAAATATAATATATTGTATATCCGGAAGTAGTATATAATTTACTTTTATTATTTATTTATTATTTTATTCATATTGTATATGTAAAACTATATTAAAAATATACGCATACATAGATATTTTATTGTTGAATTTTTGTATAATTTATTGATATTTAAATAATCATATATGAGAGCATAATTATTATTTATTTATTTTGTGTATGGGAATAATTTTATTTAATTATTAAATATTTAATATTGTGCTCACTATTGTGTGTTATATAAATATAATCATCATCAAATTATGTTAATAACATTTGGAACATTTTGATAAATTATCACCACATATGTATATAATGTAACAATTGACGAATTGGATCACGATAATGTCACGATGATTATATCATTGTCGATATAATGTGCAAATATATTCGATTCTTGATTTCATAGACACGAACAATCACGTCAACCGCTAATGTTAATGTATTTAATTAATTTTACATTACATTACAGTCAATTTGGTAAATTTTAATCGACTTAATATTTAAATAGTGTCAGCACCATATTTTCAAAGACATCCTTTTTTTTTTTATTGCAGAAAAGAAATAAATATTAGTTAACAATTATATTATCGAACAGAATTTAATATTTAAGACACATTGACACAATCGAACACATTTTTGTTAAATTCAATATCGATATACTGCACTGTTTTTTTTTTCTTTCCTAATTTCATGTTTGTCTAATTTATCATTGGCGCAGGCTGTCACATATTTTTATTGATCGTAAAAGTTATATATATATTGTTGTAGAACACACGCAATTGCGTTCGTGTTTCTATATGTAACAGTGACAGGTTGTGTGATAAATATATGCTAAACGCAGCTTATTTAAGATATAAAACTCTGATAAAACATTTATGAGTTCATTTTACTTCACTTAAAATTGGAATAGAATGAGAAAAATTGAAAAATAGCTTTACAATACAGACGGAATTTAAGACCATTCAATGAAATAATTCCAAATTTTATGTAATTTATAAGGAAAATTTCTAACACCAATCATTTATCTGATCCGCATAACATTTCATATTCAATTTAGAGACTATTGGAAAACGATATATGTATACTCTCTATGGGTGATGCAGACATAGAATGTTGTAGCGAGGGTTAATAAACTATACGCATTAAGTGTGTAACTTTATTACCAATTTTTTAGCATTTAATAAATTTTCGTGATGAATTTTGATTAATTATTTGTTTAGCACAATTTCACACCTATAGTTATTTCAAATTATAAATCTATATGATAAATTTGAATTAATTTTAATACAAAAATATATGTAAAATTATATACACTTCGCTTCGGTTCAATATAGAAACATAAAAAAAAATCTTAATCATATCGTTCAATATATTTTCAGGCCAATTAAAATCGATAATTATGAGGAGTTTATGAAAAATTTTCGACCTAATAATGAAAGATAATTTTTAATTTTTTTCTTCCTTAATGCATATTGTCTTTTCTAACGAATTTTTGTATTCAAATGATCCAAAAGGTTACATATAATTAAAATTCAGAGTTAATTGTTTTATTTTTCTGAAGTTAAAATCGATTAATAAAACTCAATTGTTACTGATGGTTGCATTTTTGGTTTCAATTCAACCATCCATATTGTTTTGCTAACGTTAGAATATCATTTTATTCTGCTTAAAGCGATCCAAATACGCTTGAGAAATATACATTCGATTGAATTTTTATTGTTCAATTGTTAGCTTTCTGGATGTGGTACTCTTCATTCAATTCGTTCTCTATATGATCTCATTTATTTTATGCATTTTCACTCATCCATCATCTAACACGTCGGCATAGCATATAAACTTGTTGAATAATTTGGTTGTGTTAGTAAAGTTTCAGTGAATCATCTGCAAAGCGTGTGTACGACCAGACTTGCAAAGAGCAGCCCATTGGAAAATGAAGGTGGATGCATTAATATACATTTTTAACCATTTTTTGATAAATTATTGACGGTGTTAAACGATAACCAAAACAAAGAATTTAATCACTGCACGATATTCAATGTTTACCATTTAAAAAAAACCAGTAATAATAATTAAGCGGCTCTGTTATTATGTACTAGAATGAATTGACAAATATATGTATCAGGTCGAGAACTATTCAGACAGGTTACGTATATGACATACATTTTTTTTTATATCTATATCTGCTATGTTTTGTGTGTTTCTATTGTATATAGAAACAAAAAATTAAATATATTTGAAATTTTTATTTTAAAATTCACCTTGTAAAATGTTAATTTACCAGACAGATTGGCGGCCATAATTTTTACCCACACACATAATAATTATACGTATGTACAATGTTAATTGTATAATGCACATAATTCAATATTTTATTATTTATTGTATACACACTTTATCTGTACTACATATCTACAACAAATATTATGAGATGACTAGACAATTATCTATCTATACAGTGTATACTAAAACTTGTTTATTTTTTATATTTAATTCATGTTATATAAATACAAATACAATACAACACATGTAATTATATATTTTAAAAAAAATAGCAAAATTTTAGAATTGTATCTTCATTATTCAAAAAAATTACTATTAACTTTTCTATATATATACAATCGCATTGTAATACAAAGTACATAAAAATAAAGTGTGGTTGACCTTATTATAATATATTATGCATGTGTCTAACTAATGGCATTAGAGTACATATTATAATAATTTAATAGTTTTTTTTTTATTGAATATATTATTAAAATGATTTTTTTTTTAATTTGCATTATTTTAAATGTATGGACATTGCAAAAATTAAAATTTAAAAAGGTCATTACATAATTTCATTGACTTTGATTGAAAATTATAATAATATATAGGTACATTTTTTTTATAAATAATATTATATAGTAACTATTGTATACCGGGACCGGATCGGTGCTGATTATAATAAAATTGTATAAAAGAGAAAGTAATTAAAATTAAAATCTATTTGAGATTTATCGTATTTTTACTCGTAGTATAAATGCGAAATGATATATAATGATATATGATTGTCTACTTTTACACAATTGCATGTCATAGAATTAATGTAAATTATATGTTAATCTAAACAAATAAATACATTTAAAATATAGTACGTGAAATATTTCAGTATATCTTTGTTCATGAACTTGACTTCATTTATTTTAAATGTTTTTTTTTGTTTTTTTTTTATAATATCCAAGGATACAAATATTTCCTTATAGTATTAGATTCATCTTTCATTTTGTTGTATATGCATAATTAGTTAAATGTATATGAAAAAATTAAACTTGTAATTCATGTTATTTAAAATACTATAAAAAATAAACAGTAAATCATTATTTTTATTTATAAAAAGAATATTCGCATTCTATCTTCTACTGAAATATAATTTAATTATATGGTGAACATTTTGATCTACTTTGATTTAATTCAACGTTTAATTATAAATAAGACTCTATAAACACATGTCATTAAAACTACATAAGTATATGAAAGGAATATTATTGGGTATACAAATATGTATCTGTCATTTTATAAATATATGTTGTTTGGTGTGCTATGTGTATTTGTTAAATCTAGAAACGCATATATATTTGATAAGTGTGACAGTGTATTTTATAAACAATTGGTTTCACTTTTCCATAGTTTTTTTTGTATTATAAATATCTTATAAACTACAAATATAGGTAAAATATCGCGAATATACTTTCCATAAGCAATTATAATCATATAATTGAATAAAGCGATATAAACAATAGTTAAAATGTAAGAAAAAGAAGTGTACTCACCTATTCACTTTTCCCCATATTAGCCGCAGAGGGGAGGAGCCGCCGATAATAGACCTGAATGAATGTTCGGTACATACATTCCGTATTTTACTTTTTTACATATGTTTATATGCAATTTTTTTTACAATTTACAATTAACTAAATCGAACCGACACGTCTGCTGTAGCTAAAAAGACAAAAACAAAATTAATTAATTTTAATATTATTATTACGAAAATGATGATTTAATCAAATATATTTACTTTTTTTTTGTTATTTTCGATTTAATTTGGTACAATAATAATAAATAAAATTTTCTGTTATCGCTGCACACAGACCAATCACTTTTTTTTTTTTATACACATTGGAAAAAGTCAAAATTCATATATTATTAAAAAACTAAGAATCGCGCAGTATTTTCTAATAAAATTAATAAATTTGATAATTGTTGTGAAACATATATTATAAAAATAATTAAAACAATTAACATATTTAAATAATCTTAATTTATAAAACGAAATAGTATAAAACGAACGAATAAAATGAGGAGGCACTTTCACGTCATTAACAAAAAAAAAGGACAAAGAAAGTTAAAATTTATTGTAAGCATTTCTTAACACACACAAACACACACACAAAGTGAACACTATAGAAATATATAGAAAATAAAACTATTAATAATATTAAATATTAACTAATTAATATTATGTTTATAAATTATCTAATTTACATTAATTTTTAATAATAAAATAATAAAATGTTTAAAATTCTATTATTTTTTTTCTTCCTTTTTTTCACTTACTCGATGTGACAGACGCAAAACAAAAACTTGCAATAATAAAAATCGAAATTAAAAATGTGTCATAAAAAATTGATGACATATAAAAACCGAAAAAAAAAAAAACAATTGAATTTATTTTCGCCATAAAAAGATTTATTTTTTTATTATTATCGTAATTTTATTTGAAATTTAACGAATTTTTAATTTTAAAAATTTTATTTTATTTTAATAATACAAAAAATGCAGTTTATACATTTTCTTATCCAGTGCTTATCTCAATTTTTATGTAATAGGATGATTATATATTGAATTTGTTTAGCTAATCGAAAAATTCATGCAACACCGCTATTTTTAATACATGATGGTAATAATTTGATAGTATATTACACTGATTACAACTTCTAAAGAATGGTTTCGACGTTTTAAAAATAACACATACGACAAAGAACATGAAGAAAACCCACAAAAAAAATTTGAAGATGTGAAATTGGCAGGCGTTTGAAGCGAGCTTAGTGGAGAGTTCTAGTGGATTAACAATATAGAACTCATTATAGAACATAGTTCACTTTTTACGAAAGTATCAACATTTCACTGAACAATTTAATGATCGCCGCTGACAAACTTCTACGTAAAGGAATCCATAAATTATCTCTAAGATGAGCAAAAGTTGTAGCTTCAAATGGTTCATACTTTGAATAAATTTGTATTTTATTATATAAACAATTAAATGTCTCTTGTTTATCAAAAAAAAAGGATGGATTCATATTTGTATGCCCAATATATATGTGATATGTATGTGTTTTGTGCCAATTAATATAAAGATCAGACAAATAGGCGTACAGAGATTTGGAGACGAACGCATTTAAATAATTAATTATTTATGTGTTCAAAGGAAGCAAAATATATTTGTATGTTTTTATATTTGTTTTTTAAATATTACATTCGTTTATTGTTTTTATTTTAAATTAATTTTCAAGCAGCATATTTTTTCATATTCTGTTTATGTAAATATTTGGGGGGGTAATTCTAATAAATTATATACGTATGGACATTTATACATGAATATTTCAGATAATAAACATGCACGACAACAGTTAACAGAGTATTATCATTGAAATATTCAAGTAATTATAAACAGGCACAAGTTATTTGCGTTATTATGTGGAATTTATATTATTGCACATAAAAATAAGAAAACTTCTTATGTGGCAATTGATAGAATCATAAGAATTAACAGAATATATACCATTAAATAACACAATTTGTTTTACATTAAATATAGATGTGCGTAAATGATTCCAAATATTTTCGTTGAATTACCCCAATATTTATACATATATTTTAAAAACATATGTGTGACATACTTTTTCAGATTATTTTTTCTCATAATATTTTTATAATTATATATTATTTTACATATAAATTTGTTGGTAATATTAATACTAAAAAAAAAATAGTAACATTACAAATTATATATTTTAAATTTAGTTCCGCAAATATTTCATTAACCTTAATAATATAATTTGTATTCGCGCATGAAAGGAATCATATAGACAAATCATGTAATTAAAAATAAAACTCAATGATGTGATAATTATACAAGCGCACATAGAAAAAAATTATATTCGCTTTAATTAACAGATAATTTTAACTATTAAAGATCCCTGGAAAAGGAAAAGGATGAAAAATTTATATGTAAAATTTCCACAGTATTATAATTAATATTTTTTCAAGTTATCCCCCGCAATAGTGCCTCTCGTTTTACGTCATAACTATCGAACATTTAAGTATAGTTTGTATATTACTACGTATGTGAGTAGAAACAAATTAAGAAATTGGTCATTTCATAAACGAACTATTGATAAATTTAATAGATATAGGGTAACAGTAGTACCACAATTAAACTCACATAATTACGGATTGAATAACATAAACTCTAAGCACTGCGTCATTTCTAATATTTAATATGATTAGAAACTCTATATGTAAAATCTATGCTGTTAATTAATATATAAATTTAATATTAATATTGTTGATGATCAATTGTTGCAGAATGAATTGTTTGCCATTTCATGATTGGTCTGTTGTGAACATTTAAAATATTGAAAAATGTAAAATTCATAAATTTACTATAGAAAACATTATAATTTTGAATATCCGTACCATTTTAAGGTTGCATTTAGTCTATTAAACTTGCAATTCTTATGTTATACGATTATAAATATAATATATATATATAGCGGCTATTTGATTAATAATAATGTTAACAAATCGGATTTTGAGGTCACATTTCCTTTTTGACAATTATAATTTAAATTAATTTAATTTAATTAGAATTACTGCATTTAGTATTTAATGTCATAATTATTAATAAATTATGAGGAATTATTGCGTATAGAATAAGTGTGAAAAATTAAGGTTGTTTTCTAATTCACAAATAAATGCATTGATGAATAATTTGCTGAATTAATTTATGATGATATTAAAACAATTTACCAATTCACTTATTAACACATCCATTTGAGGAAATTGGAACTATAGACTAAAAGTTTCGTTGGCCTATTTTATTCTAATATAATGTATAGATATAGAAGACACAATTTAATAAAATAACAATTATGTTATTCATTTATATATTTAATCATCATGACTATATATATCATAACCTTATTTCAAGATCATATAGTGGTCTGACAATCAATTATATAAGGAGGATATGTATTCTAAAGAATGATTGTCTTGTTAAAATATTACATCTTTTCAATAAAAAGAATATCATCGTCGTCCATTAAAACTATATTTAATTGTTTATTGATAAATTACGTGTATATACATTTAATTTTCATATTATATACATTTCATTTAATTTATGATAATTTATGATTTTTAAACAAATTTAAAAAGATTATCATAAACATAAACTAGATAATGCCGTTGTGGAATATGCACGCGTTTAAACTAATTCATAATAATATATACGTAAATATTTGGTATCACGTAATTACGAATAAATTAATGCAATGTATTCCAAGGTTATATTACTTCAATTTATATGTTATGTGCGTACGCTCAAATATTGTAGGTATTATTGAAGTATTCATATATATTTGATTTAGATAAATTAAATATGTTTAGAAAAATTGAAACAACATTAAGAAAAATTACGAATTATTGGCAATAATCCAAGTGTTTAATATCATCTCTGTATAAAAACTTATCGTATATTATTGTTATCATTATTATTATTATATATTTGTTAAAACAGATGGGTTAATTTTATTTATTTCTTTACTTTCAAAAACATTTTTAGATTTTTACTTTTATTTTTGCACTTTTTTTTTTTTTTCTTTTGCAAATGTCTTTGACCACAATTTTACAATGTAATTACAACCAATTAGTGTATTTTATGCGTAATTGTATGCGTATAGTCGTATTTATATAATGCAAATGTTAATATAGGTAATAACATAATAATAATTATACTAAAATATAAGATTTTCTGTAACAACTAAACAAATATTTGAAAAAAATTATTTCTGTTTTACAATTAGTTATTTATTTAACCTTTACTTAATATTTTCCTACATACATTTTTGAATATTATATCTATATGATGACTATAATAATAATAATAATAATAAAAAATAAATCATCTGCTCGTATTCGTGTTAACTTTTTTTTATTGTAATTAATATTTACTATTATTATCTAACCTTCATTATTTTTATACACATATTATTAAAAAATATTTATGTTATAATAATACATTATTAAAATAATGTACAGAGCAAAAAAAACCCAAAAAAATGTCAATCTAAAAAGAAAAGTGGAACAACTTGTGTGACCTATAAAAAAATATATTTAAAATTTAAAAGAAAATATTTAATGATTTCTTTTTCCGTTTTTTCAATTTTCAAAGTTATTTTATGTTGTCAAAAAGTATCAGATAACAATTAATGCATAATAGAAATAGAAAATAATGTAATGAAAAATGTCAATTGACTAACAAATTTTCCTGTATAAGCAACAGTCAGTCGATCGTAAATATATATATAAATATATACGTGTAAATATATACTACGTATGATGATCTATAGCCAATTTTTAACACAGTCTAAAAATGAATAATTCAATAAAAATATATATTAGTTATATTTAAAAATATCAATTTTAAAATTTAATTAAACAAATAATGTCTCTGTTAATTATGTGTTAATATATTTTAATATATACGTAACATGCAAATAATGTCTGCTATATTTTTATTTATATAATACTTGTACACAGTGAATATTTATAATATGAACATCCAATAGTCAACAAAATACTGTATCAACAAATTAATAACAACTGCAGTTTTTTTTTTTATTGAATAAAATTCCTTTAATTTTGTCATTTTTCATTTCATTTTAATCAAATTTGACAAAAGTACAATACTTTGGGGTGAGTAACTAAGAAAATTCTGAGATATTGATGAGAAGCAATGTTTCAACGATTGGCCATTTATCATTCTATATTGATCAAATTTAATGCATTCATTGAAAATGGAATTATATAAATATATCTTTCTTATACAGAAGTTCTACGATATATCGATAACCAGGACAGTATTTTAGGATTTTGCTAATGAAATCTGTCACTTTGGCAATTTCTAATTCGATTTTCATTAAATTTATTATATTATACAGAGGTTCATCTAAATGTGCATAGCAAGGTTTTTTGATGAAAAAAATAATTGCATCTAAATAATATCAAATATCGTCAAGAAATATAAATACAAATAATAATAAGTTAACTCTATGTCTGATTAGTACACAGGGTGCGGAAGAAATTTCGATTCGAATTTCAACATCGTATACTTTTGCCAGTGATGTTTATGATTTTTACTTGTTCTATCCATGATGTTTTCGGTTTAGGACTATGCCCATTACAATTCGCCACAGAAAATCTTTCTTTTTTGGCTGGGTAAGTAACGACAACGCAATGTTTTACCCGTCAATTAGTGTGGTAGCCATTTTCCTATTATTTGGATCAATATCTTCAGACACCAAAGCTTGGGATACAAATGATCTAACTATCAAATTGTAGTCCTTAAATGATGTGTTTTTTTAATTGCAGTCTATGTTACAATTCGGTTAAATATAATTTCTTTTTCCTTTCGTACTATGACAACGAAAGACTTTACATGCATTCATGCGTTTTGTCTTTTACATTATGAGTTTATTAATAGATAATATATTCTATAATTTCTAACAATTTGATTCGCTTTAAAAATTTAACTTTCAAAAATATTGTTCATAGGTACCAATTGTGTTAGATTGGGTTATTTTGATTTATTTATATTGTATATATGTACGTATCCATATTACATCACTATTAGTGTCTCTGTCTGATCGAAGACAGAAAAAAATTTATGAATGAACATTTTTGTTTAAATATATTTTTCTTGACACGATACGTTTCAAACGTTTATCTGTTGGCAAAACAAAAATGGTAGAAAAAATAGCGTATGAATCATACAAAAAATTAATTATAATAAAAATTCGCTTTTCAGGAAAATTTTCCACTAACTTTCAAAAATTGTTTTCAAAAAATTTGTTTATTTTATACGTATATCTTTAGGAAAAATATATATATATTTTTATTCAAACCTTTTCACACATATTTGTCTACATATAGCTTTGTGTCTGCGATGCATATAATAATTATATATATATTTCCAATATGACTAAATATTATAACTACAATGAATGTAAATCAATAAAATTATTTCAATTTCAATTAATTTATCACAACAAAATATTATGAACATTTTATATCATAACAAATCAGAAAAAGAATTGAAATTAATTTCATTTACAAATAAATTATAAATGCGCATTTAGAAAATACATATATATGAATTAATAATAAACATTTCATATATTTTATTGAAAATATATTTTCTATTATTTAAATTAAAATATAATATAAATTAACACATATAAATTTTATTATATTTTACTAGTTATTATTATTATTATAATATACCATAAATAAAGTCTATTATAGATATTTTTAGTATTTTTAAAATACCATAATATAATCTTGTATATTTCAATTATTAATTAACACTCATAAGATATGCCATTCAATAATTTCGTATTGAAAAGTTGTTAGTCATCAAAATATTATTTATTATATTTAAAGAAACGTATAATTGCATATACTCGCAATTATAGTATACTTACAATTAGTTAAGTATTTCTATGCTGTATTATTAAATATTTATGTGGATATTACCATATTGCCGTAACTGATCTGTGCGTATATAATTATAGCTATTATGTTATAGGAGTGCTCAGTATTTTTCGTTTTATTTTTACGCTTAATTAAATAAACAGTATATATTTAGAAATAAGTATAAGTTTATATGAATACAAACCTTAATTAATCGATGTCGAATTAAGCATATATATGAACAAATATGAAGATACGGTACTGAACATAACAAAAGCTTATATTCAAAATTTCATCTGTAACTAAATATAGTATATTTATACGGGACTCTGACTGACCAATCATATATGGTTTACCAATAATATGATTGAATAATATATTTAATGCCTAATATCTCCCTCTCATGTTATTAAAATTTCATTTACTAAAATGTATTTAGAAATGCATATCAATAGTAGAGAAATAGATATAACATCAAATGAAATATTATATATCCTCGGTATTGTATTCATAATTTATTGCATCAATTATCCAAGATAGTGAGTGGTTCAAATTTTGTATATTATCTAGGTACAATCCTCACTCTAATTTATTTTCATAATTTTTAAAATAACTAGCAACTCTAATCGATATATATTTCCCTAGAATTTTGTATGAATCTTCATGGATTTTAGTCGCGATTTTTGTTGCCTGTTTATGTAAGCGATTTAGTAACCAAATTTCTGTACAAAATTATACTACGAATTTATTAATTTAACAATTACAATTATTTTATTTTATATTGTACATAAGAAAATATAAATAAAATATATACGGATAATCCAAAGACATTTTTTATAAAAATCCATGGACTGATCATATAAAACTCAAGCTCAAGACATCCGTAAGAAATCCATAAATATTTACTCGGACAGAAACAGTATACAGAGTACAGACTACTACTACATATAATGCGGTAATTTTGCAAACAAACTGCGGACAATGTTACTGGTGAATTTTATAATATTTTCAATTTTCGGTTGTCGACGAAGATGTTTTAAACTTCGATGGTTTGAAATACAACTTTAATCCTAAAATAATAATATTATTACTTAAAAATATAATACCAATAGTTTACAATATTGTACAAATATGAATTTGGTTTATAAATTAATCTCAAATAGTTTAAAAATCGACCGAAACTTCTTTGTGTTTATTATTTAATATTTCTTAGTTTAAACTAATTTCGGTCTATGATTAGTTCAAAATTTTCAACCGTGTAAAGATAAAATTTGATTATTTTCCTATTTAATCATCTTATATAAATATAGACTTGCAGTTTTTCTGGTCGTTTGAACTACAATAGACTGGCAGCAGTTTTTCTTAATATACATTTTCTATAAAATACTATTGTATATAAAATTAAAATAAAATATGAATCATCTACTGTTTCTGCGTATTTTATTTTAAAAATGCAATGTATCAGCAGCTCTCTGTACTATAAAATATACCTTAAAACAAATATAAATTTTATCGAATAATTTACAATTTTGAATGTTATCCAAGAATATTGTAAAAATGTAAACAAAACATATATATTATTTAAATATGGGTCAACTTATATGCTTAGTTTGTATAAAAATAGATTATCATAAATTTTATTAAAGATTGTAAGAAAAATATGTTTATGTAGGTGTGTATACAAAACAAATACATTTAAAAAAAATTGTTGCGGCGCCTATAAAAATATCCTTTTTATCCATTGATGCGTCATGTCCTTATGTTAAACGAGCGTGAGCGTGACAAATATCGCATGTATATATAGTTAGTAATAAATTATAATTTTTGTTAATTCAATTGATATATTTATCACCTATATGAAAATGAAAATAACAAAATTATAATGATGTTTATATATTTTTTTATTTACATATTTATTATACGATTATTTTTGACTATTTATCAAATGTTTAGACATTTTTTTTTTTTATAATATGAATTTATGAGAAAAAAAAAAAAAATGTAAACATTTGATGAAAAGTCATCATTTTGTATATTATATTTACATACTGGATTATAATAATAAACATATGTGTACACTCGCTTATAATTTTATATTAAGATGTAATAATTATTAAAAATTCGCACATTATGTGTCATTGATCTTATACTTTGTTTATTATTATTATTTGTATTTTAGACTTTATTATCTTTTTTAATATATTCTATAGTTGAATTGCTGTGTAATATAGATTATATTTATTATATAGTGTGTTCTTATATACAGATACAAGTGTGCAAAGAGAATTGTTAAATTAAATTTCAAAAATTTAACTTACCTTCAACTGTGTATGCTGCTGGAAATTGTTTTAATAAATTTTAAAATGTTAAATAAATATAATTAAATAAAATTGCATATCCGGATGATCGCGTATGAGTTTATGCCAAAAATTCAAATTTACAATATTAAATACGATCGTACAATTATACTGAAAATATAATAGTCGTTTCATTATGCATAATTAAATACGTGTGTACATATATAATTATAATTATTATTATTATAGTGTGCATCATACGAGTCTAGTATATAAATATAATATTGTATATATATTATATATGAGCTCAGTAATAAAATTAATAAATTTTCAAATTCAATGTCAAGTTATAAACTTGATGATGTCATTGTCACTATATACTAGCTAATAATAGTATATATAATATAAAACATAAATGTATGCATTGTATATAGGTGTAATATATATATATTTACGATTTCAGATAACCTTGATATTCATTAAATGTACGTACACATGTATATTTTTATTTATAATAAAATCATTAAAGTATATATGTAATACATTCGTGCAAGATAAATTTTACAATAAGAAATAAATAGAAATTTTCACATGGAAAAGTTTGTTATTAATGTTTTAATTTACGATAAACGCACCTCTTTCGCAATTATAATTACGTCGTTAGTTATTCTAACTATATACCATATAATTATGCACGCATATTTAATTGAAATAATTAATTATATTTAAAATTTACGTAATAATATTGTAAGTAAAAACGGAAATGTTCTGGTGTTGTGTATTTGATTGATTTTATGTATTTATATAGTTTTACTTACTTACTACTTACTTACTCCATGGTGTTATAAAACGGGTGCAGTTTTACCCTTCTCCAACACACTTCTCCAACCTGACCTATCCGCAGTCTATGTCTTCCAATCCCGAATTTTAAAGATCTTTATATCACAGTTTACTGCATCTAGCCATATTGCCTTTCTAACATTCCAAGATGCAAATTTCAAAAATCATTGTTCTTAAATTTTCGTTGCTTGAGTCGTTGCCGTTTATCCTGTCCGATCCGAGGCCGTGTTGTAGAACTCATAACTGGTTGTTTTTCCGAAGTTGGTATAGTTATACGTTCAACCTACTTAATCATTCTGAAAATTCATAAGTCATTTACTTTTATATATCCTGTTTCGAAAGCAGTTATATTGGCGTCGCTGAGTATATGGTGGATTTAACTAGGGAAATCTTAGAGTTGAATCTACATATAGTAAAGTACATAGTAAAAGGTTGGTCAGATCCCCATTATCGTGGTGATAAAACACTTTTTCCATTGATAAATTTTGTTCATTTCTTCTTCATTTCAGCATTCTATATTTATATACAAAAAATTTTCTTGAAAATTCCACCACTTATTGTTTTACGTTTTTCTAAGCAGTATGTTGTGACTATTTCAAAAAAATGCTTTACAAATAATCATAGGTGGTACATTAAGTTGCTTTGCTCGACTATCAACAGATTTTAATCATTGTATAAACTTTCATCATTATTATGGTTTATATTCTGCAATGGACTCATATATTTTATCAACAGTATAATGAATCGATTCACAAAAATTCATTTAGTTTCTATTAATTGTTAACAATCTAATGCAAGTGTTCTTTTGAGATATATTTACGATTGCGTCAATCATTCAATGCTATATGTGTTATTAGTGCGATATAATGTAGTCTAAGTTTTATTAAAGTCATATTGATGATGATGTGTTTAGATTTAAAGCCTTTCAAAAATTGCTGAATTAATGACTGCACAAATTTTCAGATTTTTTAAAATTCAAAAAAATTTATATTATAAGTTAATTCATTTAAAATTACTGTATCTCCACAAACTTATAAATAACAAATCATATTGTAGTGCATAATATTTTTCAATGCTATACATTTGATTTTATAAATAGGATTTTATGATTTTTTAAGAAAAGTGAGAAAAACATAAATTATTCAAAATAATTTGGTAAACACACAGTTTAAGTCACATTAAATTTTTGTTATTTATAATTTTTAAAATACGTATATATTTTTCGTTCGTTATTGTATTTTGTATGTATTTATAACAATTAAAATGTATGCACATAATTAATTAATTATTATATTAAAATTCAGTTAATTCGTATAGGTAAACAAAAATACTTAATACTTAAATACTTGTAGCCATAAGTGTAAATAATGAAATCACTTATAAGTGCGAAAAATAAACATTATTTTTCTTTTTATTTTATTTTAAAGTAAACAAAATATTATTATTATTATTATTATTATCGGAAATGTTTACAAATAGTACAATACGTGAATATTTAATATTAATTAAACGTATATATGTAAGCAACATTTGAAGCAAGTTTATTTAAAATTATAATTATTATATAAAAATGTATATATTTTTTTGTGATTTTATTATTTGATAAAGAATAAATAGTTAATTAAATATAAGTAAAAAAAATATCGGAAGTAAACGCGTTAAATTTTACTTTGTTTAATTACCATTAAATGTTCTTTTAAACCAAAATAATTCTAAAAATGATAAGTCAATATTTTTATAAATAAATATCCCATTCCATTCCATATCATGTATCTGATGTCCACCACACAAATGTTAATGTGTTTTCTACGCGTTATATATTTAATTAAGATAAACAATTTGAAATATACGCATATACGTTATACCCTTCGTGTGCCTGTTTACTAATTTGAGGAGCTGAAACTGTCAATATCTTTGAAAGTATATTATATATATTAACGATACTATTGTAGGGTTGAAGTAACGCATCATCTTTTGGCAATATTTTAACGCGTTAGAATTGGATATCGTTCGCGATTGTTCAAACCTGAAGTCATACGTTCTCACGACACGATTTTAACACCTAAGAATTGTATATCGTTTGCGCCTGCTCAAACATGCATTCACTTAGCATAATTTTAACACCATAGAATTTGGAAGATCTATTATTTAACAAATCATGTTTTATAAATTAAATCTATAGCTCAATCTAAACTAAATATTTTGCTCATAAATTTCCATCAATATCCATTCAATCTGTTACTGATTCTTTATCAATAGAAATCGTATACCAAAACTCACCAGAATTCAATGTGATGCTCTGCGCCTTGGTTACTTCACCCGTCAAGCCTTTACTGGATATTTGACATAATATAAAATTTATTGTATTAATTATGATCATTAATATTCAGAGTATAATATGTTTGTATAGTTATTGAACAACATTAAATTATTAAATAGAATAAAACCTCATCGTTACTAATCCATAATTTAAATGTTTTATATAAATTACCATATTATAAAATAATTCAATAAATATAAAATATAATAAAATGATTGTACATTATCTTCTCATATGTTAGACACGCATTAAAGTTGTGTATGTATTCTTGTATTTAGATTAAAATTGACAAATTTTATTGTAATGTAAATTGGAAACCAGCTTATGAAACATAGAGTGGAGTGGTGTATTATTCCCATAATTTTTTCTCAACATTTTTATTAACAAGATGATTGCCTTAGGTTTATATATATATGAATTTGAAATATCGTTGTTTTTGTTGGCTAAAACGTTTTGTGTTATACTAATGATATACTTATGTTTTATGTTTATACAATTACAAATGTATTACAAATTGAAAGGAAATCATATTACAACTAATATATTATAAGATTATATATATTTATGCAATTTATTATAATAATGTACTGAAAACGGCAATACACATTATCTACATAATTCGTTACAATAATACACATTTATTTTATTTATTTTAATGTATATAATATATTTATTTATTTCAACCCATATTAAGTATACAAATGTCCAACATACACAATACCAATTAAATTTAAACATTAAACTTGATTAAATAAAAAATACGATTTATTTTCATTAAGAGTTAATTTGTCACTAAATTCATTATATAAATGATCATTATAGAATTTATAATGTACTACAAATGATAACAAATGCGGGTACCATAACAATTTATGGAAAAAATATTCGATAGACCACAAATTCTGGTAACTATAATATACGTCTTAGAGATGTAATCTCTTTTTGTCTGCAAAGTTGGCATTTTTAATGTCCAAAGAAGAAATCTTTAAATCGAATCAACCCGATATAAATTCAAAATCAAAATGATTTGCAAAAGTATAAATCTTTTGTCAATGTAAAAACGTATAAAGTTCCTTAATTTAATAGAAAGAATTTAAATTATACAATTAAAATGGAAATGCTTATGATAAAGTTATACAAATATACTGCTAGCATAAATCCTAAAATTTGTCATAATATTTAAAATTATTCTTTGGATGCACTAATTGTAAGCGAATAATGACATTATTTAGATTGCAAATCAAAACTTAATTTCATAACACACGTATATATCACACTAGAGGTTAATAATAATTAATTTTTTACAAATAAGAACGGAAATTATCATTAATACCAAGCTTTTTATAATTGAAGAAGCAATATCCCATGTTACAAACTTTGCTATAAGATCAGTGAAAATCAACTTAACATCGATCGAAAAAGGCTCACCACAAAAAGTTACAAATTCCAATAAGTTAGTAGTCGTTGAACGATCACCGGATCACATTGACTTATTTATTAATATAATTGTACAATATTTTTATGTAATATTCAAATAACTTGTGTAGGGATTATTGAAAATTTACCAATAGTTGGTAATCATTATAAAGACCTTTTAGATTTTCGGTAATATTTTGTTAGACAGTGCAAAATTACGTGGACAAATGTGAATAGAATAATTGTTCCAAGAACTTCATTAGAAGCTATTTATATATAGTGAATAATGTGAGCCAAGATATAATGAATGTAAATGTTTAAATTGACAATAATTCAAGATACGCCAAACGGTGTACAATATGAAAAACATTACCAAAAAAATCATCAAACACTATTAATTCCTTTTGGATAACGCACGTAAATCAAAAATATATAAAATTTTATATTTTATGGGAAACTTTTAATAAAATAAAATTAATTGTTTTTTTATATAAAATTTATTTCCTTATTTTTAATGAATCTTATATATATGTTTGTTTTTGTGTGTGTGATGTGTGTGTAATATATTAACCCGGTGGGAATTTTTGTATGTAGTTCCAATTTCTTCAATGAATGCATACATAAATTGTAAGTACTTCGAATTTCATGAATGAATCCACCAATGAACTCATTAATTAGTTAATCAAAATATTCACCAAATAATTTATCGGTGAATTTATAAGTAGTTCTAATTTCATAAATAATTTCTACAGTGATTTTGTTGAATTTGTTCTGTACACATGAAAAATCCACCCATTCCCCAAACCCATGAGTATGGTTAAAGAGTATAATATTGCACTGACCTTATAATTTAGTTATTAACATTTTTTAAAGTAAACATTAAATGTATTTAGGTTAAAATTTGTTTTTTATAATTATTATTATAGTTTTTCTAATTTACTTATAATGGGGAAAGGTATAATTGTTGAAATCCAACTGAGCGTGAGGCAATAAGATTGACATTTAATTATGTATAATTATAGCAAATAAACGATTAAAAATAATTTTCCATATATACATGAATTCCAAAATAATAATGCTTATTTTTATCTATATATAAATGCGTGAACCCAGTTCAAGGGTTCCAAACTTAAAAAATTCTTAAAATTCTTTATTATAATTGATTAATTTTTAAATTTCATTTGACTATACACAGTTGTTTATGCAGATTATTCTTCATCGGGTAGATCATTACAATTTATAGAAGATTATATTATAAAAGAAATTTTACCAACATATGGTGATATATCATGTACATCATCTGTAACTGGTTTACAGTCACAATTATATTTGTAAGTTTTCTTTGGTTTTTCTTTGATTTCCGTTAAATTTTCCTAACCCATTTTCGTATATTATTTCCATATATCCTCTCACGTACTAATTTGAATTTGAATCTGAATTTATTAAATAACATACTTAAATAATATTTACGTATATTTTTTTTAATCGATTATATAGTAATGAAGCAAGAGAATTAGTTAGATCGGCTGTAAATGCAACAAAAGATGATGAAATAATATTTTGTGAAAATGCATGCATAAGTCCAATAGAACGTATTACATATGTATTATGTTCACAAGATAATAACAATAATAATAGTGAAATTGAACATGTTGATAATACAATATTATTTGTTAGTACATCAGAACCAGATAAAAATTTAATACCATGGATGGATATTGGTGTACAGGTAATGCTTTAAAAAATGCTTTTTATAATTATGTATAGTTATTCTTATTGCTCATAAACAATTTTCTTTCCCTACCCATTTTTATATGACACGCAGATTGAAAGAATATCAAAAAATCGTAATGGTTATTTAGATTTAGTTGAATTGGAAAAAAAATTATCCAATTACAAAGAAAGTAAAAATCAATTAATTGGTTTATTTTCGGCATCATCAAGGGTAACCGGTATATTGGCTGACGATGTTGCAACAACAATATTATTACATCAATATGGTGCAATATCAGTATGGGATTATGGTCCAACGGCTCCATCATCATTGATCGATGTAAATCCACCACTACCAGGTGCCACAAAAGATATTGTATTTTTTTGTGGAAATAAATATATTGGTGGTGCTCAGGCTCCAGGTAATGAAAAAAACTTAATTATATTTTTACAATTCTTTATGTATATAGATATAATTATCTATTGGTTTATTGTATATATTGGCTGCTATTCAGAGTCATATGTTGTAAATGTTGCGTTGTAGCACGTTTCCGTTGCATATGTTTTCAGATTAACTCCAGCAATGCTATGCGTGTGATAAATAACACGAAAATGACTGAATAGCAGCCACTATTTATAATATATAATGTATTAGGTGATATTAATCATTTACTATTTGTTACCTATTATTGTTAATTATAAAAAAAAAAAACACAATTATCTTAAAATATTTATCACAAATCAATAAATAATTATTTTAACAAAAAATAAATGACATATTTTGTCTTCTTTTTGTGTCAGTTTTGTTTTGTTTTGTTTTGTTTGTTTTTTTTTCTGTATAATTGATCTAATCTAGAAAAATATAATATTACAATTATATCAATTGACAAATATCATTTGATTTGATTAACCTATTTATATACATATACATATGCGTATAGGTATGTTAATTCATATATACAATTTACAATATGGATACGAGAGATAGTATCTTATTTTAGTAAAACAATATTTTACATTTTAATTAATTATAATTGCGTTTGTTTAAATTTTTAGGTGTTTTAATAATTAAAAAATCTTTATTAAATAATAAATGTCAATATATTTATGATAACGTTGGTGTAATCGAGGCTGTACGTGCCGGCCTTGTTATCCAATTAAAGGAAGCACTTGGAACCCAAACAATAATGAATGAAAATGAAAAAATATGCAAGTAAGTCAACAGTTAATTAGTATTTATATTGGTACGGTTGTAGATTACCTAATTAATATATATATATAGATAATATATGTAGGTAGGGGGATTGATCCATATAAATAGTGCCCATCGTTTTTCTTAAAGTATCTAACTATAAATATAATAAAATTAATATAATAAATTACTTTGTGTATATGTGCTAGTATTTAACAATTCATTATAGTTGCGATCTGTTATTATGTTTCGCTAGATTTCTTTTCATTAATTTAATTATACTTTTTTAACTGAATAGCGTGTGTAAAATACTATTTTTTTAGAATCTAGAACTCACAAGATCCGTATATGGAATGATACATGCACTGCTATAACCACTTGGGTGCTATAAAGAATGGAATTGTATATTATTTATGTTATAAATTTAAATGTTAATATGTCAAACAAATTGCTTAACTAAAATTTCTGGACTTCTTTTTATGAAATTAACAAATTTTTCAATATTTAGTAAATAATTTTATTTCCATGACTGTGCGAGATACGCCCGCACATCAATCAATTAATATATTTTCTATTAATCTCTGTAAAAATACAATATTAAACTATATTTTATTAACAATTTAATCATATAAATTTATTATCTAATAAGTACATAATTTTGATATTTTTTTTACATATGTAATTATTATAAATTACTTAAATCACTTTGTAAATATTTATTTGTACAAGTATATAACGAACCTGGTAAATATACATAATAACAATTATAACAAAACAGAAACGCATATTAATTAAATTTTCGATAATAAATTTTTATTAATTTATTGCATAATATGACACTTAACACTTTTATTATAAACATGTATTTATATTTATATAAATATTAATAACAATTGCGCATTTTCAATTTATTAAATATATATTTCAATACGATGTGAACCAGTGGCAGTACTGCAATATATGTGTAGGATAAATGAAATAAATTGCTATAATAATATTAAAATTTCATATATTCTAACGCAAACTTATTTTTTTAGAAAAGATGCAATCTTAAATTAATATAGAACTGCTATATGAAATATATAAAATCTGTACACCTGCCTTATTCTTTAATATTCAATATATTCTTTATATATTTATTCTTTTATAAGGCCTTCCACATTTAAAAATTTCTCTTTTCGCATAAATAAACAAATGATTTTTAAAAAATATTACAATGTGTGAAACTATTCTGCAAATAGAAATAGATCGTGATTACACAAAATAAAAACTTTGGGATCCTGTGAAGGATACATTTCCATAAATATTGAAGTATTTATATAAATAATTTTAAAAGTAAAATATTTCGTTCCCAATTAGGTATATTTCATTATAGTAGAGGTATCAGAAAATGTTGTTATTTTATAATATATATTATTTTCACTTTTATTGAAATTCTTTATTAATTGTGAAAACTAAATGTTATGCTATTATATTTGATATAAATATGTTACGATGAAAAATGGTTGTGATGAAGATCGTCGTGGATTTTCACCGAAACTATATATTTTCAGTGATTTTAACAAAAAACTAGAACTTATAAATTGTCTTAGAATATTTTTTTTTGTCGCCCCATCGACCGACACATAAGCACACACCGCCACTATACTGATGACGTAAACACTCGTATAATAATTGTATATTTATATTATTCGTATTATGATAATTTATGCACATTTAATGTGTATGTAAATATTAAATTCTTAACTTTTGCAATAACATTAATAAGTGATTCATTTTTATTTTATTTGTTCTAATTATTATTTAAAATTATAACAATTTAATACAGTGTGAATATGGAAAATTTGAGAATTTGCAAAAAATATTTAATTATATAATGGTTTTATTTATTCATCCCATCAATTCTGATTGTGCGATTTCAAAAAATAAGTTTTATGGTCATTAAATAGTAATTAATATTTACAAATTGTTTTATGGACTTTTTTTTATTCTCTAATTTAATATTATTTAAATTATTGTTGGACAGTGGGTATGGCTTTACATATACACATATAAATGATAATTATTCAATGAACGTCTCAATTGCATTTTTGTATTTTCACCAAAGAGTTTATGTAAAGATTTGACGATCTTACACAACAATTGTATATGGTGAAATTTTGTTCAGTTAATTTAAATATTAAATTCTATTGTAATCTTAGATTTATTTCACATATTTAAATTACATAAAGTATAGATGATGAAAAAATATAATTCATTTCTTTGTATTTTAGGTCCACTCTGTTTAAAATAATTAAATTATAATAACGTTTATAAATAATGATAATATATAATAATATATAATTACAATATAATTTAAAATTGTAATAATTATATGTTACATACACATTGCATTTCCTTATTTATGAAAGTCAACAGAACTTTGCGCCTTCTGATAATTTAATGATATTTTATAAATATTTGTAATATTTAATCTCTTCACACACATTCGAACCGAATGATTGATTCATATAAATATTTAATTCGTAATATATTACATATTATAACATGTGGGTGCAAAAAAAAGAAAAAAGGAAAATGTTATTGGAATGTTGTTAAAGTTGAAATTTCAAAAAACATGAAATGTGTAAATTGTGCCATACAAATATTTTTAAACTTATTAATAAATTAACAATTATATTAGTTCATCATATGCACATATGCACGTCAATTATAAATTATGTAGCAAATTGAATTTTTATCCTATCTATGGAAATGTAACAAATTTTAATGTAACTATTACATTTAATTCATTTCATTTCTTATTAAATTGTCACAAAATATAGTTAAATTTAATGAATTAGTGTTTGAATTTAGTATACCGTATATAAATATAATCGATATTATATGTAATAAATTTAAATAATTGTATTTATATCTGTTTATAGATTAATCCTTTCACACATCCGAACAATACCGGAAATTGTATTACTTGGATCATCTTGTACGACTACAAAACGTTTGCCAACATTATGTTTTTTAGTAAGACATCCACGTAGTACATTTTTACATCATAGGTAATGGACAAAAATTGATTTCAATTTTTATTTTATTTACAATATATTGCAATATCACAAAAAAAAATTTTTATAGTTCTCAATAATATATTCATATAATATATAAAGATTTGTAGTTGCCATTTTAAATGATGTATTTGGTATACAAGCGACGGCCATAAATAATATTGTCGAAGCAATGGGAATAACAAATAAACTGACAGTTGAATACGAAAGATTATTGGCCGATGATTCAATTGCCATTGAATCAATACGTCCTGGTTATACACAAATAACGTTACCATTTTTTATGTCCGAATCAGAAATATCATTTATTATGGAAGCATTAAAAATGGTGGCTACAGAAGCATGGAAACTATTGCCACAATATGATGTTGATAATAGTACCGGTGAATGGAAACATAGTTCAAATGCATTGTTGAAAGAACGTAAATGTTTAAGTACAATACGTTATACAGATGGTAAAATGATATTTACCGATCGTAAAATGTCTGGACTTGGTTTTTTTCCACAAAGTTATGCAGATTGTTTACAAACAGCCCGTAATATATTTAATAGAGCACGTAAAATGGCACAACGTACACCATTATCAGATAATATTATATTAAAATTATCGAAAGCATCGGCTGAAACATTACGATGGTATATGTTATCGGGTGAAGCACATGAATTATTGTTAGGACGTTCACATAATGTTAAACAAACATTACCATTTGATCCAAATAATTGTATGAAATACTAATATACATATATTTTTTTTTCTATTTGAATATATATTAATTTTAATGTTTTTTTACAACTACTAAATATATATATAGCATTAGAACCACCGTCATTATTTAATATGCATAGACATAATAGTTTATCGGCATTAGATGTTAAACTTTTTAAAAGTAAAAGTGTTCCTACGTCACCGGTTCATTCGTGTATAACGCGACAGCAATCAACACCAAGTCCAACTGGTATACCAGAAGATGAAACAAGTAATATTTTACATCCATCATTAATACGTCCGGCTGTACGATTTTCATTGGGCGGTGAAGTTACAACAATACCAAGTATAAGTCCAGCCAAAATTTTAAATCTTTCAAATGAAATTTCACCATCAACACGTAATAGGTATATTTATATTATAATTATATACGATAATTTTTGTAATAACAAACATATGTAGGAAAAAATATTGTATATATAACACGAAATTTACAATTTATTATTATTTTTTTTTTTTTGAATACATTAAAATTAAAATAATGCACTATTTTTGTGTAGAAATAATTAAAATTTTAGAAAAAAAAAATAACTTTAGAATATCTTTTTTTGTAACTAATAAAAAAATAATAATATTTAAATTTTTTACTAACCATCTATTTTTATATGTAATAATTATATAAGAAGAAATAGGTGTAATAGTTGGTCATCAAATGTTGGTGCGTTAAATTCGTTAAGTCCTCAAACACAAATAAATTTAGGATTTTCACAACCATTAAAAATTCCCAAAAAAGAAAGACTGTGCTCGTGTAGTAGTCAAACGGAAATGGATGAATACGAATATTTAATAGTAAATAGTTTAACGACATCAACTCCTAGCCTTCATTTAATAGCACAGGCTGGGAGGTGAGAATTTATTATAAATATATATATTATATATACAAACAAATACATATTTAAATTTAATTATTCTTTAAAGTGTTACATAGTTTTTTTTTTTTTTTTTAATAATTTGGTTATTGTTATTATCTTATTAGCAATTTTACAAATATCGCAGTTAAATAAATAGTTAATTGTATTTTTAATTATTTAAAAAACAATAAAATAAAAACAAACAAACAAAAAGTTATATAAAAAAAAAATTAAAAAATCGTGCAATAATGTTACTCAATAATTATTTTAAAATTAAATTTTAATTATAAATAAAGTAGTAAAATTATAAAATGAATAATAATCAAATTATTAAAATTTATATGCGTTGTATGAAAATATTAACTCATGGAAAACTTTGGTTTTTGGTTTATTTATATGTCTTTAACATTAAATATAGTTTTTTTCATTCTATAACAACGGATGGGGTTTCTTTTTTATAAATAAAATATAATACACACATACACACACACACACAGACATAAATTCATACAATGTTTACAAAAGAAACGCAAAGCACGTGGCGTTTCGTGAGATATCGGGTTGATATTATAAAACTAATTAAATAATTTGCAAAGCATGTGTTTTAATAAATAGTTTATGGAAAAAAAATCAAAAAATCACCAAATTGAAAACCGACTTTTAGTATTTATTATGAAATATCCAATTCAATTCAACAGTTTTTATTAATTCAATTAATTTCCAATCTTTCATCTTTTTTTTGTTCATTTTTAAAAAGCGAGGGACACTTTCACAAGATTTTTCAATTGGTGTCAGTAAATGGAACTGTTTCAAATGGTATACTAAAAATGTATATGGTATCAGTATATTATGCAAAATTTTACTTACATCGAACGGCAAATCGACCATATCTTTTGAACGACTGAAGCTATTTTAAAAAATATGTTTAAAGAATTAGAAAACCGGAAACCCAATTTGTTTTCCATATTTTAGTTGACACTATATGGCCACAAGAAAATTATCGTGAAATTGTAGTCCGAATACTATTTATTTTTTTGCGGCACGCACCTGACGCGACGATACACTAATATTACATAAGTATTAATTGTTAGTACAAAGAATATAATTTTACCGATGGTATAATTTACGTTACCTACAACAATTTTTTAATATACAATCACTTACAAAATTGAAGATGCGGATTAGAATGTTCAAGTATATATCTTGTGAATTTATGATAATAATGATAAAAAAAACGTACTATTATTTAACAAAATTTTTGGACAATTGTTCAAGTTTGTTTGAGATGTTTTTTTTTACAATCAATTCATTAGCGAATATTTATTATCTAATGAAAGTTCTTCCCTTTATACGTATCTCATATATTTTATATATAGCAATAATTTTATGAGGTCAATTCAATGGAATAGCTATAGTTATAAAGCTTTCAGTTGGGGTTCTAATATAACCTCTTTATAATAAGATTAATTTTCATGTTATAAATATAAACCTAAATAACCAATGAAAAAATATACAAATTTTGTTAAAAATTAATTTTTTTCTTAAAATATAAAGTTCTTATTGGACACTGGTGATGGCATTACAGATATTATAATATTTAATGCTAACAAAATAATAAGAACAAAAATTACTCTTGTTGTCTTGGAAAATTTTCTAAAAATCCTATACAAAATTATAATTAAAACGTATTACATGAGATACATATCAATTTGAAATTTGATGGATTAGTGTAAATGTTAATGTTTGGTTTTATTACACACTATATTAGATCCGGTTATTTTTGTGCAAAGTATAGTGATTAATGCGACTATTATACGACCATTATTTAATATATGTTATTATTTATTAAGCAGAAAGAAAAATATATTGACAAAAAAAAAATCATGGAAAACGTTTCGATTTATAACGCAGATACATATTTTTAATGTATAAATATTGTATAAATAAAAATATTGTATAAATATTGATTGTGTGCACAAAACTCTTTAATTTTTAATAGCAATATAGAGAAAATGCGTAAAAATAATATAACTATATTCGAGTAAACAAATTAAAATGTACCAACCTTTGGATTAAATTCTTTGTGCTACAATTAATTATATTGGATTTTTGTATTTTTATTCGTATAATAATAGTAATTTGTTGTTTTTCTTTGGTACAATATTTTTTTTTTGACAAATGTTTAATATTTTTTTAACTTATGATTTACTACACTTTTAATTTATAATCATAAAATAAAATATTCATATAATGATATTCATTAAATCTGATCAATTGAAAGAAATAGCTAGAGAAATTTCCATTGTTTTTAGAAATGTATGCGAAGTATAAGTCCGTTTTAGTGTTTATAATTTAAAATTTCATGAATATTGTATAAATTAAAAAGTTTTTGTAAGCTGCAATGCAATTAAAAGAAAATAATTAAGAAGCAATATGATATTTTTCATGTAAAGCAATATTATAGACACATACTTACCAAATTTGTACAGCCAGTACCAAATTTCGGCCAGTAAATTTCTTCGGATTCAAAAATGTATCCTCCATATATATATATAATATATAAATATATCTGCAATTCCTACCATCAATCTCGCATGAGTTCAATTTAGTTGGACAATAATTTAGAATTCCTTATACAGTTTTTTTTTTTGCATACATTTATAGAACGTTTAATCTCATTATTTGTTACAATCTAATAAAATAAATAAATAGAATAGTTTTTGGTTATTTTCGGAATGAAATTCCTATAGAAAATATAATAATTGAAAATATATTTATTTTTGTGTAATTAATTAATTTTCAAAAAACTGTGTTTTGCTTGTTTTTTATATTAATAATTCCTTAATATTCTATATATTTAATTATATTTAATTTAAAAAAAAAAACAAAAAAAAAATACTTTTATTAATTCATTTATTTTTATATATTTAAATATAGCAGTAATAATAGTATATCAAGTGATTCGGGTGACATTCAAGCGTATATTAAAGGTGTAACCAATGAATTGGCAACAGAAATTAAATCAGAAATTCGAGAAGTTATATCAAAAGTTGAAGATGTACTAGAAAATACAGATAGTTCAGTTGATATGAGTCTATTTAATTTATCTTCATTTTATAATGCCAGTGGGTAAGTTTGACCGTTTTCATATAATTATAGTTTTGCGTACAATTTATGTATTCAATATGTAAATATGCGCGCTGTCTGTATTTGTAATTATTTTAATTTATATTATTAAAAAAAATATTCCATATAGTATCGATGAATTTCGTAATGATTCTGTATCGGCAACAGATGTGGCACAATATTTAAAAGAATATTCTAAAGAAATGACAAACGAAGTAAAATCGGAAATACGTGAAGTTGTTAATGTAATGAATGAAAATGAACAACAAAATATAATAGAATTACAAAATACGACAAAACGTCGTTATTCACCATCTGAAATTTCTAAATTACCATCAATAGAAACATTAGAATCATCACCAAGAACACCTGATACAGTAATAACAGAGTACGTGCATTATATATAAAGATAGCTAGCTCATTAATACAATTAAATTTCATTTATTTTTGTTTTTTTTTGTAGAAAACCAAATCATCGTCATAGTGATATTTTACCACAAATAAATCATGATAATAATTTATTAATTGATAATAAACAACGTTCTGAATCATTTCCGCATGCAAACAATCCACAAAAATATAGAACAGCAAAAACACCAGAAAGTTCAACACCAAATTGTCCATATACCGGAACAATATCAAAGTTAATCGATTCTGTTGGTACAATGTCACAAGATTCTGGTATTAATATGAATTTTCATGAACATGATGATTCAACAAAATTAAAATCAACATCACTAACCGAACCAGATTTAAGGTTTTTATTTTGATAATAATATAAATTTTTTTTTTGTGAATGTAATTAAAAACTTTTATATCTTACCATATAATTATGTGAATTAAATCAAAAAAAAAATAAAAAAATATATAGAAATCGATGTGTATCAACATTACAATCACAGTTATCAGAAAATATAGATGACATCTTTAATTGCAGTAAAAATAATCATAACAATAATAATAATAATAATAATAATAATAATTGTTCAAAACCATTTTGTGAATGTTTATCATCAACAAAAGCACAAACAAATAAAAATGAAATTGATCGTAAAAATAATGCAAAACGAGATTCATCTGATTCAGATATAGATAGGAATGGAGAATATAAATGGCAACATTTACCAAATGCAGTTTGGAAACAAACGGCTGAGGTTAAAAAATAAATTTTACTAATGTTTATTTTGGTTTTTTTTTTATTTTATGTTATAGAATAGATAGAGAATTGAGTTTTAAGTTTTTTTTTTTTTATTTTGCTATGTTTTTTTTTTTTTTTTTTTATTTTATATTTATTTATATTTGTACAGCAACAAAAAAAATGATTAATTATTCATTTAGCATAAATTGTTAATATAGATTTAATTTTAGTTGTAGAATTTTTTATTATTATAATTTCTTTTAATTAACTTTTTCTATACATTTTCCAAGTATTTAAAAATTCTTTTTTTTTTTTTTTTTTAATACCACCGCATGTTAATTTAATTACTAAAATTGCTTAGTTTTTAATAAATTAATTAAGTAAAAAATTTCATCTAATATGCAAATATTGAATAGCGTTAGCAGCGATATAATATGGAAATAATGTTAATATGAATTATTAATTAATATAGAATAAATAAATAACAATTAATAATTTTTTTATACAATCAACCAAATGTTTTCTTGTTGCGTAGTTACATTAATAAATTTTTTTTTAATTATATAATTCTTAATAAAATATAACCACTTTTAGTTTTACATATGCTAATAAAAAAATAAACAATAAATTTAATTATAATTAATTAAATTTGTGCATGATATTTATTATTTAAGATAATATGCGTACGCTATGCGTATTTTTTTTTTAAATGCATATTTTGAATTAATTTTAATAATAATAAACACAAAATTAACATTAACAAAATACACATTAGATACAATTTAAAAATAGCTTTTAAATTTAAGTTTTTTTTTTTTATTTTTATTATGGTTAATGGTTAATTTAATTCATTACAACATATTATAATAAAAATATTACGGCAAAATATAGACTAAACTAAACTAAAATATATTCCAGTTAGCATTTGCTATATGATGGAAGGTTTGACTGTGAAACATTCTTAAAGAATGTTAATTTAAAATTCTCACTACACTATGGTTCTAATTAATATTAGCAGCCTAAACGTTAAAACAATTAGCAACTATGTGCCAATTGGAAGTAGCGACTTTAAACATACAACATTTTTAATAGTAAGTGGAACGGAACGGAAACTTTATTCAATGAACATTTTTAAGTTAAAGTGTGACATGACACTTTTAAAAATATATTTAATAAAAAGAACTTATAATATTATTACAATATATTAAATGTCACCACAAAATGGCTGTATTTTTCGAGTTCTAAAGATATTGTCAGTTTGTGAATAGTGAAAGGAGGCCACTAACTACTATAAAGTATAGATTTGTTTTTGCTTATACATATACCATGTGCTAGTAAACGTATTCAATTAATCGTACAGTGTATCTTGAAGAAAAATCCTTCTTAGGAAACAATTATTGAAATAAGTTTCGTGAAATTGTAATAAAATCTATTTGATTGTGTAATTAATACGATTTGAAAGTAAATAAGGCTTCATATTATAATTCAGTTGACTCTTAAGGATTTTCAAATAAGAGAATTATAAAATGCTTAGTGTTTACTACACCATATATCTATCTAACTCTTCAAAACAAAGGTATGATGTATTTTAAAACGAAAAGTCGTTGTTCTTTACAGTTCATTTTTTGCCAAATTTTAAAAATGAGTAATTAATTTATGTAAATGTAATAACTTAAACCAAACACAGTTACAGTCACTTTATGGGGTTATATTTTATTAATTCAATGATATACTACAGTTACTGGCTTCCCGAAATTTTCATAAAAAAATTTTTACGTTTGAATAAATTTTACAAATATTTAAAACAATTACTCATAATTTTTAATAACACTTACAAAAGAAATATAATTAATGTGCTATTTTGAATCATACAATAAATTAAATTTTATTCTACTATAGTTTTTAAAAATTATTTTGAAATGAAAAATTAAAAGACTACTTTTTCTTACATTCTCTGTATTGACTATGAATATTTTTGAACAACCTATCAATTGTAATATTACGTTTCCCATCCTTATAGAGTAATACTTTTGTCGATTTTTCAAAATCTGCATTCATCCCTACACGCATGCCAAAGTTAGGCTGTTACTTAATTTTTGTGGTCGTCTCGGTATCCAACTACCAATACATTGGTACGATTTGTATTATTCTTTGGATCGTGAATTGGAAGTTTTTAGTAATACGTTCACTACAAACCATATGTCATTAGATCCTATCAGATTTCAGCAAACCATAAACCATATGAATATCATATCTAAATATTTTGAAAAATTTAATTCATATAAAGTAGTTATTAATATATAGTTAATCAAAACTTAAACCATTTGTACTCGTATATTTTTTTTTATTATTGCTCTTAAGTATTATTACGGCATAAACTCAAATAACGATATGTACCATCGTACATTATTCAAACAAATAATTTGTATACTCTTGAAATATTTAAAATTAAAACTTGAAATTCAATATTTAACTACATAAAACATTTATTTTGCATGTTTGATATGAATATTTAACCATAACCATGTTTTGTTCAGCATGGACTTTATATATAATGAACCAGCTAATTGTCTCATAAATCAAAATAATTCAATTAATAATTTCATAAAAAATAAGTAATATGCTACGACGCCTTAAAAATAAATATGCTGTGCAATATAAAATTTATCTAAAGAAAAAAAAAGAAAAAAAACCAACATTAATTCTTTATTATTTTATTGTGAGAGGAAAATTATATCTTTAAGATAAATTATAGTTTTAAATTATTTACAAATTTTAAAAGATTAAATTATAATTAAATATAAATGTATATTGTATTTTATCTTTCGTCACAGACAATTTCATATCCTGCAAATATTTGCGTTTAATTTTTTTGAGATTTCTTTCTTTTTAATTCATCCAAACATATAACGGAATTGATGCCTTTATTATGTGTGAGAAATGCCTATCCGCAGCTATTATATTTAATGATAAATATATGTGAATTGTGAAAAATAAAATTAAAAATATATTTGAAAATTGAAAAATGTTTAGCAATCTTAATACAAAAGAATAACAAATATTGATAATATGATTTCTATATAGTTTCTTCATTACAATTTCAACGTAAATATTGGTACAAAAAATCCTCCATAGCTGCGTGAATATTTGTTTTGTATCGTTATCTATATATATTTCTATATAATTAAATTTTAAATTAATTATTAAGTCATATAGTTATACAATTATTTTATTTAATAATTAAATACTCAAATTAAAAAAAAAAAAAATGAAAACAGATAAATTAAGTTTCAGAAAAACATTAAATCAAAATTAAATTTATTAAATTGGTTTTTATTTAAAAATAATATAATTTTTTTTATTTCTATAATATATTTAATATTTAATATTTAATATTTTATATAACAAATTTATATAAGATATTATTATTATATTTTTTAATTTATGTTGAATTAATTATATTTATAATAATATTTTAATAAAATAAAATGTTAAACAATTGTTTTATTATATTATTATTTATATATTTTATTTACCAATTTAGTATTTTTATTTGATACGCCGCCACCAAGTATAATCATGTAATCTCTTAAAATAATAAGATGATGGTGCGTGTTGTGGTGGTGTAATTATTATTAACATAAATAAGTTTCGTTTTGCATCTAAGTTTCGGAAAATAGGTGATACACGATAATTTTATAAAAAATCGCAGACACATCTAATTTCAACTGTAATATATTTTTGTTTTATATATAATTTTACCGATTTAATTTAATTAAATTTTTTTTTTCTACAACTAAAAATCTAATCATTTTGTGAATAAAATAATATTGTGTGTAAAAATTAAAATAATAAGTTATAAATATAAAACATACATAAATATTATATTATAGCTATATATTTGAAGATTGGAAGATGGTGCATTTCTTATAATTATTTATTTTATATTTGCAAAGCTTAATCCTAAATTATCTTTATCGCTTTATCGCATATACCTTCTACTCTGTTAAAATTTTAACACAAATATGATTTTCTATTACACAATTTAATTTAAATCACATATATTTGTACACTATATTTCTTGTAAATAAATTATAAAAATTTTTACACATAAATACAAAAACATATATATTAAATAAATACATAATTTAATTAAAAAAAAACATTATATACAGCTAATAGTTACACATAAGTATATAATATAATTAAATATTCCACATTCAACCTATATGCATAAATACACCTAGATAATAATCAGCTAATGTGGACAACGTACTAAATCCATATTACACTATTATAAAGGATTAATAATTTGAGATTAAGATTCATAAAATGTACATACAATAAATGTTAACGTGAAAATTTAAAGTCACCACAGTCATCACAGTTTATGGTAGGGTTACAACATGAAAGAAATGTGATAAATTCCACAGCGCAGACTATGATGACCGTAAACTTAATTACCATTTTCAATAAGTTTATCCCAATTGTATAATACATTATATATAAATTAATACCCTTGAACATAAATTTTTCAATGGATCAAAATTATTGCTGAAATGAAAGTAGATAGGCACTCAAGTCAGAATTAAGTTTGGGGAGTATAGTGATTATTAAAATTATATAATTTGTGGAACGGGAAAAAAATTAAGAAAAGACTAAAGCAATTTTCCAGCAATTAATTTTTATCAGTTCTTCGAATATTGATTAGTAAATTATGTTTTCATTCATGAATATAAAAATTTATTTTCAAATTATAATGTTTCATATATTTATTTGGTTTCTTAACTGTAAGTTTTTCAAGAGAATGACAACGATATACGGGTGTAATAATAAATATTTTGTATATTTGTTCTTTATAATATTATCAAATTATGTGTAAAACATTTCGAAATAAATTCACTTAAGAAATACAACCGTAACGATATCTTATGCATAGTTCGCTCCTATTAATTCGTGTATAAATATAAAATTATAAAATTAAATGTTAAATTGTAAAGAAAAAACTATAAATATACACATAGATTAAATAAAAAGGATTGAAGGAATTAATAATATATTGCTGTGTAAATAAATAAATAAATAAATAAAAATATAATGTTTGAAATGCGAAATGCATAATTTAATTGTAAATAACATTTAACAATATTAAATAATAATAAATATAAAAAAATGTACACATACACCAACACACCACCATATAAACAAACGCACACACAAATTGCATCAAAACATCGCAACAACTTTACAAAAATTCATTGGTTTAATTATCAGATTTTTTCTTATTTTAATATATTAATTAATAAAAAAATTATCAATTAAAAACCAAAAATATATGTATATGTACAATATAGGCAATTGATGAATATGATATGATTAAAGATGGTGATCGGATATTGGTTTGTTTATCGGGAAGTAGTGCATCATTATGTCTATTACATTCAATACGACAATTTACAAGAGCTCGTGGTATACATATTGAAATGGCAGCGGTTACAATTGGTGAACCAAGTGTTGATCCAAGAGCTTTAATGTTATATTTACAAGATTTAGATATAAAATATTATATAGATCAATTAGGTATTAAAAAAAAATTTGTAAATAAAAATAGTTAATTTTATAAATTCCATGAATTTAATCTAATTGTTAACTTATCAGGGACTACAGAAAATTTACGCACAAAGCTAACTATATTGGCACAACAAAAAGGTTATAATGTACTTGCATTTGGAAATAGTTTAGATAAATTAGCTGATGAATTTTTGATTGGACTATTACAAAAAGGACGCTTAAAAACAACGCAAGCAAATTGTTATAATAGAGATGAAAATATTCGTATTATACGTCCATTTATTTATGTGCGCGAACGACAATTAGAAGATTTTGCAATCCAAAAAGATTTACCAACATGTCCATCAAAATTATTTACTCGACCACCGGATTCATTAAATAGTATTTTAAAAGTTCAAGAAGTTATAAATCCTAATGTATATGATAATATAAAAAATGCATTACGACCATTATTATCTTTAACGTAAGTGTTGTGTGAATATGAATATAATTATAAAGAAATATTGATTATTAAATTTATATATAATTGAGTTATTTATTTTTTTTTACATTATATAGAATAGAAGCAACAAAATCATCATTTGATTATATAAAATTAGCATCAATGTCACGAGAATAGTGTTAGATTTATTGATTATAGTTTTTCCATAATTGTATATATAGATAGATAGGTATTTTACATATAAAGCAGCGGGAAAAATAGAACGTTTATTTATTTATATTTAAAATAATAGCAAGTGCTACGCCAGTATTTTCTATTAGATATTATATTAATTTTAATAATGTTGTCGACGCCTTCTCATCTTCCTCATCCATGTCTCCGTAATTAATTTTATTTATTATATTATATATGTAATTTAATTAAGAATATATATACATATTTTTGTTTATTTTTAATTATCCTGTCGATAATCAATTAAAATCGAAATTATTTTTTGTAATATATAAATTTAAATATAATGCACTATCAGGAAAATATTACCAATTAATGCATTTTCATGTAAACGAAATACTCGCAAAAGAAGTGATTTATAAAATACAATTAAACAATGTATATCTATCATCAAAATCAAATATATTTTTTAAATCATTTCATTAATTATTTTGTTTGTTATACATATAAAGGATATTTTAACAATTATCAACAAAATAATACCTATATATGCATGACACCCACATATTATTTTGTAAATAAAATAAAATTTGTATATAAATTATAACTTTTCAATATTATTTATTTGTAGTGGTGTAATAGGAATGTGTGGGTTTGTTTTCAATCAATTCGACAATTTTTCATGCCGATATTTATGTGGAAAAACAGAAAGTTGAGATGTATATATATAATTAAGATTGAATTATTTAGTTTAGAAAACCAGAACCTATCATAATATTTCAACTGGAAACAATGTACTACATTTCTACAATTCTGGAGTAACTACATTGATCAAATTATGATTTTTGAACTTAGTTCGAACAGCGTCCGCGTAGAAAGAAAATCTACTTAGTGTTTATTTTTGCAGTTTATTATTATGACTTAGATTTTTTGCGGTTTTAACAATTACATAAACGAACTGTATAATTATAGTTCATGATCAGTCCGCCCAGAATAATATGATCCTTAGAACAATTGATTATATTTTTAAATTGACTGTTTGTTAAACTATACTATAGATGAACTGGGTACGAAATGAAATGAGAAAAGTAGGCAGATACAGAGAATATATATCGAATGTTTATTGTTACATATTTATAGAAAATGTTCGGCAACATATTTTATAAAATGATGCGATCTACAATATTTTAACATTTTTTATCTATAGAGATCATTTAAAAAGTAATTATGAATATTAATAATGTACACAAATACACGAATAAATTATTTATATAAAACAATTATATATTCAAAATTTAATAACGAGACATTAAATTAATAATACGATCATATAAAAGTGGACGTGCATCAATTCCCCATGTAAAATCAAGATGATTCCATCTATTATGTGGTACTCTAAATTTACCTATTGGATTACCAAGTTTTGCGAACAATTCATCGACATCCTATATATACATATATATATATAATTTGAAGAAAATTATATAAATAATATTTAAAAAATTAAAAAAATACAAATTGAAATTAATAATGTTTAACTAACTCTAACAGCTGCAAGCCAATCATTATCACCATAATGTAAAGCAACTGGTGCTGTAATTCTTGATAAAACATAATCGGGTGGTGATATTGTACCATATTCTGCTAAATTACCAAATAATCCATGATCATACTGACGGAATCTACCTGAATTAACTCCTTGTCCATAATGAACTAATTGATTTACAGACGCACCGGCTGGTGTTACAGATAAAATTGTTGGAATTATAGTCTAAATGTATAAATAAAAAAGTTAATAACAAACAATAAAAATAGGATATGAACAATATATAAAGAAAATATAAATAAATAAATAAACAAAACCTTATTTAATTGGTCTGAATTAAAACCACCAATTAAAAATAATGCAACCGCACATAAATCTTGTGTTATAGCTTCGTCACGGCATGTATAGTAACCACCTTTTACCATCATATCATGATTTGGTAAAAATTCATATACACCAAGTAAATTCATTACCATCTGTGTGCATAAATAAATAATAATTAATTATGTAATTTATTATAACTTTTTAATACAAATATATAATTACTTCAATTTGATCAACAAATAATGAAAGAGCACGAACAAATGGACTAACTAAATTTGACATAAATGCTACTGGTGCCAATGCATGCATAGATCTTATTTTTCCATTATATTCTGGTCTTTCCGATCCCATAACAAAGAATGATGTTGTACCTTGAGAATGTCCAATATAATGTAATGCCGATTGTCCAGTATTGGCCAATGCATAATCAATCATAGCAGGTAAATCAAATTGTCCAATTTGATGCCAACTAAAATCCCAAAATGCTCTTGATGCTGGATTTAAATGTGCATGTGCACGAGAATGTGTATTTCCACGAACATTTCCCATCCATACGTCGTAACCTTCATCAGCTAATATAAAACCTGTTGACAATAAAATTAAGTGGCAGCAGCATAAATATATATATGTTGTCCATTTCAAATACATAATTTGACTAATATATATGTATATGGTGTATAGTATACAATGGTATACCTAATCCTTTTTCGGGGCCAGCAAGAACCCAATCAGCCGATGAACATAATAAACCGTGTTGTAAAAATACAACTGGTTTATTTGCAGCTGGACCTGATAATCGTCCATATGGTATGCGATGCATTGTTAGTAAATATCCATCAGCTGTTTGTACTCTATGTTCTTCAAGTGGATAACCAGCATCTTCTACAAATTGAACCTATATGTATATACGTAAACTTTCATATTATAATTTATAATTATGTAAATTTGCATTTATATATAACTTTTTCGAATATACACAAATTAAAATAATTCACTTTAAAAATAACTTTAACACCATTATAAATAAGTTAAACATTAGTTTTCAAAACACATCACATTTATATATTTATTATTTTAATTCTTACAGTTCTTCGGGCCATAATTGCATTTTTTTCCATGATAATTTGATTCATTTGTAGACGTTCCAAGGGAATTGTTTCACATGATATTCCGATAATTGATTGCAGTACAGAGACTGCTAAAAATCCAAATATTAATTTTAATATCATTTTCTTTTTATATAATTGTTTCACAAAATTTTATAGTTGCATAAAAAAAATATCAACTGAATTTAACCCTTTCATGTTCGTCATTTATATAGCAAGTTTATTGTTATCTTTAACTTCTTAATTTTATATTTACTTATTATATATCTTATCATGAAATCAATAATTACTAATAAATATTGATATGTTATACATATACGTACGAGATACGCGAGTATATATGGTAAATAAACACCCATTTGGAATTACAAATCATTGATTTGTGTGTATATATTAATATTAGTTTTTATGGTTTTACGATTTCTCTGTTTCTCACATTAAAAATAATAATTGATTTTGTTAATATTATTCTATAATGATTGATTAATTAATTGATAATCAGTTATTTATTTCTTATATTTTAGTCCGATTATTTTTTTGGCAGACAATATAAATTACACATATATTGTATGTTTTTGAAAATATACATTATTTTATCTTAATTTAAATTTGAAAAAAAGTACATGATTTGAAGATAATATAAATAATTTTATTGTTATTTATATCGATGTTGATGTGTCGCATATAGCAATACCAAAATGATGAATGGATGAATATTTTTAAGACTATATAATACTCTAGAATATAGCATAGGTCAAATTTTAATCAGTTATATTGGGAATTTGAGCTAATATAGGATGGTGTCATCTTCATAGATAATAATTTATTTATATATTAATTATTTTTATTTATTTGGTTTGATGGTGACAGCAGACTATCGTGTTATAATGAAATTTAGTTAAAATGTTTTTTCCATACACCTAGTTTATGCACATTATATATTTTCAGACTACATATAAATATTAATACTTATATTATAATACCACACGGTTGAAAATGTAGGACTATTGTTTATACTATTTTTGGTTACATATAGGTTGACATCGAAATTTCATTAAAAAATAAACCATAGAAAGTTTTAATTAATAATCAAACCATTATAGATTAAATTTTAAACCTAAAAAGTTTAAAAATATTGTTTCCGAACCGCACCGAAACTTCGGATCTTCGTTTATTTCTGTATTTCTTCTAATGGTGAAAAAGCTTTGTGTTAAACATCAATGTGTCACATTAAAACGTAACATTTTGTATTAATATTAATATTAATCTACATATAATCAAATCATATACTCGTCGTATGATGTTTATATAAACTGGACGGTAGAATTATTTTAACAATTTCATCAAAATTTATGGAAATATTGAAGAAAAATCAATAATTTACTTACAATGCAATTAATCATATTATATTTTATAATAATCATAATACCAAACTTAATCTTATTATATTCAACGAGCGCGATTACAAAATTATAATAAAACACAAATTGTTTCTCCATTTTATTTATAATATAATAATAGAAATTATGTAACGTAATATTCTTTCGATTTTTGCAGTTATGTACGGCTGATTTTTAATATTTTAGAGGTTTTCTAATTATTATTAAATTACAGCACTTACCATATAGTTGTACGTACATCGAGAATGTTTTTTCCTACCTTTTTTAGGGGTAAATTATTTTTTATTATAATTATCACTATCTTTATGTAATGATGCTGTCTTTTATATGATCGAATATTTTATTTAATATAATTGTACACGATATGTTATAATTTTACCGTATTTCTAGATATATGTAGTACGGTATTACAATATAATCTAGAATAGTGTAATTAAATGGGACATAGTCTTAAGGGAAAATAATCTTAAACAAATTTCAAGTTAAATATATATCCTTAAACACGTTTTATGGCCAATTTAATAGTTGCTAAAATAATGAAACATTTAATTCAAATGTTTTATTATGTAGAAATTACTGTTTTCATTATAATTTCTCTGTAGGCGCAACGATACCATTTTAGTCAAATTATAGGTAACTAAATAATAAAATATTTAAAATGGAATTATTGAAAAATCAAATCTTATTCTTTTTTAATATATATATCTCTGGAAATTATTGTACCAATAAAATCGATTCAAAGAAATTTTGCCAGGAAAAAAAGATGTAAGTGAAGCCGATTATATATTTAATCGAATAAATCTTAATCGGCGGTTGAGTGTTATGACATATCAAGATAAACTACTAAATATAAATCATATATTTTTCATTTATCGGCAATATCTTATTGGAAATATATTAAATTATCATCAAATTATGGAGATTTTATGTGACTTATATATTGATGATTATTATAGCCTATACACCATCTTATACACCAATTAATAAAATTAATAAACAAATAAATATTCAACATTTTATATATTTATATTTATTTATATGATAAAATAAGTTTGTTTCTTTGGTTGTGTACTAATCTTTTGAACATAACTTTATAAGATTATTAAGTTGTGTCACAATATTAGAACGAATAAGAATAAAAATATATTCACAACATAATTCCACTAAAAATTACTCATTATATATCGTTTTGTTAGTATATTTACATAAAAGTAAAAGATCACAACATGCAATAATAATATAATAATATAATAATATAATGATAATAATAATCATTTGGAACAATTCAAAGTTCAACTAAACTCTTTATTTATATAGAGTGAGTCATATTATACAATGTTTTATAAATATTAATAGTATATATAATATTATAATTAAGTATATTAGTATGGATGCAAATATTTTAGTATATTGTATAAGCAAATTTGTTTATATTTAATGTTTTTAATATATTTGTTTGTATTGCATGTATATATACAATTTCTTTCAACCGCAAATTTAATAAACAAATCATATTTATGTATATAGTTATGCTTCATCATCATCATAATATTATGCGTTATTCTGCCACGAAGTATTACAGAGCATATCATTAAAATATGGTGCACCATTTTATGGGCATTGACTTTGGAAATGACACAAGTTCCGTACAGCCCCATTTATGTACTTCTACCCAGGATATATTATAGTTAAAAAGAAGGGAATGTAGTAAAAAATATACAAGTACTTAACTCTAAATAATTGATACTAACTAACTAATGTTCAATTTTAAATCAAACATTTGGCTTCGATATGGTTATTAAATATAGTAATATATAAATACTAAATATTTAGAACGAAATTTTTTTTGGTTACACAATGGTGTAAACGTAATTTTATAATATTTTCTATTTTCGGTGGTCGAAGGTGTTTTAATCTTCGATACAATTTCAATCCTAAAATAATAATATTATTACTTAAAATATAATACCATAACAGTCAACAATATTGTACAAATATGAATTTGATTTTTTTAAATTAATCTCAAATGATTTAAAATTCGACGTAAACTTCGTTGTGTTTATTGTTTAGTATTTCTTAGCTCATAAAAGGCGTGTAAACTAATTTTGGTTTATGAATTAGTCCAAAATTTTCAACCGTTTGTATACACATAACAATTTTATTAAAAACAAATTATATTATAGTAAGACATAAGACATACTAATTACCATATCGTATATAATCTAACGCATACAATAAATATGTCTATATATAAAATTCTTTAAGTATTTTTGTATGACCTGTTATATCTCTTAAAATGACTAAACTAAATTGACATTAAAGTTTTCTTATATGTATGGTAATATATACATTTATTCATATACAATTATGTTAAAAAAAAGTCATAAAATTGTTATGTACTTTTATATAATATATTATATAAATTATATTTATTGTATATAGCACGCTTTTATATATTGTATAAGTAATTTTTATATATTTACACAGAGCTTTTTTTTAAAACGGTATAATTTGTATTTATTTTTCGCAAAAATACAATATATACTTTTTGTTTTCCCACATATATACGACGATCGTATGTATAAAAATACTCGTAACTCGATCGCAGCATCGTATGATATTTATATATTATTTACATATAAATAAATAAACTGTATATATTATTTAAAAAAATTTAATACTTACGATCTGTATAAGTAATGATCTCAACGTCAGTCAAATAAAATTCTTTAATATTTCAAGTTCTTTATATATAGTTTTACGGGTCGGTCGATCGGTTGCTCTCTACTCGCATTTTAATTTCATTTATATATTTTGAATTTTATTTGTTTTTAGTCTTTTAATAATTTTATTTATTATAAATAAAAACTTAAAAATTCTGCAATATCAACTGTAATATATTTAAGTTTCATTTATAGTAGAGGGTTTTTTATAATAAATATATATAGTTTTACGTTTGTGTGTGTGTGTGTGTGTACTCATTGTATTTTGTTTTATATATTTTAAGAATTTATATATATATTAATTGTGGTAAAAAATATAATATTTGTACTATATATATATATATTTACAAATATTTAATTAATTATATGTACTAAAAAAAAAAAATTAAAATAGTTTGTTTGTTTAAAAAAATTATACATAAAATGCATTTAAAAATAATATTTTTAATATTGTTTAATTTACTAATAAAATGTTATGGAAATTATTCTATAATTGACTCAATAATAAATACATTTATTCCACGTGAAATTCAATATAATGATTTAGAAAATGATGATACATCATTTGTATCAGTTGCTGCTGAATCAACAATAAGACCAACCACACCAACAACAACAACGATACGACCAGACGAAACGACATCACCTACTGCAATAAATAGTAATTTATGGAATCCATTGACCTGGTTTAATTCAAAATCCATTAATATCCCATATAATCCAGATGCTGATTTAAATACGGTATTACTAAATATATAATATATATATTATATTTATTCTCCGAAATTAAATTTATAATAGCATAAAATACAAAAATTACATCATACAAACAAACATACTTGCGTATGTAATCGCTGGTTGAGTTGTAAACATTTATTTTGTTATCACTTTTTTTTTTTTAAGAGTTCCTTTTTATTTTTGTAGAATTTATAAAATATTGCTGTTTGTTGTGCGTTGTATTTGTTTTGTTATTTATTTATGTATTTTGTTTTCATTTTTCTTTTCTTAAAATATATACTAATACAAATCATATACTAAACAAACCAAAAAATTGTCTATATATATATAAAAAAAATACAAATTATGCGTACTTAGTGTGAAATAGCAATACGTCATGGTTATTCTGCAGAAGCACATACTGTTGAAACTGAAGATGGATATTTGTTAACATTACACAGAATACCATGTGGTAAAAATGGTTGTGATAAACGTGGTACTGGTATACCGGTATTTTTACAACATGGTTTATTATCAAGTTCAGCAGATTGGTTGATTAGTGGACCAGATAAATCACTTGGTATATATACAAATACATATATATATATATTATTGAATTTACGTATATAAATACACATTTGTATACATTTTGTATTATTTGAAATTTTAATATTAAAAATTATATGTTTTTCTTTGTTTCTTTTTTAATTTTTGTATTAATAATATAGCATTTATATTGGCCGATATTGGTTATGATGTTTGGTTGGGCAATGCACGTGGAAATACGTATTCAAAAGGTCATATTAAATTTAAACATAATGATAATAGATATTGGGATTTTAGTTGGCATGAAATGGCTCTATATGATGTACCAGCTGAAATTGATTATATTTATAAAATTAAAAAAATGAATGAAAATTCATCTTCAAAACAATTGGAAAATAATTTATTATATGTTGGACATTCAATGGGTACAACAATGCTTTTTGCTATGCTTGCAATGCGTCCGGAATATAATTCAAAAATTAATGCAGGTTTTGCATTAGCACCAGTTGCCTATATGAACCATGTAAAAAGTCCTATACGTTTATTGGCACCATTTTCAAATGACATACAGGTAAAAACATATATGTAATTGTGTAATTAATGCTTGTATTATTATTATTTTATTTCATTTCAATGAAACACGATTTGTTTGTGCCAATAACATTAAGCATATATATATTAAAATATATATTCATTTTAATAGTACATTCAGTCAAATAAGTACCCGGAAATTTGAAATAAAACACAAACAACTTATCAATCATCTAAATTTATTATATCCCCTTCAAAATAGGCCCCTTCTGAGGCAATACACTTCTTCCAACGAACAATCCAATCATCGAAACACTTTTTAAAGCTATATTCCGAGATGGCCTTCAATTCTCGTTGCGAATTAGTTTTGATGTCTTCAATGCTCTCAAAACGGGTTCCACGAAGTGGTAATTTGAGTTTTGGAAACAGGAAAAAGTCACATGGTGCCATATCTGGAGAGTACGGTGGTTGTTCGATGATATTTGTTGAATTTTTGTTCAAAAACTCGTTAACAATGATCGCTTTGTGCGCTGGTGCATTATCGTGGTGCAAAATCCAACTGTTGTTCCGCCACAAATCTGGTCTTTTGCGACGAACATTCTCTCTCAAACGCTTCATAACGCCAAGATAATATTCTTTATTGACGGTTTGTCCCTCCGGTAAGAATTCCGAATGAACAACACCACGAATATCGAAGAAAACGGTCAGCATCACCTTGATTTTCGATTTGCTTTGGCGCGGTTTTTTCGGTTTCGGCTCATTTTTGGCGCGCCATTCCGATGATTGTTGACTTGTTTGCATGTCGTACTCGTAAACCCATGTCTCGTCACCAGTTATGATGCGTTCGATGAACGTTGGATCTGAATTTACGCGTTCAAGCATGTCTTCAGCCACCTTACTGCGATTCATTTTTTGAAGAAAATTCAGATCTTTTGGCACCAATCGCGCTGCGACTTTCCGCATACCCAAAACATCAACCAAAATATGACGAGCGGTCTCATGAGACATGTTCATTTCTTTGGCTATCTCTCGCAAACTATTATGACGATTTTCGAGCACCATTACCTTTATTTTGTCGACGTTTTCTTCAGTTGAAGAGGTCGAAGGCCGTCCTGAACGTGGCAAATCGTTCACTTCTTCTCGCCCCTCTTTGAACGATTTATACCAATCGTAAACTTGAGTTTTCGACATGGTTGAATCACCAAATGTTTTTTTCAACATTTCCAATGTTTTGACACAAGAAATTTCGTTTGAAACACAAAATTTCACACAAACTCTTTGATCGATATTTTTATCCATAGTAAAAATCGCAACGCACACAAAAGGTTGACTTGTTCCTAATGACGCCGTAAGCAAACTAAATCACACATAGCAATAAAAATTCACAGAATGGTGGCTGACAGTTGTGTCAACCTGAGAAAAAAATTTTTTTTAAATATTCTCAGAGAGAAAATTAAAAATGAGAATTTCCGGGTACTTATTTGGCTGAATGTATACGCACATAATAAATATATACATAAATATATAATGTATTCAAAAAATATCTTAAATTGTTTATAGATTACATAATTCTGACGAATTTTGCAAATCTTTAACACAGCCATATGGATAAGAAATTCTCTGAAATTAAATTAATTATTAGAATGCATTAAATAAAAAATATGTAATCGACAATAATTGATGATAATTTGAAGTTAATCTATACGGAGAATTTGAAAGCGATTTTTTTTAGCACAATATTTTAAATATATATTCATAATTATTTAATATTATTTCGTTTGAATTTGTCGTGAATACGTATTAAATATAAAATAAGAGAGTGGCATCTTTACTCCGAAAATGTTCGCCTATTATATATATTAAAATTAAGTTTATTAATTGGAAATACTCATGCAAAAAAAGGCACAACATTAACTATATTCATAATATTAATATTTCAATCTAAATATGATCAATTTTAATCAACAACCACCTTCTTTCAGGTAATTTATGGATTCTTCTATTCATAAAAATTTAATCATAAGCCTTGAGTGGGCCTACTGCTTCAACCGAAATAAATGGTAGTATGAAGGAGCTATATATATATCTGATGAATAATTCGGGTGGGATAGAAGTGCCCAGTTCTGTCCTTGTAAATAGTTTTTAACAACATTTTCAGTATGAGGTTTGACACTGTCATGTTGAAAAATTAATTTGTCGCAAATATAGTACGTTTAAGTGACTTAAAATTTACTTTCTTCAATCAAACTAGTGCAGACTGAGTACGGTTATGTGATTTAAAAATATCTGTATCATACTTGAAGCAATAACTGACTGTGACTGTTTTGGCCATTGACTTAATATTTTAATATTTCATGGATACTTATCATTTTTAAATTTGATTTCCAAATTTGATTTTAATACGCTCCATTCTGACATTTTGGTTAATCATTACTATAAACAGTGTATATCGACATTATCTGTTTCAAAAACATTCCTCATAACAATTTGACATCTGTTTTGAAATGATTTTGATAATAAATTTTTGCATTAGGACAATAGTACACAATTGTTTGACTGTTGATGGACTGAACATTTATAATTTTCATTTCATTTTTTTTGTTTTAGTAACTGATTTCAGTGTGAACTTTTTAATTTCATTTTATCCTGGTGTGGTGTACAGGCTGTGAAGTTAATTAAAATACTTTTGTGCTACAATGAATGGATTGCATCCAACTCGAATTTAGTTTTATTGATAAAATCTAGACAAAATCGAAATCTAGATATTTGGTGGTTTTTATATAGTTGTTGTGGATGCAGTTTATTTCTTACTAAATATTGAGATATTAATTATTATAATATAATAAATACAAACGTTATAATATTAAATTATAATAATTACAAATAATTCTATATTTTAAAAATTATATCTTTTAATTAAAATTTAATTATTTATAATCTAAAAACATATGAAAAAAAAAATTATAATCAACATTAGCTTATTTCAGTTTCAAATAAATTAGAATGGTCAAATGAATATTTAAAAAAACTTACGATGCCCAATTGGGTTGATAATATAATTGATACATTATTATATAAAGTATCATTAAGATTATTGGTGAGTCTCTCGCTATATATCGAAACATGTTATTTAATTAATACGTCTATTGTAATATAATATTTTACGTATAATAACTATACTTATTTAATTATTTTAATTATATGTATTGTAAGTGTATATATAATCGGTAACAGAGTTCTTCTATATATATTTAATTTTTCAATCTTATCCTGTACATACATTATAATTGGTATTTAATACAAAATGATTTACATATAAAAAATTTAATTTTGGTATATCTCATCAAAGTATTTTGGTTTTTATTTTTCATATAATTATAACATCATTTATATTTCTTTTTAATTACTTTTTCATTAACAACAATTAAACGTTACTAACAATATATATATATATAGCTAATGCGATATAAATTAAAACTTATTGCAATTTTATTTATAAACAAAATTATTTACATATGCAGGATGTCTCAATTTGCGACCACAATAAAATTTTCTGTGTCATTTTGAGTCAAACATTGCTATAAGTATCTGGATAACCACCAGTCTGAATTGCTTTATCTTAACAACAAATTAAACATCTTGGTATACTTATTAGTATGAATTAGTTATAATTATAGCTATTGATATGTTGGAAACAGAAAATTTAGTTATTTTCGTGTCGAATCGACTAAATGCACACATGAAACTTTTGACACAAAATGACCTAGAGAGCCTAACGTTCTCGTATTGCTGCAGTAAATTGAGATAAATTATAAATAATTCACCCTTTATCAACACATTTATGTACATATATTTATTTTATAAATACAAATTTTGTATATTATTATACAATATTATAATAGTGAAATTACAAAAATTAACAATATATATAACAATATAATATATTATATATTCTTAAAGTAAAGCTATTAAAAAATATAGGACTAAAGAATTCGGAATCTGTAAAACCTCTGCTAAATAAATACATATATTTATACATTTATAAATGAATGTAAATCAATTATGGACGTGGTATATTTCATTCAATTAAATTGCTTATCTTTAAAACTGTTTTAATATATTGGTGTTCTAAATTGAGCAGGTGTGATTGAGCATAAACTTCTGCTTTACATATGTGATTGATTCTCCATGTATTTTTACAAACTATGTTTTTCAAATGTAATATATATTGCTAAATTTATATAATAGTTACATTCTTATATTTTTTTTTAATAATAATTTAGATGATTGTAAAATTTCTTGGTGGTAATGAATTTCTTCCACATAGTAAAATTATAGAAATTTTAGCCAAATACGGATGTGATTTAACATTTGCTGAACGTTATATTTGTAAAAATACGATATTTGTGCTATGTGGTTTTGACAAAGAACAATTTAATGAGGTATTTTTTAATATTTTAATTTTATAACAGTATTAATATATTGTTGTTTATATATACTTAATTTGAATTTATAAATTATAATTAATTTTATAATAAATTAATATATTTAAATGTATACTTAAATATATAGACTTTAATGCCAGTTATATTTGGTCATACACCAGCTGGAACTTCAACAAAAACTATAGTTCATTATGCACAAGAAATACATGAAAGTAATAATATTTATTATTCAACAAACATTTGCTGATTGATTATTATATATTTTCTACGAGGGTATAATTGTTTTAATTTTTATTAGGTGGAAATTTTCAATATTTTGATTATGGATCAAAGGAAAATGAAGTTAGATATGGACAATCAACACCACCACAATATAATGTCAGTAATATTGAAACACCAATTGCACTATTTTATGCAGAAAACGATTGGTTGGCTGGTCCTAAAGTAAGTGATTTGTACCGCTATAAATATAATAAAAATTATATTGAACTAATTTTTTATTATCTTGTTAAACACATACACACACACACACACACACACACACACACAGGACGTTGAAATGCTCTTTGATAAATTACATAAAACATCAATGGGAATGTTTTCTGTACCATTTGAACAATTTAATCATGTTGATTTTATGTGGGGTAAAGATGCACCACATTTAGTTTATGATCAATTAATAGAATTAATGAAAAGATATTCATAAAATATAAATTAAATAAATGTTTAAATGTACTGTTAAAATAACAGAAAAAAAATTATATTAATAAAATTATTTATTAAAAAAAAAAACGACGCACAAAATTATGTAAGTTTTTATTCTTATTATTTTATTTATTTCGTTTGTCTCATATTTAGTTTAGACAATGTTTAGACGGATATGAAAAAAAAATTATTTTTGCTCATTTTTGAATTTTATAATTTAATCTCAAATCTATCGATTATTAACCACAACTTAACGAAATATTTTTTGGATTGAAATCTTTGATAATTTTGGTTTTTGGTGATTTTTAACCAAACCGAAATGAACTGCAATAAACTTTATCACGTCAAATTAATGTCTTAATTCATTTTCTTTTCTTCATTTATGCAAATATTGAATTATTATTATATGGAGATATTGCAATTATACAGCAATTGAGTAAAATACACAAATGATCAAATCCTCAATTTTTAATTACAAACAAAATAAGATATTGAACATATTGCAAGATTTGTTTTTTTCGTCTCTGTAGTGTACATTTGCAAATAAATTGTGTTATTTATTTTCTTTCAAATTTTTTTGGAAAATTAATCTATTTGTTGATTTCTATGTCATCTTTAAGTGCAATTAAATATTTAACTCAACAAAAACAATTACCCGATAAAATAGTAGCAGCAGAATGGAAACAAATTGAAAAATTATATCGTGAAAAGTATTATAAATTGAAAAATAAAAAAAAATGGCTTTACTTACAATTAATTTTGTTTTGGTTTATTTTAATCATTAGGTTGTGGAATGAGTTAACAATCAAAATGATAACTTTCATAAAACATCCTAGTTTACAAAATGAAGATTCGCTTGTAAAATTATATCATAATTTTATTCAATCATTTGAAATGAAGTATGTTTGATTTTTAATATTATTTTATATATACAATTGTATTGCAGATTTATGTATGTTTTATGTTTTTGTTCTGCTTTCAGAATTAATCCTTATGGTTTAGTTCAAATGGTATCTGTTATCGTCCATAATCTTGCAGATAAAAAGAAATCTGTTGAATTTTTAGAGCAAATTAAGGGAAAAGTAAAACAGTGTGATGAAGCTGCATGGTACTGTTGGGTAAAATTTTTAATTTAACATTTATATTATATAAGCTAAACAATTTTCTTTTTCAATTGGTTAACAACTTAAAATTTAAAACATTTCATAGATCGGAGCGAGTTTAATTGACTCATATTTAACATCTAATAATATTATTTTTTATTAATCTTATTGCAGATTCTTCAAGGTCTTTTCTACTTAGAACATTTACAAGACCTCGAAGCTACAAAAGCAATAATTGACGACTTAAAAGAAGTATTTGAAGTACCTGGTAATGTAACACCAGTTCATGGAAAATATTTTCTACTTGCTTCGCAATATTATCGACGTGTTGGACAAAATGTTGATTATTATCGTTGTGGTTTACAATTTTTGGGTTGTGCATTGGATAATTATCCAAAAGAAGAATGGCCACAACAAATATTTTCCTTAGGACTTGCTACATTACTTGGTGATGGAAATTATAATATTGGCGAATTGGTAAATGTGTTTTAACTAATTTAATTTACATTTTATTTAATCATTAATGAATTAACCAATCTGTTAAACCAACAGTTATATTAAATTTCATTTATCTATTTAAAACAATATATTAATGTGCATATTTAACAGCTGTCGCATCCTGCATTAGAATCATTAATTAATACAGAAAATGCATGCTTAGTTGAACTATTGAAAGCATTTAATTCCGGAAACATTAAGTAGGAATATTGATATTTTAAATTTTTGCAAATAAATATTGATAATTTCTAATTATAGACTTGAATCATTGAAACAACACTGCAGTGAAAGTACAATGGTTGATTTAGTCGCACAAGAAATATTATACCAAAAAATAAAAAATATGAAACATACTAATAAACAAAATATTAAATAAAAACTTTTTGTATTTCCAAAAAAGTAAAATCATTATTTTGTATAATGATCAACATTATAATAAATTATTCGAATAATTAATTGTAATATATAATATAATAAAATGATATATAATTCAGTGCAATGATTAATTAATTAAATAATGATATATATTAACAATAACAATTAATAGTTAATGTATATAATACACATATATATATAGAATATAATAGTAATTGTAATTATAGGGAATTAAAAAGGTGTAATTTAATTAGTAGTCAGTAAGAAACTACCATCGATTTATATACAGATTATTGAATAATTGAAAAGTAAAAGTTAAAAAAATAGCTATTGAGATTTAATTTAAATTTTGAACACATATTAAATAAAATTAAATTCCGTATTTAAATCACAATTTTTCATCATTATTTTTTACGAAATAAACACCTTTGAGAATTACATACATAATACGGGTACGATAAGAACAGTTATTCGCAACCGTAATGGACATTGTGGATACCATCGCTGATGATTGAATAGTTATATTTGTCAGTTGGGTTATTATTGGTGCCGTAGTCATAATGAGTAGTGGACGCGGATCTTTCCACTGTGTTACTGACATTGCAATCGAAATTTAAGATTTTTAACGTACTTAGTAGACGTACGTAGTTAGACTTTTATTAGATGTAATGCCATTTATGCAAGTTATGAAAGATCATGAATAGGGTATGTAATTCTACAGAATAAATTTATAGAATATAACATGTTCTGTATACAAATAAAATATCATTGTTAATATACTTCTATATATATTAACTTATATTTTTGTTTAATTTTATTATTGAAATTATTGTTAAATTAATTATTTTAAATTTAAAAAAGTATTGATAATGAATACATTTATTGCAGTACCCAATTTGATGCTTTGTGAATCATTCCAATTCTTCATCTTGACATTTTTTTCGTTCTTTGTCGACTGCATCATATCCTTCTGTTTTAAATCGTTGAAACCAATCAATACAACTTTTTTCAGTTGGAGCATGTTTTTCACCATAAATATCCAAGAGCAATCGGTAAGCTTCCTCTGCTGTTTTCTTTGTTATAAAATAATGAAATAAAACATCCCGCAAATGTTGTTTTGTTGGGACGTAACTCGACATTTTCAAAATAAATAAAAATTGTGTTGCGAATAATCAGTAATTACTGGTTTTCGTTCGTGATATTTATTTTGGTTGTGGTTTAACTATTTTTGAGTAATTATATGTTAGTGTATTAATAAATAAATAAGGATACAATAATACTAATGTCAAATAATACAAACATCAAACATAAATAATAAGATGAATGGAGGTAAACAAGAAGCATTCTTATTAGTGTTGCCAAATCGAAATACTAAATCCAGCCCATGCCCAATGAAATTTTAAAATACATGAAAAGATAGATATCATCATTTTTGTAAATATAATAACATAATCAAAATCTATACGATCTCTTTGCTTAAATTTTTTTCTTTTATTTGAATTGCATGTGTTTTCTTTTTAACACCGCTAGCACAGTTTTCAGATAAATCTAAACTTAAGCCTTTATAATATACCGGAGTTTAAAATTATGTATAATATTGCAACTATACACTGATGTCTATAATCCTATACATAATTCAGTTCATGATATTGTACAAGTTATATATCTTTATCTTCCGTTTTAATATAATTTGAACCTAAATGGAAGTCAGTTACTAACTCTTCTGTCGATGTGAAAATCTGAAAGTCTGAAGATTTGTTCAATGGAATATGGAACATAATTTTGTTTGATGTGTATTTTGATATGGTATAAAATTCATAATCTGACGTTTAATGCATACGCAGTATAGTAAATGTAGGGGTGAATCTTGCTAAAATCGAGATTTTCATTTTTTGATCCAGATCCACGTTAATTCATTTTAGGTGAATTTGGATGAATTATGACGTATTTGACAACTTATATCATTCACTATCATTCAATTAATATAATTTTTTTATATCCCTTTCATCATATTAAGATCGCGATCGCATCCAAGTTTTATATTTAAATTTTGAATTGCATTTTTAATTTTCTTTTAATCGAGTAGGAAATTTTATTTGTGAATTTGCAAAATTTGCTATTTGAATTTAAATTGAATTTTTAAGTTTTTTTTAATCGAATCTGGATTCGGGATCAGGAATTTGTGATTTGTAAATTTGTGATTTGTTTTGTTGGTGATTACCATGGCGTCTACTAATACAATAACTTATTTAGCTGAACAAAAACAATTACCAGATAAAGAATTAGCAGCAGAATGGACACAACTTGATGAATTATACAATGAAAAGTAATAATAATAATAATATGTTAAAACCAAAAATTGCATTGTAATCATTTGTTTTTTTTTTTTTTAGGTTATGGAATGAGTTAACAATAAAAATGATAACATTCATAAAACATCCTAGTTTACAATCTGAAGATGCTCTTTTAAAATTATACCACAATTTTATTCAAACATTTGAAATGAAGTATGTGTGATTTTTGTTTTGAATAATATAGTAATGGTAAATGTATTTTGTTTTTGTGTCTTTCTTTTAGAATTAATCCCTATGGTTTAATGCAAATGGCATCTGTTATTGTCGATAATATTGCAGATAAAAAGGAAGGTGTTCAATTTTTGGAAAAAATAAAAGAAAAAATAAAACAGTGTGATGAAGCTGTATGGTACTGTAGGGTAAAATCTTTAAATTTTTTTTACAAAATTATCTAAAAAAACCTTTCTAAATCGATATCGCAAATACCATGGTTTCATTACTTATGGTTTGTTGAAATAATGCTCTACATTTAAAACTATTATGAACTTTATTAATACTATAACTATTTTATCAATTTATAAAAAAATTTGTCTGTACCACCGATATCAATTATACAGAAAGATACTTAATTGAGATAATTGTTTCATAGGGACATAATATTTAAGCAATATTTGGTAGAGTGAAAACAAAAGCATTGATTCCAGGGTTTTTTTTTCATAATTTTATATTTAATTTACGTGGCATTGTTAGCTCCTTAGCGTGCAGATAATTATCAATAACGATGAAAGATAAACCTTGACAATTTTACTCATATCTAATAAATCATATATATTTACAAATTACATTGCCTTATTTGTAAATTTTAAACAACATCAATATCTTACTTTTCTTTTAAGAAATACTTCTTTTTTTTTGTTCAATAATGTTATTTTATTTGAGAGACTTGAATACGATGATTTTATGATTAAAAGTTGTTAACAAAATGAGAAAATATACATTTAATACCTACTAGCAATCAGTAAATGTGTAATATGGAACAATATTTATGTTGTTAATACAATATGAGATATGTTGGATACCATTATATAGGCAAAATACAAAATTAAATAATTACTACATTAAATTTTCTAATTGAATTTTAAATAACTGTTGTTTGTTTATTTTATTATTTCAGGTGCTACAAGGTCAATTACATTTAGAACATTTACAAGATCTTGAAGCCACAAAAAAAATTATCGAAGATTTAAAAGAAGTGCTTGAAGTATCTGGTAATGTAACACCAGTTCATGGAAAATATTTTCTACTTGCATCGCAATACTATCGTCGTGTTGGTCAACACGCTGATTATTATCGTTGTGGTTTACAATTTTTGGGTTGTTCATTGGATAGTTACCCAAAAGAAGAATGGCCACAACAAGCATTTTTTTTAGGACTTGCTGCATTACTTGGTGATGGAATTTATAATATTGGAGAATTGGTAAATATGTGTTTTTTAGTTAATTCAATTTACATATAATCGTTATTATTTAAATATTGAAATATTACCATGTATTCTTTACAATTCTAGTTAGCACATCCAATATTGGAATCATTAATTAATACAGAAAATGCATGGTTAGTTGAGCTATTGAAAGCATTCAATTCTGGAGATATAAATAAGTAAGAATATTTATTTCGATTTTTTTAAAAACGAGATACAATGTTTCAACTTTTCCAATTATAGATTTGAATCAATGAAACCACAATGGAGTAAAATAGCTGATTTAGCTGCACAAGAAATAAAATTACGACAAAAAATATCACTTTTATGTTTGATGGAAGTAAGCTTTAAATTCCCTATCTAAAACGTATTAAAATAAATACAAAAATTATTATTTTTATCATATTGTAGATGACATTTAAACGCCCAACTGATCACAGATCGATAACATTTGAAGATATAGCAAAAGAAACAAAATTGCCATTGAATGAAGTAGAAATATTAATAATGAAAGCCCTTGCACAAGGTCTTGTTAAAGGTGCAATTGATCAAGTTGCTGGTGTTGTTAATATGACATGGGTAAGATTAATTTCAATAAATATTAATTGAATTGTATGTAAATGTCGTCAATTATAAAATATATAGGTTCAACCTAGGGTATTAACAAAAGATCAAGTTGCTTCAATGGCATCTATTTTGGATACATGGATGCATTCTATTGCGTCATTGGAAAATTTAATTGAAAATAAAGCAAGTGAAATATTAACAAATTAAATGCAATTGTAATTTGTTTTATTAAATTATTTAAGATTTTTATATCTAAATATTAAAAAGTGTTTTATTACTTATGATAATAAATTAGTTTTATAAAATTGTATTAGTAATTATTGAACGTCGGTCACACCAATACAATTATTATTTTTATTTTTGATAATATAGATGCATCTGAAATATTTATAATTCGTTAACATTTTCTATAATATATTGATAAAAAACACTGAATTAACAATTTCATGAACAAATTATTAAATGCATTTAAGTTATTGAATTACTAAAATTATATTCCCTGTACTATACACTTGAAATTAGATTGATTTTTAAGTGATTTTTAACAAATTTACTAATAAACTTTATACAATACCTACTCATGGGAAAAATATAAATTTGATACAAAAAATTCGTTTGTTGAAATAATTTAAAACAAAATAAATAGAATTATATTAATAATTATTAATTTATTAAATAAACATATTATTTGGTTTCAAAAATGAATATGACCCAAATGTATTGCTCAGACTATTCAACGAAATTTTCATTGTGATTGGAATCTATAATATCAATCAGTAATTTATGGCAAATGCAACCCTAAATTCAAGTGCAAAAATTTTTAGTAAAATAATAAAAAATAAAAAGTCGAAATTATATTTTTTTTTCATCTAAGATTCAATCCATAGACTTTCTACCCCTTGGAAATGCATGGAATTTTATTTTTTTTTAGTTGGATTGGAATTGGAATACTACTGCGTGAATCAAGATAATACATATCTGATTCTTCTGCAAGGCAAGGATGAGTTGAATTTGAACGAATAGTGGGAGAATGTGACAAGGTGTGTGTTGTGATTGTGACCTTTATTATTAATCAAATATTTTGGAAAGAACTACTACTTCTATTGATTTCTGAAAACTGAATATTTATATCGCTAGTGGTTGTATATTACATTTAATTTAGCGTTACCTTAGGCTAAACCTATAGTCTTACTATAACTCTATTACAACTCAACTCAACTCATTGTTTTGAAAATCGTGTTTATCTATTTGATTACCGTATGTCGTCCGTAAATACGATTAATTATTTAGCTGAACAAAAACAATTACCTGATAAGGAATTAGCAGCAGAATGGACTCAGCTTGAAGAATTATACAATGAGAAGTAAAATGTAAAAAAAAAAATTGTTATCACTTATTGTTTGTTTTTCTTTTATTTTTTAGGTTATGGAATGAGTTAACAATAAAAATGATAAAATTCATAAAGCATCCTAGTTTACAAAATGAAAATGCACAAATAATATTATATCATAATTTTATTCAATCATTTGAATTGAAGTACGTGTGATTTTTTATTTTTTTTATGGATAATATTATATTGATAATTCATGTATATTCTCTTTTTGTGTTATATTTTTCAGAATTAATCCTTATGGTTTAGTTCAAATGGTAGCTGTTATTATCCATTTTATTGAAGATAAAAACGAAGCTGTTGAATTTTTAGAGGAAATTAAAGAGAAAGTAAAACAGTGCGATGAAGCCGTATGGTATTGTCGGGTAAATTTTTTAATCCTTTCAGCAGTATATCATTTTTACATTTATATTATTTTTGTAACTCCCATCAAGTCACGTTACTCTAAGAACAATATATGACATCTACCAGACATATCAATTAGTAAATAATACAACGTGTGTGAGTATGTATCATATCACCAATAAGCAAGTCATATATTAGTCCAAGTGGTGCTTATGGCATCTAATAAACATTCATTACAGCCAAATTGGTAAATTACTCCGCATGGTTGTCTTAATTATTTAGCTGTTATAGTAGATAGTATTATACACTATCTACTATAACAAATATAATTGCAATGATGTCTGAAGAATGCTTCATACACAGTCATATAAAAAAACTTAAATAAATTCTCTATTTAACATTCCCATTCCAGGACTGACTATAAAAATAATACTTTATTTTCGATACTTATGTACGACGATGACTTTGTGAATAAAACTTCTTTAAAAATAGAAATACTTCGTATATTTAATGTAATTTAATATATATTATCGTACAGCCTGGTACAGCTATCGGTTAAATATAATGTAATATATGAATCTAACGATTATATATGCAAAATATAATTTCAATAAAAATTACTACATTTAATTTCTTTTTGAATAACAACTGTTTTTTTTTTTTTTCATATTATTATTGTAGGTGCTTCAAGGTCAATTACATTTAAAACATTTACAAGATCTTGAAGCCACAAAAAAAATTATTGATGATTTAAAAGAAGTGCTTGAAGTATCTGGTAATGTAACACCAGTTCATGGAAAATATTTTCTACTTGCATCGCAATACTATCGTCGTGTTGGTCAACACGCTGATTATTATCGTTGTGGTTTACAATTTTTGGGTTGTTCATCGGATCGGTATCCAAGAGAAGAATGGCCACGACATGCATATTTTTTAGGACTTGCTGCATTACTTGGTGATGGAATTTATAATATTGGAGAATTGGTAAACATGTGGTTTTTAGTTAATTCAATTTACATTTATTCGTTATTATTTAAAAATTGAAATATAACCATAAATTCTTTACAATTCCAGTTAGCACATCCAATATTGAAATTATTGGCTAATACAGAAAATGCATGGTTAGTTGATCTATTGCAAGCATTCAATTCTGGAGATATAAACAAGTTGGAATATTTATTTTGATTGCATAAAAACGTAAATGATATAAAGTAATAATGATACCATTTTTTTCAATTATAGATTTGAATCAATGAAACCACAATGGAGTAAAATAGCTGATTTAGCTGCACAAGAACAAAAATTACGACAAAAAATATCACTTTTATGTTTGATGGAAGTAAGATTAAAATTCCCTATCTAAAACGTATTAAAATACAATATATGCAAAAATTATTATTTTTAGATGACATTTAAACGCCCAACTGATAACAGATCTATAACATTTGAAGATATTGCTAAAGAAACAAAATTACCAATAAATGAAGTAGAATTATTAATAATGAAAGCTTTTGCAGAAGGTCTTGTGAAAGGTGCAATTGATCAAGTTGCTGGTGTTGTTAATATGACATGGGTAAGATTTATTTCAATAAATATTAATTGAATTATATGTAAATGTAATCGCTTTTTAAAATTCAGGTTCAACCTAGGGTATTAACAAAAGAACAAGTATCTTCAATGGCAAATATTTTGGATACATGGTCGAATTCTATTACATCATTGGAAAATTTAATTGAATCCAAAGCAAATGAAATATTAACAAATTAAACAAAATTGTTAATCGTTTTATTTAAATATTTACCATTTTTATATGTAAATATTAAGTAAGTGTTATAGATTTTCTGAAATTATTCACTATTGAATTAAATAGTATTATATTTAATATATATTTATAAATATATAGTAAGTTATGTTACTCCATGTGGAGCTTATAGCAACTACCAAAGATTCATTTTTTTCTAAGTCATATATTGCTCTAAGTCATCTAATAAACCCTTCATTACAGCCAAGTTGGTAAATTACTCCGCATGGGAGTATATAACAATTTACCAATTGTACTGTAATTAACGAAAGATAGATGTTTTCAATATACTATTATTTTTATATGGGTGATGAGCCCAGTGATGTGTGTGTGCAGACATTGTTATTCTTTGAATAGCGTCCAACACCATATTTTCAAAGATATCCGTTTTTCTTTTTATTCCATAAACGTACAAATGGTGACCCAGCAGAAAAATATCAGTATTAAAATAAATACCGAAAAATTTCCTATGAAAAATAGCGGAAATGAACAATTCACCAATTTTACTGCTATATACGAAATATAGATGTTTCCATAATTTCATTATTTGTATAAAGATGAATAAACCATAATCGTGTGTTTGCAGACATTGTTAATCTTTGAATATCGTCCAACACAATATTTTCAAGGATATTCGTTTTATTTTTAATCCTGAAACGTACAAATGATCATTCAATTGAAAAATTTCAGTAAAAAAAAATTACTGAAAAATTTCCATTACTGAGTAATATTTATAAATATATAATCAAGGTTTTTGATTACGATAGAAATACTAAACAAACAAACCCATGAAGAATCATTTGCGAATATAGGACATAACTATTAAATTAGTAAATAATGTTCATTGCTGAATACACAACTATTACTACAACTTACAATGAGATACATTGTATTTTGTGATTATTACAAAGATTATTTAATTATACACTTTTTTCAATACAATATGATTATTTCGTGTTTCTTTAGCATAAAATTGGGGAATCTGGAATTTTCTATAAACAAATTATATATTTGTTAATATTAAACACATTTTATTAAAAAAATTAGACCATTCAAATTTTAGTACTATCGGTATAGTATATAAACAAAAATAGTATTTGGAATTCATTATTATATTACATTCATATTTAATTAGTTAATCTAGTCAATAATTATATTATATATTTTTATGTATATTCTCTTATGTATCGGTATATAGGCAATATATTCACATAAGTCACATTTCCAAGGCAAAATTTATTAATTTATTGATTATTTTCTTTTATTTTTATTTTTTCTTTTTATTATTAATTTTAATTTATTTAAATAACTTAAAAAAATATATATTTTTTAATTTATTAATTAATTTAATTTAATTTCTCATGTTAATATAATTAAATTTGTAAACAACGTAATTTTTTGTCAGGAACACGTGATGTGTGTTCAAATGTAGTTGGAAGATGGATATTTAAATGAGCGTCTCTTATAATCCGCTGGGGTTGTAATCCCATAACTGATATTAAAGAAATTTGACGATTTACTAAAATTTCTTTAACTAATTTTTCTAATTCAAAAAGATGATCATCGCCAGTGGTTACGTCAATTTCTTCACGCATAAAATTTGCTAATCTTATTAAATATTCAACATTATGTCCACTTGGACCATTACCATCTACAATTTGATTTGCTATATTTATTAAAGTATCATCACCTAACCATAATTGATTTTTATCTGTAGCAATATATAATAAAACTGGAAATGCTCCACCAAATACAGCAGCATTTTCGATAGCAATACGTGGATAAAATTTTGTATATTCTGTAGTATATCCACCGAGAGTACATTCACGTTGTTTTAAATATTTTAATGACAAATTTCCAGTAATTTCATATGCACATCCCCATGTTATACCCTGAATAAATAAATAGAAATATTTGTTAATTTATTTCATTTTAAAAACACATACTTAGTTCAGTTGATATATAGGTACACACAACACATTATTACATGTAGTAGTGATGATTTTATAAATTAAATAGATTAAGTTTTTTTTTTCTTTTTAATCAATTCATCCATTTATTAACAATAAATGGTAAATAGAATTTATATACCGATACGAATTTAATGTTTTACCTCCCATTTTAGACATTTGTATTTAATTAAAATTTGTATTAAGATAAAATAAATGTATGTTATGAAATAATAAAAACTATACTTATAATTATACACTCAAATGTAATGATTATAGTGATTTGAATTTTGATATATTTTTATACATAGAAAACTCGCACCGACGGATGATTCCAGTAAAGTTCAAAAAACCTCTATTTTCAAATTCTAAATTCATAAACAGAAAAATACTGGCAAATGATTATCATTCAGTATTATTTACAAAGTTAATTCAATAAACAGTAAAATACTGAAAAGATTAATACTGCTTGATACTATATGAAACTGTTGCATTGTAGTAATCAAAAACAATATTTCCGTACGATATTGCATCTGAATTTAAATACAATAAAAAAAAACGCTGTCGGTATTTACCAATAATTCCTTGCAAAAGAGCAAACGGAAACATTGTTTTTTTTTTATAGAAAATTGTTAATGATGTTGAAAAAGCCACCGAAACGAACCACTCATTTAAAAGACAGAGTGGTGCGACAACAATACGAAAATGGTTTAGTGACATTCATACAGTACTTCAAAATTGACAAAAAATATTGGTGTTTAAAGAGTGGAAAATCGATCGTATTACTGAAATAAATGATTATATATATCAGTGAATATTGATGCATGCTTGATTAAGCAATAGATCTGGAATTTTTCTGATAATTTGCTGAAATCACACAACGAATCATACGTCAACTAAAATTTTTAATTTCTGAGCAGCTGCTGTGTGGAACGAAAAACTTATTAGTTTTAGTTATTAGTTAATAGTGATTATTTCGGAAATGAGAAGTAGAAAATTTAAAGTAAAAGTGTAAAACTAGTCATATGACTACGGTTTTGGTTTAGTTTCTAGTGTTAAATTAAATTTTAAGAATATTTGTATGGATAATCAATAATCTGTTGAAAATTTGTTTTGTCTACTGAACGAACAGTTACCTATACAAACAACTAATAGCTAATTTAAATAGTATCAACATTTAATTAATTATACGACATACCTCCTGTTGTTCCACTAAAGTTACAACTCTTCCAGGCTGTAATAAAAAAAAACAAAAAATTAAATTAAATTTACACAAAAATGTTATTATACAAATTAAAATTAATTATATAAGTCAAGGTAAGATTAAAACTAAACAGTATGACTTAATAATGTAATACTATAATTGTAAGCACTGCACCGACATTCTATTTAAAATATATGTACAATTATTATAATACCTTTTCTTTGGTTCCACGATGTGTTGTATTTCCTTGCCAAAATCTACGTACATATCCTCGTACATAACCAGTTATACACTTAGTAAATTCAAAACCTGGGTGCCAACATAATGAACCATATCCAAATATCCAAACACTATTATTATTATTATTATTATAATCACTACCATAATATTCATGTGGAATATTATTATTATTATTATTAATATCAATTTGATCCATTTTTATTTTTATATAAATATATTTTTTAATTCACAAATTAATTATAAATTGTTATTTGTTTAATATTTATAATTTCCTGAATTATTTACTATTGTTCTTAAATTATTATTAAATATGTTTAATAATCACAGAATATTTCGATCGATTAATGAATTGTGCAGAATAAAAATTGTTTTAAATAAATTATTCTATAATATGGAAAATAATTTAATGTAATTTTATGTTAGAGTAATTTTCCTTGTTACACTTGAGAAAATTTACCATTTATAGTATAAAATCAAATTACTTATATAAATAGTATTGATAATTTAACAAAATATATATATATATCTAATTATAATTTAAAGATAAATTTTAATAAATATTCATTTAGAATTATCTATGATTAGATATATACATTAATTATTTAGAAAATGTTTTAATTTAATTTTTATACTGTGCCATTTAAAACTTTTGATTTTATTAAACATTTTTCTTTCCAAACATAATTTGTACACCAAAAACATATATTTAAATCTAATAACTATAAATAAATTTTATAAATATTATAGTCTGCATTTATTATATTTTAATTTTAATCACATTAATGTAAATATCTATGCATTTAAAATCTTTGTACAGATAATGTACGTACGAGATCGAGACGTATATGAAATTATTTCTTTGCACACCATTCAGTTTTGTTAGCTAACCTTTAAATAATATAATAATTCTTGTCTATATATTTTTTTATAATAATTTTTATAGTTGTTGTTGTTATTGTTGTTGTTGTTGTTGTTGTTATTATTGTTGTTGCAATAATAACTGATGAATAATACTTTCCCTGCGTTATCGTACATTGCATACTTATTTTGTTTCACTGTACATTTCGAAAATGTTACACTTTGCCATTTTATCTGTAAAAATAAGAAAAAATATATTTCATTAAATATTCATGACGTCTTCACCAATTGGTGAAATAATTGTGCAAAATTTTTAAATTGATATTGCGTCAGAGGAAAGCTTTAATTTAACAAATATATAAATAATATTTTATTAAAAAAATAAATAATAATTGAAATTGTGATAAATTATGCTGCGTTGATTTGAATAACATTAAGAATTATTTTATGTTTTATAATACCGATAATATTCTTATTTACTCGCATCATATTTGGATTTCTTATATTTATATTATTAAATTTCCAAACTAAAATATTATGATTTTTTGTGCAAATCTTTTATTGAATTCATTTGCCGCCGGAGAAAACACTCTTACAGCATAACATGTATTTATTTGTTTGAACTGCCTTACGCCTTTAATTATTTCTTAAATCAACTATTTTTCACGACTATATATATATATATCAAAAATTACCGCGGTAAAAACTCAACGATGATGGAACGAAATAAAAATGATACTAATATTATTCATATGATTATCATTTATGAATATTGATAAAAATTTAGTGGCTTCCATCAACATTATATAAGAAATTGAATATTTTCCATCAATTAGGACCGATACCCGATTCAATACAATTTCTACAGTCGATATAGTACTTATTAAATATCAATGTACATTTACATCAATTGAAATATATATTGATATTTTTAATATTTTAAATGTAATCAATAGCATCGAATGCCACAACTTGATTAAAATCAGAAAAATACAATCGACCTGGATATTACGTGTAAACTATCAGTAACAAATTAGTACAAATTCGTCGTTGTGGATCTACCCGCCTAAAAAAAATTCTGTGTTGTTTAGGACAAACATCAACAAGTTTGGATTAAGAGCTTAAGCAGCAGTTGTTTTTAAAACGTCGAAAATGTTAGTAATAAAAGACAACGTTTTCACTGACCGATAATTATAAACATTATTTTGTTCATTCTTTTTGAATGCGTCTATGTACGAAAAATGTAAGAAGTCTTCCACAATGGGACAGTAATTTATTATTATAATAAAATCGATAAAAGTCTAATTAAACAAGATGCGACCTCAAAACCGAGTAAGAATTCCCAGACCGATTTGAGTATACTTGTAAAATATATCATATCGTATGATGTTATGATATAATAAATAATAAAGTATGCGATCAGACGGTCAGTCTGTTCTTTTTCATAATAAATATATACAAATTATATATTAAAGAATAAAAATATAAAATATATTTTTAATTTTTTTTTAATTTTATATATGTGTCGGCATTTGTATAGTTGCAAATATGTCGTTATTTATAGAATGATAAGATTAATTATTATTTATACACATAATAAAACCTTATAATTAATATGTTTTGTCGAAAAAAAAAAATTAAAATATTAGAACATTTGTAAATATTATTGTAAAAATGTAAACTTGATCTAATTATTATAATTTTGTTTGCAGCCCAACATTTAATAATTTGTATATTTTCATAATTTAAAAAAATAACAGATTATATTTACTTGACATACATATCGGTCAATTAACTATGCTTAAGTGATTACACACCACCGCATTTATTTATACCACCGGACAACTGAGTTTTAGAGTTAAATTCGGTTGGGGTGTGGACAAATGAGAAAAAATTTCATTATTATTCTACTTTTAAGTTATATATAATTATATATAGTAAGGCGCGTTTGCGATTCATGCAATCCGAGTAGCCAATGCGAATAAAACTACATTTATTATTATTACCTAAATTACATAATTTAAGTGTACAATATTAATTAAAGTAACTTCTGTAATTTTTACTCGTATAGGTTACTCTGATTGCATGTGCCATACGCCTAACGCAAAATCCAAAACAAATGATGAATTTTAATACTTTTATACTTTTCATATAGTTGAATTCTATTGCAGTCGATTCAGATTGTTTATCTACAGTAAGCGCACACCAAGTAAGCTGTAGTTTTCACTGTGACAAAACGTGTATGTGAACTTTCTACACAACAATACTGTATGCGCGTATAGCACTGTGCTATTAGAGAGAAACTATATTATTACAAGATCGGTATTAGAATTTTGTAAAAGTGACAATTTTTCTTCCATAATTTTGATTACAATTAAAAACATGTGGTTTGAGAATGACATTACACATATGATCAACTTTTGTGCGAATTCCGATTTGCATAACAGTTTTCCAGACAATGATGAACTATAGTGTTTCGAGTGCATCTTTAGGAGAAAATCTTATAGTATTTTACTATCCAAAAACTAGCGGAAATATTTGGCATAATCATTGTATATTCAATTAATGTTGGAAAACACATAAGAATACACAATGCACATATAATTTAATTATAAAATTACAGGATTAATTCGAACATCGAATTTATTACTGTGTGTTGTTACTATTTAAATGTGTAATAAGTATTTATAACAAAAATAAAAAAAAGATACACTTTTTTTAAGTTAGTTAATCGTTAAAAATTTACTACATTTATACTATTTTGAAAATATTATAAGAAATGATTATTTTTTTAATTGACAATAATAATTACATTATGGTATAAATCGTTTTATTTTCAAAATATACATAAAATTATATTGTGATTTATATATAAATACAATATAAAAACAAATTATAAATTAATTATATAAAATATAAACCCTTTTCATATATTTTTGTTTAATGAATTATTAAAATGTCCATGCATAGAACCCTTTTTTACTTTTATCAATTATAAAAATTATCGAAAAATTAAATATCAAAATAGTTTATTTTTTTTTTCTATATAAAAGCAAGTGAAATGGAAATTCTTTGGCAGTATATAAAATCATTATTTTTCAAAATTAATTATATTTTTGTTTAAAATGTTAGTTAAACTAGTTGAGGGTAGTAATAACTTAACAATTACAAATTTTAATAATAATATAAATAAATTATTACAATTTTTTTTAAATGCAATTGGTTTTAACATATTTCAAGCGAATTGGTTAACCATTTATTCAGCCATAATATTTGGCATTATGACAATTCTAATGGTTAGTAGTTTTTATATTGGTTTTATTGAAATTGGTAATGGTAATTGGAATATTGTATCAACTTGTGGTGTATTAATATTTGGCGGCGGTGTAATTTATATAAAAATTATTTATTTAATAAAAAAAAGAAATTTATTTAAATTATCATTAAATTGGGTGGAAAATATTTGTGAAAATATAAATAATAATAGGGCAAGAAATAATGTCGATGAAATTACAAATAATGCAGATAAAATTAATTCGATTATTAATGAAAAATGGAAAATAATCTTAAATAAAACATTATCATTTACAAATGTGATAATAAAGTAAGTGCAAAAAAAAAAAAAAAATAAGCATTAGGCCAATTAAAAACTTTAAATTATACATTATTTATTATTCTTTCGCAGATTTTTATATATTAATTTTTTTGGATGCACCATTGGAATGTATATTTTTCGTATATGGCGTGATATTAATAATACACCATTAGATTTTTATTTACCATTTATGAAAGAATCCAAATGGCCATATTATCACATTAATTATATGTTTCAAACAATAATATTATTTATAATAATACATTGTGCAACAGCAATGGATGGCATTTTTGTTGTATTAATTAATTTTTCTAGTGCACGTTATCAATTATTATTGAATTGTATTGATGATTTAATTTTCTCCAAAGAAATAATAAGTGAATATATAAATATATATTATAATTATTAAATATAAATAGATGATAGCCTGTTATTCACTGTATTTGTGTCATTTGCCACATGAACTATATGTATTTGTAAGAAAAAATAATCATTTAATTTAAATTAAATATATATGAATTTCCCACATAGCGTAATCCATATTCGAATTTAGGATATCTCGAATGCCCCATATATCTTATAGATTACACGTACATTTCCCAATATTAGCAAATACATTCTTTGTTATCGCCAATGTTCACATAATTTTCTAATGGATAATAACTCTGTAATATTTAATATATCACGCAAGTAGGCGGGGATAAATGTTATGTTTAAGTTTAATATTTTCCTAAAGTTTTTTCAAGTTTAAATTAAGTTTTTATTCATCTATTTCGTGAATTACTTAATTTTGGTTAATTTAAGTCTAAAATCTGTATATAGTCTCAATCTATATTTTTCCACTCTGGATATTACACATTGTGGTAGGGTTTGGTAGATTGGGCCGTTCACTGGAGATATTAGTATGTTGCCTTAGAGCTGTTCGCCAGGCATCTATCAAAATTTTACAATCATATTTATCAAAAATCATATGGTTCAATTTAAATATAGAAGATCATCTCGTATATTTCATTTGGATTTTGAATTTCAAATAGTTTATCCATAAGATAAGATAAAAATTAAATTGTAATTACAATTAAATATGACTGTTTAACAATAAAACAATTATACCTTTATGCAATATAATAGCCATCAAGTTATGGTATACATAGCCAATGGCATATGGCATATATTAAATATTCATTTCAGTCAAGTTGATAAATTACTCTGCATGTACACACCAATTGATCTGGAAACATCTCGTTAATTCCATAACTTTTATATAAGTATACATAACTAGTACATAATGTTACAATTAAATTATTTGAACAACAGCACAAAGAGCTCTTATATATTTAGATTTTGAATGATATATACACTTATGTCTGTTAAAGTAATCATAGATACAGTGAGGAACTATAACCGCATATTTAAAGCTAAATTAAAGTAGTATATATAATTTAGAAAATTGAACTTAATTTAATAATTTTTTTTTTTAGATACAATAGATATTCAAATTCAACAAAATAATACAACTATATTAATTGGAAAGCTTATTGATATTCATAATGATACATTAAAGTATAGTATTATATTTAATTTATTATAGGTTTCTAATTCTTAGCATATTTTATGGAAAACCAATGATTGTTTTATATATATTAACATAATTTTTTATTACTAATATTACCTATATATTTGATATTAATTATATATGAAAAGCTTTTAGAAAATTAATGTATTATTTACCTTAAAAATATTGTAATTGATGCATTATATTAATAAAATGTGTGTGCACGGATAATATGAATAATAATTCTTTTTATTTATTTATTTATTTATTTAGGGCTGTTAAACAATTTAGTGACTTATTTAAAAATGTATTATTAGTACAAATATTATCAAGTTTAGGAGCTGAAGTATTTACATTTTATATAATACAAGAAGATAATGAAAATGTTATAATGTTATTAGTATTAATAGCTACACTGATACAAATATTTTTATATTGTCTATTTGGTAATATTTTAGTTCAACAGGTATATATTATAATTATAATAATAATAATAATAATAATGTATTTTAGATTATATATGTGAAAATATTCTTATCTAACATTTTCTATATCTATAAATATATAAAATATAAAATATAGGCTGAAAAATTACCGTCAACAATTTATTGTACCAAATGGTATAAATTAAATATAATAAATCAAAAGGCATTATTAATAATGATGATGAAATCACAAAAATCGGCGGCATTGTCAATTGGTGGTTTTGGTGATTTAAATTTAACAAGTTTTGTGATGGTAAATGATTATTTATTGTGAATACAATTATTGTACAAGCAAATATTTTGTATATATGTAAAATAATACATAATTAAAACAATGTCTTTTGCATGCAAATATATAGGTATTAAAAACTGCATTCTCTTATTGTGCTGTTTTACAAAGTATAAACAATTAAAATGATGTATATACATAATATAAAATAGAACAACGTAACATAATATTATTGCGTATAATTGTGATTATGAAAGAATAAATGTCATATAATATATTCAATTTGTTCATTTACAATTTTTTTTAATGTTTACATATATTATTTACTTACAAGATTACAAGCACATATATTAATTCAAAAAGTATCGGTATTGGTTTGCATAGAAAATCCATAATATTTACATATTCTTTCAATTTTATTATTTCATATATAAGTATCCTTTAATTTCAACACACTTGTAAAAACAAACTTTTTTTCAATCCAATCGTCCGTTTTTTTTTTATAGTCGAATGTTTCTTTTTTTGCAACGTATCGTAAAATAGTGTTTCGAATAAATTCCATGCATAAATTTCGTTTTGAATACATAGAATTGTGGAATGGAAATTTTTTACCCTTGTTGGGTAACTCAAAACATTTTAAAATTAATAATTTACATTCATAAATTGTCAATTGTATATGATAAAAGAACGTAATATTTTTCATTACGTTTTTTTTAAATGAATCAGTTCTAATACTTTTTGATCATATTACAGTATTTATACAACAAAAAATTAAATAAAATTAAATTAATTATACATTCACTTATCACATGATATCTCAACTAATGATTAATATATATTATTAACATTGATTTTATTTATTCGCAATATGTATTAAAAAATTAAATTATTATGTATTTATAAATTAGTGTAAATCGAATTTATTTAGGAGTGAGAGACATATGCATAATTGGAAATTATTTGTTTGCAAATAAAAGAGGAACCGGAGGAAAATTCATAAATTTAATTGCATTAAATTAAATTCTTGTAATTTTATACATAAGTTGTCTATTTTGAGGATAATAGTTATGGTCAAAATATTAAGTAGCGTTTAGACTTTCAAATTTTTTTTGGTTGAACTCAATCGTAAATTGAACAAAAGTAGAAAATGTTTAACGAAAAACTAAATTCAATTGTAACGCTTTTATGCGGAATATTAATGTAAGCATCGGAATAATAGAATTTGTTGAATTCTGCAAATTAGCTGTTGCGTCGTTTACTTCGGTATTTGATGGAAATTTCTTTCCAGCTAGATAATAAAATACGGTTGCCAAATGTGGAGAATACGTGGTGGATTTGGGCGACCATGTACACGTCCATATGAGAGATGTTTAAGGTTTCAGGTATCTTAAGCATTTTGAATTTGCGATCGTTTAACACGATATCATGGATTTTGTTCATAATTTCTGGTATTTATCACATTTTTTGAAAACCTGGTGTATTGTTTTTATGTTTATATGTACGATCGCAACGAAATTCAGTAAACCTCTTATATATAAATAAGTGCGTAAGTTGCAGAATCCGAATACCATTTATATGAAGTTTGGCTATTGTGTGATGGTTTTTTTTTTGAAAATTAATTAATATTCATCGATAAATATATAGTATTTTACAGTAATTATTTATTCTTTATCCTAATTGATGGAAAAATATTCGATTTTTTGTTTCCTTATGCCATTAATAGGTTTCTATATATAATATCACAATATCTTGTTTAAAATCTAAATACATATTGAAATCATTATAGAAAGTATGTGAAATTATCAAATTGTTATTGTTAACACGATTTTATATAAAAAGATTTATTTAAAATTAAAATATAATTAAATATATAATTTAGAATCAAATAGATATAGTTAATAATTAAAATACAAAAAAATAATGTTTCGCTTGAAATTCACTTATTTTCATCTTAACATAAATTAAAGAAAAGTTGATTGCTGTAAAAACAAAACTAATATATCTATCTGAAATTTGTTAGGACATTAATTTTAATACTAACCATACCGTAAGCTCAGTTATTTGATCATTATAGGAAATATGGTGAAAACATACACAACAAATCGATTAAACAGATAATACAATACATGAATTTACGTTACGAATTAGATGAATAAATAAAATAACAACGATATGGGTTAATTTGAAATCAAACTTTTGTACCGGTCATTTACAATCTATTATAGATTTTTTACCTTAAATATATAGATTCGTTCTTGCGTTAAATTTCATATTCATATGCCAAATTTAATAAGATATTTCTATACCATTCGCTGGCATATTAATAATTGTTATAATAAATAAATGGTATTTCACTATATCGTGTAAGTGTGTAAAACGGAAGTAAAAATAATAGTATCTAAATGGTATATATATATATTACTATTGCCGCAGACTATATGGATTATTGTATGTGCATGTACCATAAATTTAAATTTAAAATCACATATTAAATGATATTCAATTCCATTATTATTTATATGTGCATTAACTTAATTATTTCTTATCCATATATATATATATATATGGTAGATAATAAATGATATTACATATCATTTACATATAGATTAACATAAATACATGAATCACTTTATTATTGTTTGGTTTAACAACAAAGGAAAAAAAAAAATAAACAGATGTATTATTTTACAAAAGATATGGCTCCACCACATTTGTAAATACAATTAAATATACTATTACATGATATATAGAGATACATATTACACTAAAATTTATATTGTAATAAAGTTAAATATGAAAATAAATACTTTTATATGAATCAACAAGTACCACGTACAAAATTACCTAAATACAAATGTAAGTTATAATAATTTCAGTAATTAAAATTATTTATTTTTATTTTCATTTCATATTTATTGTTATCGTAATATATTTACTTAAAACATATTAAAATGATGTCAATGCCAAAGGAAACAAAGATTATTTTATGTATAGGTGCAAAATAAAAAATAAAAGAAATTAAACATTTTAATTTTAAATATGGTACGCTGCGATACCAATGATAAAAGTCTTAAAATAACTGCGTCTTCATTATAATTGAATTGTATATAAAAGTAAAAAAAATATATAAACAAAAGAATGCATTTTCAATTGTAAGTTTCATTTTATTTATTCTTTTTCTCTAAACATCGCAAATTTTCTTGTTTACAAACAATACACCGGCAGTCTATTATTGTATTTTTTTGTAAACAAGACAATTTTGCGATGTTTAAAAATAAAACTAAATTTATAATGCATTTTTTTGTTTGCATATACGCTATTTATTTGAATGTTTATTATTTTTATTTATAATATAAAATGCAATAAGAAATGTCCACGCACGCATATGAAAAACCTTTAATTATCAAAATATCATCATAGATAATAATTAAATAATAATTAATTTAATAGAATTATGTTGTTTTGCTTAGATAATCTATAATTCTACACCCAATAATAATAATAATAATAATTCAATAGTTTACGTGAATTACTAAAACGTATATTAACGTTATTTTTAATAGAAATAATTGTATATTATCAAATCCATTTACAAAATTAATTGTCTATACACAAATATATCGGATGCTAATTAATTAATTAATAATAAATTCTATATAATCAACATTAATATATGTATGTGTGTGTGTGTGTCTACTGTCTGTGTATATATTATAAAAAAAATTAAAAAAACAAACACATTTTATATTAATGGGAAATACATTACAAACAATTAGAATAAAAATACGTTTTGATAAGAATTCCATATTTTTCCGATTTAAACACCTGTTTTACATTAAATTTTATGTTCAATATAGAAATGTGCAATCAACATTAATTTATATGTGTTTTGTTAATTTAGCAATACTGTATTATTTGCGATAAGAAATAAAATACAAAATGCAGACCTACACCCCTTGTCCGACAAATAATCGGAATAATATTGATTAATTTATGGATATATGATAAAGTTGTATTTATTGATCACAGATTGATTTATTATGGATTTTGTACCGTTCCCATAACAAACACTTAAAGATTTTATGCATTTCCTTATCCGTGTAAGCAAAAATACCATATATGCATTAAGTAATAGTATGGTTTTTGTGTGTCTGTTCACTTAATTTTTGGTTTTTTTTTTTTTTTTTGTTATTTCAATAATAAATTTACACAATTTTTTATTTCATTAAAGCAAATTTTACAAACCCTTATGCTCATTTATACAAACTATTGATCCTATTATTAAATATTAAATTATTAATCATCACGTATTACTATGAAAATTACTATGTTAACGCATTGTCATACCACAATACTGCATATAAATTCTAAGTCCAGTACAGATTCAGTATGACGGTTAATCCAATTGATATTGATTTAATATTTAACAAATTAATCGATCGATTAAATATAAAACATCCGATATTTGGAAACATTTATTTTAGTTCAGAATTATTAAAACTAAAATTATTTTGATTTTTCAAATTTATTGATAGAAGCTAAATTAAGAATTTTATTCTCGGCAAGTATCGGTATGAATAATAAATTTCACAAAATATATTTAGGTCATACGCATTCGTATGTCGTACCGTACCGAACATATATTACACATTATACACGCAATTAGTTAATTATTATACAAAGAAAGTAAGAAAAAACTAAAAAAATTTCTTTTGCGAAAAATAATATAATTTATAAATATTAAATTTAATTATATATATATTAAAATTTTAAAAGAAAATGAAAAATAATCACATGCTGAAAAGTAAATTTAAAAAAAAAAAAAGAAATACATTTTCTATTTTGAGAAAAAAAAAAAAAAAAACAAACAAACATTTTCTATTTTAAAAGAAGACAAAATCTTTTCAGATAGTTAATTTTTTTTTTCCTTCATAATGTCGCAGTGCAACCTCGTTATATATCTTTCACTGTTATATTCGGCGTCGTCGTTATATATTTGTAATTATGTATGCGGGAGCGCGAATTTATTAAAAAAATAACCATTAGATGTAATAGATTTTGTTTCCTATAATGTTGACAAAAAAAACCTACACTTCTACTCACTTTAAATAAAAATATAACTTATTTATTATCATATTGTTATAGCTATTGTTCATATATAGTTCATACTTTGAAGACAAAACTGTTGATTTCATTTCGGTTATTACGAGTTTATCATTTCCCATAGTATATGTGTATATATGTAATTGTTGCAGACAGGGTCACAAACGTTCAAGGAGGTGATGGGATGGAGAATATAATTTTACTAAATTACATTTTTCGATTTAGGCCTATGTATTCGAGCAGCTATAGATGTACTTTAAAGATAAAACACTACCGAAATAAATGGGCAGGGCCGTATCTCTACAAAAGAGCCTTAACTGGAAAAGTTTCATTTATAATTTTATTCCTCATCAGCCGCTTGTAGGTTTGCACTGGACTCGTCGTTTAACTATCTATATAGAAATTCGCAATACATATTAATATAACAAAGAATAATATAATAATAATAATAATAATATATCACAGATTTATTCTTGGCACTCGATTACAACACAAATATATTTTGTTTATTATTTAAATTAAAACGAATATACTAATGTGAGTAGAACAATAAAATTTTACTTTTTTCTATTGTAAAGATAACAACGTAGTTTTTGTTATAAATAAAATGTGAAATATTAGTTATTTTCCTGTAAATTATAATAAAACAGAAAAATTTTTATAAGTAGGCCTAAACCGTTTCATTATTATAGACATTCGCATTGCACTAAGATTGCCTATATAAGATAAACCATATGAATACAAAAAGCGGTGGTAAAACTACCCAAATATTTTGGTTTTCATTCAAGAGAAATTCTTGCGTTTTATTTATCACCGGAAACAGTAAATTTCTTCGTATTTTTTAAACAAAGTCGAAACAATTATTTTGTTTGAACATGTCATTGAAATGATAAAACCAAAACGATATTTATTTTGAACATAAAGAATTTCTTTCGATTATAGTAAAAACAAATAGAGGGTTATTAACAAAGAATATTATTTATTATTTTATGGTGAAAAAAACTGTTTATAAAAAATAAAATATTTTAAGTGGATTAAGTACGAATTGAAGCGTATATATTAAAATATTTCAAAAAAAATAAATGTAAATATAATTAAGTTGGTAGTTATATTTAGTGGAAATCAACCAGAAGAAATTTTATAATATTTATATATAATTAAATATATTGAGAATAGCTGTGACACGTTTCTATCACATGTTAGCGAACCATAATAAAATTAAAATTGTACGAATATAAATATTTTTTCTATTAAATAAAATAAACATGGTAACAAAGAGTATAATTTTTATAAATTTAATGCTCCCTCGTCTCGTACAATATACAGCCGTTTAAAATACGTAACATTTTAAATGTGTATCACTCACGCTAAACTTAAATAAATTCCATTTGATTTAAACTTAAAGATTTAAAATACATTCTCTTAATAATATACACTTGGAATTATATTTGTTTTCCTTGTAGTCAGTGTATAATTTTACACAGAGTAGACTAAATCCAGTGCACCATTAATACCATAAATATGAATTTTAACTTTTTTTCTTATCATACATACAACAGGTTTTTTCTTATTTTAAAATAAAGGTTAAATTAAGAAAACAACCTTCCCATATTTTTAAAGTCGTTTAAAAATTAGCATTTTTTTTTTTAAATGTAGACCAAATAGAGTTTAGCAAATTGTTCCGCATAAAGCAGAGGTTTTGAAAAAATTCTCAATATTGTTGCCAAACCTAGAAGATAGTCGCATAGCCTTTAATTAAATCAATGTGGAAATATAAATATATAATGATCCTAAATATATGCGGGATATAGTAGTGGACGAAATATGATCGGATTTTCGGTTTTACTCAATTAAATTACAATTAAAGTAAAAGAACTAATATTTGGATAGATGGATTTTTATATTTTACTGCATAGGTCCGCGCGAATTCCTTGTCTATACACGTGTATGTAAATTTTCCACATGATTGGAAAATTCCATTATACCAATATTCAACATGTGGATTATTATATTAATTTCTTTTATTATTTTTCTATAATTTCGATTTAAATTAAATTAATAATATTCAATATATAATTATTATTATTATTATAAATATTAATATAAATTTTAACAAAAAGCGAAAAATTTTCGTTATTTTTCATACAAATTGGTTTTTATTGATTTATTTATTTGTATTATTATTTTATATAAAAAAAAAAAAAAAAAAACGAAATAACATACCTTTTTATAAATTTCAATTGTTTTAATATTTAGATTTTAGTTAATATTATTGTATTTTAAATTATTTTTTCAATAACTTTTAATATTTTTCTGTCAAAACTGTGTTTTTGTTTTTTCAAATTATCAATATTCAGAACTAAATTTAATTTAATTGTAATTTGAAATAGTTTTCACATATTGCATCAACTTTTTTCGATTTATATTATATTTTGCTTATATATATTTTATTTATTTACACATTCATTCATTGAATTTGCTTATAATATTCGTACACAGCACACAAAACACTATACACGTTGTTCTACGAGTAAAAGTTATACAAAAAATATAACCACAATTTTTTCTTATTCATTCAATTGAATTATATTATTTTATATAAATAAGATACAATATACAGAATAAAAATGCGATAAGAGAACGCAAAACATCTTCAAACATTAAAGAAATCTTTCTTTTCTTCTTTTACTTTTTAATATTAAAATTTTTATTTAACATACAAATATTGTTGTTTTTTATAATGAGGAAAAAATACTCTAGGCTACATTCTCACAAGAGCGACAGAGCGAGAGAGAGAGTGCAATATTTATATATTAAATTTACAATTTAATGGAATAGGAAAAAATATAAGTTAAAAATAAAGACAGAAAGGTAGGTAATGTGTGAATGAGATATTGTAGCATATGTGATCAGCTGAGATTTTCATGTGTATATGTTTTCCTTGATATTAAAAAATATATTTGGAAAATTCAAACTATTATATATAACGTATTACCAGCTGATTTAAAAAATTTACGATAGCCATATACATTTGAATGGAGTAGTGTATATTTATATTTGAAAAAGATACATTTTCATATAAGTGTAAAGCAGAGACTAATAAATACGACGACGACCTCTTATATCACACAATACTGTTCCATTAAACGAAGCAACAAAGATAGATATAAACTGATGTTCTTATCTGCTCCTGCTCTATGCTTTCCGAAATGTAAAGTGAAATGTGAATATATTTATATAGTTTTAGTTATATGTATTTGCAAGGTTCCTTGATGTATGCATATGTATTATGAATTATACAATTTATACTTATATGAATTAAGTATATATTGCATATGCATTGATTTATTTATATAACTAAAAGCTATATATATTTATTTATTTTATATAGTATATTAATATATAAAGCAATTGAAAATAAATATAGGCTAGTTAAATTAGCCAAAGATTTGTAGGCACATATTTATTCTCCATTCATTGGAATTATTACGTTTTTGAAATAGTACACAGTTTAATTTTATTTCACATGAGGCACAGCATGCAAAATTTCATGAAATATATATTCTTGTAAGGTCCTTGCTGTGTCCTTATCATCAAGTGTTACCGAATCCTAATTTAATTTGATTTCACGTAATCTATCGAATGCGTAAGTTTATTAAATATCCTTATAAGGTCCTTCAGATGTCCTTAATCGTTGAATCACAAAATCTACTTGATTCCATATTTGAAATAAGTCGATATAAACATAATCCGATAAATATCAATATTTTTGTTAAAATTGATTGTAAGGATTGACACCCAGATCAGATATTTATTGTATTTACTTAATTATTGGTACATATGCCATGATATTTTGCTATATATATATTACTGGAATTACTTCATAAAGTGGTGCTCTTGAACCTATACACATATAACCGAATAACAACAATATTAAATTATAACATTGAAATATAAAAATATTATATCTTGTTCAATGTTTTTATTTTATCATTATTATATAGCCATTAAATTGGATTTAATTAATTAATATATAATATATGGTATTGTAAAATTAATATGTATTAACAGTTATACTATTTGATGTGTGATTATAATAAAATTTCAATTTTATATTTTATAATTAATATTTATAAAAACATACAATAATAATAATAATATGTTAATGTAAATTGTACAATGGTTTAATAAGTACAATAACCTATTTCAATGTCATTTTTTTTGTAAATTTGTTTCGTAATATCATTACTGATTTATTCGCGGTTTAAATTTATGTATGATTGATATGCGAACGAACATTACATACAAGACCCAACCACCCCAACACATAATATACTGATTAACATAAATACGTTTTTTAAAACTTTATAATGAATACTTTGTAGGTGTAGGTATATAAGCAACAACGCTACGCACATATGTTCTAATATTAAATTTGAATAATTAAATAATACTATACGGAAAGGATTCGTATTATAATGATCATCATCAATTATTCGTACTCCAAGTGGAGACTATATATCTTATGATACTAACTATACTATAAATAATAATAATGCATCATGCGTGTAGATAATAACAATTAACCATAATAGGTTCCTATCTGCAATCTTCAAGAAGCCTTATTCTTGGATTGATTCATTTTTGTTGACTTTATATAAAGATATAGTTTTCGTTTTTAAATATGCCAACCCATCAAATGATGTAATATACAGATTGGTGATTTTAAAATTATAGTTTATAACGAACTTATTGGACAGCATTTTTAAAAATAAGTTATCTTACCATATTATGGTCGTTTTAGCCCACTAAATCATATTTTAATTATTTACAATTAATTTTTTAGTGAAAATGCTATTTTGTATTATATAATTGTTTCAAATTTACATGAATTTTTCATGTATGCATTACTATCTTTTCCACAAATTAATAAAAATATGTTTTGTTGTGTCTAAAATATTTTACTTCAATACATGTTGGACACAAATGTTCAAAGTTTTTTTTCACAAAATGCAATAAGCGTATCCTATATTTATACAATCACTGTAAAGTTGTTTAAAATTTTACAGGTAGTTCATATTTTTTCGAAATTTTATAGATGAAAAATAAAAGAGGCTGTGTGAAAAATTAACGAGCAAGGCAAAATAAAAAGTTAATTATCCAATTTCTATATTCTATAAGTATATTTTCAGCAAGACATTAATTAATACAATTATGAATTGATTTAAATAGAATTGTATAGGATTTGTTTTCTTAATCATAGTGAAATCATATATTGTATATATACAGCGCTTCTCTGCTATAGTATATAGCAATTAAAATGGAACATAAATTGTGAAATTATGACATCTAAGAAATATGATCACATAAGATCAAATGAAGATCATATTGGATTGTGTCTATATATATATAGATAGATTACCACAGCAATATAAAAGAAATTTTTAACAATTTTGAATTGAAGATAACAGATAGCTCTAGGAATCGCACAATTAATTTGCTTTTTTTTTAATTAAATAAATTTGTGTTGCAGCTAAGGTTAAAGACATTACAACTTTATTTATTTTATATTTTAAATAATATTATAAGAAAATCATTAAAAATTATGAATTAAAAAAATATAAATTAATTATTTTATATTTACAATTTACATACAATAGAAAACTCCTCCTTTCCTTCACCGGGTACTAAGAAAAGAACTGTACTTAATAAATATCGGTATCAATAATTCAATACGTGCGTATCATAGAAAGGAGGAGCACTCAATTATAACGCAGCTCCTACTTTTACTTAATAATACTACAAATATAAAATATAATGAAAAAAACACACAAACCAAACAATTTGAAAATATTAAGAAAACATCTGCCTAAGAGAAAATTGTCACATGTGTGTTTGTTTGTTTTTTTTTTTTTTTTTATGTATTTTACACAAAATATTTGTATTTATATTTAAAAATATCCTAGCGTATTTTAAAACACACTATGTGTCATTATATTATTGAAAATTTTTAGTCTTCGTTTACGACACTGAAGTGTAACATGTTAATAAATAAAGTGAAATATATTAAAATACGGTGTGAAATCGAAATTTTGGATAAAAATAAAAAAAAATTTATATATATTATTTTACGTACGCGTTCATATAGTTAATAATTAAAAATAATTAGTGGGTTTTATCTTATTCTAATCAGTGATAATTAATTAATTATTATTATAAGATGACAAAATTTAATAGTAATAATAATAATAATAATGTGTCTACTAATCAAATATCAGATAATTATAAAAGTGAATATGATTGTGATCATAAATTAAAAAATTTATCATTAAATAACGGGAATGGTCAACATTCATTTCCAAAATTTGTTGTGAATAATAGTAATAGTAATAGTACTAATCATAATAATAATAATAATACTAATAACATTAATAATAATAATAATAATAATAATAATAATAATAATAATAATAATAATAATAATATTAATTATCATCAAGCAAATGATATGAAATTTATAAATCAATCACATCAATCGCCTCAATCAAATTTTACAGATTATGAAGATACAAATAGTTTAAGTTCGGCAGAAGAACACGTTTTAGCGCCATTAACTTGTGCATCAACACAATCACGACCATGTTTAACATGGGCATGTAAAGCATGTAAGAAAAAAAGTGTAGCCGTTGATCGGCGAAAAGCTGCAACATTACGTGAAAGAAGACGTCTGCGAAAGGTAAATATATAATAAAAATATTTATATATTCGCGCACCACAATTTATGTAAATTTTCAACATTTTTCATTTATAAAATGCTAAATTATATTTGTGTATATATAAATTCTCGCATACATATATATATATATATATATATATTAATATAGGTAAATGAAGCATTTGAAGTATTAAAAAGACGTACTAGTTCTAATCCTAATCAAAGATTACCAAAAGTAGAAATTCTAAGAAATGCTATAGAATATATTGAAAATTTAGAAGATTTACTTCATGTAAGAATTTTCAATAAATACAATTATTATTATTATTATTATTATTTTTAAATTATTAATATTATACATACAATAATAGGAATCACCAATTAGAGAAACATCAAACATTATTAATGATGATAATATTAGTCCTAGATCAACACCACCAGATTATATGGTAAGTGTATTTTTTATATGCGCTAATCAAAATGGTATAATAGTGTGCTATTATATTATTATAACACATTTATGGTATGAATGACAAAATTATTTATATACTTTAAAAAATATAACACCATAAGAAAAGTAATGCAATTGAACTTTACGCATCGTTTATATTTATTTTATGCATATACATATGTGCGTGCGTATTTATTTGCATATCCATATGCAAATAACAGTTGGTAAATTTTATTTTTTTCTTTTATTGCATATTATATTATGTAAAAAAAAAAGAAAAGAAATGTATCTGTATTATACCAAATGTTAATATGTCGCTAAAATACTATGAAAAATGTGAAAATATAAACAAAAATAAAGTCTAGCGAAAATTTTTCGTTTTTCCATTTGCTAATAAATTATATTTAAAATGTTTATTTTATAATGTTCATTTTCATTCTCTATGGGTAAATATTATATTATTTTCAACATAGGAGGTTATTATAACGAATATGTTTCAAATATTCTACAATGCAATTTATCTTTTTCTCTATCTTTTTATAATATATTTACAATACTACATATTCACCACGTAATGTATTACTTACAGTATTCTGTTTTGATTTGACTAATTATCATGGTGGTCGACATATTAATTTATTATATTATCTAGTAGTTTAGTTAGTTATACACATATTATATAAAACGGTAGATAATATGAACTTTCTTCTAAAATATTTTGTACTATTTTGTACTATTTACATTTAATATATTTTATTTTCACCAGACATTAATAAAATATTTCTACATATTAATTCCATAATTATTTTAAGGACATGCTTGAGAATTGGTGGAATATATATATAATAAACCATTAATTATAATAAAAAGTACATTTTTCAATTTCATTAAATTTCAACAGATCAACATATATTTAAAATTAGTTAACAATTTCTAAATTATATAAATGTATTCGAAATGTATAAAGCAATATAATGTGGTTTTTATGCTATAAATATATGCTGTGAAATTTTAATGTTTTGCAATTATGAGAACATGGTTTTCAGAAATTATACTGGATTTCCTGTTTACAGAAAGAATTTATAAAAACCTTTTACTGTTTTTGGTAATTAAATGTATAATGTGTGTACTGAATTTAAAATTTTACAAGATGTTTAAATATGGCTTAGATTACAAATGCGATACTATAACTATAACTATAAATATAAATTTTACTGAAATGCTTGCTTAATATTTGGTAAACGTAAGATATAAATTGATGGTGTATATTGTAAACTTATAAAATGAATATTTAACTGAAATTCTGAAATTATAATCAATTAATTTTGGAATTATACCATACACCGCTATTTTTAAATATTAATTTTAGTATAGTATATTTACAGATTATAATTGATTAAATACTAATATTATTTTAAACTTTTTAAATCTATGTAAATTACTATTATAAGTGTTCATTTGATTATCTGTATACTAAATAGCATATTCATCTAATTCATACACATAATTATTGTATGAATCCAATCTATAAACTTCAATTAAATAAACTACATTATTATAAATATCAATATAAAATCAATATTAAGTCCATATGGTCATTGTTATCGGGACGATAAACAAATAATTATAATAATAATTATAATAAATCAATGGTTTGTTTTAAGTCATTTTATATTTTAGTAGAAAATAAATTAAAAATAAATTATTTAATATTTTTCTGTTTTATCGTATCACATTCAGTTTCAAAATACATTTTTTTATCTTATAATACAATACAATTAGCGTTCGATATATTTTATTATTGTATTCCATTACTTTAATTTATCTTTATGAATTTATGTAGCCATAAAATGTTATGGCATATGATAAAACAAAAACAATATTTAGTTTATTATTAATATCATCGATTATATTTCGAGATTAATATTAATACGATTATATATGAATCATTTTAAATGTGTCGCATAATTATATATATAAATATGCTAATTATTTTAGCTGAGAAATTTCTGATGGTTGTTCATTAATATAATAATTATATTGCAAATTTTTTAAACATATACCAAAACCATTAAAACATTTATGAATGACATTAATTAATTCATAATTTAGTAAATAAACAGTCTCAAGTGTTTTTCGTTTATAGACCAATATGATTTGATTTACCCCCAAATAAAATAATGTAAAGGCATCAAAGGGTAATAGGTAAATTTTCAGGTCCATTTGTTGAAATGATTGAATCGGCAATTTTTTTGTGGAAAATTTCACTGAATTTTGGGAACAATTACATTAATAAGAAATATGACGTTTATGCCAAAGCTGCGAATAATCCAAACTCTAACATATAGATATGGTGAACACTGATTTTTAAAATTAAATTCCATATTTTTATAATCGTTGTTATATTTGTGGAAATGTTAAAAGTTCCACATGATAATTTGTATAAGAAAAGAAAATGTAAATAAAGCTGTGCAATAATTGATAAGTGACCGTTGAAAAATGTATATTACTCTTAAATAACTGCACCCAATATATTAAATGAGAATATTTTTGGTTTTGATATGAAAATTCCATCTTCTAATTACAATATTTCAATTTGAAATCAATGTTTTTAAGAGAAAAATAATAATAATAAACTTGATTGATTTAATTCTATATTTATATTACATACAAATAGGTTTCCTTTTCTGTTTATTAATTTTTTCATAAATAGATTGAATTCCGTATGTGGAAATAAAAATATTAATAATTAAATATCTCTGACCTTAAACTTTAACTTAATTTTTGTACATAAACTTTTTATGTAAGCATTAAAAGAATCCATAACATAATGTTTCTTTTACAATACATTCAGTGGTGCTGAAATTGGTAGCTTTCAAACTATCGATCATAAAATATCAGGTACAATTCGTAAATTTTATATGGCACTCATTTTCACATAAAAATATTTGTAAAAATATAATTTCATTTGAAAACTATTGTAAGACTGGTCTGCACACACTTATCACTCATATTAAAATATAGGAATTCGATGTGTAGCAAATTTACAGTAAAACTAAAAGTATATGAAGTCATTGTTTAGAAGATTTCGTCAACAAAAGTAATATATGTATCAAACTAACGAGTAACATCATTACTATTATAAATATATTCAGCAAATTAATTAAATGTTAAATTCAATATAATTGAATGAAGTTTTGTTTTAACTTTATCTTATGATATGCGTACAAAATATAAACTAATGTCACATTGTTAATTACTATAATCACACACTTATCTAAATAGCCATATTTAAATTCACCAAACATCATTATATATATATACAAACTTAAGAGAAATAGTGAAATGGATATTAAATGTTTACACTCATCATATAGTTATAGGATTTATCTGTATTCATTCCATATATTATCTTATGATATAGTACACGTGTATGTAATATATGCAGATGCATTTCTGTATTGCATTATATATAGTTATTATAAAATGACCTACAAATAAAAAAATATACAACTTTATATGTTTATGTGTGCATAACTAAAATAATATTTGTATTAAAGTTATGTATAAATATAATTCATAAATAAATAACTTGTAGACATTACAAATACTATACGATGAGTATATATAAAATGATTTATTTGAGTCTGGTAAGTTTTCAAATAATAATAATAATATGATAAATTTGAATTCTTTAAATACTTTTACTTACCATACCATTAGAGACGAATAACTTTAATCTAATATTATATAGTAGACCTATAGACATATCTATATTGTATTTTGCTATTTAAATTATTTGGTAATGAGAAACAAATCTAATATACATAATTCTTACATATACAATATATGTGTAATGTGAATAAAATACAATTAAAATGATATTAACGCTCCATAAATATGTTTTATATATTGTTATGTTATATTTATTATTTATATTTGCATATAGCAAAAGTCTATTAATTATAATTGCAATTATAACAAAATGATTAACCATTTATATGTCATTTGAGTTTGCATCAATTAAAAATGATTTTCTTTTATATACATAAATATAATTTTCACCTAATAAAATTAAAATCAAATACATATTTCTGTGCATACAACATAACAGTATATATAATAATTTTTGGTTTTCTTTTTAAATACTCGTACCATTAACTCCGCACACATAAATATAAATATATATGAATATTTTAAAAAAGAGTACGTACATTGAATTTCTTATAATATTTAATTAACTAACTATTCACTAACTATTCAAATACCGGTTGCTTTTGTAAATCGTAAGTATTTCAGCCAGATCCCTATAAGAAACGCTTTCAGGGTGCGAGTTATAAATTAGAGATTTCAACTCATGTGAGTCGCTTTTCCATAGAAAATAAAGATGTATGAGTTGTAGTCTAAACCCAGACACAGGCGGTTCACTATATGACATTGTAAGGTTAATTAATAATCTTTGACTGCGGTAGCAAGCAGACGGTATCTTAACAACAACCCACTAATAACTTAACACAATTTATAACCATGTGATTTTTTAAAATTTTAATAGTTAATTTTACACTAAAAAATCCGGTAAAATTGTTATTAAAATTTCAAATTACCGAATTAGTTCTATAATTTGTATAATAAATACTGTTTTCTGTTCTTTCTGCTAATTAATTCTAACGCAAATATATTGAATTTTAATTAATTTATTAAATAATTGAATTCACAAATAAAATATGAGTCTTCTATAATCAACTGGCGACGTCTATATATGCAGGTAAAATTACCTTCAATAACAGAATAACAGAAAATTGATAAGTCTAGGTTTTGCATTGGCAAATTGATTAATTAAACTTGCATATCTAATGATTACGGATAAGATCTTTGTCTATATGGATAGGAGATAGGCATGTAAGACCATTTAATCTGTTATTTGGACATGGTAATACGTAAATAACTTTTGTATAGTTATTTAATTTTGAAAAGTAAAGCAACCAAAGCTATAAACTTACAGGAATATCATAATGTGTAATTTTAAAAGTAATTGGATCAGCATTGGAAAAAAAGGTTCTCTTTTAATAATTATTGCGACGTATAACATTCAAAAACTCGATATTATTTGTAATTCTTCATTTAATACAGATCCAAAACGATATAGCTGACAGATTATTGAACAAGAAAAATCTTTAAATTTAAGGAAGTATAATTTAATAATTAAGAGGAGGCTTAAAATTTTTATATTATATAGAAACGAAAATGAAATTTTGCTATTTTCTTTTATGATTATGTGAAACGTTTGTATTTGTAATTTTAATCATAAATTCATAAGATGCATTTTTATGGTTAATTCGAAATCCGAACAAAACATTATTTGTTCAAATGCATCAATTATATGTTTCTATAGAAATATTGGCTGTTATGTTTATGTCAGTGTCACAACATTTATGTCATTAATTAACTCGTCTACAATTGATAAATATGTGGTATTTGATTAGCCGATCGATAATTTATAATATTAAATGAATTTCAGGTAAATTTAATTATGTTATGTTAGGACACCGAATCTCTCATTGATATTTATTTAAATGAAAGTAATTTAATGTACATACAGCAAGTTATTTTACTCCAAGTGGAGCTTATGGAATCTACTAAACATTCATTACAACCAAGTTGGTAAACCGCATGGCAGTATATAATAATTTACAAATTCTACTGTAATTAACGAAAGATAGATGTTTTCATAATTCTATTATTTTTATATGGTTGATTAGCCCATATAGTGATACGATAATATTAATTAATGTACATATAGTGAAGTTTTAACATTGACTTCAAATATTAGATAAGTGACTACTCAAAAATAGTCATATGTATATATAGATATATTGTATATATAGGGGTTTCATATATATAGTCCATGAGCATATTTTAATTTTATTACAAATAAGTCTACAATTGATACATGTATGTCAGGAAAATTATAAATTTTTACAAAGTTTCTCACATAGGATTATCCCAATTATATAAATAACCAAAAAAACCATTCTATCTGTGTTCTGTTTTATACATGTCATATGTATATAGTTTTCATTCGTTTCATATATAGGGGTGACCGGGGCTAAAGACATCCATTTTTATATAAGTCATCAATAGATATATCTCCCAAAATAGTTAATATTTTTTAAAGTATATAACACTTTGGAAAGAAGTAAAAATTCGATATAGATCATATGTTTGATTAATTAAATATTTAGTCAGGATTTAGATGATGTTAAATGATTCATTTAAAAAATATGAAAATGTTATTCTAATTTTAATACTTCAGAAATAATTTTATTAACATTTCAATAAATTTAATATAAACCTAGAATATGATATTGTAATTTTGGATATCCGTAGCATAAGCATTTTAAAAAATGTTAATGCAGATAATGATCTAAAAAATAATAACTTATGATATGATAACTCACAATATTTCGAAAACAAAAAGCTAATATTGAATAAATTGAACGTGAAACAACCGATCACAATGAAATTTTGAACACAATTTTATATATATGTGCACTTGAACGGGGTGTTCTCTGCAATAATTTCTAATGATTCATATCAAAACCTGGCTCATATATAGCCCCAGTCAACCCTACATAAAATTTTAAATATTTTTATACACCTCTATTTTTCTATTTTTATAAACAAGTACATACATTCAAAGAAGAACATCTTGTTGTTATAGAATCGTTGTTTTTTATTTTTCTTACTTTTTTTTTTCTTTAACATCATTTTTTGATTTCAATTCATATATGAAATAATGAAATAGATATATTAGAAGAAGATGTTTTGGAATTTATTTGACTATATATTTTTATTTTATTTATTTATTTATTATTTCTTATTTTTTTTTTTTTTTTTTGTCTTCTATTCAAATTTGTGTGTTTAGCTAAAAAACATTAAGTGAAAATATCAACATAAAAACACGTTACTTTATATGTGACAAGTTAATTCAAGAGAAAAGTTACAATTCTCTATAAATAAATTTTCAAAATTTATATTAGTTAGTTAGTAATATGCACAGTATAAAATTTGTATGATATTAACGTATAGAGATAGACAAAAAAAAAATGTAATGAAAAGCTATAGGGTAATAAAGAATAAAATAAAAAAAACGCTATAATATATTTTAAACTATAGAGAGTAAAAAAAAATGTATATAATTATACGAGGTGTGGCTATAAAATAAAGAGATTGCAGCACCCACACAAAAGAACATTAAGAATGCGCTAAATTCGTGCGACCGACAACTATGTTTAGCGGAAAATTCATTTTTTCGATTGCCGGTCCTCCTTATGATATGTGATTTATAATAGAGCATCAACTTTTCGTGAAATTTCATATTAAACCTGGGAAAATCGTCACTGAAACTTAAGTTTTATATTAAAAGAAATATATATGGAAATGATTGTTTATCACACGTGTGTTTATGGGTGCACGTTCGGGTTGCCCTTTCACGTTGAAAACGAATAGAAATATTGAAATAACATATAAATTTGTCTGATCAGACCATTTGGTGTATTATTCGTACGATTGCTAAAGTTGCAAATACAAATATTTAAATAATGATTACATTTTAACATTTAAAAATTAGTGTCTAAAATTCTCACAATCGAACAATGTTTTGTATATACTAATACTTTGGATGCAATTGAAAATGACCCAAAGTTCTTGGATAAATAGTAACATGTGAAGAATTTTGGATTTTCACTTATAATCCAGAAGCTATGAGTTAATTCATAGTATAGGAAGGATCCAACTTCACCGAGAGCTAAAAAAAGCTCGTATGTGCGAATCATTATTCAAAGCGATTATGATTGTTTTTTTTCGATATATATATATGGGATTGTATACCATCAATGGGTTTCTGAAGACAATGGCGAAGTCAGAGAAAAATATCTCTATATATTGGTCTTATAACTTGGGTGAAATTAGATTAAATTATGTAAAAAAAATTTGGGTGTTCACCTAACGAAATTTGCCGCAAAATCGACTTTTACGAATTATCTACTTTATTAATTATGAGCCATAGTTTTAACGAATTTCCATGTTTGTATATATTAAAAAATCAAAAATAAAAATAAATAGTAAATTATAATAAATCTCAATAAAATTACAAAAAGATGGTAATTCTTAAAAATCGATTTTTCCTGGAAAATTGAGTAAGTTGACATTCCAATTTTTTTTTCATAATGTAGTCTACTTTCAGTTCGGTTACAAGAAAAATATATATGTGATATTGTAATTGGAAAACAAGATTTCAGACCGTTGAAACTGTGAAAGCAAAAACGACAGACGTCATGATGTAGATCAAAGAATAAGCTTTCCAGTATTTTTTACATCATTATTAGTCTCGTTATTTTATATCCACACCTGGTATGAATTTGAATACGAGTATATAGATCCATTCCATCCATATATATATATATATATTGCATATATAATAATACAAGATATATATATAAATATTATAATATTAAATGTGATTTTATAAATTAAAACAAATTATTATAAAATAAAAGACGATTGATGTGATATATTTATTTGTTCATTAATTTTATGAATATTTATATATATTAAGTATTAAAACATCCTGCCCATCATATAATAAGTTCACGTATAAATATGTGAATTTATTTTTGTTTCATTAAAAAAGCAATATGTATTTTATATATGAATATTTTACAATATATGTATGATGAAGTGACGAAGAGGTCAATGTAATTTTTCATATTATTATTATCATTGCTATTTCGTTTTCTTTTTTTTTTTTCTTTTAAATATTCTTTATTTATTAAAATTATTATTAAATTTCACTTGTAATAATTTAAACAATTAATTATACCTTTATTTATCCTATATAAATTTTATACTCTATCTATATATTTATATGAGCTGCGGATATATACGCCAAGGCGCTATTAAAAATATGACAACAATTTTCTTTATGATATTAAAATCGCTTGAACTTACACCGTCCGCGTGTATATATAGTGACAAAAAAGTCGTGTGTATATAATTTCAATACGAACAAAAAAAAAATTAAAAAAAACTCGACATGCATCAAATCAATGAATGAATTTATAGTGAGAGATAATATGTCAAGTTGTCAAGAAATTGTTAAAAGACATGTGGGGCCACCCACATTATATAGTATTGAAATTTATATGAGCGATTTGTGTTGTTGGTTATTTTTTTTATGATTTTATGAATTTTGATAAATTATATGTTTATGATTAAAAGAATTGGAAAATTATTTTCATATAAAGTCATATGTTAATTTAATAATTATTATTCTAATAATTATTCAGATTTTAAATTTATTATTATGTAAATCATTATTTGATTGTATATGAATTATAGTATTTATTATATACACGTAATATACTTATAACCCTGTGACTTTATTTATTGCAACGATATTGAAGAGTTATTATAAATTTTGAATCTATCCTTTTCATATAAAAAACCATTCATTACAAACAATTACAATACATTAAACAGCCTGCGAATAAATTGTGAAGAAATATTTTGTAATGAAAACCTAACAAAATTTTGCAATTAAAACACAAATATATTTATAAAAATATTAGGAAATTTATTTTGTAACACTTCATTTAACAACTCCTTGATTTATGTTCAAATAAATGATAGAATTTGCAGCTACTGAAATTATACAGTGTAAAGTATAACATTTTATAATGCGAATAAAGGAAAGGGTTCGATTGTTTCATGTCGTGGAAATCAATTCATATATTGTCTAAGCGATGCCTAAAATAGGACGAATTATTATTAATACATTTTGGATTTAAAATTCTCGATAAAAATATTTATTCTTTATTCTTCTATTATAAAATTTTAATTAAATTAAAATAAATAAGATTAAGATTACATTTTGTGGTTTTATAAGTATTTCGACCTAAATAGATCTATTGTACGTGTGGGTTGAATGATAATACTTCTGCTTCACCAAAGCAATATAGGATGTTTCCTTAGTCTGCAGTAAACCGTAAGTATAAGTGCCAGAATACTAAGTTCATTTCTGCTAAATATTAGGCAAATTATCGATTTTTTCGAGTTAAAGCCCCAAAAAGTCTTTTGATTGCCTTACGATTGGATGTGTGTACCATAACTTTGTCCATTCCCTGTTAGTTTGAGTTAGTACATTTTTCTATTTATATTTAAATACTATATATGATTGAAGTATGTTCTCCATGTGCGGAAGTATATTGTAATTTGTTAAATAAATGAATCACATATTTTCTTATGCATACATAGATGACGCATATTTGATCGTCTTATGTATGTAGAAACCAAAAAAAATTATTATTATCTGATAATATACTCATTGTGCAATATGCAAATTCTATGTAAAATCTGTGTATCATTCGTTGATTTTGTATATATGTATATGAGACTATCATAATTTATGTATGACGAATACACATGCAGTACCCATATGGAGGATTTTTTAGTATATACATGGATTTATTGAACTATGTGCATGTGAATGCTTATTCTAATTATTTATAATACATATGCTCAGATTAAATGTTTCTGCATATTTAAAGTTACTCTAATATTTTCAATTCTATAACTAAATAATTTTCATTCGAGACCACATTTTAGCGTCAGAAAAATTAAGATATGAAATTAAAAAAAAGGGTCAATTGTTAATATTGTTTTTTTTTTTTTTAAATAGACTGTAATTTTTCGCCTATAGATTTATCATAGCTTTAGTTAGCACCTCATTTAATACGGATATGAATTAGTATAAATTTTAAATGCTAGAACAATTTTCCATTGAATAAACACACAAGTTTATAAAAAATGTAAATAAACAAGTATTTCGTATTCAAATCCTAAAATTTAGATATGAGATTTTTCGGTATAGTTTATAACCGCATTTGAAATAAAAACAATTTCTTTGAAAATAACATTAATTATATCTTACGTTAATTGCATATCAATTGATGACTTATTATTATTTTTATATAATCAAATGTATATTTAATTGAAAAAATTTTGACTGATGCTATTATTTGAATGTTTGGTTGATGTCTAAATATAAGTTCAATTTAGAGAGCAACATTATGATGTTGATTTTCTCTTTTTATGGGATCAATTAGTAAATTAAATTTTATATCAATTTGTAAATGTTATACATACACTTAAATTATAAAAACTATATATAATTGCTAGTAAAACAATTAAAATTCCATGTAAGTTATAATTTCAACATACACCTTCCATATCATAAAAAAAAAAACTGAAAAAATAAATACTGCATTTATAAAAAAAATAACATAAACATAATTTAATAGATTTCTATTCGTAAAGTTTTATTTTTATTCATAAAATAAAAAAACTATATACACGTTTATTTTCTTCTTATAGACATCTCTAATTAATTTGTTTTTCCATAATTTTTAATCACATGTTATATTTATTATTATTATTAGTATTAATTACTTTTTATATATTTATATATTGTAGTATATCTATTTTGTTGAATGTTGACTTTATATATTTATTTTTATCCTTTTTATAGTCGTCGTGTTATGCGTCAAAATTATTGAAAAATTTTACTATATATATTTAACGGATACATATATAATATATGATTTTGTAATGTGATTTAAATGTCATTCTAAATCTTCCCATTAAGTGGCTTATATCTAGGTTATTTTCGGTTTTATACCATACATAATAATTATAATAATAATTATATTATAGTATAATTTCGGCTAGAATTTATTCGAGATCTCATTTTTTGTCAACTTTTTATTATAAAATTACATTGAATTTTATGTTGTTTTTCTTTTCTCAATATATAAAAAACGATATGTAACTTATAAATATTATTATAAACATTTTTAAGAAATAAAAAAATTATTAATGATATTTTTTTTATTATTGTTATTTTATTATTATTTTTGTTGTTTTTTTTCTTTTTTCTAAATAAATATTCAAATTAATAAAAAAAAAAAAAAAGAAATTTTATATAATAATAAATAAAATTTAATATGCAAACAAGCATAAAACTATATTATTTATACATATTGTATAGTATTTATAGAGTATCTGTGAATTATGCAAATAATTTATATTTTAAAGAAAAACTGACTCTGACACATATTATATGTTTAAAAAAATATTAGTTACATTTATCTTTATTTATTATCATATTTTAAAAATAATTTCTTTTTCTTTAAAAAATATTATGTTTTGCTGAATGAAAATGAATTATTTAAAGATTAATCATCGGCTGAACCGATGTGAGATTGAGAAAATAATATAATGTTTAATATCATGTTTCTTTACAAAATTAATACATATATACACACACATACATATACGTACACCCATGTACAAATTATATAAATTATATAAAAATTAGGCTTTATATTAAACTAAATATTTAGTTATTTATTAATTTAAAAAACGTTAATTCAATAATAATAAGAACAAATAAAAATAGAAAATACTGATAATTATAATTAACATTTACGTGCAAACTTTAATGTTATTCATAAAATAGATTATTTTTATTATCTAGTTATTGGACCACCTTTGACATTTATAACCAGTTCCAAGCGTCTTGGAATACTTTCTTATATTTCTTTTGCAATAGGTAAATCATTGTTTCCCTATTCCTACAAAAGTACAAGATTTAATTGATATTTATTGGCCCATTGCTCATTCTATTTTTGAGTTCGAACCACAGATGCATTATATTTATTCATTTTTGTGTATCAATGAAATTTAAACTTGTAATTCCACTGTTCAGTCATAAATACAAAGACTATTTACACACTAACTATACTTTGCTTTATAGTTGCTGTTTTTCTTATCCTAAAACCTATATTTGATTCACATTGTTCGGTTGCTGTCGAATTTTTACATGCGATATTTAAAGTATTTTAACGTATACAAAAAATTAACAACATATTTAATAACACAAAATGTAATTGAGTCAAATCTTAAGTACTTGTTGACCACAATTTAACAAATGATCGATTTGCTGAACAAAAAAAATATTTATAATTTCAAAAACTCAGAATAGCATTCGACATTGACTATATTTATAATATATTATGACACCACATTCACTAACATATAGTTAGTTTCGTTCATAATTTAAATAATTTAATAACTATAATCTTGTGTAAAGCATACAGACAGTAGCGATGAGGTAAATTTGATCGTATTACATCTGGTATTATATACTGGCATTCATTTGGACCCCAAACTTACTTAATTTTACAACTTATATATGGTTATATATATGTTCCATAACAACATTTTTCATCATAATCATTCATTTATGCGTAAATAAATAGACATAACAAAATTTAACAATTTCATTTATTTACATGTGTTACCTACACGCGTACAATTGTACACAGAGAACATGTACAAATATAAAATAAGTCACATATAAGTCCTTTTAAAACCGTTTGATTACTATTTGGATAATTGCCAACTATATATATATATATCTATGTAAATTATAAACTATATATATATATATTAGTATTTATTAACAAAATTCATATATTTTATATAGTTATTGTATAGATTATAAACAAAAATAGAATACATAATTATTATAATTTATTTTTTCTTTTTCATTTGTGTTGTTTATCATCTTGTTTTTATCTTATTATATCATTTATTCAAATTTTCATATTATAACTATTATTATTACAATATATATATATATACCTATATGTGTGATTTTATTTATATAAATAACCCTAACAAATCTGCAAATCTCTAAAAAACATCATCATGTGTGTATTATGTTTAAGTATATACAATACGAATACATATACAAACTCTGTCCCACAATATACCGGATATAAACCAAGTAGTAGACCAAGTAGCACCATTACTTAATTTCTTTGTGATTATGTTCTGTGAACGTTCGTCAGCAAATTGTAAAAATTTCATGACATTACATTCCGTAGAAACAGAAAATACAACATATAAAGTTATAGCTGTTTTTGTGCATCGGTCGAAAAATGAATATAAAGGAACAAACATTAAATTTAGTTTTAAAATTGTTAAAAATGCTACTCAAACATATGATTTTCTTAAAATCGAATATGTTGATAACTGTGTGTTAAAAGCATAAGTTTTTAAATGGCATAAATAATTCACAGAAGTCAGCGAGAAACAATAAGTGATGGTGAACGTCGCCAGGTCGACCATCTGAAACAATTTAATGAAGAAAACATTAAAAATGCACTTGATGTCGTGAAAATATCTAAAAAATATTCAACGAGATTCATCGAAATTGGAGCTAGGAATACCGAAAACAATAATTTATCGAATTTTAATTGGATAAACGATAGGTGAATTCAAAGTTCATTCCACGCATCAATTAAATAATGATGATCATAAATTGCACTGAATTGAACTAATAATAAAATTTTTTTGCTAAATCATTGCGACTAATTTCTATTCCCTAAACTTCATTTGGCAATAAAAGGAAGTCGTTTTGCATCAATTGAAGAAATTCAAAAGGCAACGATCACCGTTTTCAACAGCATTCCAATCAAAACATAAAAACGTCACTTGTTGAACGTGCAAATCGATGTATTTCAGTTGATGCGGAGATTATTTTGAATAAATATAATGGATTTTGTGGAAATTTAATATTTATTTTTGTATTTTATTAATCCATTCCGGTTTATTTTAGTACATACTGTGTATATTAGTATTTGCTCGATTCTTATAAGTATTTATATTGCATATAAATATATATTTACAATATATAATGATCTTTTTGTATATATACACTCTTTTCTTATACAAGAGGCTGCTGCTCTTTTTAATTATCCGTATATAACATATATAATATAGGCACATTATAATATTCATATATAGATGATATTTATAATAATGTATTGTTGATATTTAATATTTATGGTATGTACTGTTGTATGCGTTTACCAACAAATATATAGGGTAACACGAGGTTAATTAAAAATACCATATATAGAATTTAGTATCGAGAAGGCTATACCCATAAGTATAGTTAATAATAATCATGAAGGCGATAATCACGAATATTATTGAATTGCAGAACTTATCGAACTTATAAATATTAGCAAATAAACAATCATTACATTATTTTCTTTCTATTTGTTGTTTTATTTTAATAAATTTAAATGGTGTATCCGTCGTTATTGATCGACATTGTATAATACGATAATGGAATTGCTTTGTAAAAACATTTACAAAGTAAATCCATCATTTATCTAATGCGTAAAAATTGTCCTTTCTCCTGTCGACGACCATGTAAATGTGTTAAATACATATGGAGAGCGACAAATGTACTTTTTTTATATGAATTTGTTTTCAACGGATAGTTTGCTTATAGTTAAGAACAAATCTCACAATCATTACTGTGAATAACAAACATAATTTTTTAGTCTTAAGACAAAGGATCAATGCCAATTAGTAATGACATAACAGTTTGATATTATTTTATTGTATAGCAATTGGATACATATCAGCTTTGTTCTGCTAAAAAAAAAATTTAATTCTTTTTGTTTCTGAATTTTAATATTGGAATTACAATAACAAATTAATGTATACCCATCGTCAAATAACACTCAGAAAATAATTATAATTAAATTCTATTTTACAATTTATGATAAAACATTTCTTATTATAAAGCCGCAGTTATTTTAATATTAACTTGACCATATTAGGTACTTCACATAATATATTGCAAGTTGGTTTCTTCACTTGTGGTTGAATGAATATCACAAACATGTTACTATTGTTCTAGATATATAATTTTGTTTAGAGGCTGATAGCATATGTATGTCCAAAAGTTATAACAATTTTATCTTACAGGAATTAATGAATGTAATGATAGGAGTGATTTTTTAAATTTACTTTTGCGAAAAGAATAATAAAAGAGTAAATAATGTTCTTAAATAATTTAATGATAGATAAAATTAGTAATTTTAGATATATATGTTATTCGTTAAAGAGTTAAGAATTTTTTCTGGTTGCTGTCCAATATATAAATTAATTATAAAATACGCTATATAGCGCTACAAAATTTTCTATAATAATAAATTATTATTATAAAAATCGATAATTAAACCATAAACCATTGAATTTTTGAAATACTTTTTGATCCTAATACAATTTTTATTTAATATTAATAAGAGAAGAATAAAGTGGAAATATTAAAAAAAATTTATTATACATTTCACGGTAATTGTATAATTTTCAATTATAAAAAGTAATATGTGAAATAAATGTAATACAAACAAAAATAATTGATGTTGAAAACTGTTTTATACAATTAAATATTATATAATATGTAAATTTGTATACATTTTTAACTATTCCTCAGATAATATGATTCATATTGCCTTGATCTTCTCTACTATTTAAATAAATTTATAACATATTCGCATATATTGTATATAACAAATATACCAATGTACTATTATTGTAAAAGACTAAAGAGCAACATTTGAAATTTAATTTGGCATACCTTTGATCTTCTCACATACAATTTTATTTATGTGTGCATCCATAGGTGCAATATAGCTTTTTATCCGCAACATGAAAATAATTTTAATTGAACATATATAATATATACTACATTTATTTACATATACCTTTAAAATATATAATTCATTTATATATAAATAAATTTCTATTTATCTATTCTGTGTGCATTTATTTCTCTATAATATTATAACAGATAATTGTTTTAGAAATTTATATATTATATTAATTATTTACATATTGCATATACACACTTCCAAACATATTTGATTAAGAATACATATATTAATATAATGCTTTTCTTATATTTAAATATATATGTAATTATATTTATATGTGTACACTGCACGTACAATATTATACATTTGTAATTATGATCTATTAGTATAATATATAACTTATATAAAAGATGAGTAAATATTAAATGTTTATATTAATTTGATAATTATATACGAATTAATATTTTTAAATATAATTATTGTTAATTTGATATGCTTTTGCTTTGCTTTGTACATACATTTGTGTTTTATTTTGTGTATCGAATATAAATTACACGACTGCCTGCATATTTGGTATACTATATACAACAATTACAATAAAAACATTTTAGTCATCACATGTTATGGAAGTGATTAAAAAATATTATTCATATCAAAATTATTTCCCTTCCATTCCAATATACATTTTATTAAGATTTTGGCTTAGTTTTTGTTGTTAAACACACACACTATTATAATACACGATTCGACGAAGAACGAAAATTATAAAAATTGTGCCACGTGTTGAGTGTGTAAAGTATAGAAAAAAAAAAAAAAAAAAAAAGTAAATTTATCCAAATGAAATAATAAAATAAAATAAAGTAAAAAAAAAAATATCATGTGAAATATATGACGAAGGAAATTGTAAGTCAAAACACTTCTTGATTTATAATAGATGTCAACAAATTTTGAACAAAATAATTTTGTTGAAATATTTTACAAAAAAAAAAAAAAAAAAGTAATATAAATAAAAATAAATATAAAATAGAAGAAATAAAAATAAAAATATATTTACAACATGGTTTTATAATAATTTTTCGTTTTTCTTATACTATTATTTGACTTAAATATATTATATTATTGAATATTTATATAATTTCGGTGTATTTAAATATTTACATATTATTATTATTATTATTATTATTATTATGTGAGTGAATGAATGAGTGTGATGATAAATTTACCTTATTTTTGGTTTTCAGTAATCTAAAATTTATGTTTATGAATAATAAAGTAATTAATTTGTTTTTATTATTCTAAATATGAAAATATACTCTTAGATATTAGCAATTAGATAGTTTACTTTTAATTAATATTAATTGTTAATAATTATATTTTGATTAACGTAAAAATAAAGTTACAAAAATATATATGCTATTAGCGATATTATATGAATAACACGAAAAGTATATACAAAGTTATTACTAATTTATTTAATATATTTTATTATTTTTATGTATTTAAATATGTCGGATGGGATATCGAATTTGACCACTTGTTCTTTCGTCGTCCTGCCATAGTGGACTATATATGGGTATAGCAATAGTGCTGACCAGTTTACATAACCATCTAATATTGCAGTCAAGTTGGAATGATAAATTCTGAAAAAAGTGTGCCTATGAATTGAACTCATGTAACCTCCAGATTGAATGACATATACACATATCCAATCATTTTTTAATATATTTTATACTATTTACGGTGTTTGAAAATACATTTTTGAAAAATTTTTAATAATAAATCCAAGACCTATCAAAATACTTTTAAAATGATATTTCAAATACAAAATGTTTTGGAATTCAGATATTGGAATACTCTTTGTAATAAAAAGTGGGGAAAATTATCCGATAATGTCGATAATTTGTTGATGGATTTGGGATTTGAACATACACATAATCGAAATATATATAGAAATTTCCATATTGAAAATCAATAATTATATGTATTTCAATATAGAACTTGACGATATAATTATTTATATGATATATATGAAATTTATTCATATGTTAATCATCATAATCGATTAAATACATTGCACGCTTTATTATTTAAACACAAAACAAAAAATTAATTGAACCTCGTGCTATTAAATATATTAGTCTTGTGTTTAGTGCCAAAGTGACAAAGTGATTTCCAATCGTTATATGGTTTTTATATCTATATTTGTATATAATTTAATAAATATCCAACAATATTTGTGAGAATACTCAATGGTACAATATATGGGTATAGCGCTCATGTTAATCAATCGTTAAAAAACCTCAGTTAACATGTGAAATTTTTTCACTAGTTGGGAGTGAAATTAACGAAAACATTTGTCTATTGATAATTGCAGACGAATATTGGTGATTTATTATGCACTCCAGTGGAGTAATTTACCAACTTGATTGTAATGAAATGTTTGCAATAGATGAGTATTGCACATTGTATATTGGCTTTTTGTTATAAAAACCTATTAATATTAACTAACATTGAAAAAAATAATAAATAATTTTGATAGTCAAGTGGTTCAAGGTGTGGAGTAAATATCCGGGCATTAAATAATACAAGGATGTATGATGAAGTGTTTTTTGTATATTGACGGAACACTGCAGATTAAAGACAAATGTAGATTCTGAAGTTCGTCTGAAGAGACGCCAAGTGAAGTTCTCTTAAAATTGTAAAACACATTTATCCGTAATAGAAGAGATAGCCTGCCGATTTTTTGCCTTCCATGAACTTACACCACTAATGTCTAATAATCTAATGTAATCTATAGCTGCCCGAGAAAGATATTAAATTTTATTAAATCTGTTTAAATAATATAAATATAAATAAATATAATAGCAAAAATTATAAATTAACGTATTCCTTTAAAAGCTATATATAAGAAGTATGGTACGATGAAATATAGCTCATTGTGACGTGACGATTAAAATTTATGTATATTCATAAAAAATAAATTAATAAAATTAATTTTATTATTATATGAGTAATAAATAAATTAAACATATATTCTTAATTTCTCCAGATGTCTAACAAAAATACAATAAATTTGGATATAGACAAAGATTTATTTCTTAATCACATGTAAAAATTTGTACAAGTATAGAAAAAGATGAAGAAAATAAACGCTGTATAAATATATAATGAAAATGTACTCGCGTAAATAAATTTATGCAACTGCAATCTTTTTAGTTCATTATACGAAACGTAATTTAAATTAATATTTTTTTTTTTATATAACATTTGCAAAAAAATGTACATATGTTAATATGAAAAATATTTTTAATTAACCCTCATAGTATACACACGCTGCCGAAATCATATAAGTACATTCAAGTTAAGATTCAAGTGTTTAGATGCCACACACATATTGCCGAGACTATGTATTAATACGTTCACAATATTAATTTAATATATTTTTTTAATATATTATACGCAAACATATAACATAATAAGATTCTAACCTGGATTTTAATTAATACATATACTACTGTAATAATAATAAATTATTTAAAATATATTATAACCAGCTGAACACATAAGGGTTAAATAAGTCATATTTTCTTTTTAATTGCAAAAAAACAAAAAAAAAGGCGCACAAACTTCAGGAAAAAATTATATGCATTACATTTGTAAATATAATTTTGTATTTCAAAATTGCAAATATATTATTATCTTTCCGCATATATATTGTAGTTTTTAGTTGTTATGTGTTTCGTTTTGCAATTAGCATTAGCGTGAGAAAAAATTATATTTGTATTTTTTTTTCTTTTTCATTCGTAGAATTGTTGGCCGAGAAATTTCTTCAAAGAAAAATTTCATCAATATGCTAAAGATGAAGATAAAAATCTGCCTATGTCAGGTAAGTGAACATATATTATTATAATTACATAGACGAAGCAGTATTAAAACATTGCATTTCACACGTCTTTTTGTATAATGTTATTATTCGCTTCATACTTATTATGATGTACATGTGTCGCATTTAATTGATATCCAATGTATTTTCCAAAAAATTTTAAAGTTCGCGTCGATCATAAAACAGCACAGTACATAAAATATTTATATTTTTACTAAAATTTGAAAATAACACGACATAAATGCTTGAGAAAACTATAATTTAATAAATCTGATCATGTAACAAATTATATATAAACGATAGTTTTGAATAATCCTTATATGCCTCGCCTGAGTTAGCATGGTCATAAAAGAGCAACCGATTATGATTATTCAAGTGAAGATTTCTCAGTACTTTACTATTATAATAGTAAATATAAAAAAAACTTTTATCTGCGAACTCACTCAATTCGATCAACATGCACAATATATAGTGGGTATAGACTAAACCTGGTGCACATATTCTGTTATGGATCAAAAAGGGATTTTCATTGTAAAGTTTTACAAGAAAAATTGTACAATATTTCACGCATTTAATGAAAGTCAACACCGACCAATTGAATTTATTAACTAATTAGTCATTATGATTAATAAAAGTAAGATCAAACTATAGACAATATCAAATTAATACCATCCAAATGGTAAGAATGTGCAAATGTCGTGTTTTTGTGCGACTTTTGTTCGAAACCTTTCACTAGCCATACATTTAAAGTTAATCTATCGTTTTTGCATCATCCAAAAAATTCACATACATAAAATTTCAATTTCAATTATTTTAATCGATTTAAACATTTTTACAACGTCATCATATTAGATTGTTTCATCATATCCGGCAAGAAATAGTCAATAAATAATATAAATAGAATAGGTCTAAAGTTACTATCCAGTGGTATTACGGAATGGACACCAAAAATATATTAGTCAAACATTCATTAAAAACAACAACAAATTTTTATTAAAGCCAATCCATTTAAATAATGAAATTTCAAGAGATTTGTTAAAGGTCTTGCTAAAATCAGTAAAAATCAATGAAATTCATACAATAATTAACGAAGTCCAATAAATACGTATAGAGTTACTGATTGTTTTTTCACAAAATCATATTGTTCAGAACAAACATATAAATATAATTGAATATCAATTCATATCAATTCACTAACACAGATGTCATCAATATAATCAAGCCATGTTACTCCAATCTCAATACAGTCAAATTGGTAGATTATTCAACATATGAGTAAATAATAATTCAGTAATTGGTTTGCAGTTTTCAAGAGACTAATTTTTTATTCTATAAACGAACAAATTTCAGTAACACATTTCAGTATTAAATATACATATTTTGTGAATTAAACCCGGATACATCACTGTTTCCACTGTTGTCATTATAATTGAGTATAAGCAGTATAAGTGTACCGATATAGTTATATATTATATCATATTAAATTTCCCAAAGAGTTTACCAAAATTGTAAATAATTCAAAAAGGATGTTCAAATTGTGCATGCAATACGTTTGCGTATGCTATATTCTATAAGTCACGTACTGTAGATAACTATATTTAATCCTTTACAAATTATGTAATATACATATACATATATATATTTAAATATGTAAAATGACAGTTAAAATTAATATATTATAGTGCATATGTTTAAATTGTAAATTTTAAATTTATCTTTGTATATATTATTTATTAATATTTATTTATGATAAATATGTTTAATAAAATAAAATACATGATAATATTTAAATTCTCATTTTATATATGCTTATTTTTTTCAATTCATATATTTTATTTACATAAATATTAAATGATCCTAAACTAAAAATTTATATTAAATACATAATACATATAATATAATATATATTTTCGTATATACATATATAACATACATTTGCGAGTATATTATTATTATTTTAAATATTAGATGAAAATAGCAAAAATATTTGATTATATCCGTACCAACCAACATTATAAAAAGATATGCTTAAGTGATTTTGTTATTTGGAACATTGTCAAATTATAATAATATTATATATAGTAATATAAAATATATATATATATATATATAATATACAATTAATTTTATTTGCATATATGCATATAACTAATATAGTTGTAATAATATATGATATTCATATTCATTTATAAAATATGAGTGACGAAATCATTGTACAAAATAAAAAAAAAAACATAAGAAAATCATTTAAATAAAAAATATATTTATTTTATTTTCACTAATTAAATTTAATATTACATACAATATATATTTTATTTATGCGTAAAATAAAATATATTATATGTTGATCCCCGCGTAGCTATTGTATCATTTTGTGTTACATATAACTAACTATATAATATATAAATATAATTTAATTATAAGGTTGTCAAATATCTCCCTTCCGCCTTTTTGTCTTTTTAATTTCGCGGCTATGTACAAAGCGCTACAGAGCTCGTATCTGGCAACACTGTACATAATTTGAAAGCTCTTGACATAACAAACAAAACGACGCTATGTATGATTAGTTTGGATATTGCGTTCAACAGTTATAGACGTGTAAACATGGAGTTCACTAACGCCGAAATTCGCGCTATTTTAAAGTTTTCCTTCGTTAAAGGCAAATCCGCTAGAGAAACGTTCCGTGAGATTAATGGTGTTTTGGGGGATGGTACTCTATCACTTCGAACCGCGGAGGAATGGTTTCGACGATTCAGAGCCGGTGAAAACGACACCATGGATAAGCCAGCCGGCGGAAGACCTGTGACGACAAATACCGATCAAATCATGGAAAACATCGAGTTAGACCGGCATGTGGCATCTCGTGACATCGCCCAGGAGATGGGAGTTAGTCACCAAACCATTTTAAACCATCTGCAGAAGGCTGGATACAAAAAAAAGCTTGATGTTTGGGTGCCACATGAATTAACAGTGAAAAATCTAATGGACCGAATTTCCATTTGCGAAATGCTGCTGAAACGGAACGAACTCGACCCATTCTTGAAGCGGATGGTGACTGGCGACGAAAAATGGATCACATACGACAATATCAAGCGAAAACGGTCGTGGTCGCAGGCCGGTGAATCGTCCCAAACAGTGGCCAAGCCGGGATTGACGGCCAGGAAGGTTTTGCTGTGTGTTTGGTGGGATTGGAAGGGAATCATCCACTATGAGCTGCTCCCATATGGCCAGACGCTTAATTCTACCATCTACTGCGAACAACTGGACCGCTTGAAGCAGGCGATCGACCAGAAGCGTCCAGAATTGGCCAAAAGGAAGGGTGTAGTGTTCCACCAGGACAACGCCAGACCACACACTTCGTTGATGACTCGTCAGAAGCTACGGGAGCTCGGATGGGAGGTTTTATCGCATCCACCATATAGCCCGGACATAGCACCAAGTGATTACCACCTGTTCCTGTCCATGGCGAACGCCCTTGGTGGTGTAAAGTTGATCTCAAAAGAGGCTTGTGAAAAGTGGCTGTCCGAGTTCTTCGCAAATAAGGAGGGGGGCTTCTACGAGGGAGGTATTATGAAGTTGCAGTCTAGATGGAAACAGATTATCGAACAAAACGGCGCATATTTGAACTAAATCCGATTACTGTAACACTTTTTATAAAGCATTGAATAAAGAGCAAAAAGGCGGAAGGGAGATAGTTGACAACCTAATATATAAAATCTATCTGCTCATAATAACATTTAGATTAATTAAAATCATTATTACAATAAATTATAAATACATTTTTCAATATTATATTGTTTGAATATGTTGAATATTTTTAAATTTTTTCGCCATAATAACAATTTATGTTAGTTTCAGACAAATGTTTCATGTGATAAAATCTATATAAACTTATATAAAATTATAGGCTATACAACAATTTCAACAAATGGTTCCAGTTTAGAATGTTTAAATTTAATAGTACAAAGTATAAATTCATCACAATCAACACATTTAACATGCGTACAACAACAACAACAACAACCACAACAACAACAACACCACCCGCAACCACAACTGCAACCACAACAACAACAACAACCGCAACAACAAAATCAACAGCAACAAAATGGGACAAAAGTGCAATAGATTTATTATTATATAATTTATTAAATCGGTATTATTTGTATTATTTATTAAATAATAATAATCTATGTATAAACAAAAATTATATTACACATTAAATTAATTGAATAATTTATCTAAAAATTTTTAATAATAAATTAAATTACTATATATTATATAATAATTAATATATAAAATTTTAATTATGTTAACTTTATGTTTATATTTGACTTTTAAGATTAATTGGATTTAATTACATTACCATCATCATCATCATCAGTGGCATATATTAAATATCTTTTAATAAGTATAACAAAAGAGAAATTCTAAACATGCCATAGATCAGTTTTGAAAATTGATATTAATGTCAATCGGTATCATTAACACAAATTTAGAAATACTATACATTATATGTTTAACACAATATTCTTGCTGAACTATATTTATACTTTAACTGTGAGCATATTAAAATTGCGATAATTTTATTGAAATTATCAGAAGAAGTGACCGTTTACATAAAGTATTGTATGTTATTTTTTTGTGAAACAGTACCCATTAGGTATTCACAGCACGCAAGATGTATGGATTTTTGACAGTGAAATCACGCTTTTCTTTTAAGAAATTTGATGAAATTTTGTACGATAAATTTTTTTCATATCAGAAGACTTAACCGGATATCTCCTGTTCGTAAATAATAACAAGAACATTTGTTAACGTTAATTGTGGTGGGGATTATAAGGTCGTTTCGTAAATATTATTCCTTCAATATTGATAATATAATTTTATGATCGATCTCCTGTCTAATTTGAAATTCAATTGAATTGATGTAAACTTTTAGAATATATTATTATAATAATTAATTCTTACCTTTGCTTTCTCAATTCAGTTTGACTTTACCAACAGAACAGATAGTTCAACGCATTACAAAACACATGATCTACGAAAATAAAGCTTTCTTCTTCTTATTATTCTCTATTTGATTACACTCTTAGCAACAGATATACAGTTTTATGATCCATTCTTTACGGATAGATTTAAAATAAATAATATAAAATAATGATAAAATAATTTGTTTTATTGGCATAGGTTGTGAATATCAGAAATTTTGAAGTTTGTAAATGTTTTTAATATTATAATTTAATATATGAAATTATTTCAGCTAGTTTAATGTGTTGGAATAAGAATTAAGTTGTTTATGGTTTAACTTTATATATATATATACAAGTGAAGCGAGTATCATATGGTATCGATCAAATATTTATAATACAATAAAATTATATAGTAAAATTAGTCAAATTATATGGGACTGCAATAATGTTTAAATAATTTATTTCAATTATTTTTATATGCTCTTGCACATATGTGTAATATGTATGAATAGAACTACATATAGAAATACCCACGTTTATAATATTGTGTTGACACATTAAAATTTATTATTATCTTATTTTCAACAGTTATTGAGTTATACGTATTTGCAGAGCCCATCGAGGTTATTCAATTTTTTTTTTTTCAGAAAACAAATAAAGGAACATGGTTAAACCTTTTTTTATTATATTATAAATATTGTAATTATTAAGACTGTTTTTAAAAACGTGTTGTTATAAAAATAAATTACACACTTATTCTTTATATATGATATACCTATTTATATATAGGCTAATAATAATAAAAGTACAGAGGAGCTTCAATATACTAACATTGAAAAGTTGATTATTTATAGGTATGAATTCAAAGTAGTAAGTTTTTTATATTTAGTAGTAGTTAATCACTACATATAGGTTCTTCTGTATATACATATACAGAATATAGTCAGTTAGTAGTTTTATAACCACTTAATTTATTTAAAAATAAGTACCTATATATAATGTATATGTTTTTCATATTTACAATCACCCTTAAGTAAAAATTGTTGTTGAATTATGTGCTGATGTATATTATTTTGTTTTGTATATATATTTATTGTCAATATATTATACTTACTACTTTATATTCATAGTAAACGTAAAAGTGTGTAAATATATATATCAATACGATTTTTATGGTATATAATAACATGAAAATAAGATTTGTTAATTTAACTGATGTATCCTGAGCGGTATCTTTTGTAACTATAAATATACAAAATGTATATACGAGTGTGTGTATACATATTATAGTATATATTTAAGGGTATTTAAATTTATATTTACATATATACGTTTAAAATTTGTTTCGATACATGATTACTATATATATTTTCGAAAATATATACATATCGAAATTTGATACCTTTTTCTTTAAATTCATATTATATGAAAAACTACAAAAATTATGTATAACCGTATAACAAAAGATTTATAGATGTGAAATACACAAATATACAATGTATTTCATATGGAAAAATATGAAAATAATAACTTTTTGTGAGCTAATAAATTCTGAATAATCATTATCATAACACATTGCACACATATATGTAATCTGTATAAAATTTATTTCAATAATTAATTATATCGATTTATTATCTTATAATATCTTATTTATATTTAAATCTCTGTAAAAATTATGGAAACAAAAAAAATAGAGATATAAAAATATTTATACAAAACAAAATTATATGCATCACATAGAAAAACGGAAACTAGAGGCGTTACCATCAACAGTGTTTGACTATATTTGATATCCCAAAATATGTACCATCTTATTTCATATCCACGTATACATATTCGTATAATATTAAATACACACATTTTAAATTAATGTCAATTTGTTAAATATTTAATGGTTCATGACGGGTTGTTTGACATAAACTTAAAGTAGTCACTTTAATCTTAAAAACGTGCTTAATCTGTTCTTCTTCATTTAATGGAATTGTTTTAATATTATAACATAATAACTATCTAAACGCATACATATATATTTTATTTAGTTTATGTCTATACATATATTTTAATATATACGTTCTTTTTTATTTATTTATATATTTAAGAATAATATTTCTTAAAAAATTATACGATGTCTTTTTTATTAAAAAAAAAAAAAAAAACACAAGAATTTTTTAAAATTTTTCATATATTAATGTATGTATTGATTTCGCTGGTAATTGGAAATTAATGCGTCCTTTTATTTCATCATATAAATTAATAACAGCTGGTCGACTACTCCTGCGAATGTGTGCGAAAAAAAATATTATATTAAATAATTGTTGTTTGTAAAATTTTATGAGCCCACAAATAAAACACATTAGCCATACTTATTATAAATTATTATAGTTAATGTTCTATCGAGTCCTTGAAAACCTATTGTTATAATTTTTTTATTAGTACTTTTTACATTTATTCGTACCGAATTTGGTTCGATAAATTTCGAAAAATGTCCAATTGCATAAAATATTGGTTGTTTATAAATTTCTTTAAAATCTATATTTAATTTAAATAAAAAAATAATGTTATTTCACATTATGTAACAAAAATAGTGGCATAAATTTATACAGTTTATTTTAAATACAACAAATATACTATACCTGTACTATTCACTATAATTGGTGCTTCAACATAATTCTTAACATAATTTGGTCCGCCATGTAAATCTAAAATTAAATTCCAATCTACCCAACCATTAACCCAATGTTGGAGATCCTTATTTTTTTGTAATTGTAAGTCAAAAGTTATTACCGAAAGTAACATTAATTTTTTTAAATTTTATAATAAATATAACTATACATTACTTGTATAAATGCTTCAATATATTCTTCGGCACGACTCCATGAACCAAGTTTTGGTCCATGGGTATCAAATGGTTTATCACCTGTAATTATTCGAAAGAAAAAATGAAATTATTTCAGGTACACATTTATAAATTAAAATGTTAAATAAAATTTATACACACTTACCAATACAAGATTCTGTATTTAATATAAATTTATTTGGATAGTCTTTATGCGTACGATCTAATAATGATGGTGGTGCTATTTTATCCCAATACCAATGAACACCAAAACCATCTAAATATTTTGTTGCATTTTCATTTCCGTGATCCATCTGATTATATGATTATAAAGTTTTTTTTTTATACACGTTAAATTATATTTATAGATAACATTAATAAATATTATAAATATATACCTGTTCAAACCACCAAGGAAATACATAACGTTGATCATCTGATCCTAATATTTTTACATTTTTAAATTTTGATTGTTTTAATGTGGGTCCTAAATTTTCACCAACCCATTTACCCTATGGCGCACATATACGAAATAATAAGTAATAAGTTATTTTTATTGCTTGATCTGTGTCGCATATATCTTGCGTCAAAGTATTAATTCCATTATTTTAAAATATATATAAGCGATAGAGTGAATAAATTTTAATTCCAAGAGATAATAAGGAAAAAACACACAAAAATCATCAGTTTTCCATATTATGATTAAGTTACGAGATATTTGTGGTATATAGATGTCATGTGCGTCACTTGGAGCTTGATAATGATATTTATCTGTATATGAATTATATAAGAAATTGTTGCAGATAAATGTTTTATATGGTGGAAGTGACTTTATTTACTCATAAGCCCCCACATATCTGTCTGGAACCCATCCAAAGAGTATATACATATTTTTAATAAAACGATGATCAAATGTGGCTTGTTAAATGCCGGATGTATTGTGATACAAATTGAAATATCAATGAACAATAGGATAATCCTGTTTTGGGTACATTCACACAGATTCAGATATCGTCATGTGGAAAGGATCGGTTGTGATATATTGTATATACAGTAGAACATTGATGAAAAGATCATATTTCTAACATATTGCGCTTTAGAAATGTAACTAAAATATAATAGAGGTAAGTTAAATATGCTATAATTTATCAAGCAATGAAAGACCGAAAAATATATAGTAACAAAATGTAAGCCCATTACATTTATGGATGGATAATGTGGTAATAAAACCATACAATAATTAACTATATAATACACATATACCTGCTCTGCAGCTGACCATCCTAAACTCATAAAATGTACAAATAACCAAAAATAATGACCATTTAGTGGTTCATTTCCAGTTGAAATACCCCAAAATGTGAAATTATTGTCTTCCATTAATTCCAAATATCTGCAAATTTGTTGTGCCAATAAAATGTAATATTAATATTAAATTCACACTTGAATTAATTAAATTTATAAATTTGTATAAATGATTCACTTCACATATTCACAAAATTATACAAATCGCAAGTTAAGAAAAATTTTTTTTCAAATAAAATGTTAATTATTATTTTGAATGATTTTGGGCATATGAATACATACTTTAAATGATAATTGGCCCAAGTTTGATAAAATTCTGATTTTAAATAACTTCGTCCGGTCCAATCGTTATTATTTTTCATCCATGGTGGTGAACTCCATGCAGCACCAATAACTTTAATATTTCTATTATTTGTTGTATTCTTTAAATCGTTAATTTGTCTTATCTACATACAATTGTATAGGATTTATATAGGTTATAATATTAGTTTTCTCTATAAATAAAGGTTAATATTTAATAATTTTACCTTTTGTAAATCTCTGTCATCAAGTTTCGTAAAATTTGATAGTTTTATATCATTAATTGGTAATTCATTGTATGCCCATGGTGATAAATCAAAATCACAACCACCAATTGGTATTCTCATTAAATTATAGCCAATTCCATTGACAAGTGAATAATATGAACTAATTGTAATTGAAATTATATATAAATAATTTCATTTAAAAATATATAAGTTATAGACAATATAGTAATAAATAGACGAATTTAATAAATATTATGTTAATTGTATATATTTTATTACTTATAAATAAATCTTTGAAGATTTTTTGATAATTTATCCAAAAGATATGAAACGGAGCCGGTAAAAGCTCCACCAAATCCAATTATTTCTTGATAAGTAACATTTCGTTGTACAGTTATCGTACTTTCTGTATATAAATAAAAGATATAAATGTACTCGTATATTAAAAATAAAAATATACAAATATAACTTTTTTGTGGTTTTGTAATCTGTATTTTTTCTGTATTTTTATGTGCCTAACATAAATATTATTATTATTATTATTATTTTTTTTAAATAATATGGTGCAAATATAAAAATATATTGTGATAAAAATAATAAATAAATAAGTAGTATGCAAATACAATACACATTTAAGTAGGTAGCTGCTAATTTATATTTCTAATTCTTTTTTTACAAAAAAAAAAATAATAAATAATATAAAAATTATTGTCTTTACGTACATCTTAAAATTAAATGAAACTATCAAACTTTAAATGATACCGGTTATTCACGCTAAAGTAATTTCCGAAATTTAACTCCGAACATACAACCCAATTACGATTAGCATTTACTATTATTATAAACTTAATCCCTTCTATTGCGGTCGGTCAGTATTAAGACTACGCAGATATATTGGCGATGCCATATATTAAACATGATAATAAAATGAAGCCAATCTAAATTAGAACAGTAGATTTTCTACTAGGGTGGAAATTACTGACAACTATTAGGTGTCATGATGTGTTCCGGTAACATCTCATACGGATGGAAATTGCCTATCGAATGATATATTTATATTGTACATAGAGGACGAGGAGGTGTACATCGGTGTCAATGATGGAACTGACCGGGAACTGAGATTGCGTTTCAGATCTTAAATGGAAACTGTTACTTTATTGCAGTTGGAGATTTAGATTCTACGTTCAAAAAGCACGTAAATTTTGTATAAATCATATTTTTCGATTCGTGATATATAGAGATGGCTGAAATCTATAAAAAAAAATACGTAACTCTTAATTCCATCTACAGAAACATTTTTTCGTACAATTACTTTTTTTCTCCGGATATATTTAGCAGTGCCAAATTAAAATAAACAATAATCTGTCTGTCTATATAGTTTATATTCATCATATAAATAAGGTATAAATGCACATAATATATATTGATTTACCTTCAATTTTAAAAGTAGCAAATTGATATCTTTGTGTTCCTCTATGATGACCAAATCCATTTAATTTGTTTTCTTCTGTAACCTTCTGTATACAAAATATAAATTTTAAAATTATAAAATTATATCTGAATTCAATAAATCCATTCGATTAATACCCTTAAATTATTTTTTGTAGTATTTAATTTTCGTATAGACCGTCCAATGTAATAAACATTGTCAGATGTTGTATTTCCAATTGTTCCATGCGTTACATTAAAACGCAAGCCACCCTAATATATCAATAACAGAGCATACGTCCAAACTCAATATTATAATTTATTTAATTAATAATGTTTGAATAATTTTTTTACCTTACTTGATGAAATTAACGTAAATTTATTTCTACCAATTGGTAGAATTTCGTCAATATTTAACGTGTCACAGTAAGTTTCATTACATACACACACATAGCCATCAGAATATTTACGAAGATTACATGGATTACCTGCATAATATTGTATATATTAATTATAAAATATGATTGTATACTTGTACATAATATAAATTTTAGATTCTATAATCCTAATATACTTTTCGAATGTATTGTAATATACAATACAACATTTAGAGTAATTATTTTTTTGAGGTTTATGAGGTGTAATAATTTTAATTATTTTATTTTATATAAGACCCATAATAATAATATGAATATCCAAATAAAGAAAAAAACGTGCAAGTAGTTTTACACAAATAAAGTTTATTTAACCTCTTATTGGCCGGCCTATTAAAAACCCGAAATTTTTCCAATTAAAATTTAGTTTCAGATAAAAAATGACGTAACTAAGATATGATCAAAATTTTATTACGTATATACGTTACTGGTTGCCAACTGTGCAAACAACACAATTAATATGTAAAAATATAGAAAAACGTACATACAAATAAAGCAATAGATGGAAAAATACAAAAAATATAGTGTCCAAAATATTGGACATGGGCAATAAGAGGTTAAATATACTAACAATATATTTGTTTGTGTAAAAAAGTATAAAAATTTATATTTTTATACGCTTTATAAATCTACAGGATGCATAATGTATATTAACAAAATATACCAGACCACTATTAATAATTGGGCTTCCATATATGCAGAATATGTACCCTTTAATTTTGAAACGGAATTTTTTTTTTTTTTTCAATTGCTACGTTAATTCTATATCAATGCAACGACTTTGAACAAAAATAATTTTGTTATGGTTTTACAAACCAAATAAATCTAATTTTAAAAAACGTTCAGAGACTAATTATACTTAAATAAAAAAATGACAGAATTTACGACTTAGACACTATATACACCCTGTATCTGTATATCGTATATTTTTATATGAAAAATCATTATGTGTAACGTTTTTATGATATAGTTATAATAATATACAAATGTTTTTATAAATATTATGGGAAAAGATAATAATATATTCACATTAATTACTTACTCATTATGTGCGAAAATATTAATGTACTAAACAGAATTCAGGACAAAATGTATTCATAATATATAAAAACTTGTTACTTATTGTAACATTTAAATTGTGATCAACGTAGGTAATTAAACACATTTAAACTTCGCACATTCATTGATTCTGGATCAATGCACCAACTTCTCAACCAACTTCCTTATTATGGTTATGATCGAACACATAAGATTTGATGGTGTGTTACATTAAAACTACGTTCTATGGTATCAAAATCGTTGCATACAATCTAATATAAGATGAAACTTATGAAGAAATTGTGCAAAGACAAAACATATTAATCATTAATTAAAATAAATTTTGAAATGAATCAAATAAGATTAATAATTCTTGACAATAAAATAATTATCTAATAAATGTCGTAACATAACTCTATAAATGTTATTATTTAATCAAAGAATTTTATGGTACATGAGAGTAAATATTAGTTTATAATTAACAAAATTATATATAGAATAATATTTTTGTAAAATTAAACGCTTTAAGATAAGATAATTTTATAATAGAAATTATCAGTTTAATTTAATTCTAGCAGTCATAGTTAACATAATGAATAAAACGGAATAACACTTAATTTAATTGGATGAAATACGTAAAATTTAGACAAAATAATAATTATTCGAGAATAAATTTTAATTAAGTGATCAAATGTGAAATTTTCTATATAATTTTATAAATTAATAATATATATATTTTTAAATTAACAAAAACGAAAATGAATCGAGCTGCAATATTTAAATTTTTACGAGACAATGTTTTAACATTATTAACATTAGTTGGTGTCGTATTTGGTATTACGCTGGGCTTACTATTACGTTTGCGTAATGAAAAATGGTCACAAAGAGAAGTAATGTATGTTAATTTTATTGGTGATATATTTTTGCGTATGCTTAAAGGTTTGATAATACCATTAATTGTATCGTCTTTAATATCGGCTGTTGGTTCATTAAATTTATCATTGTCGGGTAAAATTGGTGGAAAATCAATTTTATATTATATGATAACAACGGTGATGGCAGTCATATTAGGTATCGTTTTAGTTTCGGTAATAAAACCGGGTGTAAGTGGTGGAATGAAAAATGAAAGTGGTAAATATGAAAATAGAAATGTAACAACAGTTGATACATTACTTGATTTAGTACGCAATTTATTTCCGTCAAATGTTATACAAGCATGTACACAACAATATCAAACTGTATTGGTTGCACCAGATAATTTTACAGAAAGTATGTGTATAAAAATTTTGTTATTATAATATAAAATTTATAAAATGATCAAATTATACAATATTTACATATTACTTATTTATATGATTATAGAAAAGCCATAAATTACTTTTTACATACGGCGTACTATGTTCATATTGCGCAGTATATTGTTATTACAATCGATTGTATTGCTCATATTTATTGTTATTATATTGTTTATATATAATTTCTACATTATAAATCATATCAAAGATGCGGTTTTAATCTTATCAAAATCAATTAATTATTATAAGGGTAATAAAAATTAATTATAATTCGTTATTTGAAACAATTATATGAAAGATAAACTTTTTAAACAAGCTAAGAGTAAACTATACATATAAGACACACTTTCAAGTGGTTCAGAAAAACTTCACGATGAAACATTTTTTATTTGGAAAATTGAATGCTATGTATGATCGTGGAAAATTATTACTCTTACAATTCACTTCAAACTATTTCATGCTATAATCAATAGTGAAATACTGGTTTGTTAAAATTATGAAAAGAAAATGGTGAACGTATTCTATACATTAACATTACCAATAGCATTTTTGCATCGATTCAAGTTGATGAGACATGGATCCGTCGATAGAAACAATTAAAACAATGGATAGCATCTGTTGCAAGTACGCCAAAGCAGGTGAAAACAGAAAGATCAATAGGAAAGTCTATGGCAACTGTTTTATGGGATGCAGGTGGTATAATATATCTTGCTTAAAAGAGGTAAAACATTGTTATTGTACGTTTATTGATCGATTGATTGACTAATTCAATAAAAATGAACACATTTAGCAAAGAGAAAAAACGCATCATCACACACATCAGGTTTGGCAATAGTAAAATTGAATGAATTACGTTAACTAATGGCCTCAGATCTACCGTTCAGTCCAAATACTACATAGTGACTTCTCCTTGTTTCCAAATCTAAAAAAAATGGAAATAAATTCATATCAAATGAAATATGGTTATCGCTGAAACAGAAGAATATTTCTAAGATCTTAAAAAATCATTGCTACAAAAACTGTTCTTTTTTTATATGAATACACAGGAAACTTATCTGACTGCCCTCGTTTATACATATTCTGATAAACAAACTAATATAATAAATTAATAATATGATCAATTTTAATAACAATATTATTACTTAATAAATACTCGTAAATATGCGCGGATATGTCGTGCATTAACTGTCACTGAAACGCTAATAATATTTATGTTAAAATTATTATTTCAGCCGATTTATTAAAATGGAATATTAGTGATACATTTGTTGATGGTATGAATATATTAGGATTAGTTGTAGCAGCATGTGTATTTGGTATTGCAATTAGTTCATATCAAGGAAAAGTTCCAGTGGTTTTAGATTTTGCATCACAATTAAGTACATTAATGATGAAAATTACAGGATGGGTTATATGGTTTATTTCATTTTTATATTTCGTCAAAATATAAATTAATATTTTTATAAAATAATATTATATTGTGTAATATTTTCTGCGTAGGTTTTCTCCGATTGGTATTTCGTTTCTGATTACAGCGAAAATTATCGAAATGGAAAATTTAGCTGTTTTAGTCGGCAGTTTAGGACTTTATTTTGTAACAGTATTAGTTGGAATAATATTTCATGGTTTTTTTATTATACCTATGATATATTTAGGGTTTACTAAAAAAAATCCATATGTTTTTATGAAAGGAATGGCAAGAGCAATGGCAACTGCTTTTGGTACATCATCAAGGTATAAGCGAATGTATATTTCTATAAACGCTCAGTTTTTAATATAGCAAAATTAATTTATGAACAAATAATTATTGTATATTTGAAAATAAGTATATTTTACAATAATAATAAATTTTATATTTGTATAAGCACCCGCACAATATACATAAACTATAGTGTTTTCGTTTTAATTGTATAGTTCTGCTACACTGCCTGTGACAATCCAATGCTTAGAAGACAATAATAAAATTGATTCAAGAGTAGCAAGATTTGTTTTACCAATTGGCGCAACAATCAATATGGATGGTACAGCACTTTATGAAGCAGTTGCAGCTATATTTATTGCACAATTACGTGGCATGACATTAGGATTTGAAGATATTATTGCCATAAGGTAAATAGTTTGTTTTACATATATATATATATATATTTATGCATAAATAAAAATAGTTAATTTTATAAAGTTCATTGCAAAAATTCTTATAATTGTAAATATATTGTAGTATTACAGCTACAGCTGCAAGTATTGGGGCAGCAGGAATCCCACAAGCCGGTTTGGTGACATTAATAATGGTTTTAGATACTGTTGGTTTGCCGGCAGAAGATGTATCATTAATTATAGCTGTTGATTGGATATTGTAATTCCATTTGAAATCATATACGAATTTTTTTTTTAAAAGAAGTTTATATAAATAACATGTAATTTTGTAATATTTTATATCTATATTTATAGAGATCGTTTTAGAACATTAATTAATGTTCTTGGTGATGCATATGGAGCTGGTATTGTTGAACATTTAAGTTTAGACGAACTGAATAAAATGAATGAATTGACAACAGCCGATGAACGGATATCAGTTAATGGAGATTTAAATAAATAAGTGTACAAGCGCATAAAAAAATTATGTTAATCATCGTATGTAATTCAGATTATTAATATTAACAAACGGTATGTTATTGCAATTGAAAGATTTATTATATTGATAGAGATATCTGCATTTTTTATCTGTTAATTAATGTTTTGATGTGACAATATATAAATAATTTATAATAAAAATGTTTTGTAAGCCACTAATAAAATATGAGAGAAAATTTATTTCTATTTAAATTTTCAAATAGATTTAGTATGCGCTAATAAATAAATACATATTAATTCCAATATAAAATAATTTTATTTATATATAAATATTTACAACTTACCGTTGACACACAATAATAAATAAAATAGTGATAAATTTAATAGATTTATGAATTTAATAAACATATTGTTCTGTATATTTTTTTATTTCACTTTTAATTTATCACAAAATATTTTTAAATTTTTGTAAATAAATAATGTAAGAAAAAAAAACAACAAAAAAAAAAATTATCAAAAAGGAATGTCGTTTTATTTTTTTTTTTATTTTTAAATAGCAACAATAAAAAGAAAGTACGTGTACACTCTGTTTGAACTGAAAATTATAACTAAACGATGACGATAATAATATGTTTTATATAGATAGATTATTTCTTTCATGCTTCATTTAGTTTTTTTAAAGTTAGTAATACGCATATATTTAGTGAATGCAATGATGGTAATATGTTTTCTGATAGTATTGTGTATGTGATATACGCAGGAAAAGAAATTTCATTGGCCAAAATATATAAACACATTTTAGTCAGAGCATTTATCAGACGTGTTTTGAGTAAACTATATAGTACTTCAATTGCCATTTACAATGTGTACCAAGTGTAACACACATATACATCTGCACTCTGCAGATAAGGTAAATTTTGTCATTTTAATTCTAAAATAAATCTCCAAACCTTCGATGTGCCACATATTTACCATGGCACCAATATAATTTGAAAATTTCCATTGTGTATTATATTATATTGATATTAAGAAATTGTAGTATCTGAGTAACATCAATTACATCAACCACTTGTTCAATTAATGTTCTCAATAAATTATGCTTACTGATCCTATATTGATAAATTATTAATTTAAAAACAAATGACGAAAAACCATGGACATTTAGTTTGTAACACAGCAGTGTATATCGGTTACTCAGGTCATTGATTCCATATATATACATGTATTTGCAAACAATGATCATTCTATATATATATGTTTATAAAGGGATTTAGGAGTTATGATTGAAAATGATCCAAAAGCAATACCTTGAAAGATTGATACCGAACACTTACATCACACAAGTATTTAGATTATTGATCAGTGATTGAATGGTGGTTGAAAATATTTTGAATCTTGACCAAATCATTATGAAGCAAAAAACTATACTGTGCATATATTATAGTCCCATACTGCACCAATCAAATTGTATATTAAAGATTTAATTTACTAAAATTTATTTATATAAATTTAACCTTTCATAAAATAACAAATAAGTATCATTTAAACAACTACAAATAATCAATATTAAAGCGAATAACCAGTGTGCGGGATGGTGCATATGCATATGAAAGGATATATCTTGCTCTATATGAATTATTTTAGCAAACGCACTCCTTACTATGAGAAACATCAAATTAGGTATATTAGAAAAGTATATAATAAATTTATAAAGAACTAAAAATAAATAATAATTTTATCATAAGAACAAATCTTATAAAACCGCAGCAACATATGTGAAAATGTCGATTTTTATTCAATTTAATTTAAAATCACTTACTGGAATAATTCAATTTAATGTACATATATTGTATAATATATAATATCTATATACATACACGCATCCGTATATCATATAACATACAATTTTTCATAATAAATTTACTATAAAATGTGTGGAAAAATTTAACGCAAATAGAAGAGTATTTATTATTTGATAAAATTCGATATGAAAAATGCTATCAAAAGGATAATAAAAAAGTATATAAAAGGATGGTACATCCTGAATCACAACATTATTTCTTTTTGTTCTGTCGCCGAATAAATAGCACATAAAAATACTCGTACGACTTGTTGATGTGTAATTGAATTAGTAATTTATCTAAAAGACATATTACAATTTTTTTCAATTTGTGTATAATTAAATTTAAAGTTTTTCAAATTGTTTTTGTTTTATAAAGTAAAAATAATAAGTGTTGAAAAAGTTTTTTTTGTGGATAAAGAGAATAAGTGCAATATGGTGTAAAATTTATAGTATAAAATATTGAAAAAATAAAGGAAAATGAATCAAGAAAATAATAATAATAGATCTTTTCAAGCATTTTTAATTTATATATCTTTATTGTTGGATAATATTTTATTAACAGTTATTGGTAAGTAAATTTACTTTTTTAGTTTAAAAGAAAAATTGCACGTAGCTCTTCACATACGTTTTTGGTTGGATATGATTTTTGTCTTATTTATTATACGCTACTAAATAATAATTTCCATACACAAGTTATTGTAATGTATATAAAAGTATAATTCAATAACAAAAGAAATCAACTAATATATCATACCAGTAACAAAATGTAACAAAGAAGCAATAATTTCTAAGGATATAAATTATTTATTTAAACGTGCAGTATTATATGCAGTTTTTCCACAATATCAGAATTTATATTTGTCATTTTTAAACAATAAATAATATAATTTGACAAAATGTAATAATATTAAAATGAAAATAGTTCATTTTTTAATATAATTATTTACTTAGAAATTTCTTACTTATCTGGGGTGTCCTAGGAATCGTTACTCACGAGATTTTTCCGGAATTTTGGACTGTGTCTTCTTTGTGCAGTGACTTTTACAAATATTAAATAAATTTTCTGATAAACAAAAAATCTCCCTTGCATTCCATTTTTGTGAGTTTTTTCGAAACACCTTAAAGTTGCAAGAAAAAATATTACAAAGTTCTACAAAATTCTGCAGAATCAAAAAAGTCCCGTTTAATGTTTTTTCTTTTATTATTTTTTATGTTTTTAGTTTAGTATCAAAAAATTATTTTAGAAAATTGAAATATATATTCCATACAAAATTAATACTCCTCAATGGCCTGTCAAAGGTTCGACAACAATTATATTTTTTTTTAATTAAACTTAGACAAAATGAATGTTTGAACTAAAGTGTAAAATCGCACCACAATTGATGGTGTATACTAGAAAGGGATATTTATGAAATAGAATATGCAAGACCTTGTTGCATTTAACATGCTATAAATAGCATCTGGGGGTCGGCCAAACTAACTCTTTTATTAAATCGTTAGAAGTGTCTTATTATAATACGATAATGACAAACGTAGTGGTTCACGTCTATGATCACATACAACACATACATTGTAGGTTCTACATATTTCTTTAAATAAGTGCCACCGAAGAATCATTTTGTTAATTGCTAATTTTGGACTAATAGCAAACAAAACAAGAATTGATATTAAAATTTAACTACAAAAATGAGAATGGATAGGACATACATTGATAATGAGATATTACAAGAAAAAACCTTGTAAGCAAGGTGTAAATGATGCAATCGAAAAATGTAATGTGTCGTGTCCACAATCAATAAACATGAACACATTTGATTTTTTCGACATCAAGTTTGTATAATAGCAAGAAGAGTAGGAAGAGAAGTATGTCTTAAAGCTGAGGAATTTTAAGGCGCGACTATACAAAAAAATAAAAATGTTGGAACCTATGAATAATTTTGAAGGAATGTCGTGAGTATAAGGTTCATGAAATATTATTTATTTACATCAATTATAACCAAATATCAAAATATAAATTAATAGAGAATATCATTAGATCAATAAAATTATGTTACATTTTTCTCCCAAAATATTTAGAGTTTTCTAATGAACGTATGGAAATTTATTTATTGAAAAAATAAATGTAGAAAATATAGTAAAAATAAAAATGAAAAGTTATAATTTATACTTTTAATTTTCTGTGTTCACTAACGATTGCACATTGCACTTAAGATGTAAATTTAATTAAAATTACTACAAATAAGGAAAAAACAAAACCAATTTAAATGAAAATGCATATGTTTATTATATCATTTTCCCTCCTACATAAAAGATAAAATCAATTTGTTCCACTGATTTAATTATAATATAAAATATAAAAATAAATCTATATGAGTCGAGTACATAAACGCACGTGGTTTACCTATACACAAAGCATTTTATTATAATCTAATAATAAATATAATAAATTATTTTTTCTCTTTCATATGTAACTATAACAGTTCCCATACTTCCCGATTATTTATCACAATTAAGCAATATATCAATTTATAATATACCAAACAGTGTTATTTACAAAAATTACGATCTCCATTATGTACCGGTAATATTGGGAAAACATCCGTTAACAGGAAATTCATTAATAAATTTTACAATAACTAATCAAAAGGAAAAATCAGATGATTATTTAGAATTTAATAATAATAATAATATTGTTGATGATGGAAAACATTTAAATTTAGAAGATGAAAATAGTTCAATTGGTATTTTATTAGCTACAAAAGCAATTATACAATTATTTGTAACACCAATTATAGGAAATTTAACATTACGTATTGGTTATCGATTACCAATTATTTTCGGAACATTTTGTTTATTAATTGCGGCACTTGGTTAGTAATACATATACATATGAAAAGATATCATTAGAAATAATAAATTAATATACCGACAATTAATGTTACATTTAATTTAATTTTATATATAAAAGTATTTGCCATTGGATCATCATACTATTCATTACTTATAGCGCGCTCATTACAAGGTGTAGCTTCTGCATGTATCGGTGTTTGTGGTATGAGTTTAGTTGCTCAGGTATTTTATTAAATCTACCAATTTATTATAAATGAAATATATTTAAAAAAAAAAATGTGTTTTTCTATATATTGCAGCTGTATCCAGAAGAAGAAAAACGCTCAAAAGTTATGGGTATTGTATTGGGAAGTATAGCACTTGGTGTTTTATTGGGTTATCCAATTGGTGGTATTTTATATGATTTTGTTGGAAAATCAGCACCATTTTATATAATATCAATATTAATATTTATAAATTTAGGTTAGTTTTTATGATAAAAGACGGATGATATAATACAAAACATTATTTATTTATATACGAGTACATTATAAAAAAAAGTGACTTGGTTGATCAGATTCTCGTATATACGATATTTGGTATTATTCATCCATATTATTAAATAAATAACACTTGATTAAATTATTTTTATATATACTCACAAAACTAGTGATACAAATTACTACAATGGATATGAAGCATTCAAAGGCTGAGGTTGTTTTAACTGATTCGAAATGTTCTACATTATTATCGGATGGAATGATATTAAAAGTATCAATTGCCATTTGTATATCAACAACAGCAATGGCAATATTAGAACCATGTTTACCAATTTGGTTGATTGAAAATTTGAGTCCAAAAGTATTTTTTAATATTAGTATTTCTATTTATGTTATAATACAATAATACAATAATTTTCTAGAAATGGCAAATTGGAACTGTTTTCATACCAGATTCAATTGGATATTTTATTGGAACAAATTTCTTTGGCACAATAGCCTATAAATTTGGTCAAATCAAAATTTCGATATTATCAATGATTATAGTTGGAATATCATGTTTTTTGGTATGTCATATGTCTCAATAATATAATTAAATATTGGGTTTAGAAATAAGTTTTAGATATTGTAGTTCAATAATTTTTTGTGCATTGTTTCTGTATTTTTATGATGCAAAGACCATTAACAATTTTAACAGAATGCCTTGTAGTATATATTTTTGTTGGTTTATTTAACTAATTAGTTGTTGTTGAGTAAAATATACAACAATATTTTAAACTAAACTACGTGAATCTTCATTTGGATTGCTCTTTTGTATGTTTGTTTGTTGTCTATTCCTTCATTCAAACTGTTTAATGGTTTGATTTTCAAGCTGAATAAAAAGGATGACCGGCGTATTTGCATATACTGGAGGGTATAATGCTCCTAAATATCATCAATTGAATTTGATACATCATTTCTCGTGGGTATTGGAGTAAAATAGAGTTGAATCCTTCCACCACTAATATTCATTATCGATATCTACTATATAATGAGATCCGTTAATACCAATTCTCGTGGTATTGGCTGAGCACCTTTCAATCGACTTGATGACCTCGATATGATCGATGTTATTTGCTTAGTGACATACAAGAAAAGTGGAATTTGTAACAAAAATATGTGGATCTTAGGATCAACTTGTCCGTTCAAAATCGCTGATAGGCATAATTAAGGAAGTTGAAGATTTCTACTACCTCGGTAATATGGTAACAACTGATGGTGGCACGGAAAATGGTCCTACCAAAAGGTACATAGTGCCGAACTGTGGTTGCCGAGGCCAAAGCTATGGCACTGCAAAGGTGTGAAGACTTAGGCCCAAAATCATATCAGATGGCGAATTTTTATTGATGCTCTATGTTCTTCCGCGGAGTAACAGAAATAAATGATTTTATATGAAATAATTAATTTTTTTTTCTAGTTTTTGTAAATATTCCTATTAATAGTCAAAACAAACATTATTTCCATATATATATTCTTATTTATTTACCAGAGAAGTGCACAAAAATTAAATTTAAATATAGCAGGTATTTAAAATGAACAGGGCAAAAGAACTTACTTCTATACACACCTGATAATAAAAAGCAAATAATTTTATATGAAATACTAATTTAAAAATATTTTTACTTATTTAACTGCTAGATACCAAATGCAACATCAATAATAAGTCTATTATTTCCACATTTTAGTTTAGGCTTAGGTATTGGTATATTAGACGCAGCATTGATACCAATGTTAGCATCATTAGTTGATTCAAAATATAATAATGATGACCAATCAACAACATCAGGTAAATTTGCAATTTAAATTTAAATGTTAATTTAATTTATAAATTATATATTTTACTTATACTTTTTAGGTGATTCATTATCAAGTTACGGCACTGTGTATTCGATTCAACAGATATCAGTAAGTTTAGCATATGCATTAGGACCAATTATTGGTGGTGAAATAGCACAATATATAGGATTTCGTTGGCTTATGGCATTCATTGGACTTGCAAATATATTTTATGGTTTATTTTTATTTATTTATTATATTGTGCATCCAATGACAGATATAATATTAACTAATGATACTATAAATTTAACAGAAAGTAAAATAAATCAGACACATGATTATAAACGTTTTTATAATACAATGGAAATGCCTTAAGTTAAAAATTGTATTTAAATTTAATATACTCGCATATAAGTATCAAGAAAATATAGTAATATGAAATGTAATTTTTAGTAATAATTTTATTCCTAAACATTCATAGTTATAATAAATAAAATAACTATAGTTATATGTAATAATAATAATAATAATAATATAGAATTTAAATCCATATCATCAAATTTTTTCCATATCAATAAACAATAAACTTATCTGGTGTAAACATATTTTTAGCTCATATAAATATTTTTTTTTTCATTTTATTTTGCAATTTTTATAGTCTATTATTTATTGATTTTACTAAATAGAATAACACATAATTTATATGTTATTAACTACATAGTTATTTATATACTATCTGTATCTGTATCATCTTCATCACATATTTGTTTATATTGTTAAAATTTGATTAGTGTCGAATGGATGGTTTATTGATTTTATTTTCGATTAGTTGTATATTTTTAATAAGTACTAATGCTATATATAGCATCTTCTTGTTTTAAAATAACAATAATTTATAAGATATTCAACAGATGAAAGGAAATATCGGCATTCGTTTTTTGTATACAACGGCTGATAAAACCTCGCACACTGCTGCCACTGATTTTGATATGCATGGTAGATTATTAGTAGTGACCATTCGTGCAACTTGACCAACGTGCGGCGTTCACACTTTCAATAGCTCTGAAAGTAGGGATTACGAATACATTTATTATATTGGAGAGATTTTAACACTTTTGAATTGTGTATCGTTCACGTCTGCTTAAACTCGCATTCGCTTTTAACACCTTAGAATTTGATATGTACATTTTAACAAATTATGTTTAATAAATAAAAACCTTCGATCTTTCAACAAACTAAATTTTTTTTTATTAATTTCTCATAAAAGCCCTTAATTTCCTTTAATTCTGTCTCAATATAGAAATCGTACCCACCAGGATTCAATGTGAAACGCTGGCTAAGGTACCTACGACCAGCCTATGATTTACAATCAGAAAATAGTAATCTCGTATATATGTGAGCATGTATTTATATTATAAGATGAGAAATTAACGCATTATATAAGAAATATGGTATATAAATAATGTGAGGGAATAGTTTTACTGGCCGCGTATGCGAATGCGAATCCACAAATTAATTTAGGCAATTAATCAATGTTACTATAAATGTTAGAAATATGTACCAGGCTACTGTAAAAACATTGTATTGAGTATAATAATGAAACGAAACATTCCTAAATATGTCATACATTAATTATAAAGGATAATCAGTGGTCAAATCGTGTATGATGATGATACTTGATCACGAATAAATAATTCGTGCTTTTTCAACATCAACAAATTTTAATACAAATACTTAATATCAATGTATTTAACATATTAAGTAAAACTTTCATTAAGCGTTTGTCAAAATTAAAAAAAAATTCTTTATTTAATTTGTTAAATTGTTAGTGAAGCATTTTTAGCAACCGTATTGAATGTAATAATAACTCATATGGTATATATTACCATGCCTTTCTATTTATTCCACCAAATTCACAACATAAATTACTAAAATATATAGTTACTTTCCTATTCAATGGATAAGTCCGATATTGCACATTATTAAAATTTTTAAGACATGTTTGCACTGCCAAGGGATGTTGAACATTAATAATTTAAACTACGCAGATATATACTCTCTACGTTGTAGTCGAATGTTAAAAATTAGAAATCCTATCATAAAGTAAATGATATAATATGATAAATATTAACAGTTGATATTAATGACCATTTGTGAAAAAACTTATATCAGCAGGTTAAGTATTTTTAATATTAATTCAATATTAATATTAACTAATACCATCGCATATGTGCAGCTGGAACCTAAGTTATCTTAAATTTGGGTGAGAGACAGGTGCTAGGATGTATAGCTTTTGTTACTGGAATTTTTCAAATTAAATTAAATTAATATTAAATTACCGAATCGTTTTTCTATGCTAATTAAAATTCCATCTGTTATGACTTTGCAGCAGTTTGATACGATTCTAACATTTCCTGTTTTATGCTGTAATGATAATAGTATAGTTGGTAAAATGAATCCTAAGATGGCATCTATTGTCAGGGTAAAATATTCTTCTACGCATAAACCCATTCAGTAGGTAATAATTTTACTAATTACATTTTATTAACTAACGTACTTCGGCTATCGCAATCGGATAAAAGTTCTTTTAGGTGACATATTATCTCATTAGTTTTAGCAAAAAAATAACGTATCAATTCTCAAACTATATAGATAAAAATTTCATTCTTTGTGTTAAATAATATTAATTAATTATAAATATAAATTAAATTAAATGAAATCCAGTTGTGTAAACACATAAAAATATTATTTTATATGCTTAAATCAAAGTGCTCTTTTGAAAAAGACATTTTAAATAAAAAATGTAAAATTTACAATTCATAATTCATTTGGAATTCTTTTTGGAAGTTCATTAAAAAAAATTCAAAATTAAAAAAATTAATTATTTTATAATTAGAAAATGAGTCGACCAATAGGTAAGTAATTTTATTTTAATTATTTATGTTACTTTAGCTGTATTATGGCACTGCATATAGTATAGTTTATGCATAAATATCATATATAAAATATGTAGGACCTGGACCAGGCAAATATATGCTACCATCAACTATTGGTTATAAAAAACATGATTTAACAAAAACAAGAAATCCTGAATATTCATTTGGTACACGACCGAAAGTGACTTATATGAGCGAAGGTCCTGGTTCTGGTAAATATAATTTAGAAAAATTAACAAGATATGGCAAAAAATCATATCCAACGTATATGGGTAAACTATTAAAGCCTCCACGTAAGTAAAAATGTAGATTATATAATAATAAACATGTATACGCATATATTGTTTGAACGCAATAGAGAAATATTAGAAATAATAAATTTATATCAAATTATTTTTATTATCAATGCGACAATCAACAGCAATTGAAAATACACCCGGTCCTGGTAATTATGTGAAAGTAGATGTTTATAGACGTAAAGCGCCAAAATTTCATATGGGTAAAAAATTTGAAGTTAATTTTAAAGAACAAAAACCAGCACCAAATATATATAAATTACCGGAATTATTTGGTAGTAAACGTTCAAATGTTTATAAAACTAAATCACCCGGTTATTCAATGTATAATATATTTTATGTACTATATTTTTGTGTACTATTACCATATTCTATTTTAATTTTTATTTATGAAATAGGCTATTTAGACATCCTGATATATCCAAAGATGAAGGACCAGGACCGGCAAAATATGCACTTAAATTTAAAGATCATAAAATAGGCATTACATTAAAAGGTCGATGTGATGGTGTACCAGCCGATGTAACACCTGCACCAAATGCATATAACAAATTACAAAATTATAAACCTGGAAACAGATTTCCAAAATATTCGTTTGGTATTCGACATGCTGAATATGCACCACCAATGATTATTGAAGGCGATAATTGTTAATACAATTATTTCGGTATGCTGAACAGCTGTGACCTGATTCACTGTTTAAGTAAAATATAAAACGGCTGGTAGGCAATGTATCTATCTTAATAGAATCATACCGATTAACAGGATGTAATAGAATGTGTACAGGGTGATATACTTGCATTAAATTTGTTACATAATATATTCTAAAACTATTCTTTCAACATTAACGACAGAGTTTATTTCAAAAGTAAAAAATTAAGTAGGGTTTTTAGATTCAACCTTTAATAACTGATGAATCACAAGAAAATCAATACTACTACTATAATGATCAAATATTAATGTTGAGGCGGTTGATTAGTGGGGTATTAAAGATAGATGCCAGTTTGCCGTATAATTTTACTTATACTATGAACTACCTTTTATGTATATACTAACATTTTTTTTTTTTTGTTTATTGTATAATTAATTACAAAAATGAAATATGAAATGTTTAATGATCAACAAAATTAATTGTATTATTTGATATGGAAGTAGTAGCTAAACTTAAATTTTCATATAAAATTTTGGACGCAAATCCTACCAACGAAAATTTAGTACGGATTTTAGCAATGAAGGTTTCATGTTTCTAGTCATATGTATGTATTAAAAACTAGATGGTGGTAGTAATAAGTCTCAAAATTATTTAGAATGAATTTATTTGTCAAAAAAAAAGGAGATAAAAGAGGAAAGTCTCAGAAGAAGAGTTTGGCATATTTTGAAATATTCATATGAATCATATGTCATTTTATGTTTTTTATTTAAAAAAGTTCTGCTACGGTGTCCTCCTGTCTTGTCTGGTCCGGTGTGGTTAAATGCTGATGGTGATTTTTTTTTATTTGCATTTATTTCTATTGCATTTAAAATTTATTTTGCTTGAGTGATATTTTAAGAAAATAATTAATAAAAAATTTAAAGTTTTGTTTTATGTATTTGTTATTTAATGTAAACGATAGTAGAAGTGAAAGTGATAATGGCATCAAACATATTTACAACAATGCCGGGTGAAAATATTAATACATATTATTATGAAGATGAAGTGTTTCGTTTTGATAGATTTGGACGGATAAAATTTGGTTTAGTTCTAGAAAATTACGAAGCCAATAGCGATTTAGAAAGTGATACTGAAGATACTGTTAAAAGTGGTGAAGTTCGTGTGGCATGGCATCCAAATGGTTACGAACAAATTTTACCCGAAACAGATGTAAGTAAATGTTCAAAAATTATTTTGTATATGTATCATGCAGGTAATATGATCTTTATTTTATTGATTTGATTATATAATGCATATGTATAATAAAAAAATTTTTTCTTTATATTTAAGATTTTTAATACAAAATAAATGGTTTTTTTTTTTTTTAGTAATCAAAATTATTTACAAACACTACAACTTTTTCTTTGCTACACAATTGAAACAATTTCTTTAGTGTAGTTGAAAAAATATAACATTATTAAATTCATTCGAGCATCATAAAAGTTTTATTCAAAACAATCAATTATCGAAAAATGCAATTCAGTGATTCACAATAATTATTCATAATTACCATACCATAGAATTTGTATGCACTTATTTTTTTAGTCGCATTGTTTAATTACTTACTAATAACATTTTACAGTGGAATGAATATTAAGTTGATTTAATTTATATAATATCAAAAATCATATATTATACAATGTCATATTTATTTAAGATAAGAATTTTGCATAATTTTATATATGCAATTGAAATAATTTTAGCTATTCGGTAAAATAATACCAATTACCAATTACCATTGTGAAAACTTTTTCTAAACGTTATATAAATATTCATTAAATAATAAAAATTCTGTGTACATACCACTGGCGTCGCGTGACTATATAAGTAGGTGGGGCTAGTCTACTTTTAACTGAAAATCGTTCGGTTGGATATCCGTGATGCACCACGTGGAGGCGATTTACACCGCATCCCTTGGTCATGTTAAAGCCGCGGAAAAATAAAATTAGTATCAAAAATTCAATGTAAAAATTATAAAGTAAACTGAAATTAATTATTGCAACGATAAACAATAAACAACAAAAATAGAGATAAAGGATAAATAAACATTAACACAAAACTATGAAAAAGAATAAAGACAAATTTTTCTTTTCATATACTTCCCTAAAATTTTTCCAAGCGCGTGTTTTGCCATAGTCCAGCCATAGTTAAAAATAAAAGACAACTTTTCTGATAATACACTAATAATAATATGGCAAATGTGTGTATATTTAACTATCTATTTTTATTTACTTTATTTCCCCAGCTTTATATACATGAAAAAAAATTTCGTAGTTTCGTTGTTTTTATTATACACGCGCGGCTTATTGTTATAGTCCAAAAGCTCATATAAACTGAATATATATTTAATGATGATGATGTAAATAATATTCATTGCGCTTATAACTTGGCCTATAATAGTTTTGTGTCCAAGCAGAGTGTTTTATATGGTTATTTAGTTTTTTTATTTTATATATAAAATATGTATGTTTAAAATGAATTTATGAGTTCGTGTAATATTGAACTAACATTTTAATTTTAATATATAAATATACAATAATTTATTTTCGCGTTCGTGTAATATTGAACTGGTATTTTTAATTTAATGTACAATAATGAATTTAAGAATTTTAGAATTTTACTTTTGAATACATTATTTTATATCAATTTTATTTTATTATGCAGATATTTTAAAACTATTTAATATGTAATTTGTTCAATTTTCAATCTGGGGCAGTGTCCTATTTGCCCTATAGGTAGCTTCGCCACTGGTACATACATTACTGGACGTGTTTTATTGCAATCTGTAAATATGTCCTCGAGAATGTAGTATCCTTAGAATTGTATCTACCAATTCCTCATTCAAATAACATTTTAATTTATTATGTAAAAAAAAATGAATGGGAAAAATCATTTTTTTCAATAAATTGTAGATATTATTTAAAATGAGTAATTCTTATTACAATATTTAATAATTTCATTTGATAATTTAAGATGCAATGAGTTCAAATTAGTGTAAATATAAACAATGTCGTTGTTCTTTTGTCAATAAATAACGGTTGTATATTTTTTTCACATAGATTGGTTTAGTTGATCGAACATTAATGCCCGGTGATGTTGTTAGACGATTAATAACGGGTAAAGATACACAAAAAGGATATTGTCGTGAAGTAAAAGTTGTTGCCGATGCACGGATTAAAGGAACTGAATATGTTGTAAAAAATATATCCGCAGAACGATTACGTCCATTAATTTCTATAGTACGTGATCATCCTGTTTGTTTAAACTCATGGGTGGGAAGTGCTCGTTCAATTAATGAAAAAATAATACTAAAGTAAATAGTGAATAAATTAAAGAATAAAAATAAAATTTTTAATTATTTTAATTTTTATCGATTAGATCTACGTGTGGTGCAGTATTAGAATTACATCCAAACGAAACATGTCCATTAAAAGATATTGATTCAAAAAATCGTAATGGATTTTTTTCAACAACATTATTTTATCCTGGACAAACATTAGTTGGTTCGGTTAATGGTTTAGAAAATGCTAAATGGAAAACATATGTAAAATCACCGCATGGCTCAAAAACTGTAAGTTTTTTTAGATTTATTGTTATTACGTTCAGTATAACGAATATAATGTAAAAGATATATGTAATTTTAGTATTTTCTGTAATACCGTAAGTACGTACCCCTCACAGTACGCTGCTGCTGTATTACTATAATAATAAATAACCAACTACAACATATTTATTACATATTTTAATTATTTACTACAATATTTTTGACAATTTTATTAACGATCAGTTTATTATTTATTTTATAAGCATAAATATTTATATTACATAAAAAAGAAATATATTTATCTATTTTTAGTTTATTGTTCAATCAGTTGAAACTACTGGTGTTTGGGTACAATGGCAATGGAAGGCAACAAATTCAAATGGTAATGATAATGAAGAAGATTATAATAAAGATAATCAACCAAGATGTTATGTTACTGGAAATGATTTAAAAAATTTAAAACGTTTAAATTTATTTGAACCTTGTATGTTACAAATAAACGATAAAAACTATTTAAAAATTGAAGAAAACGATGAAATTATAAAAAAGTCAGAATGGATACGAGAACAAAATAATAAATACAAACATTTACAAAATCAATTAAAATGTGATTCTTTAAAAGAAAAAAAATTAGCAAATAAAAATAATCATACAAATGAAACACATAATTGGTTTGATAATTTTAGATATATACAGGTGAAAAATTTAAATTTACAACACCAACCATCACAAATGAATAATAATAATATAAATAATGATAGTAATAAAAATAATAATAATAATAATAATGATAATAATAATAATAATAATAATAATATTAATAATTTTAATAATAGTAATACTACTAATAATAATAATAATAATAATAATAATAATAATAATAATAATAATAATAATAATAATAATGTTAATGGGGCTTCTAATAATAATAATAATGATGAAAAGAAATCTGTTAAATCTAGAAAATTGTTATCACCTAACTTGGAACCAGATGAATGGCAAACAGATGATGAAGACAATTATGCAAACATTGATTTATCGAATAGTTGTGAATCATCGTGTTGTTCAAGCCCAACACCCCGTTCAAGTCCAAAACGGTCACCATTATTTGCCAAAAAGGTAATTCACAATGGGAGAACTTTTATATTGTTTTTAATTTTGTTTTTTTGTTTTTACTAAAACTTTTACAATTCTTGTAGAAAAAGAAATTTAAGAAACGTAATAATACATCGAATAATTTTAAGCCGCCAAGTCCTGGTACTGAAATTGTTATAGAAACCTTAGTTGTATATAGCACAGCAACAATTGTATGGCAAGATTCGACTATTGAAACTGATATTCCATCCACTCAATTGTATCCAATCCACCATTTGGATACACATGTAAAAAAAATAATAATTTTCCTTATTTTAAGTTATTAATAATTAAAAAAAATATTGTCTATTAGGAATTTTTTCCTGGCGATTTCGTGTTAGCGGATAATAATTCAGTTGATTTATCATATCGTGATTATGGTGTAATACAAAAAGTTGATCATCAGGGTCGAACAGCAATTGTTAAATGGTTTCGTACATATGGATCATTAGATCCACCTGTGTAAGATTTATTTTTATTTTTTGCATTAAATTTTTAAAAAAATTAAATTTAAATAAATTCTAGACCAACATTTATTAATGAAACGGAAGTTAGTGTGTATGACTTGAAAGATCATCCAGATTTTCAATATCATCCGGGCACAACTATTATTCGAGTCGCAAATTTTCTTGGTGACGATGCAAATTGTACAGTTGGTCAAGTAGTTGATAATTATCCCGATGGACGTGTTAAAGTTTGGTGGGTTGATGACCATTATAGTATGTGTTGGCCACAAGATTTATTTGAGGTAAATAATTGTTTTTATTTTTTTGATATAACATTAATTTGGGTAGCATTAGTTACAAATAATAATTGACATACAGAATACGGTAGCTATGTATGTTGGGTTTGAAAATTTTAATACTTAGCATAATAGTAATCGCTTGACTTTTTAATCCAAATAAGAAATGTTTTAAAGTTACATAACCATTTTATATTACCATATTACCAATTAGTACTACTATTTATTTTTTTTTGTCACCGTTTATCAACATTAATATTCAAATATATGAAAAAAAAACCTAGGTTCGTGAAAATGATATTGATCAAAGTGTATGGTTTAATACTGATTCAGATAATGATTCATGGGAAACAGAAAGTGAATCTTGTGAAGCAGACGACACACCATTAATGAGTTCAATATCAAGTACTCAGTTAGCATCAAATTTGGAGAGAGCACGAGTTGCAATTGCACGTTTACAAGAAATATTTTGTTATAGTCCTTCTTTTGAAAATCAAGAGGTGATTTATTCTTATTTTTATTATAATCGAAATAATATTTAAATATTTCAATAATTAACAATAAATTTTTATATTATTAGATTATGCGAAAATTACTTGAAGTTTATAAAAAATGTCGATTTATGGATCGTCTAATGTCAACATCATTTTTTCATGAAAGAAATTTTATGGGATTAATTGAAAGAGTGCGAAAAGTTACAACAACAACAACAGCAGCTCGTGTACAGGAGCATAAAAATCGTTTGTTTAATGATATTCAAGTCAATAAATTGATAACAACACATATTCCACCTACTAAATATACACAACCATTACAACAACAAGAACATACAGAACAACAACAACAACTAGAACATACAGAACAATCAAAACAACAACAACAACAACAATCATCATTAGCTCAATCAGCTACGTTACATAATTCGCAAGATATTTTACTTAATGATGGTATGATTATTAATGGTGATGATACACCAACAACTGAATCAAAACCAAAAATCTCTGCAAATAAAAAGAAATTACAAAATATTGAATTATTAAGTAGCGACGTTTCTACGCATGATTGTATTAAATCAAATATATATTTAAATACAAATACTAATTTAATAAATGATGATGTTTTATCACCAAATGTTTTAGAAGCATTTGCAAAGGTACCAACAATAAATTCAATCAAATATTCTTGTCCAAATAAATTAGTAAATAGTGTTATAACAAATATTGAAAAAGTTACAAAAGAAACTGAAGATATAAATAAAAATGCTCAGCAAGAACAACAACTGCAACAACCACAAGAACAACATTTATTAAAATTTATGACATCCACAATACCTGAAATTAATATAAATGAATTAGGAAAGGATGATATTATTGATGGTAATACAGATAATAAGAAGAAAACTTATTGTGATGATATAAATGGATGCAGTAGTAGTAGCAGTAATTCAAATTCATTTAACAATCCAGTTGCAATAACTAATAATAATAATAATAATAATAATAATAATTTGAATTTGGATAATTACAGAATATTAGAAAGTGATAATGCTGAATATGTGTGTGCTAAATTATGTGAGCTCATTAAAATACAATTATTTAAAGCTTTAAAAGAGGTTAGTATATTTTACTATATTTTTTCTGATTAGATACGGAGCATTTACTCAATATAATAAAATATCAATAATTTGTGATTTGTGTTGGTCGGCATTTAACGATAGCGTTCACTCTTAAATTTAGTATCATTGTCAACTTAGTTATCAAAGTATTATTGGTGCAATGACACATCTAGCCGTTATAAGCACCAAACAGTAACTCCTGGATATATTTGTTGTGTTTTAAAAATCATTCAATTTTAAATGCTTTAGGTATAACAATTATTATAAATTATATCACGAATTTTATCGTCCGGACAATTGCCGTATCATTGCGCCCAAAAATTAGTCGACATATCTTTTTCGTTATCGTAAATGAACACAAAGACTTGGTTTATATGTTAGGCACCGAGGTGTGAACATTTTATTTTCTTTTTAAGAATGTTAATAACTAGATATTAGAGATACGTTGTAGAACTGTAAAAAAAATTATTACTTGACAAAAATCAAATTCCAAAGCTTGAATTGTATCATTTTTTTTAACATTTATATTGTTATATTTTTTAATTTAGATAGCGGTAAGATTTTGTCAACCAATAAATGATAATATTATAATAAATGAAGATGCTGAAAATTTAGGTGTTACTGAACATAAATATAAAAATAATACTAATAATACTAATAATAATAATAATAATAATAATAACAATAATAATATTAATAATAATAATAATAATGATAATAATAATGATGATAATAACAATAATAATATTAATAATAATAATAATAATGATAATAATAATACTAATAATGATACTAATAATGATAATAATAATAGCAAATCAGAAATAAATGGTATTCCAGAAAAAGTAGATATGTGTGTTGATAACGAAGAAGTTGATAGTATTATTAGTACTGCTGTGATTACATCGGTGCCTTCGGATAGTTTCATTGTTTTAGAATCAGTTCCGGACACACATAAATATATTTTAACATCTTTTACACCAATCGATCCACCACAATTTCATAAAGCTGTGCAACGTGAACATAAATTATTAAGTACTTCATTGCCATTTGGTGTATGGGTACGTGCATTTGAAGATCGTATGGATCTGTTAAGTGTTATGATTAAAGGTCCAAAAAATACCCCATATGAAGATGGTTTATTTTTATTTGATATGCAATTACCAATTGATTATCCACGTTCAGCACCAATATGTCATTATATAAGTTATTGCACAGATCGTTTAAATCCTAATTTATATGAAGATGGTAAAGTATGTGTTTCATTACTTGGTACATGGTCTGGTCGTGGCACTGAAGTATGGAATCTAAATTCCACATTATTGCAAGTTATTGTGTCCATACAAGGTTTAATATTAGTTGATGAACCATATTTTAATGAGGCTGGTTATGAGAAACAAAAAGGTTTGTAAAATTCTAATAAAAATATTTATTTATTATTTTTAGTTGTTCGTAAAAAAAATTTTTCCATTTTAATTATTCATTTCTCCCGTAACGTTTCTTCAATTAACAATTTTTTAAAATTTCGAAAATATTAAATTGAATTTATTGAAGAATATTTGATTATTATAGAAATTCAATTAATTATATAATTCGTCACATTGATGGAATATATATGCATATATGCAATCTATTATCTTCTGATTAATCATAACATACACAGATAATTTTCACACATCACTATAATTCTAGTGTTGTGATATTGGCTATTTTTCGTATAATTTAACAGATTGAATATTTATTTTCCAATAATATGACGAACTGTCGATCATATAATAAATCTAATAGAATATCTACCGTCGATTAAAATTTAACCAAAATGTTCTCTTAATATTTCGTTTTATTAAAATTATTAAAAATCCCTTTGTTAATGAAATTACAATTCTTTTATAAATCACAATTTATGTTTTATTTTAATCCAATACACACAGGAACACAACAAGGAGTTGAAAATTCCAGAATGTATAATGAAATGGTTGTTTTAAAATTAATCCAATCAATGATTAAATTATTAATAACAACTTCAGAAATATTCCATAATGAAATAATACAACATTTTAAAGAATGTGGTGAACCAATGTATAAAAGAATTAAAGGATGGATGAGTTTATCTTTGGACTTTAATGTGAATGGAAATGGTTTGTAGTATTTTTGATTTAGAAAATTAAATAAATATTTACTAGTTATAGACTTATATCGGTTTTTTCTTTTCTTTTCTAGATATACAAACTTTACCGTCTCCAGGATTTTCTTTAATACCAGCATCACGTGGTTTTTGTTTAACACTTGATGGTATATTAGAGAAATTTCGTAAAAAACTTGAAGAAATAAGAGAAATTTGATTGTATGTTCCTAACTGAAATTTAACTATGTCTTTGAAAATAATCAGAATTAAAAAACAAAACAAAAAAAAAAATTAAAAACTTTCTAGCAAAATAAAATTAAATTAAATGCCGATAAATGCCGAAGTCACAATTAAATACACAACAATCACCAAAATATACACTTTTTTTTCCAACTATTGTATTCTCTACTCTAAACTCTACTAAATATACTACAATAATAATAATATTTAATTATAATTAAAAGAAAATATTCCTTGCGATTTATATGTTTTTTATTTTTTTTTTTTTAATTATAATTTCTGTTATTTATTTTTCAATTGTATTTTGTTAAACTTATTATTATAATTGTTTATTATTATTATTATTATTTATCCATTTATCTGAATAGGGTTAAAATAATATATAAATAATTTTTAATTTAATTTAAAATTGCTATTTAATCGCAAAAAAAAAAAAAAAATAAAAACAAAACAAAAGTTAGGCACTAAAAATAATTAATTCCGAATAAAAATAAGAAATAAAAAAAAAAAAAAATACGGTTGTGAAAACAAAATAAGAAAAGTTCCGTTCCAATAATTTCGTTAGTATTTTATTTTATTAATATTTTTTTTTCTTTATCAACAAAGGGTTAATAAATAATAATTACACGAATTGAGTCCAAAAAAAGTGGAATAATTTGCAAGGAAATGAAAAAAAATGCGAAATTAATGAATTTATTTTTTTATTGAATTAAATATTAATAAATTTAACATTAATTAATTAATTTAATTATCAATTGATTCAAAAAAAGAAAAAGAAAATTAATTGACTTACGATTACGATGAAGATATGAACAAACAAATTTATTTAATTATTTTTGCTTAAAAGAAATAATCCAATAATAATGTGCCTATGTTAAATGAATTAATTAAAAGAATAAAAGAATACAGTTAAAAAATTAATTAATAAAAAAAGGTAGTTACTAAAATTAATTTACTCTTTTTTTTCCGATTTCGAATAATTCTAATAATTTATATTATTATCACTAAAATTTAAAAGTAAAATAGAAATGATTTCTTTTTATTATTAATAAAAATAATAATACATCAATTAATAAATATATATATAATTATTATAAATATAAAATAGTTAACAAAATTAATTAATAATTTAGTTTTAATTTAGTGAAGCCAATTATTGCAAATTTTGTATTTTTTTTGCAGTCATCAAAACGAAATCATTTGCAAATTCATGCGGTAATTTTTGTTTGAATGTTCTATTATATATAGATTTTATAGAGGAAACCACAAAATTCGCAGCATCACCGTGGTTGAGGCTTAAAAAGCAAAAAATTATAAATTTTTTGCGATATATAAAGGAATTTCATCCATCATGTCAACGACAAACAAACAATTTACCTATAATTTTGATGCAATCTATTCCTGTATACTCATAACATAATTATATTTAATTACTTAGAAGACGATTGGGTTTGAGTTGGGACCAATATTTGACATTTTTTTCATTTAAAATAAATTATGAAAACTGAATGTGCCGAGCCGCTATATGAATTTCTCGAAACACTTATTATTGAACAGTATTCAAATATGCTTTCTCATTATTCTATAACATCGGCAAATTTTCATTTTATATATAATTCAAGTCTTCAAACTTTTCTAAAATGAAAATATTAGGTGTACCGGAAAGTTCTGTCCGGTTTTAATATAAAACATTAAAGAAAACAATAAATTTTTCTTAATTTAAACTTTATGGCATAATATAATTTCCATCATTATTTGTGATTGATCGTGATGGCAAATTTGTAAATTCCACTCTGCGAGTTTCTTACGAGTCTTCAAAACAGTATGTGGCCTGACTTCATCATGAAGCATCCTGAGTTCATCCCATTGCATGTACCACCATACAACATTCTCTTAATCAGGCTCAACTTACGTTTAGAGGTGGAGGGGAAAGGTTTTTCGGATTCAAAATATGCCATTTTCTTTACTTTTTCATTGGTAATCCGCTTTTCATCCACAGTTATTTTTATTAATAATTACGGAAACATCTATCTTTCATTAATTGCAGTACAATTGGGTGAATTGTTAAATGCTCTCATACAGAGTAAACTTGACTGTAATCTTAATTAGATGTTAGATAAGCACGACTTGAAGTAACATCGCTTGCGTATATTTACTTCTCAATTACTTCAATTAGTTTTCGAAATAATAGACTAATAAAACATTTTATATGCAGCATTTTATATATGTATAATATTTTATTGGATGTTCTAATAATAAGCATAACAACATTTATGATAATTTGATAAAAGCTATAATACATACACATATTAAAGGATTACTAACAAAATTGCTTGATTAATTAAATAATTAAACTAAAAATTAGAAAAAAAGAAAATTAAATACTCTTCCCTTAAAAACGTTAGTTTAGTTTCGTACTTTATTACCATATGAATAAACTGGTTGAAATTGTTCACCTTCATCACCCGATTCTTCAGAACCTTCTGTTTCAAATGTATTATCAGGAATATCATATAAACGTATCATTGGTTTGTTTGGATCTTTTATAATTAAATATTTTCCATCTTTTTGTTTCATGCAAATGTCAATAATACAACGAAGTATACCCCATGCATTATCCATACTCAAATTAATTTGCGTTGCAAACTCTTGTGGCTTACACTGTTGTGTACCCAAAATTACATGACGTGATGAATCACGAATATTTGCACGTGATACATAACCGAATTTTATTTGATCGGAACCAGCCAATAAAGCTTGAACAGTCCATTTTGCTAATTTGCATGCATTATTACGTAATTCATTAGCTAAAACAGCACCACGTTGCGTATCTAATTTTTGACGCCATTCAACACCATTGGCTACTTTTGAATCCCATTCATTTAATGCTTTTATTGATAAAAATTGGGCATCACCATTTGGTAATTGTAAAACAGCATCATGTTCACAACGTGCAACCAAAATCTAAAAATTTAAATTTCATCTATTTAATTTAATACATTATTAGAATATTATTTTTACTAACAATTCCATTGTCTAAATCCCATTTACGATAACGATAAGCAACACTTGCGACTTCACCTTCTTCCTCTTCGCCAATAAATGGATTTGGATGTTCAAATTTATATTTTGTATCAGCTCCTTTTAGCACCTAAAATAAAAAAAATATAAACAATAATTTACAATTATTTCATTAATGAGTGAAAAGAAGTGAATGCGAATCTATATCGTATTAATTTATCAACTTGACTGTAAGTTAAACGATAGGATCCAGGCGAAACACAAACACCAAAGAAATAACAAAATAATTTTACCTGTTGACTGAAATTATGATTGATGAAAGTTGCTTCAATAGCTAAATTTCTTGGTGAATTCAATGAATTACCATCATCAGTTGGTGGTTCAACAGATGTTTCATTTACAGTTAATAAATCAAATTCTGTATTATCACGTTTATCCATAAATAATTTGTCACCAATTTTCTCGATAACAATATCCCATGAATAATTCGAACGTGTACAACACATAATTGTTGCCAATATAGAATCAGTTGCATAAACATTACCAACTGATTTCGATAAAAGACGAATAATTGGATCATCGGTAGTAGTAACCGTATGAAAAATACGATCAACACGTTGTAATGGTCGTTCATTTTTAACATTAACACGATCATATGTTTTATCATAATATTCAACGCTGCCACAGCACATTATATCTTCACCATCTTTAATATTTGGTAATGATAATTTTAATAAACGAGGTACATCCATTTCTTCAATTGTCGACCAATCGGGTCGTATATTAACGGAAGCATCACGTATTTTTTGCGGTGGACGAGTACCCCACTTACGCGTTATACCACGACGATTATCTCGTGTTTTTACACTTTTACCAAGTTGTTGCATGGCACCTTGTCCACCTCCACGGCCACCTCGTCCTCTATGAAATACAAAAAATTAAAACAAATTAAATAATAATTATAATTAAAAGGGTATTAAGTCAAATAAATTAATCTTAAAAAAAAAAATATATAACACAATACTTTACCTCATACCACGCATATTCCCACGGAAGCGTCCTCTTTGATATAGAGGTTTTTGGATACGTGCGGTATCAACAAGATGAAATGTAGTTTCATCTTCATCATGATAATAAGCATATTGATTGCCACTTCCAAATTGAGATGCATATTTATCTAAAATATTAAAATTTACAATTACAAGTACAGTAAACAAATATACTAAATAGAAAAGACTTGCACATAACAATAGTAGCAGACAAAAAAAAAAAACGTAAATCTATATCAACTAAACGAATATACATACTTGGAAATTTTTTATCCATAAGTGCACTTCCTGTCCAATCACTTATTTTGCCAATGCGATCACTTTTACTAAATGGTTGATACGGCATATCACGAAATGTATCATTTAATTCACATGGGCCCCATCCCTCTTCATTGTATTGCATTGCCGGCATATCAAAATGGGCAAATTCTGTGCTGTAATAATCAGTCATTTTGATGACTTTTTCTACTTATTCTATAAATTATATAGTTATTTAATGAACATTTTTATAATTATTAATAGAAATATATAAAAAAATATGCTAAAAAATTGAAAAAAATCATACCTTTTTTTTTATAGGTAATTTACAATTTCCACAGACACGTTGAATAAAAAGTTTATTAAAAAAAACGAAATCAAAATGACATATCTTTTGTCATTTAAAGTTTTGACGCAAGGTGATCGTGTCGATTATATTTTTTTGAAGACCATCGATGATGATGATAATGATGATACCACTATTGCCATCATAATGAAGAGTTCTTTCATCGGGTAAGAAATTTGAAGTTTGAATAACAAATATAACAAATATGGATGGATATGCAGTAAAGACTCGTACAACAAAAGTTACAGCAGTATTTTTTTTCAATGCAACCACCTATTGAGTAATAGATAAAACAAACAAAATCATAAGAAAAGAGTAAAGAAAATGAGTGAGAAAATTAATTTGTTTTTATATAGAAGTAACAAATATGAAGAAATGGAAAAAGAAAAGAAGTCGATCGCACGTGTCGCATTGCAAATAAGCTTAAAGAGAATTTTAAATATTTTATTTTATTTTGAAATTATAATTAATATTATATTTAGTAAGTGATTATAAATACATAGATAAAGTATTATAATTTATAACAATATAAATTATAAAACATAATTTTTCTAACTTAAGTGTCATTTTACAGTGATTTTAAAATTATATAAAATATTTTCAACAATAATACGGTAAGAGAAGAGAAAACTTAAATAAAAAATCAATAACAATTTTTTATTAATACTCCAAGTGGCTCAAGTGTTTGACGTACCTGTTTTCAAAATTGATATATTTTATTTATATAGTAATGTATGGGATTTAGTGTTTAAATAATATAATTTAAAAATCATTTTATTATTAATTATATATAAATTTATGTTTTTATTAAAATATATACACCCACACCTATAGATACAGTTTGAATTGTTCGATGTCAACTGGCTTGTAGTGCTCCGAAAAATGGATATAATTTGATGACATTCATTCATTTACATTATTTTCGAACAACTAGTGCCTATTTTGCACCTCGAATACCATGTCTGGCATCTCCACTAATTTCAAAGAACACAAATTTGTATTTAGCATTTTTATAGCTTTTGGAAAACAATATAATAGTAGAAAATTTTTTGCATCTTAAATCATCCATCTAATAATCTAATTCCGCTTATGAATGCAAAGGCGTATGATAGATTAACTAATCAGAGGTCAGAGGTGAAGAAATGAGGTTGAAGATGGATGTGTTGATGGGATAAAGATCTTATAGAAAAATAGACAACGGTGGACGGAAATAAGAATTAGAGATGTATCGTGCGTCGAAATATATAATAATATAATTATATTTTTTATTTTCTTACATATACATTTCGATCAGATTTTATAAAAGTACTATATTAAAATCCCTTTTGCACATTACTCCACATGTACAAATATATTTTTCTTTAATTCCTTATAACAAATGTGTATATATAATTAAAACTAACAGTTAGAATAAATAAATAAATAGGTATATTATGTAATTTTAAACCCATATATTAACTAAACAAAAGGTATAATAAACATTTAAAACATATCCATACGTATTTGTTGTATATATAATTATACTATAATAGTACACACTGGCACACATAATATTATTACAGTACCTTTATATATTAACTTTTGGCTTAAGTAAAACCACCATTAATATTATATATTTTAATTCAAAATGTAACACATACATAAATATATATGTTTTTTATTTTTTTTTTTTTAATTATAATTTCTGTTATTTATTTTTCAATTGTATTTTGTTAAACTTATTATTATAATTGTTTATTATTATTATTATTATTTATCCATTTATCTGAATAGGGTTAAAATAATATATAAATATTTTTTAATTTAATTTAAAATTGCTATTTAATCGAAAAAAAAAAAAAATAAAAACAAAACAAAAGTTAGGCACTAAAAAAAAAATTAATTCCGAATAAAAATAAGAAATAAAAAAAAAAAAAAATACGGTTGTGAAAACAAAATAAGAAAAGTTCCGTTCCAATAATTTCGTTAGTATTTTATTTTATTATTATTTTTTTTTTCTTTATCAACAAAGGGTTAATAAATAATAATTACACGAATTGAGTCCAAAAAAAGTGGAATAATTTGCAAGGAAATGAAAAAAAATGCGAAATTAATGAATTTATTTTTTTATTGAATTAATAATTAATAAATTTAACATTAATTAATTAATTTAATTATCAATTGATTCAAAAAAAGAAAAAGAAAATTAATTGACTTACGATTACGATGAAGATATGAACAAACAAATTTATTTAATTATTTTTGCTTAAAAGAAATAATCCAATAATAATGTGCCTATATTAAATGAATTAATTAAAAGAATAAAAGAATACAGTTAAAAAATTAATTAATAAAAAAAGGTAGTTACTAAAATTAATTTACTCTTTTTTTTCCGATTTCGAATAATTCTAATAATTTATATTATTATCACTAAAATTTAAAAGTAAAATAGAAATGATTTCTTTTTATTATTAATAAAAATAATAATACATCAATTAATAAATATATATATAATTATTATAAATATAAAATAGTTAACAAAATTAATTAATAATTTAGTTTTAATTTAGTGAAGCCAATTATTGCAAATTTTGTATTTTTTTTGCAGTCATCAAAACGAAATCATTTGCAAATTCATGCGGTAATTTTTGTTTGAATGTTCTATTATATATAGATTTTATAGAGGAAACCACAAAATTCGCAGCATCACCGTGGTTGAGGCTTAAAAAGAAAAAAATTATAAATTTTTTGCGATATATAAAGGAATTTCATCCATCATGTCAACGACAAACAAACAATTTACCTATAATTTTGATGCAATCTATTCCTGTATACTCATAACATAATTATATTTAATTACTTAGAAGACGATTGGGTTTGAGTTGGGACCAATATTTGACATTTTTTTCATTTAAAATAAATTATGAAAACTGAATGTGCCGAGCCGCTATATGAATTTCTCGAAACACTTATTATTGAACAGTATTCGAATATGCTTTCTCATTATTCTATAACATCGGCAAATTTTCATTTTATATATAATTCAAGTCTTCAAACTTTTCTAAAATGAAAATATTAGGTGTACCGGAAAGTTCTGTCCGGTTTTAATATAAAACATTAAAGAAAACAATAAATTTTTCTTAATTTAAACTTTATGGCATAATATAATTTCCATCATTATTTGTGATTGATCGTGATGGCAAATTTGTAAATTCCACTCTGCGAGTTTCTTACGAGTCTTCAAAACAGTATGTGGCCTGACTTCATCATGAAGCATCCTGAGTTCATCCCATTGCATGTACCACCATACAACATTCTCTTAATCAGGCTCAACTTACGTTTAGAGGTGGAGGGGGAAGGTTTTTCGGATTCAAAATATGCCATTTTCTTTACTTTTTCATTGGTAATCCACTTTTCATCCACAGTTATTTTTATTAATAATTACGGAAACATCTATCTTTCATTAATTGCAGTACAATTGGGTGAATTGTTAAATGCTCTCATACAGAGTAAACTTGACTGTAATCTTAATTAGATGTTAGATAAGCACGACTTGAAGTAACATCGCTTGCGTATATTTACTTCTCAGTTACTTCAATTAGTTTTCGAAATAATAGACTAATAAAAACATTTTATATGCAGAATTTTATATATGTATAATATTTTATTGGATGTTCTAATAATAAGCATTACAACATTTATGATAATTTGATAAAAGCTAGAATACATACACATATTAAATGATTACTAACAAAATTGCTTGATTAATTAAATAATTAAACAAAAAAATTAGAAAAAAAATAAATTAAATACTCTTCCCTTAAAAACGTTAGTTTAGTATGGTATTTTCTTAACTAAAATTCTTAAATTATTCGTATGATTTTTATTATCACTTAAATTTTTATAACAACTATATTCAGTACGTATTACAAAAATATATTTTCAATAATTATTCGTATTGTATTATCTCGTCAAGTGCACAATACCATCTACTTTAATTTTTCTAAATATATAATTAATGATTAAACGTTATCCTATTTGATACCGTTTTATAAAAAAGTTATTTTATATTTTTGTCTATAAAATAGCCACTACATTAGCGATTAATACAATTTAAATTATCAATACAAAATAGCTACTACATTAGTTTCGTACTTTATTACCATATGAATAAACTGGTTGAAATTGTTCACCTTCATCACCCGATTCTTCAGAACCTTCTGTTTCAAATGTATTATCAGGAATATCATATAAACGTATCATTGGTTTGTTTGGATCTTTCATAATTAAATATTTTCCATCTTTTTGTTTCATGCAAATGTCAATAATACAACGAAGTATACCCCATGCATTATCCATACTCAAATTAATTTGCGTTGCAAACTCTTGTGGCTTACACTGTTGTGTACCCAAAATTACATGACGTGATGAATCACGAATATTTGCACGTGATACATAACCGAATTTTATTTGATCGGAACCAGCCAATAAAGCTTGAACAGTCCATTTTGCTAATTTGCATGCATTATTACGTAATTCATTAGCTAAAACAGCACCACGTTGCGTATCTAATTTTTGACGCCATTCAACACCATTGGCTACTTTTGAATCCCATTCATTTAATGCTTTTATTGATAAAAATTGGGCATCACCATTTGGTAATTGTAAAACAGCATCATGTTCACAACGTGCAACCAAAATCTAAAAATTTAAATTTCATCTATTTAATTTAATACATTATTAGAATATTATTTTTACTAACAATTCCATTGTCTAAATCCCATTTACGATAACGATAAGCAACACTTGCGACTTCACCTTCTTCCTCTTCGCCAATAAATGGATTTGGATGTTCAAATTTATATTTTGTATCAGCTCCTTTTAGCACCTAAAATAAAAAAAATATAAACAATAATTTACAATTATTTCATTAATGAGTGAAAAGAAGTGAATGCGAATCTATATCGTATTAATTTATCAACTTGACTGTAAGTAAAACGATAGGATCCAGGCGAAACACAAACACCAAAGAAATAACAAAATAATTGTACCTGTTGACTGAAATTATGATTGATGAAAGTTGCTTCAATAGCTAAATTTCTTGGTGAATTCAATGAATTACCATCATCAGTTGGTGGTTCAACAGATGTTTCATTTACAGTTAATAAATCAAATTCTGTATTATCACGTTTATCCATAAATAATTTGTCACCAATTTTCTCGATAACAATATCCCATGAATAATTCGAACGTGTACAACACATAATTGTTGCCAATATAGAATCAGTTGCATAAACATTACCAACTGATTTCGATAAAAGACGAATAATTGGATCATCGGTAGTAGTAACCGTATGAAAAATACGATCAACACGTTGTAATGGTCGTTCATTTTTAACATTAACACGATCATATGTTTTATCATAATATTCAACGCTGCCACAGCACATTATATCTTCACCATCTTTAATATTTGGTAATGATAATTTTAATAATCGAGGTACATCCATTTCTTCAATTATCGACCAATCGGGTCGTACATTAACGGAAGCATCACGTATTTTTTGCGGTGGACGAGTACCCCACTTGCGCGTTATACCACGACGATTATCTCGTGTTTTTACACTTTTACCAAGTTGTTGCATGGCACCTTGTCCACCTCCACGGCCACCTCGTCCTCTATGAAATACAAAAAATTAAAACAAATTAAATAATAATTATAATTAAAAGGGTATTAAGTCAAATAAATTAATCTTAAAAAAAAAAATATATAACACAATATTTTACCTCATACCACGCATATTCCCACGGAAGCGTCCTCTTTGATATGGAGGTTTTTGGATACGTGCGGTATCAACAAGATGAAATGTAGTTTCATCTTCATCATGATAATAAGCATATTGATTGCCACTTCCAAATTGAGATGCATATTTATCTAAAATATTAAAATTTACAATTACAAGTACAGTAAACAAATATACTAAATAGAAAAGACTTGCACATAACAATAGAAGCAGACAAAAAAAAAAAAACGTAAATCTATATCAACTAAACGAATATACATACTTGGAAATTTTTTATCCATAAGTGCACTTCCTGTCCAATCACTTATTTTGCCAATGCGATCACTTTTACTAAATGGTTGATACGGCATATCACGAAATGTATCATTTAATTCACATGGGCCCCATCCCTCTTCATTGTATTGCATTGCCGGCATATCAAAATGGGCAAATTCTGCGTTGTTATAATCAGTCATTTTGATGACTTTTTCTACTTATTCTATAAATTATATAGTTATTTAATGAACATTTTTATAATTATTAATAGAAATATATAAAAAAATATGCTAAAAAATTGAAAAAAATCATACCTTTTTTTTTTATAGGAAATTTACTATTATTATTATTATTATTATTATTATTTATTAATTTATACTCCTGGTAGCTTTGACCATATAGAGTTAAGGAAATTTACAATTTCCACAGACACGTTGAATAAAAAGTTTATTAAAAAAAACGAAATCAAAATGACATATCTTTTGTCATTTAAAGTCTTGACGCAAGGTGATCGTGTCGATTATATTTTTTTGAAGACCATCGATGATGATGATAATGATGATACCACTATTGCCATCATAAAGAAGAGTTCTATCATCGGGTAAGAAATTTGAATCTTGAATTACAAATATAACAAATATGGATGGATATGAAGTAAAGACTCGTACAACAAAAGTTACAGCAGTATTTTGTTTCAATGCAACCACCTATTGAGTAATAGATAAAACAAACAAAATCATAAGAAAAGAGTAAAGAAAATGAGTGCGAAAATTAATTTGTTTTTATATAGAAGGAACAAATATGTGGAAATGGAAAAAGAAAAGAAGTCGATCGCACGTGTCGCATTGCAAATAAGCTTAAAGAGAATTTTAAATATTTTATTTTATTTTGAAATTATAATTAATATTATATTTAGTAAGTGATTATAAATATATAGATAAAGTATTATAATTTATAACAATATAAATTATAAAACATAATTTTTCTAACTTAAGTGTCATATTACAGTGATTTTAAAATTATATAAAATATTTTCAACAATAATACGGTAAGAGAAGAGAAAACTTAAATAAAAAATCAATAACAATTTTTTATTAATACTCCAAGTGGCTCAAGTGGTTGACGTACCTGTTTTCAAAATTGATATATTTTATTTATATAGTAATGTATGGGATTTAGTGTTTAAATAATATAATTTAAAAATCATTTTATTATTAATTATATATAAATTTATGTTTTTATTAAAATATATACACCCACACCTATAGATACAGTTTGAATTGTTCGATGTCAACTGGCTTGTAGTGCTCCGAAAAATGGATATAATTTGATGACATTCATTCATTTACATTATTTTCGAACAACTAGTGCCTATTTTGCATCTCGAATACCATGTCTAGCATCTCCACTAATTTCAAAGAACACAAATTTGTATTTAGCATTTTTTATAGCTTTTGGAAAACAATTTAATAGTAGAAAATGTTTTGCTTCTTAAATCATCCATCTAATAATCTAATTCCGCTTATGAATGCAAAGGCGTATGATAGATTAACTAATCAGAGGTCAGAGGTGAAGAAATGAGGTTGAAGATGGATGTGTTGATGGGATAAAGATCTTATAGAAAAATAGACAACGGTGGACGGAAATAAGAATTAGAGATGTATCGTGCGTCGAAATATATAATAATATAATTATATTTTTTATTTTCTTACATATACATTTCGATCAGATTTTATAAAAGTACTATATTAAAATCCCTTTTGCACATTACTCCACATGTACAAATATATTTTTCTTTAATTCCTTATAACAAATGTGTATATATAATTAAAACTAACAGTTAGAATAAATAAATAAATAGGTATATTATGTAATTTTAAACCCATATATTGACTAAACAAAAGGTATAATAAACATTTAAAACATATCCATACGTATTTGTTGTATATATAATTATACTATAATAGTACACACTGGCACACATAATATTATTACAGTACCTTTATATATTAACTTTTGGCTTAAGTAAAACCACCATTAATATTATATATTTTAATTCAAAATGTAACACATACGTAAAAAATACTTCATACCAGACATATATATTGTTGTAGAAAATTGTGTGGCTTAAAATTTCACATAAAATTTAATTATATAGATAGAAAATAATTCAACCCTCTTAATTTATGTATTTTTATATATAATATTATATAATTATATATATAGAAAAGAAAATGTATAAATTATAATTACACACATTAAAATATTTTATATATACCATATAAATTCTATATCTATATACGATATCTACAATATACATGTATATATACAAAGAGTATATAAGCGTGTAATTACTGTATTAAACAATGCTTATTCGAATTGAGTTTAATTGAAACCTCAGCATTACACAGCATTTTATAAATTGACAGACAAAAATGCAGTAAAATTGTTATAGAATAGGAAAAGGTTCGATATATATTTTAATGTTACATATATACCATATTTTCTGAATTTCGTAATACACATATTTCAACAGTAGCCTATATACAATTAATATACATAAATGTTATTTATATATACATATCGTACCTTAATCCTTCATGAAATTATAGCTACTGGATATAATGAAGTTATTTTTATATTCTAGAGTTTCTTCAGCCGCACACATTAAGTTATTTTACATAGATACAACATAGATACAACATAGATACATGATACACCTAATGCAGCGCAGTATAGTGGAAAAGAACATCTTTTTATAGTTAAATTTCAATAAAATTCCCTATCAAAAAATATTAAAATGAAATTTTTTAACATATTATAAAATTGAATTCAATGCATGAAAATCTACTGCATGATCAGTATCAGCGAATTTTCCACTTTTTGTGTTTTAATTGTATTTTATTTGCATATACTTTAGTTTAGTACCATTTGGAGCATTGGCGACGCGACGCTTGGAAAATTGTTTTCAGATTGCAATATCATTAAATTTTTCTGGTAGACGAGTTGAAAGTATTCTACATTATGAAAAACAAATTAGAATGTCCACTTACTAAATTTTCCGTATTTCATCTTTCATCGGGCCATAGTTTTAACGGCTTTCCAGTTTTGTATACAGAATTGTAAATTATAATCAATTTCCTAATTTTTCATAGAAGAGATTTTTAAAATCGATTCACACGTTCCACAAGATATAACCGATTTTCCATTAGATGTCATTGAAATTTTGTATGAAATAATGGTCCTGTATAAATTGTTTGTACCATTTGGGTGTTCACTTTACGCAGTACCACAACCACAACCATCAATTAGAAAATCGTCCATATCTTTTGAACGCTTGAATCGATTTTAAAAATCCCTTTTATAAAATATTAGAAATTGATTATAATTTGCAATGCTGTAAGCAAAAATGCAAATCCGTTAAAACATTGGCCCGTAAAAAAAAAAGATGATAATTTATAAAAGTCGATTTTCTGGAAAATTTAATTCGGTGAACACCCAAATATTTTTTCATAATTTAGTTTAATTTCACCCGCAGGTTATGAGAAAAATATAACGACATTGAAAAATGAATACTACTTTTTAGCCTTCGCCACTGCATTTAAGAGCATTTAAATTTTTAACGAGGCCGTCTTACGATTTACGCAAATGATTCCGAGGTGTTTTATTATTGGAGAATCATTTTGTATGTCTGGTTAAATATTTCGATAGTGTAATAGTATTGATAGTCGTCAGTTAAAAACAGATTATCATCAGCAATCAATATATAGAGTGATAGTCGCAGTGCGATAATCGAGGTTTGATGGACACCTGTATATAATAAGAAGTTTCTTCAACAATAATATTATTTACCAATAAAATTGTAAAAATTGTATAAATTTTCTTTTAATTATTTGAATGAAATTACATTTTGTGTCCGCATACGAATTTTGTACTTATAATATAACAAGTTTTTATATAATATATTATAATCTTTTATTGGTAAAAGTCGATATTGTTACAAATTTACATTATACATATCTTACAATATGTTGTTGCCTCTATATACAGGTTGTGAATTACGTTTTAGCTATACCAGAGTGGAAAAAGGATAAGCGTATTTTGATACGTGGCCTTAAAACACTTTGTAAATCTATTGACTTCCAAAGATGTATTAAAATTATCACATTTAGAAATGAGCAGCATAAATTTTCCTCTGTGCAAATTGTGAATTTATATAATTCGATATATTTTATTTTGACGAAATACGATAAAAATTAAAATTTATTTTAAAAAGGACAAAAGAATAATATTACTATTTTGAATTTAATTTACATAGAAAAATACATTCAACAAGGCGTTAGATCACTCTATTTATGTTAATAAATATGAAAATTCAGCGTGTCGTGAAAGATATCACTATATGGAGATGTTATAAATATATATTTAGAGTGTTTTACTGTATATCATTTAAAAAATACGATATTCTTAATTCAATTAAATAAAATTCTTTACTATTTCGGCAAAGATGTTCTCAATATATAATTATTATTTTGTTATAGAGATATATTATCCTAATATGATATTACCCAGTTCGTATGTTTTTTTAGTACAATCGGTAATAGAGGTGCAATATACAATATAATATTATATAAACTTTGACACACATTTTATTTAATTTATATTTGATAATACACATTATATAATATATGTGCTATAATGCAATATTATCCATATACTAATATAAATATAGTGTTGTACTACGCTGTGTAGTAAGTAGAAATACAATAAATAAATATATGTCTTGTGTATAATAATATATATATATATATATATTAATGTGGTTTTTATTATTCGTACATATTAAAATTAATACAATAATAATAATAATAATAATAATAATAATATTACATATATGATATATGTATGCGTGAATTACCTCTTTTCGCTAAAAAGGATAAATTAAACAAAAACAATTAAATTTAGCGAACATCTAATTAAATTTATGTGCCCGCAAGTCATCAAAAGATATATGTAAAGTTTTGGTTAATTTGGTTGTGTTTATTTGTACAATAATATATCCTTTTATATAATATATATGCATACATACAATGTAATAATATATATTAAAACATATACATTGTGTCGTAAAATGGATATTATTTAGCGTTAGAGGATGAGCATGCATAATTATTTTTATTTTATTTTATTTTTTTGTTTTCAAAAATAATACATATTATGAATGGAAATTGAAATTCAGGGACGGTTATTTCCCACATATATATATATATATATGTATTTATACTTTATATATTACATAATATATATGAGATGTGTTTAATATGTGATGAATACATTCTATGGTTGATGGAAATACGAAAACCCAAAACGATGCGTATGTAATATACTTAATTTTAGCTGTTGCTTATTTATTTCGTTATATATTATGTATTATTATGTGAAAAATGACTAAAACTGATGTTACTGTTTTATATTTACGTTGAGTCCTTTTGTGGTTATTATATTTTAAGATTATGTTTGTCTGTGTATGTACTAAAAAAAAAATATATACATATTAATTTAATTATTTCACAGAGAAATTTTATATTACGTTTTATGTTATCTGATGATATGTGATAAAATTATATAGTAATAATAAGTTGAAAGATATAATTTATATATTATTATTAAGTGCTAATCATAATCATTATACATTTATAAATATTGTAATGGCTAAAAAATGCTATGTGTTAATAATGTTTTTTTTTTGTTTTCTAATATACAGATAACTAAAATATATTTGAATAAATATTGTAAAATTCACAAAATATTGTATATTCTTCGGCACATGTTGTTATTTATTTTTATAGAGATTTTTTTCGATACGTAACCAAATTAGTCTGTGTTCGAGGTTCATTTTTATAAAATTATCTAAAGTAATCATCTATAGATGAAGATAATTCCAATTATTATCTTTTCCATAAGATAATAATAAAGAGTTATATCATCTCATCTTTATCTAATCTAGTTTGTATTATGTTTTTGTTAAGCTTAAGATTCGTGTTACCAACATAACAGTGTAGTTATGCTAATTCCGTTAAAATGAAGAACGATTTTTTTTACTTACATTGAAAGCACTGTGCACTGTACCTGTTAGTAATTTAATATATAATAATGTCAAAGGCTATACTTCACAGATAATTTCACAAAATTTATGCTGATAAAATCAAATTCCAAATTATGAAAATTAAATTAAAGGTTTACATTTAACCATTTAGATTACTCATGGTTCCGATATATGATTTTATTAATTTAACTATTCTTATGAGTGAATCGCCCAAAGCATATTGTGTTGGCGGGGAGACATTATTAATCTCTGAATAGCGTTCAACAATTTGTTATTTTTTACTTAAGTCAATATATGGAACTACGGAATAAAATTGTGTGTGTGGCAAGGTCAGTAATTCAAACATCAACATACTATACAAGCGTTTCTAGTAAAACATTTTAAAATTAATTATGAGTGAAACTGTGATTCGTTGCAAATAACATCAGTACAGGATGTTATAAGAAACTATACAGTGGCAGGTACCAACATCAAGTTGCACGACATTCAAAAGGCAGACTGGCAATCTGTTAAACACAACATAAATAAAATCACCGTATGCGTCATAATGTACTGAATTTGAAGCGAAAAGATAATATATGTAAGTGCTGTTATGTGCGATAATTATAATATTAATAGGAATTATAATAATTATGTTTATAATTGTATAAGAGTGTGTAGGGATCATATAATAAATAACAATACACTATATATATGTATATCATTTGTGCAGATAAGATAAGGTAAACTTGCAAGTCATTAATACAACGTTAAGTAAAAATATATAAAAATAATTATATTTAATCTAATAAACTTTTAGCTAATAAGATTAATTAATGTAAATTAAGCTTAATAACAAAGATGGTATATCAATGTGCACATCACATACATCTGCAATGACATTATTTTGTATATAGGTAAAATTGTAAAATATACAAAAGAAAGAGGCATCCGACCAAATGAATGTCTACTTATAGCTTGTTAATATCGCTAAAAATTTAATTAATGGCAAAAAAAAATAGATTACCACATTTTACCCAGAAATTAAAATTAGGTTATTTGTACAATCCATTATAAGTACAATAGAAAGAATATAAAATTCAATGCATAGTTTTCCATATATTGATGATATAAGAGTAGCATGAAATGTATATGGAATCTTCATGTTACCGAAAAAATCACGTTGAGTAGATAGTTTTGATGAGCAGGAGAGTTTACTGTATATTAAATGTATGAAACCTGTCTACAAACAAAATATATCAGTGTATCACTATACACATTTTTGTTTATCATATTCATAACATATGTACGCATACAAAACAAATACACTTTTATAAATATGTATGCTCTTGAAAATATAATATATTAACAATATAATGCCGATCATAATCATTAAATACCATTTGTATTTTAGCTTCACTTGTCTTCGCAGTATTGTTTCTTTATATCTTTTGTAGTATATATATAAATAAATTTATAAATAAATTCAATTCTCGGTTTTTATTTTGAATACTGAATTATATAAATCAAATAGAAAAAATTGTTGGTGTGTGGTTTATTTAATTTGTCTTTTTTTAATTTTTTGTTACTGTGTCGCTTTTATATATACATTTGTTTCCCGTTGAAGCAAAAATAATTATTCGCATTTTTATAAGTAAATATTAAATAAAGAAAGTAAGTGAAGTGAATATATTTTCCTTTTTTATTATTTGTTTGTATTTATTTAATTATACTTATTAATTATTATTATTTAAACATTTATGCATCATAAACTATCTGATTCAATGTATAATTCGATCAATTAATTAAAAATGTTTTGTTTATATTTATATATTCTTTTCTATTCAAGCATTTCATTACATAAAATTTTACATATATTTGCTAATAATCGAAAATATGTTATTGTTCAGTTTTGTGTTACATAAAAATTATCATAAGAAACATATTTTAAAGTTTTTTTTTTCTTCAAATGTTTACGCGATTGTTAATTTTATAAAAAAAAAATATCTACACACACACACACTTGCGTACATATTTAGAATTCGATTTTTATTTACATAAATATACTATTTTAAATACATATTTATTATATTTTAAATCAATTGGATAGTCTTTTCTTAAGATTAACATTTTTAAATAATATGTTAATTAACTATATATCTATAGTCATATGGTATATATTACGAGATGATCATTTATATGAAACAATTATGGTTTTATATCTGAAAAAACCAGTCACTTCGAGGTTTTTTCATTAGGAAGACCACAATTGTCTATAATTGGTGGGGATTTTTACTCCTTATAAACAATAATCAAACTATATATACAGTATATTGTATATCATTTATATACCATAGTAACATACACTTCCGAAATTATCAGTTTTTAATAGATAATCTTATCTATAAGTTTGTGTCAGAGAGTATTGTTTTCCCAAATCAAACCTTCATTTAATTAACTTTTCCAATTAGCTTTTATTTTACTAAAATATATGTTCGACTTAAAAATTTTAAACAAAAACTCAACCAAAATTTATGCCACTTATTATATTCCTTTAAGTATTAATTAATAATATCAAATTTTTGTTATCTTTTCTATATATGTACGAGTATATTACTACCACTACGATTATAACTTTCGAGTTTACATTTATTTTATTTTTTTATCATTCTTATCACATAGATGATAGATAAATATTGCATAATTTAAAATTATATCATATACACGTGTGTAGTGCAAAATTGATAACTATTGGTATAAATAATATGTTGTGTGCAAAATTTAATGTAATTATTGGAAATGTTGCTAATAGTAATATTAAACAATTGTTAAATTACAATAATGTTATTTATAATTGTAAAAAAATTTCAATTGTGTTAAATTGTAATTTAAAAAATGTAATAAATCCAAAAAGTGGATTTATAAATAGAAATAAAAATACATCAATAACTATCGAAAAGGTAAATAAACTAATAATATTTGCACGCAATTAATATTATTGGTATTGAAATACGGGTAATATTTATATTTGATCAAATTTCATATGTAAATTGTGAATAGGAAGGATTACATGAGCTAACATTGATTATAATAATAAATTTAAATTTAATTTTAAAACAATAAAAAGGAATTTATAATTTGTAAAATATTATATTATTTTCTGGAATAATTAATTTGTAATCTGAAGTGCGGTAAACTGCCTTATTACACCATCCTGCAATAGAATATGACACAAACTCACATACATAACCGAATTCCGGTATGTTTTTGTACGTTTCGACATAAAAGAGCACATTGCATATTTACGAAATTTTCAATTCATATGTGTAAAGAAATATACAACAGAAATGAATTACATTATAAATTCCAACTTAATAATTGTTTGTATCTTATGCCACTTATGATAGAACTTCCATAATATTACTTTTGTATAGATTATCTAGAGAATTATATCTCTCAGAATTGTCTTATATCATATATGAGTCCTGAGCTAGCTAAATTCTCAACAAAATAATTTATGTAAGCTACTTATTAACTTTTGTGATTACAATTACTAGTAGATATTTTGAGTCGGTTACAACACCCGGACCACTTATTGTTCTACAGCCAATTGTCTTGTTTGTCCTCTAATGTAAAAATAACTATTTTTTAATTGAATATTAATAAGTAATGCGTTACTAAAATACAGAACTCTTACAACTGATTGCAATTTGCAAATTGTTTTCCAAAAAAGCACCACATAAAATACAACGAATTTAAAGTAATTAATGCATCAAATTAATATACTGTTCGGAAATATTCACTACCACCGAAACATATATAGACATATATTTCAGACACGTTTTACATAATTTGTTAAAACTGTCTTGTGGATTATATACTGTCTTTTGCATAACTTATTGCAAAGGTCAAATGCCCCGTAGCATATAGATATGTTTTATTTAATTATATCAATTATTTATATTTATAGCATTCTTGTAATTCTATTTTGAAAATATAAACGATAAAATAAATTACACAAAATTCATGATAATAATTCAAAGGAGGTGATGAATTATTATATGTTAACTGAAATTTAGATTTCTCTATAATTTGAAATTAAATAATAACGTCACACACGCTTTACACATGTCAATTCGTACAGATAAAGTTAATAATAAAAGACTATCAGAATAATTGATAATTAATTGTAATCTTATATTACGAGGTGTGACTATAAAATAACGACATTACTGATGCTTCCACAGAAGGAATTTTTAAAAACTTCCACTTTAAAAACTTTAAAATTGATAATCTCATTCGATCTGAGCGTCGATTAACTATTCGTGCGATTGCTGAAACTGTAGTAAATGACAAGAAATACGGAAAAGTTTCCATTATTGGGGTGCATATTGAAGGGCATAATAACTAAATAAGTAAAATTTAAAAATAAAATGTTTTACAGCATTGGTCTCCTTATTTTAAAGCCACACATCGTGTATGTATTTCGATGATAAAAATATAATCGGCATCGTAAATGTAAAAGTTGTAATATAATATGTGAAAATTTAAAATTAGAATATTATATTTAAGTACGTATAATATAATAAAAACCCGTTGATAATGATATAATAATATGGTACTCAATCAACAAAATTAACTTGATTGAAAAACTCATCAATTAAATTAAGTTATTGTTATGTTATATTAAGAAGTTTTATATTTAATATGACATATTTGTGTGCGTTGTATTGTATGAGTATTTATATTTCCTTTTGTATAAGTATATAATATAATTTTGTTGATATAAATATATACATATTTAGATTATGTTGATAATTTCATGGTCAAATTCATTGAACTTTCGCATATTAATGTATATAATCTATTGTAAATACTTTATAATATAATTATATTTAATATAAATTTGATTTAATAATATTTATTACAGAGAAATATAATGTATGCCAAATCAAATATACGGAATGATGATAAATATAGAACAATTGATTTAAGATCAGATACAGTTAGTATACCAACACCCGAAATGAGAAAAGCAATGGCTGAGGCAAATGTTGGTGATGATGTATACGGAGAAGATCCAACAATTAATGAATTAGAAGAACGTAGTGCAAAATTATTTGGTAAAGATGATGCTTTGTTTGTACCTAGTGGAACAATGGCAAATTTATTAGCTAGTAAGTATATATTGTTATTATATATTTACTACAAACTCAATGCTCATGTAATTTACTATCACTTATCAAATTGTTTAAATTTTTAAACGTAAATGTAATGCTTATTTTTTTTTTTTTTTGTTTTCTATTAAATTTCAATTTTAAGTTATGGTGCATTGTGGACGACGTGGAACTGAAGCTATTTGTGGAACATTATCGCATACATTTTTATATGAACAAGGTGAATAAATTCAAAGTGTATGAATATATTGTATAATTAAGTATAAATTGTAAATATTTTAAATTAAAATATTTAATATGTGGAATAGGTGGTGCAGCACATATTGCCGGTGTACAACTATGTACAATTACAAATAAAAGTGATGGTACATTTTGTTTAAAGGAATTTAAACAAAAAATTCGCGGTGAAGAAGATCCACATGAACCTGTAACTTCATTGGCAATTGTTGAGAATACACATAATATGTGTGGTGGAAAAGTAATTATACAAATTTAATTTAAATTATTCAATGACCAATATAAATATTTTACCTGCTCTATATAGTACGCACTTAAATATAATAAATAATTAATATAGGATAATGTCTGTGTCTGTCACAGTTCATTATTAGCGTTGACTAGAACGATTTTCTTTATTCAAAACCATAACTTTTAAAACGTCCATAAATATTCATAAGTTTTTTCATATTATATTGTCATAGAACATGTTTACTATAAAAATTTACAATCAATTGGATGACATTCAGAAAATATTTCATATGAATTAACTATAAACACAACAAAGAGTCTCATGCTAGAAATCCGTTTTGCCATATCTCTTGATTTTGAAAGCTGCTCTATATGATATTTTCCTAGGAATTTCATATCAAAATTTAATTTCAAATGTGAAATTTTTATGTTGTACACCTTCAATAGCAGTAAGTATAGATTGAATTTTTTCAAGTAGAAATGCGAGTGTGATATGTACAAGCAAAATAAATACCATCTCTTGTAAATAAATAATCCTTACTTACGATTGGTAATTCTAATTACAAATTTTATATTATTACATTTTTATAATATATGAACGCTCGCCAAAAAATTTCTGGAAATTCGATACCCGCTATCAGTTATCTTTACCACTTTCCAGGAACCATATGATGCTATGATCATTTTTCAATCGAATTTCATGAAATTGATTATGTAGGTTTATCTTTATAGTAGGATTATATATGAACAGTTCCCACAAAAAATCTAAAATAGAATAATTTATTGGTTCATAAAATTATGCATACCGTTTATAATTATCGAAAAATAATTAAATTATAATAAATTATAATATTATTAATATCTTTATAGGTTTTACCAATGGAATGGATTGATGAATTGGGTAAAATATGTAAAGAAAATTCAATTCAATTACATATGGATGGAGCTCGAATTTTTAATGCAGCTGCTGTTTTAAATTTACCGGTATCAAGAATTGTAAGAGATTTTGATTCGGTTTGTTATTGTTTAAGTAAAGGACTTTCGGCACCGGTTGGTTCTATACTTATTGGTTCGACAAGTTTTGTTAAAGAGTATGTTACAATATATTATTCGTATAACTTTTTCTTGGGATATTAAAAATAATTATTAATATAATTGGTTAGAGCACGTCGTTTACGTAAAGCATTAGGTGGTGGCATGAGACAGGCTGGTATTTTAGCAGCAGCTGGAATTGTTGCATTAGACACAATTGTACCAATATTAAAAACTGATCATGCACATATTAAACAAATTGCAAATGGTATATATATTTTTAAACTAATAATTATTTATGTGAATATTTTATTTATGTTTTTCTAAAATTAATTATTTATATACTTTTTCTCGTACGCTGTTAGCAATATATAATTTAAAAAGTCCAAATGTAACAGTTGATATTGATGCAGTACAATCTAATATTCTGTTAATAAATATGTTAAATCCGTCTAAATTACAAGCGACTGACTTTACCAAAAGAGTATCCGAAGTATTAGACATTGAAATCGCAGATAAAATTACTGATGAAAATGGTAAAGGTATTATTGTTAAAGTTAGTTCAAGAGATTGGAGTTTTGCACGTATTGTTATTTATCATCAAATTTCGGCTAGTGATGTAAATGCAGTTATTAAGAAATTTGTTTATTGTATAGGTGAATTTGATAAAAATTTTAAATAAAATATATCGACATTTTTAAGAAATATTGAAATTAATATGAATTTTGTTAATTATAAAAATTGTATTAATACATATTTAATATGAGCTAAAGTCTAAAGTCTCTTAAAAAAATGTATATGAATAAAATATATAATAAGTACCATACTCTAATTCTAATAAATAAAAATAAGAATATTTTGAAATGATAAACCACAATTAATCAAATTTTCCGGAAAATTACCTTTTATGTAGTAACTACTTTATTTTAATTACGGATTTTTTTAATTGTATCGAATTTACTATTTTATTTACAGAATTTAAAATTATAATCATCAATCAAATTTTTGAAATTTTATATTATCATATAATTTCGTTTAAAATTTTAAAGATCTATAATTAAATCAACCACTTATTATCAACATACTTAGAATATATTTTATATTTCTTCAATCCAATTATTTTTATATGAGTGATTATAATTGTGGCAGCAGACATTATACTAATCTCTGAATATCGTCCAATTTATATATTTATTGCTTTCAACATAATTATCGTTACTAATCATTTCCGATTTTATTGGAAACATTTTTATGTGGATTTTCTTAAAATGAATATAAATAATAAATTTATTGTTAAATAATCGTTCGTACAACCGATTTGGTTGTTGGGAACAGAACCTTAATGAAAAATTTTCAAGAAAATAATGTGTTTGCCGGACAAACAGTTCAACATGATATTAAAAAAAAAAACAGAAACTTCTCTATAGCGAAGTCCATAAATTCGATATTTTTTTTAGAAAAACAATTCAAATATTCGTATAATGTTGAGGTTCGATGATTGTATGTATTTAAAAAATCAACTGGTAAATCAACAGTCTCAGTCGATTAGATTTCGCATTAAAACTTAAAAGTTATTACTTTATACAATCTACCATAAGATTATAATCACTACAGCAATATAATAGAAAAACAAATAATGCATATAAATAGGATGGGAAAAAATATATTATATGAATAAAACTTTTTTTTTTAAAAAAATGAGTTTAAGAAGTTGTTAAAAAGTATTAATTTTTATGTTTTCTTTCTCATCATACATATAAAAATACATAAAAAAAAAATAAATAAAATAGTAAGACTATTTATTTTATAGAGACTTAACATACAGCAATATATAATAAAGGTGGGTATACACTTTTTGTATATATCTCTAGACTAGAAACTTACACAATCTATAATATGTACAAGTTCACAAATACACATTCATATATGTAGAAAAACAATGTATATATTGTAATAATGATAATCATTCTTATCGTCTTATATATATTTATATATAGAAAATACTTGTGATAAATGTTTTAAATTTTTGAAAAGTATCTACCTTTTTTTATTTTATTTTATTTCATTTTGTTTTGTTTTTATTTTGCCTCTTTTTGTTAAGATTTAAAATATATATATATATATGATAAAGTAAAACGTAAAAACTATGACATAATATTATGCTTCCTAAGCACAAAGTAAAAAAAAAAAAAATAAGAAACCGGAGCAGAAACTTTTTCAGTTAATATACAAAACTGATTTTTCAGCATATTTCTTTCATCCCAAAAGGATATACTTATGGAAGAAAATATATATAATAAATTTTATATATGTGTGTACAATTTATCCACGTATATATTTTCTTTATGGATCCTTATTTAGGCGATATAGTAAAATGTGTCTGGTTTACATATTTTATTATATCGAAAAATGTTTAAGCAACTTATGGGAATATATAAAAAATAAAAAAAAAAAAACGAAAAAATATGTCACAATATTGTACAAAATACGAGTTTTCTTCATATATATACTTAATATATTATTACATATATGTAGATATTTTAATATTTATACATATATATACCGCCTTACATCGCACACATATATATGTATAAATCGAAAAAAGGATATACGAATATATATAATATTAAAATTATAATCAATTTTTGTGACATTGAATAAATTTATTATGTGTTTGCATTAATAATTTTTTCTGATGATATTTATTAATTAATAATCTTCCATATATAGGACTATAGAACTGGGAGATTGCTATAGCTGTCAATAATTTAGATATATCTTTATGGTATATAAAAGATAAGAATATAATATAAAGATAATAATATAATATAAAAGATAATAATATAAAAGATAATAATAGCTTTCACAACGATAAAGAATATTAGTTTGCAAAATTAAAAATTTAATTATTTTCTAACTTTGATATTCTTCCCGTACTATTACAAAAAAATCTATCGTCAAGATGATACTTCCAGTTAAGCCTACACTATCTGACACCATCTCCTGATTGTAAATTTTAGTGTGCGTCAATCGATGTATTATCGAAGTCAACGCTTTATGTTAAAAAAATCTTCCAATGCAAATTCTTTTGCATTTCTCATCCCTCAATAATAAATGATGTAGACCGGATTCTCCCCTATGGTTGGTAAGTAAATATGTATTTTAACATTATATTTAACAGAGATTTCTGTAAGATTTTCTAGAGTTTTAAGCATAAAAATCATGAGACTTATAGGTCATCGAAAAAGACAAATGCGTCTTGGTTTCGATTTATAAAGTTTACTGGATTTTAGATGTGTGTCTCCCAAAGCAATACCAATTCTGTAAACATATCTTTTTTGCCAATTGCAGTTATTGATAATAATAGTTATATATACTTCACGATGAATTACATTTAAATCCTTATAGTTGCTAAAGTGATTGAACGCAATTGTATGAATAATTAATATGAATGTTGTTTTGAATTTTATGTCATTTAAAAAATTATTTATAAAATACATAAAAAAAATGTATTAAAGACTTCTTTTTAATCTTCAAATAAAGTTGTTTCCAATTGAACATTCAATACAGTCAAGTTGATAAATTTTTCTGCATGGGTGTATCGTATGTAATAATTTACCAGATTATATCGAAAGTTTTAGTGATATAGATATTTCTTTAATTCCATTAATTTTATATTACTCATTATTGTCGCCATAATTTAAAGTATTTTTAATGAGGACTTTTTGATATTTTAGTGTCAAATTTCCACTGATCTACTTTCCGGTTTTCATAATTCAAAATGCAATTTGTTTTTGTTCCAGCTTTTGTTGTTTCAGTAATTATCTTCAAATTAACAAATGTATAACTTTGCGAATAATGGTCTACTGTTTGTTTCAATCCATGCAATTTGAAATGATGGAATGAATATTTGGTAAGCGTTTACAATCTTATATAGTATCATTGCAGGTGAGTATAAATGTTGCTATTCCAATTGATAACGAAATATCGTCAATTTACCAATTTGTTATATACATATATTGTTTATATATGCAATACGTATTTTTGAAACGAGTGTCATAAAATGAACTAAAATTATTTCCAATGTTGAATTTTAACAAATTAAATTAAATAATTTAAAAAAATAATAACTCAAAATTGACCTCAAACATTATTCGATTTAATAATGAAATTAGTATTTATATTTTTCTATGAAATTTTTTGAAAGTCTATCATACCAAAATACCAACAACAATTTCCCTTATGAACAATGGAAATTTCATATCGTTGTGTAGTTTTATTTATAAAGTAAACCTGCATGTAGGGGCATTACTTTAGGTTAACCTTGTATATGTAATTCACATATCTACTAATATACTGAATGAAATATATACAATATTACAATACTTATACGTTCTTTTAATGTAATGCAAAAATCTACATTTTAATCTATAGATGATTCTTTCTTACAATTTTATCTTAAATTTTGACATTTGACATACTTATAATTTATTGTAATAAAATAATAATATAACAAAAAAAATATTAAAACATACACACGATTTCATAGACATTACATTTAAATATTTATAAATAATCTATAGAATATTTCAAAATCATATATAGCTAGAGTACTAATCTGATCAGAAATAACTCCGAAATACTAGTGAAATAAATTACATAGTTACATAGTTACATAGAGTTTATAATCCAACCATTAAAGACGTTTTTTGTTTTGTTTTGCGATCAGCTATCGAATTATCTTTAATCGATTCAAGCTATGTTCTATGTTCTTCCAATACAAAAATCGGAAAATGAAAAAATGGAGTTACTTACAAATTGCTGTCTGTCAAACACGTATACTAATTGACTCATATAATGGAGCTAAAATTTGATGAAGCTGTAAACAAATGTAGTTACGAATTTGAAAAAAATAATAATGCTATATTTCGGTGTTACTGCTCACTTTTATTGAACCATATAGTTGGGATTACTTTTGATCAGAGTAGTACATAGGAAATAAAAAAAAAAAATAATAATTAAATCACAATATATAAGAGCTTAATATTATTCATTTTATTTATGTCAAAATCATTCATTTAAACATTATTCATTAGTATAACTGGTATAACTTATAAGTTACTAGAGTAACTTAAAGAAAAAAATACAAATTAAATGAAAATGTTTATTACTAAATTTTGTGTAATTATTATAATATTAATATCATTTAATTGTTTTAATATAATATTTAGTGATGATAGTATTAACGGAAAGGTAAATAAATTTCAAATTAATTTATAAATCTTTTTATGTATACACTTTACACACCATACAGAATAAAACACCTACATTTTCATATAAAATTAATATTATTTACATTTGCATGCATACACCACACATACAGAATACCGACGATAATAATGATGATAATATTAACAATAATTATAATATAAATAATAATAATGAGACTTTGCAAGTTAAAGTATATTATGAAACACTTTGTTATGATAGTATGAAATTTTTTGTTCAACAACTTTATCCGTCATGGCGTCAACATAAAGACAATATGGATTTACAATTAGTACCATATGGAAAAGCAATTGTAAGTAAATTATGTTAATTTAAATAAATTCATGTGAACAATTATTTTTCGCTTATATCCTGAGTATTATACAATTTATAATAAAACAAATTATTTATAGAGATAATGCATACTTTATTTTTATACTAATACTTCAATTATTAATATACAATATTGGTTTGGCAATTAAATGATTTAGTATTTTATCACAAAACGTAACAACTTTATTCAATAATGTAATTTCGAATTATCAGAATAATCTTATAATCAGAGTGTGTTTTGACATCATTAATGTTATGGAGATTTTTACCATTCAAGAAATTTTGCAATCAAGAACGAAATAAATGACAATGCAATGGTGCAGGGTTAGTACTACATTTGGTCGATATGACAACACATCTGTAGGTCATATACCTTTTAAATTATTTATTTTACAAATACGTCCGCGCGGTACAACATCACCATAACTACTGAATATTTAAAACTATATCTTATTATAAATTATTAATTAAAAGCAACCGTAATGCAAAATTCAATATACCTTATTTTATTCATGTAATATTTAAATATAAAATTACCGTTTACAAATTTTATATGATTAAAACTTTTAAAATTATTACTCAATTTGAAATATCCAACACATCCCAACCATGCTGGACGAGTGACAAAAGATGAGTGTGGTCTCACAATTCCTTTTCGATTTATCAATTTTGGTCGATTTTCATAAATTTCATTGTACATGCATATCAGTTTGGTTTTGTTATTGTAGAATGAATACATCTGAATTAATCGTTTAGTTTGGCGAGTTAAAACTTCAAAATAGATAATTACTTTGTAATCACACAAAACATAACACCGTATTTTGATGAATATCATACCAGAATATATATACTTTACTCTGGTTCATCTTAATGGAATCATTTTTGATTTAGATTATTGGTATTATATTTTCACTGACTTTAGTATATCATTTAACAGATTACATCATTTTGCTTCGTATATTTTTTAATTTTAGGTTTTTATGAATTTTATCATTTTCAATTGCAAAAGAGATACTCTTATAGCCGTTGTTTAGCTTAGTTTAATGTTACACATCTGATGCTGATTGATTACAATGACTGCATCTTATAAGACGGGGGTCAAAAGTATCGATTGAAAACCCACCTAAATATTTAAATCATGATATAAATTACAGTGAATTTGTTAATGGTTAATAAATCGAGATTTTTAGGTTGCCATAATTTATGTTAAACACACTTTTCGTTTGAGATACGTTGAGCATCTCTGCAGTCTCACGTGTTGCTTAATGATGAGCCACAACGATCGTAACATTCATTTGATTTGTCCGTCGTCAAATTCAACTGAAAGGCGTTATTCAACTTTGAAGGGAAAATCACCAGAACTAAATTTAGTAAACCATTTTTTTTTAAGGCTTCGTCACCAAACACAGTATACATAAATTTTCCATTAAGTACTAGTATACATGAAAAGATATGAAAGAGACTGTTACATATACATATTTATTATTATTAAATTATTACTGAGGACTTAGCATTGAGATGTATTTTTCCATTATAACGAAAAATATGACGGAAATACTTTAATGATATTGTATTTTTCAACCGACGCTGTACAAAAAAAAAATATACAACCGATTAATATATATTTTTTTGCAGAACGACAATTATTGAAGTATCTACTATGACTATATCAAACAACAATATCGGTTTGCCATTCCGAATACATAGATCTTATACATAGAACATAGGTAAAAATTCTGCTAATTGTAAGACGTTATCCAACACAATGAAATTTGCAATCACTTATAGTTTATAAATAATTAATTAAATTTAAATTTCAAATTATAAATATTTATTCATATTATAATTTAATAGTTTGAGTGAAAATAAATATTATTCATACGCCTTACATGGGAATTATGTATAATCAAAAAACACTATATGTATTGTATTATATTTATTATATTGATTTTTTAAATAATTAACCTTATTGTTAGTATTGATTATACATTACATACACATACATCATATATATATTTATATAGCTTTTATATTACACAATTTATTGTTATAATATGTATATTGTACAAATTACATAGAATGATATAGTATTATTACTGCATCGGCATATGTTAAATATATTACTGGTAGTGAATTTATATAGGGTAATGGCACAAGTACTCAGCTCGTAAATTTTCTCGCCAACCCATTATAAGAAAAACAGCACTTACGTTAGACAAACTTATGTTTGTGATATTTTTTCTTATATGCGGAGCCATGGTTAGCTGCTGAGTACTGGTGTCACTACCCTACATTTTTTTTATTTAGTATATAGCCAAAAACTTTACCATTAGGAATTTATTGCTTTAATTAAAGTTTCACGTATTATTCTCAATTTAATTGAACAAAATGAAATTATTATTCAAATTACAAAACATATGTATATTATGTACTATGTATTCATTGTATAATTATATGTAATTCAAATACAGCAGTTCACACTATGTTGTATGTTTAATAGTGTATTCATATAATAGGTGCCATATATAGTACTTATAAATATATGGATTTAATTATACGTTTGCGGTGGTTTTAATATTTTTGTAATAATATAAATTTTAAAATTTAAAAAAATTATTATAATATAAATTAAATTCATATAATCGCAGATAATTCAGTTGTCGTTCACGTTGACCTTATATTAAAATTATCATATATAATTTCATCTAGTGATTGTAAAACATGTATTTCCAAAAAATACGCCTCTACATAATATATACTATTATTTGGGTAACGTAATAATATATTAATACTTATGTTTATCTATATATAATTTGATGAGTAGCAGATGACCATATGTTTTGTTATCAATTTTAATATATTAAAAGTTGTTTTTGTATATTTGTATATATTAAGTACTATATATGATTGTATTGAAATTCAACTGAGCATTAGATAAAACGAGTTAAGTATCTAGTTACTAATACGATATATATGTAGATACACAATTGAACTCATGGTTTATGTATATGTCGTTTGTTTGCTACAATATATATTTATAACATATAATTCACGTAGGTGTACGATATCGTAATTGATTTTGTGATAAGAGAAAAATTGTATACTGTGTCATGCTATTGTGTTTACGAAACACCGCGCTAAGGTATACCAAATCCATTCGTTAATAATTTAGCCAACAGCCATAAGGGAAAACCAATTGAAATCCGTACCAAAATCGGTAAAGAGACCCAATCTACAAAATCAAGCAATCGGTCAGCTTTTTTCCTCATATCACATTATTACCATACATTTATAAATCGAAATTATAAAGGATTTTTCAAGAAATTCGATTTCCTGACCAAGCATTAAATTAATTAATGTAATTCAAGAAGAATAACCTACGCTACGTTAAAAAGTCATCTGAGTTCTACATGCATATTTGTTTTTAATGTTCAAAATGAAATTGTATACACCATCATCGCCTAATAGAAAAATTGCGGCTTGAAAAATTTAGCGATATCATAATCTGAAAACATTTGTTCATGCTTTTTCATTGCAAAAATAACTGACGTTATAGCAAATCAGCAAGCTATAAACTGCTATTTAATTTTTTCAAGATTATTAAATTGCTATAAAGAAATAATAAAATAAAAATGTAAAGAAAAAAGGTGTATCGGGAAAGTTTCTGATACTATGAAATTCTCAGGATTCTTGATAAAATTCTTATATAGTCAAAATTTCATTCTAATGCAGAAACGCATTACACTAGAAAAATCTAACTGTGCATTCCCTTTTATCTTATTTAAGTCAAAATATACTTATACAAATAACTAAAATTAAATTAGAATTAGATAATGAAAGAAATAAATTCAATTTTTCTTTAACGAAAATAATTAAAATTAATCTATCTTTAAAACTAGTTTCATTAATTATTTCTAGTAAGAAAAAAAGACAAAAAAATCACATACATATCTCATAAATTTTAATTACACAAAAATCTATAATACTATAATTTTTACATTTATTGTATATACACAATCCATTATATAAACTTATAAAGCATAACATGGATAACAACACCGGTGAATGGAAAATTGATTGTCAACATGGACCACGAGAATGTGAACGTAATATTGAACATGCTTGTATATTAGATAATTTAAAATTCGAAACAGCGCTTCCATTAATCGTATGTGGAATGAGAGGTTTTAATACCAATATGGAAGAGGTATATATTTAGTATATATTGTATAATTATAATGTTTTTTGGTTGGTTTTGTTTAGTATTCTATATATGTACATTAATTGTTTATATATCGCATGTATTTTGTATTACATATAACATATATGGCATATTATATTGTATAGGTGTACACGTTCGTGTACATCTAAATTCAATATATACACATACATTTAGTATACATTTTTCCTATTTTATATTTGTATAGTGCTTTACAAGATTTAAAATTGATTATGAACCAATTAAATTATGTGCTCAATCACCAAAAGGTATCGATTTATTTGTTGGTCATGGAAATCAAACAATGAAATTTTATGTATCTTTTGTTCCATCAATTGAACTTGATACAGTGAGTATTGTATAAATTTAAATTAGTTAAATAAATAATGTCATACCTATATCGTTATTAAAAATATTTAAATTTTCATTTTTCGTATAAACAATATATAGATTTATGATTATTTCGAACAACAACAACTTTTATATTCGTTTGGCAAAACATTTTGTACAAAATATTATGAAAAATATAATAAAACATTATTAAATTGTTAAAAAATTATTATTAAATTTGACTATAAAATTACTATAAAATTAATTATTGATACTTTAATTATTATTATTGTATGGCGTTTGTATGCCAATTTTTTATTTAGCATTTTATAATTGAACATTTATTTATTGATTAGCAAAGCATTTGCTAGTGGTGAAACGGTGATTCTTTTTTTTTATATATATTATTCTTACAGATTACAGCGACCATAACATTACAAAAACAAATAAAAATAAATAATAATTTGACTGAAATATTTCATTTGAATTCACACGGATCTCATTTAACAGCATTCCGCCTCTGGTTAAATCCCATTAGAATAAAAACGATTATATAATTGTTAACTTATGATGCTTATGTTCATATATAATATGTTTCTATATATATATATATATATCATACCAATATATATTAATACTTATACTTATGTATATAGACTTATTATATAGACCATTATTTATTTAAAATTAAATTTTAAATTACATCCCATCAACGTATCTTTTATATATAATAAAATATAATATACATTCTCGGTCCGAAAAATAACCGCGGAATAATTTTTAATATTTAATCTAACACGTAACGACATATGGAAATGCTCATCGATATATGCTTTATACAAACCGATCTTAACAAAAAGTCAAATACCACTTTCGGACAATCTTTTAATATTAATATTAATAATGTCTTCATAAAATTATGTCAATCAGTTATTATATTGTTATTATTATTTACGTGTAAATTCAATTTGAATTGTTGAATTACCAAACATTGAAATTCACATTTAATAAAACGTTTAATTTAATTTCAACTATATATGATAGATGGTAAAATAAGAGATTTTTATAAAGTGTAATAAATCAAAATTGTTTGTAAGCAACAGGTGATAATCAATTGTGCATTGTCTGTTTCAATTTCCAAAATTTACATTTGAAATTTTCCAGTATTTATTTTAATACTGAAATTTGGTTTACTATTTGGTTTACTATTCTATCGTTTATGGAATAAGAAAAATTAGTATCTTTGAAAATATGGTGTTGAATTCTACTCTTTAACAATAATTGAATACACTATTATTGGCCAATCGTACTCATATAAAAATAATGGAATTATAGAAACAAACAAACAACAAACAAATGTTCACATAATTGCAGACCAATTTAGTGAATTGTTCAATTTGATTGTAATGAATGTTTGATAGATGGAATTAAACTCTTGTTGTTGGATTAACATGGCTTTGTATTAGCCAAAATACAAACGCTATAAGTGACTGTATATAGTTTTTGATTGTCGATTACATTAAATTTAATTTTTGTAAAATTACTAAAAATTCTACAGAAAACAAGAGAATTAAATCAAATGTGATATAATGATAATTATTTGTATTTGAGTGTCGTCGATGATTCAATTATCAAAATAGATGTGGGTGGATGATGATGTATGTACTGATCGACTATCAACGCTATAATTACGAATGTTAACAAGAAATCTTCAGTGCGATTCGTACGGATATAGAAAAATAAAGTAATTGTTTCATATTTTCTTCTTATCCATTCCCGGTTATTTTACGGACATTAAATGTTTATAAATGTATAATACTTAAATATCAAAAACCACAATTACATAATTCTTATTTGCAAAAGAAAAAAAAAAATAAATAAAAAATATATTGTATACCGGCGTCTGTTATATATTTTCACTCATTCGCACAAATACACCACTTAACTTGAATTAATCATTATTTTGTGAAGCGTTCAATTTATTTTTATTGTGACTTTTTTACATATATATTAGGTTGTCAACTATCTCCCTTCCGCCTTTTTGCTCTTTATTCAATGCTTTATAAAAAGTGTTACAGTAATCGGATTTAGTTCAAATATGCGCCGTTTTGTTCGATAATCTGTTTCCATCTAGACTGCAACTTCATAATACCTCCCTCGTAGAAGCCCCCCTCCTTATTTGCGAAGAACTCGGACAGCCACTTTTCACAAGCCTCTTTTGAGATCAACTTTACACCACCAAGGGCGTTCGCCATGGACAGGAACAGGTGGTAATCACTTGGCGCTATGTCCGGGCTATATGGTGGATGCGATAAAACCTCCCATCCGAGCTCCCGTAGCTTCTGACGAGTCATCAACGAAGTGTGTGGTCTGGCGTTGTCCTGGTGGAACACTACACCCTTCCTTTTGGCCAATTCTGGACGCTTCTGGTCGATCGCCTGCTTCAAGCGGTCCAGTTGTTCGCAGTAGATGGTAGAATTAAGCGTCTGGCCATATGGGAGCAGCTCATAGTGGATGATTCCCTTCCAATCCCACCAAACACACAGCAAAACCTTCCTGGCCGTCAATCCCGGCTTGGCCACTGTTTGGGACGATTCACCGGCCTGCGACCACGACCGTTTTCGCTTGATATTGTCGTATGTGATCCATTTTTCGTCGCCAGTCACCATCCGCTTCAAGAATGGGTCGAGTTCGTTCCGTTTCAGCAGCATTTCGCAAATGGAAATTCGGTCCATTAGATTTTTCACTGTTAATTCATGTGGCACCCAAACATCAAGCTCTTTTTTGTATCCAGCCTTCTGCAGATGGTTTAAAATGGTTTGGTGACTAACTCCCATCTCCTGGGCGATGTCACGAGATGCCACATGCCGGTCTAACTCGATGTATTCCATGATTTGATCGGTATTTGTCGTCACAGGTCTTCCGCCGGCTGGCTTATCCATGGTGTCGTTTTCACCGGCTCTGAATCGTCGAAACCATTCCTCCGCGGTTCGAAGTGATAGAGTACCATCCCCCAAAACACCATTAATCTCACGGAACGTTTCTCTAGCGGATTTGCCTTTAACGAAGGAAAACTTTAAAATAGCGCGAATTTCGGCGTTAGTGAACTCCATGTTTACACGTCTATAACTGTTGAACGCAATATCCAAACTAATCATACATAGCGTCGTTTTGTTTGTTATGTCAAGAGCTTTCAAATTATGTACAGTGTTGCCAGATACGAGCTCTGTAGCGCTTTGTACATAGCCGCGAAATTAAAAAGACAAAAAGGCGGAAGGGAGATATTTGACAACCTTATATATATATATAAGTTATAATATAACAAATGCGATATATCGTATATAAATACATCTATACTTAAACATCATTCTCTTCAATTTGCTTCGGTAAACAAATTTTATGTATGAATATGGCAAAAAAAAAAATAACAGGCGAATGTAAATAAGGGAAATGAGAATATAAATCTATTTAAATGGAAAATTTTAAAGATATAAAAAATATATTACATAGAAGAAAAATTGAAAAAATCAACTAAATATAAATAAAAAAAATCACATATACATTTTTACTCTTTTTATATGTATCCATCCATCTATCCATCTATCTATCTATCTATCTATCTATCTATCTATCTACTAATACCATCAGTGTAATATATATTTAATGTGCAAGACTATATATATAAATATATACTCATTGTTAAGCATATACACATCTATATAGATTCAAGTATAAAATTGGTAAAAATCAAGTGATAATGCATTATGAATAATATTATTAATGTCATTACGATTCTTTAACATTTTGATTTTTAATTTAAAATCGAATTTAATGTAAGAGATTTTTTTTTCTCATCATTTTTTATAATAATATATATTTATAATTTACGTACAAAGTTAATGCAAAATGAATTTTATGAAATGGAAAAATGTCATCAATGAAGAAAAAAAAAAAAAAATTAATTTGTTCAATTTTGGATATTCCTTTTTATGTGACAAAACATTATACTAAATGCATATTAATAAATATACTTTCATTATAAATTATAATATAGAAAATGGGAAAAAAAATGAATTTTATATGAAATTGCAACGAAAAAGTGTCATATGCAATAAATTGAATTTTAAAAATGTTGAATTGAAGGTAATTATAATATAATATATTCATTTTTTTTTTCCAAATGAAAGAAATTCATTCAAGTGCCGTCAATAAAATTTAAGGTAACGTATATACAGGTACGAGTTATCTGTGCGGATGCAAGTGCTAGATATCTTTTTGAGAAATTCAATTTCTACATCACCGTCGGCTGCGAATATCTGCTCACCAAGTAAGCACAAGAAAATTCAAATTCATAAAATAATATTTTGATATTAGATGTTCATTGATTTCACACATTATTAAATTGATGTGAAAATGTGATTTCTGATTAATAACTCGTAGAAATAGTACAGATCACAATAGAACTTCGATGGTCCGGCTGTTGGAAATAATTTTCCATCATTATCAATGTGTTGTTGTAAAAATATAGTATATAATATATATATATGTATAAGCTGTTTTCCAAGAGTCGTCGCAGCTCCTTATGATATATATATATGAGAAATCATCTTCGAGGATCGATAAAAATTCAAAGATACGACTACAGTTACTGGCATATATTGAGTGTCTACATTTTTGTCTTCTATTTAAAAGCTACGGTAAAAATTGGGATTCAACATCAGTAATAAAAAACGGAGACAAATTAATATATGCGTAAATAACAAAATTATTCTAATAATATGCCATAAAGGACCAGATTTATCATCTAAAAGGTATAGCTACTATTACATTAAAATCCTATATGGCAATCCTAGTAACAATGTTCGTAGTTTGTCTGGTAAAATGCTCGCATTATATGTAGTAGTCCGTTGTTTCAATCCGAGGAAATATCTATGGATTTCTTACTGGAATTTTATATGATCAGTGAAACCTTGTCCATGGATTTTTATATAAAATATCCTTGGATTATCCTTATATTTTCGATGATAATTTCTACAGATTCTCCTCCGGAATTATTTCTCGTTGCTATTATTCCACAGAATATTCGTAGAATTTATGTTCATATTTTTTGTGAACAGATCCATGGATTTTGACCAAAAAAATATATATCATACGAAAAATGCACGCTCACAAACATTTTGTTACACAGCAGGTTGTAACTTGTGGAAATCAAATTTCATGTAAATATGTTTATTTATTAAATAAATGCATGATATTTTCTTATGTACAAAATAAGTCAAATTGTAAAATTAAATTAATAAATTCATTGTATAATTTTGTAGAAATTTGGCAGACAAAACGGTGACAAAACAAGCAACAAAAACCGAGAATAAAATCCATGAAAAGTCTTACAAAATTCATCGGAATTTACATCGATTTGAGTTGCTGATTGTTTTAAAAATTATGAAAATAAATTTAAAAAAGTGAGGATTATATTTAGATAAGCGAAATATACAAAATTCGAATCAAAACAGTGGATAATTTATGAAATAAATTATGGTTACAATACCGCGTGGATATATGTTGGAAATATGACAATGCCAATCTAAAGATTTCAATTGACTATAAAATACTATTTTATATTAAGTGCTAAGTGGAAAATATATGGGCATTCTTTGGACAAATTCCAATATATCTTTGCCATAGAAAATATGTGGATTTTTTCCACGCAAATTTTCCTCATTCTTCTAGTACGGACAAATTGTTACATGGACAGCAACATACTTTCCTTTCATTCACACATATTTTAATTGAATTCCGAAAATATATATTATTAAATGAACAAACTTTTACATAATATACTGACAGTGAGTGTTGTTTTCGTTACGTTTTTAAATATTTCTCAACACTTTGGGTATATTTATTTATTTCTGTAATAATAAATTTGTTTGACATTAAATATTGATAAAAAGATAACACAATTTATTAGGTCGTATCTTCCCGGGCTCTTTAAACAAATGATGTCAGTGAGGTTACACATATTTTGTCAAAAGTTCAATGTAATATTGTTACGCAATAAAAAATTTGGAAGGCATTAATTTGATTGTCTGACATCTGACTGAATGAGATTTTAAATATAAATAAATAGGTATGTATATACTTGCTTAAGAAAAAGTTTAAATCTTTTAAATATGTTACATAACATATATGGTATATGGGATTATAATTAAATTAAATATACATTATTAGATATACATATTCATTTATATTTATATTACAATATTATGCATATAATTATTAATATTATAATCTTCTTACCCATTATGTTAAGAAAATATTCTACATATATTTCAAAAATAATTAATATTAAATATCACATATATATTATAATATTAATAACAATAACTGTTAAATAATAGTAGACAATATTATATTTATATGGAAAAGTATATTATTTATATATGTAAAATGAAAAACAAGAAAATATATATAATAATAATAAATTATAAACCAACAAATCTAAAATTAAATATTCATAGCTTTTATACACATATATTTGATATATGTGTATGTATGTTTTATGTACATCATGTGAACAGAAAATAAATAGAAAATACATATTAAATACAATAAAAGCTTATTCTCAATTTTATTGGACGGAATTATTAAATAAGACATGTGATATTCTATATACTCTATACAAATGTATGTATGTGTATGTGTATATTTGTGAAACTTTATTTATACGGATATAACAATTCTTAATCTCACATTATATATTGTTTAGTCCTTTTTCTAACCAAAACATATATACATTTATACATATATAAATACGAATATATATAATATATATTTATAACTTATTTATTGTATAATAGATTGAGTACGGATAGTTTCATTTAATCCAATATTTTCTTCTAAAATAGTAATAGATAAATCTGTGGATTTGAATCTATCATATTATATATATATGTGTTTTGTTTTTATCCACATGATGAATGGCATGCACATCTAAAGATTATATTACAAAATAATAGAAATACAATATATAATTAGATCTCATGTATATAAAAAGATCAATTTCACATATTGCTGAATTTGTGAATTTATACACAAATAATAATATAATATTTCTAAAAGCAATATATGTGCACAATTTAGGTTTAAAAAAAGTCTTCAATTGTAAAATTATACTTTACAGATTATGTATTATAGGATAATCATGAATCAAAACAATAAAAAAATGTAAATATTTATTATTTTTAAAACTATTGTACATGTAATGATATTTCTAATATAAAAATTGTTAACAATGCTTGATATATATATATATTGTATTTGTACATAGTGTAATTAAATTAAATGTGAAGTAGGAATTTTATTAACCCTATCATGATTATATTATTAAATTCATAAAACTCTAAGTGGAACATATTTATATATGGCATCAATAATGAAACAGTACTCTGCCGTATATGGTATGCTATCGTGAAGTTTCCAATTTTAGTTTGTCGTCTTTTACTGGAGAAGAATTAAAAACATTCTATTCTACAATATATCAGCAGTAATTTATATGCTAAAAAACTGTTTTTAATTGTAAATTATGTACATTTTTAAGCCTCCAAGAATTTATGACGAATGTAATATTTATTATATTTTTTTGCCATTTTGTAATTTGTGCATTTGTTTTGACTATTTTATATTATTGTTATTATAATTTACTTGCTGTATGGTGACTAAAGAAAGGGATCTTACTAATTGATTTCTACAGAAAGGTCTATGGCAGTTTGTTATATGCATGTCATAAGATATTCGATGGTCAGGGGACATATAATGTGAACATTACTTCGGTAAGCACATGCAATGATACCAATGAAAATGGATATTTTTGTTGTTGGATTATTTTTGTAGATTTTCATGACAGTTTCACCAAATGTTGGAAATATATTGATCGGATGAAAAAATAAAAATAGCAGAAAAATGAATTTTTAATAAAATATACCAGAAAAGTTTTACGCATTAGCTACGAAAAATTATTTTTAAAAAATTTATTTATTTTATAGGATACGAAAAATATATTTAAATCTAACTTTTCCGAAAATTAATTTAGGTTTTTGTGCCTGGACACACAATCATTTTATTCAATGTTATTATGTGTTAGTGGTGCAACGGTACGGTTAGATCGCATGTCTTTCAATGTTTTGTTTATATGATAGCTGACTATAAAATTCAACTGAATTACCATATGCTCGTTAATATAATGGAATCAAAAAAGCTAATATCTTTAAAATATTGAGGTGGATGATATTTTGATATTGACACATTAATTTAACACTAAAGTCGATATAAAAGTAATATTAAATAAATAAATGAGTTATTGAAACATATAACATAAATGATAATGGTCATTGCAGATAAATTGGTGTATTGTTATGTACAAGCTCTGTCCCATAATCAACCGGAATGACTTTGTAAACCATAGAAAACGTTTGTCAACAAATTATCAAAATGTCAAGACATTACATTCAGTGGAAACGAAAATTTCTAAGAAATCTTCAGCTAAATTCGACGAAATGGATCCTACGATAGGTGAATTCATAGTTTGTTCTGCATCAATTAAATAGTGAACATAAAATGCACCGAACTGAACAAATTATCAATTCGTTTGCTGAATCATTTACCATATTCATATAATTTCACTGCCTGCGACTAATTTCTATTCTCTAAACTTTATTTAGCTATGAATGGAAACCGTATTGTATCAGATGAAGACATTCAAAAGATACGACCACCGTTCTCAACCGCGCATTCATTCAATCACAGGCATAAAAAATATCATTTGAAATTTGGTTCACTTGTTGAACGTGTAAATCGATGTTGTTGATGCGGAAATTATTTTGAATAAATGAAATGGTTTTTGTGAAAATTTAATATTTATTTTTGTGTCTTTTTTTCATTTATTCCGGATTATTATGGGACAGAGATTGTATATATGTACTCACATACGAAATAATTTAACAAATTGTACAAATGTATGCACAATATGTATAAATAGGAATCTGTAAGATGGTTTGATTTGATGTCCCCCGAAAAATTTTGAAAACGGTGGTAAGTAAAAATAATTAAGAAATTCCAATTTTTTTTGTTCTGTTACAAAAAGTCTGTTTGTAATAATAAAACCGTTTTTCTAAACATGAAATCAAATTGAGCTCTTATAAGATATTTCACTTTAAGAAAATTTATTGTATTTGCGGGTCTCTTCCTGCGGTGAAGTTTGTGCGAAATGAGGTTCACAATTCATACAAAAATTGCTCAAAACTTATACAAAACGCATAAATGAACAACAATATTCAACATTTTTATTATTCAAACGCGCACAATAATAATTATTTGTTTCTAATATATAAACTAAAATATATTTCAATACATAAGATATGGGGCATCGATATTTTAATATTAGTATAGCTATACATACCTTTTAATGTATATATATATGTGCGTAAGTAAATGTATACTAGAAAATATATAAAATAATATAAAAACTGAAAGGAAAACATATTTCATTATTTTCTATATAATTTGTATAAAAAATCATGATGGCACAAAGTACACATAAGTATTTCATATAACCATTTATATTGAATATTGTAGTATACAATATAATAATACTAATAATACATAATATTTATATATAATACGATTGCACTTATGTATTCCATCGATACTGAAATATACCATATATATTTTTATATATGGTAAGTATTCTCAAAAGCTTTGAAAGCTTTCATGTCATTTTCAGTGATATGGCAATATCACAAATTCTGATTTCAAAAATAAAATAAAAAAAAATAAAAAGTAGATAACAAAAATAAAAATAAAAAAAAAACAACAACAACCAACTTTTCAAATATATAGAATATTTTAAGGAGAAAAATACCAAGAAATAAAAAAAAAGAAAAAAAATGAAATTGAAAATAGAAAAGAAAACACAAAATAAAAGCGGAAAAATAAATGATAACAGAATCAAAAACAATGATAATGCTTACTGAACTATATCAATTTTCATGGATGTTAGGCTTTAAAAACATTCGAATCTATATTATGAATAATTTTCCCTTCTGGAATTTTTTCTACCGTATAAAATTTATGAATTTAAAGTTTATGTGTACGAATAATATTTACAAATACATATATTTATTTATATATAAATTCAATTCTATTTACTCTTTATATACTTTATATACACCAAATCTATGTATAATATACGAGTATATAATACGTATATTATATTGTATTTGTATATATGTGTATTAAAATACACGCGAATATAATGTATAAATTTTACGGTGGGTAGCGATAACAGAATATTTGGTTATCCAACAATTTATTGAATTCTAATATATAAAATATGTTAAATTAAATGTTATGAAAATAAAAGTAAATACATACTCGCATACTAGCACACAATTCAATTAAATAAATACTATATACATTAATAAATACATAATACATGTATATGGAAAAGAAAATATGAAAGATATATTATTCGAATATCGATGGTTTTAGTTAGGGTTTATTATTTTATATCCATTTCTTGGTTTACTTTTATTTGAAATCGATTTGTTCTTAATCAATAGTATTTATACTCGTATATAAACACACTCGAATATATATATATATATAAGGAAGGACAGTGAATCCTTTTTATTTATAATTTGTTTTTTCTCTAACAAAACCTTAAGGTAAACAAATTAATGGAAATATTTTTATATTTTTGTATATTTTATTAAATATTCTTTGTATACCCTTGTTTCAAAAATACCCGAAATTTCAGAAAATATCATAAACCAGAGTTGGCATATATGTGAAATTGATTCTTAGTAAAAAAAAAAACCATCTTTTAACTAATGTTATGTCAAAATTTTATATGGTATTTCAATGTTTATAAGCAAAGTTAAACCCTTTAATCTATTAGGGTCATCGATACAAAAATTAATTTCAAATAAAGATGTAATATTAAATTTAGTTTTAAAAATGATCGTGAAGGCATTGATTATGATGAAAGAAGTGGAAAGCCAAAGTCTACGATTATTATTACTATCATCACTCGTTATGATAATACACCATCAATTGTTACCTATTTTTTTGACCAAAAACGGCTTTTTAACTCTCAACAATTCAACTGATTTGACTGTTTCGATTATTTTCTAAACTTAATTTGGCTATGAAAGGAAATTGCATTGATATAAATTCGATCAAAAGGTCTTTACCGATACCACTAATAGAGCTATAATGGTTGCGGCGCAATAACTTTGAATGTAAACATTATGGAATGTTACATTATTTTGACACACCACCAAACAATAAAGATGTTACTTTCTAACATGAAATATCACAAATCTGTTTTTTTTGAGTTAACTCATCATTTCATACCATAACATTGTTGACCGGTCACGAGTTAACTCATCATTTCACTTGTGTTATCTAAGTCAATTTATGAAACCCAGAGCGATATAGAATAATAAAACTCTGTTTTTTTCTGTATGCAATTACCCATCACATAGTTGCTTTTGACGTATTGTTATTTAGGTGACGTTAAACGTTTATTAAATCTTATTTAAATCTAAATTTTAAACTATAAAATAACGTTTTACTTCTTACTGGGTTTAAATTATGATACCCATTATTTATATAGCAATTATGTTCTCTTTTGTATTGTATTTATAAATATGTTAACACAATCAAGGTTTTCAATACATATATAGTATGTAAATATACTTCGATAACAGAGTTTCCATATATATTTATACACAGCTATTACTTGTAGTATATGGTATATAGTTAGTGTTAAATCGAGTAGAAAATCTAATAAATAATATTCACAAAATAATACTAATAATTTAATAATATATTCTTACAAATGACGTAACGAATCTACTTATGTATACTTAAAATGCAAAAATGAATATATAAACAAGATTAAATTTATATTCTATTTATTATCGTAATATAATATATGGATGGAGGTATTATTAACATATACACATATAGAGAAAATAGATATATATATATATATTTATAAACATGTACTACTGTGTCCAAAAAATAAGGCAATATTATAATTTAAATTTCACGGGGATTGTAATTATTTTTATATGGAAAATAGCACTGTCCTTGGCATCTGCTCATACCGTTTTTGAATAATTTTATATAATGCAATTGAATATTATATTTATGCAGCGCAACCGGTCCTAAAAGCAAGTGTTTTGTCAGAAAACACCTCCAACACTCAAAAAAATTCCTATATCCACTAGTGGTTTGAGGATTCAATGTTCTGCCAAAGATTCGTTAAAGATCGTGCAGAAGGTTTTTATCTAACAAAAAAAAATGTTTACAAAGTGATATAAATCGTACCAAGACGATGGAGAAAGCGTTGGAGATGATGAACGGCTCCTACGTCAACAACAGATGATGTAATCAAAGGTGCTCGGTTAACAATTAAAGACTTTTCTGATACTTTTGAAAACTCAAATGGTTCGATGTATACCATTTTAAAACCCATGTTTTGTACATTATATCATTCCACACTACCATAGTCGCCTAATTTAGCGCAATGTGAACCCTGGCTATATTCAACAAGACTGTTCGATGGGAATGGAAAAAACGTTGCCATATAAGTGTATTGTTAAAAAACGGATGACTTTGAAAGTGATATAGAAGAAAAGATAAAGATTTTTCAATATATTTACAATATGTCACCTTATTTTTTGGCCACAGTTGTACATAACTAACGAAATATATATTTAAAAAGTAAAAAAAAAAGTTAAGAATGTTTTAATATACATTTTTTTTCGATTTCATTCTTATACACATTCAATTCATCATATAATATTGGATGGTTTAGCGAGAGTCACAAAAAATATCTATATTATATAATTTGTAAGATAAAGTTATCTTTTTCTTCAAAATTAAAAATAATATAAATTTCAAGTAAAACTAACAATAAGAGATCCTCTATATATATATATATTTCTTATAAAAATAAAAGCGAAAGAAGATAACAACAAATTTACTTATAGGACTAGAAAAAATCAAAGGTTTTTATCTCATTTATCATAAATGCGTAGAAAATCTTATCATATTATGTTATATACAAATACAATATATTTATATGAAATAATACATTACATCTCTATAGTTGCATATACCATATATATATATATTTATTTTTCAATACCATAAATGTAATAATATCTTTTATAATCTAATAGATTCAACAAGATTTGTAAAATGATTTCAACGTTTCAATAATGGATGGATTTATTTTTGCCTATTAAACGAAAATAAATCGGATTCATCATCTTCCTTTGTCAATTTTCCACAAAGAATATATTTTTTTAGCAAAAACTTTATACTCTCTATATATTTATATCTCAATTTATAACAATATATATACAACATACAACTCGTATATACACCTACATTGACATACAATATACTAACCATATATATATAGCCAATAGAGATAGCATTGAAATACCATATCAAGGTAAAGGTATCTACAATAATATATGGTATATATATCATACACGTATCTATATATATATATAGACTTAAATATATAATATATTTATAAAAATGTAAGTATTATGTTGTTCTACACCAAATTCTTTTGATGTGGAAATATTTTTTTTCTCATATTTGTGGTTCTACAAATTTCGATCTACTTCTTTCTATATATATATATAAATATATATGAAATATATGATACTAGACGACCCCTGTGTATTTGTACAGAACGATATGTTATTCATATTTATTTCGCAAGGTACACTATATATTGACTGTGTTATTGCGATAGGATATTCTGTTTTCCCTAAACGTTGTGTTACCTGAAGTATCTGTATATTTGTCAACAGCCTAAAAACGCGCTTTGGAACATCTTCTAACGAATCCCACATAGAACACAAAAAAATGATGAATGTATCTTTGTGTACAAGGATTTGAAAGACACAGTATTTCTTTCGTTTATTTTCATAAAAACTGAATTAATTATTTTGCAATATTCTGCCACTATTTAGACCTTTTCCTGTTGCGATACACTAGACAAATTGATATGGTATCTCTAAATGCTGTGTACATTACAAACGGGATTATTACTGTCAAAATAGACATTTCTGGTATATATTTTTTAATGCACAACAAATTCTTTGTTATCATACTTGTTGTCACTATATATACTGAAACAGTGATTCATTGATTCACAACACATTGGTAGAGGATAACATGAATTTTAAGATTGCTAGTCCAAAAACTTCAATCGCGAAAATAATCGCTAAAAAATACATATCACAGAATTGACATAAGGGTTAAAGCGTTTGATTTACCATAATAAAACCCAAAGATTAAATTTGAAATATAGAAGTGATTGGAAAACACAAATGAATATATGGAAACAAAAATGAACATATATAACGTTTTCCATAGTCCGAAAAATATTGAAACAAAAATGTAATAACTTCATTCGTATGTAGTCCAAAAAAAAAAAATAGCCATTTGCAATAATAACATTCTTTTGCTTATCAACATCATTGTTAAATATAATAATTTTTGATATTATAGATTCTTCTTGATTATATAGTCCAACCCATATTTATATGTGTTCTAATTTTGTTTGATTTCGATTTCACTTCATTTTTGTTCAACCTCCCATGTGTTTATTTATTCACACCACACTGTAAGAATTCCGCATCAACTACATCTTTTGTATTATATTGTATATTTTAATAGATATATATATAATATCAAGTATAATATATATAATATACAACGAACCTCTGTCCCATAATAATCCGGAATGGATTAAAAAAATAAAAAAATAATGATTAAATTTTCACAAAAACCATTTTATTTATTCAAAATAATTTTCGCATCAATTGAAATACATCGATCGGCATGTCAACAAGAGAATAAAATGAATCTTTTTATGACTGTGATTGGAATGCGCTGTTGAGAACGGTAGTCATCACCTTTTGAATGTCTTCAATTGATGCAAAACGGCTTTCTATCATCGCCAAATGAAGTTTAGGGAATAGAAATTACTCGAAGTGAATGATTAAGCAAAAAAAAATTGATTATTAGTTCAATTCGATTCAATTTTTGATCATCATTATTTAATTGATGTGGAATAAACTTTAAATTCATCTATCGTAGACCAGTTAAAAATGGATAAATTATTGTTTTCGGTATTCCACACTCCATTTCGATTTTTTTCCAATTTTAAAAGAAAATTTAATGTTGGATCTTTTATATTCATTTCATCGACCGACGCACAAAAACATCTGTTATTTTATGTGTTGTATTTTCGTTTCTACAGAATGAATGTCATGCAATTTTGACACTTTGTTGAGAAATGTTCACAGAACATAATCACAAAAAAACTAAGAAGTGGTGCTACTTGTGCACTGGTTTCCATAGCCATTCCTGATTATTGTGGAACAGAGGGTGTATATAATACCGCTTATTGTTAAATGCAATATTTCTTATTATATAAGCGTCTATTCTATACATATTATTTCATAGAGATAAAATATTTCACGAATCTTATACTTTATATATTTTGTAATACACCTGAAGAAGAAAATGTTGTAAATTCTATTATTTCTATGTTATACATAATGCATAGTAAATATGTGTGTATGTGTTTATAACATAAAGTATTATATTTTAAAATATTTAAATTTTTCAGATTATTCAATTCCATCTTTTATTTTGAATGTAATAATAATAATAATAATAATAATAATAATAATAATAATGTAAATAATTTTTTTTCCTTTACTTTCAAATCACTTATGCCGCCGCCGCTGCGATGAATGGAAGATATTATATACAATTTAAGTATATGTAACGAAAATCATGTAAATCCATTATAATAAAAAGGAAAATACACGTACAATAACTTTAAAATATATGAAACTATACATTTTGCATTACATAAAAAAAAAAAAAATGGAACATGATATTTCATAAATTTTATTTAAAACAGAAAAAAATATAAATGTATCTAATTCTTATTATTTGTTTTTTAAAGTATCTCTCTAACCAAAAAAAAAAAAGAGTGCATTTAAATTCTTTTTAATATCTTAAAATCAATTATTATTCATGTACAAGAGTTATCAAGAATTTGTATTAACAAGAAAAAAGAAAATTAGAAACCAGTCCCATATTTTGAGAAAATTTTAAATATATACAACTTTAAAATGATTCATAAATATCATGAATTTATTATTTCACTCCAACCGCTTTTATAAAAATATATTCGTAATGAATCATAAATGAGATGCACCTAAAATTGATGTCGCATCATGCAATACCATATGTCTACTGGTGTATACTGCTCGTTTTGCTGTTAATGCACAACCTTCAATTCAAACAATTGTTGTCTGTGTAGCGACCACCATTAGTGATTGATTTCCCATTTATTTAAAAAATTTCCATCCGCATACAATATTATATGTATTATGCGATTAAAAAAAAAAAGCAAAAATTGTCACCCTGTATAAAATAAAATAATTAAAAAATATCTGCAAAAATTGTTAAAAATAAACATATAAATTTAAAAATAATTTCAATTTCAAATTCCAGCTTTTGACAGAATATGAAAAAAGAAATGAAATGAAAATGAAATGAAATTCAATTGTTTCTTTTTTTCCGTAAATTTTACATTTTTATTAAAATGCGTCATTAATAAATTTATTTTTGCACGTATCGATCGTATCGTTGGTAATAAAAATCGCATGTTAATAATATAAATAAAATAATAATAATAATTAAAATCAATTACAATAAAGTACAAATTATTAATTAATTAATATTTTAATATATATTTAACTTCACCCATTCATGTAATAATAGTTTTAGTGTGTAAATGAGTAAAAAGTAAATGTTAAATGCAAAATCTTTTTCTTATGCATTTTTTTTTCTTAGTTGCAATTCTTTGTGTTACGTAAAATTTGTGTTTTTTTTTTAATTGTTTTATTTGTAATAAATTTTAAGAAAATATATTGTATAAATAAAAAATATTGTGTATGTAATGGAAATTATATCTAACATTTTTAAATGAATATTTAAATTGTAAATTTATAATAAGTATAATTAATGTGTTAAATCGGTTCGGTGTCGGTTTCGGTTTCGATTACGGTGTCGGTTTCGGTGTCAGTTTATCGGTAATTGCTTGTAAAAATTTGTTGTCTAATCTATTAAGGATGGATAGGATATTTGGTGTATCGGTGAGCAATCATTTTTTGTTTTAATTAGATATAATATATTTATGATTCTATTCATTATTTTAAATAGGTATTTTGTTCTATATTCTATTTTCTATATTCTATCTCTATTAATTAATATTAATGGAAACCTCTTTGCAAACACATTACAATTGTATGATTGTGTATTGTTCGAATAATTATTTATTTGCTTGTTTACCGAAAAGAAACACATATAATATTTATATACGTTAGACTATAATACAACCCAAAAAAGGTTATTACAAAGTAATGTTTTTTTTTTAACAAAATCCTCACCATAATGTACGTAATGATGTTTGACGATGTGGTAACCTCCACAATGTTTTCAGTCCGCCGTTTAAACTTTTTGATTCAACCATGGTAAAATTTGCCAAATATTCGTATCAAACAAATGTACTGAAAATATAAACGAAAGAAAAATAGCATTTTTACTATATACTCTTAAATAGTTTTTAAGAATAACCTCATTGATATAATAATTAATTATAGAAAATTCTGTATAACTATGGTATAATAATATTAAAAAATGTTAATTTATGTATTAGTTTAAAACTATAGAATTTTTCAACATGAGATTAAATAAATTTTCAATTTTAATCCACTATGGCAGATTATTGGTTAGGAAAATTTATATTATTATAATGTACTCTTATGTTAGGTATATATTTATGATATAAGTAAATGAATGATTTAAAAGCAAAAAGGGATTATATTAAATAAATATTTCTTATAATAAATATAATATATTTATAACGAGAGAATTCCAAGTAACAATCGCAGTGGTATAACGATGCCACATATACCATATATATAACATTTTTTATTAATTTTTGCACATTCCAAAGTACACTTACATTAATATCTATGTGTGTTATGCCTAAGCGGTTATTACTAAAGTAGCCCCCTTTTTGTAAAAAACACTTCTTAAGTTTTTATACACTAAGCGGTAATTGGAAACGTACTTTTACTCCAAATGGTGAAAAACCATTTATATACCGCAATATTTAAAGAGGATTTTCACTAAATTTTCTACAAAACGATATATAGCACGATTAAATACTTGTGGTGTTCATACATTTTCAATTATTACATAAAGAATATAATATATATTTTAAATTATGTAATTTAAAATAAAACGAAAAAAAAAATAGATACACCTTCTGTGCAAAAAATAACAGTAATGGCTTCAGAGACTTATAGAAAAATGTATAAAAAATTGTAAAAACAAACAAATTTAAATTTTGTTTTAAAATTAGTAAAAATATTATAGAATTGCTTAAAATCACTTATGCTGATATTTGTTTATTCAAAAAAGAATGTCCAAAAAAGATCTTGTTTGACGAATTAAAAAATCAAAATAATGATCATTTACATTTCGTGGTCGTGAGGTCGAGGTCGTTTTTGGTAAACATAAATTAATTGTTTGCTTTTTTCTCAATTCATTTCAGTTATATTTTTCGACCGGACGGTGTATTTTTATGTGAAAATGGAATAAAATATTAATTTTTCTTTTTCATTCAAATTGGATTCCAGATTATTTGTCCATTGTTTTTATTTCAAATATATTAAAGAATAAAGAAAAAAATAAATATGTATTACAAAAGTCAATTCAAAAAGTATATGAATTATAAAAATAAAACCATCTTAACTTTGGGGTTTTTATTATTAATATTATTCTAACATAAATTTGTATTATTATATTGCATATATAAAATATATACATTTATAAAAACATACTTTTCATACACTGTAATCCTTCTGCCGCCATACATTATTACGATTACTGCGAAGGCATCGAGAATGACTAAAACATTTATCAAGTCATTTTCCAAAAATAATTGTAATTGTAATTGCATCTTTATGGATTACAGATTGTATGTGTATTCGAAAGCTAATTTTAAGTATTTCATAAGTACATGTAACGCTTCGGTTTTTCACAAGAGGGACAAGTGTCGACATTTGATTGCTGTGTTGTACAGCATGTGACATCAAATGCCACGCTTAAACTCTGTCATGATACTCAATATAATGTAGCAATACCATCGCCAAATAGTAACAGCCGAGTTTCATTTCCATATTAACCACAATAAATTAAGTGTTATGTTAACAATGATGAAATTATAATTTAGAAAATTTACCTCAAGTAACAACGAAGTTCGGAAACGAACAAAGTTTTTACTAATTAACTGACATTTCATTTTATTTTTATAAATTTATTGAATAAAAACATTGAAAAATAACTCATAAGAAAATAATTAATTTGAAAATATGGAAACAGTCTTTCAATTATAAATTTTTTTATTATTTTATCAATTCTACTCATGACTTGTAAATCCAAAATATTAACTTCGAAATTGTCAACATATTGTATTTGGAAACGATAATGATGAACGTCACGAATTTAACATTAACAATTTTATATTTATGAAAGTTTTAATGTTCGATTATGGTAACAATTGTTACCTGTAGTTAATAATAGGTGTAGGTACACTGAAAACACGCTTTCAGCGAGGTAACGAAAAATTAATAATATGAATTCAGTTTATAAAAACAAAGCAAATATTTTAAAACAATTTTATTTCTTATTGTACATATGTTACAGCACAGTAAAGCCATAAGTTATAACGAAATTTATTTAAAAATTTTGTACAAAAAGTAAAAACTCAGAATAAATTTCAATAAATCACAACCATTTTATTTTCGAGAACCAAAACACAAAAAATTTTGCGATATCAGAAAATGTAATGTATTTAAACAATATGTGTGACTCCCACTGTCTAGAAAAAATAGTGTAATTCTGTCATGGCAGAAAATTAATTATAATGTCTTCGGGTGAACAGTCTCGGACATACAAATATATGTTAAAGAGTGAACTGTTGTGTAAAGATAAGATTAAATAAAAATACTTTAGGAATTTTGAATTGGTAAGGAACAATTATTAGGAAACTGTTACAATTACATGAATTTTTATATATTTTAGATAATTGAGTATATTTTATAAATATTAAATATAGAGTTAGTTATTCGTTGAACACAAATATGTCATCGTAAAAAAAATAAATAGCTAAAATGTTAAAATTAATTTCTATGTAATTATAATAAACTTTTATTAAATTTTTACATTGCTCATACCTCAAAAATTATTACAAATTCTACATAATTTGTGCTAAACGATATAGATAGGGTATGAACGAAGTCATATAGCTACTTAGTTGAGGTTGCTTTCGTTTAATTTCACTAGTCGGTATTACAGTGTACAATATCATATAATATATAATAATATAACTTCTTTATATCGTAGTATACGTACGCGAATATTATATGAGTAAAACTTAAAGAACTTTTTATTTATATGAGTACAATTCTTTTTATAAAGCTTTATTCATCTAAAATACGTTCTTTCGCATATCGCTACACAATATATTATACATTAGTATATAGGTGAGTTTATGAAGAAAAAGAAAGTTTGAATTTAACAGCAACAACAACTAAAGAAAACACGAGGAGATGAATTCTATATTAAAAAAAATAAATATAAGTAATATTATTATTTTGTTGTTATTATATATACGCGAATTTTTATTATATATAAACACACACAGTCACACATATATAAATAAAGATAAATATATAATGAAAATAAACATTGACAAATGCTTTCTTTATATATCAGAGATATCAGTTTTTTTATTTATATATTTTGAAAAAATAAAAAAAATAAATAAATAATAATAATAAAAACCGAAAAGAAAAAGAAAATTTATATACAATACTTACTTTTTTCTTTATGCGATGCGATGCATATACAAAAAAACATATATATTTATTATTTATCCAAACATTTGAAATAATTCACCCTCAACAACCAACCATTTTATATATATTTTCAAGTTTTTTTTTTTGCACAACAACAAAGTAGCAAATAAAATAGAAATATAGTCGCGTGTGTGTGTGTATGTGAACATATTACAAGCAGAACAAACCTAAATAAATATACGTAGAAGTATTCATATAAAATATATAGCCTCTCTATTCGAATGTATAATGGTTACAATATTCATGGGAATTTGTTTGAATAAGTTCATTGAAAAACGATTTGCTGAATGTGAAAGACAGGTGAGCACACTGGATTTAGGTCATTATACATTCAATTGAATTGATTAGTGCTGAACAGGAATATTAAATTATTACATGAAGTTTATGTGTATATATGTGGTACAATGAAAACCGAATATATATATATATATTTTGTATAAAAACTAATACACCTATAATAATAAAAAAATAAACAAATCTTATACGGTAATTGAATCTAATTTTGAACATTCATTTTATTAGAAAAAAACTTTATTAAAATATTTTATATTTTAACTTAAGCATTCATAAATTTACCAATATACATACAATTGAATACTTTTATCAATCCTGCGACCAGTATATTGGAATAAACTTATTCTCAGTATATTTTTCTTAAAGTCACTACTAATACTTAAGTAATTGCAAAAATGTTAGCTAGGAAGTCAATGGTAAATTTTTCGGAAAATCGTTTTTCATGAATTATCATGAATTTTCTAATTACGAGCCATAGTTTTAATGGATTTTCAAGTTTTGTTACAGAATTATAAAATGTAATCTATTCCCAATCTTTCGTAGAAGACATTTTCAAAATTGCTTGATGAATTTGGAAAATATAGTCGATTTTCCATCCGATGTAAATAAATTAAAACAAAAAAAATTAATCCTGAAATACAAATATAAAAAAAAAGTTACAAAAAATTTTTCATACAAAATTTCAATGAAATCGATTGGAAAATCGACTATATTTTCTGAATATGAGCAGCATATTAAAAAAAATTCGTCTATAAAACACTGGAAATTCTTGTTTCCATCGGAAAATAAGAATACCCGGATAATACCCGGTCATTTTTTTTTTTAACTCATATATTGTTTCAAGTGGAGCTTTATGTCATCTAATAAACCTTTCATTATAGCCAAGTTGGTAAATTACATGGGAGTATATAACAAATTACCAATTGTACTGTAATTAACGAAAGATAGATGTTTTCAAAATTCTATTATTTTTATATGGGTGATTACATCCCATAGTAATGTGTGTGTGTGTGTGTGTGTGTGGAGACATTGTTAATCTTTGAATAGCGTCCAACACCATATTTTCAAAGATATCCTTTTTTCTTATTATTCCATAAACAAACAAATGCCCAGCAGAAAAATTTCAGTATTAAAATAAATACCGAAAAATTTCCTATGAAAAATACCAGGAATTGATCCCGCTATATCTTAGCAGAATAGTCTAAAATATTAATTTTTTATGTAATTTCAAATCGATTCGTTTCGATTACAACAAAAAACTAGTGTCTCCAGCAATCTGGTCTTCATTTTTGTTACAATTATCTGGTATCTATCTGGTAATTATTCCATCATACCATATTTTGCATTCGTTGTTAATCAAATCATAAAGTATATTTCTATCTAGAAAAATGAACATCAAATAAAATAATAAGTATGTGATAAAATTTCATATATACAAAAACTCGTCAGAAAAATGCAACAAAAACATAAATGAAATGAACATAAATCGATGATTGCGCAACAATTTCCGATTAGAACTATAACAATTTGCGGAAGCGAAATTGGCCTTGACTTCTGGCCTTCTTTACCGTATACCATTACATATTACGTTATTGATTTATTTTCATAATTGTTAATGTAATGATATTTAAATGGAAACTTTGCATCGTTGTATAATTTATCGTGTTCGAAAATAGGGTATCGTTCGAAATGCGTTTACTCTACACTATATTTATACTAGTATTTTATTTTATACTCTGATATATTAATTTATGGAATAAATTTAAATGATAATAAGAACAATAATAATAAAGAAAAATAAAAATTATACATAAATTCTTTCTGGTTCTGGGCTGTAATTTATTTACATTTATTATTTATTATTTTTTTGTCATATTTTCTTATTCATTATAAATTTGATACTGCATATAAAAGAAATTAAATATTTATAGTGATCGTAATTTTAATAAAAATATAAATTTTGTATTTATATTATTTTAAAATTTTCAAATTTAATTAATTATTTTTAGTATGTCAAGTAATTGGTGCAAAATAAAAATAATATTCGGTGGCGGAGTAAAATAAAAACAAGAATAAGATTTTGGTATTGCTGTGATGCTGTAAAAATTTGTTCTATTTATTTATTATTTTGGTTTGTGTCATTCGCATCGCACCACTTTCGTTCGAACGATTTTATTTAGTATCTGATATTTGTTGAAACCGTAAACATCAATTATTTTTATCACATTGATCATATGTTTAATTTTTTCTCAATAAAAAAATTGCGAAATATTGTGGTAAACTCCTTCGGTTATATAATTTGTGAAAATTAATTTCATTTATTCTATTCAACAATTTTAATTTTTGAAAATATAGACTACCAACAACTTTTGTTATACTATATGAGCTATATACTGAAACCATATGAAACCATACTGCAACTGATCGCTACCAACAATAATTATACCAATTGATTTAACCGGGTATTGAGTTCAAATCGTTCAAAATATGTTTAATGAAATAAGAAAAAAAAGCAGCATCCATGCTATTAGTAGATTAAAAATGTCTACCTGGCGTATGCGACATTATCCAACATTTTTACTCACTTAATTGTATACTTGAAAAATATGTGAATACTTCTTATTACACATCAATTCAGATAATATTTACGATAAGTGGCAAAGTTTGAGAAATAGAATTCAGTACTTCATGTCACTATATATTTTGCTTATAATCTCACAAGGAAGCATAACCAACCAAAACTGATATGTTTATTTGGAAGAGTATTAAAAGCCTGGTTGCGTTATCGTGTCACTTTTTAATAAATTTTGGATAATCATTTATTAATATTATTATTATTATTATTATTATTAGTTAACAATATTAATTATAATTAGCTTACATTATTGTATTTTGGATACCTATTTATAATAAGTAATAATACTATTATAATAAAGCACACTACAAACATATTATTATATATAGAATATTATTGGTATATTGAAAATTAGCTTCAAACGCGTATTTTTCAGTATTTGACAGTATCGATACTATGCAAATACATAAATATTAGACTATCTTTCACTATCGAAGATATTAACAATTAAATTTAATTAATGTGTGAATGAAAGTAAAAAACATTTTATTCAAAATATTGGCCATTGCTTTCTACACATTTTGACCATCCTTCTGGCAATTTGTGGATACCACGGCAATAGAATTGTTTTGCAAAATTATCTTGCCGTGTCTTCTGACCCATTCTGGTCGTTTTTCGATCAATGCATGGTTTACATTGATCATTTGTTGTCGGTAGCGATCAGCATTAACAGTTCGACATTTTTAACACGATGAAAAAATATGATTTTGTTTGTACAATGACTTGATGTATACTAAATATGTTTGACACCTGGTATTATAATTCGAATACTACGTTTTATTTTATTTAAAGTGGCATATTTAAGTTTAATAAATGATAATTTCCAATCGAAGTGGTATTTTGAAGATTGTAAAATACTCTTTGTGTTTAGTCTTTTAATATTTTTCATTCTATATATTTGTTTGTGAAATCATGAAACTGTTTTAATTACCAACCAGTGCAGTTACATATAATAAAGAAAAATAATTTTTATGTTACAATTTTATATTAATTAGTAATACATGCTGAGAGTGTGTGGTGAACAAAACAAAACATATAAAATACATATTTATTTTTTTTTTTAAATTAAAATTCTCATATTATATAGAATTTATATTAGGTATATTTATTTATACTGCTAGAATGCACCATATAATTTATTACCACACACATATAGTTATATATTTTGTGTATACATCATGCATGTGTACAATGTGAATGCGAATGTATGTTATACACCAGAATATTATATCCTTTTATTTTTTCTATATACGATATATTTGTAATATTAAAATTTATAATACTATGTTTTCCATGTAAACAATATAAATATAAGGTAAAACTAGAAAATCGTGAACAGCAGATATAGAATGTAGGATATCCTTTTTTTTTGTACATAGAAAGTGAACATTTTGAGGATAATGATGATTTTTAATGGGGGAATTTTTTTCTGCCAGTTATACCACATAGAAGGGGTCCATTGTGTTTTACCTTCGAGTTAATCTTGAAAGTGTCTGGTTTCAGATATGAAACCGTAGATGTTTCTTTTCAATGATTCGTTTATTATAGAAATATCCATTGTTTATTTTGCAAATACCCTGCATTTTGCATATGTGGAACATTCACATATATATTACCCCTCCGATTTTTCCGAAAAGGAACACATATAGCACAAAGGGAATTTCCGACCAAAAGCGTTTTATGATGGTGATAGTTTATTGTGCACTGCCCCATAACCACTAGTAATATTAATTTATTCCTGGACAATCCAAATACTGGTAAAGGCAAGGCTCAGTACCAATGATGGAGTATCGTATACCAGATCCTACCAGCATGTTAACCTCTCAACCTCTTCATTACCCACAAAAAATACCACTGTGAGCCAGTACTCACAAAAGAACGAAAACTTAACACAGAGATATTCTATGTGATATGACCATATATACCAGTACTCACAAAAGAACGAAAACTTAACACAGAGATATTCTATGTGATATGACCATATATTTGTTTAACAACATTTTGACGAAATAATAATTTTTAATTTTATGTCAGTTTAACAAAGTTGTTGACTTGTATTATTTACAGAACAGGCAATGCTATTGGTTGGTTCATCTGGTAAATGTTATTAATAATATTGTTGTAGCGCATATAGGGATATTGAATATTTAATATGTATCAGGTCATTAGTGGAGAAGTTATAGAATAGCGTCGATGTATATTTAAAGGAAACAATACAAGAAACTTAGTCGCTTAAATACGATATTTTCTTTTAGAGTTTTTATCGATAATCTTAGACGCTTTTCGTCACTAGGCATTTAATTCTTATTTGAGATCTTTATATATGTATATATGAACAAAGAAAATATATCTGACCATGACTCTATGAATATGTTCAATATTGATAAATTATCACCTAGAATAAACTTAAATACTTCGCTCTGGGTTGACAGTATGTGCGAATCAAATGAAGTATACTTGATATTAGAATTAAGAATTCATATAGTGAACTGCGTTATATGATCAAATAAAAATGCATGAGGTTTTATCATGTTGTTGGGTGGGACTTTATTCTTTATATTTTTTATTTTTTGTAATTGTTTACTTGTAATTTATCATTTATGAATAAAAAATAAATAATTTGCAGAATAAGTTGATGTGTCCATAAAGTGTTTGCTGGTGTGAAGTTTATAATTATCACACGCATTATGAAAACGTATAGAAAATAGATCTACTACAACGTAACGATTGTTTTATTATTTTCCGAATGTTCTACTCTTCTGTCACGTTGAGTTCACGAGTGGTACCTGTGTTTTCATGAATGTTTGACATTACGAATAAATATATGAATTATTTTATAAAAATTAAAAAATGTTGTCCACAATTTTTTTAAAGTTTGCCAAACCGAATTGGTTGTTTTACCTTATGTATAATATCTTGAATTTACTGTTATATTTTATTTTTTATTTATATTATAAAGGATATTTTATGGGTATACATTTATATATTACACAAATTACACATACATATAACATATAGATATATAATATTATAATTTCCTTTTTAGAGGGAATTTCTTTTATTCAACTAAATACTGAATTAGAAATGACGTACCACCTTCATTTATTTTACCATCGCATAATATACAAAAGAGATAATAATTTGTTGTTGTTGTTGTTGTTGTTGTTGTTGTAGTATTTCACATCGTTGAAATCCTTCTAGCGATTTACTGAACAAAAGCATTATTATTATTATTATTATTATAATACAATGAAAAAAGGAATATTAATCATGATAGCGTGAAATTACTTTTGTCTATGTTTCATATTATTTCATTTTATTTTATTTTTTATTTTTTATTATATGTATATTATTGTTTGCATTTGACACGAAATTAGTTCTCTTCCTGATTAAAATTTTTTAATAAATATTATTTAAATATAAGTAATTTTCATTATTTTTTTGTATGTATGATATTATAGTTGTAATTTTTTTCACCTTATAAAGACTAGGGTTAATCGTGCACTAATTTCTTAAATAAATAGAGTATATGCAAATTTACAAATTAAACATAACTAAATATAAAAGGCGATAAACAATGCAGCATATATTAAAGTCAACTAAAAGATTGTTCAACTTTTGTTGTTAATTTAAGTTTTAAAGAAATTATATATATTCTGCAGGCGACTGCAGATTTACTGCTGCATACATGATATTGATTAATTCCATGTCCCTCACAGTTCTTTATTCAGTTTTGACCAAATGAAAATTAAATTATTATAATTATGTAAATAAATATGAAACAATAATTAAAAAAACGACTATATACCACCTTACTTAACAATCATCCTTATAAAAGTCCTTGTTCCTTTACTGATAAAATATTAATTTCATTCATTTCCCATTTTAATTCGTTTTAATATAAATTACAGCACGACTTTATGTGAACATTATCCTTATAAAAAGTCCTTGACCCATGAAATATTAATTTCACTAAATCTCTATAAGCATTATTATTACATATGACGTGGTTTACATTTGCAAGCTTTCGTTTTTGACAAACTTTTTAAACATGGTGATCAGAACTATCCAATTTTTTCGTTCGGTTTAACGAGTGTCCGATTTATCCGATTTAATATAATTAAATACAATTATATATATAATTCAATTTTCACAAAATCTAAATTTGATATGTACAAGAATCGGATTGTTGTAATGTTATTGTATGTATACACATAAAAAAATAAAATACGAGAGTGCCATAAATATAAATTCCATTATTCTTTTAAAAAATATGTAACTAAATTTATAAATAGTACATCCATTTCAATCTTCCGTTTTTTTTAATGGTTTTTACACTTTAACACCTCATCAAATTAATTTTTCTTTTTATTTATAATTTTTTGAAATATTACTTTGTTATTCTATTACAAATTATTCTATGGTTGGAGCGGATCTTGTTCAGAAGTTATATGAATTACGACGGTATATATATTACAATTTCGTTTATGTACGCCAAATTGTATTTTATAATAATAGATATATTAGAATGAAAGAATCTTTATTTTAAAAGAAAACCACTTTCATTTTGGCAATACCACGAAAATAATTTGTTATTGAACACAATTACCATTGTTAAGTACAACCTTTTCCCAATTTTTTTTTTTTTTTTGTAAGTTATAAATACCATTAAAATAGACGAGATAAGCATTTAGTTGAAAAACCACTTCAACAAATTTTGGTTGCTTTTCCTGAAATAAACACTTTAAATTGATTAGTTGTTGACAGAGCACAGTTCAATAATGACAGTTTGGTTCCAACCGAACGCAATACACCACTACTTTCTGGTCCCACTAAATAATGTGATATCCAATCCAAAACTTTTAAAAACATTGTAACTACCTTCTACAATTTATTATAGATAAAGCAGGCGTTCACCAAAAGCTAAATATCCAATGACTTTCATCACAAGTTTTCTTCAAATGTAGCATTAACAACAAAGCAACAAGAAAATCACTTTTTTCTGTAACAAAACACTACATTTTCGATAAGCGAAATTGAATGTGTTGTTTACATTTTTAGCATATTAGAAAATACTGAAGATAAAGATGTAAAGGATATACGTTCACATATATAGCGATTAATCCGTAAAAAGGATCCTTTCATACTAATACGCCTACTATTATAAACTTTATACTAATAAAATTGTGATACTTTTATTTCTTAGATTCAAATTATCAAAAGAAAAACATTATTATTTATAAAATTCGTAGAGATTTTACATTAATATATTACATAAAACAAAAAATACATGTTAAAATATTTTATTTTTACAATGAAAAAATATTTCCTTTTGTTTGTCTGTTTTTTTTTTTTTTTTTTCTCATTCAAGTAATTTTGTTCAATTTATAAAAATAAATTTTCCGCCATAAAGAATGCGAAGAGATATTTTTTGTTTTTGTTGTTGTTGTAATGAGAGAACATATCGCATAAAAACAACAACAACAAAACACACAAAACAAATGTATATTTTTTCAAGTTTATTATTATTATTATTATTTTTTTTTTTTCCCATGTTAACGGTTGGATAAAAGCACAATTTGTTTGTGTTAGGTAACGAAACAGTGTAATAAAATAAAACTTTCTTAAAGAAATAAATTATTTTTATAAAAGCTACAATAGTTAAAATCCGCAAGTTTCGTGATTCTTTCTGTGTGTTATTTTTTTTTTTTTATAATCTATTTGTTTATAGGGAAATTTTAAATGTTGTATGTATGTGTGCGGTGTATATTATTTGTATGTACTTTATTTATACACCCAATGTTCCATATTAAACCGGAATGGATATAGAACACATAGTGACACCTCTTAGTTTTTCTGTGATTTTATTCTGTGAACGTTCTTCAACAAACTGGCAAAATTTCATGACATCAGATTCTGCAGTAACGAAAATACAACAAATAAAGTCACGGGTGTTTTTGTTCGTCAGTCGAAAAATTAATATAAAAACAAAGAATTAAATTTGTTTTAAAATTGATAAAAATGCTACTCAAACGTATGATTTGTTTAAAATCGCGTATCGTGATAATTGTGTGTTGAGAAGGCAGAGACGTCCAGGTCGACCATCTGAAACAATTTACTGAAGAATACATTGAAAAAGTGAGTGGTTTCTAAGAAATCTTAAGCAAGATTCATCGAAATGGAGTTTAGAATACCGTTTGTTCTACATCAATTAAGTGATGATAAAAAAATTGCACCGGATTGAACAAATAATCAAATTGTTTTGCTTAATCATTCACCATATTAATTTAATTTAACCGCCTGTGACTAATTTCTATTCCCTAAATTTCATTTGGCTATAAAAGGAAACCGTTTTGCATCAGTTGAAGGCATTCAAATGGCGACGGCCACCGCTGTTCCCGCGCATTTTAATCACAGACATAAAAAACTAATTTTTTTGTTAAACGTGCAAATCGATGTATTTCAATTGATGCAGAGATATTTTGAATCAATTATTTGAATGGTTTTTGTGGTAATTTATATTTATTATTGTGTATTTTTAATCCATTTCGGATTATTATGGGACAGACGTTGTATATATTGTATAAAAAAATAAATAAGTTAAGGTTTTTTTGATATTTATATTACGTACACGGATAAAGAAAACATTATACCATAAATTAACTGCATACAAAAGATTTTTACAACTTTTAAATTAAATAGTAAAATTGTTACTTTTATAAAATATATTATGTATTATATGCACATTGCACATGGTATTGTGAGTTTTTATTCAAATTTAATGATTTAATTTTCTTATTTACATATATAATTTATTTATAGTTGAAGAAAATTATGTAGTGTTATTATAGCTATTATACATACATGAATAATATATTATTATTGGTATAGAAAAATGAGTTAATGGTGTTTTTATGTAATGTATATAGTTACCATTATTTTATTGCGATATTTAAGTAATTCACGTATATAATTTCTGGCTGTTCACGATGAAAATGTTATATGAACAGAAACATTCGAATGATTCAAATACGATATGATTTTATTGGTTAGAACATCAAAAATGGTGATGCAGGCAAGCAAAAAGTATGGATACAATCATTTTTGCATAGTATTTATGCATGACAATTTAGACAACATAAAATTTATTATAGATCAACAGTTCGAGATGCAAAAGAGCAAACTGAAATTTTATTAACTTATATGATTTGAATAAAAAAACAATATTTTCTTTCTTTATTTTCTCATCAATTGATATAAAATACAGCTTATTGTTAGTGCGTCCTTTTATACACGAAGCGAATTTCCTAACGATTTTTGTTTCCTGGAAAGTCTTTGTAGTTTCTCATTTTTTTTTCTGAACGAATGAAACAAATGGACTGAAAAGACAATTTTTATCGAATTTTATTGTTAATAAAAGTATTTTCCTATACAATAATAATTTAAAAACAAATCATTTAAAAAATATTTTGTATCAAAACTTAGCGAAAATAAAAATGTTGCTTAAAATCACCCAAGGCGATAATTGTGTGTTTGTGTAGCATAAGTGATTCACAGAAGGCAGAGAAGCTAAAAGTCTATGGTGAAAGTCCAGTTCGACCATCTGAAGGAATTTACTGAAGAAAACATTAAAAAAGTACCCGATTTCGTGAAAATTTCTAAGAAATCTTCAATGAAATTTATCGGAATGAAGCTCGCAATACCGAAAACAATAATTCATCGAATTTTAAATATACGATAGGTGAATTCAAAGTTTATTCCACACAATTAAATGCTATAATCAAATATTGTTCTGAATTGAACTAATAATTAAATTTTTTTGCTTATAATCATTCACCATGTTCACTTAATTTAATCGCCTGTGACTAATTTCTATTCCGCAAACTTCATTTGGCTATGAAATAAAACCGTTTTGCATGAGTTGACTGCATTCAAGACGTTCTCAGCAGAGCATTTTAATCACAGATATAAAAAGTCATTTGATTCCCTTGTTGTACTTGCAAATTAATGTATTCCAGTTGATGCGGAGATTATTTTGAAGAAATTTAATGGTTTTTGTTAAAATTTAATATTTATTTTTGTGTTCATTTTTTTAAATCCAATCCATTTTATTATGGGACATAGGTTGTAATTTCTATAGTGATTATTTGATATTTTTAAATTTTCTATTTTGATTGATTGAATTAATTTGTTTTGTCAATATAATTGAAATATTAAAGATGAATATAAATATGGTTTCATTTTTTTGTAATATCCGCACCTGTTTGTATTTCAGAGGATATACTTTTCATCCGTACACATTTCTCGTTATTTATATTGGTATCCCGATGCAGAGAGGACACTTTCATGCGAATCCACTATAAACATATTAGACTGTATTTAAAATGAATATATTCGTCACAATTTGTTTGTTTATATTTCTGTTATCATTATTTTTAAAATAATTTTTTTATTTGAGATTTGATATTATTATTATTTTTTATTCATCATTAATAATAAAAATATTGAAAAATATTAACTGCAGAATATATTTAATTGTATATGTATTATATAGAGGTACATTTAGGTGAACGTTCATAGTGGGATGTATGATAGATATAAACAATTTAATAAATGTACTCCACACATAACATATTTATATATATGTATATTGATATATGATTTCCCGGAATACATAACCATTGTGTATACATTATTCATTCGCATTACATAAATTTTATTTCATATTTGTATATATGAAATAATATGCATAGAATATATTAAAATATCAACCCCCGAAAATCTAAAAAGGATCTATATTGTTTTATAAATTACAATATATTGTACATACCATCCAAATAATTCACATCGTATATATTATATTTTATTATATTCACTTTATACTTAAAGAGAAATATTATTCATTCATTCATCTATTCATTCATAGACATGTAAATTTACAAATTATTTTCATAGGTATATAATTTTTGTATATTTCATACTTATATTATAATATTGTAATATAATACATATATGATATGAGTTTATTCTGTATAATCTAAACAATCTGCATAAATATATAATGTATATGTATTTGTGTTACAAAACCGTAGGATATACTAATATATACAAACATACACACACGACCAATCATAAATTTTCATTTTCCTATGGAAAATATTTAATTTACATAATAATTATTTTAAATTTCAACAATATTATTTTAAAATTGTACTTATTATATTTAAATATGAATTTCTACATTCATATTAATCTTATACCTATATATATATACCTCAACGTTACGTGTACTATGTATTACTTTATATATTTTTTAAAATACTGCATTAAGATTTATAAAGTTGTCTATTGCATAAGTGAAGTGATATTTTAATTGTATTGCTGGTTATAGCGATAAAGAAAAGCAGAAATACATATAACCAATACACAAACACGCGATATAATTGTTTTATATATGGATATAAATGTGTGTGTGTGTATATAATGTATTTTTTTAAAGGAAAAATATAGTTTTTTTGAATTTTATTTCTTCTAAATGTTCATGTATACGAAAATATATTGTCGACATGAGATCTACATTTTTTTTTTCTACACTATTATATTGTATATTTACTTGTACTATATTTAATATATTGTATGTATATAATATAGTGAGTTTTCTTCCTCCAACTGTGAGCGATCCAAAAAAAGAAGATAATAAAAAGATATTTCTTCCTGAACGGAAGCAACTTTTAAATGCAGTGAATTGTAAATCTCTCTATGTACATATATTATATATTTTACTATATACAGCTATGTACAAAATTCTTCGTATTTATATAATATGTACAATAATATATACTATGAATATACTCTTACGATTAATCCGGTGTATAATTTTATGGAATGAAGAAAATTAAGTTGTAAAAATTGTTATTTTTTTTTATCTTCTTTTATCAAAAGTTACCATTATGAGAAAAAAAATTATATAAAATTTAAATTTAACTACACAAACATTAGAGAATTGTTTTTAGTAATTATTAGTTTATGGTGTCACGTGTCAGATTTCTTCTTTATATATATATATATATGCGCTGCCTTAAAGGAAGTTAAAAATATGAGGAATGTTGTGGATAGATTATGTACACGATAATGTACACGCATACTAACAGATATATATTTTAAATATTTATATATTTTTATTTTTTGCGATTTATGAATGTGCATTTTCTATTATCTTATTAACGAAATTCATGACATCGTGTGAAACATGATCTCAGATTAAAAATGCTTGAGATAATTGCTACGGCTAAAAATTTTACACAAAATTTTGTATATGAAAAAGCTATCAGTAAGATGCGGATGATACGGTTTGCTCACAATCGAGCAAACATTGATATGTGTGAGTTCAACATTATTTGAATCTGTTTACACGTATTCAGCGAGAATTTTTACTGTTGATGAAACATGGATTCATCACTATACACCGCAGAAATAAAATAATGTTTAAAGTAGGTTTATATAGTAAGGTTACGGTTTACGGCCAATGTTTATAGTGATACAAATATGTGGTAATTTTTATATAAACAATCACCAGTACATATTATTCCTCATTATTATAGTAAGTGTAAATGAATAAATTCAGAAAAAAACCGATCGTATTTAGTAAAATGAAAATAGATTTTTCATCATGATAATGCAACATATTGAAAATATTGCTTTTATAAAATATTATTGGTGAAACACCAAAATTTATCGATTATACGTCAAGAAAACAAAATAAAAATTAAGTAATTTTATAGTTATTGTCTTATACTAAAGTAATAAATATAATTGAATTTGCCAATTTTGTTATACACTTAATAATTGCTATTCATAGACACCGTATAACATGTAGAAGCCGCATTTACTCATAATCTCTGTCAATGTGACACAAAATTAGTTATTCTAAAACATATTTAGATTTATTATTGTTAATGTTTTCTTATGAAAAATTTATTTTAAATTATTTGTGGTTTATATAATAATAATAATTCAATTTGGTCAATTTTTGTAACATCAGTATTGTTTTGACATTTATAAGTATTTACTTAAATTGCAGTAAGAGTTTGAAAATAATGTCCCAGGAACCAGTACCACATTTTTGGAAAATTAAGTTAAACAAACTTATTTATAGTCATATCGCAGTTTTTTTTTTAAATATTTATTAACATTTAAATTTTATATTAAAATCTTCGTTTAATATAATTATGCTAGAATAACTGGTTCAGGATAACTTCGCGTATAATACCTCACAAGGACTTAAATGTATAAGATTTTCTCTGTTGCATAGATGTATAAATACTTTTGTGTATAACTTTATTTAACATGTTTTTGTTTTGTTTTATGTTTTTTTATATAAAAATAATGTTTTAGTTTTAGCATTGCTAGAATATATATACTGCATGGATATTGTGTAGGTATACATATCAGATCAATACACAATAATATTATATATAACTATATATGTCCTTTATTTTATATTTATGTAAGTATAATGTATATTTACTATATATGAAAATATATATTCTGTTAAATATATTTTACTACAAAATAAATATTTTATTTCACATTGCATGACGATTGCAGGTGACTATAAAAATTTGTTGTTACAAAAAAGAAATTCATATATTAAGTGACATTTTATATTCGAATACACACTTTAAAAGATCTGTTCATGTACATCAGTACCATAAACGCCCATGTTAAAATATATTTATATTATAATGTAATATTATCAAATATGTTGTATGGTAAAATTATTCTATATCTGGAAGAAAAACTGAAAATTTCATAGCATGCTCGATATATACTCTAAAATATACAGCATGTGTATAATATGCATTTATAAAACTAAAAATAATGTTACATATAGAGTCGCTGTATATATTCAAAATGTTAAGATGTCTACAACTTATTATGGTGATTATTTACAAACTTTAAACATTCTTAGGTTTTTATTAATTTCTATCATCGTATACACTATACGACTACATTATCGGCCACGTTATAATATCATTGGTTAACAAAATCAATTATTTTACATTAATAAGATGTTGATTTCGATTATATAGCGATAAACAAAACAATGATTATGAGTGTAGTTATAACGAAAAAAATAATGTAATTTATTGGCCAATGACATGGTGAAAACTCGTCAAAGGACATAAAATAAAGTACTTATAGACAAAAGATTTCATACCATCATGTATTCAAGAAAGATTTTTAACTAAAAATTAATTCATGGTTTAACATTAAAATACAATTGATTGATTGATTTTGGTATTCCCATATTAAAAAAGCTGCTTATTAAGTTTATAAATAGTTGAAATTAAATTTTTCAGTTTTCTCTCTACACCTATTTTGAATCGTTTAAATTCAATTTTCATATCATAAGAAGCAAAAAATTTTTTTTGCAAAAATGAAAAAAACGCAGCGAAACGAAAACGTATGCTCACAAAAAATTTTGTGATTGGTGATTTTTCATCCAAAAATTTAACAACTAGTGCAACAAGATCAAATACGTCAACAAAAATTATTCTAGTTTTGATGGAATTTGTTGCCACAATCACCATAAAAATACATAAAAATGGACAATGTATTAATAAATACAATTATTCTGGTTTCACGAAAACATCCGGTTTAGATGCAAATACACAAATCAATAAATTTATAGTGATGCGTATCAAATTTAAACAAAAAATAGTATGTAAAAAGACCAAATTGTACAGCTTTAAAAATTATGTCAATGAATATCTAATCTATATAGTTCTCGCAACTTGGTGAACATTGTTCATATAATGGAATCTTCAACCTATTTGCCATATGTACATCGGTATTGGATATTATCTAGCAGGTACTTTCAAAATTTTTCTTATATGTCATCCTATACCAATTTTTATTCAAATTGATTAATAAATTATCCGTTTGTTCATTCACCAGTTTTCGGTGTGAAAAATTTATTGCTAGCATTATTAATTTTCATCGAAACCTATTACATTTTCAACAAAATATTACTAAAATTTTTTTTAGTAATTATTAAATTGAATATTTTTAATATTTCTATAACTATTTGCAATAGAAACAAATTCGTATTCCATTAATAGTAAATTTTCTTCATCCAAAACATTTTACCTATATACAGATACATACCTATAATATATAAAACATGTATTATGTAATAAATTATATATTTATGTAATAAATTAATGTGAATGTGAATTATTTTCAAAATAAATTGCATTTATTGTATACGATTGATTACCATTTTAATCTCGTTGTTGTTTGCCATACTATTTTATGTATTTATTGCATTGCATTACACATTACAACACTTCAGTGATATTATGCGCATTTAAAATGTCATCATTAAATCAGGCAAATTAAAATACAAATAAAAAATAAATTAATGCTTCATTTAAGCGAAAAATTATTATCTATAAATTAAATAATACAAATAATAAATAATAGGTAATTTTTTTCAAATTTGATAGATTATTAATAATTAAAAAAAAAGAAGGAATTAATTCTTTTTATTATTTAATTATTCAATAATTAAGTAATTATAGAAAAAAAAAATAATTAAACATGCGTGACTGATGACGTTATATCTGCTTTTTAATTATGCGTATACTGCATAAACGAATATGCACAAATATGTACAAATAAATTAATAAAACATATGACAATTTAAAATAAATTAATTATTTACATGTATTTAAAATGAACAAAATTAATGTGTATTAAATTGATATTCAATTTACTACAGACATTATAATTATATAAATATTGGTCTAAAGTATGCCTATTCTTTTATGTTATCAACTGTTATTTCAGTACTAAATTATGAAAAGTGTATCATTTTCGCATTTTAAAATTGTTATATAAAATTTGTCTTCCCATATTATTTGTCAATTTCTATACAGTTTCGGCAATCGCAAGATTAGTTAACCGACGATCTGATCGGATCCAGATTATGGGTTTTTTCAATATTTTTAGTCGTTTTTGACGTAGAACACAACCGGGCGGTGTACATCATTTTCAACTTCTTCTCGATCATCTTGGAAATGCTTCAACCACACAACAACCAGCACGCTCACCTGATAAACATTCATTGTCAATAAGAGATAAATTTCAGTAGCTGTTTTTCCAATATTCGTACGACTTTAGAGCATACGTAGTTCTTCTATTGAAGCAATAATTATTTTATAGCCACTCCTCGTATTTTACGAATTATAATAAAAAGAATAATACACAATTCTAATTTCTTTTCCTATTATTATATGAACGAACATTGTATATTATTCTCAAATGACAGAAAAATGTAATAAATTTATATTTAATTAATTTTTCAAGATCTTTTCATTTTAGATCTGTATAAATTGTATGTATCTGTCAACCTAACGTATATATATCTATATAGCATATTTGCATATATTACATTATAGTAATGTAAAAGGTATATTAAAATGTAACAGTCAACGATTCGCAATGCTTTATATTATAATGCTTGAATTCTTCTATTCACGATATAATGACTATCTATAGAATTCTATCGTAATGTATATATGAAAATTATTGAAAAAATTCTAATAGAAAATATAAATTTAATTATTAATTAATTAGCTATACTTATTTCATACCAGTTATTGGATGACTTATTTAGTTATCGAGTATAAGGTAAAAATTAACTAATATTAGCTATATATTTTGAAAAAAAAAATAAAAACACTTTCAGTGCGCTAGTTATCGTTGGATGTATGTATTCAAAAACATTATACATGTACCCCAATATTGCCTGATTTTTTCTGAAAAACATGGACATATATAGACAAACAGTTCCTTATTGTATCCACTGTTTAATGTATTGACAAACACTGTATATTTTAAGAAGGGACATTTTTAATTTCATTTAATATTGCAAATCATATCTAAATTATATTGGTATTTTGTCTGTTTTGAATACATTTTGTGATTTTGTGAATTTGGTATTGGAAAGATAAATGTTTCCTGAATATACCATTATTTTTATATAAGTGAATAAACGAAAATGGTTTGTGCCTGTGCAGACGTTGTTAATCTATGAGTTGCGTCCATGTATCATAGATTTTCAAAGATAGCCGTTTTTATATTCAATAAACAAAAAAAATGGTAAGTCATCTCCGTATTAAAAATCATCATCTACGTATATTAATTTACTAACAAATTACAAAGATTTTCAGAAATCACTGCTGCGCACACTTTATTCGTATAAATTCACAAAGTTAACTTTATTGAACTAATTTATTACGTGATATAACTATGCAGTACAAACTATACTATAAAAATGTATATGAAAATAATGAATTAAATAATTTTCATCTCCATTAATTTATATAGCTAATTATCAATATCGTATATGCAATGTAATTACATAGACGGAAATTATAGTTTTAAACAATATATTAGGTTGTCAACTATCTCCCTTCCGCCTTTTTGCTCTTTATTCAATGCTTTATAAAAAGTGTTACAGTAATCAGATTTAGTTCAAATATGCGCCGTTTTGTTCGATAATCTGTTTCCATCTAGACTGCAACTTCATAATACCTCCCTCGTAGAAGCCCCCCTCCTTATTTGCGAAGAACTCGGACAGCCACTTTTCACAAGCCTCTTTTGAGATCAACTTTACACCACCAAGGGCGTTCGCCATGGACAGGAACAGGTGGTAATCACTTGGCGCTATGTCCGGGCTATATGGTGGATGCGATAAAACCTCCCATCCGAGCTCCCGTAGCTTCTGACGAGTCATCAACGAAGTGTGTGGTCTGGCGTTGTCCTGGTGGAACACTATACCCTTCCTTTTGGCCAATTCTGGACGCTTCTGGTCGATCGCCTGCTTCAAGCGGTCCAGTTGTTCGCAGTAGATGGTAGAATTAAGCGTCTGGCCATATGGGAGCAGCTCATAGTGGATGATTCCCTTCCAATCCCACCAAACACACAGCAAAACCTTCCTGGCCGTCAATCCCGGCTTGGCCACTGTTTGGGACGATTCACCGGCCTGCGACCACGACCGTTTTCGCTTGATATTGTCGTATGTGATCCATTTTTCGTCGCCAGTCACCATCCGCTTCAAGAATGGGTCGAGTTCGTTCCGTTTCAGCAGCATTTCGCAAATGGAAATTCGGTCCATTAGATTTTTCACTGTTAATTCATGTGGCACCCAAACATCAAGCTTTTTTTTGTATCCAGCCTTCTGAAGATGGTTTAAAATGGTTTGGTGACTAACTCCCATCTCCTGGGCGATGTCACGAGATGCCACATGCCGGTCTAACTCGATGTATTCCATGATTTGATCGGTATTTGTCGTCACAGGTCTTCCGCCGGCTGGCTTATCCATGGTGTCGTTTTCACCGGCTCTGAATCGTCGAAACCATTCCTCCGCGGTTCGAAGTGATAGAGTACCATCCCCCAAAACACCATTAATCTCACGGAACGTTTCTCTAGCGGATTTGCCTTTAACGAAGGAAAACTTTAAAATAGCGCGAATTTCGGCGTTAGTGAACTCCATGTTTACACGTCTATAACTGTGGAACGCAATATCCAAACTAATCATACATAGCGTCGTTTTGTTTGTTATGTCAAGAGCTTTCAAATTATGTACAGTGTTGCCAGATACGAGCTCTGTAGCGCTTTGTACATAGCCGCGAAATTAAAAAGACAAAAAGGCGGAAGGGAGATATTTGACAACCTTATATTACAAAAAGGAATATCTTATTTATATGTATAATAAAATCAATACAAACAAATACACCTCCTCTGTTGTTAATTAACAATTCAATAATATTAAATGAAATAATACTAAATCTATATTCCTGTAACTATAGTGAACAATATTTATTGCATTTTATATTGTTACAGGCAGTCATTAGGTTGCAACCTCTTTAAATAAATATAAACCTTTCGGCACATACTCATTTTAGTATATATTGTTCACACATATATATATATTGATATGTAGTATATATGGTCTTTTTATATATATATATTGCCTGTGTACACTGTATTAAATCATGATTTATATATTTATTCATAACATCATAAATATAATTACGTTTTATTTATTTATTTATTTATTTATTTATCTACATCATATGTGCGATTGCATGACTGAGTAATTCTATAGATTAATATTTTTTTTTTTTAATTTATTACATACTCATACACAACTCTGTGTTGTGCATATGTGTATATTTATGTAAATAAATTTATTTAATAATATATAAGAATTATTATAATTAGTTTCCTCTCTATGTACATACAACAAAAAGTAAATAGAATCTATACAGAGATGATGACTATCTCAAACAAATTATTTTGTTGTTATATTATTGTAGGAATATATAAAAATAAATTATATATGCAAAATGCGATGATGTATTTGTAAGATATATGTAAATAAATTGTATTATCATTTTTGTTTCATATAACTCACACATAAAATAAAATTAATAATATTTATTGTAATATTTTTCATATTACATTCACATATCTGAAATGTTTCAGTTTCAATAAAGATTAATGTTTTGGTACGACTGCAAACAAATCAATATATTATATTATAATTAGTTAATCATTGTTTATAAATTGTATAAGGTTGTCAAATATCTCCCTTCCGCCTTTTTGTCTTTTTAATTTCGCGGCTATGTACAAAGCGCTACAGAGCTCGTATCTGGCAACACTGTACATAATTTGAAAGCTCTTGACATAACAAACAAAACGACGCTATGTATGATTAGTTTGGATATTGCGTTCAACAGTTATAGACGTGTAAACATGGAGTTCACTAACGCCGAAATTCGCGCTATTTTAAAGTTTTCCTTCGTTAAAGGCAAATCCGCTAGAGAAACGTTCCGTGAGATTAATGGTGTTTTGGGGGATGGTACTCTATCACTTCGAACCGCGGAGGAATGGTTTCGACGATTCAGAGCCGGTGAAAACGACACCATGGATAAGCCAGCCGGCGGAAGACCTGTGACGACAAATACCGATCAAATCATGGAATACATCGAGTTAGACCGGCATGTGGCATCTCGTGACATCGCCCAGGAGATGGGAGTTAGTCACCAAACCATTTTAAACCATCTGCAGAAGGCTGGATACAAAAAAAAGCTTGATGTTTGGGTGCCACATGAATTAACAGTGAAAAATCTAATGGACCGAATTTCCATTTGCGAAATGCTGCTGAAACGGAACGAACTCGACCCATTCTTGAAGCGGATGGTGACTGGCGACGAAAAATGGATCACATACGACAATATCAAGCGAAAACGGTCGTGGTCGCAGGCCGGTGAATCGTCCCAAACAGTGGCCAAGCCGGGATTGACGGCCAGGAAGGTTTTGCTGTGTGTTTGGTGGGATTGGAAGGGAATCATCCACTATGAGCTGCTCCCATATGGCCAGACGCTTAATTCTACCATCTACTGCGAACAGCTGGACCGCTTGAAGCAGGCGATCGACCAGAAGCGTCCAGAATTGGCCAAAAGGAAGGGTGTAGTGTTCCACCAGGACAACGCCAGACCACACACTTCGTTGATGACTCGTCAGAAGCTACGGGAGCTCGGATGGGAGGTTTTATCGCATCCACCATATAGCCCGGACATAGCGCCAAGTGATTACCACCTGTTCCTGTCCATGGCGAACGCCCTTGGTGGTGTAAAGTTGATCTCAAAAGAGGCTTGTGAAAAGTGGCTGTCCGAGTTCTTCGCAAATAAGGATGGGGGCTTCTACGAGGGAGGTATTATGAAGTTGCAGTCTAGATGGAAACAGATTATCGAACAAAACGGCGCATATTTGAACTAAATCCGATTACTGTAACACTTTTTATAAAGCATTGAATAAAGAGCAAAAAGGCGGAAGGGAGATAGTTGACAACCTAATATATATGTAGTTGAAAACTGTATTTACATAGACGGAGTAGTATACGCAGTCTATTTTAAATATGAATGAATATGTTTTAGCAGTTTTAGTCAACCGGTTGGTTACATACTTTAATTTTGTACTGCTTATTTCAAACCATTTTTTATTGTATTTACCTAATTTTGTTCATTTTTAAAATTTGTGTTATTCCATTTTGAATCAATTAATATATTGTGAGTTAATTAACAATTAATTTATATACCATTATTGTGGTTGCATATAATTTCTTGTTTATTTTTCCATAAACATATATGCACAAAAACGGCAAAGGACGCACGGATGATGCCACTAAAACATAAATGACGTCAGTTGAAGGAAAATAAAACATAAAATGACTTAACAATACGAAATATATAAGTTTTTACCTCAACATTTTTCGATTAAATCGCCATTTCTTAATATTGCCATAACATAAATATAGTAAGTAAATTAATTATAAGTCAAAAGTAATTATGGGAAAAAATTTTGAAAGGAAAAATCTTAAATAATTTGTATGTGAATTTAATTCCGAAATTTATTATTCTTCTTAATTTTCGAAAACAACATCGGAAGGATATAATTAAAATTAGCATTTAAATGGGTAAATTTTTTAAAATAAAATGAATTGGTGTCGATCTTATGTGGTTCAGTAGCCCATTGGTACAGTTCATGCTAACCAATCGTCAAATGTGCACGTGAAACTTTTCGTTATTTATTTAAATACTTTTTGATAGTTTACCATTTGTTTGTTTATGGAATTAAACAAACGTCTATATATCTTTCGATAATTGCAGATTCAATTTGTCGCATCGTGGTATAATTTACCAATTTGACTGTAATGAAGGTTTGGTATATATCATAATCACCAGTTAGAATAACTTCACGTGGCATGCGTTGGAAGTGATAACAGTAGAAAATAAAGGAAAATAACTAATTCAATTGTTTACTATTCTATAAAACAGTATTAAGCAATAATGGATCCAGCATCATTTCAATTTCGGCAAAGGAAAATCTATATTAGCATTTCTAAATAGGATTGACCATGGCGAGTAATACCATTTGTTTGCAACACAACATCCACAGAGACTTTATGTAACCATAAACAATATAATAAAATTAATAGTTGAAAAAATTGTTTTCAAACAAACCAAAGAATAGTTTGCTATTATAGTGTGTGTGCGTAAACTTTAAATCTTATATTTTTCAGTGTGCTTTTAAGCTTAATAGAAATTTAATAACATGCGGAACATTTAATAACCCTTCGGCAACGCTTAAAAATTATAGAATTTTATATTAAAAATGATAGTGTTTAATTATTAATAAATTAAAAAAACAACCTATATTAAGAGATACACAATTTTTATATATGCAAAACATATTACATAAATATAACAAAGTTTATAAGAAATTAAAATTAGGTATGTAATTATAATTAGATATATATCATTTATTTAAAATTGTCAACGCTCGAGTAATTGTGACGACACTGTTTATTTATATTAATATACAAATGTGACCACTATTGCTTATTGAAAACCCGTATAAGTGTGTGTATTATTACATTATTTATAAATAAATACATTTCTCAGGACTGGAAACTAATATAATGAGATTGTTTGGATTAAAATTAATTTATTAAATTGTGGTAATGTTAACCTATAATACTAGTATAATAGAGATATTCAACAACACACATCACCATATTTTAAGTCCAATTATATTGGAAGTCAATGAATGTCCTTGCACAATATACGGTTAACAAATGGTAGTATTCATATAAAATAATTAATTTATAACTATAACTGTTACTTTTTTGTGAAAAATTGAAAACAGTATTAGTATATAGAATAGGGGAATAGGATACACTAGGTTCACAGTATTGTGTGTGTGTTCTGAATTTAATTTACATGAAAATTATTTAATATTCGATTTTCCACAAAACTTATCGTTTTGGTTGTACACATGTTTTTATAATTATATTTTTATATTTATTTTATTTTCTAAAAACCGATTTCTTATCCTGATTTTTTTGTTTCTTATATTTATTGTATACCCATCCAGTTATATAGAGTGAGTATATATATATATATATATATATATAGCACCGATACCTATCTACCAACCTACCTACCTACTGTTATCAATTTGTTTTAGTCAATGTCAATGATAAATAAAAACTTATATACTTATACGTTTATATATACGTAATTGCAAGTATATAATAATAATATTAATAATAATTGTACATATATTCTTCTGCTATCACAAACATTGTATATTATATACATTATTTTTTAATCATATTTCTCTACTACTTCAATCTTCAATGTTTAAAATTATATATATATATATAATATAAAATAATATCCATATGTACATAAAATCATTACCATATTACATATACCATATATATATACCATATATATGGATGGTAAAGAGCATCACACAGAAAGAGTATATATGAAATAATTTTTGAGTTTGTATAATGTAATGTTATTATATGTTGTTTAGTGGATATGACTTGAAAAACTCATTCATTCATGTTTAGTATATAGATATAGTTATTAGTATATGAGAGTAAAATTACAATATAATATTGTATAGAATATATATTAAAATAACTCTCTTTTTTCATTCAGTTCGTCTTCGTATCGGCGGAACTGCTACCAGCAGCAACTTAGTATTTATATATATAGTTAGTTGCTTGCTATATATTAAAAAATTGTATATATATCTACTGCTTCTATATATTTGTTATATACACATTGGTGCACACATACACATTACACTAATATATATATTTCCGTCAAAAACAGATAGAAAAACTCAGAAAAAAATTAAATTTGTACACAGTGGGTAATACGCGACGCGTTATAAAGAATGTGTTTTCGTTTTTTTTTTTAATTTTATTTTATATAAATTTAATTATATTTATTATTATGGACAGAATATAAATTGAAAAAATAAAAACTGTGTATTTATAATTGTTACGATAAACCAAATAGATATTTAATGATTGGTGTATGTAAATATAAATTTATTAGTGTATAGTTTTGTGTGGATTTAGTGGAGTGCGTATAAAAATTAAAAACTAAATAATTTTAATAAAATAATTATGAAAAACTTTTTGAAAAGCTTTAGTTTCCATATATGATTTTCTCTTCGGTGGTGTTCATCCGTAAATCATATATAAAAACATAATACAAATTTTGTGTCATACAATCAAAACATATAGGATTTTCATATTATTGATTTTTTTTGTGTATGGCTTTTCCTCTCTCTGTTGCTGTTGCAAAAATTTTTTTTTATATACAAAATATAGATTTTATGTTGCCTATATACACACACACACACACACACACATTGTTACATAGTATATTCTATAAATGTACATAAAAGTATAAACATAAAATTCTAGACTCGAATATTATTAATTTTTTGTGGTTTATTATTTAATTTTATTTATATGATGTGATTGATATCAATTTTTGTCTATATATATTTATTAAAATATAAAAAGTACACATATTTGTTATCAAACAAATTATAAAAATAATTTGTTTGAAATTAATGATATTTTGTGTGTGCGGTATAGTGTGTTTTGTGTATAGAATTATACGCGCGCACATATAATTTATGAAATTAATTTTAAGTAATAAAAATCGATTTTTTTTTTTATTACAAATAATATTTTAAGCTGTTTCACACTTCACAATCACAAATATATAAAATTATATTGTATTATATGTAAAGGTTAATTTAAATAACACACAAAGACAGAGTGTTAACACATCATACAATTTATAAATTATATACGAGTATTGAAAATAAGAAAAAAAAAAATCAGTCAATATAATCATCAACTTTAATTTTTTATTGGTATGTAAAAATATTATCTATATAATTTATTGCAAAATTAAAATTTTAACAAATTTAAAAATAAAATTGTATTTTTATTGATAAGATCAATTTACATTTTTTTTTTTTTGTGTTCTCTTTTCTCGTTACTAAATTAATATTTATACATTGAAATAAACAATCCTCAATTATTATATACGCAAACTATATATAAAACCAAAAACAATTTAACAAAATTAATATTTATTTTTATTTTTCTATTTTTAAAACAACATTTTATAAATTTTTTATGTGTTGTATACAAAAAATAAAAATACAAAAAAAGTATATCAACATTCGCTTTTATTTTCTTATTTTATATTATATAAAATATATCATCAATATAAATAAATATACGTGTGCATTGTGTTTATGTTTGTATGTGTGTATACATAAAACAAATGAGTGAAACATATTCTATTTTATTTTATTTCACATAAAAAATAACACCCACATCAAAAACTATTTTCTTTAATTCAATTACTCAACCAACTCACAATTCAGCAAATAACTTTTCCAATATTAAAAGTGATTTTCAATTAGTACGATTATTTCTTATAAATATGTGGTCTAATAAAAATGTATGTTGACTTTTTAGTTGTGTCGTGTGCGTATATTTTTTTTTTTATTGTCGTATAACATTTATTTATACTTGTATAAGATAATATTGACAGTATATATTCTGTATTTACGTATGTACATGCATATGTAAAGTGTATATTAATAAAAAAGGACTCTCATCCATTATAATGTCCTTGACCCATATATATTATTTTTAGGTTTTTTTTTTTATTCTTATAACATATTATTTTATATTTGTTTTTATTTACACTCACAACATATTAAAATATAAATATATAAATATATATTACATTATTATACCTCTATACATTTTATTTTTTTAATTAGTATTCTATTTTTATATATTTATTTGAATCTACCTGTTGAATCATTTCCCGTGTGCGCTATTAAAATTGGTACAATATCGCCGTCTGTATAAATAAACTATAAACCTATCAATTTAATTGATTACATATATTTTAGATATATTTATTTATTGAATAATTTAAGAAAATGGTTTGAATTCCGCCGATTTAATAATGTTTGATTATGCGACAAATTTCCAACGAATTAACTTGTACAAAAATACCTATAATTTAAACAAAATTAATTGTCTATAAATAGAGAGGTTGTCAATATTGAAGTTATTATACAATATTATTGAATATTCGGAAACAGATTTCTGCGCCAGAAACTAAGAATTTATCTATATATATCATTGAATTTGTATAAAAAATTTGATACAACCGTGTAATCCCAAATAGTGAAATTAAACGAAATAGTAGATGTAAATTATTAATTAAATTTAAATTTATATATTTAATGTTAACTAACTAATCTAAAATAGACAAAAATATATAGAGTATTTATGTAGGCCAATGCTACGTGCAAAAGAGTCGCTATACACGTTTCACACTTTGTTACTATATAGACTTGTGTGCAATAGTTTTTTGAAGGAAAAATGATAAATATTAAAAGTAATAATTTTATAATTAAATGTTTTATTTTTACTGATAAGAATTATTATATATAATTTATACACATATTTATTATTTCAATTTTAAGTAATAATATTATGAAATTTATAATTCTTTTATTAGGATAGATTTTCTTCTACATTTTTATCATAATTATTTTAATTCTATAATAAATTATCACACATATACGTTTTTAAAAAGTCCTATTGTATTATTTAGGCTACGCGAGTTGCACTCATATTCTTTGATAATAGTACATACAAAATAGAAAAAAATATAGACTGAAATTATTTGTGAATATACTTAATTAATTATTAATATAAGAAATTCTATTTTAATAAAATTAAATTATAAATTTTATTAAATTACTTAAAATTTAATTAATAAATATGTGAATAAAATTTAACAATTTGTATTAAAACAAAAAAACAACCTCTCATTTTTAAAGCAAAAATAATAGATACGCCTATAATTTATTAAAATAACATAAATAATTAATTATTTAATAATTAAATTATTAATTTTAATATTTACCATTTTATCTTTAAACATCATAATAATATTATTGAACACAAATCTAATTTTTCCACAAATTAATACACTCTGCGAAGATAAATTTTCTTTTTATTCGCATAGGTAGATTTCTATATGACGGAGACGTCAACTAACACTGATGCCTTTAGGTTTTCCTCTAATAATAATTTAAATATTTGCATATGGTTTTCTAATAATTTTACCCATGTACCAGCATATGATATCAATAGCGGAATTGAATCTTTATCGAAATTTTTTTATAACAATTCAGAAATAATATATAATACCTTTACATTTAACAACATACGGAAATTATACACTTAAGACTACTATTTTTTTCCTCTTTGGTAACTTTTATGTATCTTAAAACAGCTAACAGGTTGGTTATGTTTTGCAGAAATAGAAACGATAATTTTTTGACGGAACATATTTATTGGTTTTGCTACATAGCCAGTACGATTTTTTAATGATAACAAAAAGATAATTGCTTTGATACAATTAAATAACGTTATTCAATAATTGTCCATATTGTCCATTTTCAGTATAATACATAAATATTTGGTTATGAAAAATTTGTTTTCCAAATGGGTGTCGCGTTTGTTCACACCAGAATAACAAAACAATAACTAATTTATGATTCAGAATGCGCTGTTTTGAGATATTTAAGCGGAATCAGTCTGAGTTTTTACGTCGCCACATCACCACTGGATGAAACATGGACCCACCATTTCACACAATCCAAAATCGGGAATCAATACACGAAACTGTTTTGAATTCATTTATCTGAAAATAACAAAGTGTCAATTTCATTGTAACTTTTAAACTGATGGTCAGATTTTTATGAAATGTTGTCATATTAGGTGGTTTGGCCCGGGAATTTTTGACTCATGTTTTATATTTATATATATTTATTGTGATTTTAAATTAATTGAAAATATAAAGAAAATATAGTATACGAAAGAATAATGACTAAGAAAAAAGAATACCAACATGTATTTTAGAGATCAGTCGATTTTTTTCAAAAACTGTAAGAACAATTTCATTACTAGAAAAAAAAATGTTTACTGCTAATTTTATTTACTATTTATTTTTTGAGTGGAATTGCCAAACTGCCATAGCTTTGACTATAGCCATATATATCGATAATATTGAGAATAAATAAATATTTTTATGGTTATAAATTTTTTGAGTTTCTAATTTTTAAAACTAAGAAAAAATAAAAGTAGGCAGAATTCGAACCAGTAATGTTTAGAATAAGTAAATAGTAAACATAAAATAGAGCATATATTCACAACAGCACATTAGCATAATGTTATAATATTGAAATGAAAATAATCAATTTAAAATTTAAATTATATTTTATTATTGCACATTTTTAATTTTGTTTATGTTTACAGCACGTAATGTAATCGCATATATAGAAATGGATAGATATAATTATTAAGTTATTTAAGATAATTTATTAATTATGTGATTATAAAATTAATTTATTTGAATAATATTAATTGTTTTTTAATAACATTTTTTTTTATTATCGATACACCAAACGATCTTAATCTGTCAGATAATTATTTATTAATAAAAAGAAAAAAAAAAACGATCACATGACCTTGCTACATATAATTACATTAATTAAATTATGAACTTTGTACATTATCATTTATACGAGTACAGATCACACACATATGAATGTTATTTGCAGTAAATAATGTTAAATACGATGTGTTGTAATTGTTATTAAATTGTTATTAAAATTGGTTTCTATTATATATTTATTTTGTTGTTTAAGTTAGCGTATAATATAGGAAATTTTTTGTTATCGCGTGCTTCTTTATATTGTTTCAAGTTTTAACGAGAGAGAAAAAAATACTGGCGTATACCATGAATGATTATTATTAATAAATAATACAATAATAATAATAATAATTGTATATTTATTTATAAAAAAATAATAATTATTGTTTATATTTCTTGACTTGAATAATAAAAACAACAAAAAACCAAATACCATTTATTATAGTCAATATTTATGTATATATGGTTTTATCGCATAGAAGGTGATGAGGTTATACTAACTAATTAATTATTATTTGATTATACACGAGTATATGTATAAGTAATTATTTTTTTTTTTAAACAAAATATAGCTTATTATAATAACTATAAAGGCTATTCGTATAATTTTATTTGATTTTGATATTTTATGAAACGTGACTGCCTCTTTATATATACTCTTGTATAGGTTCAAATACAATTTACTTGATTTATTTTTATATAAACATTCTTTACTTTTATGCAAAAGTGTATATCATTATCGAAATAAACAAAGATTTTGTTGAATCAGCTTTGTGTTTATTATTTTACAATTAATTATTTCTGAAGAGTCTGTACACTTGGAACGTATTCAAAATATTGGGAAAATTTATATATATATATATTTATTGTTCTATATATATTGCGCTGGTATGACATTTTTCAATTTTTTCTAATTAATATTTATATATATAATTCTGTTTATGTATAGTTAAATAATCATCTGAACACATTTACATGGCACTTATCTTATAATTAATAAATTTAAACTAAAATAATTTAACATTTTGTATATATAATATTTTCCAATAAATTATACGCATTTTTAACATTGCTGTATTAAAATTCCGCACACACACCTTGTTTTGACACTTCAAAGTTCAAATTTTCTAATTAATTTCATTTTTTTTATAAGTGTCTGCCAACTATATAAGCGATTCCATAGAAAATGTAAGTTACCAATACAAACCACTTTAAAGTGGTGTAATAAAATTCTCACTGTATACGTTCCAACTCTTATTAATTTGTTATGTTAAGTAACAACAATTCAATGTATCAATTATAGTTTCAAAAACGCACCGGATATTTTTGTATATATTATTTTAAAATAGTCACCTGAAAATGTAATTATAAGTAATTTCTACTTTCAAACTACTATTAAATGGTATATGTTAAAGTAGCAACACTTTAAAGTGGCAGAGATAGTTTCAATAACGTACCGGCTATTTTAATATATTACTTTAAAATGGTTTCCGCCTTAAATTGTTATTATATAAGTACCCGCTATATGTTCCAACTGCTATTAAATTGTATATTAAAGTAGCTATATACACTTTAAAGTGGCAGAGATAATTGCAATAATTTACCGCGACTAATAGAACCATTATGTGGCGATAAATATAAAGTAACATTTCGGGATGCAAAACAGTTCGCATCACCAATATTGTGATTTCAACCATCTTCAATGTTAGTCTGGGCGGCAGTAATAATTTGTTAAAAATATATGCAAAAATATATAAGAACGAAAATAATAAAAAACTAATTTTCAAATATATATGCAATAAAATAAATTGATATAAAATCGATTTCGACATAATTTATATAGACTTTGTCTCTTACACTAAATTCTGACTATCATTTTTCCGGATATTTATTATTATAATTAAACTGGTAACCTAAACCACCTGCTATAAAAATACTATTTAAATTAATAAAGAATTTTCAGTATTTTTAAATTCTATCACTGTTTGTTACAATTACAGACTACAGATTAGATATAGAATTTTATATAGTTTATTACAGCCAAAGTTTAATACATATAACGTTTTTTACATGATATTTTAGCGAAACAGACAAAATCGTTTTATATATTGTACATACATGCTTTTCGTTCATATTTATAAAACAAATTAAATATGCAATTTCTATTTTAATTTCACTTTGTGAATGTTTATAATTTATTTAAACATAAGTGTTGAAAATAAAATATGACATATTAAGCATTTCAGTATTGACGTCCATTGGGATGGGTATGGACATAAAATTGTATACCACCTCAGTGATAACATTTTATAATAATCTTGGTCGGAGATATTATGTTTCAACCAATCCCATTCATATGTAGAAATTAGTATAACTTCAATTGAATTAGTTGAAAACCGAAAGGTCTAATATTCTGTTATTCCATTCATAAATTAAAATAATGTATAAAATCAAAACATTTAATTTGAATAAAAGTATCATTTGAATGTTTGATATTTTGTTATGGATACAATTATTAAATATATTGTAAAATACCATATATATATTTATATGCAAACAACTATATAACAATAAATAATATCAATAGCAAATATTAGTACAACTTTTATCATATTTATCACACATTAAATATATACAGAGTACATTTGTAAATAAAAATTATTTCTTGTATACGTTACGTGTTGTGGTTTTTTTTTATTGATTTATAAAAATCATCTCTTATTTAATCACGCATTTTTTGTTATAATAAAAATAGTTTCGTATTATGTAAATATATATATTACCATCCTCCGGTATATAGTTTTCATTTTCAATTAAAAATATTTTAAAATTATACTATTTTATTTCCATTAATATGTAATAATTAAAATACCTCTCTCTAGCTATAATAGATTGTATAAATACAAACAATACAATATATATATATATATACTCGTCGTATATGGTATAGTTAACAAAGAAATATTAATTACTATATCCGAGTACGTTCAAGCAATTAATATTGTGTATTGTATAAATGGTAAATAAGTATATGTATTTGTATAGGTATATCGTATATAGAATATATAAAAAACGAAAGTCAAAATTATTAATCTTGATGATGATGTTATTAAATTATTATTTGTTTATGTTAATTTTTTTTTCATTCATATAGAACTACATGTACAACACAATACCATATACCTAATAATAAAAACTTTCGTATATACATATCTGAGGAGGTACGCCTACAATAATTGAATCAAAAATAAAATAATACACAATTAATATATAATAATAATAATAATAATAATAATAATAATTTTTAAACGTGTACTCCAAACCAAATAACCAAATAAAAATATTTAATATATTCAAAATTGAAAATTCTAATATATGAGCAGTGGAGAGGTATATTACAAATTTGCATTAATTTACACCTAAATATTATATTTATTATGTTTGAATTCATACTTAATTTTTATATATTATTGTTATTATATTTTTATACATGTATACGGTAGCGGTCAATAAAAAGTTTACAAAATTGTTTTTTATAGTATCTCTTAAAATTTCAATTGTATACATTTGTGCTAGTATTAAAACGAAAACTAAATACAAAATATTTGTCAATATTTACAATATATTTCACATAAAACTGGCAGTGCTATAATAAAAATTATTATTTTTCGATGTTAAAAATTGTCCTTTTATTACTGAAATATTATTATAGTTTATAACACATAACTGTGTTATGGTTCCATAAACGTACAACCTCTTCAATTTTACTTTCAATTACTGTGCGTTAAGAGATTAATCTATTTGGGTGCAATATCCCGAAACGAAATAATTTGGCACAAAAACTGTTTTTTAATTTCTTCGTATTATTTATATTTCAAAATATATTGTTTATTTAAAAAAAAATGATCATTTATTTGTAAACTTTTTATTGACTGCTATAGTGTTTATTTGCTTGTATATGCGTATGAATAAATGTATAAAGAAAATTTAATTTAATTAACATATTACTGAGCTATTGACATAACAATTTTTTTTTCCGTGCATAATTTTGAAGTTCATATACAAAAATAATTTAAAATTTAAAGTTTTTTGTGTAAATTTTTAAAAATCGTTTTAAATAAATGTTTAAGTAGTAGTAAGTGAAGAGATTTACAGATATTATAAAATGAATAGGTCCAATATAAAATTAATTTCAGAATCATATGTATAAAAATATAAGTGAATATATAATATAAATTTAACTGCGTACATTTATAGATATAGAATATTAAGTTAGAGAAAAAATCAACGTAATTGTATAAATTTGCGAATCTTTATTATCATGTAACATTATCTAATTTTGATCAATTGTTTATCCTATGATTGATGTTAAATAATTTTAACGTAAACAACAAAATTTTAAAAAAATATTATGTAAATTGCGTTTGTAAAATGTATAAAAATGAAAAAAGGTTATTGTACGTTTATTTTTGTTCCCCATTGAATTTATAAAATCTTTATTTTAATTCTTGACTTTATTGAATTTTGCTGTAAATAAAATAAATTGTTGTATACAGGCGAACTTATAGTTTTATAGATTTGAAAATGCACACGAAAATTGATTGGCAATTAATTTACCATAAATATCCTTAAAAGTGTTCATATAATACAATTTCGAATTCTATTATGAATATATTATGAATTCATTGATTTTTAATCTATATATAGGAATAATTTACTATATATGCAAACCCTTTAATCCGAAAACTAAAGTGTAGAAGATTAAAACATAGACAATTAATTTCATGATATTATCTCAACTTTTGTATGTATATGGTTCGATTGAAATGCAAAGAATACCAATGGCAATAATATACAAGAAGTATGAGAGGTGGAAAATTATTTTTTATGATTATTAAACTGCATATTTACACAAATTGGATAAATGTTATATACGCACTTGTTTAAATAACCTACATCAATGACGCAAGTGATGGTTGCAACACTATATATGTACAGCTGATTTAAAACAAAATAATATGTGTTAATGTTATTAATTGATGATTTCCTCGAGATAGTAACCGAAATTTATGATAATGATTATATGAGATGATGATGATTCATAATAATAAATGGCTTAGATAGATAATGTGTTCTCATTATGTTAATATTAAACCAGAAAAAATGTTGAATTATAATAAAAAAAAAAAAAACAACAAAAATTTTAGTCGTAATCTAATCTCTTAAAATATATATAAAAATAAAATTATCATTTATTTTTTTACTCTTCTAAAACAATAACTTATTGCATAAAAATACAGATTGTATAAACAATATATTTTATATATATATATTTACGTATGAAATATTAATACTCGTGTATTGTAAACGAGTAGATATTGTATATTTTTTGCTATTGTTCTTGTTGGAAAATTTTCGAATAATAGATATATTAATTTTTTTTTTTTCCATTTTATTTTTATGTTTGTTTTAATTGTTTTTAAGACGTAATATACGATAAAAATAAAAACAGAAATGTTATATTAAAATAGGAACAAAAAAAATTAAAAAAATTACAAATTAAATACAGGTAGTGAGATAAAATAATATTAAAACACATACAATTTATTTAATTTTAGTTTTATTGTACCGTATGTTGTGCATACATACATTTTATGCAGCAAATATTGATTCAAGGTTATTTGTACATTTTAAATATTGCCAATAAAAATATAAATAACTTAATATTGATAAGATGACAAAATGTTTGTTAATGATATAATAATTCACAGTGGACATTGTATGTAATTAGTGTTTTTATTGTTTATATATACATATTTATAATTGTTTGTCCGTGAAACTAATATAATAAAAAACTAATATATTATAAACTATCCTTTAAACTTTACAAAATTATGGAACTTTAAAGGCGATACAACTACATCTATTTATCTTAAATTAAATGATTAAGATTATTTTGTTATTTCTTAATTAATTTCAATAAAACTTTTAAAGTATTGTACATTGTTTAGGTGGAGGGTAAATATAAGGCATAATAAAGATCCGGAAAACTGATGCTCATTCTGAAGTTATATTACAAGAAATTTTAATGAAATTTCGTATATAGGACAAAATTGGTAGTATTTTTTATGAAGTTCTGGGATTTTATAAAATTTGTTTCGAAAGAAGGAAATTATTTACTGCACTTAAATCAGAGTAGATCCATTGTGTTCTCCTTAGTCTCCGAGTGACAATACGAGTTGAATACTTAGACATACGCCAAGCCCTAGCCCCTCGGCAATAGTGCCACTCAAACATCCATCTAACATTACAGTCAAGTTGGTAAATTAATGCGTGTGGGAATATGTCAAAATATACCGAATTTGCTTCTGAAACTCTGGTTTAGCGATTACTTTATGTATATATATATTTATTGCGTACACCGTTTATTTAATATGGCAACGAAAGATTAAGATAAGATTATTATTAAAATTTCCGTAATTAAAATCGATAGCAAGCCGTAGCATAACATATACAACTATATTATCATACTTTTAATTTTAACAAATAATGTGAATTTTTCAGATAATAAAAGGGTAACCATATCTATAACGCATATTTAAATACCTAAATTTTAAAATATTTAATAATACTTTCGATTTAGAATTCATCATTTAAAGAAGCATTTTCTGAATTAATGATGGTTTTATTTATACTTTGTTTCATATATAATTTTTTAATAATCATAGAAATACATTCAATTCATATCAGCGTTGATACATCTCGTAACAGGATCTATATAAAATAATAATCTATATATAATAATGTTCAATAGTAAAATTGGTGTCGTCTGAAAATAATCCATAATATATTTCACCTAAAATCTCTATAATTATATTTGATGGTAACCGTGTCTGCCAGAGAAATTACTTGTGTAAATCCCATCAGAAAATCTATACCAAAACCATTATTCAATATAGAATACATAGACTTTAACGGTGCAAACTATGACTTGAAATAATATGGAAACAGAGATTTCTTAATACGTATATGGTAGTAACAAAATTTGACAATTTTCCATAACTACTAAATTGTCAACAAAAGTGTAGGCTATGGAAATTTAACGTGATATATATTGCGAATTATTTTCCTTTCATTTTAATAATTATTCCAGAAGATATGCAAAAATATTTGAAATTTTTCAGTTGTGCACTTAATTTTGAACATATACATGATTACGTATTATACATACATTTTGAGGGTTTTAAGAAAAGTATATGGGAATATATTTCAACACAACAAATAAGTGAAAAATTCTGCAATATAATTCAAAGTTGTGTTTCATGTTTTGTTTTCAGTTCAGACGTGCACAAATTCTTTATAACATATAAAACGTGACATGATAAAAGTAGTTCCTATTTTTTTTCTCACATTCTTGCTACACTTTTTTTGAAAATATACCAATTTGAAAGTATCTTCTCATATATTCACGACAATTATGCTGATAAATATTATACGTATACGTAATATATGTAATATATATAAAATAAGAGTAATATAAATATTTATGTGAAATGTTTAATGTTGAAATAACAATGGATAAATTATATTAAAATAATATTAATATCATAACAAACAAGATATTAATATTATTATATACAATTCTAATATTTCTGTGAAACTATATAACAAAAACCATAAAAACTATACTTGTGATGATGATGACTCATATAATAATTGATATAACTCATTAGGGCGATAAACTATAATATATGTTCACAGCTGGACATATACATATTATTACTCCATTATTGTAATATTATTATTATTATTATTATTATTATATCTGTGGGATGGTGATTAGTATTAGATGAAATTTACAATTAAATGATTATAAATAAATTCATATATTATTACATAATTTATTGATAGCAAATTTGTAATATTTCTAAATAATATAATGACATATATTGGATTACATAATGTAAAATTATAATATGAGTAAAGTTGTATGAGGAATACATTTATTAAAAAACTTTTGTATATGGAATATATACAGAGTGACCTATTTTAATCGAGTGGTCCAAATATCTCCTAAAATGTGGTCAGATCTAAAAAATTGAAAGACCGAAAAATTTTGCGTTAGAAATTATATTTTAAATTGAATGAATTGGAAGGTTGTTATATCGGGAGTGATCTATAAATAGAATTTCATATATAAATTTAAAAAAAAAATTGATTATTTTATTTTCTCATAATTTGTGGACATGTAAAAAAGTATATATTTTGAATTTGTAAATTTTCATTATTTTTTTTTGTTTTACAATACGATTTGAACTAATTTTTATGCTATCAAATCAATAATAAAATATAGATAATTAACTTCTGAATTTTATTTGGTTATTCTGGAAAACAAAAAAATGGCATATAAAATATATTATTTTTGCTACTATCGCCATTGGAAATCGATTTATTTTGTTTCAATTTTTAATTAATTTATAATTATCAGATTTTATTTTGAAATTGTTATCGAAAACAACAAATAAATAAATGTAGTACAACCACTGAGATAATACATATATGATAATTTTTATTCTTGTGCATTTGTGCAATATCTATATTTATATATATTTCCATTTCCATTCCATTTATATATTAATTATTTATATATAATATTAATTATAAATTCTAGACGCTATGATAAAACGGTGTTATTGAATTGTTCATTGAATAATACAAAATATATATAGCAAATACAATGTATGACTGTATAAGTATAAATTGATAACAAAAATTAACATTAAATTGTTATATATTATATTGATTAAATTTACATTTCCCGTTTCCAAATGTAACATTTATTTTTATTTATACAAATGTATTATTTGCAATGATATACCTATCAATTTATTCTTACAGTATATATATGGTAATCTTAACTGAACGAATATCTCAATTCTCTATGTATGAGCAAATGGGTATATTTTGTATAAGTTGCAGTATTTGAAAAACCACAAATTTTATGTCATTAATTTTAACTTTATATGGTATATGATGGCAAATAGTTTTAATTATAAACTTTTCATTTGCGTAAGATTATTTTCGTAATACAATTATTGGGTTGCACACTAATAAATTGTACCTTTCACATATAGATTGATGAATTTTAACTTATATTTACGTATGCGAAATGGCAAACCATATATAAATCTCATACAATTAATTTTATAAGTAAAAAAAAATCAACTTACAAATAATCATCGAATTCCGCACGGGTGTATCAATAAACATTTGTCTAACTTCATGCATTGGGTTTTAATTCATAATATAATTAAAAATAAATAAAATTTCCCGATTATCTACTCCACTATAAAATATGCCATATATATAGCATTCAAAAGCAATTCACATAAATTGAATTTATGAAAAATTTGATGAGTTTTATTACATTTCTAAGTCTGACGTAATTTTATTTCCAACGCATATTATTTGTTGAAGTTAGATATTGCTTTTTTCACTAATCCTAAATAATTTCACTGGGAAACGTTTAATTATAATTTTTAAATGATTCAGTTTGATGTTCATTTTATATACCCAAATTCCTATAAATTTTCACTGAAATAGAATAGAAAATCCACCTGGAATCATTTTTAAATGTATCAATCTATTTTAAAGATGTCTTCTGTTAAATTTTATATTTCTGTACACAAAAATGGAAATCCATTTTAAAACCATGTTTCGTAATTTAAAATGATTATAATTCATAGAGAAGTTCATTTTACGGAAAATTTTGTTTGGTGAACATCCGCAATTTTTTTTTTTTCAAATGTGTAATTTAGTCTAGTTTTAGTATTCAAGTCATATTTTGCTCCAAGTGGAGCTTATGGCATTTTTTTAAACATTCATTACAGCCAAGTGACTAAATTACTCCGCATGGAAGTACATAACAATTTACCTATATTGTACTGCAGCTAAAAATAGATGTTTTCATAATTCTATTATTTTTATATGGGTGATTTGCCCATAGTAATGCTTTTAGTATATAGTGAACTAATAACTATTATTAAAATAATAATTATAATAATACAGTCAACAAAATTAACTTAAAGGCAGTCACTTTTTTTCTTCATTTTTTTTCCAGTATAAATTTGACAAATCGGCTATACTTTTTGAACATCTCTCTTAAAGGATTTTCAACATTTTTTCTATATGAAAAATTAGAAATTATTTTAATTTTCAATATCTATAAACAAAATGTATCTCTAAAATATGGTTCAATAAAATTACAATTCATAAAATATAATTTTCCGAAAAACGCGATTTTTTTTCGTATAATATTATTATTATAATGAATTTTAATCATTATATATTTTATATTGTACATACAAAACACAGGTCATTACTGATTTTTCCGTACCAGTTGCAATTGTGGTGTCCAATAATGTAATATATAAACAAAAAATATTATAAATATATGAATAATAATAATTATTAATGCCAATAATGAATAATTTATGAAATGTGTTATTAAATTAATGTATATATAAATAATCTCACACCTCTATATTATTTATTATAATTATATATTTTTTTACATAAAAAAAATGTATTAATAATAAATATAACTCACACACACACACTTAAGTGTACATATAAAATCATACTTTATATAAATATCAAATATCTAATTTAGCTTATAATATTTATATTCAAATAGAACATTTTTAGGTCTTATAGGAGTAATAATTTTTGGTTAAAAATAAAAATATTAATATCTATATTTTACATATACAAATATAAAATCAAAATGAAATTTAAAATATAATATCTATGTCCATATTATAATAATAATAATAATAATAATACAATAATATAATAATAATTAATCAATAATGAAATTCAATACCTCTATAAATTATTATTTAAATACATTTTATAATTTATTTATAAGTTACACAATACTAAACACAATTTATGTTATAAAGTAATACAATATATTTTCAATAGTGTATTTTATAAAATTGATTTTCATTAAATATACAAAAACAGATATATAAATATAGATTTTATGTTATAAATACTTAACATATACTCGTATATTCTCTATACTCATATTGAATAAATACGCCTTAAATTTAAGATTATCAGATATTTATTGTTCATATATAAATTTATTATAATGATTTTAATAAGTTCAAAGGGAGTAACATCTGCCTTATGTTTTATATATATATAAGTTTATAGCTATAACAAACATATATATTTATTAAGTCTAATTCTAATACAGATTAATTAATTAAATAAGAATTAGAATATATATATTATAAAACAATAAATGATTGAGTTAATAAACATATATTATTCTATATATATATATGTAAATTTTCGTACCTTACACGACCAAATAATTATATTAAATAAAGCAAACATGTACAAGAAAATTATGAAATTTATTATTAAATAATATTACAAATATATACGCACACACTTCAATGCAAACTGATATAATTTAAATTGATATCCACACACATAAGTAGATAATAGATTATTCAATTATATATGCATACGTCATGTCATATTACATATAATATTTATGCCCATATATTCAGATCAGATACTATAAATATACAATTGATAGTATATATAAATAAATTATAATAATATGTGAATCTTAATTAAATGATTGAAAATTGATCAATTAATATATTACATTCGTCGCTCGTTGGTATATATATATGTTAATTAAAGTTATGTGTTCAAGTAATAATAATTTGTATAATGTGTAAATATAGAATACATGTTAATAGTATATTATATAGTAATTATACACTAGCCTACAAGCGCATGTTTTAAGACATATTCATATTATTAAATAATTGGATAACCGCCCTTTAGATCATGACTCCAATGAAATTATAGCACACCAGAATATATATACGGCAATCTAAATAATATAATAAATATAGTAATTAATTTTATTGTAAATTAAATAAGAATGTCATGAAATTATCATAATTAAAATAAGATACATAAATTAAAGTTTAGACAATACATATGTGGACTACTGTAAATAAATATTCAATTTAATTTCGATAATATATGTTTGTTTAATATAATATTAATACTTAATTCATACACTTTAATCTATATATAATTACTCAAATATTACCATACACATATATATGCAAAGAATATAATATTTCAGTATTATTTTTCTATTCTATATATAAAATGTTATATAATAAATAACAAATGTTTTAATATATATATAAATTACATATTACATACCTTAAACCAGCTCGGATTTAAGACGCAACCATAATATGCATAAGCTAGCTTAGACTTATGTAACTGTCATATGGGAACATATGAAAGCACGTACATAATCACCCATAATGAACACATAACCACATTCATTGAATTTTTGTTAAACTTGAGCTAGTTTAAACAAAGTGAAAGCATTCGCGCACAATGAAAATGTTACTGTGAAAATGAAAAAATATAAATAAATTAAAAATAAAGAATGCGTATTTAAATAAAAAAAATTCTGAAATGCCAAAAATGACAACATAATATCAGACATATTGTCTTAAGCACGAGCTTAAGAACTTGAGCTAGAATAAACAAAGCGAAAGCATTGGCACAATGAAACTGTTACTGTGAAAATGAAAAAATATAAATAAATTAAAAATAAAGAATGCGTATTTAAATAAAAAAAATTCTGAAATGCCAAAAATGACAACATAATATTAGACATATTCTCTTAAGCACGATTATGGTTTACATATATGTTTTGCTTTTATGCATAATATTGAATTTTCGTTTACTTTTAATTTTTACTTAAGCTAGCTAATGTATATTATGTTGGGGCCTTTACATCTATACGTAAGTACTTGTATTTTTAATTACTAAATAATATATCATTCGCAATTATAAAATGACTTGTTTAAAATTTAGTTATTTTTAAGGTAGAAGTATAGAAGACTTGAAGCTTCTATCACGCACAATATTAAACTCATTGATAAATTATTTCATTTAATTCTATAAATAATTCGGAACACTACACTGTAACAGACACACATTTTATAAATAAACTTAAACTTAAAACTTACCTTATTTGTCTTTACAAAATCTTTAATTTATTTATTGTGTTTTAAAATGCGTCAATTTATTGTATTGTATATTAAACAAATTGGATGTATTCCGATGCAAAAAAAAAAAAAATCTACAGCATTTACCATCATCAACAAATCTTCGGCTTAAAAACTAATACAATAAAGATCTAATAAGTGTCAAGCCACATAGAATCAATTTTGTAATTTTTCGATTTTGTCGACACACACATCGCTAGGTATAGGAATTCAGAATTTTCGTTTTTAAACTAATTAGGATTAATTTTTATGCATACATTTGTGCTGACTATATATACTGAGATGTAATTTTATTTACTAACAAGAATTTGAGCAGAATTGCTGTTTCAAGGATTAAGGACATTTCAACAACTTTACATATCCTTGTTTTTTTTTTTTAATTATGCATACTGTTATAAGTTCTTGTCGAATTCTCTTTCACCTGAATTGTAACATTAACATTTTTAAATGCAACATTTAATTTTAATCCTTGAAATGTCCTTGATACTTAAATTACCAATTCTATACTCGAATCTTTTATTAATTCTCTTTCATATTTAATGTATCGCATTTATAATTCAAAAAAAGTATCCATGTAAGGTGTTTGAATTGTTGCTAATACTTAAATCATCAATTCCACTCAAAATCAGTAACTGAGGATGATGTGTAATTTTTATAAAGCATTTTTCAATTGTCATATAGATACTTTAGTTGTGTTATATACACACAACGGTAAAATATATTAATTTAATTGTGTATAATTAAGAGATATGGATATGAAAGAGATAAAATGAATGCATAAAACTTTTATGGGTTTAAAAGGTTTATTTTCGTAATTCATTGTTTCATAGTGTATATAATTTAAAGAATACAGGTATAACAGGTTATTATTTATTACATAAATCGCATAACTTTAACGAATTTATCAATACTTTTACTTTTTTTTTGTGACAATATTAAGGTAAAATGTATCATATTTCGATCAATAACAGCGCGTACTTATTATCGTACTAATCAAGATTTATACTTTATTTATGTTTAAATTAGTAAACAATAATTTAAATTTTACCAGTTGATAAACTTATTAACCTATTGCGCAAATTTGTATATGTTGTTTGTTGAACTTGGTGTATATACATAAAATCTAAATAAATTACTGTATTGAATAAAAATATTAAACTATACGAAATAAAGTTATATGAATATACTAAAATAATAAATTAAAATTATGAATACGTGATTATGTTTATAGTATAGTATATGCACAAACATCCATACGTAAAGTATTTATTATAGTTCAAAAGTTCAATAATAATTTATAAATTATTATACTTTTAACAATTTATAATATATTAGTTGTATTAACTTTTTGTTTATTTTGTTTATATTTGACTTTATCGGATTGATATATGTGAATGAATACAAAATATACATAATAATATTAATATCGTATACAATAACAAATATAGATAAAATTTGTTTACATTACCATAGCTATATATACGTCTGACAGTGTATATCTGAACTTGTATTAGATATATAGTTACTGAAAATATAGTACTATAAGCAGTAAGTATCAATAAGAAAAAAAATTATAAACAAATTAGTTATTATATAAACAGAAATAAGTAAAAGAATGTTATATATGCACTAGTAGCCAGTGGCGAATCGTGAGAAATAGTATTCAGTTATTAATTTCACTATTTATTTTTCTTACAACCTTGCGTAAAAAAAGCGTAAACTATAATTATTAAGTTGTGGAAAAAAACAAATTGGGTGTTCAGCGGAAAATCAATCGTAATTAGAAAATAGTTGATAATTCATATAAGTAGAGTCTTCATAAAATTTAGTAAGTGGAGACTTTCATAAGTTTTGCTGCCTAAAAAATATATAGAAATTCTACTCTGAAAATATTCATTCTCGATTTGCCACTGCTCGTAATGTAATTAATATTAATTATATATAATATATATGTGATAATTAAATACAACACTAACAAACATACTGTTATATAATAACAATTATCAATCATTTATAAATTATTATATCTATAGTCTTTTATAATATTTTATCGTTTTTACTGCGTATTCAGTCTATGTTAACTAGTAATTTATAGTAGAGGCATACCTTATCATTTGTTTTTTTTTTTTCGTTTATTTAATGTGTGTAAAAGTTAGTATTAATACGTATAAATTGACAGAATATATGTTATGATGCCTAACACATACACATACATACACATATATTATTTATAATTAAAATTTTCAATAAATTTTGATCAAATTAAATAATCTTTAGTTTATAGATATAAGTGAATTATGATAACATTAAACATTTTTATTTATACAATTTAATTTCATTTTATGTATATTTAAAATACAAAAAAAAAAAAAAAAAAATAGATAAAGTAAAATGAGAAAAAAATTAAAAAAATTATATATTTTTTAAAAAATATATCAACATCATTTAAGTCACACATATTATAATACTTATCATTCTGAGAATAATGATTCTAATATTAAATCAATGCTATTAGAAATGTGTTTTTTTTTTTTTTTTTTTGAAAGCAGCAATTATTGTTGGAAAATAAATTTAAATCAATTAAACTGTATATTATATATTAATTATTTTATGCCGGCGAGTACCACAATTAATCTATACCCTAGTAACAATTTTTGTCTCTACTTTAAAAAATGAGGAAAATTTCCGTGGAAAAAATCCACATATTTCCCATGGAAACAAAAGATATATTGGAATATGTCCAAAGAATATCCACAGATTTTCCACTTAATATAATAGTATTTTATTTAGGTCAATCGAAATCTTTGGATTGTCAGGGTAATATGTCAAACATATTGGTATTGTATTGATAATTTACTTCACCAATTATCCATGACAGTGGTTTAAATTTTGTATATTTCGCTTATCTAGATAAAATTCTCACTCTTTTTAATTTATTTTCATAATTTTTATATAGCAACCACCAACTCAAATCGATATATTTCTGTGAAATTTTGTAAGACTTTTCATGGATTTTATTCGTGGTTTTTGTTTCTTGTTTGCGAAAGTGTTTTATTTGCCAAATTTCTACAAAATTATACTATAAATTTATTAATTTAATCTCACAATTAAATTATTTTTTAAAAAAAAAAAATATAAATATAATACTTTTTATTTATTTAATACGAATTTATTATATTAAATTTTTATCGAACAAGTTACAACCTGTTATAACAAAATGTTTGTGCGAGTACACTTGTCGCATGAGGTTTTTTTTTTCAAAATCCGTGGATCTATTCACAAAAAATATGAATATAAATTCTAAATCTGTGGAATAATAGCAACGAGAAATTATGCTAAGGAGAATCCGTAGAAATTATTATCGGAAATATACGGATAATCCAAGGACATTTTTTTATAAAAAATCAATGAACAGGGTTGCACTGATCATATAAAATTGCAGTGGATATTCGTAAGAATTCCGTAGATATTTACCCGAATTGAAACTACGCCCTACTACATAAAATGCGGAAATTTTGCGGACAAACATACGGACAGTTTTGTTAGGGTGTAAGATGAGATTTAGATAGATCGCAATAGAATTTTACCATTCTACAACGTAATTAATTTAAATTATTTTGGTCGTTCCGCATTCAAACACCATGGTAATTTTCTATGGGTTCCTCGCTCCATGCTTAGAAAAAACCATCCTGGTAATATTTCCTGCAGACAACCTAAGACCTAATTTAGATTATCTATATATCTAAGCAAATATATCGTGTTAATTTTTTATTTCTATTAAATTTATAAACTTTTCGGTAATATTTTTTACACAATAATTATTTGATTTTTTTAATAAATACGGTGATAAAATTGGAAAAATATCATTAATTATCAAAGAAGACGAAGGCAATTTAGTGCAGTATACAAACAACATAAAAACAACGAAAATTAATATCAGTGCGACATATATGCAATCTAAAACTATAAATCCTGCCCCAAATAATATATAATTTTCAATCTCAGATTTGTTTGAGGTACTCGGCTTTTGCAATCAGAGATGGAATATGGAAACCTTATATATCAATTTCATTAACAGTATTTCTTATGTGGCTATGGCACTGGTACGGCATATATATATATATATAAGTATAGCATTTGTATGTTTGTGAAATATGAAATAGACAATGTCATTGAAAATACGGTGTCAAATATCAATCATATATAAAAATAATTGAAATAATTAAGTGTCATGATCATGACATCGGATATTAATAGTATTGGTAAACGTATATGTATTTATTTTAACTTTGAAATTTTACAGCTGGGTGATCATTTGTTCGTGTATATGAAATAACAAAAAACGGATTTCTTTGAAAACATGTTGTTGGTCGCTACTCAAAGATTTAAAATGTTTGCACACACATATCAGTATAGACTAATCACCCATATACAATAATAATAGAATTATGAAAACATCTATATCTTTCGTTAAGTGCAGAGTACAATTAGTGAATTATTGTATACTTGAATGTTTAGTAGATGCCGTATAAACTCCACTTGGAGTAATATGCGACTTGCTATATAATATATATAAATATAATTTTTTGCCATTGCATTGCATGCGCGGAGTTACGTGTTTTGTAATAATCACACTTCATACTGATGGTCATACAATAAAATTAATATATGTGCTTAAAAACAAAAACATAATAATATGCAAAATGTTTGTCTTTTGATAAATTAATGTCATAAAAATTGAAATACAATAAATTACATAATCTATCTTCAGACAAAACTTAAATTGATATAATAATATTTATTTGCCATGTTATATTTTATTACGCTTGAGTATATATATATACATTTACTTCGTCGCGTATTCACCAACGTATATATGGAAATACTTAATATATATCATACATATTTATATGCGTCCGTAAATTATTCGTATATATATACACACTATCGTGTATTGTATGACACGCATATATTCTATATACAGACAGCATTCGCATATAAATATATTTGCTATTTTATTTTATTTATTTTATTATTTTTTTTTTACAATATGCTCATATATAAGTTTTTATTTTTTAATATTAATGTTTTCTTTTTTTTTTTCGCTTTTTACAAATTTATTTTATTATCTACATACGTCTTTTTTTATTCACATCAAATAGTGTCTAAAAATATATATGAATATAATTTTAGAAATAAATATAAAAATGTATACGTACGGTTACGTACGTATTATGTGTGTTTATGTATATGTATACGTATTATATGCGTGAAATATAATGTTCATACATAAATAATGTGTGTGGTTTCTAACCAACGAATATTATGTAAAAAATTATAAAATATTCTACTTTAACGCGAAGAACATTTTTTTTTCTTATAAAGAAGCAGTGGTAGTAGTAAAAACAGCGCATACAGGAGGAATAATATATGTACATAATCAATTTTTGTTGGTAAGTTTTTTTCATTCAATTTTAACCACACACACGACGAACAATTTTAGAGTAAATATAGTTTTTGTAACAATTTTGCAACAAAAAAAAAACCAAAACACTGAAGTTATAAACATAAGGATTTAACGAATACGATAATGAATGCAATACCAGAGAAAAATTTACCTTGAAATATCCTTTTTTGCCGTTCGCTCTCTTTTATTATATATTTCTTGCAATTTTTGTGTAACCTTTCGCGTTTGCTGCGTGTATGATATGATACCTGGGAAAATATCGATTTGTAGATCTTAAATACTTTCATTTCAATTATACACGTTTAATTTTTTATATAATTAATTCTAAATTAGATAATGAAAATAAATGTGTTGAAGCTTGATTTCCTAAATTTTATCCGTATAAGTTTATTTTAACATATTCAGCTAAATATGTATAGTAACCGGTTATATCTGACTTTGTTATATAACATATTAGACTAATTGTCGGACTTTCAACATAAATATAAATAATCAATCAACATATAACAAAAAAAACAGTGGTCGTAGATTATTTCTATAGTTAAAATCTCAAAAGACATATAAATGTTTACCATATTTATAAAAATGTTGTAAATGGAATTCAAGATTGTGCTTTCGATTTCAATCAAAAATGCAATTGATAAAACATATTATGGAATATATTGAATTAGCAACGAAGCGCCAGTGCTGTTTTTTTTACATTACTTTATTCCATTATTTATTGTCCATTCGAACATGATAATTTTTTGCAATCTTTTTATTAAAATCATGATCACGAGCTCATAGAATTTCTCCTCCTTTTCATCAAAAAACTGAAATATTTTGACATCATACGTATTTGAAATTTTCATCAATCAAGAAGTTTTATAAACATCGAAATAAATATGGTAATCTTATGGTACAAGGTCTGGACTATATGTTGGATTTGGCAACACAAGCTCCAATAATTTTTTATGAGTGACCAAAGGTGTGTGTGTGTGTATGTGGGGCCTTGCGTTGTCATAACACATTTTCGATTTGTCAATTCTGGACGCTTTTCTTGAATTGCATTGTTCATTTTGTTTAGTTGTTGTATGTACACATCTGAATTGATCGTTTATGGTTGCGTGTTAAAACCTTTTATTGATGAATATCTGTTGTTGTTTTCTCTGCAATCTTATGTGTTGTGCTGTGACGATCCGAATCGATTATTGTTTTGATTTTGTCGTGATCCACCTCTGCAGGACGACCTGAATGTTGTACATCTTTGAGTGAGAAATCTCCAAAACGAAATTTTGCCATTGTCTTTATTTTAAAAGCAAAAAATCAAAATATGACCAAAATGCTTATTTTGATTTTCAATTTTTTTGGTTTAACATTTCGAATATAAGTTAAAATTAGTCAAAAGTCTTCTATCTAATATTTGAAAACCGCACTGAATATGCGACCAAACCAAATGCTGTTCTTTTATTTATTAGCAGGCTCAAGAATTAATTTTGAAAGAAATCATAGGTTTTTAATTAAAAATTGGAAATTCTGTTAATTGGTAAATAGAAGGTGTGATGTTCTTGTAAAGAGTATATCAAATAAAATATAGGTATTTATAAAATTTTCGACTTCATACCTTAACAGCGAATAGTTTTCCTTATAGGTGTGCCTATGTTTTATTACCGGGGTTTTTTTTTTTGTTCACAAACACTCTTGTACACAATATAATTTTATAAAATATGAATAAGGAGGAACACAAATTATTTTATTATTATTATTTTTTTTTGCTTCTTCCTATATATTTTTTGAAAGTTGATACTATTAAAAAGGATTATATAATTTTTTATTTTTTTATTATAATTTCTTTTTTTTTCTTTTTTTTTTGGCTATGCTTAGATTAAATCTTTAAATATTAGTATTTTTTTTCTTTTTTTAATTTTGCTTTTTATCAAATCATTACTTTTCATTTGAAACCATTTTTAGATATATCCTAAAGGTTTTTTTTTTCTCCTTTTGCTCTTCCCTATATGTTAATAGCTAAAATATAAAATAAAGAAGAAAAAAAAAAAGGAAATTAGATCGTTAAAAGATATTATTATTGCCCAGGAAATATATGAAACTTTACTAAATTGAATGAAAAACGAATTGAGTAAAGACGCAATATAAAAAAATAAATGTAGACGATATAGATACTTTGAGTATTGTTTTAAAAAGAAGAGGAAAAAAAATTCACTAATTGAATTGTATTTTATTTTTATATTTTTTTTTTGGTTCATCGTTGTCATCATTATTACGTTTCTTTATCTACTGTATAATATTATAACAATTTATATACGTTTTATGTACTCATGAAATTATTATTTTTAACTCTATTTATATTTATACAAAATAGAAACAAAAACAAACAAACGCACACGCATATTTACTTATCCAGTACAAACATAATCGAAATTAAATATTATTATTTATACGCTTCTTGTAATTAATCCTTATTTTAATTTAATTTTCTTTTGATTTGTGATTTGCACACGCTCTGTCTGAAAAATAACCTGCGGATGATGACTTTCTAATTTTTAATATATAAATAACCGTATAACAAAGTGTCAAAGATTTATAATAGTTCCATCGCAATGTAAGCCAAAATACATACGTTTGAAAATTGTATAAAGAAGAGAATGAACAAACATTAAATTTTGTTTTGGTGAAATAGCAACCGAAACTCTCGAAATGTTAAAAATCGCTTACGGTAATAATTATTGTTTATCAAAAACATAAGTTTTTGGTGACATCGACGAATCAAAGACGGCAGCAGAATAGATATGGATGATGGTGAACGTATACTTAACGTTGGATCATCACAAATCAAAAAATTTGTGATTTCGTAAAAGTTAGCAGAAAATCTTCAGTCTACGTTCATTGAAATGTTACTAGATATATACCAAAAACAACAATTAATGGTACCTGAAACCATCAAAGGTGAATAAAAAACTTGTTCACATAAATTGAAAATGAAATCAAAAATTGCACCGAATTCCAAAGACATCATTAAAAACGCTGTAAGTGACGATAATTTCGTAAGAACTGTTGTAAATTGTGATAAAACATTTTGTTTTCATTACAAAACAGAAATTTCTAAAGTTTAAAGTGTTAAATGGCGGTCAAATTTACTTGTTTCAACATTCGACTTGTTCATACAATGCATAGAATTATTCCCTAAACTTGTTGAACGCATGCAAATCGATGTATTTCAGTTGAGCGAGAATATAAAGAAAAAGTAAAACAATTTTTGTGAAAATTAAATTAATTTTTTCTTAAATCATTCCGGTTATTTTTCGTCTCGGGGGGTATCTTGTATATAAATTAATTGAATTATTTGAGAATATATATTAAAACTTAATTACATTTCAATTGTTGTTATTATTTTGAAGAAAATAATTTCCTATAAAAAACATTATCGTATATATTTAGTTTGTCGCACAAATCAGTGTCTATCTAAAGTGTTTTTATCTCGCATATCTGTTAACATATATCATTTAAATAGAAAATAATACAATTTTTCTAGGTCATGACATTTATAGGTGGGTACACACTAAAATAAATTTAAATATATATATATTTTTTTTTTAAATATTATTGTATATTTACGTTCATTTTCAATTTATTTATTTTCATACAATATAATTATTTTATTTATTTATTATTATTTAAATATTTAATATGTTATTTGTATTTAACATAAAATATTGTTATTTATATGTACGATTTATTCGAAAATTAAAGAAGTGAAAATGTTTAAGATAAACAAAAACAAAAAATATCTACTACAAACCTATTCGTATTTAAATATTTGATGTCACTTTTAGAAAATTTATTATAATTATATGTTTAATCGTATTTATATACCGCAAGACAATTAAATTCAAATGTTAACCCATTCCGTAATATCATAGTACAAAATGCTGTACATGATTATCAATATAATTCGAAAACATGAATAGCTCGATAAGAGTATGGGTATGGTTCGCAAAAATCGGTACATTTGGTCAATTCTCACTCAATGTTGATGACTATAGGATTACATTGATTATTGTTACATACTTTGGGATATTATATAACAATACATAGAATATCAAATGTTTTTATATGTAATTTGCAAAAAAAAAAACACATATACATAACTATAATTAAAATTATTATAATATGACCATACCCGGTTCGTAGATGAATTTAGCTAAATTATTAAAATAATTCAATATTATTCTAAAAAATTGTTTGTCAATTAATATTGGAAATTTGCAAATTATCGCTTTACTTATACATACATAGGATGCTAATTAATATTTAGCGATTTGTGTCTAATCAATATTGCAATATAATATTCCTGAATTATTGTATACGGCTGTTTTTTATATTTGTTCCTTCACAATAATTGTATATACAATACCAACATAATTTTCTCAAATATAATATTATCTACGATTTAAATATTTATATGACAATATCAAGTTATATTATATTAGGTTACATATTGAATAGAAATATCGATAAATGTCTGGATAACAGAGTTTTGTGTATACGTAAAATAAATAATTTTCCACAAATGATGTTAATTATAATAAATAAGTTAAATTTAGATAAAATATAATATATGGAATATATGATATAATAAAGTTATAGGTTATACAGCATATTTGATTCAAACGTGAAATTACTAATATAAAATTATATATAAGATGGTGATAATTGATGACAATTATTTATAGATATATAGTTTTTAATGCACAAAGAAATCAAGGTAAATATTTTCTACTAATACGTATTGTATCATTATCATTATTATTGTTATTATTATTATAGTACAATTAAATAAAATAAATATAATATTAATATTATAAGAAAACATTGAAAGTATTTATGTGTCGTGTCTAATAGAATTTAAAGTCATTTTTTGATGTCAACGAACGAATGATAAAATTAAATTATTATTACATTTTGTGTAACTTTCTGTTCAAATTATCTTTTGTACTTTCACATAATATGCGTATTTTTCGATTTAATACTATAATATATTAAATATAGAAAATACTCTTATATAATACCATGTACTAAATCTGTTGATTACATAAATATAACTATATTTGTATTAATTGTATATGAATGGAATTTGAGTTTTTGGAGTATTTTTCCGATATGATGAATCTATATAAAAATATTAATAAATAAAATAATAAACCGCATAATAAATTACATTTTTATGTTATTTTATAACAAAATATGAATCATAATTCATTTTAGTAAGTAATCAATTATATGTTTAAAAAAATACCTATAATAATTTTTATAAATATTATTATGGATTAAAAATATGATTGATAATTAAACTATAATAAAAAACAAAAAATTAACAAACAATATTAAGAAACAATAGCTAAATGAATAATTATAATCTATGAAAAAAATTGGAAAAATTTTAATCTTTATGTTTACAATATTTATACTCTGTGTCTAACTAATTAATTTTTATTATAACTATGTGTATTGAAAACACATTAACTTTTATTACATTGGGGGTTTGTATGTGTAAATAAATACTATTTAATATATAGTATTTCAAAATGATTCAAACTTTATCGTAAACACATATTATATTATTGTACATAAATTAGAATTTAGATCATTCAATTAGTAATTGATTGGAAAATTTTATACACATACACAATATATTTTTATATAAATTTTGACACATCAATAATTCAGTTTAGCTATAGTACAGCAAAAACTCTATAGATATGGTCACATTTGAATGGTTCGGCTAAAAACGGGGATCATATAATAATAATAATACGCATACCATCAGATATCAGATTCAACATTCCATCATTTTCTTATTATTTTATCAGTTTTGCATTTTATTTCACAGAAAATAAAAGTTACTGATTAATTGTTATTGTATATTTTAATATTTGATTTATTAATTTGCTTATATAAATAATATCTTAAAGTATTGTACAGTATTATAAAAATACACAAAACATGATAAAAATGTTTCATTGTTCCTATGCGGAGTTTTAGTTTATGGTTTCATATTATATTTTGTTATAGATTTAATTTCATATAATAAATATTTGAGCTTCGTATTTATTGCTGAATTTTTACATTTACATAATTTTTTTTTTTAAAAATTAAAATTCAAATTATCAATTCGGTATTGACAGAGACCATCTTCATGGTACAATATTTTGTATATATCTATACAGAAAATAAGAACACTGCCAAGAAGATATTAAATTATCTTTAAAATATGAATATTGTCCTAAGTTTTAATTTTGTTAAAATATAAAAATTATAGTTTTTTCTTCAATTGAATATGGTTCGAAATTCTGTAAAAAGAACAACACATTTTTAATTTTTATAAAAATGAATTGACTATCTCATTTAAATCTGGTTGCATTATATATTTTTACTGCATGTACATTAAAACTGTGATAATTAATTTTTTAATTTAATATATTTCATTTAATTTTTCAGGAAGCATACACAAAATATAATATATAATTGTGTTTACAAATTTTAATGAAATTCATTACGAAACTGTATAGTTTATATAAAAATCCTGGAAAATTATTACTCACGACAATTTTTAGATATTTCTGAATTTTTATTGGAGCTATTCATTCTTACAATTAAATCTAAGTACAAATTTCAACAAAATATATTCCATCAAAATTCATAAAATAACATCTGAAAACTGTAGTGACCAATAATGACACAGTAAAAGTAATACTTATATATTACTTATAAACACTACAATAAAATTAATTAATTACAAAATTAATTATCCTATACAATATTAATGCACACAGTAAAACTATAGGTAAGTTCTGCCAACTTAATGTAATGATAAACAAAGTAATTAAAATTTCAAGTTTGCAAAAATCTTTTATTTTATTTATATCCTCTTTTTGTTTGAAAATTAAATTTTTTTTTTAATTTTCATCATTAAATTAATATAAATTAATTTAATTTTATTTTAAAATTTAATTTTTTATAAAATTAGCTACATATATATTACAAAGTTAATATACGAGTAAGTGAAATTTTGTAATTAAATTGTGCTAAAAAAGAGGACTTTAAAAATAATTTTTCCTGTTGATAGTTTCTATTAAAAGAGGATGTGCTCAAAAACACTGAAATTAAATAGTGAATTGACTGTATTATTCTGTCTATATATTATATATATATATTTATTTATAATATGTAATTTGCTTTCATAGGTATATATGTATATGTAAACGACATGCATATACGTATTACAGATTAATTATATCAACAAACGTATGTTATACAAGCAAATTTTATAAATTGTAAAAATATATATTATATATAAATGCTTTTATATTTATATTATTTCCCAGTTCCCACATTATAATATATAATTTAAAAAGAATATATATATATCTCTGAAACATATATTGAACATAATATAGTTATTTAACATATACGAGAATATATACAAAACATTATTTAGAAATACATTTGAGTATATATTGATATTTATATATATAATAATAATATAATAAAATGTGTTTTGAAACTTGAAAATTGTAAAATTGTGTGATTAATTGATATTGCTAAATTCAAATTAACATATAATAAAATAAATATATACAATAAATATATAATGTTATTTAACATATAACAATATCATTTAAATAATTATATTAATTAGAATAGAGTGGCGTATTTATTTTTAATTTTATTGCTTTCAATATATATATATATATATAAAATAAATGTATTTGTATGTAATGTATAAATATTAAAGTGATTCTCACGCACAGGTGGAATATTGTACCAGGTGACATTTACAAATAATTTGTATATACGGAACAGAAATTCATGTTATATATATATACCTATATTGTATATATACGAGTATGTACAATATATAAATAATACAATATAATTATAAATACTATTAAATACTGAAATGAATTTATATAAATAAAAAATAATTAATTTTTAAATTAAAAATAATTACAAAATTATTTTATATTTATATATATAAACGACAATGGCACAATTATATTATATATATATATTATTATTGAAAAATTAAAAAAATTATATACGCGTATGTATGTGTCTGTTAATTAATTGATTTAAATTAATAGTTATTATTCAAGTGTAAAATTTAATTTTGCGAAATGCATTAATTAAAATTAAATAATATATATGAAAAAATAAATTTCAAGAGCCATTTTCGTAAGTAATATACAAATTATATCTATATTTACATTACAAATTATACAAACACTTATATATTATAATATACAGTACGTACTTATGAGTTATTAATTTATATTACTAATTTAATATATGATTGATTTATTTAAATTATGTCTTAACTTTAAAACGTTTAACTATAAATATTATTTAACACTTTATACTTCCGTATTTGAATGTAAATTAAACGTAATGGGCAAATTACGGATAATTTAATTTTTAATTATTTAGTACTATTTCACAGAATTAAAATAATTAATCAATTTCAAATCTTGTAACGGAAAATATTGTCGATTTTCCGATCCATGTAACGGAAATCTTGTATGTATCTGGTACTTATATATATATATGCATATTTTGTATAAACTTTTCGCTAAATAATACTTTTTTTCAAAATAAATTAATGTATCAATTTTATTTCAAAAATTTTTTGACTGAAATGTTTATTATATGAAATAAAATCATAATGCGAATATCGAATTAATCGTACGATAATAATATATAGAATTAAGGATACATTATTATAATTGGGTAATTTTTGCATATGCGTATACTCACACATTCGGAGTAATTTATCAACTATAGATTGTAGTGATTGTCTGGTAAATACTATATGATCTATATATATAAAGTAATATCACTTTATGATAACAAGGGATTTAAACGGCTGTCATTAGATATACTTTTATACCATTCTTCTTCTGAATATATGACATTCAAATTAGATTCTCATTTAATTTTTATAGTAACATATTCTTTTATTTCAGCATATCGATATATAGTTTCTTAGGAAACTATAGTGATATAATAGTACAACATAATAGTTAACTCATACGGGTTTAAAATCAACATTACTTAATTGATATAATTTACCTATAGTAAGTGTCGCATGTGAAATCAAATCTATTTAGTTTACAGTATTATACGTATCATATATTGGCTATTTCAGTGCTACATATACAATATTATCGATAATATATTGTATAGTAATAAGCATTATTAAAAACATTAAAACTCATATTTTATATCTATATTTACATGGATGAATTAAATATATCTGTATATAATAACTATCCATAATAATAAATTAATCACAATCAAACACTTGTTAATTCCATAATTTAATTTCATAGCTATACTTCTTACACCTCACCATATGTGCTAACCACATAATCAACAGTGAGTGTTACAAAATTTGTTTGTAACAATAACATGATGATAATGAATGATAATTTAAAAAGGTGAAAAAATTAATTACTTACACTTAGACCAAATAACGTCCATTTGTGTGCTCCCCACAATTTATAGTCTTCGAATCGTCAGGTTTTGGATATGAAATCAGAAACATTTCTTATGAATGATTTATTAATTGTATGGAAGGATATAAATAATGTTTGTCTGTACCTCGACCACGCCGGAGTTCCAAACAAAAAGTACCATTGTTATTATTTAAACAATAGTTCGAAGCTTTTACCATCGAATTCACTTATAGAGAGAAATATGCAATATAAGAGTTATAATAAAAAATGGAAATTGTATTATTGATTGAAATAAAACATTACGATTTTTACATTATAAAAAGTTTTATTTTTGCAATAATTAATTGGTTCATATGCATCCATCTAATAAATATATTATTGTATATTTATGATATTAATCCGATTTTTTTGATAGTAAATTTTGTAAGAATAATTATGGTAATTTAAAAATTTCCTATCTATAACTATTCTATACAAATCATGTAATAATTTGATGAGAAAAATTAAATTATAAATTTCATAAAAATATTATAGGATTATTTATGTTTTTAAATATTTGATTGACTTATTTAATGTACAAATTAATTTGACTGTAAATGAAATGATTTGATTATATATTTTCATATAATACTATTAATATATACCATTATATATGAGAATATAATATATTTTCAATTAAATTTAATTTATGACATTTATATTAATATTATTTATTATAATACATAGACGACGACTATATATGGAACACATGAAAACGATTATTACATAATATAGTGGATTTAACAAAACGCACGATAAATTAATTATACACCTGACTTTTTAAATTTTAAATCATTTCATTAAATTTAAATGTATATTATGGTCAGATATATATACTCTATTATTATTATTATTATTATAACTATATATTACAATATTTATATAACATCATATTGTTAATATAAATTGTACATATATGTATGCCTATATTTATTTGTATTTTAAAATTGAATTCATATGATATATATAATAATATATGACATTGTATATGCATCTAAAATTCATAATATGAGATGATGATACACAGAACAATCATTTTTATACATATTCAAAATGTATTCCATTCTTTTCATTTATTTATGAATCAGCAAAAATAAAGCAATTTCATAAAATATTTATATTTATTATAGAGTACGCATAAAATATACCATCAAAATTTACTGAATATGTAATATATTTTGTTGTTGTTGTTGTTGTTGGTATATTATATAAAAAGCATTGGTATATATATTAACTTTAATTTTAAAATGATCTGTACTTTTTTCATTTTAAATAATAATAATAATAATAATAATAATAATAATAATAAAAATAATAAAATTCATTATTTATGAAAAATTTTATTTTATGTTTTGCGGCTATACACCACTGTGAAAATTCTTTTCAAAAAAAATCATATTTATATTATAATATACAAATCTTCTATTTCTGAAATTTTCATTTTAATATATATAATATTTAATATATATGTATGTGTGTATATTATTAGCATTATTACACAAACACATTTACGTAATCATATGATATTATGACCTAATTTTTTCATTTTTTTTTTCAAAAAACAAAATATTATATTTATATACTCGTACAATAATAATTTAACATGCAATGAAAATAAAATGTATATTAAATACTAAAGAAAATATTACTAAATTTTACTACTAATAACAGTTTTTTTTTCTCTCGTATTTTTCATGGTTTTTCCTTTTGCCAATGTACATTTTCTAACTTTAGAATTTAAATTTATATAGATTTTTCATTTGTTATAGGTATACTATTTTTACATTTTTGTTTACATATAAATTTTACAATTACAATTTTTGTGATTATATGTTTATGTAACTATAATAAATTAAATTTAAAAAATTTTGAATTTTGTGTTTGTGTTAAAAAAATTAACAGAATTGTTTAACAGTAAAATATTTTCTATATATGTTATATACCTTTATTATTGTGTTTTTAGTATGAGTATATATATAGATCTATATTTATTTATTTATATATTGTAGTCAATTATTGTAGAGATGCAAGGCTCTAGTATATTTAAGTTGTTAATTTAAATATTAAATATTAATAATTGTTGCCATTTCAAATTAGGCCAAAAAAATACATATAGAAAACTGTGCAGATCACTAACAACAAAACTAAAGTTTATAACGTTGATGGGGGTTGTCCATCATTATATGATTGAGATCATTATATAAGGTACACAAATTAAATCCTATGTACTATCAACATTTAGTTGATAGTGAAAAACGAAATTTGCAATTAAATATAGTCACAGTTTCAACTAAAAATGATGAGCTGTAAACCAACCCAGTTATGTGGTTATTGTTGTAACCTTCACAGTAGTTAATGCTAATAAGATATGTTATAATAAATTTAATTGTGTAAGCATCATCGGCAAAAAGTTATCAACAACATTAACTTGTCTGCATCTAATCAATTAAAAACATTGAGAGGTTTAAAAATTTACACCAGAGTACAATGTATATCACTGAAATGATTCAATACACAATGATATTACATTAAATTTAAAAATCTAACTCAGTATTATATACAAACAAACACATTTACTAAGAAATGTAATCGTCAGGCCATGGGTCCACCTGGAGACGTGTATATAATCTACGCAGCTATAATGTTTTCATGATCAATTATGCATTTAATTATATTTTGTTATATGCTATAAATATAAAGTACACACACTCAGCAAAAATTAATTTATTTAATTAAAAGCAATGTACAAATATTTTAATATCGTTTTTCTTTCAATGACAATAAAAAACACTCGGCTATACACGGGACACTGGTATATTAAGCTAAAACTTTCACTCGTATATTTATAATATATTTTGTTTGGTTGAAGAGATTATAATTTGGGATGATCCAAATGAAAAAAAAGTGTTTGCTTTCGAAGGCGGACGTCGGACGGATGGCTGCCTTGAATTTGACCATGATCTTAACCTTCAAACCTATTTTTTACCCCTGATACAGAAAGAACGTAACATTTTATTATCGATCATGTAATCAAGGTTAAATTACACTTTGGAGATCATTATGTAAGATCATATTTTATATTTAAACCCCAACCCAAATATATCGCAAGAGAAGACCAAAATGAAAAAAGTTTCAAACAAAAGCTTTTGCTTTCGAAGGCGAAAGACTGATGCGGTAACCTTGAATTTGACATTGACCTTGGCTTTTAAGGTCATTTGTAGATCTATTTTTTTCGAAATTGAATCCGGATAGTAAAATTTCCCGGTCATTCTGAATCTGTATGATGCAGTTTGCATCTCAAGATATTTACATTACATATAATTAAATTAAAATTTAGATATTAAATAAATAAACATTTTTATTTAAATGGTAATATTTCAATAATTTAATTGTAGTTATATTTTATATTGCAATCTATAATTTATGTTATGTCATACAATTGCTATTTATTTATTTATTTATTTATTGTTTTTATATATTCGCATTACCGTACATAAATATTACAAATATTTATACGCACACAGTCTATCTGGTTTTATTTTATATATATGATGGTAATAGAATTAAATAACTTACATTTTACATAATTTAAATACTTTCTGCGTAGTTGGGTGAATGAGGGACAGAATGGGTTTTATATTTATGTACAACATAAAATATATTTCATTTCGAAATCGAATGGAAAAACGAATATTATTTCCATCCATTTAAAATTATTGACCATATAAATAAAAAATTCAAGGTGTTTCCTTATTTTTAGAAATTCTTAAATGTAGAATATTTTAGTAATATTATATTAAAATGATGCACATTTCCAATGCGATTCAATTTTAATTCAACGTATACACCAATTTCCCTTATATACAAATATTTACTATGCATTTATGAATCACTATATTATACATTTTTAGCAATACATATTATAATATACTACTATATGTGAATATAATATTAATTAAAATAATTTCAATTCATTCATTAATGCTGTCAATTGCATGTTAATTTAATTTTAAAACAATAACGTACATATACTTTTATTATATTTATACATTTTATTATATTTAATTTTTTATAAATTTTTTAGACATAAATAAACATTATCATATACATTTATATATCCGTATTACGTATATTATAAATATACTTTTATATTCAAATAATATTCCAACGGTGTTAGATTCTTTTTATACATATATACATTATTATTCTTATATACAAATTAAAAGCAATTCCAATTTATGTTATCATACCTCATCGATATACTGTAATACAATGTAGAATCTCCAATGGGATATAATAATAAATTACAATTCATTATAATTAATATAATAACTAAATGTGTCTACTGTCTATCTGTATTTATATCGGAATCTTTGCATAAGCACATGTATACGTAATCGAGTAAGTAAGTAAATGAGCGAACTATATATATTTAGTTATTAAATTATTAGGAAAATCTATAAATACGAGTATATTTGTATTTGTATGTGATTTGTATTCATTGAATTACATGATATCTATTATATATGTAGATCGCATAATCATAAATTTCTATTACTGCACGAGCGAACATCAATAAAAACGCATCATCTTGTTCTATTTTGAGTCAAAGTCTTCACCTATCGCCAGGTTTTACAATGGTCTTCCCCTTATTGGTAAGTTCCACCATTTAGTATCTATTCACGCTGTAATTATCTGAAGTATATGTGTTGTATTTTCAATTGTTTTCTTTTCCCAAGGTTGCAGTAAATGCTGCAGTTGATGTTGTAACAGTAATGACATTCTTATTTTATTTATTATTTATTTATTAAGTCACGTTTTGCTCCGAGTGGAGCTTTATGTCATCTAATAAACCTTTCGTTACAGCCAAGTCAAAATATTATTATTTTTATATGGGTGATTAGCCAATAGTTATGTGTGTGCAAACATTGTTAATCTTTAAATAGCGTCCAACACAATATCAAAGATATGCGTTTTTCTTTTTATTCCATAAATGAACAAATGGTCACCCAGCAGAAAAATTTTAGTATTAAAATAAATACCGAAAAATTTTCTATGAAAAATAGCGCATTTGAATCCTCTATATTTCATGATTAATAATATATATATATTTCGGCGCTATTCAACTGCGCTACTGAGTGTGACATTCTTATAGTTGAATATTAAGTTCACCCATAAATTGTTGCATCACACAATTTTAAGTGAATCAAATATATTTCTGATAGCAACAGACAAATAGATTTGACATGGTGGTAAAATTTTACCCATTTTGCTATTTGGCTACAATGATGTTGACATTAATTTGTTGTGCTATAGGTGGTGGTGGTGACCCCTATATAGAACGTCAACGTAGCTCAGATTTCCTTTTGCGAAAATGTGATAAAATATGATCTGCAATTCAGCATACTTTGTCACTTTAATGTAGCTATTTGTATGTAAGGGATACATTACTTTTATAATATTTTATAGATTGTAGTTAATAAGTGTACACTTGAAATTATATATAGGTAAATGTTAAATAAATTATAATGTGTATATTTCTTAAATTAGTAAATTTATCTTTTAATTAAATTAAATTAACATTATTATTATTATTATTATTATTGTTGTCATTATTATTTTTATTATTATTATGTATTTTATTTAAAAATAACATTTTGTTAAATTTTTTTATTATCAATTTATTTATTAGCAAAGCATAAAAAAATAAACTTTATTAAATATGAATCGATTCATAATACAATATAATAATTAAACAATTTTTTTTTTACCACACGTAATAAAAACTTTGGTCAATAAATTTCCCATAAAATTATTATTATCAATTTTCTTGTCAAAATTAATTCAGCGATGCCGTTTAATTATAATTCCAATTTGTTTTCCATTTCATTACTATTTGTTTCTTCCAATAGTTCTATAAATTTACAGTAATTCCAACATACAATAGAACCGTATTTTGTCGGGATACACATTTTACTTCCAATGCAGTATGAACCATTTTGAGGAAAAAACTAAAAAAATTGAAAAACTTGTGGAAATAAATGTATTTTTCTTAAAGTCTGTATATATAACTGGCTAATTTGACAACAAAAAATGATTATATATAGATTTTATGCGAAATATATTGAGAAATATCTTTAGTATTCGTTTTAATTCATTAATTATTTATAGTTTAAGATATTTTAACATGTAGTAAAAAAGAAAACAACAAATTTTCCATTCATTCTTTTAAATTTGGCCAATGTGCATTTTTTATAATTATATTATGTAATTATAAATTATAGCTAATCTACATCTACTACATACAAATATTACAATATAATAACAATATTTTTGACATTTCAGATAACTTTATATTGAAAATAAATTAAATTGATTTTTTATAATTAATTGGTTTATTTTGTTATAATCATTATTAAACCAAAGACTCACGTAATATGTTTTGAAAGTGAATATAACAAAATATAAATACAAATACAAATGTATAACCGTTTGTTTTTTAATAATTCTATTGGAATCATTTGGTTCATAATGGGCAGGTTAGGGAATTAGTGGGGCTAAGACAATTTTAGGAAAACCATTCCGACATATTCACTTAAAAATTTCAACTTTCAAATATTATAGCCATAAAACTACTCGAGCATAAACGGAAAAAAATACATGCAATTCCAGAGGTGCGTTCGCATTGGCTGTCACACGTTGTGTAAAACTGGTAAAACTCATATTGATAGAAGTGTTTAGCAAAATACTATAATAAAATAACTCATAACATCAGTTCATCAACGAATATATGTTATATTTTTTTACATTTAATGAATTACAGAAATGTTTTGTCGTATTAGAATTTTAGTTTTTTAATTAATAATTATTTCATTAGTTTATGGTGTACAATTCATATATATTGTAGTTAAAGATTAAAATTAAAAACATGTAATTAATTTAAATTTTATCGTATATAAATAAAGTCAATAATATTTTATAACGTGTTCGGTGGCGGTTAAAAATAATTAATTATATTTATTATTTTTATAATTATATAATGTCATATAAAAATATATTATATATCAAAAATATGTATCTAAATATGTGTAAATACTGATAAAACATTATTATATATTATATAATCAGCAAAATTAGGTTTGTGTATGTATATACAATTTTATTGGCAAACAATTTATTTTTATATATATATAAACATTTTTATTACATATTATCAATATATTTATATATATAAATTTATAAATGTATAATGTACCTACATATTTATTTAAACGATTGTACCATAAAGATAATTTTTTTTTATGATATCGAAACAAAATGTAAACGCAACAGAATTAATTATCTAATCGAAAAATATATTGATTTTTTTTTATGTATAATATTTGTAAATATATTCTATGTATTTTGAACAGTTCAATATTATATTATATACATAAGATAAAAAAAAACCATATAATTAGATACTATTGTGTCCAAAAAATAAGGTGACATTTTAATTTAATTTTGATTTTGACATTTGTACGATTAGATTTGTACTACTACCTACACACACCTAAACATTTTATTTTACTATTTTTATAAAATGTGTGATTTTATTGAGAATATTTGCGTTATGTTTTGTTTGCAAAATCAATTTTCTGCCGCAGACTCGTTAAAAAACGGTGCAAAAGGCATTTGACCAACAGGCTATGTAAAAAATGTTTACATGTGATACAAATCGTTTCAAGATTGTAGAGAAGGCATTGAATCAGAAGAATGACCCGGGCGACCATTAACTGATGAACAACAAGTTAAGAAAATCAAAGATCTGGTACTTGAAAAATATCGGTTAACAATTATAGACTTTGCTAATACTGTTGGAATTTCAAAAGTTTCAGTGAATACTATTTTAAAACATTTTTTTTGAGCTTCAAATATGTCAATATTTGTGTTCGAATCCAAACACACTCAATGGTTTTAAAAAACGAGCGTCAGATTAACGTATGCAAAGACATGATTTTTGACTGTATTGATTATTCAAAACCATTGCATCAATAATTCAACCCATATCATTCTTAAACCACAATATTCACTTGAATTAGCATCATTTGACTTCTGGCTATATAACCAGCTAAGAAAAACGACTCCGAAGACATCGTTTCAGAGTCTGTTTCAAAGATATGGGAAAACGTTGGAATAAGTGCATTGTGTCGCGGTGGAATTACTTTTAAAGTGTCAACATTGATTTAGAAGAATAATTAAAGATTTTACAAAATATTAACAAAATTATACCATATTTTTTGGACACAGTTGTATATGTTGTAATGAAAATGAATTGATTGATCGGGATTTTCATTAAAAACAAATTAATAAATTATGAGTAGTATTCCATAACATTGTTTTGATATAAGATATATTGGTATTTTTATTTTTTGTAAAAATTTTACGATTGGATAAAATGTAAACTATAGGGAAAATTTATATAGGCTCAAATTTACAAAACGTTTCTTTATCAATACAATAAATTAATACTTATACTTTATGTTATATATATATAATTCTATTACTAAACATCAGTTAAACTAATATACAAAATAAAAAGTGATTTATTATTTTAATTATTTAATATGGAAACTAAGCTAACGCAAAATCACACTCATTAGCCTTCGGAATGTTTTATATATCTAGTATATAGATAACATTTTTTAATCTACCGCCGTTCTGTGATTAGATGAGATGGTGTTAAATTATTTGATTTTTACTTGTCTTACAATAAAGTGAGTTTAAGTCACATACGAATGATTAAATGTTATAGCCGGTACTGTAGTTAGTATATATTTAGAATAATATCAAAATTCACACAGTTTTCGTTTTTAAATAATATATTGCGATAATATAATAATAAGATTATGGCATCTACCAAACTTTCATTAAAGACAAATTAATTAAATTATGTAATAATATAATTTACATATTTGAATTCTATAAAATTGCACTAATAATTTAGATTAGCTCTACATCAATTCTTTTGCTTTTAGCAATTTACGGGTGGGTCATATCGAAACGTTTATCACAAACACTAAATGACAGTAATCATTTATTAACATTTTTAATTATATAAATTAATTTTTTCTGGTCGACACGACTAAATGAATTGCTATATATCCAGTGGGAAACAAAATTAAAACAGAATTATCACATCGCATGGTTTGGTGTGTGTGTGTGTGTGTCCATTAAAATTACGATAATTAATTTTGTAATTAATATGTTTTACCAACATTTTCAGAATTTGTATATATTGTACATACGCATATTTATATATATTGCTTTTATGTGTTTTTTGGATAAACAGTTCCCGGATAACCAGATAAAATGTTGATTTTTGATACTTTAAAATTTCGTTCGTTTTTCATTAACTAATTTTGTTGAAATTTTATGCGAATCCTTATTATAGGATTACATGAATTTTTCTTGTGCTATCGATTGTATTTTTTTTTATCACCTTTCTAGTAATCTCTAACAATTTGTTCAATTCTCATTCAATTATGATGAAATTTTGTACATATAAGCTTATTATTATTATTACTGGGATTATACGAACATGTTCCTCATAGAAGTTGTTCACTTTCTGGATAACTGGGTAATTTCATCAATTCTTATACAATTTTTAAGACTTTTTGCCTTCAATCATTATTTATTCTAAATAGCTATAGCATATATACTGTTAATCGAATTATATATGTTCAGGATTACCTGAATCTTACAACTTTTAATGTTTCCTATATGTGTGTTCAAAAACTTTATTGTTCTATGTGCACATTGGAATAAAGAGAAAAAAAAAATAAAAAAAACAGCTGTATAAACAATTACGAATTTTTTAAATTCAGTTTATTATTTTTATTTTTAAATGTATGTGTACATAAATTCGTTTGATTTAATTAAAGCAAAATAGAATTTTGATCAATTTTTATTTTCATTTATTATTATTTTTTTTCAATTCTTTTATTTTCCCAAATATTTTATCATTCATTATAAAATATATATGTATTTTTAACTGAACATAAAAATGAGTAAATAAACATGTGTAGAATTTCATATATAAATTTATGGTACACTAAATATTGCCATACAGATACAATATATACGTTATTTTATATAATATTTGGTATCGGAATGTTATGTTGATGGATATTTATTATATACAATTATGTCGAAAAGCTAAATTCATATATAGTAGATATGCTGCGAAATATAATTAAATATATGAAATCTGTATTTTAACATATTCCTGGATTAATTCGGCGAATATATATGTACGCAGAAGTTAAACGCTAGGTTTATTTAACGTTTTAAACTTTGTTTTCATTGTGAAATACTTTAATAATGTGCAAACATTAACGTTAATAAATTTAATGCTATATCCAATTAATTTGATTTTATCTGATTGCTTAAAAAATAATACATAACAATTTTTGATTAATAAATTTAAAGATTTTACCGATCTTCGTTTTCAAAGAATTTTATAGTGCGATAACTATAGCTTGCTATTACATAAAATTGCATTTATAGATTCCCTGCCTATATACGAATACAAATATTCGCTGAATTGTTGGTATGATGTAAATCGTATTTATTGTTAGTATATATTTTTAGTCGGTATTATAACATATTTTATATACATTTTCAATATCGGTTTTCTATATAATATTTAAATGTAGAGACACAACAAAAAATGTTTGTGTTTATAAAGAAATAATAAACCCTTTTTTCTTATTGCATGGATATATAGATTTATCAAATAAATGCAATGACTTTGATATTATTTATAAAAATAAAAATACATTTTGCTATTGTATGTCTTCAATACATACGAGTATATAAGTAATAGTTGTATGCATGTAAAATGCCCCATTTCGTTAACAGACAAAAGAAACGGCTGTGGAAATGATGCAACTATTCTTTCCGCATGTCTTTGGAAAAATTCAGCAGAAAAAAAACAGATATCGAAATGAGAAAACCACTTGCGAAATTTTACTTCAACGACAAATTCTTTTTTTTGAATCGAATTGTGTATCTGGATGTATTTCCATTATCCTTAATCATGCGTCAACGTCACAACCACTACGCAATATCCTTAGAAGGAATTTTTTGTTGTTCCTTTTTGGGGGACATCAGACGGGATCTGTGTTTTATGAAATACTAAAACCTGATAAAAGGATCACTGTCAATAATTGTTAAAACTGATGGAAAAACGACGGGAATGTGTTAGTAGACATTGTATCTTTTACCCCACCCCGCGTATTCACCAATACTCCTTCTAACTACCACCACTATTATTTCAATACGACTCGTGTAGAAGAAATTAATAATTGGATCTATGGTGGTGGTTGTTCTCAAACGACAAAGAATTCTATCATTTTATATATATGCACACACCTATTATAGTACGACCATTTATAAGAAAGAAATAATTCTATATATAGAGATAGCGAATCAATTTAAGTGCAAAACATATTTTACTTCTTTATTTTAAGATGACTTTAATAGATATATGGTATGTATATATATGGTATGTAATAACATAAAAGATATACAATTTACATTGAAATTCAATATTGTGTATATATACCGAAAAGAAGCTGCAAATTGTTTTTACACAAATGTTTATATAGTATATATTTAGTTTGTATTTCTATTTCAAATAGTTTTTCCAACAGATTAAACTACAGTTATGTTAACTTTAAAAGCTTTTGAATTCTATATACAATACAATATATATTAAAGATATATAGGTATTATTTATGTATAAATTTATATGAATTTCAGTACGATCATATATAGGTATGAGTGATGATGTTTGTATTTTACTTTGATATATACTTATTGAAATTATTTATTTATATATATGCATTGACTATTTGGAAAACGAACATGTAAAGTATTATTAATTTTCAAAATAAGTGATTTTACAATAAGTTCATGAATTCATGTATATGTTATTGATTTCTTAATAATTAAACTTATTATTATACTATTTCATTATTTATGTGCAGTATAAACAAAAACTTATCGTCATTAAATATGAATGTTTAAGTAGGTATATTGAAACTATATGCAACCAACCATCATTATTATTATTTAATAAACAGAATTTTATTATTATGATGTAAATTATATAATTATATAAAACAGTATGAAATTATAATTAAAATTGAAATTGTCGATTTTAAAAGCAGAATTGTAACTTACAGATAATCTATATTTAACAAATTACAATTATTATTTGAAAAAATTTAAAAGATAAGAAAAATTGTATATATATAATTGTCATTAAATCATATAAAATTTAATTATATTGATTGCTATTATCGCATATTATATTTGTTAAATACTGTATCGAAAATATTTGTGAGTAAAATTCATTTGTGTTGCAAAATTTATTATTTTAACAAAACCATTTTATAAATAATGTCGTGTTGATGGCTGTGTGTGTGTGTATGACATTTATTAATGAAAACCCAAATTTTGTACTATATTTTTAATTAATAATTCAATTATAAAACCAATCGATTTTGTTTTATACTTTTTTTTTTCTGTAATGTATAACTAAAAAAAGGGCTGCTTAATATAATTAAAGTAAAAATGAAAACAAGAGATTGTCACTATATGAAGACTATGCACTTTGATATATCCAGACATAGTACCAGTATAGTGATACTATGTTGCATATATATTTTTCAGTTAAATAAGTTTCAGTGCATGACGAAAATGTCAATCTTAATTCATTTAAAAAACAAGAGATTATTTTTTAGATAACGAAACTGATTGTTTATATGTAGATACAATTTACTTGCATTGTATATGCATAAGTTTTCAGAGTATGATTTTTGAAGTTAATTCATAGCATTGTATATGCATAAGTTTTCAGAGTATGACTTTTCAAGTTAATTCATAACCTACCATTGATTGCCACATTTATGGCTCACGTACCAAACTGCATTGACCAGCTGATCAGTCAAATTTACAATTGAATTTGTTAAATTGTTTGGGTATACATTTGCTGGAATGTATAGTATTCTGCGAAATTTTATGACAGTTGAGTTGCATGCATTAAACACATTTTTCGGTCCCATGAAATTTTATTACAGACACATTTGACTGTAAATACATATACTATAATAGAGTTATAAATACGGCATATCCATTTGTTTTATTTAAATTACTTCATCATATATTCTAATAATTGTATTATTTAGTAATTGTTTATTATATACGTAATTTTATATATAACATAAATATATATTTTGTGTATCATTTTACTATTTAAAATGTTATTTTGAACAATTATAAGAATCAGTCATTTTTTCAGGTATTTAAATCACAGGTTTACATATACCATACACTTTTAGTAAATATATACGTATATATAAAGTATACCGAGGAATAGCAAGATATATTACAATACATTATGTATACCATATATTCGAGTATATAATATATAATTAGTTTATTTTATTTTTATATATATGCTCATGGATCACATATAAATATATATATATATATTTATATATATTTATATGTATATAACATATGATATATATGTTAACAAAGCGTTTCAATTGTTTAACTATTTCACGCTTTGTTGTTTGTTTAATATTCTGTAAAAATGTTGTTTTTAGCAATTGGTTTTAATTTATATTTGAGTTGAATCAATTAAAAATTATTGAAACGTAAATTTTCTATTTTTATTACTATGTATCGCCACAGACAAATAGATACTTTATTTTCTAACAAGGACACTGCCGAAAATGGAAAATTTAAAACGGCTAAATTTTCTGGATATTATTACTAGTAGTACAAATAGCCGGACAATAAAATGCATGGCAATAAATAATCTATTTGTCTATGGTATTACACTTATACTTCCTATACATATAATAAATAATGTATATAGTCTATGTTGCTAATATCCTAAATATACGCTTGCGTTCTTCTATACACGGTGTCCATGAGGGCAGTGCAAACCCATCACAGTGAACTAGTGGACATCTTGCATTGAAAGCCGTCGTAAAACGTCTTAAAACTCTTTAAAGTTTATGAGTATAAATATTTTCCAATAAAATTTAATTATTCGAGATGATTATACTATATTAAAATTGAACGTTAAATGTTCATTTTTCGATGTGCATACTTCTACACTATTTCTATTTTGGAAAAAAAAAATTATTTTAGCACCTGAGACCTTTATATAGATTGCATGGAAAAACATATTTTAAATCTTCATCATATTTCCATATGTATTCGTTTCGATGATACAGAAACAGTGATTATTATATATATTTACACAAATATACCATAAGCACAATTTTTATTTAAAGTTTAATAATATAAAGATGAGTCATAGTAATATAAAGATGAGTCATTCTGTCGTATAATACATATTTATACAGTATTGAACATATTCTTGTGATATTAACTTTATTTTATTATCAGCTACTACAAAAATATGAACAACCTTCTACATTTACATTTTTATGTATTTGTGGTATAGGTATCAAGGGTGAAACGTGAAAAAATGCTTTCAAATTACAATATCACTATATTTATCTGGTAGCCGAGTTGAAGTAGGTTACATTATAAAAACAATTAACTAACTTTTCCGTAAAATCTATTATTATGATTTATCATCTTTTTGAATTGCGGGCTATAGCTTTAACAGCTCTTTAATTTTGTGTACACAATTTCAAATTATAATCAATTTCCAATCTTTCATTGAAGAGATTTTTAAAATCGAATCTCGCGTTTAAAAGATATGATCGATTTTCCGTTATATGTCACTGAAATTTTGTTTGGAAATAATGCGATACATTTTTTATACCATTTTGGATATAAAATACCACAAATTTCTTTAAATTTTCTATGCCATCGATTGGAAAATCTGCTGAACGTGTGAATCGATATTAAAAATCTCTTCTTTGAAAGATTGGAAATTGATTTTAATTTACAATTCCGAAAATACGAAAATGAAATCCGTTAAAAGTGAGGCCCTTCAGAAAGAAAATTTAGTTCATTCAGTAATTTTCACCCAAAATTTACATATGTCGCCATATATTGTAGATACATTGTGTTTTATTTTAATCTAGATAATGCATTTATATTTTACATTTTCTATACATGTGATATGCAAAAATGTGCATAATATACTAAAACAATATGAATAAAAGTTAAATAAAATAAAAATTTATATTCTTATTATAATTTAAAATAAAATAGGATTTGACTATATTTGACTAGTTTGTGTTTTGTTAATATAATTTTAAGAAAATAAAAATTTAATATTTCTTATCATTTTGTTTCACTGTAATTTAATATTAAATTAAATATAAAAAAAATAGAAAAACTTTTTTTAACATCTCTATCACAAAAACCAAACTTTTATATACTAATAGACGTATATTTTGTAAATAAACATTGTTCATAACATAACATAACAAAATAATGAATGATAATTCCAGAGTTTTTACAAAAATTTGTGAAAAAAAAGAAGCAATAATTCTCAACAGTTCTTTTATTTTAATTTCTATCGCTTCACTGTGACGTTCATGTTTTTTAATTTATGGTTTTGTTATATTTTTGATACGATATTTGATATTTTATTGTTCAAGTGGAATTTCCTTTTACATTTTTAATTTAGTTTAGTTTTTCATTTTCCTATCAAAGAAATAATCGTCTATGTATATTTCGTTTACGGTTACACTTTATATATATATTTTTTTTTCTTTGAACATAAAACCAAATGAAATTTTATTTTGTGAACTTGAACAAATTCAACAAAATTAATAATTTTTATTTTATTTTTAATATTATTAATTTTTTTTTTAATATTATTAATTTATTTTTTATAATTTAACTGGACAAATTTTCATATGCATATGAAAAGATGTATTTACATTACGTAATATATACAGAATGAAGGTTACATAAAAATATTGTGAAAGTGGGTAATATGCAAATAATAAAATGATATGGCTATATTTTATTATTGAACGTACGTACAATATAACACAAATCTCTTGGTAAATAATTGTGAAGTAACAAATATAAGAAAACACTTATCCAATTTATAATAAACCTATTATCTATCAATTAATAAACATTTAAATTGTAAATATAAAACATATTTCTGCTTTTTTCCACTCTGATTGTTGACAGAAACTATTCCATATGCAATGTGCTTTGCAAATTGGATCCACAGAGTCCAATGTGTAAATGGTAAATGGCTATTTGAATCACATTATATATACTTCGCAATCACAATTATAATAAAAAATCACGGAAGTTGTACATATATAATTATTGTTTTATTTCAATTTAATACAATTCGAGTGCCCTTACTGCAAAATGCTGTTTAAGATTTGGCGGTTTATAGTCGTAACCTTTAACTATATGTGGTCTTGTATTCAAAAAATGAACTACATTGTATATGAGAAATGGGTTTTATATTATAAGTATACGAAGAAGCACATTCAGTACAACATAAAAAAAACTAATTCTATATGATCCATCAAAGAATTGTACAATATATGAATTATATACTTACGATAAAAAAATTACAAGTCATTGAAATATATTGTATATATACGAGTATTTTCTACATTTCTAAAATACATATTATGCAATATACGAGTTTATATATAAATATAAAAATATAATAGAAATTTGATTCATTTCTTTTAATTGCCTTTAGAAAAAAATAAAAAAATAGTAAAATAATACATAAATAAAAATCAGCACTTAACACCTCCTAAGTTTAATACGGTTATATATAAAATTTTTGTATTTATATGCAATAATTGTCGGTGGAGGTATAGAAATGCAAACAGTATACTATAATAAACTCTTTACATTACGTATCATACAACAGTGTACAGTTGTGATCATATAATATTCGGTAAGAAGTTACACGAAAATAACCACAGTTTCAATCAAAGCGTGGTTTGCCAATTTACTTGTTTCAATATGTCAACAACTAATTTTCGAATTTTTCAATTTTGATATACTATTTAGCATTACCATATACCGAGACCTTTAATTTGATGTTATAAGATAATTCGCAATTCGTTCTTAATCCAGATAATTATATATAGGAATGTTGACAAATAGTTTAACAACATTTTTCATTTTGAAAGATTGTTCAAGTATATGACAAAAATCATTAAGAAAATTTTTTCGCAGTATAAGTGTAAAAAATTGCCATATTCATAGACTTTCATTTGAGCTATAACATTTTTTTTGCCTCTCAATAACTAGATCCAGAGATATTCATAAATAACCACACAAAATTAATTTTTGCTTTGAATCTGTGTTATCCGAGCTTTGATTTACCCAAAAAACTATCATCGAGTTTTATTATTATTTTTATTTTCATAACAATAATTTAATTTACATAAAACAATTATCTTCTATATTTTTTAAAGAATGAATTCAGATATAATATCGCATCCATATTCAAATTGTCAACCGTCTGATGTTCTATTGATATTAAAGCTAAGATTGAAAACGTGCTTCTAACATCGTTGATCTTACTTAATTTTTAATAATTTTAGCTTGTAACCGTAGACTTCATAATGTTCTTCAATATATAATTAAGTGTATATTTTCAGATTTTATTTTTCTATATAGACTCAATATTAATTTCGTCAAAAAAAATCAACAACATGTATGTTAAATTCATTTCTTTGTTTGTCTGAAAGTTTCAAGTGTAATTCTTTACAGTTTTGCAGTAACAACTTATCAGATTGTTCTCCAATATCGTAAATGAATCCAAACATATATCATTATAGGCACCAAGTGCTTCCCGAATATTTTGGAAATAGATGTAAATGATTAATCTAGAATGCAAAAATAACAATTAATTTTAAATCTACGTTTTTGTATCCTAGAAGTGGTTCGGCTTGTTCTTTTCTCACTAATAGCTGAAAAGACCGGTTCCACTTCCAATTCATTTGCAAAACCATGAATTGACTTCAAAACTCTGCATTTTGTCAAAATTATTGATTAATTCCTTTAACGAAGAAAGGCATATGAATTACTGTATTTTGTAATAATTTGCTAATTGCATCAATTTATAATAAATATTTATTCCAAATTACTATATTTTGTATGTTATAATATACGTGCAAAGTTGTTACTTTAACATTTTAGAATTTAGATCATGTGTGTTAAGGGTACGGTGTATCAATAGGGCGTAAAATTTTATAAAATCAACATAACAATACATTTTTATATAGTTTTCTTTGGACACTAATCCAACAAGCAATCGCACATGGACTACAATACTTGTTCATGCATTAAATGATTGCTTTTATACAATTAGAATTGTAAAAATTTCGTTACATTTCAGTTTAGTTAAAAAAAAATTTGTTATTGGCCGCATTTTGGACAGCGCAGCCACTCGTGTGCGGGTGACAATTTAATGTCATTCTTAATTATTTTTGAAGCCATGCCATTGAAAAAGGGTTCCAAAATGAATTTTAAGAATATGTTTAATATACAATAACAAAATTTGTTATCTACATATAAAATTTAACATGTAATAATAGTGAAATACACTTTGTATTACTTTACTAAACCATACACACCCACACACCAATTAAGGAACAATTTTATTTTATTTAACCAAAATATAGTTTAAATTTTCAAGTACAATTATTCTTCTATATGTATTAAATTAAATGTGATCGCTACTGTATACATAAACGTACACATGATTACGTAGTATTGCACTGTAGTATGTATGAATGAAATACGATATTATTTATAAAGTACTTAAGAGTTCAAGAAAAAAAGCATATTCGCCTTTTATATTATTCTTCAAGAAGCATTTTTATTTTTCCTCCTTTTTTTTCTCTATTTTGTGTATGTGTATAGATTTTCAAATGTTTTAACCTTTTTATTATTATTATTATTATTTATTATTTTTATTTTTAATTTTTTTATTTTTTTTTTGTCAGGAGTTCTTTTGTTAATAATTCTTTTATATTGTTTCAGATATGACGACAGCTGCACTTTATCCACTTGATGTATGCAACAAAAAACATATACCTTGTTAAACAAAAAAAAAATAGAAAAAGCAAAGAATTTTATAATATAATGTGTGTTGTGTGTTTGTGTGTGTGTGATGTTTTTTTATTTTTATTTTTATCTGAGTGCTAACTGTTTTTTAAGGTTGTGCAGAGTCCTTAAAAAACATATTGTATATACGTATTACTTATAATATGTTATACATATTATAATATATACATTATGTGAGCTTTTAATGCTAATTGCACTTTTTTTTCTGTTTTTTATTGTTTGAAATTGTATTATTTTTATTTATTTATTTTTTATTTTTTATCATTAATAACTTAATACAATGGTTTTTTTTTTGTGTAATAAATAAAATAAAAAGACTTAAAAATTAAGAAATACGATAAAAATCTATATTGTATTTGATTTTATTTTGAGTGTTGTGCATTTGTTCGTTTGAAAATTTGATTGTAAGTTAACCAAAGAAAAAAAAAAAAATGGGAAAAATAGTATAAAATAAAAACTATTAGAAGCCGAAGCAGCATGTTTTATAAGGATAATATTATTAAAAAATAAAATAATATGCTTTGTGTCAATTTGAATTGTTTTTAATTCAACTATATATATTTATTTATATATTTTTATACTTATAATGTATAAATAAAAAGTTTATAAAAAATACAAATGGATTTAAAATTCTGTGATTTTTTTTTTTTATTTTATATTCAAACATTTACACACATAAAATTGTACGAGTTTAGTTAGTACAACAACAACAACAACAACAACAACAACAAACAAACGAACAATACGACAAACGAGGTGTTGAAGGTGGCAGTGGTGATAATAACCTCAACAATGACGATGATAACATTAAAAATGATGATGACACTATATCGGCTGGTGGTGGTAAGGTGTTAGTTTCACATAATAAAGATATAAAATATACAACATTATTATCATTTGATGATACCGACTGCAATGCCTCTTTGTTGGAGTGTGCGACAACGTATACAACCAACCAATCAAATAAAAATTCCGGATACATTTCTAATAGGAAAACATCCGGAGACAAAAATACAACAAACTGTGGTGCAGTCACGAATCAAATACATAAAAATCAATATAGAACCATCGACTACCATGCAGAAAATTACTCAAGGGAAAATGGAATTGAAAAAGTACAATGGCAAGAAACAACAGAAAATTATACGTGTGGAAAATATTGTAAAAGGTAAGAAAATAATTTCATTTAATCTTTTTTATTGTTAAATTTTTTTCTACGAGTTTTTTCATTTATCCTTTTATTGTTGTTGACTTATTTCGTCTGTCTCCTTATTATTTTTATTATTATAATATAATAATATATATATAGTTGCAGTTAAATTTAAAATAAAAATTCTTCTATATTGGCGTTGTTATATGTAGTTATTTATTTATGAAGGTGTATATAACTAAAATAACATTATAATAAATGTAGTTTCTGGCAGTTTTTTATATAACACTTTCAACGTAAAACTTTATGTCTTTGTAATACAAGCAGAAAACTGAGATATGGATATTTATACTTTTTCTATATACACAAAAATTATAACAAAAGGACACAAAATGTGATGTTGATAGTCACTGTAGCGATCATCTTACAGTTTATAATTACTTATGTTATAAAATATAGGTACAATTATATTTCGAAGCAGTTAAGATAATATGAGATGTGAGATTTTTCTTGCCAATGTATTTATACTTTTTATCTATCCAATATTGAATAATACAAACAGTTGTTACATAAGATTTGATAAAATAATCAAAAGTAAAAAAGCAATGTTCACAATTCGGAAACTATATAACAATTTATGTATATGGAAAATTTATTTTGAAGTTATATACATCGCTGGTTGAATTTTAGTAGCATGATTAATTATTCCAACAATCTATATACCCTATATACTCCAATTTATGTATAGTACTATTATAATGTTTGTAATTGACATAATAGTCATCTCACAAATAGCTGTATTAAATTACATTTTTAATCATAAAGTTTAATTTCGTCTAATCTACATCCATTAAAATCATTTCACTGCACACCAATGACAGTATATATATGACACGGTTTTATTAGGTATAGACAAAAAAGGCCAAATCTATCAATGGTGACTTTAATATCAAACCATATGTCTGTATGTAATAGTCATCTTCTCATTTTTTTTTGCGCGTAGACCACATAGTACGATTATTGTGCACATATACACATCAAAATCATCACGTTCAAAACGAACTTCATTTAAAATTATACCTATTTCAATTTTGAATAAAATTGAATTAGAAATGCTAACATTTCCAAGCTATACCCTAGCAACACTGTCCGTAGCTTGTCCGTAAAATTTCCGTATTATTTGTAGTAGTCCGTAGTTTCAATCCAAGGAAATATCTATGGATTTCTTACGGATGTCCGCTGGAATTTTATATGATGAGTGCAACCTTGTCCATGGATTTTCCTTATATTTCTGATGATAATTTCTACGGATTCTCCTTAGAAGTGCTTCGCTATTATTTCACCGAATAACCATAGAATTTATATTCAAATTATCTGTGAGCAGATCCACGGATTTTGACAAAAATATCTTTGGATCGTCCATGTATTTCGGCAAGTAATATCCGTGAATTGTCCGTATTAGCTGAATTAATTGTCTTATGACAATGATGCCAAATCGCGAATTGATTCAGTTTTTTACCGATAGACCAGAAATTCTATGAGCACGGAATAAAAATGCTGCCCAAACGATAACAAAAATACATTGTAATAAATAAAAATAAAAAAAAACTGCGGATAAAATCCATAAAAAATCTTACAAAATTCCGAGGAAATATATATATTTAATAATTATGAAAATAAATTAAACAAATTAAGGATTATATTTAGATAAGCTAAATATACAAAATTTGAACCACTGTCTTGGATAATTGGTGAAATAAATTATGAATACAAAACCGTGTCGATATATGTTGGACATATTACCCTGACAATCCAAAGATTTCAATTGACCTAAATAAAATACTATTATATTAAGTGGAAAGTTGGACAAATTCCAATATATCTTTTCCATGGAAAATATGTGAATTTTTTCCACGTCAATTTTCCTCATTTTTCAAAGTACGGACAAATTGTTACTAGTGTACTTCCATACAGTACGCCGTCTTCTCTTTATTAGCAGAAATATAACTGCAACTGTATTTAAGTATAGATTGTATTTATCAAAATAAATGTAATTGGTAAATAAAGTTCTATATATATATTTGTAATATAAATGTAAAATCTCTATTTACGATTGTGATTGTTATTAATGAAGCAAAAATGACAATTATGCTATAAATTTGGTTAAGCCAATTTCATCATTTTAGTGAAATTTCCTTTACTAATCAATATACTTATTATTATTATCTGCCTATAATCGTAGCAATCACATCGGCTTTATTATATATAAGAAATAACTGATGTAGTATTCTTGTATTGAGTAAGCGATTTTGAGATTATTTTCATTATGAGAATAAAATTTTTCTAAATCTATAGCACGTTGCTCCTAATTTGGTGTGTTTTATTACTACACATTTTAAAACAATTTTTAATTTTCAATATGAAACAGTCTTTTGGTTTAAAAAATAAAATAAATGCTAAATAGTATAGAAAGAATTTATAATTTAAAAATGAAATTTTAAAATGAGCTTTTTTCATCAAAATTTATTATCTTAAAACTTATACACAATCACTCTAATTTCTCGAAAACATATATATTTTATTTATACATATTATATGCAATGCATGATGCTGCAAAAGTACAAAATATATGTATATAATAAAAACAAAGTTTTTTTTTTAAAAAATAATCACATTATATAGAATTTTCTGTGTATTTTATGAGAATCACCTTTGGCTTAAAAAAAAGTGTACTCGTATGTATGAAAAAAATCTACTTTTTTATTGCAATATTCTTACAAATATGTATTTGTTATCGTTATATAATATTATAACCTGTATATAATATATTATAATTTATATATAACATATATCACTATGTTGCTATATATTTATAATGGTTAAGACATTGGTGCTTTATTATATCTATAGCTGTTAGCTGTACACTATACCTATATAGTAACAAAAAATATAATACTATTATAATGTTATATTATATTAAATATATGTAATGTCTAACTAATGTAATTTACTTGTTGATAAATATACAAAAACCAGATTCTTATAAAAGCATTGTGTTAATGAGTTGATTTTATCTATATATATATAACAATATAAATACTACACAGATAATAATAATAATATATATATCTACAGAAGAAAGTATAAGAAAACAATAAATAAATATACTTGTAATAATAAGTATAAAAGATATAATAACTAAAAAGAATAATTTGTGAAAATATATTATTATAAGTTTTTTTGTTGAAATAATTTCATAGGAGATACAAAACTTATAAAAATGATCTTGTTAATCTCTTGTTTTTCGAATATCTATACACTCACTCGTACATTTATACAAATACAAAACGTGTTTTATTACAATATTAATTCCGTGAGAATAATTTATTGATATGGATATTTTTATAATCTAATCGAAAACTTATAATAATGTATGTTTATTGGAATAGTACTCTATATATACAATATAGTATAGTAATATAGTATCAGTAGGCAATCTGAATATTTCTCGGCCTCTGACACATGCAGATGATGTTAGAAACTGTGAAAACCGCATAATTGTATAAAAAGTTTAAATGCATATCTTTTGACCATGTAGTAAAGCGTTTTTAAAAATTTCATCAATAAAAGATTTGAAATTGATTATAATTTGTAATTCTGTATACAAAACTGGCAATCCGTAAAAACTATGGCCCATAATTTTAAAAAGATTACAATTCATAAAAGTCAATTTTCCCGAAAATTTGCCAAGCGAACATTCAAATTATTTCTCATATTATATAGTCTAATTTCGGCCACCAGAAAAATATTATGAAATTTAAAAAAAAATATTTCACGCATCGCAACTATGTTAGATGATCGACGGGGAGTACGCTAAATAGCGCGGAGTTGATATAGACATCTCAAAAGAATGAGTTAGAAATATTTAGCATAAAAAATAGCACATGTAAATAATGTGTGAAAAATGCGGGTGAGAACAATTCACCAAAAACGTATTAGAACACTTAGCATGTTTTTGGATCCTCTTAAACAAAATAATATGAATATCAAACGTCGTCGAAATAACTGCGTCCATGAAACTTTAATCAAACTATATATAATAGAGCGAACAAAACTATCGAAACAAAGGTTTGAAATCGATGGAAGTTCACCAAAGACAATTCCATCATCAGGAGTTTAGTTTATTTTTTCTGGATTACTAAGGTGTTTTGTTGATCGTTGAAGGCAAAATAATTAATTCTGAATATTACTATAACCTTTTGGATCTGTTTAATGGAAGAAAAAAAACATGCTCATACTTCATCGCCACAATTCACGGATTTCATAACGGTGTTTTGAATGATCAATCAATAGCCGATAAATGGCGTTACCAGATCAATATATTAGAAAATCCTTCCGACTATTTTTTCGATATAGAGATATATGTAATATGCATTGATTAATTTATCTAATTCTAACTGTTATTTTAAACAGATATTATGTATAGTTATAATATGTATAGATTGAAAAGACGTAAAATTATAGAATTTACTATCAGTAAATGATTTATATATAGATTTTAATAATGATTACGTATGTCGTATCATATATCAAATATATTGTAAAATATATGTAATAGTACAATGTATATTAAATACGAATGTGTTGCGTAGAATATATGCGATGTTATATATAGGAAATTGAAATGTATCAAATTAACATACATGCTATAAAGATGTTGCACAATGATATATATGTACAATATATATGTTATATTAGCTATATAATATAATATATTATTAATATTAATAATAATAATAATAATATTATTAAGAGGATATTATTATTTACTAAAATATCTATTATATATTATCTAATATATATAAAATATAATATATACAATTTAAAAATTTTACACACCATTGATTTCGAATTTATTAAATTACTATTTCTTTATCACATTAAACTATCAGTTTATTTAATATATGTAACCATACAATGTATTCATAATATAATAAAAATTGATCACAAAAAAATACGCCATTGGCGGTGGCTTCGGTTTCAGAAAAACAATTATAAAATATATGTTATAAATAAATGTAAGTACATGTTATAATTTAGAGATCTGAATGTGTGATAAATACCCAAATTACCACGATCCACAAAAAAACAACTGTCTACTGATTCGATTTTCCAAAATTTGTAAAAAAAATATACACTTGAAATTTTACAAATATCTGTTGATAAATTCTTAATTTATCACATTCCAGGCAGTAACTATATATATAGCGTTCGGATTAACGCGCATGGTTAATGTAATTTGAATAATTAGGATACCACTTACGATAATTAACCATCATAATATCATACTAGAGTAATTAATAAACTACATATATTATGATATTATTTAATGAAGAATTATGGCAAAATTTAATTAATTTTGAAATTTACAAATAGCTTATAAGATAATAAACAAAACACTAAAAAATGTAATATTTATGTCCATTATTTTTATTGACAAATGTTAAGCATTTGTTATTTTATTGGTACATTGTATTACAAAAGAGAACAGATTAATACAAAAGAAAGAAAAAGATGGCCAATAATAGATGCAAAATTTTACTGACCAATAATAGATACGGGCCAGCCTAGATTATGAAAATTATGTTAAATTTGATTGCATCCATTTGAAAACTGTTCTATATGGATTTTACAACAGCAATGCTCCGACCGCCAATGCACTAAATTCATATAATAAATAGATTTACTATTTTATATGTAAATATTCTTGTATAAGAACCATCCATACAAATACAAAATATGTTACTACAATATAATAATATATTGAGGGGATTGCTACACAATATAATATATATTATCTATGGTATACTCTATAGTAGCATCAATTTTATGTTATTGAAAATTAAATCAGAAAATAATAAAATTCAGTATTTTATTAATAATATAATAAAGTAAATAAATTTATGCATATTATTAAATATAGATGTACTTGTACGTACATGTCGTACATAACTTTTTCTTTATACTTAATATAATGATAACATCATCATAGTTTATAATAAAGTATATATTTTTTGCATATATAATATTATTTACAAGTACATAGTTTTAATAATTTATATTATTATTATTATTATTATTATTATTATTATTATTATTATTTATTTCAAAGTTTTTATATTTATAAACACGTAGAATTCAATATTATGCTATAGTAAACAAGTTAAACGCGTTGTTTAAAAACGGTAATGTAACATTACATACAAGTATATAATAATAGTACAAAATACACATAATGTTCTCATAATTTTAAAAAGATAATAAAATTTACTTAATTCAACATATTCACTTCCACATATGTAAATACTAAATTTTAAAGCCAGTTATTATATTTGTATTGTATATAAATATAATATATATATTGTGGCAAACAGGTCAATGATCATATGATAATATTCACATCGTATTTTAATGAAATTTTATATTTTCTATATACTCTATAACTATATATATATATATATTAAATTTATAATTGTATATATAACTATTATATACAAATACATATACATTAAATACATATTGTATATTGTAATAATATTATTGTAATTAAAAATTTCTTGTTTTATAATTACTTTTAATTTAATTTGTTATTTGATATTCTTAAAATATTCATTTGTGTGTGAAATGTGTAATGAAATAATTCAATGAGAAATTACAAATAATAATTATTATTATTTTAATAAAGATGATGTTTATATCTGATTAGATTACATAATATTAGATATATATTAATAAATATATATGTCATCCATTATTTAGGTCACAAATAAAAACATATATTGTAATACCTATGTATATGCTTTCTTTTCAATGAAAATATTCTCATATAATTTCATATATTTAACTTTTTAAAGTATACTCCACCGGTGCATTTTGTATATAACATATATATATATGCTCAAACAAAGTAAAATTATTGGTATTTCAAATTATATAAAATTGTATATAGGTTGTGATTATTAACCTACTTTTTAAAGTACATTTGTTCCTATAACATTATGTAATTCATTAGAATTGGTATATATATGTCATGGAATTTATTGTGATTGGATTTAAAATACATATATGATAATAATTAAGAATCACATTACCAGTATAGAAAAGCTATGTATTCAACAGAAACGTATAAAGAATTCATTATAATGCTTTTTAAATAATTGTACAGTCATTTGAGAATAATTGATTTTATAATTAGACATAAACGAAATATGGTAATTTTGAATGTTTAAGAAATTTGGTTAGAAATTGTACAATAATTTATACGATGTTATAAAATCAAATTATTATTATCTCACTTTTACTCACTCTCTGTTTGTTGTGTGTGTACGGTGTATGACTATGATTATATAGAATATAGATTAATATATATATAATGAGTGAATTCCAAGCAAAGCGACTGTTACAACGAATTTTCATTATTTCTTTATTACAAAAGTCCGCTGAGAACCAATATAGCACTTCGTTTACATCCAACAGAACAATACCACACTTGGACAGTAAATATATGCATCAATTGTGGAATTCATTTCTTTTATACAAGCAATAATTGATGAAAACTCCTGAATGCGATTACATTATCAAATGCTTGTGAATTCTTATACTATTAAAAAGTGGTGATTTCGATCGCTCAGTATTTTCGTATGGGATCAGAAAGCAGATTTTTAGATTGGTGTACAACATATTGAAATTGATTATAAGTGTTAATAGTCAATACTTTACTGTCAAAAACTAATAAATTTGCATATATATAGATTACTGCAAGGAAAACGATATAATATAATATATAATGCTCGATCACATGTTGCAAAAGCCATAACATTTTATACGAATTTTTAGAGATAATGATGTAAGCTGAATTTTTTTTTTTTCACGACTTGAAAACCCATAAATAAATTTTTATAAAATTTTCATTTTTAATAAACAAAAAAAAAACCTATTCGAATAGTTTAAAGGGCAATAAAAATATAGACATATTTTTCTTGTCATAAGGGCTTAACCCGCAATTTGACTTTTATAATACGAAAACGTATTGAATATATATTCTCACATTCATACATGTATGCAATGTACGACATATTTTCATATATTATTTATAGATACAATGTTGTGTGTAACAATAAACCCTTTATATTTACATCCTCTGTCTCAAAAATTCCTGAACTTTTTAAATATAAAAACAACAGTTGGTTATTTTGACACGATCTAAAAAGGAATCATATATCGTTTTTATGTTGTCAGTGAAAATCATCTTGATGATCTTCATAATAATCGCTGACTTTGACCTTCCACTTCTTTCATTATCAAATATGTCTTTAAGGATATTTTTGAAACAATTATACTACGACATTTTTTTCTTCATTTCATTGTTCGAAATTCATTTTTGTACGGATGCTATTAATATAGACTAATGGTAATAACTTTGATTGTAAATAATGGAATGTTATGGAATTTTGATACATCATGTCATGTGTCTTTCTAACAACCAATTACACGACATATAGGTGTAACGTCTGGTTTTATGAAATTTTCTAAAAGTACGGGCATTTTTAAGACAGAGAGTATTTAAATATATAATAAGAAGTTTATATTTCATAATATTTTGGGGATAATTTTTTATCCTTTATACTTAAACCTACACTACAAATATAATACATATTATTACAAATAAACTGTATTATGTAATAACAATAACACAAAATATAATATTATGTAAACCCAAGCAAATATAAATATATAATACATGTATAAATATGGATAATCTTTCATTTACAGTTCACAATGTTCGTCTTACATATACATTTAGGTCACTATGTAATGCATTGAGCTATAAATAAATAATAAGTATATATTATACTATTTATTAGCTCAATATATGTCCATCAGGTTATTATACAATTTCATGTATTATTATCTATTTATATCATGTATTATATTACATTTATATATTTATATGAATACAATAAATAAATGACTAAAATATTGGTACAAATATATGTACATGGGATATGGGTCACTGTTCGAGATATGAAAATCCCGGATTTGACAGGGGTTTTTTTTTATTATATGAAAATTCAAATATTTGAAAACTGCTTTACAACTACGTTATTTATAGATAATTTATGAATTACGTTTTGCATATTTGTTAGCGTAAAATCACATCCTTGATATCCATCATCCACCATTATTAATTTGTGTTGAATGGCAAATATTGAATTTTACATATACACAAATGAAGGTTGTTGACAATTGCAAGGCACAAAAAGTGGAAAAGGTTTGAATTGATTAGGAAATATTCGAAACTACTAGAAATTACATTATCATGTAAGAAAAATTTAAAATTAAACGAAGATTTAAATACATTTTCAACAATTAAACTAATTTATAATGAAATTATATTTGTACTATATAATTATAAACTTAAATGATTCATCAAATAACATTAATAAATTATTTTACCGAATCATCATATATTAATGGAAGAATACAAATATAATTTATATTGCGTCAATGGTTTAATTGTTTCAAATTGTAACAAACATTTTCAAGTCAAATGATAGAAAATCTGTAATCGGAAAGAATTTTTCAATTGTTGGCATTAACTATTATATGAACCATTTACGATTTACAACTAAAAATCAAAATATTATGTGTTATAAATCGTTTTGCTGTGCTGCTTATCTTTGTTTTTGTTCAAAGCCTGTTCATCTTGCATTAATTTCAGTTTTAAATATATATTGCATCATTTATATATCGAGCTCGTATTAAAACGATTTATTGCAAGAAGAGGCTATCGAAATAAGATTTTCTTCAACAACAGGGTACCCGGTACCAATTTTGTTGGTATGCCAATTTACCATTACATAACATTTCACATTTTTTTTTAAACCATATAAGGAAATTACAAATATTTTAAAGAATTTTTTACATCAAAGAAAATCGATTGGAAATTTGTGCCACCACGTTTACCCCATTTTGGCGGATTGTGGAAAGCTAAAATTAAAAATTCAAGTCATTATGTTAAAGGCAAATCACACATCAACTATCATTTACCGTTCAATAATAAGCATATTAAGAGAACCCGAACGATTTATTGCCGTTTCATCTAACCTAATTTTTTAATTGAATCAATTGTTATTAATACATATGAATTCAAAATTGTAGCGACTCGTATATGTGCATTAATTCAAAGAAAATTATAATAGATTTAAAAGTTTCAAAATTTGTTGAATTATATATAGATAAAAGAAATATGTATAAAAATAAAAAGATATAAAAAATATTGATAAATATATTATATTTTTGAAGATTTATAAAATATGTACTAAATTTCTATTGTTATACTTTTTAATTACTTTTGCACATTGTTTGCAGAGTGTTCTGATATACACACACACACACACAGCCATATACTAGTATAGAAAAACAACAAATTTCTATAAATGAACACTTACGCCAAGTAAATTTTTGTAGCAATAAAATAAAGACTTTATCTTTATTACCAAATTAAATTAGGGGTATTTTACAAGATTAAAATTAATTTAATTTAACAATCTTATTATACAATATTTAAAAGTTAATGTCTTTTTTAGAAATTAAAAAAAAAAAAAAAAAAAGGAAAAAAAAATCACACACACACAAACACACACAACAATTACATCAGGCACAGACACACGCCCATAAAATAAATATAAACTTTTTAACTGCTTTTGTACACACAGCAAAAAAAAATGTATAGAAAGTAAAAAGGAAGAGTATAAAAACAAAGTATAAAATAGAAAAAGGAACAAAACTTTTTAAATTCATTTGAATTATATTATACGAATTCACATTTATTTTTCTATTGTACAAAAAGGGATTATTTTTCATTTGAAATTATTTTACAATATCATATTTTATGATATTTTATATATAATTTTATAATAATTTTTCTATAAATTTTATGCTGAAATTTATGTGATTATCGTTGAGATAAAACTATAATTAATTCTTTTAATTATATACTGTTTATTTAAGAAAAAATATACAATAAAAACATATGTTTCATATTTATTTCTTATGAAAAGATTTATTATTTATATTTTATAATATTTTAATTTGTTAGAGTTAAAATTAAATAAGTCATTTAGAGAAATGCAATTACAAATGGTTTTTTTTTTTTTTTTTTACTGAACTGAACTGAATCAATTATATATATTTCATAATTACACACAATATATCTATCTATGTATAACTTCATGACGCCCACCCATAAACATATTAAATAACTATAAAACTATAATTGACGCAATGCATATTTTATGTTTTAGAAATAATTTCAATTTATTATCTTATATATTTTCGTGAAAACAATGGAAATGATTTTAAAATTTTATTATTTTATTTCATATACATTTTTAGTACTACGATACGGCGGATACAATACGAAATTCAATTTTAACAATCATTGAACTATATTTTTTCTGCAGGCAGTCTTATTATAATGAATATATTTTATTTTTGTACATTTTTGATTGCAATGATTCCATTTTTCTTTGAAAATCATAATAATAGATTACCGATTGATTTTAAGAAATTATAGTGCGATGGAATTTGGTCGATAAGATCAAATATATGCGATCATGAGTATTTTACCGGCTCAATTTTAACACCTATATCAATATAAACTTAAATTAAAAATATTTACAATTCATGCACTAAACTTCAGACAGGTTATTCTTCATTTACACACGCACTTACTTCTTATAACAGAATAAAAATAAAAATGTGATAAATTCGATTTGAATATATAATAATGGTACAGTTGAAACTAATCGATTGTTTGGAAACGCATATGCTTTGTATATTGAATGCGTTTTATAGGAAAAAGTATGCATATAGATTATGGTTTTGCCGATTCAAAAGCGTTAATTGTGATATAATGTAGAGGATGTCGTTATCTATTACTTTGCGTTAATTTTATTGCATCAAATAAGTAATTCTTCTCGAGAACAACATTTCACTTTATCGATCTATATATAGTCGTCCAACAAATGCTGAAATAATCCAAATAGAAAGTTCTTCATCAGTCAACCTTATCTTCAGTCGAGTAACCACCTGTTCCGATCGACGTAACGCGCTTTGGAAGATATTCTCATCGCATCTACCAGAAAATACAACAATGTATTAATGGAGCCGACTTATACTATATGTGCAACCAGAAGTAATTACATTTCTTCATAATTTAGAGGAGATTTGGAATATTAAAATTTACCGTGTTTTACCATTTTCTCAATTTATAATATAGCACTCGTATTCTTTATTTCTATAGTAACAGTTTTAGTAGAAATTTTTAACATTACGCAAAATAATTGGAAATTGGTATAAGTTACATACTAATCTACTTAGAGGACAGAAGTGTTTTTTTTTTGCTAATCATGACATTTACATTGGATTTAAAATAGAAGTATTATATAACGTTTATGCTGCTAGTGAGTGGGTTTTTATACATATATCGTAGAATTTTTTTTTCCTATGAAGCTGGACTTGTGCACCTAATAAAGTAATAATTCCTTATACTTACAATGTCTAAGCAAAGAGGTTCTAAAAAATACAATTGAAGAAATTGTTAAATATTATTACTTAATTTTCGCGTAAATTTAGAGATCATTTGAATACATCTAAAGGTATTATTTATAACCCCATCAATTACTTACGAAAGGTTTCATTTATAGACGTATATAATATATGGTATCGAAATTCATTCCAGATCGGTACATAACGTACCAGTTTTATCTCATTTATTCACATAGAAACGGAAATAAAAATAAAAATATTTGTTTTGACTTCTCTCTTTATATTTAATAATTTAAAACTTTTAATAGTAATAGAATTATTAAAAAATTATTAGTATATACCTATATGTTTTTCTTAGTTATTTGTGTATTTTCTCAGAATTTCATAAAATAATTCAATTGAAAATTTAAAAGAAACAATTCTTTGTTTATATAAAATTACATATTGAATATTTAAATTATATTAAACAGAACATATCAATAAAAATTTTAACTTTATAAATTTTCGTAATATATCAAATATTAATAGTAAATATTTATTTTAAGAAATTCTACGAAACTATTAAATATCAATGATTATATATTTTCAATATATAGATTTGTAAAATTTCCTTTATTCTACGAAAATGTTTGGGTACATCAAATAAGTTGAAAAACTATCCATAAAATAAATGCTCGTATCCACCGATACCGTTATATTATAATTATAAAAAATACGAATTATTATTTCATTAATTAATTTGCCAGTTTTAATAATTAAATTGAATCGTAGGATGATGACTCTTTTACATTATTATAGAAGAAAAGTTGATGAGAAAAATTGTTTGTTTTTGTTTCGCACTAACAACTGAATGGGGTGCATGTCCCAATTGACTATATCCGGACGATAGCTTTCCAATGTATCTAACACTATCGTCTGATATAGTTTGATGCATGTCATATTCTATTATTAATTCTAAATAGGTTATTATGAGCTAAGATCACAACCGACATCCATATGAAATCCATATATATGGTTTATGCTCATTTAGCAAATGTGGTAAGGCAGTCTAGTCACTACGTCAATTTTTTTCAATTAGGTTTTATATAAATTTAGTTACATAGCATAAAAACCCAATATAATAACTTAATTTTATATACAATTTACTAGAATAAAGGCTTATTTTATTTCTAATATATTATAAGAGTAATCGATCGATATTTATATATAGACATAAAAATTATAAAATAAACAATCACATGTACATGTATGAGTAAATTGTATATTGTATATATATAATATAATATATTTATAAATTGATGTATAACCACTCTCACGCGTGGTATAAATAAATACATTAAAATCGAAAATTTATTTAAAAACTTTTTTTTTATGAGCGGGGAATTTTAATTTAATAGATAATAACTTCATAATATACATACAATAAAAAATATGTTTCGTCTGTCATTTGTTGTGTATTCAATAAATAAAAATAAACAATAAAATTCATCAAGAAAAATAGTAAATTTAATTCATTCATACACATTTAACATACACAAAAAAATTAACAAATATATAACCACAATAAAATAACAACAAAATGATTACATATTAATGATTCACCATTAGCACACAGTTCACTTTATACCTTATGCTGTTAATTATATAAAAAACAAAGTCTCAGACTTGTATATGTCCAATAATATAATATATCTTGTATAGAAAAAGAAATGAATAAGATGGTGATATGGTAAATCAAAAGTTACTGCATTTAGAATAAAATTTAATAGTTTATTAATCTATCAATAAGGCAAACAGTAATTACTGGACAGCAAATTGCAGTATAATCTAATAAACTATTTAGTATTAAATGTAATTTGACCTACTTTCAACAAAATAAAAATCTATATAATAAATTACGTTGAGAATTACCTTCACTCAGGACTTTATTAATATATTGTGGAATTAAACAAACTCATTTTCGAAAGAATGATAACATTGAAAACATATAAATTGCAATCAATACCAAAATATCAAAATAAAGATAATGTTTAAATTTTCTACTGATTCTTTCACATTTTCATTAATAATTTCAATATAACTATCATTATTTTGCAGAGCATTTCTAACCTTTCACAGAAGAAATTTCAACTCCAGGCGAAAAGAAAAATTTATAATATTTTTAATTAATTCTTTTCATGGAAAATATAATTGATTGTACACGGTTGAAAATGTTGTTGACGGACCGAAAAGTTCGTATTCTTTAAACTTCCAGAGTTTCAAATTCCGAAAATATAAACTCAAGTTTAACATATACAAGTGTGGTGTGCCGTGTTTTATCAATACATAATAAAGCCATTTTAATTTTATAATACATATCACAATTTTGCAAAAACGTAATTTTATGTTTTCTATTTTCGGTTGTCGAAGGTGTTTTAAACTTCGATGGTTTAAAATACAACTTTATTCCTAAAATAATAATATTATTACTTAAAAATAATACCAATAGTTTACAATATTGTACAAATATGAATTTGAAAATTAATCTCAAATTGTTTAAAAATCGACGTAAACTTCGTTATGTTTATTATTTAATATTTCTTAGTTTATAAAAAGCGTGTAAATTAATTTTGGTTTATGAATTAGTTTAAAATTTTCAACCGTTTATATAAATATTTGACAAATGAAACTATAAATGCTTTTATTTCAGTAATTTTTCATTAACCGCATCGTATGTTTTGGATAAGATGTTGAAGATAAAAATATATATATAAAATTATAAAGCATCAACAAAATATACATAGTTTAAAATTAATAATAATAATAATATCTAGTATTTTATAATTTGCTTAATTTCTTTTTTGTTATTACCATATAATAAAGACAGCAGACAAAATTATAATTATTTTAAAATGCAAATTCTTTTTTTATTCAAACTAAACATTTACAAAATTTATTTCATATTATTTTATTTCTATATTATTTTGCAAAAAATTAAATATTTTTATTCATTTGTGCATAGTCTATAGTTTATAAATAACTCATATAATATTATTAATAATAATAATTATTATTATTTATTATTATTTAAATTTATTATTATTATTTTTAAAATTTTATTTTAATAACTTGGTGTGTGTGTGTGTGTGTTTTACAAAAATTAAATATTTATATAATTTTCCATTTTTATTTTTAACTTTTTTATATTATTAAAACTTGTTACATTGTTTTTACAATTATAAATTTTTTGTTGTTATTGTAAAATTGTGATAATAATAATAAAATTTGCTATTATGTTATGGCAGTTATTATATAGTCGGTGAACAACGATATATAGGTGAGAAACTTTTTATATTGTGTACAATTTATTATCATTTTTGCTGCATTCAGATTCACATATGTTGGTAATAAATTACTATTCATACGTATACTGTGATTAAATGATTATGTTGTTGTTAGAGATAATAATTTATTTAAATGCTTGCGATGGAAGAGTTTTTTGTCTAGGCTGTGCGATGATAGAAAATAATATTGCAGTTGTATTGAATGATTTGATTGTACCATTGTGTGTGATTGACCACAGTGTTTGATATATACGTAGAATATATGCAAATACATATTATTTAATTTGTATTTGTTTGCCGTAACTTTAATTTAAACTTTACCCTTTTATCGATTAACTGCTTTGTCACTTATTGTTTTTTCTGTAACATTGTATAAATTTTATCATTTATTCAAGTGAATGTGTATATGGATAGCTCAATAAGTCATGAAGTGACAAATAGTCAACAGTTTGTTTCTAAATAAAATTCATGTTATAGTAACTATAATATTTATTTAAATAACAGAAAATTTTTGTTTAAACAAGAGATTTAATATAAATTAAATAAGATATTCCAAACGACTAATTAACTGAAATTATAAAATATTAACCTTTTTTTTATATTTTAATTAATAAATTTTTATACTCATTGTCAGTGGCGTGAGCATGGGTATCGTTTATGTTAATGAATCGTGAATAATATTGATTTCAATTACCGAAATTTACATATTTTTCCCTATTTATTTTAAGACCGACATCTGAACTGACAATGAGTTACAATTTATTCGTTTGAAAATATGTTGTTCGAAGGTACTCAAAGATTCTAATCATTCATAAAAATAATAAAATGAAAAACATATATTATTTTCGATAATTGCAGACCACAATTAGTGAATTGTTATATTTATTATCATGATCTTTAGATCTGATCAATCTGTAGATAGTTTATAAAAAAGCAGAGAGGTAACACTTCAATTACTTATTAATTATTCTATTTAATCATTATCAAATCATGCTAGTCCTGTATATAGTGGAGCTTATCGCATCTATACACTATATAGTAAAATTGGTATTACTCTAACTCTTCTATATAAAACAATTAACAATTCACCAGTTTATTAATATTATATTATGTGAAAAATTTAAATAATTTTTAAGTAATTGTAATAATAATATTTTAAGAATTTTGTGGTGTTTTAGTTTTAAAATCTATACTGATAATTGATGTTCATTTGACAATATGCCAACTATTTTTGAGTCTATGCCTCTATAATTATAATGATGTACGTTCTAAATGTGTTTATATACAATATATGTAGCCTATACAATATGTATTGTAGTATTATCTTATAATTACTCCTACACTTATTTATGTGCATTAAGTACGATATATTTTAGTTATACAGCAATTTAGTTACACATCATATAATATACAAATTTATGTAAAGTAAAATTTTTCGAAAAATTTTAAGATTAAAAATATATCTAACATATTATTTGCATTGACAATGACCACAATAATATACAATATATTTTTTTTAGACATTAACATTGATTGTACGCATATTAAAGATAAAGTTCATGTTCAAATTTTATTATGTTTTTTTTTTTTTTTAAGAATATACAATGAAATTATTTAAAAATATTAAATTTTAATATAGACTTAAAATAGACGCACGTATAATCCATTTGAAAATTAAGAATACGAATGAACACTTATATTATATGCTACAATAAGTTTATGGGAATGGTTAGAATTAGAATATCACTACTAATGGAAAAACCTATCAATGCAATCTACTCGATTCATTTTTGGCAAATGAAATTTTATTAATTATCTTGTTCTACTTAAATTGCACACTATAATACACGAACTAGTTACTATTAGTTCGTTTATAGAATAATAAAATAAATAATTTTAATAAATGGGGATGTTCATAGATCAGCGCTATATGCAATAAGCTAATGACTTATATAAACATATTGGAATTGAATTATGGAAAAACATTTCTATCGAGAACCAAATACTCTGAATCCATGCGGATATATAACCAAGTGCAAACTCGGAAGACCATTCCACGAATTTATACTGGAGTAAAACAAAAAATTATAAATTTTTACAACTTAGGAACTAATCCATTCAAAATATATTATAGCATAATTGGAGATATCTATGAATTTTGCTGTTTCGGAAGAATGCTGACAAATGATTGTTTTGTGGAAAGAGTTATACGAAATTGAATATGCGAAGACTATTTTGTTTGAATTTAGCAAAACATCTTATTGTTATAATTTAGTCTAAAAAAATTCTTAATACCAAATTGCGAATTTTTATTTCAATAATCAAAATTTTCCTATTATAGTCGTGGGAAATTTGAAGGATTAACGTCTATAATCATATCTCGCGTGTAAAGTTTTTGTTATTAAGTGTCTTCTAAGAATCCTTCATGGTCGAAGGACTGAAACAATAAGTGGTGGTAAAGAAGATCTTTGATCAAATTGAAAATGTAGATGGATCGGACGTACTTTCAGGAGTTTATTTATATTACATGCAAATCGCTCGATTGAAATCCATATGCTATTTAGTACGAAAAGCGACCCAACCAAGGCGTAATTGGAGCAAAACTGTAATTGTCAAGGTGGTAGCCCATTGAAAATCTAGTTAAAGTTGAATACTTTTTATCAAAAATAAAATAAGGTGCTTCTTCACAGTGAACTCAGAGAAATTAATGTCAATGGATAGCTATATTTTTATTCTTTCTATATATGAAAAATAGTATATGGTGAGCTGGGTGTGTACAAAATATAAACACTTTTTTAATGTGCCCACATTTAGCACAGTACGAAATGCTATTGTAAAATATATTCCATATTGGTTTATATAAGAATGACCCAAAAATAACACATATACGCACACATATTCGTTAAAATTTTACTTCTATATTAATAATAAACTCTTGCATATATGCTTTTTATGTATATATAATATATATCATAATTTATGTTTACATTATTTACAGTACACATACTATAAACATGTATGATATTATAACATATAACATATTCTATACAACATATTTGTTTTTCACAACAATGACTTGTTGATTTTTTATTATTTTGTTTTATTTTCGTGTACGTGTATTTTACTTCAATTCTTTTTTTTATATATATTTATTTTGACTTGATTATGTAATCTTTCTGACATATATATATGAAAATATATATAACTTTGTTCTTATATTTATATCAAATGAGTAATTAAATTTGTGTCAAAACGGGAACTATTATTATTGTTGATGATGTCTCCATTTATTTCAGATTTATATTATTTATTACATTTACAATATACATATAATTTTGATTATGACACATAGTCATCTATCTCTCTATATTGTATCTATATCTATCTAAATACGTTACAACAAGAACAACATTTAAATTTATATTATAAGATATTGTTATATATTGTCTATACGTATAATATTCATATGTTATCTAATTGCATATAGATATTAAATTAAATGTATGAAGTAAAATAATATACAACCCCAAAGACATTAATAAATCTATAAATAACTGCGATTTGTACATAAACAGGATAATCCCCATTTTTCCTATTTTATTTTATTAAAACTCTATATCAATGAGATAAATAAATGTGTATTAAAATTATATCGGTAAATTTGATGAATATGAATTATAATAATAAATTTATATTATAGTAATGGCACAATTGAAGTTTTGTTACACAATAGGCATGACAAAGTATGACATAGAGATAAATATTATATTTAAAAATTAAAAATACAATTTCTCCCGAATATTAACATGTCACTTAAATCGTAAATAAAAAAATATATACATATCCTAAATTAAAATCTATAGATTAAGATGGTTTGAGCACATATCATGTATGCGGAATAAAAACGCGTGACAAAATAACTGTTGAATAGTAATTATAGTTATATAGATGAAGTAAACTGTGATATTATGATGCTTAAAATTAGGGATTGGAAGACGGTAGCTATGCATAAATAGGTACGGTCGGAGACTAGGCAGTAAGTAAGTAGTATAGCACTATGAAAAGGAATAGTTCAAAATAAATAAGTATTTGAGAATAATTGGTGCTTCGTAATGAAATTAACTTTCATCATTTGAAAATCTTCTTAGAACTAATAAAAAAGATAGGAAAATCCCAAACTACTATTCATACATATGGTAGATATCACATCTTTTATATTACTAATGAATCACCGGGGTGTGTGCTACATCCTGTGAACATGTATAACCGTTTGAGTGCTATGCAATTTTGGCGCATTACCTATTCGTCGCTATAGCGACGATTCGCACTCAAACGGTTAAATGAATGGAAAAAATAAAAAACTGATAAAAATGTGATTTTCTTTTTTTTGTATTTTATTGCTAAATTTCTCATTGTTTATAAATATTTAAGATTTATACCGAATATATACAATATAAAAATTAAAATATTATAATATAAATAAATTATAACACATATAAAAAAATCATATGTAAATAATACCAATTGCACATTTATTGTCTACATATACGATCCAACAAACATCTACAGCCACATATATTATATGGATGGATTTATTTCATAAATGACAACATACAATTCTGTTCTATTTCAAACAATAAATGGTTATATGCGGTTAAATATAAATATACTCGTTCGTATGCAAATAATTTTTATAATATGCTATAAAAATCTTTTGTAAAATACTATATATGCTGCGTGCGGTTTTTCTGAATGCTATACTTTACATTAACATTTAAATATTGTACAAATATTATTATTATTGTTATTATTAGTGTAATGGGAAATGGGAATAAATAAAATCATTTTTTAAAACAAACAAATATAAAATATGGTATTTTATTATTATTATTATTATTATTATTATTATTATTATTATTACTATCATAAAACTGACATCTCTCGCTCTCTATTTACTTATACTTCATCGAAACGTTGAATTTTTTCAAATAACGAAATTAACCAAATATTCTCAAAATTAAATCAAAAGCGTATCTAGCACAAAAAAATTAATAGAAAAACGAATCACAAAAGTGCATTGAAGATAACAATTAAATTATAATATTTCACCACAAAACTATATGGTACAAATTTAAATGTTAACTTTGTAGAATTTGGAACAATAAAATTGTGATGTTAATTAAAATTTTGTTAAAAACTGGTTTCATATGACTATATTTTTATTCGTGTGTAAACAAAAATTTGAGTTAGTGTAATGTAAATGCGTTGTTATTTTTTGTTAGTTTTGTTCATATTATATAACTATTAAATATTTATATATGCACAAAATTCGCATATCGTGTATCAGCACTTTTAATCTATATAATTTCTTTTAGTTGAATATGCAAATATACGAGTATGCTATTTTATTTATTATTTGTCAGAAAAATTAAATGAATTCTGAGATTTTGTAATAAAATTTTAATTTGTATTATTTCCCGTGACCGTGACTCATTATTGACTCATTTATGTCTATACTCATATATAAATATAAACGCATTTATGATAAGCATTTGCAAGTACATATATATATAGGAGGTTAACGTTTTATGCGTTTAATATTTTATTAAATTGATAATAATAAAAAAAAACCATTCAACACTCAGAATAAAATTAAATAATTCCCATTTATTTTTCTACTTATATATAAAATTATTATTCAGAATATTAATTTTTTATATTATTATTTCATAAACATTATCCAGAATTTATTATGATATAATAAGCTATAAAAATAAAAAATACAGGATATATTGCATAAATGTAAACATAATTAATAATACATATTTATTTTATATAACAACAATGGATATTAATAATTTGTATTTCTATATAATATTTGTATTATATTTTCCTATAAAATGAAATTAATTTGTGCATACATGAACTTATAATACTATAATAATAAACAATTCTTTTTTAATCAATTGCAGATTCAATGGAATACAACAACAGTCACAACAAAACACCATATGCAATTGTCAATTAATAATAAAAAAAATACCGTCTGCAATAAAAAAACGAAATTCTGTTGATAAAACAAAAATAATAGACAATCAAATAACAAATAAAAAAGTAAATTCAAATATTGTTTTCTCTGAAAATAATAAAAATTCAATTAATGTTTCCAAGTGTTCTATTAAAAATATTATAAATAATAAAAATAATAACATTAATCAAAAAAATATTAATAATACAAATGAACTGAATTTAATTGCTGACATTGTTGAAAAAAGCAATACTACTGTTAATGGGACAACACTAGGCTATATTGATTCCATTCATAGCGATACTAATAATAAAAATATAAATAATAATAATAATAATACTATAGTTGATTCAGTGCGGTGTAATAATAAAGACATAATTGATTATTATAAAATTTCATATAATAATAATAATAGTAATAATAATAATAATAATAGTACTATTAATTTAAGTGATAATACACCAACTACTTTATTCAATTCGACAATCATAAAACCAACATCAATAACAACTAATACTACTGCTACTAGTACTACTACTACTACTACTACTACTATTACCACAAATACAACTGCTTCAATTACAACAGTTGAAACCAACAAAGATCAAAGTTTATTAAATTATCAAGTGCGTAAACGTAATATAATTAATATTAATAATAATAAGATCAAGAGCAACATATTATTATTAAATCAAAATACTAATAAAATTATTGTGCCAAAGTTTAATAATAATAATTGTAATAATAATAATAATAATAATAATAATCAATTGTTATCTTCCAATAATAAAAAAAATATACACATTCAATTATTAATTTTAATAAAATTGTGTTCAATATTTTTAATAGATTTAAGTGCAATTGTAATACATAATTTTATACAAATTATAATAAAAAATGTAACAAAAAAATCTATTAAATTATTATATAATTTAATAATTTTTATTATAAAATATAGTTTTAAAAAAATTACAAAAAGTTCCTTAAACATTAATAAATTTTTTAATAATAATAATAATAATAATAATAAAAATAATTATAATAAAATGGCTTTGTTTCGTTCAATGAAATTAAAAGAAAGGCTGGTGGTAGGTTTAGCTATTTCCTTAGTGTTATTTACAATATTATTAGTTGTTGATTTACAAATGGATTTAGGTGTATCAAAAGGGCATTTAGTTCCATCACATGCAAAAATTAGATATGTTCAAGATGAAGATAAAAATGGTGTTTATATGGGAATTATGTCGAAAATCCAAAATAGGTAAATTAATTAATAATATACAATAGAATTATAAATATTAAATTAATATATATTAGGATAATTTCATTTAGAATTAGCATACATTAACAAACACTTTCAATCTCCACCCAATTTCTTGTAATGCACATATTTTATGTGTGTATAAGGTTCGCCAATACTATATTAATGAAATTATAATTAGATTGCTAAAATATAAGTTCAGTTTTTGCTCGGTTACACAAGTACTAAAAATTCAGAACTATCAAATTAACACAATTTTGTTGACTAAATTTCAATATGAAATGGGATTTAACTCATCTTGTAAAAATAAATGTATATATAGATTAGTTGTAAAATTTTGTGCCTTTGGACTTCCACTATATCATTAATTTACACAGAATATTTTATGAGTTGAACTTTGGTTGTGATGCAACATGGTCACTCATTCATTAAAATGGCTGGTTATCAGTTTTTTTTATACATTTTTCAATAATGGTTTTTCATTTAATAGAATTTTAAGAAAAAAACCAATATTTATATTGTATCACAAACTTTCAATTAATTTCCACTTGATGAAAAGTACTATACGCGTATGGGTGATATATTGTATATTTGAAAGATCTGTATATAAGCTAACAGATGTAATGACATATTCATTGTATTTTTATACTTAAGTGATTGTGTGACAGCCAATATATCTCCTTATGGCCGCCATTTTTTACGTCTCAGATAAACCATCTGCGGAATAATTTGCATTATCCAGTATATGTCGATCGAACTTCTTAAATACAACCAAAATACGTCCAATGAACGTTTTTAGGGTATCACACTCGGTATGTGATAAACCTGATATATCCAATAATTGTTTAAATATTTCAACGTCCTTAATGTATCTTTGAGATGTCCTTGTTTTGATATCAAAAAAATTTTATATAGTATATGGATATTACTTTTACAGTCTTAAATGGGAGTTCTTTGAGATATCCATTTGTGCTATGTGGAATGTTTTCAAATACAATGTATACAATATATATTTGGTTAAAAAAAAAATGTATTTTATCAATTTAAATTTCAATATTATTATGTTATTAACCCTTCTCTTTATTGATATAAGAAAATACAACACTTATTTTATCTGATTGGAAACTCGCTATGAACAATAAATATACTTTCATCTTAATTTAAAAATAAATTTTTAATCTTTTGTCATTTTACAATGATTTTCGATTTTTATTATACAAAACCTTTCAACGAAATATTTACTTAATCAAAATCATTGTTTAAAATAATTTCAATTTAAAAAATAATATTGTTTACAAATGTTATTTACATTCAATAAAAATCATAGAGAAAAGTGCGTATTATTATCAACTTTATATTCATTTGTGTTTGACTAAAGAAAGAAATATATAATAATATAAATTTTCTGAACTTAAAAATGAATTTGGAAACAAATTGAAACCTTTTTTTGATTTGTTAAGTGTATTTTTTCTAGAACGTTTAATTATAATTAAACAATTAAATTGAAATTATTTTATATTAGATTTTAGAATTTTTTATACTCAAAGATTTCAGTAATATCTAGTAAATTTTATTATATGCTCAATTTAATCAGTAATAAGTTAAGAAATAAAAATGACTATTTTAACAAAGAATCGGGCGCAACATAATTTTTAACAATTCCACAAACATTATATTATTTTTCCTGAAAGTTCACAACACAAAATATCTGTGAATAAGTTTTCGTTATTATAGCCATTCTCGATTATATATAAATTTATTAGTGTTAGTTCCATGTATGGCTTAAATATGAACAGTTTCACTTGGTTTCAACTAAGAGCTTTTGTATAAAAAAAAACACATTCTTGGTATCACTAAATACAACGCAGTACCTTCTTTCTGTGAATATACCATTTCACAGACTGGTGTGATGTTGACGATTTTTGCAGGAATCTAACAATGATTTTTAATTTTCAACAACCATTCACAATTTGATACAAAAAGTGTTTTTCATTGTATCGAGAAATTATTTTCGATAACAAGTCTTTCAATTCATACGGACAACATATTCCATCGTTTTGAAACATTTCTATTGAATCTAAATATCAGATTGTATAACATTTAAGTCTTCGAGTTTTTCAGTTAACCTTGACGCTAACGTACTTTGTCTTTGACATCAAAATCACAAATTAAGATTTCTACAAAGTTTTGCTGGTTTTTTTCAATGCATATATTATTATTAAACAATATTCTTTGCTATACCACACACATTATTATCACTATGAACTTTGTTGCACAACCGAATTAATTTATGCAAAAACCATTTATCGCATACTTAAAATGGTCTACCAACAATTTATCGTAATATACAATTTATTGCCAATTTTAATGTTTCAATAGCCATATTTCAATAGGTTAATATATTGTATTAGTATTAGTATTAAAACATAGATCTTATGGTTTCTGAAGTATCTTACTAAAATTTATCGTATATTGTTTACTGATAACAAAACAATTATTTTCAAATATTCTATTGTTTACATTTATTTCCTGAAATTTTACACTTTAAGATTTTACACACAAATGAAAAGTATTTATGTTTAAAATCTGACCGTCGTAATTTGCATCAGTATTCGTTTGTGTTATTATTATATATTATATTAAAACATTTAAATTATAATTTACTTATTTATTATATAAATTTGTATATATTTACAAATATACATTGTTCACTGACACACACACTTATACATTTGTATTGCATTATATATAAAAATAACAAATGTTATATAACGCACAATTGATTACGTACAATAAAATGAAAATTTTATCTATTTAATTTTAATATAGAAATTTATCAGGATCAAAAGAAATACAAAATCAACCCAGATCTCATAGTGATATATCGGCTGGTGTAGGTCAACAGATGCCAACCCAACCACCATTCCATGATAAATTTAAAGATCTATTAGCATTATCGCTTGATTCAACTAATCGACATAATTCGGCACAATTGCAAAAGGTTATTATTAAATCAGAAAGTGATAGTGTAAATCCAACACTTGGTGATATGGCTGATATTAAATTTAGGTAAGAAATATTATATATAATTTTAAACTTTTTTTGTTTTCACATTTTATTCTCTTACCTATATGAGCCCCATACAACGTAATATATCTTTATTTAAAATATAAATACACATTGCTATAATATGCTGTTCAAAATTAAAGTATGTGCAATGTATTTATATTTTTTTGTTTGTATTATTATTGGGAAATGTTTTGAAATTTTTTAAAATTAAATAAACACTTTGGTTAATATTATATGTATTGAGCATACAATGCTATCAAAACGTAATATAAATATAAAACATATGGTTGAGGAACGAGTAGATAACATTTTATTTTTGTTATTCATTAATTGTATGTATTTTATAATTTAAATTATGGAAATTATATAATAATAAAATTCTTTCTGGGTAGAAAGACATTTAATTCATATTACTTTCTACAATTATGTATTAACTATACATATTGTATATTTGATATATGTATATTTGCATTATATTAATACGCATATATGAGCAAATATATTTTCCGAATTTACCTACAACATCGCATTTGCAAAGACAAAAAAATAAACAAATCCCCTTTGGCATTGTTTTCATTCATAATTTGCAAGAATATATTAAGATTAAAACTATATATATTATATATTCAAACATAATATTACATTACATTGCAATTTTCATTATATGTACTTTTACGTATACTTACATAGAATCATGTATAAAAATGTAAAAATTTTATAATTCATTCAGACACAAAAAGAAATTATTCTGTTTTTTTATTTTTTTTTTTTGTTTCTTGATCTTTTTTCGCTTTATGAAAATGCATCCCAAAAATAATAATAATATTATACATAACTTGAAATTAGCATTTAAAATTTAAATTTTTTTTTGTTAATATTTATTTATTTTTTATATTTTATTTTTATCATTATTTTTTTTTTTTTTTTAATTTAGTATAAAGTAAAAAATTGTTATTATTATTATTATTATTATTATTATTATTATTAAGTAAAATCATTGTTTATGTACTGAAAAAGTTATTATAAACTGCGGTTTTTTTATGCAGTTAAAAAATTATCGTATAAAAACAAATCATTCTTTATTAGAAGAATATATACAGAAAAATCCAATTCATAAATACAGTATTGGTAAAAAATAAGTATATATAGCACACCCATGCATAGAACATTATTCGAAATATATTAGGAGCTTCTTTTTTTTAACTTATCGGAATAAGTAATTTTAAATGGCAAGGCTGTCTGATCTAGTACTTTTTTGTAAGATCTGATATTTGTGTATAAAATTCAGTTTACTGATATTACATCATTTGTGTAAACAATATTATAATATTGTATCAGTGAAAAAGTTTCCATTTGTGTAGCAGAATTTCTTCGAATTCTTCAAGAATATTATGGCAAACAAGCTCCATAACACATACAACATGCAAACAATGGTTTTTGACGATTTCGAAATGGTGATATTGCTGTTCATGATAAAGAACGCTCCGGCGGTCCGAAAAAGTTCGAACACGGTGAATTTCAAGCATTATTTTATTAAACGAAAACTGAAATCATACAAAGAAATAAATTGGAAATAAGTTAGAATTTAGTGAATCTGGATGTAATACAGTACGAGCTCTTAAAACCAAATGAAACATTAACTGTGCAGACGTTCACAAACGCCAATTGAATAAATTGCATGAAGAATTATTGGGAAAATACCCGCAATAGCGTGTAACAGACGCAAAGGGTTCCTAATGTACATGATAGTGCTCGGCCACATGTTGAAAAAGCCGTGAAGCACACCTTGTTGACCTGGTCGTCTGACAAACAAACCAAACCTAGTGCAACTCTCCGATTTAATTGAAACTCACCACATTTGCAAAGTGGTAAAAACCGATGGGCACATATGTTTTTTTTATCGACAAAGGTGGACGTTTAAGGGATAAAACGATCCTTGTACGAAAACTCTACATTTACTTGGTTTTTGACGATTTTATCTCTAAAAGTATGGGAGGTATGAAAAAATGTTACAGATATAAGTTTAATAGCATTTTTTATGTTCTTGAAAACGATGTAATCAAATTTTGAAATAATTGACCAATTTCTCCACACACCGCAACAATTAATTTTGGAAAATTTTAAATTGTTTTCGATGAAAATTAAAGATATTTTCTTTTTAAATTCATTCATGTCTAATATATTTGATTTCCGATATATCATTCTTGGAAAATTAACTGTGATCAACGCGAAGTCTCCGTGGTGCATGTATTACATATATATAGCTTGTTGCAAAATTGTATTTCATCATTTTGAAGTCACGTAAGCGGTCAATAAAATATTTCCGATGTCTCAAGGTTTGGATCATATTCAATTGAAATTTAATATAAAATACCGAAATGCCGAATTACCTTCCAAGCGGCGAGGAGAGAAAAGCCAGGTAAATGAGAAGATGGTACAAGGGATGGTAAAGAGCACAAGATACATAAAAGATTAAGACATTTTACCAGGTCATTCTATATATATATATGTAAGACAGAGCAATATAAATTCTCGTATAGGTATATGTGCTTTTAATTCAAATGATGTTGTATCAATTTTGATTTTGATAAAAGCAAAAATAATATATTATTCAAATATAAATTATTATTTATTATTTTAAATTTTTTAAAAATGTGCAAAATATAAAATTACACGTTTTTCGTCAGTAACATTTATTTATATCATGATAGAGCAATTATACAATATTGCAAGTAACATCACGATCTTAATATGCGCTATGTCTATATTGAATATTATTGATTGTACGTAAATATAAATTCATCATCGTTGTAATACATTTTTTTTTTATTTTTGAATATCCAATATTACAATTATAGCCAATTAACATTATTTTTTTCATTTTACTGATTTTACTATAAGTGTAATTATAAGTTGTGTATATATACAATTTATTTATAGCTATAGCTATACGATGGAGTTCTTTTATATATATGCGTGTATATTCATAGTTATTATGCAAATAAGTACTTTTTATATTTGTACATAAAAAATAATTATACAACCTCTGTCCCATAATAATCCGGAATGGATTAAATAAAAACACAAAAATAAATATTAAATTTTCTCAAAAAACATATATTTCGTTTTGCACGTTCGACAAGTGAATCAATTGACTTTTTTTTTTAAATCTGCGTGATTGGAATGCTGAACAGCGGTGGTCGCCGCATTTTAAATGTCTTCAACTGATACATGATCATTTCATAGTCAAATAAAGTTTAGGGAATAGAAATTAGCAGCAGGGAGTTAAATTAAGTGAACATGGTGAATGACTATAAGCAAAAAATCTTGATGATAAGTTCAATTCGGTGCAATTTTTGGTCATCATTTAGTTGATGTGGAACTTGAATTTTCATCTATCGTAGACCGCAGTTAAAATTCGTTGAATTATTGTTTTCGATATTTCAACATACTATTCGATGATTATCACTCACTTTTTCAATGTTTTCTTCAGCAAATTTTTCAGATGATAATCACTTATAGCTTCTCTACTTTCTGTGAATAATATATGTCATTTAAAAATATTGTGCTTTTAACACACAATTATCACCATACGCGATTTTAAACAAATTTTATGTTTGAGTAGAATTTTTACCAATTTTAAAACAAAATTTAATGTTGATTCTTTGTGTTTTTATATCCATTTTTCGAACGACGCCCAAAAACACCCGTAACTTTATGTGTTATATTTTCGATTCTACTGAATGTAATTTCATGAAATTTTTACAGTTTCTTGAGCAACGTTCACAGAACATAATCGCAATGAAAATAAGTGATAACGTTAAGTGTTCTATGATTTTCATAGCCAATTTATTATGGGACAGACAGTGTATATATATACTTTTTCTTTTTTTAATAAATATATATATATATTTATAAAAGCGAGAACACAACGAAATAACAATACAAATAGAAACCCTAGAAAAAGAGAAATTTATATATTCATCAAGTACTTGTTAAATAAACAACAGAAAATTAAAAAAAAAAGTGTATGTAAAACAGGAAAAAAAATTATAATTGAATTTCATTAAAAACAATATACCATTAAGTCTTCTTCTCACAATTAATTTATTTATTTTCTCAAGAGATCATTTTTGTATTTGTCTGTGTATAAATTAATGATTCGATTATAAGTTTGTGTATTTAAAAACAAATAAAAACAATTCTATAACTATTTTTTTTTTATGGTATGTTATCGACCTTTGAAACTAATTGTTGTTATATGAATTATAATTATCAAAGACATAATATTTATAAAACGATGCATATATGTTATAACAACATAATTACTATTAATAGATATGTATATAAGTGTATAGCATATGCAATTAATTATATGCATAGAATAGCATATATGTTTAATATTTCACACAATATATATTATAACAATAATTGTTAAAAGTATGTATTAAATATTTTCTATTATTTCCGTTGTTATTTTTGCAATTTTTCATTTTAGATTTATTTATCATTTTCATATACATATTATTATTATTATTATTATTATTATTTATATTTATGTACATAATTACATATTAAACATACATAACATACATTCTTATTTTATTTTTTATATATATTTAATACAATATATTGTTTGTTTTTATTATTTTGACCTAATTTTTTTTGATTGATGAAAATTTTCAATTTTATTGGTTTCAATATCGCATATATATAATAAATAAATATGTCATATATGTGTACATGTACCTATCGTATATATTAAATTGTATATCTAAATAATATTTTATTACCATCATCACTTTGCACACACCACCCACCGGTATCACCGCAACCGCAGCATAAATTTTTATATTTTAAATATAAATAAAATTATTGATATATTTTATAAATAAATGACAATATTTATTTGTAAATAAAATAGATTGTCTATCTATATCTATTATATAAATATATACCACCTGTCTATATATATTGTATAATGTTGTAATGTCAATTTAAATCACGACATATGTCAAATTTTCTATTTAATTTTATTTTATTTTAAATATATATAAATAAAATATAGGGGAGAGGTGGTCGTATTCCGCTCACTTATATGCCAACTCATATTATATGTTAAATATATATGACTCGACAGAAAAGGCTATTTGAGAAATTAAAAATTACACATATGATTGTTGCGGATGTTTTATTAACGTTATTTTTGTCAGCCTTGTATTAGCTTAAAGTTTATTTTTCAACAAAAATTAAACCTCAACCATTCGATCTTATGTTTGGTTTTTTTTTTTATGCAAAATTACACACATATATAATTGTTGAATTTAAATGTACTTCCATGAAGGTGATAGTATCTTAGTTACAAGTACCCGTAAATCCTTATAATTAGAGGACGTGTTTACATAGTAATAATATTTACAATTAATGTCATTTTAAAATGTGATAAAAAAGTCTTTGTTGTTATCATTATTTCACACATTTGAAATTGGTTTAAATCTAAGTACTTCCACAAATGTGACATTTTTCATTTTCCTTTACCGCTGAATTTTTAACGTAAATGCTATTACAATTAACTTTTTTTTTCACAAATTATTGTACAGAAATACAAAATATATTAAAATTAATTGTTGTGAATTAAAATCAGAAAAAAAAATAGAAGTAATTACCACAGTTTAAAAATGGAAATAATAACTAAATTTTTCTATAGCTTTATTTCCATTTTATTCTGATGTTATTTCTTTAAATTTTACATTTACATATTTATGTGTCGTCTTCTTGTGTATGTGATATCCCATTTTAAACAGTTAAAACTAAACATTTTAAGTATACAGGCATCCCTTATTATTTATACGATATTTGAATTATGTGGTATTGGTTTTTTTGCGATCATAAATTGGCGCCACTCTTTTAAATTATTCGGTCTGATTTTGCATTTATCCAAATATAATATCTTTGTTTGCCAGAAAAGATAATTGATAAAATAAATGCATTTTGAAAGCTATTAGTTGATACACAGATAACAAATTTAAAAAAATCTTGTTATATGTATAGAAAAGTTCTTGTGGATCAATAAGTGGATAAAGTAAAAAATGTCGATATGCTAACTAAAATTTTGTGACAGAAGAAGCGACGATCATTTAACAATTTTTTTCGAAGAGAAAAAAAAATAGCAATGTAACTAGAAATATCATCCGGTTTTTGTAGAAGCAAAAAAAAACTGTGATATCACAAAAAAAGAAATGCCAGTTTTTTATACTACATATAGGTAAAAATGAAGTCATAATTGATTTAAAAAAAGTTGATGTTAACGGTGACGATTTATACCACGAACTATTAATGTTTTCAAATTTGATTACAGATTAAAAATGCATGCACACCCACACACCATTATTTTGGCTATAATTGCATATACTCATATAAAACTAATTTAATTAAGAAAACATATACCCTTCCATAATTGCAGACCAATTGATGAATTGTTATATTATCCAATGTGGAGTAATTTATTAAATGGACTCAGTGATGATTGTTTGGAAGATGCCATAAACTCCACTTGGACTTGTGTGTTACTTAATGCAGTTCACCGAAACAAATTATGGCGAAATTACTGTCGCATGATTTATTTTTATTAACTAATTAAACAAGAATTACACAAGTTAATTTAAAATCGCAATTGGAAGATGGAAATATAGAGTTCGCACATAAGAACTATTCAAAAACAATTGGCCGTTGATAAAAATATCGTCAAAATGAAAACACACACACACCCGAGAAAAGGTATACGGTACTATCGATCGATCTGGTGCGGAATACAATCAGTCCTCCCCTACACAATATCAAATTATTCACTTAAATTTATCATTTGTTTTATGTACTTTAACTTTATATTTTATATTTATTTATACTATACCAAATACATTTATATTTAAAATGAATTTGTGAAAAATATGTTTTTACTTTATATGGTTTATTGGATGATATCGTCACCTGACTATATTTCTTTATAGGATATGAATTATTTAATTTATTTATTATTTATAAAATTTGTCGTATTCAATATATAATAAATGCACATTAATATAATTTTAGTCTTAACGTCTCAACAACATTAACACGAATAACTGTTTTATTATACACCTTATTTATTACTTTAGGTTTATATATTTATATGGAAATGTATATAATAATACATATTATAGTTAAGTTCATTCGTTTATTTGATCATTAACCTTTTTATCCGATACACACTGAAATATAATATACACCAAACAAAGATAAATAATAAGTTTTACTTACAAAATTTATTATTTAAAACTTTCCACACAAATGATTTCAATTTCTGGTACGTGTATATTTTACTTTCAAAGTTTTACTTATATAGGTAATTATTATATGATTGGAAAAACAACAAAATTGAAGCAGTAGGGATATTGGGCATCAACATTTTATATATTGTTATTATATACACCATCGATCAGCCCAGCCACTAGCCAGACCAAAATATGTATTTCTTAAGAATATGCGACTTAATCGAATGTGATGAAATTTTAGATATATTAACTTTTTGCCTAGGCTTTGTCAATTTGATAACGTATATTATCATCCCACCACTAAATCAACCCTCTCCCGTACAAATTCATAATTATTGAAAGTTAAAATTGGCAAAAAAAAAAAACAATGTTTTAATTGTTGGAATTTACTGGAATTTATTGGAAATTACTGAAATTTACTGAAATATAGTTTTCAGGATGTGTACCAATGGATAGTCATTCATAAATTTAATAAATTATATTGTATATATTGAGACGTTCATCAAACCTATCAATGTAATGCAAGCTATTAACAGCTATAGAAGGCTTAATTTAATCTCATTTTTCCGTGAAATTTCATATGAAATAATAATGATAATGTAAAATTTTTTATATCATTTTGGCTGTGTTAATTTTGTACAATATCACAAATTTTATATAGAATATTGACACATCGACACATCGAATGGTAAATCGGCTATATAATTTGAAAGCTCTGAGAAAGGTATAGATAAAAGTATAGATTTTAAGAAACATACAGATTACACATTTTATTGTAATCCAAAAACTATTTCTTAAGCGCTTTTCTAGATCTTAATTTGTTGTAAAATATTTCAACATTCAGATTCCGTGCTATATAATAGAGTATAATAAGTTTTGTTATGTAGTGAAAGAATCTATTTTGTAATTCCTTTCATTAAAAAAAACGATTTGTTTCCTCCTTTTATTCTGTTAAGGATATATATCTTATTAATTATATATGCATAGGACCAATTTCAAAAATACAATAATTATTATTATTATTATTAATAATAATATTAGCACCACATTATAGACGTGCTGTATAAAATTTATATTTTTAAATTCTAAAATGATATTTTATACATGAATATTATACTAAATCATATAAATACACTTAAAACAATTCTCGTTTAAATATATAAAAAATTAAGTAAAATTTTGTGAAACGCTTAACTTTTTTACAATATTATTATATGTTTATACTTAAATATAATAAAACATTAAATGTTAACGCGCTCATATTGTGCTATATTATATCGCTTAAAACCAAAAAATTTAATCATTTATAAAGTGTATTAAATAATATTTAAATATTATACAAGTTTAGTTTCATTTTTTTTTATTTTTAATTTTTCAAAAACTATTAACTAAAATCCAAGTAAAACCAAATATAAGAACATGAAGATGAAGAAAAACTTTTCGAATTATTCTTTGAATAACTACAAAATATTTTCATATTTTTCCTAATATACAAAGTATAGGTACATAGTGCATGCTATATTTTCAATTTTATTTATGCGGTTAATGCAAGAGTGTTTTATGTTAGGCAAATAAATAAAATTCAACGAAGTTTTTCCTTTTTTATTTTTTTCATAATATTTTTGTGTAGCATAAAATTGAAAATCTTCTTTTTTTTTTCTTGTACGTATAATAAGTAGTATTTTTTTTTTTTACTCTAATTTATCATTTTCAACTACCGCATCCTCTACGTCCGTATATATATATATATATATGCAATAGTTTAACAACTGTACCGCATACAGCAAATGCAATATCGTGGCTTGATCATAAATATTTAATACATAAAAAAAAGTTTTTATTCGTATATAAATGTATGCGTACGTCATTTACATTATGATTATAATAAATTACTTGATAATAAAATATATATAAAAGTACATAAATAGCTAATAATATTGTCAGAAATTTATAAATAATTATATTAATTTTATAATTAATATTTTATGTATGCAATTTATTGAAAAGAAAAAGAAAAATTGTAATAAAAATGTCATTAATTTGATTTTTTTTTTAAATTATGTATATACACAACTTGAGCGAAATTCGTGTTAGTGTAAATATTAAGCGAGTGTTTGATGAGTTCGATAAAAATTTAAAAATATACGGTGACATATAAAATTTTAGATATATTCGTTAATTACTTTTGTTTTCACAGTTTTTCTTGTATCAAAATGGAAAACGTGAATTTCGTGTATTTGATTTAAAATCAATACGTTTTTTTTTATTGAGGAAAAATAATGATGAAAATAAAAGGAAAATTTGATAAATGTTTTCCATATATCCACACACCGTAAATTGAAATAATATTCATCGCTGTCGTAAAAGTATAATTGATTTTGATCTATCTGTATCGTTGAAATCATTTGATAACACTATAGAAATGATAAATTCTACTATATGAGAGTTGATCGACCGTATATAGAATAAATGTATATGTGATAATTATAACACGCGGTAACTATTACACTTACAATTGGATGTAATAAAAAGTAGTAGTAGCAGTTGCTCAATCCACACAATCGTAAAAAATGGTAGAATTACTTCTCAGTGATTGAATAATAAATTCTACTATATGAGAGTTGATCGACCGTATATAGAATAAATGTATATGTGATATTTATAACACGCGGTAACTATCTTCAATGATATTACACTTACAATTGGATGTAATAAAAAGTAGTAGTAGCAGTTGCTCAATCCACACAATAGTAAAAAATGGTAGAATTACTTCTCAGCGATTGAATAATTTAACATAATAATATGCATTGAAAATATATGTATAAATATAGAGTGAAAAGGAGTCCTGTAAAACATTGTCAATAACTATAGTTAAAGTTCAAAAATATGATAGACAGTAACACTTACTTATACAAATATTTGGAATTTATCATTAATTATAAACATAGCTTAGCTACAATACTTCAACAAAGTGTTGGAATATCAGTTTAACGAAAATTTGTTTTTTTTTTTAATTTTTAGATCGGTTGATGATTCGATTACAAAAATATAGTCTATGAAATATACAAAGTATTGAATTGCGTATATTTAATATAAATAATACAATACACTAAAACTGACTCGCTTTTAACCTTATTCATTCCGGATATTTTTCGAACAGAGGGTATACTGTATAAATACGAGTAAACAAACGGTACCCGGAAGTGAATGCCAGTAAATGAATATTTCGGTGAATGTATGATGAATGCAAAATTGTTATTCTTTTTTCAAACATGAATGAAAAAAGTGGTATTCAAATTTTATTTTCATGAATCTCATTGAAGATTTCTTGCTAACTTTCACGATTCAATTTACTTCAGTAATCATTATCGATGATCGTACTTAACTTGTGTTTTGTGATAAACAATTATCACCACAAACTATTTTAAAGTTTTCAAGCATTGGAGTTTTTTTATTTCTTTATATACATCTTTCGAATGACCCACAAAAACTACTGTCAGTTAACTTTTTAGTTATGCAATGTGGCAGAAATTATTGTACATTGAAAAGCAATTTATCGTAAATGCGTAACATAAAAAATGATGAACAATTGCTATGGTGATAATAAATAATGCATAAACGTTTGTTTTGAATCTGATCGTGAATAAATTGTACCCGCATCTACTTACGTCCATCATACATCGAAAATTGATGAATTCATGGAAAAAACCAAAGGTAACGTAAAATCATTAATAAGAGAGATATTTGTTGCTACACTTGATTATCATTAGGATCAATACAAAGCATTTTGAGTTGTGATGCTTTGGGTAAATAAAAAATATCTATCAGAAAAATTAATTTCAAAATAAATAGACTAGAAAAAACCCCCGACGAAAGACAAATGCTAAAAAATAATATTAAAAAGATCATTGGCAACAAACACTTTAGCAATTACGGTAGTACGATAACCCGCAAATAATTGAAACAAAACAATATATAATATATGGATTAATTATCAAAAACTTAAATTTTACGTATAATTGTATTTTACCTTCATTTTACAGATACATTTATTTTTATACATTTCATGTCTTAATAATATTTGAAATACGAACAAAAGTGTTAATTGTTTCAATTTAGTTTATCTAACTTTATATAACTATTACTATTACTGTTTTATTACTACAAATTATTTATACATGTTTATTTTTTTTATATCTATTATTAAAATATAATGTATGAATTACAAAAGTTACTTTAAAGTGCAGTGTATTCATGTATAAAATGCATATAATAAATTTATTATTTTTCAAAGAATTTTACAATGAAAGTTCGTAAATTGTTTTCATATAAAACGAGTGTGTGTAACATATAATATGAGGTAATATAATGCATATATCCAATGTATTTAAATATTAAAATTGTAAATTGATAGTTTTGTATTTATATGTAAAATAAATGTATATATAGAAAATTATATTGTAAACACATACATTATTTATAACGTAATATTCCCATATTCATTATTGTGTGTATTATTATTATTATAATAAATAAATGTATAATTGAACAGGTTTTATATTATATTCAAATGTATTGAATATATACAATATATTTATAATGTGAGTATGAAAATTGAAAGTTATACTGTCATGTTATAATATGTATTACAATAACAACTTATTATTTATTAATAATTTATATTAAATATTTATTTATATTTGTTTATTATATAGTTATTAATTCGATAAAAGATTGATTTGGTAGTGATCTTGAATTACTGTGTGGGATATGTAATGGTAACATAATTTCTTATGGCAATGTACACATACATGTAGTTGCAAAATAATAGTGTGACCCCCATTACACTAATGCAGTTGATGAAGAAATTTGCTAATGCATAGCATATTAAATAGTGATTTAGTCAATGCAACTTTTTTTGTACAGGACATTAGAAAAAATTCCACTATGTGTATATATTAAATTATTTAATTTCATGTAACTATACAGTGAATAATTGTATAATATTTTGTTGGTATAAACTTATTTGCTTTTCATTTCCTTATTTATAATATATTTCTATACATATAGGGAGTTCGCCGGAAATGTTTACTACTTTATTTGATAGCCATTGTGGTAAACATATATTTTGACTGTACATATTTTAAAGAAATTCAGGTTCTGTACTAGATAAGATAGAAAGTGTTCAAAACAATCGATATCAACCTTAGTTCAACACCGATCTAACCGTGTTACGTTATTGTGACATGATGGATAACCATTTATAATACTTTTGGCTTGATTAACATGTACAACTTCACATACAGCTTATGTTAAATTAGAATTTATATAAACGTTCCCATGTGAACACCATGTATAAATATCATAATTATATAAAAAACGAAAGAAATTTCGTTTTTTTTTCATGCGAATAAATTAAATCAATTATATATTTTCCATTGTCTTCGATAATCTTTTGCCACCGTTCTAAGAACTTCATAATTCTGCGCTCAAATAGTAATTCTTGTACTCATCAGGATCAACATAACACTGAACGAAATGCTATTTCAAGTCATCGTCTTTTGTGAAAGTTTTACCATTCAAAGAATTTTGCTAACTATATGGTAATATGATATGGTGATCTAATATGTGTGTAATCTTGCATGGTAATTGTAACGGATAGATGTTTTTTGCTTTGATTGCTTTGTCCACTTTGCAATTTCATTAGTTAGTTAGACAGTAAACATCTGAATTGATTATTTATTGATTCATTGAAAGCAACTCAAAATACACAACATCTTTGTCATTACTCAATTTACATATAATATATTATTTATATAATTATATAATAATAATAAACATTTTAGTTATTAAATAATTTTACTATATAGTATAATATTTTGTTTATTTGGCATAAATACGTGCACTAAATCGTTTGTTCTTATCGATCCCATGGATGGCCGAATTTGAAATTTTACTATGTTACACTGTATTAGTTGTAGAACAATATGATGAGATTATTAGACTTTTAAAAGATATGTTTTTTGTTTCAAATTACTTTATCATATTGTTTTAAAGCTGCCTTCATTACCAAATGTAGGTGTATAATTTTTAAAAAATTTTTGTCATAGTTCCGAATAAATGTCCATTTACAAAGTTCCCTTCTTTTAAAAATGCTTTTAAATTCGAATTTATAATGAGATCTGAAATTTTATCAGATCAATTCATGTGTATCTAGAATAAAATCGCTTTTAAATTTATTCATTCCGGTTATTTTTCGAACAGAGGGTTTATACTGCATACATAAACGAGTTCGAGTATAGTATTATAGCATGACCAAACGGTACGCGGAAGTGAATGCCAGTAAATGAATTTTTGGGTGAATGTATGAATGAATGCAAAATTGTTATTCTTTTTTCAAAAGTGATTGAAAAATGTGATATTCAAATTTTTATTTTCATGAATCTCACTGAAGATTTCTTGTTAATTTTCACGAAATCACCCACTTTATAGCTATTTTCTTTAGTAATCGTTATCGATGATCGTACTTAACTTTATGTTTTCGATAAACAATTATCACCATAAACGATTTTAAGCATTAGTGTTTTGTTCTTTATGTACATCTTTCGACTGACCCACAAAAATTACTGTCAATTAACTACTGCGTTGTATATTGTCTGCAGGTAATGTCATGAAATTTTTAACATTTTGTTAAGTATATGGCATTGGACTTTTCACAAATTATTATTTATATTTATTTATGTTAAAATTGAAAACTCCTCATGGTATAATTTATGTACGTTTTGCTAAGAAATTTTATGTTATGTCATTCAGTATTATTACAATTTTAATATTATTATTGTTATTATTATAATTATAGTCATATATACATACCTACGGGCTACGGATATACGGAGAAAAGAACTTTTTCTATATATATATATATATATATACAATAAGTCTGATATATGATGATATAATGCATGTAATATTTATAAAATACACAGATATTATTATTCATAAATGTATCTAATATACATTGTAACATAACATTTTATAAAATACGACGAGTATGTATAAGTATAATTTAAATACTTATTATTATTATATAATATGTATAATTTTCCTTAAAGTTTCATTATTTACGTGAGTATTATTATTATTATTATTATTATATATATGTATATGTATACATAATTATTACATACACTATATGTATAAATATGCAACATAACATATATATATATATATATATATTTAGGTAAGATACTTGTTTCTAAGTGCTTTGTGTATAGCTCAAGTATATAGTAGTTTGCATTTAATGATGAATATATACGTATATTTATGCAAGAATTTTTAAGTTTAATAAATTATTACAAAACTTTTTAGCTTAAATAAACATCTTTGTATATCTCGCGTATATTGAAACTATAAGGCTGCGCTGCTGCTGCTGCTGCTGCTGCTGCTGATGTTTCTTTTGCAATTCATGTTTCATATAATATATAATATAAATCGTATATACCACGTATATTTTTATAGTAATATATTATAATAGTTTTAAACATATAGAGTACTTGTATAACATCAAAGTGTTTAATTGACGACTTAAAAAAAATGTTATAAAAACTAATGATATTAAATACATATAATATAAGTAACTAAAATATGGCACTTATACATAATATTATTATAATATTCGTAATCATATGGTACTAGTATTAATTGGAATTATCACTATATATAATTTATTGAGTATATAAATATATTTCTTCATTTGTTCATACTTACAATATTGATTTTAAAAATTTTAAATATATTATTTTGTTAAAAAATTAATTTAATTATTTTATTTTATATGACTATGACTATGACTATGACTATGACTATGACATCATATATATATTTTTTTATAATATAATATAATAAATAATATTATATTGATTTTCCTTCTGAAATATGGTATGTTAAATAAATAGTAAATTTTGAACTTTTTTTTTATTTTTGTTCCTATATTATATTTTACTTAAATTATTGTAAAATATTTATTTATTCAGTACTTTTTGAGTGAATATATAATAAATTTAAGTATAATAATTTCAACGTACACACATATACATAATACAAAATAGGTGATTATTTATCATTATTATACATACATTAATAAGCTTAAATATTTATCTATCTGCTGATGGTGTCATATATAAATAGTATTATGTAAAACATAGACCAACACTTCAAATATTAAATGAAATATATAAATATATATAATAAATAAATACTCGTCTATAAAATATATATGGCATTGTTTCTAAGTCTTTTATACGACAGTGCAGACTGCCGAAATCGCGAAATCTTTGTCCGCCGTTTATTAAATTAAATTGAACAATTATCAAGTTTATTTTTCATACAGGTTGCGGTTCGGTTAGTGATGTTACGATGTTATTTCCGAACTCATTTTCATCAAGAAATTGTACGGTATAGAGGACCAAAATGAAATTTCACATTTACAATAGATTTGGTGCTGTCATTTGATAAACATTATGAGGTAGACTTATGTGACCTATCTATATGATATGTGATCTTGTGTGAATTTCTGTTTGAATTTTGAATTACCCGTTTGATTGGTGCTGTCTATAAATAATACAAAATATTTATACAAACAAAGATGAATTCATTAAAATAAATCAAAAACATTTCCGAAAAAATATATTTTCAACATTCTTTGTCCAAATGAGTACATTGTACATTGTAATTCGTCATTGTCATAAGTTAGCAGGTTTCTTGTGTTTATAACTTTATACTCCATAATGTTTTCATCCATTTGGTTTTATTAATTAAACTTTGTATAAGATATTATATAAGCAAAAATTTTGAACCGTAAGTGATTTATGACTTTCCCTATACACTGAAAACATATCGCATATATAGAATGGTTTATATGCTAAGAATGCACTTTTTTCCATGTTACATTATATATTAAAAATACATTTTTTCCCAGAAATTATAATCGTCATGGCGCTGTCTATCTGCTCTATTGATTTACTGATAGTTTTATGCAGAACCCAAGGCATTTACACAATAATATGTTTCTGGGTCCATGAAATTTTTGTTTATTCATAGAAGTTAAAAAATTTTTTTTTCTGAGTGCTTTAGGATTAATAAACAATCCTGTGACTGATAGTCTTTAATATTTATTTATACTGTTCGATGATATGAAGAAGTTTATTTATGTCTATTTTCGATTCGGGTTAACCAATATACAATAGAACTTTTAGATAGCATTGCGAGGAGTCTATAGTCAGAACGGGTAACCGTTACAATAAATTACGCACTAACATCCCTCGTTATTAGTTCGTAAGAATATTTTTCTAAATGAGATTTGTCACTTTTTCGTATTTCTGCAGGTCACAATAAAAATATTTTAAAGTTAGAAATACAAATAAAAGTAAAGAAGATAAATAAGTGACTCTAAAATCTTTTTATATCTTCTGAAAAGAATGCACTGCAAATAAATAATATGAAATGTTCTTTTCAATTTAAAAAATCAATTAATTATTAACGCTTCTGTGATGAAACAGAATAAACAACGGCCGTTCTTTAAACGAAAGAATAAAGTTTTTTTTTTTTTTTTTTGTGTATACAAATTGATAATTTATTTTTAATTTAGTATTTCGATTGAAACTATACAATATATATTTACGTTTTAAATTGTTGTAAAAAGTATATATGTATTAGTCTATATACAATACCATTAATCAATTATTGATTGATTTTCACATTTACAAGACTAATTAGTGCTCTTTATTTATTTTTGGTACAATTCATTTTCAATATATCAATAAATTATAAGTGGTCGTTTGTTTTCTAAAGTTTACGTACATATTGCTAGCATGCATATAGTGTATAACTTATTTATAATATACATTTGTATCGTATATATTTTTTAAAATACATAAATAATGTATATATTATCAGTAATTTATAAAGATTTGCACAAACTAATGTTTTTATGTAAACACATATACCACAATTTAAAGAATTGAATCGAATTTTTGTCCTATGCTGATGGATATATACATAAATAATATTAATTACATAATGTATATAATGTATATTTTGTACACAGAACTATACAACTCATACAGAACATCAATTTCTTTTGATTTATTTTCCATGGTATAATTATAATATATTAACAAAACCCATATATAAAATTTATGCACATAAATATTATTAATTTTATAACTCATTTGGTATTAAAATTAACTTAATAAATTTCTATATATTTATTTTACAGTGAAAATGCAACAAATTTGGAAAAGTTCCAATTGTCTATTAGTAAACAAGAACTATATCGTGCATCAGATCCATTGGTAAATGCTGTTCTTCATGACATGGCCAATTTACCCATTTTACATGTTGGTAAGTAAAAATAATCATTTTAATATACGATAATAACACGAAAAACATGTATTTTTGTTTATTTTATTTTTGTATTATTTTATATGCTCTATTTATTTTATATTGTTTTTTATACTATCGCGTATAGTTGTTGATTATTTTAGTCTGTTGAGACTATGTATAAATATAAACACAATCATTTTTAATATACACATTTTATATAAGTTAATATATATAGGATAAAAATAATTTTATTGACATTGCGTGAGAATTATTTTGATAGACAAAAGGATTTTGTAATATTGTTATTATATAGTTATATAATATTAGGGATCTTAAATTAATTTCCTTCCATCATTCGCTATTTTAATTTTATAGAAAAATTGTAGCAGAAACTCATCGATTGCATAAAGAATTGTTTGTAGATCAAGCACCATCGGATACAACATGACGAGATAGAGTGGTTTATAAGATGATTTCGATGTCAATGACAAATCAATGATAACGAATTTTTAAACATTATAGTACAAAAATTCTATACACAAACCCTGTAACAGATTGCAGACGAGCTAGGAAATAATGAAGCAGCTGTTGCCAAACGTTTGCATGTCTTTTGGAAAGATCCAATAAGATGGAAAATGGGTACCATACGAATTGTCGAAAAATGCAATTGCTGTACTTGTTTGTCAATCAAAAATTTGAACTACTTTAATAATCGTAAACGATAAATGAGTCATGGGTAGAACCAGGCAAACCATCAACATCACTGCCAAGTCGAAACATATACACGGTAATGCTCTGCATTTTGTGGTACTAGTAACGAGTGTGATGTACCACTATTTTCTAAAACCCAATGAAACATAACTGCTAAATTTATCGTGTTTAGCAGCCAAAGATACACTGTTGCAGAACGGATGAAAAGTTCTCCTGCAGCAGCGTACTCATGAAAACCAACGTCGTTTTATCGGCACGGTATCATATTGCCACAAAGAAGTTTGTTGATAATGAAGTAAAATATTTTAATTACAATAACTGTATGTATACAGCATTTTTTTCACAATAAATGCTTCTTTTCAGTCGAAAACGGGCGACAATTAAGTTGAGGTCTTAATATTAATATCGATATTCGTATAAATGCATTACATACCATATATGTATTGTACGTATACACTTATACTTACATATGTGATAAGTACAAATTTATAAATATATTTTTCCTAAAATATGTATTTCCTAAAATATGTATTTTCATATAATGAGTCATTATATAATTTAATATTTTTTATGGTAATTTTTGGCAATGTTATTATTTTTTATTGTTATTAGTATTACTATTCATTATAATACAGAATTTTAACGTTAATTATTCCATGGATCATAAAATAATTTTACATTTTGATTGATATGTTATACGTCAATAACAATTATACCAATTATCACATAAAAAATAAATCCTATATATTTATATAGGAAAACGATAATTATTTGTTAATAGATAATCAATCTCTTATATTTTTATAGATTAAACTGGTCTTATTAAAGTACTGCCACCTATATTGATTGTCTGTAACCTGGATATTTGCTCCATATAGTTATAGTCCTATAAATACAAATTTGTCAACTAAAATAACTCTACATGTGAAACTCATTATTGTTCGAAAATTATCTGTGGAAGATCTTGGAAATGTTTTAATTTCTTTCATAGTCAGTTTAATTTCTTGTTTCAATCCCTTTCGCAACACAAAAAAAAGGTATGCCCATTTTTTAGATAATAATTTTGCGAGATCCTGGAAATGTCTTTCATAATTCAATTTTTAGTTTTATTTCCTGTTTAATTTCTTTCATAAGAGATAGTGTCGATAGAGACTACCGCGATCCCATATTCTGATCCTTACATAATAACTGCATTAAATTTTTGCCATATATGAAATTATGCTGACAAAATTCCAATTTTAAAATATTCATAAAATAGTACGCAATTATTAATATTTGTCTGAAAATCTACATAAAAAGGATATTGCGAGTGAAAATGTTTGCATTGTATTTACTGTGTAGCTAATTAAAGATGTTTAACATTGATCTTTACAACATAATACATGATCAGTCTTATTTAAATAATAAATTGTATTATATGATTAAAAGTAAAATATCACGTACCCCTGAGATTACTAAAAGCTGTATATTATCGTATAAAAAAACTCATTCTCTATTATCCGCAGTAATTTTATTCATTTTTCAAGCCTTTATTACAAAAACTAATATTCATATCGTATTCGCATATAAACGAAGATACAGTATTTTTATTAACGATATATAAATGTGATTTAATATACACAAAATATATTTAAATTAATACTCTGGCATAGTCTACGTATACTTTTCTCATATATATTTCTCTATAATTTATAATTTATATAATCATAATTTTATTAAATACAAAATTTGCGTTTTTTATTTGTCTTGCATTTTTTTAAGTAAAAGCAATGGGAAATTTTATTTTTATATAAATTCCGCATTATATTATTGGTTGCATTTTTAAACCGTTGCGGTTGTTCTACATTTATACGCGTACAAAACTTTTCATTTTAAGCTTTTTCCTATGTATTTATACTCGAGTATTACTTATATAATATATATATGAATAATGTGTATATCTACAACATGATATTAATTAATATATATATTTAGCAGATAGTTTTGTCTTTTTGTCAGTATTGTATATACGTTTTTTGCGGTGATCGAATATGAGGTTTAGAATTTCCTATTTATTTATTTATTTCTGATGCATTTTTAAAAAATTTGAAGGTTTTTTTATGAATTTCTCATAATATTTTCAAAAAAATGTGAATTGTTTTCTTACATTTTTTTTTTTCATTGGCTTCTTTTTCTTTTTTTATTCTATTATTATCTTTTTTAATAAAAATTTAATGAAAAAAGGTGTACGAGGTGTGGCTATATCAAATAATGAGATTATAATGTTATATGTAAAACTTTAATTTTAAATTTTTACATATTTAGTTATTATCCCCTTCAATTTACACTCCTCCTCTATCTGTACACCTCTCCATTCCAATTTTCCAGTGCTATTGAAGTCGTCTTATGTGAGCTCCTTCATGGCGTTTGCCACTTTTTCTTTCACAGCTGCAACGATCTGGCATATTATTTCTTTTAATGTAGCTTTGACCTTTTGGAACAATTAGAAGCCGCATGTTTGCAAACAAACCAGAGTCAAATGAGGCGGATAGTGTAATACTCAGATTACCGATGAATTCAATATATTTATTTATTTTTAACGTGTTTCATCTTCGACGCTTTCTCGACCATCTTGAAAATGCACTCAAAAATTCTCAGCGCAAATGATAAACATTCATTGACATAAAGATAAAATTTTCCAAGTTTCAAATGAAATTAACACTTATAATTTTTTTGGCAAAACAAAAAATATACCTTATACAAACAAAGGCTACGACCAAATTAATTAGTCTACAGAAAGACACGGGAACGGGCGGGATGACAATCGAAAGAGAAGGCCTTCTGCTATTCAGTTGTCGGTCGTATAACTTTGGCGCATGCAGAAGCATTTATCTCGTTATTTTTTAGCCACAACTCATATATACAAAAGGTTTTTGAACAAAAAACTTTTCTCTGTATATTTTTCCAATTGTTCATGGATATATACTTTTATTTATACGAGTATATATAGCACTTTAATTTTTGTTTAACTAACAATAAGTAAAGAATGAATTTATTGTTAAAGAAAAACTTTAACTGTTTTTCTTTTTCTGTATATGTGTGTATGTGTGCTATTATATATGGTTTAGCTTTTCTTTTTCGCTTCGCTGTGAAACTGAACATATTGATCTGCTCAAGTTATACAATATTTAATAGTATTATATTTTCTTTTATTATTATGTGAATATTATTGTTGAAATTGGATTAAAACTAAATTTAAAACGTTAAAAAAGGTTTTATTGAAATAATTTGTAATCTATCATTTGATAAAAAAAAAGAAACTATTTTCAAATTTATATATATTTTCTTTATTGTGTGGGTTGAAATATAGTATACTCTTGAGATTTTTATTATAATTTTATAAAACAATGACTTTTCGTTGACTTTTGTTTGACCAAAGTTTTACTATACTTTTTTCTTCATATATATTGTATTTTAAATATTTTATTCTCACTTATACTTATTGAAATTTAACTCATAAACAAAATATGAATATAACAATTTTTCCTTATAATTTCAGTACAAAAAGATGGTGGCACTCAAATTAAACTAATCATTGATTATCCAAATGATATACAGGCATTATTTAAACCATTGAGGTAAGTAAATAGACACCTTTACCTATATATATAATAAGTTTAAATATAAAATATGTGTCAGCTTTTACCAGTTATTTGAAATTATTTGTCAAATTTTTCCTTTGATTAAAATATCAAATAAATATCTAATCGAATTAAATTTCTGAAAATTTCTGCTGTAAAATCGTAAAATATATATCTACTAAATATGATAAAATCCTTATGTGGTAAAAGCATAAAGGACATATATCAGCTGAGGCTCTCCTATATAAGTGGGCACTTTTACGTATATTAAAGAACTCTATTTTTCAATGTTTAGAGAACTGGTAGACATAGACGATCTGACCGGAAAATAATTGTCATTTCTAAACTACAATATATAGGTTTATAAAAAGCTTATAGATATATTTGAGTGATATCAGTTTTTAAGAAAATTTCCATTCTATAGATGAGTGCTGGCTTCAAAATTAATGCTACGGTAATCACCAGCGAATTTAAGCTTCTCATCCGCTCATTTCTTATCCTTAATCCAATTTTACCAATTCACATTAAATTCTCATAGAAATCAAATGATTTTCGAATTTATTTGATGATAATTAATTTTGCATATTAAAAAACATGGATGGGATGAAAATCAATGGAAGAGAACGATTTAAATATATCTATAAAAATCAGATCTACTTTATAGTGATACTCTTAAAAAATGATTAAATTCATTCAGTGTAGTTTTAGAGTTATTCCAGAAAAATTCTTAATGAATATCTAAGAAATGGAAAAAATCACACCCAACAATTCGCACCATAAACAATTTTTGAAATAGATTTTTTTAAATACTTGGTAGCATTTAAAACTGCCCAAATTATTCAATGATCAAATTATAAAGAAGAATAGCAATAATATTTATTTAATAAAATGAGCACTGGAAAAAAAGTGAGCGATGGCAAATCATATTCAATTTGACACTAACTATTTGCAAAACAATATATGCTTCTACCAACCATTGAATTAATTAGATCGCTATAGAATATAACCGAGTTGCTAGAGTTATCGCTATATTTTCTACACAGACAAACTTCACGACAAAATTTCAACTGTCTCAAATTTAGATCACGAAAAGAGGTTTAATTAAGATCATGCATCTGTTTACCTATTCTGTTAAAATGTGTATCGTATCAAGTGCCAAAAAAAGCAATCATATATAACTTTCTTTAGTTAATTGAAGAAATTTTTATTTTTAAATTTTATGAATGTAAAAAATCTATAAAATAAATTGGTAGCTTCAAAAATGCACAAGAACATCTAAATTCTAATTTTCAAACAAAAAAAGGTTTGAATAAAATATCGATCAAAACAGATTGATTTATGCAGCGGTAAAAAGAAGCCAACAATTTTTATAATATAGAATTAAAAATATGATGCCACTTTAAAATCGGTGAGAAAGCCAAATTTACAATACTTGTATCTATCTATATATAATAATGATCCATTATTTTGTAATCATAAACAATTTTTTCCACAAATTATATATATTAAAAAACCATTTCAATCTCATTCAATATAATTTTTTTATATAAAATAACTAATCTTAATCAATTTTATGAAATTTTATATTATTATGTTGTTCATTTTATCGCAAAAATATTTAATAAATTATTATAGATTGATAAAAAGTACAAATATGTTCTTGTTCAAATATATCTTCAATGGATAAACAATTATTATCTTTTATATATATAGGGATATGCATTATAAATATAGATATGGATATGTGTACTTATTATTATATTGTGGTATATAAGATATAATTTTCAAAGTTTTCTATATATTTTCTTTTTAATCTATTAGTTTTCCATCCGAGATAGCATGTTTTTCTTATTATATATATTTATATATTTATGCGGTTTTCTTTATACAAAACAAATTATTTTTTTTATTGTTCATCGATTTTTTTCTTTTTTCCTTATCCGTCCGTGTAATATGCGATATTGCGATGTTATGATAAATAATATAAATAATGGTATTATGTTCAAGAATCATATCATACTTTATCATATCACTGTTGGGTGCCGTCTTGTTGGCGCTATATTTATTATCTATTATGTTTATAAGCATATAATATTGTGTCTATATATATATATATATGCATGTGAATTTATACATATTACAGTATATGTACATACGTTAATATATCCATATTATAGACCTATAAGGTATAAATATATATGCATTGCATGATATGATGTGTACGTACACACTATATATACTATGTGGGGGTATACTAAATAATATGTAGATAGATATATTAATAGTACATAGCTTTGCCTATATATATTGTATTTTTTACCTGTTAAAAGAAAACGACATTTCATATATTGTGTGCGAAAAATCAATAAAATTTAATATATAAATGTTATTAAAAAAGAATGGTGAAATATCAAAAAATACGGGGTTTATATTATTTTTATAGCTTATTAAGTTAGGGGTTTTAATAAAATTGAGAAACACATAACATTATATTTTGTTGTTTTTGTTTTTTTTTTTTTAAGATTAAATATTTTGTTTTGTAGTATATTTTATAGTACGAGCAGTTACTAAATATATATATATTTTTTTATTACTATTTAAAGGAGAATACACAAATACAGTATACATAAATATTTTTAAGTTATAAAAAAAGCCACACCGTTTAATGCCTGAATTTTGTTTTTCTTTTGTTTTCATATTACTATACATATAACTTCATGTTTGTACATGTAAATATGTATGTATGCGTCTGTAAAATATATGATAAATGTTTGCGTAATATTCACGAAAATAGAAAATTTGTTGACATTTAAATTTTTATTATATGACGGAAATTTACAGTTTATATAGTTTTTTTATTGGTCGTAATTTTTTGTGTTATAATAACAATAATTAGCTTAATATTATTTGAGAAAATGTGTTTTATTATTATGTTATTATTATACTTTTTATCTATAGATATATAATTAAAAAAATAATAATTTAATTTCTTATTTGCACGAATCAAATTCTCGTAAGTTAAAAGATTTTAAATTTTCAACAGATTTGCTAAAAGTATCTTTACTTTCTTACTTACTACCTGCATTTTAAAGATCTTAATATCACAGTTTATTGTATCCAACCATCTAGCCCTTAGGTTTCCGACTCTTCTTCTTCCTTCTGGATTACAATTCAACAGTATTTTTTTTGCATCATGCATACACTGAAAATAAATTTATGCATAATTTCAATGAATAGCATTTATAATAACCCCATTTTTCATTGTTTCAATGAATAATTTATTAATATTTTTAATTTTTAGAAATTATCTTAATGTACTTGTACATTGAATGAATGAACTCGCGATCATTAATTAATTTATGTTCAGAATAATAAGTTAATAAACAGAACACGTTGAAAAAATGAACAATATATTCATCAAAACAATTATACAATTCTTTAAACCAACGTAGTGAGTGATTCATTGAAAAACATTCATTTTCGATATTTAGTTTTAATGAATTATTCGTTGATTTAATAAATGTTATTTCATTTTAACAATTTTAACCATGTTCCTTGGAACAAAATTAATTAATATTTCATTGTTTTGACGTTATTTTTTAATTGACTCCTCGTACTTTTTTTTTCAGTGTACGTGATCAAGCTAACATAGTCTATTGAATTTGATTGTTTTGACAATTTGCACGTCATTATTACATTAACATAATCCAACGTCATATATATTGTCACCAAATCTATCAGTGTTTTTGAAATACCAAATTCTATCATAATTTTCCTCAGTTCTCGTTTTTTACTATATAAATCAATTTACGCTCGAAGTTCTGCTTGTTACAGCGATTCAATGTATGATTTTTATTTGTCCAACATACTATATTTATATTGTTTTTCTGTTGCGATAATCCTTCAAATTTGTAATAATCCATGTGAGAAGCATGTATACCACTAATAACTATATATGTTTTTAGTCATAGCGAAATCAATACTTTTTCATTCGTAGTATCGTGAAGACTGTGTTTATTGAACGATATATATATGTTTCGTTTCCACCTAGGAATTAAAGTCACCTAAGACGATGTTAATACGGTGACCGGCAGTAGCACTATAATTTGATATCAGTTTTTTTTATAAAACACATCCTTTACCTCATCACTTCTTGGTCCTCAATGGATGTACATTGATGAGGCTCAAAGTGGAAAATTTCGGTCTAACAAACATACATCATTAAATAGGTTTTAAGTGAATACTGTTTTCAGACAGTAAACATTAACAATTCTCCTAAACAGCCACCAGATAGTCCTCAGCTACTTTTTTGTTATTCGTAGTTAATTTGTTACAGGTCATTTCACTATCCTCAACCTGTGGACGCGTTCGGTTGTAAAATATGATAAACCTATCCGAAAATCCTCAATAAAATTACTAAAAAATCTTTATTTCGATTTTTTTGAAATTTTCAACATAAGCATTTAATAAAATAAATAAATTCTGAAGTTTAAAGAAAGCAAGAGAAATTACCATCACTACTTTTGAATCCTCCAATATGGTATCTGAATAGTTTCAATGGAATTTCTCTAGAACCATATATTTATCCGATTATTTTGAAATTAAGAAATTATGCTTTTGGTAATAAGTTTTAAAGTTTGGTATAGAAAAATTATAACATGTTCAGGTTCACTCATGTTTCTGTCTATTTCTGCATGCCACAAGAAGTTTTTTTCCTGTTCTATATACTATTTCAATACAATGGCAGTCGTTTTTATTGTAATATGAATTTCTTTTGCAATAAAAATTTCCAATATTGTGGATTTTTATTATCAGATTCAAAACTATTCTAGTCTAGTCTCACTTGCAAAAGGTGAATAATAAATTATCATTTTTTTTTTTTTTTTACGAAAACCTTTTCCTTTAAATGTTGAATAAAATTTATTTCTTATAAAAACAACAACAACAAACATATATAAAAGTTTCAAAACTATATATATTATTATAAAAAGCAAATAGAACAAAAATTAAATTATCTATAGAAAATCATAAATTTAAATTTATATTTTCATTTCATATATTTATTATATCATTATAAAAATCGTTCAAAAAATCGATACTATATATATATATGGAAATATATTTATTTTATAATTATATATTCTATTATTATTTCAAATTTTTTTTACCATTTTTGTAATAGTAAAGAAAATTATTCACCCAAAATCAATCAAAAATAATATAATTTAATTTGTAAATTTAATCTTTTCTCTACTATATAATATAAAAGTTCAATTAATTTATTGAATTTTAAAAAATTACCAATTGATTCACCCTTAAAATATTCATGTATTATATAACAATATGTATATAATGTGTGTTTGAGTGCGGTATAAAAAGACCAAGTATTATTTAACAAATGAATGAATAAGAGAAGAAAATACAATTATCTGTCCCTAATTTCATTTTATATTATAATATAATATAATTTAATTCATTAAATTGATATCAATATTATCTTCTTATATATATGTATTGTATTATATATATATTTATATCAATAGTTAGTATATATACTAATTTATACATAATAAGGTAATGGTTTTAAATAGAATTTTATATATAGTTACTCTACTTTTAATTACCATTCTATATTATGGTATATAATAGAAAAGTAATTTGAAAATATTGTAAAGTTTTAATATTTTTTACTAAACTCTTTATATATTATATAAATTTGTATGCAAATGTAGCATATATAATACTATTGTAATTGTATATATAAAATACTATATATACAGTAAATGTTAATATTCGATTGATATTGAAATAAATTAAAATTAGATCATTATGTGGTAGAGATTATTTTGTACTTATATCTGTTATAGGTAAATAATGTATCCATTTTAAGAATAAAACGGAAATAAAATGGAAAGAAAATTAATATTTGTGCTATATATTTTTTTTTTAATTAGTTAATATTATATGCGATATTCAGGATATAAAATTTAATTATAATTAAATGTTGACGCGGATTAAAAACTTTTTATTTTTTAACATTTTGCGGAAAATGGTTACTGAAAAATATAAGTTCTGATTTATGAAATTGTTAAATTCGGAATGTTCATTCCCATTTTTATACGTACAATCGTATGTTTAAATGAAAAATGAATAAATAATGTTTCAATTAAATGGTTCTATAATGTTTGGAATAGCTATATAAATACTTATGTGTGAAAATCAATTAGTTATGCTTTATGTAATGCATTGATTATAAATGTTTTGTCTGACTGGAAAATGTATCATTTAATTAATGCAATAATTTGATTTACTTAAAATGTATAGATGGAAAATATGTGCATTAGTGAATTGTTTGGTTGGACTCACCGAATACGATGGATCCAAGTGTTGTGTTTTTGCATGAACTCAGCTGGCATTAAAAAGAGATAGGCTGAGATTGATAATTGCAATCCTCACACTTTATATTCATTTGAGTTATCATCCTCTTCTAGCTAATGTTACTTCATGTGGTGCTTATTGTATATCTACCATTACCATAAACATTACATTACTATCAATTTGATGATATATTGGGAGGACATAACAAATTACCAATTGATCTATAATCATCGAACAAAAAATGTGAGTATCTAGGCTCGTCGATTTTCAAACCTGTACGCAAACATTCATATTCGTTTTTGTTAAACAATTTCATTCATTTGACTTTTAAAACAGTATCCTCGTTTCAAATCAAAATTGAATAACACAAAATTGAATTTTAGTATCATTTCTATAAAATGATATTTTTAATACAAAATATAACTTAAATTTAATTCATTGTTCAATAATTTCTTGCACATATTGCAAAATCAAAATGTGGGAAAAGTAGCCGTTTACAAATCGCTGTCAAACAAGATCAATTTGAAAATGACACATATGTAGCTAAAATTTGGTGGGAATGTAATTTGTATTTTACAATTTGTTTATGTTCGGCTAATTTTTATATTTAATCAAAGTATAGAATATGCAATATAATTAACATATTAAAAGTTTCATAAAAGGAAATAATTATTGTGTATAGTACAAAAACTATGTCCGATTATTTATTTTTATTTTGTTAAAAAATATCATACGAATCGATAAGCAAAATTTTTGTTTTATTTGATTAAAAAAAAATCGAATACATTATAAAAAAAATACAAGCCCTTTATAATTAAATTACATTTATTCTACAGTTACATACACAAAACATAATAGCATCATCATCATCATCATGTCATGTTATTCCAAGTGCGGTGAACATATATATGCGGAATCTGGCAAACATTCATTATAGAGTCATGCTGAAAATTTACTGCTCCACATTTTACAGTAAATATTTAATATTTTAGTTATATTGGTGTGCTATTATCGAAACATTTCCTTAATGCCATTATCTTTATATTATCGATTAGATTTGCGTACAGCTTAAAATTGGAATGACATTCAACAGTCTAATTTCAATGATATTCGTTTTTTTTTTCTTTGTTCCATAAATAAACAAATGATCACCCAGCTGACAAATTTCAGTGTTAATATTATATTTATATTTCAGTAATCAAACCCATTTCATTTCATCGATTAGCGTGACCGCTATCACCGCACTACACCCATACACTGTTATACACAAATTTATGCATATAAATATTGAATTAAATTTTCAAAATAATATACATATAATAATTATATTCACGTTCACAATTATGTAAAACTAATTCTATAAACATATTATATATATTTATATTATATTAATTGAAATGATGTTATATAATAAATATGTATGATATATATATGTTATATATTAATATTATATATATTGATATATCAATTATATACGCTATATATTTATATATATAATATATTTCAATTTTATATATTAGGTCTTTACATTGAAAATTGGTTGTTTTACATACATAATATGTTTTTTCTTTCTGCATGTCATACGTCATATAATTGTAACAACTTTTATACGCATACAGTGAATATTCATGAAAAATTGCAATGACATTGAATGAAAAATCGGTTGTATTTTCTAAACGATTGAAATAATTTTAAAAATTTCCTTATAAACAATTGAAATTCGCTTAAATTTTGTAAAAAGTTAATAATTCATAACATCATAACCTAAAACATTAAGTATAATGATAACATAACATATTTTTTAATTCGTCTATTATGGAAAGCTTTGTTCCATAATAAACACAATTCGCAAAAAAGTAATTTATTGCAAAGAAAAATGCAACGGAAATGTATCGTTTACTTATTTTATAAGGTAAGTAAGTTCCATCTATAATATTAATCAACGCCAAAATGAGATATTCATAATTAAAAAGCTTTATGCTTTATGTGTGGTGTATATGGCGAGATTATAAGGTGTATTATATCTGTTAAATCAAGCAAAACTGTTAATATTTAAAACATCATAATTTTTCAACTTTGAAAATAGAAAAGAGAGTTAATTTTCAATGTTAATACCCAATATTTATTAAATTTATGCATATGTATACAAAATTAATATAATTAGCAAATGTCAGATCTGAATAATATTAAATAAATAACTTTCTATATATAAATACTTCTATCACTATATCTATCTAATACTCGTAATATATATAAAATGTAAAAGTATATTTAAAATATAATATAATTTTCAATTATCAATTGTACATGATGTATATTGTCATATATAATTATATTAATATACGTATAATATTTATTTTTGCAATCGTCAACTAATTGCATTTATCTATATATAAAATATATATGATAGACAATATTATGTATATCGAATAATTATATATAAATATTTACATTTACCATATAATAGAAAATCAAGAATAATAAATAGATGTATATGATATATTTCTAGGAAAGCGTATTGAAATTGATTTATGAGCTATACATTCTGTATACGAGACGAAAACGAGTATATGATTTTATATTTATATAACATTATTATTTGTTATTTTACCGCACAACTGTATTTACTACTATGAATTTGAAAACTATCCATAGGTAATTTAGTTTCTTCACAGCAATGAGAAATTTTCAGCCAACAAAGAACAATTTCTTACGAAATTTATAGTTTTTCAAATAATATTTCAACTTTATATTTATGTGACGAATTTTTGTAAATAATTCAAATATAAGATTTTGTGTAAGAATTTAAATACAAATAAATGAAATTATATTACAGACATTTTCGCTGTAAAAAAATATTAGATGATTAGATTACACAATACATTCGATTTACAAAATTTAACCATTGTTTATCGGTTTTATGGATAATTTTATCAATTAATTTGTGTATTCATCAGTAAATCTATCAAAAGAATGTGAAAAAAATATGTTATCAATAAAAATAAATTAATTTTAAGACCAATGAATAAAATAAAACGATTAATTCAAACACTTTTTGTAATGTTATACATAAAGTAAATACGATAAATGAAAAAAATGTATAAATTGAAAAAATATTAATTTACTGCTTTAAAAAATATGACCGTCAAAAGTAAAGGGTATTTAAATTGACATCACCATCAACATATAGATCTAATTTTTGTACAAAATTATCCAGAAGCTAAAAATATCCGTTCAGACTCAACACTCGTGCACGTCTCACGTGGTATTCAGTAATTTGTACACCGATTCCCACGTAAATGTATATTCAACGACTTTCACTTTCTTCGCAATTTATATCATTATACCATTTTTTACAATTTTCATTAAATTTTTAGCACTCATTTTCTAATTTTCATCCAATCATTTTGATTTTCTTTGTTTATATACTTAATTATTTGTTTTAATTTTCAAATTTATGGTTATCTTTTAAAGATAGTGATTCAATATCATCGTTTACCTTGTCTTGTGCTGAGACACGTGCTTCACTTTCATGTTTTTATTGAAATTATCATTAGCTCGATTGTTCTAACATAAATTTTAATGCAATATGTGCTGAATATAAATTCATATACCGACAACACAGTTTCTTAACTGTAACTTTTATTATACCTATAGCGAATATATTACATTCGCTCTATAAAAAATAATAATTTAATGCCATAATGTAATTTTCACTTGGCATTTAGCTTTTATATTTTGAAGACTTATATTTATTTTAGCTTTTTATTCATTGATTCAATACAATTTACAGAAATTATCGATATTTAAAAACGATATTTTCGCTTGCTTTAACAGTTTATTGGTTTATCGATAATGCAATACCTATACTTTATATATCAATAACATTTACCTAATTTATACACATTTATTTATATAGTAATACATTTTTTTAAATCAATTATAGCTATATATTATGTGTACAATGTAAAATGTATATATATATATAGACTATATACAAACGATAACTCAAATATATATGTTATTTTTTTCTGGTGCAGTATATAATATTATCTTCGATGTAGTTTATTATTTTATGTTGAACTAACTAACCTATTAAATCAACTTATCAAACATGATTTTTTTATGTCTGTATATTTTCATTGTTTATCCAATATAATGTTTAGTTTTTCTATATATTGTACTATTTATAATTTACATATATACGAAGGAATTACTTAATTATACTAAACATATTTAGTAAACATATAAAGATGTATATATATATAGTTATTATGTGCAATATATATTTATAAATACATTTATATTGTATATCTCACTAGGCTCTATATCTATAGAGATATATATATGCAGTGGTGTCGCGTGAATACAACGTGCATACAACGAGTGTTTATAACCTAAAAAATTTGTAAGAAAAATTGAAATTTATTTATAAACGAATATTTTGTATCAATATTTTTGGCACTGACTGTATTTTTCTATACAATTTAGCAAACAGTAAACTTTGCAAAACAATATGTGATGAAGATGAATTTCATTTTACTTGGGTTTCCTTTTATCGGTAGTCTTATTTCTAGTATAGAGAATGAGTGTCTAAGCATATAATTAAAAATGTATATTGTATTTACTTGCGTATATTCAATGGGCCATATATATGTATATACGTGATATACTCAATCATATAAATTACATTGTAACATCAATGCGTAAAATATGTAAGGGTATACATATATACATTTCATATATTTTTTCATTATTATTTCCAAAAAAATGTTATATTTTTATAAATGATTTTTTTTTCTCAATTCCATTTGTTCTTTTAGTTTCATTCATTCTACTGTAATTCAGAAAATTCTAAAGAGTTATGTTATTTATTTTGATTTTATTCAATATATTAATTAATATTATTTTGTTTGTTGGCTTTTCAAATTTTCTAATTGTAAATTTGTTTATTTTTTATTATTTAAAATTTGTATTTGGGTTTTGGTATAATCTTTGATTATTATTATAAAATCTCGTAAGTGAGTAATATCACTGACAAACCAATTGAAAGAATTATTCATATTCAATTGAATTTTTAATGAAAATATATTTTTTCATGTAAATTGCTTTATTTTCATTATTTTTATAAATTATTATTAACACAAGTCTTCACTGAAATATAATAATAAGAAATTTACATTTTTCAATGAAGAGAACTTTTACACAAAGCGGCTCACTGACAAGTTACATATTATTTTCGTGAATTTTCAAGATACAAAATCATTTATAATAAAATATTGCTTATGTCATAGAGACATGAAAAATGTTATTAACATACAAGTCAATTTTCGACAGAATCGAAAAGAAAGACCATTCATATACTTATACACGATGTTAATAGAGAAATATTTATTATGCAATACATGAGATGTTCAACCATAAGGCTTGAATTAAAAGAAAAAATCATTTACTTGACAAATATGCAACACCGCCACTGTTCATATTTATTGCATACACTCACATATGTATTTTGTAATAATAATAATAATAATAATAATAATAATAATAATACCATGCAAAGCAATAATTTCTTGTTTAAGAGGTTTTTCACTGAACATATTATGGGAAAGAGAAATGTATATTATTACGTATAGGTGGTATAGGTACTACCAGCACTATGAGCAGCATTTTATCCAATACATTACATGTTAATATATAAATTTTACAATTTATTTACAAGATTTAATAAGATTAGTGTTAGTAAATATGTGTGTGTGAATAATATATATAATAGGATTTTTTTTCCTTGTTTGTACATATACGTATAAATACCATGCAAACTGCAATATAGATAATTTTAAATTGTTAATAATTGAAAATTATTACTTTTTATATATGGTTTTACGTATTTGGCATTGTTTGTTTTTCGATAAAAAAAATTATATACAAAACAATGAGATTTAGTGAATATAGAAAATTTAATAAATTATTATGTATGGGTTATTTTTTTTTTATAATTTATATGCAGGTGTATTTAAATAATTTATAGTTTAACTATTGTAAAACACTAATAACTTATTTTATATCTATTATTTATTTTCAGATTTCCTCGTGATCAACAAACACTACCAAATCATTTTTATTTTACCGATTTTGAACGACATAATGCTGAAATAGCTGCTTTTCATTTAGATCGGTAAATATAATTTAACTAAATTTATGATTGTATGTAAAGGTGATAGTCTGATAGTAGTATATTGTATAGTTATAATTCGATAATCCCGATATTCAATATAATCCGAAAGAAAATATTCGATAATCTAGCAGGGCAACTTAAAATATTTTATATGAAAGAGATTTAAATGGAGAATTGAATTTTATATCAATATTATATATTGTTGGAATAATTGTATTATATTCCTCAACGTTGCTTATGAAATGTATAGGCTATTTTTTGACATCTATCTATTTATATAGTAATTATTTGATATACAATAGAATTTAAATTAAATAATTGTGATTAAACAATTTATATAGATAATAAATTATAATAATTAATATTCGTAAAAATTAATATGTTATGCAATAAATAAAATATAGTCACGTAAATGAACGAATCAAACGGTGTCAATGGATTTCTGTTTTATGACATGCCATTGAATTATGATATGCTTTTTTGTAGAACTTTTATTGTATCTTTGTATTATAGAAATAATAGAGAAATTGTATTCATTGATTTTTAAATCGGTTTCTTATAAATTACTTTAAAAAATTATCAATTTTATTTCAACAAAATTTAGAATCGTTTATCTTTTTAACTTTGAATTTTGATTGTTTGATGATAAATCGTATGTTTTTTTTGTTGTTCAAATGCAATTTATTAACTTTTTCTTTATATAAATGATAATTTTTTACTGCACAAAACAATTTTTCATATTTTATTTTATTAAATAAATATTAAATATACTTTTCTTTTTCCATAAACATATTCATTTTCACAAACCATGACAATATACGATACAGCAATATCTCTATTACGTTATATGAAAAAAACACCATTTATGTTGTATGGCAACACACACATACAACACAGTTTTTATGATACAATGCATATGAAAAAGTTGTGAGAATTTAGTAGCACCAGTTGTTTGATTCTTTAAGAAATACAGCAAGACAAAATATGAAAATTATCGTCGTCCTGGAAATGTGGTTGATACATCCAAATAAAATTAATAATATATCTGCATAATCGAATTTTAAACTTTCTTGCTAAATTTCTTACAATTTATGGCCGGGCGATCAATGCAATATTTTCAACAGGTTTGTATAAGTTTGAGAAACTTTGGCGCCTTGTATAATGTCATTTTACCATTCAAATTTAAATTATACTGCCATTATTACTTGAGTAAATTTAAAACTCAAAAAAAAGACGCGGTAGTCGATTTAATTTTTTAGAATAAAAAATTGTTAAACCGGGCATTTAGAAAGCTGAAATTGTATTAAAGATAACTCTGAATATACTTGTGATTAGATAAAAATGTCATTTACTAAAAATTTTTACATAAATATGCTACGTATAAACATATATTTACATATACTAAACATATATATTTAATTTATGATTTCAGTGTATTGGGTTTTCGTCGTGCAATGCCAGTTACTGGTCGTTTATTAAATATTACAACAGAAATATATCAAATAGCGGACGACGAATTACTTAAAACTTTCTTTGTATCACCATCTAATAATTTATGTTTTCATGGTAAATGTTCATATTACTGTGATACATCACATGCCATATGCGGTAATCCTGATACACTAGAAGGATCTTTCGCGGCTTTTCTACCTAAATTTGAACAAGCAAACAGAAAGGTAAGATTAATGATTTCATTAGAAAATGGTTTGCTTAAATACGTGTGTATTATATATATGAAATAGATATTATATAAACTGCTGAAAATACATGTATTTTATATTTATCTGCATATATTTATGCTATGTTTTTAAATGTATGTAAATAGGTAAGGTAAGGTACCTATGTTAAATATATACGTATTTCTATATATAGAACTATATATTATTTATTCACTATGTTTTGCTAGACACATACTGTATATTGTATATATATATATATTCCAATATATAATGTATGCATAATAGGTACATAATACAATATTGTATATAATATAATGTATATATGTATATAGTGAGTGCTCACATGTTTTGGTTATCACATAATTTATGACTTAATTAGAATAAGTGCTGTGCAATTTATGGTATTTTATAAAGTTTATATAATAAATGCTATATTATTAAAATGTCAGGTCAGTTCCCATCATACTTTATCTAATTTTTTGTATTTTTTTTGCTATTTTTGTTAGACTTTTCTTTGCTTAAACGAATAAGTATATGTAACACATACTGCGTGTATATAATAGTCTCGCATATAACTTAACAAAATATAATATTGTACATGTGCATTTAAATATAAATATGAAAATTAATACAATATTACTTTTATACAGTGTGTGCGGTGTGTATATAATAATCGTAATTATATGTAGTTATATCCTTGATATATGATAAAGTTAAGTCATGTTATCGCAAGTGGAGCTTATGTGATATAATCTATCAAACATTCAATGCACTCTCTGACGTTTAATTTTGAAGCAAAATGCACGCAATATATAATTATTTCTAATAAATTTTCAGTAACATTGAATTGAAAATCTTGTATATTTTCTAAAAATATTTTATTGTTTTAAATTTCAAGAATAATTTTTAAATAAAATCATGAAATTCTATCAATGTAATTAAATGTTATGTAGCAATTTTAATATTTCATGTTAGTGAAGTGTAACTTTTACATTATCTATCGGGATGCAACTCAACGTTAATGAAGACAATTAAAATGTGAATTTTTACGGACATCAAACATTTGTAAATCAACAATAAATTTTTTATTACTTCCATATATTTTCAAAAATTGATCTCAGGCAATGTTTTGTTTATTTTATTCGTATCAAATTATTACGAAATTTTATTTATAGACTCACCAGTACTTCTTTTATTGCTATTGATTATCGCACTTTTATTACTATCTATATCGGAAAACTTGAATCTAGTTTTAATATTCATAATTTAGTATAGCACATGTATGTTTCTTTAAAGTGTAAGAGTCAATTATTTTTATGGAACACAAACGTCATTAATGGAAAGTTTTATATTATTATTTATATGAATCGTTTGTTTCTTATAATTACGGTGAACAAGGATGTTGTACTATATGCTATGGGCCACTGAAACTATATTTATATCATTTATTTGTGATTATGATTTCATCATATATGATGAGTAATCCGAATAGATAGTTAATTAAATAATGTATTTATCGTCGAAGTAATTAAAGTATTATATTTCCAAATTATTAGTGATAAACTTTTAATTTTTTATTAATTATCATCGGAAATTTGTTTCCAATTAATTTTTTTATTATTATTATAAAGTGTATTAAGATACCTAAAGAAGATATAATTATGGCACACACTGTCTTTAGTGTTTTAATAGTTATATACATTATATACAGAGGTTATATATATATGAGTACATATATATAATATAACATACAATGTTATGTATATATATTTTAATATATGTAATTTACTTTACTAAGATTTTTCATTATAAATTATGATTGATAATAGAATATTATATATTACATAGAATATTTTTGGGCCATATTATTATGAGATAGTATAATTAATTTGATGAAAAATTGTTTGTCATGTGTAACTAACTACACTCAAAAAAAAAAAATTGTAATTCTTACAATTCGAAATTGTAAAACGAAAAAAAGTAAAAAAAAAAAAACATTTTTGTTGTTTTACAACGGAAATTGTAAAATGTTTGGTGTAAATTGTAATATTTAAACAAACATTTTAAAATTTAAAATTTAATTGTAAAATATCAAAAAATATTTTAATTGTTAATGTAACAATTTAAATTGTAAAAGCGAAAAATCAAATTTACAATTAAATTTTAGATATCGAAATAAACTAAAATGGTAACCTTTTCAACAATGGACCTTTCTATGGTATGGATTTCACATTTAAGAATACAACTGGATACCGACTTTGAGAACTCTCAATAGGATTTAAAAAGATATTCGATAATTCTAGTTTCTAACTCTTAGTTTCTAAATATTTCCAATATACGTCTAGCTTCTATAGTTACCTTTCTGTACTAATGAAAAAAGATAATAAGTCAAAAGATGCCCCATATTAACTTCTTATTTTGTTTTCAAACTTTATAAAATTTTTATTAACTGCAGACCTACGTTCTGGTCTTTTTTTTTTTTTTTTTATTTTATAGTAAATCAGAGAATTTATTATATATAGAATTTATTTTATCGTCTTTAAGAAAAAATAAACTTCGTAACAAAATGTTCTTCATGTAATATTGAAGTATTTCTACATTACTTAAATGACGGCCGAAAACGACCCGCTAACGTAATATTAGTGGCTACTGATAATATTGTTATAAGGAATTAAATACCTCATAAAATTCGTTATGAAATGGCCCAATTGGTAAGCAAAACTGACTCGTTTATCGATTTTCTACCACTTCATTAAAATATTCTATATTTTCGAAGTAGAAAACACCTGAAAATATACTCAACAAATTTTATTGCAAAGAAAAGTAGATCTGCGTCAAACTTGTGTGAATGAAGATATTCAAACCAGATGCCCAGACCATAAATTTCCAGACTTAAGATAAAATGTTCCCAGAACATCCAGGCTTAAAATTGCAAATCATTTTTGTTTGTATTTAATTCTCTAAAATACATAGCAAAATCTACAATTTTATTGTAGTATAATCTAAATGCATAAATCCTTTAAAGATAATAAAAAAAACTTAAAAATAATTACTATTTAATTGTAGGATCAAATATTTTTTGAATGTGTAAAACAGTTATGTTTATGGAATGTGACAACTTTTACAATTTAATTGTAAAATAAATTGCACAGCAAACACAACATTACAATAAATTTATTTCGGTATTCTCAGTCTCTCAGTTCAGTTCGGTTTTACGCTTGAAATTGTTAACACACAAATTTATGTGAAGTTTTCTTTAAATAAATTAATTAAATAAAGAATTATTAAAAGTAATTAAAAAAAAAGTGTTTTTTGTTGGTTGATTGTTAGTTAGCGTAAGTAAAATATATTTTAATTAATATTATATTTTGCGGAATTTTGAAAATATTTGGTTTGTGCGTTTTAAAAAGTATTTTTTCAACATAAAAAATAATTTTAGCATTGATAGCCATAAAAATGGCTTTTTGATAAATGAATATGTGAATATATTACTAACGCAAAAGGCGCAATATGTGAATAAGTGAATAAGTGAATATATAAATTACTCAAGCAGATAAGATTTTTACAATTTAATTGTAAATATAAATTGCGTAGCAAGCAAATTCTTGCGTAATTGCTTGTAATTTACATTTACAATTAAATTGTAAAATATATTATGATTCTAGATACCATATTGTGTAGTTGTAAAATAACATTATAATACCTATAATAACAATATTTGATTTTTAAATATTAAAACATTTATTAGTGTGTTTTTTTTTTATAATTTTAAATATATAATACAGAAAATAAAATTAATAGGATATTTAACAAAAAACTATAATAAAAATAATTTCAAACAATTCAGAATGGATCAAGAAACTGCAGGTAATTTAATTTTTTTTCAATTAATTAATTAAAAAGCAATATTTTTCATATTACTTAAAAAGAATTTCGCTATGTAGGGTAGAAGTACCAGTAACCGGACAGGCAACAGTAGACTTACACTTAGTGTTAAAGTAAAAAAAATGATTTAAAATATTATAAGTAAGAATAGGTATCCCATGAAAGATTATACATGTTATATTTTTCTAATCGAGTACATGGTGCTAAGCATAAATGGTAAAAATATTTTGGAACTTCATGAAAAGGGAGAAAATCTAAGATTTCGAAAATATATCTAAAGAAATTGAAACATTATTTCCAAATGAAAATAAGGTATATATTTTTATATTATATAATACATAGAATTGCATTGTTTGCATTTATAGTAATTCAATTTTTAGTCTAATTACTATATAGCGCGAACCTCTTCCACCCAACTAAAAGGAACGTTATTTACAACTTACCATAATCGTTTAAGAGAACTTCGGAAAGAAGGCTTAAGACCCAGGCTGAATCAAAAATTTTTAAAAAACAGTCAGCAGTCCAATAACGAAAGTAAGAAATACAAAATACATATTTTTCTTTCACGAATAAAAATAATTCATTTTCAGATAATAACAACGTGACATCAGAAGAATTGTTAAATGACAAAGAGTGGCTCTCGGTGCATCAGAGTCCATGGACTAAAGTGGAACAGAAATGGGCAGATACTGCAAAATTGAGGCGATCGGAAATTTTACATTGTAAGGTTACTACCATTTCAAAAATCATAAATGAGTGGCCACGATATAAGAATGCATACGGGTACCGATTGGTAAGTTCACAAATATCACTTTTCGTGATTATTTTATAATTTTGTTTTTGTTTTCTTATGATTTTTTTAAGTGATGCCAATTGTATATAATATGAACTGTAAAGTCTGATCATAAGTATGCAAATGCAACGTTTTATTAAGACTACGCTCAATTACATACAAGTACTTAAAATATACCAAAAGGAAACCAATATTGTTACTTGTATAATTACAATATCCAAATATTGTTAAATTTATTGTCACTATAAGTTACAAAAAATTACATTTCTTCTTTGACTTATTGATTTATACAATTTTGTGTTTTGTAGATCGACATAGACTTCCAAAACCATTTTAAAACCAATTTAAATTCAATATTGATTAATTGGATCAAATTTGAAAAACCAATAATAAAATTAATGAAAGATCGTGTAAAAGAAAAACAGTACAAGGATTTATATGACAAAATTATAAGCTGCCCTGAAAGTAAGTATATCGATGATATTTATTAAAAAAAAAAAATAGAAAAATATATAATTCTAATTTTAATTTTTACAAAATTTTTAGACTCAAAACATATCATAATTTTAATATTATTGCATATGTTGTTGACACCAAAAACACCAGTAACAATCAATAGCAATTCAAAAAAAATTAAAAAAAGACCAACAATTGCCGATGCTATTGATAGTACTTTAATTATTGTTCAATGTGTCAATGATGTGAAAAAAAAGTAGAAGAAATACGAAACCAGTATTACAGTTGTTAAACACAATGCAACCGTTTTTAATTATAATTGGATCCATTGAAAAACCTGAACAATTTTTAGTTTATTTTGACGACATTTTTTATACGGCTACACAATTTCTTGATACAATAGATATATCATTTATTTTTTTCATTTGGATACACGTAATGAAAATTCATCAATTTATAAGCTAATTTGAGACATTTCGAAATAATAGTTAATTTTATGTATTGTATATATCCATATAAAAATAATCATAATTTACTATTAGTTTACTAAAACAGTTAGTTTATATTTTATAATATAAGAAATATTAATTTATTAAGTTGCCATTATCATATAAGTATTCTGTCATAATCGGTATATCAGTATCCTTAATTTATTAATGTTATACTATTATATTACCTATATCGTTCAATAACTTTAATAATTTTAAATCATATTCATAATGTTCGTTTGCTATATTTGTAACATTCAATTAACACAAGTAGATACTTTAATGAAACATTTAAAATATCAGCATATGCTGCAAGGTAATTTTCGTTGTAAACAGAATGATTGTGGTCAAATATTTCAATTTGATAAAACTAAATTTATCATATTTTATATTTAAATAAAATAGCATTAACAAAGTCAATTAGTTTTTTCTTTATTTTCACTTTAGGTAGTTCTAAAATGGTTAAAACAAAAATTTACTATTTCCTATCTATTAATACTAAATACAACAACAAAATTGGTGATTATAAATAGTTAATTTTACAATTCTTTTGCAATAATCTGGCCTAATTTTACTACTTTAAATTAAAAATAACAATTAAATTGCAAAATTTAATTGTTAATTTTACAATTTTTTTGTAGTAATCTGACTTAATTCAGCAATTTTATTTTAAAAATAGCAATCAAATTGTAAAATGTAGACTGTAAATTTTACTATTTAATCGTAAAATTTTGACAATATTTTGCAATTTTATGCTTAATATAACAAAAAAATTGTAAAATTTTGAATATTAGTTGATTGTAAATTTAACTATTTATTTGTAAATAACAGAAATTATTTTTCAACTTCATACTTAAAACAACAATGAAATTGTAAAATTAAGGAAATTATTTAATTGTAAAATTTACTATTTATTTGCAATTCACTTTTTCTCTCTCTCTCAATTTTTATTTCATTATAAAAAATACAACTAAATTGTAAAACTGAAAAAATATGTTTTACTAATAAATTGTAGAATTTACTACTACATTGCAAAACTAAAAAACGTGATTAACTATGAGCATTGTTAAATTTACAATTTAGTTCTGTGCTGGTATACGACAACTTTTATTGTAAATTTTACCGTAGTTTATAGTAAAATTTACAATTTATTTCTTTGGGTGTATATAACGTGTATGATACGCGTACACAAATATTAGAAGTAATCTATATTATTATATTTTACATTAACATAAAATGTAATATATCAAAAACAACATAAAATTTTAAAGAAAATTATCTCCATTAAATAAATATAAATTGATATGACTATATTTTATGTGCCGATATTGTCGATGATATACGTAAGCGATATGAATAATTTTCGATTTGACACATAACTTAATATAGATATATATATCATTGTGCGTAAGATCACCTTAATTTTACATATGTATTTTTTTAAAATCTACTCGTACTAGCTTTGCAAATGATACACAAGAAGATTGTGCAAAAACTGTGATATATTGTGAAACCATAAATCATTCAACAAGTTCAAAACATTGTGTTAGATGATCGACTAGACGAGTAAAAATTCATTCAATATAGCTGAAGTTATAGGCATATTTCAATGAGTTAAAAATGTTTTACATCAAGAATTAAGCACAAGAAAATTAACAATAAAACCAATTCGAATACATATTTCTCAAATGTGTTTTTAGTCATTATAAATAAAATAAAATGATTTTCATAAATCGTTTCATGCACCATATACACCAGATTGAAGTTCGTGGAAGTACACAAAAAAAAAATGGCAAAGACGAGTCTATAAGTAGGAAATATTATGTAACAGTTTTTTTTTTTAATTTTAAAAGTGTTTTGTTGTGATATTATCTTCAGAATTGTAAAACAATTACCTTTGCAGTATAAGAACCTTTGGCCACAAAAATTCTCGCTAAAAAAACTGCTTTAAATAAGAAAAAATACCATTTTTCGTCAAGACAACGCAAGTGTGGTCACACAAGTGTTTTTATGATGGCAAAATTCAACTAATTAAAGTACAAATTATTTGAACATTCAACCAAAGTTTGCTCCCTCTGACTATTATCTGTGTTTCTAAAGTTGAAAAATTCCTGACTGCCAAGCATTTTACATCAAAGGACAAACTATATTGTAGTTGTGCATGTATATTTTGCTGTATACAGGCCGATTTTTTATTGTGGTATTAAATTATTGTAATAAATGAATTTATAAATTTCGATGAATTTTATATTCTAAAATAACACATATAATACGTCAACAAAAATTAGCCTTTCATTGTGTGAATTTTTGCAGACAGCCTAGCCTTTATGGTATATAATACAACACCTATCATGATTGTCACTACTATATATTCGTGAAGTGCATATATCAATTGCAACATTCAATTAATAAAGAGAATATAAATGATATTCATTAAGGGAATATATTATTTAAAAAAATTATCAATTCAATGTATAAAGAAAATTATAATTAAAATGAAAATCATAAAAAAATATATTATTGCAAAGAAACGTTTTTGCACAGATGAGACAATTATATGTCATTTCCTTTTATTTTCTTTATAAAAAATTGAAAAAAAAACCTATAAACTCACTTCAAAAGAATATTGATAAAACGAGAACCATTTAAACTAGTATTTTATACATCATATACCTTCACATGTAATTCTATATATGTAATATGAATAGATATATATTTATCGATATTATGTATTTTTTTAGTATTGTATAACATATACCTATATATACGGGAATGATTCAATGTATATATATCTTTTTGATAACTATACGTCGGTATATTATCGCATAGACATAAAAGAATCCATGTATTCAAACAGAGAAATTTCTTTTGTAAATATAATATCACTCAAAATTTATATATATATTTTTTAAAGTTACATGCATATAATAAAGTATTGAAAATATTGAAGTACATATACATATATTTAGATGCGGGGAATTATATTTTATAGATTTTCATTTTTCTTATTGAAATACCAATATCTTATTGATTTCTTTTTTTTTCCCATATATAGAAAGATGTATATATAATATTGGTATTATAAAAAAAAATATGTACAGAGCTAATAAATTAAGATAAAAATTCCTTTGATTTTTTGTTTCCTTAAATAAAGACGATGTTGTGTATGTATTTATATATATTATATTGAAAAAATATGTCGAATAAAATTAGCATATAATTTTAGAAATTATTGTAATAATATTTGATTAGCATTTGTATTTTTTCTTTTCTATATTTATTATTTCTTCAAAAGTTGTCTTATGATAAAATAACGTATCATTTCGTTTACTATAGGCTATGCTTATGGTATTCATACATTATATAATTTTAAATGTTTTCTTTGATGAATTTTCTTATTCGAATATTTTTATTAATATAAATATAAGAGTAATTAAAGAGTATAATTAGGTAGTTGATTAATTAGCAAGTCATATTAGTCCAAATGGAGCTCATGTCATTTATACTAAACATTCATTACAGCTAAGTTGGTAAATTACTCCGCATGAGAGTATATAACGATTCACCAATTGTAATGCAATTAACGAAAAATAGATGTTTTCACAATTCTATTATTTTTATATGGGTGATTTGCCCATTTGATTATGTATCACTTTACTATTTAATTGTAAATTTAAAAGTTGTAAAATCCATAATAGTAAAAGCTCCTTAAGCATATCTGCGTTACAATGATAATATTGATATTCTATATGAATAGTCAGTAATTCCTTATCTCAACATGCTGACAATACACTGAATGCTCCATACACGCATATGGTTGTTGATAAAATTTAGAATTAAATTTCATCCATCATATAATAATTACGTTATTTACACAGTAAAACAATTCTGTAAAACTTATTTTAATATATAAAAATTAATTTGGAATAAATTGGCTTTTGCTGTCGTTTAATAGTTTGCGTTATAACAAAAACATAAACAGACATTATGTTAATTGACCTAAAATCATACAATTTTATAAATTTTTTGAATCCTTCGTACATTTTAAAAACGTTTGAAAACACCTACGCATATATGAACCATAAAATTATTAGTTTCTGCAAATTCTTCAATTTGGCTAATTCATCTCATATCGAACAATTATTACAGTCCAAAATCATTGTATTTTTATCCGGTGGAATGGAACAATGTTTGTTATTCATATTAAAATCATTCATATAGTTTTAAAATGTCCAACCAATATATGTACCAGTTTTTATAGATAGAGAATATGAGTTTTACTATAATATTTTAAAAGCATATCAAATGACTTACTAAAACAATTTTTATGAAGTTATTATATATATATAAATATATATAGAAAAGGACACCCATAACAGAGTCTAGAAATTTGTTGTCCACATTTCTCGATTTTGACAACTATACAATCTGAGTGATATTTTCCAATAACTTAATATACATTATAACCATTACTATTATAACCAGCATTATAAATACACTATTGTGATCAAAATTAAATTAATCATGCTAATGTTAGACATCTTTTTTGTATTCCGTATTTTGTTATCAAATATTTCGTGTCATCCGCATCATTAGAATTTACAAGATTGTGTCTGGCAAAATACATAGAAAATCGAGAAATTATAGTTAATTGAATAAATACATTAATTCAAATTGCATTAGTTTTACAAATACATCATGTTTTGATCCGTGCATCAAAATAATGTCACATTTTTATCTATCGTCAGTTATGAATCGTAATACTTCGTGTGGTTCAGAAAAAATATATATATTTATAAGATTCATAATTTATGTATAGTTTATATTGTCAATTTCGCTGGTGTTACACATCCATAAAACTATAACTTTAATTATTGCCAGCCACAATTTTATAGACAAACATCCGTGGAAAATTTTGCAGTTCCATTTGTTCGTAAATTGTTATATTCAAAATGAACTTAAAACAATGTTAACTATATATACTCGTGTATTTAAAACTTAAATTCGTTAGTATATCTATCACAAACATTGTTGTTAACAAAATTGTAAATAAAATATACAATATAAATTATAAATTCATTATATATACCAACCAACAATGTTATATGTGTGTACACACATATTTAATATTAACATTGATATAATAATTAATACAATTATACTTTTATATAATATACTTTACAAATTTTTCTGCAATATATTGTATGGTATGTGCTAGATGTAAATACAGAGAATATATATTACATAATAATAAAACACAATAATATATATGAAATCAAATAATATATAATAAATAGTATAAAGTATAAACTACTAGTAGTAGGTGTACATACAAAATAATATAAATATATATACTGGCATTTATAAATTATATTGTATTAAAGTTTTTCATTTTTTATATAGTGTGTGTGTGTGTGTGTGTGTGTGTTTATATATTTCGAGTGGGTTTTTATGTTTTTTGTGTATAAATGTAAACTATGGCTTAAAGCTCTTTAAAAAAGTTTAATTAAAGTCTCTTGTTTAAATTCAGTCAACCATTTTATATTATCATTCGCTCTAAAATTTTATACGTATTATCTTGTATGTAGAAACAAATATAATATACTGAACGTATATTATTTTAAATTTAAAGTATACAATATATAAATTGTTAACGTTAATTTTGTATATTCAGTGAATAAAAACCTTATATGTGAATATATCTTTTTAAATATATAAATATAATGTATACATTATTACATATACGAACGAATATACAAACTCAAAAAACTTATATTTAAAACTATATACAATTTATATATGCAAAGTAGTACATATATACAATATATTATATACTTTAATAACTGATTTTATCTGAAAAGTAGCCTTTCAACTACTAACTAAATACCCAATAAAATAAAATAATAATAATGTACAATATTTATGCACAGGGGGTATATCAGTGTTCGAAAACTTGACGCAAATATGATAAAATTCGACAAATAAATTGAATATAAAATATATTTTTTTTTTCAAATAATTACCTTTTCAAATTTAAAATGTTACAATGTCGTTTGTGTGTAATTTGCATATACATATAATATAATTTATATACATGAAATATTTTCTTTTAATTTAAAATTTTCATTTTTTCACCTTTAATTATTCGAATTATATTGTAATAAACTAAAAAACTTTCTTTGATATAATTGTTCAATATACTTTCTAAATTGTGATACAATTTTATTATCGTATTTCGTTCCGTTCCCTATATAATATATTGTTATGAGAACAAGTATGTTTTATTGCTATAGTGTTTGAATTAAGTACTCTATATATATATTCTTGAACACCCTGTATATTATAGATAGACAATTGTATAAATATAGCTTTTTGTTTTATTCGTTGGTTATACGATATAAGTTTATCTAATTGTTTTAATCTATAATTAAAGCTCATATAAGATCGTTAAACTATTTTCATGTATACAAATTTATATTTTCTATATATATTATACTTATTATAATCTATAAATATACGGCATACGAAACAATATATAATAATGAGCAAAAATATGTAACATTTATTCAAAGCACCCAAAAATTAGAAAAAGAGATATATTGTATAACGATTCAATTAAAATGAATTGTGTATTTGTAATCTGATGTATATTATACAGCCTATGTCCCATAGTAAACTGAAATGGCTTTGTAAACCATAGAACACGTAGTGTCACCTCTAAGTTTTTTTTTGTGATTATGTTCTGTGAACGTTCGCCTTAACAAATTGTCAACATTTAATGGCATTACATTCAGTAGAAACAAAAATAAAACACATAAATGTATAGCAGAAATGAGATAAATGATTCACACAGGGCAGAAAAGCTGTTAGTGATGTTGAACGATAATCTGAACCAAATTTACTGAAAAAAACATTAAAAAAGTGCATAATTTCGTGAAAATTTCTTAAAATTCTTCAGCGAAATTCATAGAAATGGAGCTTATAATATCAAAAACAATAATTCATCGGATTTTAACTGGTTTACGATATAGGTGAATTTAAACTATATTGCACATCAATTAAATGCGATGATCAAAAATTTTTTTCCTTAATCAATCATTATAATCATTTAATTTAACAATTACCTAAACTTCATTTGGCTCGGAAAGGAAATTTGCATCGTTTTGCATCAGTTGGAGACATTCAAAAGGCGACGACCACCGTTCTCAATAGCGCACTCCAATCAAGCATATACATAATAAAGGTCATTTGATTCACTTGTTGAACGTGCAAAACGATGTATTTCAGTTGATGCGTAGATTATTTTGTATAAATAAAATAATTTTTATGAAAATTTTATATATTTATTTTTGTGTTTTTTTAAATCCATTCCGGAATTTTATGGGACAGAGGTTGTATAAAATAAAAATACAAATTTTTAGTTATTATAAAATGTATTTTTTTTTTTATTATTATTATTTAGTATTTGTTTGTTTGTATATATTATATAATATATAATTTTATTGTGTGAAACATATACCTACAAGTGTGTACAAAATTTTTCGTACATATCACATCAATTTAATTTTAGATTTTATATGTTAAATGTTCAAAAAAGTTTTTCGCACTTATTCATATGCACATTTCGTTATTCTACACATTTTTTTGTTCTCTTTAAAAATGTGCGAAAACAAATTTTTAAATATACACACACTTTCTAACCACCATCCACAGCATTACTTACGTACTTATTAAATTGTTAACAATATTATTGTTACCTTATATTCATACAAAATAACAGATTAATTAATGGCATCGCTGCAAAATTTTTGATCATCTTTTTAAAAATATCAATAGTTCATCATTATATTATATGTAACAGAAATATGTGTATTGCTATTAGATTAGTGATAGATTTTGATGTACACGATTTTTTATAATTATAATTTACAAAAATTCAATGGAGTTTAATTGATTTAATTTCGTGATTCTAATGTAAAGGATTAAATTACTATTTACATACAAATATTCTATATATTTAAATATTGCAAAAGCCAACAAAATTTAATTACAATAACTAATTCTAAATTTACACAAGTGAAATCGCACACATATAGTTTTATAATATAATTTATGGTGTATGATTAAATTTATACATTCTTCTGGTATGTACCATATTTATAAATAATTTAAATTTAAAATAATAAGGAATTAAATATCGCCCATATAATTTAAAATACGCGCATATGCATATAAAATTAAAATAAAAATTTGGCTCTAAACATTTACATATTTCCGTTTGGTTTAATAGAGTATCGTTGCGACTGTATATATATAATTATATACAATTTATTATTAAATGTATTTTAATTTTATATTATATGGTCATTGACATTTTTTTTTATTCTTATTTTGAATAACACTTTCTTGGCTACATATTTAATATTTTTTGTTCAATTTATATTGTCAACGTAGGAAGATATTTTAATATTTTAAATTTAAATGAAATAATGAATTCTATTTAATGTATGATATAATATTTTACGAAAATTTATATGTTACAATAGAATTAATTTATAATTATTTATTCAAAAGTTTATATACAAAACTTTAATTTTAATTTCATTTCATTTTTAAACAGCAAATAACAAATATGTAAATATTAATATGTTTATATTTTAAAAACAAATGTTAAATATTAAAATTAAATGTAATGTTCCTTAACGCATATGGTACACAGGTATATATGTATATAGATAATATGAGGGACTTCTGCCATTAAATAAATTATTCTAAACATAAAAATTTCAATATTACTTTACACCATTCCTTTCTTTGATTTTCAGAATCAATTTAAAATAAAAACAAATTTTTGATGAGTAAATTTTCTGTAAAATTTACGACAGAGAATCTAATGTCTTTTGTTTGACCTATTGTGTTCAATACTCATAAATAAAATTTAAAATATTAGCAATTCTTTATGAACTGATATTTTATATTATATATCATTTTGTATATAATGTAATGAAATATTTAGGATAAAAATTGAAAGAATTTCATCATTCTGTTAAAGTGTGGTTAGATTAGGATGTTATGTTAAAATATATTACATTATATTATCCCATACAACACAATTATATATTTGTATAGTCTGATTTTCACATTATGTGTGTGTATTATCATATAATACATAATGAAGGCGCATACATTTTAAATTAAAATGATATAATATATTTTATCTTTTTATTTAGTGTTATATATTAATTTCATTTATAGTCAGTAAATTATTACATGTATATAAATATAAAGTTGAATGTAAACACACCTTTCGCAGTAAATAAGAATTTTTTTGTATTTTACATAATTTTTTAAAGTGAAAAAAAAATGTATTCAACATTTGTAAACACAAATTAATCCACATTAACATAAAGTCATCATGCCCACAATAAAATTTATATAATCGTATTTGCTATTCTATTTATATATATTTTATTTATATAATATTTTAAATTGTCCTTGTCCTTATATAAATGTAATAATATAATGTATAACTCTACTATATATTTACAATACAATAATATATATAATAAAATAAATATTAAACCTTTCATTTGTTTTTCCAAATAGGTATGGAGGCATCCATGGAGAAGATCTTATCACAAACGACGTAAGGCACAATGGGAAACTGATGCTGATTATTGTACAATGGTAATATAAATATAAAATAAATAAAATATATATATATTTTTTGTTTTATGTTTTTCCATTTTATATGGTTTTGTTGTAACTTTGTTATATTCATTCATAATATATATACAATTTATACTTAAAGTATACGATACATGTATAAATACATGCAATGTATATTTAAGAGGAAAAAACAAACAGTTTATTTGTGCGCAATACAAGTTGATAAGTAAAAGATTATCTATATATGGTATATATTTGTTTTAATTTTACTTATATATTTAATTTAACGATCTTTATAATTATAACTAAAATATGATTTTTCCTCTTTATTATTGTCGCAAGCGACGAAGCATTAGAAGTATCATTCATTGGATAACAGTTGACTCAATAATGGGAAAAAAATTTGTGTATTCACTGAACTAAATTTTCTGGAAAATTAAGAAATTACAATAAATTTCCAATTTTTTATAGAAGAGATTCTTAAAATCTTTATGTACACTCGTTCAAGAGATAGACGACCGATTTTCAACGTCGAATGGTCCATTAATATTCAAAGAAATTTTTGATACTGCATAAAGTGAACAGTATCATTCACTCTAAATAATTTTCAATCAACATTGAGTGAAAACTGAGCAGCAATGCATTTTGATTAAAGATCGTATCATTATGAAATGAACAAAAATTCACTGGAAATAAATTGAAAATGATTTAATCATACAATTTAATAAACAATGATTAAAAATTGGCTTTATAAATTATAGAAAGATTAATTGGGGATTGATTTTGCAATTAATAATAATAGAAATTAGCTCATTTTTGTAAATTTTTCTATCATATTTTACATAATTATTATAATAACAATTAACCTTAAATGCACTTAATTTCAATTTAACATCAGCTCATATTTGAGGATTTTCTATTCTTAAATATATATCGGTTGCTAAACATCAAGTGAACGGAAATTAAATTCCCATCCTCAAATTTATTTGTTTTTTTGCTATTTCAATTAAAAAATTTTCAATAAAATTACAATTAAATTTGATTATAAATTAGTTGGCCAAAAATTATATAATTTTTAATTTTAATTTAAAACATTTTTTGTTATAACATTCAATTAATCACTATAACTATATTTGTTATCGATTTTGATCGAAACAATTTCTTAGTATTCAATTATAGATGATATTCAATTTATTTTAAGTAAATTTTTTGTCAATCAACTACAGAGTGAATGGATTGATTGAATTTTTTAATCAATATTGTTCACTCTATAAAGTGGAAATTATTTAGAGTGTTATATACAAAAGTATGAAATGAAAGTCGGTCACATCTTTTGAATAAGTGAAACGATTTTAAAAATTTCTTCTATAAATGATTGTAAATTGATTATAATTTAAAATTTTGAATACAAGATAAGATAAGATTAAGATGATAATTCATTATGGTATAATTTCCCGGATAATTTAGTAGGTGAACGTTTTAAATTTTGTTTTTCCATAATTTATATAGTGTCGAGTTTCCACCAAATATAATAGTAATATTTGTTATATGAAAATATTTTTTCACACTTCGTCACTACTTATTATTTCTTATACATAACTTGGTTTATTTGTGTATTATATATTTTTCATCTTCTTGTATATTATATGCAATATTATTATTAATCCTTTTAATATTCGTTTACACAAAGTACTTATATATATTTTCTCACGACTCAGGAAATGTATAGCAAATCAATAGATTAAACACTTATTCTATATATAATATATTATATATATATATACATTTATTTTTATATGCATATAAAATATATATAAAATATAATAAAATGCGGGATTACCAAATTAGTTACTGCTTTTGACATAATAATCACTATAGTTATTTCTGTGATTCATTCGTGCGAAAAATAAACATAAGGTGTGGTTGTTTGTTGTTTCTGTTCTATATTTTATTATATTTTATTTATTTTTTTTTTGTATATTCAAGTGGTCACTTCCGAAATAAATCAAAAAATACCTGAAACAAAGAATGAGTATTAAAATATATATAGAAAAATTATATTTTATTAGAGTATTTTCTGCGTTACATCACATTTATAACGTTAGAAATATAGCTTCGCTATTATATTGTATACATATGCGTTTATACTAATAATAAATATAGTATGCAGCAAGATATACTTTTTCGATATATAGGGTTGACCGGGGCCGTTTTGAACTAGGGGGTTTTATATGAATCATAAGCTATTATTGCTTAAGAAACATGGTGAGAACCCCCATTCAAGCGTCACTGCGTAATTATTTATAAGTATGTTATTTGTGTACAAACTTTCATTGTGGTAGATTATTTTTCACGTTCACTTAATTCAATATACGTTTTTTTTTTTAAAATACTTAAAGTAAATTTTTCATTGTTAAAAATTTTCCAATTTTTTATAGATTATTGCATGCGATAAATTATTTTCTATTGTGTGAATAATACAAATTTTTATAACGATTTTATTTGATTTGTGTATAGTTAAGATTTTTCGGTTATTATTTTGTTATATTCGTTTAGGGGTTTATATAGGAATCAAAAATATCGGTGTGTCATTTTTTTAAATCAATACTGTAGTGGTATAAAATGTTTTTCTTTCTTATTACTTTAATTAAATATTTTTAAAAATATATGTTTTTTTTTCGTTAACTGTACGTCAGTGTTTATATGACAATTTATACAAATATTAAATGCGTTGGGTGCGCGCTTAAAAATAATAATGGCAAAGGAAATATTTGAAGGACCTTACAAAAAATATTATGTATATTAAATATGTAAATTAATTTGAAATTAATATAATTATTATGTATTAATTTTTCTTTGATACATATAACTTCAATTGATGATTCATATATAAGATTTCATATTATGCCAGCTATATATTATATATATAGGAATCCCTTGAAATCGTCTTATTTGTGGTTACATAACTATAAATTACTAATGATTATATGATGTATGAATTAATTTAAGCTAAGAAAATTTTTTTTCCAAATTCGCGATTTAATATTTTTATAGATATGACATTTGAAGTAAAAATTGATTCAAATATAGCACTGGTCAACCCTAATATGTGAATGTATATGTGTATATGCATGAATAATATAATATAGTGTATTAGAGGGAGGAGAAATTATGAAATAAACAATCAATAATCTTCAAATATCAATAAATTCACTTTCTTTATAGCATTTATATTTTGCGAATATTGTTTTTTTTATTATTACACACGATACGATACATCTATTAAATAGAAATACACAAATAAATTTATATTTATTTTTGAAATGTATGTTGTAAATTTCACTATAATTCCATTCTTAACGCGTTATTATATGTTATATATACATATAAGAAATACATTAATTATTACTTATTCTTGTACATAATGGCTTTGATTTAAGTTATCGCATCTACTAAACCTACAATGTTTTATATATAGATTTTATTTTTAAATAGATTTCATAACTAAATAAATATTCTTTATATTAGTTTCCGTGCGTGTATATGAGTCGCTATATATTGATATTTGAATTGCATTTATTGCTTTTTAATAAATTTATATCCATATGGCCTTATTTGTCTAAATATGAATAGTTTATATTTTATTATACCATAGATTATAATAGTATTTATTTTATTATTTAATATATATACCATGCCAATATCTAACAATGTGTAATATTTTTATGAAATTTTGACAGGTAAGAGACATTCCACCGTATGATGAAGGCCGTCGATTATTGGATATAATGGATATGTCCATTTTTGATTTTTTAACTGGAAATATGGATAGACATCATTATGAAACATTTAAGTAAGTATATATGTGATAATAAATTATATACAAACTATAATTACATGTATATTTATATAAAATATAATCAATATTAAATAAGTATATAATCTTACTATTAAAATGTTTTCAAATCAAATCACACGTAATTGTTCTGTTATTCTGATTGAAAATAAAATATTAAAATTATTTTACCCGCACACACACGATAAGAGTTTAATAATAAATTTTATGCCGATATGTTTATGTAAACAAATTAATATATTATGTTATATTTTGATGTTATTGAAATCGTGCGAATATGAAAACATCACAATTTTAGATTAAACTTTATAGTAAATTTAAAGTTCATGTTGATAGTTAATAGATAAAATGTGAAAAAATTCAATTAGAACATCAAGCGATTAAATATTTCTTGTAAATAAAATAAAACACATAATAACGATGACAAAGTATGTTATATTTCATTTTTTTTTAAGATTTGATACATAAACTTATACAATTATGATAAATGGGAATTCTTAAAATATTCCGAAAAACATAATAATAATATAGTAAAAATTGGATAAGTGTCAACAAAGTGTGACACCTATATGTACTGCGATTTAGTTTGATTGCTAACTAGTAATATTGCAGAATTTGTGTTTCATGGACACCTCACATGAAAGACAATGAAATATATATAAAGTTAGAAGAATTTAAAATTGTTTGTCGAATCCTTTAAAGATAATATTTTTGAGGTAATGTACATCCGAAATTTCAAATAAGAAGGAGAATTTACAAAGATATTTTTTTTATTTTATAGTCATACAAGACGTCCTGTGAAATCCAATCGCATCTAGGGTAGACGATTCTAATTTCGCCATTTCGGTCATACTCAAACTCCGATATATTTATATATACGATAATTAATAGGATTTCTATGGCAATGCGAATATATTTACATTAATTATTTGTTTTGGTGCGGTGTGTGTATTATATGACAGAACTTCTTTTTCCATCATGTAATTAGACTATAATATATATATATATAGTTTTATTTATAATATTGTTAATTTATGTTATATAAAGTGTCCATCAGAAATGTCTCACTAATATTTATATATCGCACGTTTTCTAAGAATCGTTTACATCTAAAATAATCGCAGATATTTGGTGTAGTAATTTTTACGGAGTAAATAATCATGTGAAAAACTTAAATATATAATTAGAGGTGTGTCTATATGTGCTATATTATAGCACTATTGATTAATTGGAAAACAGGTGTTTTTGGATTGTAATTAAAATTAAAATAAAGTAATAGTCTTTTATTTTTTTTTTTCGTTTTAAAAGCACAAAGATAATTTTAAGTTATACTTTCATTGTTCTATTTCATATTTAATTATATTTATTCACATATAAATTTCCCTCGATACCTCTAAAAATATTATATTTTTTGGTTTTATATATGTACCACATTCACATTAATTAATAAATTTGCCAAATACGATTGATTTGAGAGATAAAAAGCTGTAATAATAAAGATTGAGATAATCGAATATTATCATCTTCTAGATTATTAACTTTTTGGTTATATATTAACCTGTTTCAAGCTTTTCTTACAGTCTCTAACTTATATTGTTTACGTACTTTTTTTTTTGCAAATATGCGAATTAGCTTTTTTTGCAAAAATTGTCATCACTGATGCTCGGCATGTATATAAAATGTGGATATAAACGCTTCAGAAACAAAAAAGGAATATAACTTTTACAAAATTATGCAAATATACTTATATAAAATTACGTTACATATTACCATTTATATATATATGTATATAATTAATAATTTTATGGTTGTATAAACTGCAATAAAATTGCATTAAAAATTGTATAAATTAGATATATTTAAATTTTACTATAATAATTATACTATAGACGTTCCTTATACCTTTATTATATAATATAAACGCCGTCTACAATATTTATGTATACAAACATATAAAAATATATGTTATTAAATTACACTTTATGTGTATACAGTTTAGAAATGCATTATTATTATTATTATTAGACTCTATATCGGTATATGAATATATGTATAATAAATATAGTGTAACAAACAAGCCACATATACACTGCATTTACATAAAACTATATATATGATGTATCCACATAGAGTTGGACTCTATTGTTGGTTATGTTAACTAAACTAAATTATTTGTTGATTAAATATATATATAAATTATTAAATTATATATGGTAGTTTATGAAGTATATTTTTATGTTGTATACACTTGAAAAATATGAGAATGTTTATGAATACGTACATATACATATTTATATGAAAGTGAATTTGGCGTATATATTATATCTACATTCATATTAGTATCATCGTATCCCTGCAGAAAAGAGAACTAGTTCTACTACTACTAGTAGAACAACTAGTTACAAAGTAAATATTACTGGTTCCACGCTAAACCTCTTATACATGTTGCGAACTGTTTCTTTTAACATTGAGATGAACTACGAAAAGACAATTGTCGGCTTCTGCATTACTGTTGAAGAACTAGTTAATTTGTAACCAATTACTGAAGTAGTTCAAATGTAAACACTTAAGTTCTAGTACTAGTTCTTCTGCAACTAGTTACTGAACTAGTTAATTTTAATTTGAATTAGATTATGTATTCTTTCACCAGTACTTTAACTAGCTCAAAAACGTTTTTGTTTCTCGTCGTTTCGTCATATTTATTTGTATTATTGCATATTTAAAATAGTTGTTATCTGCATTACTTTAGTAATAGTTCTGTAACTAGTTCCTTTTACACTAGTTGAAGAAGTAGTTTTTATACGGAACTAGTTTCAACATTTACTGCAGGGATATAACTTTGTATGATGCATAAAATTGTTATAAATTTAATTTAATAATGTGTGTAATATCTACAAATAAAATACCACATATTAAATTATATATTATTAGATTTTTCTTATTCATAGATATTACTAAGTATTTATTTAATGAAAAAATGTTATCGTTTATTACAGAGTATTTGGAAATGAAACATTTACATTACATTTAGATCATGGCCGAGGTTTTGGTAAACCATTTTACGATGAACTATCGATATTAGCACCAGTTTTACAATGCTGTATGATAAGACTTTCAACATTACAAACCCTATTAAAGTAAGTTTTTTATTTAATTTTTGGTACACACACACACATTTTAAAACTATTTTCTACATATAGTTATGAATACTGTATTAAAGTATGTATGAGGTTTTATAAGATAAACTTTATATCGTTTGTTAAGAGAAAACATTAGTATATATATATATATATATTTATATTATGCATATGGTATTTACACAACATACGAGATGTATTATAAAACTGTTATATGTAAGTTTAATTGGAATTTTGTTGTTAGTATATATACTATATATTATAATTTAAACTGTATAATTATATCGTAATGAATTTTATGGTTGAAAAATACAACAAACACTATATCAATTTATTAACATGCAATGTACAGTTTATATATCGAAAATATGTAAATATATATTAATATTAAACACTCTGCGCGCTGATGTTACCATATGCACATACAAATATAAATACGAGTATATATTATATATATACAATATATATCCTTAAAACTGCAACATATTCAATTATATGCTTTAACTTCTCATTTTGATGTATTGTAAATAATTTATTTAATTACTTTCTTTGTTTAAAATTGTTGTAAATAAAACCATACCATAAATTTATAATAACTTAAATGTTACAGCATTACATTCGCACATATACAGAAAGTGTTTCAAAATATAATTCTTCTTTTCAAACTCTGGACGCTTGTCATTATTTTATGAAACTAATTATATTGAAGTGCGTACATGTATTATTTTTTTTTTTAAATCCACAATGGTTTTCTCGTAAATTGAATGCCGCGCGCTTTGAATAAAATATTTATATACTTGTTACTTAAACGGAAAATTATATATTAGTAAAATTAATATATGGTATTTTTGGACTTAATTTAATTTTATTGAAATTAATTTATATATTACTGTAATTATCGCATATAGTCCTTAAAGTTGATGTTATGCAATCGGATGGTTGCCACCCAAGTTCCATTTTCGCCAGTATTGATATAGGTTGAAAATTGTCAGTATTTTTTATAATAACAATTATTCTATACTGAATTATTATCGTTTGTTTATTTATGAAATCAGAAAGCAAATATCTTTGAAAATATTGTCTTTAAATGCATATATACGGTATACATACACACATTTGAGAATAATTTAATAATTAAAGCATCTATCTATTTGAATTTATAAATAATCACATTAACTATAATTCATTCACCAACTTTACTTTAATTTTTTGTAGAAAGTTACAATAGATCTCCGAGTGTAAATTCTGGGAAACTCCAGTAAAATTCCTTCTACCATTATTGTAGTATCATACCATATTCCATATATGGAATTGTAAAATTCTACAGTGTTAATTCAATATTGATAATTTTTATATTATTAATATACAATAATTTAGTAGTTATTGTTCATCTTCCAATCAATATGTTGTTTTATTCAAATTTTATATGTAAATAAAATTGAATAATAATCCAGATATCATCTTATTATTCATTACATTACCTTGCCAAATATTTTCAGAAAAAGTGTTATTTCTCTGGTCACTAATACGTGAACACTTATCATACATACATTTAATTGCTAATAATTACGGATGTATTGTACATATACATTTACATATTCCATATACGTATGTAATACAATCTACATTTCATATTCAGATTCATGTTATGTATGAATGCATTGTATAACTTTTGCATTATATGATGTTTTTAATGCATTTTGTATTACTTTCATATGCACAATTATTAATTGTACAATTACTCATAAATACAATGTTCAATAAATTCCATGTGTAGTATATTTCAATTTAAATAGAATAATTAAATGGATTGCTAATTTATGCAGAAAATAATGTAAAACACTTTTAAATATTTAACGTAAGTAAAAAGTATCAAAATGTATTTAATTAATTGCATTACTGTCACCGTGCCTCGATAGAATTTTTTGCTACAAAAATTAACCATTAAAAAATCATTCTCTCTCTCAATATTCAGATTGATTAGATTTTAATTACACTATTTAAATTCAAATATACTACACTTGAATAGTTGACAGACAATGAGTAATTGCATATAGGAAAGTAATGCAAAATGCATTAAAAACATCATATTATGCAATGCAATGCAATACAATGCATTCATACATATCTTTAAACTGTATATGAAATATAGATTTTATCACATATACGTACCTATATGGAATATGTCAATATATACGAAATGCGTAATTATCAGCAATTAAATGTATAATTGTATGATAAGTATTCACGTATTAGTGGCCAGAGAAATAACACTGTTTCTATAAATAGTGATATGTAATGAAAATATGACATTTGGATTATATTATTCAATTATAGTTTCATTTTTCATTCATTGATTGGATGAAAAATAGCTACACTAAAGTTTAAAAATGTTCGATTTATATATGTGAGATGTCAGATGAGATGCATTAAATACTATATTGAAATACAATGTAGGGCATACAATTTTCATTTATAGAAATAGCATTACCAAATATACGAATAAGTTTTATTGTGATAAAAGTATAGATTTGTCGATATGGAGGATATGTGCAATTCATCAGTAAATTTCGGTGAAATATTGTCAAGTGTGATATATCGAAAAAATAACTAATAATTATACAAAATTAAAACCTTAAAATAATAATAATAATGACAATATTTCACAAAAATATTTCTGTTTTCAGTTTTGATACAGAAACTATATATGCAAACACCGAGTATGCTGAACAATGAAAAATCCATTTAATTATTTTCAAATTTGTTAAATTATTTTCTTGTAATAAATTTTCTAATTGGTGATTGATTAATTTACAACATGCCATATTACGACCCTCTTCCACTCTAACCTCCTAGTCAACGACCACCGATGCACAGACTGTTAATGTTTTCATGATAAAATATTTTTTTATACGCAATATAAATCATAAAAATAAATTTTACTTTGCATGAAAATTGTTCAAATTTATATTGAAATAATTATCTTTATAAATAACATACACATAAATTTTATAAATTATTCACAATTAACCAATTAAAAATTTTTTCGGAAATTGTATTTTATCGTTATAATAACAACAACAATATTTCTATTTGTAAACAAATCTATTACTTATATATTTGTAATATTTTGAACGTGATATTGGATGAAAAAAAAGGTATTTAATTGAATGTGGAGATAAGTAAAATAAAAAAAGGTTTTACATTAAATTAATTATTTAAAATGTTCATTATTTTATATAAGATCGAAAAGAAAAAAGCATTTTTCATACGTGAATATTATTTAAGAAAATTAAGATTTCCCTAAATATATATATAAATATAATTAATTATTTACATTGAACCTTGAACAAATAACATACACCAGCTATCATTCCATTCTTTATATATTACATGAAATTGTTTGTAATAATAATATATACACCTACATATGCAATGTCAATATGATTTCCATAATGAATTTATAATGTATGTATATGTATTCGGGATATAATATACAATATATAAAAGTGTATACGAGTACATGTCATCAACCTAGATAACTAAAGATCCATTTTTAAAATTACATTGACGTTTGATAAAAAATGTGATGTGGGTAAATTGTATCTATTATATAAACTAGGTCATATATATTGATATTATTAGATAACTGACAATATAAAAGTTAGAAGTATTACATGCGAACTTTAATTTTATCGATTAATGTAACATATATGAATATCAAGATTATGTGACACATTTTAAATATTTAAATATTAATATATATTCGTACATGAAATATTGGCCACCTCGTTACAAAGTATGTTGATAGATTTTATTCGTAGTTGTAGTTCAACTATTATTATTCGATATTGTAAGAAATAATATGATGAATAATTAAATTAAATCCTAAAATGATATGTTTTTGTGAATATATACAATATATTATATACAATATATTAAGATTACTATAGTCTTAAATAGAAAAACCATTCTCATTATGATTTTGTCTCAAAATATATACGATATTATTATTGTTTCGATAAGATGATAAAAAAATAGTTTTATTATTATTATTCGTTGTCGTTTTTTATTATAATTACGTCTAGTCTTCTTTCTAGCACTGCTCGATTACCAATAATCGTTGCGTTTACTATTACAGAAAAATAATAATGTGATGAATTAAAAATGCATTGCCAATGAAATAATATAAATTTAAATTAATTTATTATTTATAAAATGTAAATAAAAATATGTGCAGATAAATTAATATTTCGAAAAATTGTTCTTACAGAACAATGGCGATGTAAAACTTTTAATAAATAATATTAATATTGAGTTTATGTTATTTGAACTTATGGATCTAAATTTAAAGTTGTTTACTTTCTTCATCCAAATAACTTTGTTTACCCTGTGGTAATAATTTGAAAACATTTGCTTCAAATTATTATAACATTTTAATCACGGGTGATTTCGAATACGTTTATGGTTATCTCAAATTACTTATATAGAAATTAGTATTTTGATATTTTAAATAATACCGTGGAATCAACTAGTTTGTCACAGGCTTCATATTCTGTAATTCATCATAACTTCATAATTTGATTTAATCTTTTCTTTGTATATATTACTACATTTTATATCATCCTCTTCCTACGGAAACACTTTTTCTAAATTTTAAAATTTGCAATTTTACAAAACTTAATTATGGATGTCTCTGTATTTCCTTGCAACAATATTATTTGTCATACATAATTTGTTAATAAACAATCCTTTGAAGTTTCATCTAAATCTCAAGTTAATAAACTCAATAAAGGCACACAATAAATAATAAATGCTTATTTTCATATTCATATGTTACTGAAACTGAAATTTTTGATTCAATTTTTTCGATAACAACAATTGGCCAACAATAATGACATTACTTTGCGTTTTTTGAAAAATAATTATTTTTATAATTTTGCTCATTGTTATACATATTTTTAATGTTCAATTACAAATACTATAATAAAAAAATTAAAAAAAAATTAATAAAAATAAATAAAAATAATTAAATAAATTAATAAATTAGTAAATAAAATTTAATTTTTTCCCATACAGATTTCATAATGGTCCAAAACATTTATCACAACTAATGCGCGAATCAATGTCAATTGATCCAATAGCACCGATTTTATGGGAACCGCATTTAGATGCACTTGATCGAAGAGTAGTTATTATTTTAGAAGGAATACGAGATTGTGTCAAAAAAAATAATGCTGTAGATGTTGTAATTTCCGAAGATTTATCATAGCAAAAATTATTTAAAAAATAGTGATAAATTAATTAATTAATTAATTAATTATTGTTAATGTTGTTGTATAGCGTATACGTTTATTTTTTGTATATATTATAACTAAAAATGTATATTTATTTGTATGCGTATTATTGTAAAATATAACCATACGCAAAAAAAAAAGAAGAAATTACTTAATTATGCTATTAAACCAAATTAATTATATAATTTATATAATTTATATTATATAAAAAGGAATGACAGCGGTCAAACATCTATAAAAAATTTAAATAAAATGTAAATTCGATGTTTTTTTAGTAACATTTTATTGGTGCCAAACAAAAATAAAAAATACTTTATATTTTTCTGTTTTAAAAATATTTTTTGACAAAATTACCATTACAAAGGTAAAATGAATAAAAAAAAAACTTAATTTTTATCTAAAATTTTATTAATTTACTAAAAAATTTTTAAAAACTATACTTTTAAAAGCTCTATATTTTTTTAAGTATAATTATATATTTATAAATTGATATAATTTTATATATTTTAAAAATTTTATTATACATATTTAGAAAGTTTTAATTTTAAATTTAAATTATAGATTTTAAATTATGTATATATAAATATAGACAAAAGAGAATGTATACAAATAGAGAAATATTTATCGTATTATAAAAAAAAAAAAAACAATTTAACAATAAATAATATAAAATAAAAGAAAATGTACCTTAATTAAAAAATGTATAAATAAAAATAAAAGTAAACTCTTTTAGAAATTAAATTAAGTAAAATCTTGTATATCAATAATATTTATAAATTTGATGTATAGCATCCATCAATTATATAATATCGTCGCCGTGTGTATAATTTATTTAACAAATAATTCTCTATTTAAACATTCTCTTTGATTTATAAAATAAAATAAAAAAAAATTATATTAAAATTAAAAATTACCATTTAAATTGCCAAAGGTTCTTTGCATAAAATATTACTATTTATTTTTGTTAATTTGTATAATTTATTATTTAATTATTAAGTATAACAAATAAAGAAATGATAATAAATATATAGATAAAAAATAAATAAATAAATAAATAAATTGTATAATAATATAATTTTAAATATATTTGTTATTGTACTATATATATATATAATGTTAATTTAGGATTGTTAATAATAATTAATTTAATGTAATTATTATTTTTATATTTTCAAATTATTTTATTTAATTTGAGAAAATTCAACTTTTTTATTATAAGATTTTGTAAAAATATTTAATATATAATTTTTGTTAATTATAAATGCAGACTTTTTTCTTTTTTTTTTTTATAAAATATTCCAAAAATTTATTAAATTTCTAATTTTTAATTACTTTATAAAAAAATATATTATTTATTATATTTGTAATAAATGTCATGTTAAAAAGTTATAAAATATATTAAATGCAAGATGCAATATTAAATTCGAAAATTTATTAAAAAGCAATTTTTATTTATTTTAACAACTGATGATTATGCGGTTCTGATACAATTTCGTGAACACGGTCTGAAAAATTCAGATTTCCTAGTCAAAAATATCAGAAAAATATTCGGAAAGTAATACTGCCTGATTATTATGCTCTCCTGATACAATTTCTTGAAAATGGAATGAAAAATTCAGATTTGTTAGCTAAATACAACCGAATTAAATTCAGAAATTACTACTTACTGATGTCATTTCATGAAACGATCGGGGATCATCGTGCGAACAAGAATCCGTTGAGATTTATAGAAAATTCCGCCTCAAAGTGGATCGAAAATGAAAAAGAAAAAAAATTAAAAAAAAAAATTGCCTCCTGGTAATTCTGCTCGACTGTTACTTGGTCTGAAAATTGCCTGTTATTTTAGTGGAAATTTTTTATGGTTTTTTAAGAAACAATATAACTCAGCCGTTTGAAGTGGTGGGAGGGTGGAATAGGTATCAAATGATAGGTAATTAAATTACCTAACTGTTGATAACATAAAAACATGGATTTTTTTTTCCAAAAAATTTACACAAAAAATGGCTGGAAGTGTGCTTAAATGATCGGGGGTCATCGTGCGAACAAGAATCCGTTGAGATTTTTCGAAAATTCGGCCTCTAAGTGGGTCAAAAATGAAAAAGAAAAAAAATAAAAAAAAAAATTTGCCTCCTGGTAATTCTGCTCGACTGTTACTTGGTCTGAAAATTGCCTGTTATTTTAGTGGAAATTTTTTATGGTTTTTTAAGAAACACTATAACTCAGCCGTTTGAAGTGGTGGGCGGGTGGAATAGGTATCAAATGATAGGTAATTAAATTACCTAACTGTTGATAACATAAAAACATGGATTTTTTTTTCCAAAAAATTTACACAAAAAATGGCTGGAAGTGTGCTTAAATGATCGGGGGTCATCGTGCGAACAAGAATCCGTTGAGATTTTTCGAAAATTCGGCCTCTAAGTGGGTCAAAAATGAAAAAGAAAAAAAATAAAAAAAAAAATTTGCCTCCTGGTAATTCTGCGCGACTGTTACTTGGTCTGAAAATTGCCTGTTATTTTAGTGGAAATTTTTTATGGTTTTTTAAAAAACACTATAACTCAGCCGTTTGAAGTGGTGGGCGGGTGGAATAGGTATCAAATGATAGGTAATTAAATTACCTTACTGTTGATAACATAAAAACATGGATTTTTTTTTCCAAAAAATTTACACAAAAAATGGCTGGAAGTGTGCTTAAATGATCGGGGGTCATCGTGCGAACAAGAATCCGTTGAGATTTTTCGAAAATTCGGCCTCTAAGTGGGTCAAAAATGAAAAAGAAAAAAAATTAAAAAAAAAATTTGCCTCCTGGTAATTCTGCGCGACTGTTACTTGGTCTGAAAATTGCCTGTTATTTTAGTGGAAATTTTTTATGGTTATTTAAGAAACACTATAACTCAGCCGTTTGAAGTGGTGGGCGGGTGGAATAGGTATCAAATGATAGGTAATTAAATTACCTAACTGTTGATAACATAAAAACATGGATTTTTTTTTCCAAAAAATTTACACAAAAAATGGCTGGAAGTGTGCTTAAATGATCGGGAGTCATCGTGCGAACAAGAATCCGTTGAGATTTTTCGAAAATTCCGCCTCTAAGTGGGTCAAAAATGAAAAAGAAAAAAAATTAAAAAAAAAATTTGCCTCCTGGTAATTCTGCTCGACTGTTACTTGGTCTGAAAATTGCCTGTTATTTTAGTGGAAATTTTTTATGGTTTTTTAAGAAACACAACTCAGCCGTTTGAAGTGGTGGGCGGGTGAGATAGGTATCATATGATAGGTAATTAAATTACCTAACTGTTGATAACATAAAAACATGGATTTTTTTTCCAAAAAATTAACACAAAAAATGGATGGAAGTGTGCTTATAACTATATTTTCAAAAAAGAAGAAGAAGAAGATAATAACAAACACCAACGATGTTTTAGTTTTTTGTTTACATTATTTCGTATGGAAAAGAAAAAGTAAAATAAAAAGAAATGACTTTATATAAAAAACTTTAAACGAATATTCTGGGAAAACCATTGAAAATATAGTGATAAAAACTGATGATAGGAAAATTTATGGAAAATCGAAAATACATTTGAAGGTCATATATTTCCACGGGATTTCCCGGAATTTTCCATTTTTTGTTTGTCTTTTTTGAGCCATTGAGAGGCAGAATTTTCGAAAAATCTCACGCATTCTTGTTCGCACGATGACCCCCGATCGTTAAAGCCTATTATTTTGAAAATTTTCTGGAAAAAAAATCCATGTTTTTATGTTATCAACAGTTAGGTAATTTAATTACCTATCATTTGATACCTATCTCACCCGACCACCACTTCAAACGGCTGAGTTATAGTGTTTTTAATAAATCCATAAAAATTTCCACTAAAATAACAGGCAATTTTCAGACCAAGTAACAGTCGAGCAGAATTACCAGGAGGCAAATTTTTTTTTTTATTTTTTTTTCTTTTTCATTTTTGACCGACTTAGAGGCGGAATTTTCGAAAAATCTCAACTGATTCTTGTTCGCACGATGACCCCCGATCATTTGAGCATATTTTCAGCCATATTTTTTGGAACACTTTCTGGACTGAAAAATAGTGGGTTATAACCTCATGCCGAAAAAATTTTTTTGCCCGTAGGACATTCATATTTTCATGGATTGTAGAGCTCGAAAAAAAAACACTTTCCGTCGACCACTTTTCCCGATTTCCCTAAGGGGGCGGAGCTATGGCGCTTCAAAAGTACCAAATTGGTCACTTTTGGACCACTATAACTCCGGAAATACTCACTATTTTCTCATGAGCTTCTCACCAGCGATAGTCCTCATCGAGGACTATAAATTATATTATGGGGGTGACCTTCTATCTGTCTGGGTTTTCCGGCTATGGCTGCCTAAATTTCGGAAAATTGTTTGCAGACCAATCTTAAGATACCTGGGGAATTGGCAAAAACTCAATTTTCCAAAATGTAATGATGCAGAAATGTAAAGAAAAGTTCAATCTAGGTTTTGAATCTCTTTTGGAATTTTCCAATGGGAAATACGGATTTTCCAGGAACAACGAAAAACGCCGATTTTTGCATGTTTTCAAATGGGAATTTTCCGGCTTTTCCAATCGGATTTTCTAATGCCCCATTTATCGCAGATAGTAGACTATATGACACGACTTTTAAGGCCCACCACAACTCTTTAAGTCTAATGGTTTTCCTACAATGACCGACCAAAGTTAGGCTTACACGAAAATTTCCATATCTTAGATCGGTCATAAGTCGGCCCATATATTTTTCACAGAAAAAGTCCAGAAGCTTTATTGTGCGCCTTAAGATTCTCTATAACATGGCCTTAACAAAAATTGGCTATCTAATTTTTTTGTCGCGTGAAAATCAAAAATCTCGTTTTGAAAAATTCCGGAAATTTTCTCCAGCCCAAAGTTGATGACTTACAGATTTCTTATAGCCATAACTGGATTTAGATGGTAAATGTACTGTGGGAGGGGTACTGAACATTCTTCCTAACTATTACAGTTTTCCAGGAATTTTCCGATCAAAATTAAATTTTTCCGAATTTTCCTGAAATTTTCCAGATGTCTTAGATAGAAGATTAGAAACATTTTTTACCACTAGAGGACCCGAATCTATTTACGGGTTTTTCCGGAATTTCCCTATAACGGTTTCATAGGCATGGTGAAATATTCATGTTTTTATGTTACCAAAAGCTAGGTAATGTAATTACCTATCATTTGATATCTATACCACTCACCCAACACTTCTAACGGCTGAGCTATAGAGTTTTTTAATAAATCAAAAGTATGGTGAAAAATCCATGTTTTTATGTCACCAAAAGTTAGGCAATTTAATTACCTATCATTTGATACCTATCCCATCCGCCCACCACTTCAAACGGCTGAGCTAGGCTGTTTACCGTGTACTAAATGTACCATCATTTTTCCACATATTTAACTACAAATTTTTTCTTTAATTATTTTCGATTTTCCTTAAATTTTCCTATTATCAGTTTTTATCACTATATTTTCAAGTGCTTTCCCAGAATATTTATTTAAAATTTTTCATATGAAGTCTTTTCTTTTTATTTTACTTTTTCTTTTCCATTCGAAATAATGTAAAAAAAAAACTAAAACATCGTTAGTGTTTGTTATTATCTTCTTCTTCTTCTGTTTTGAGAATAGTTATCAGGCGATCATATTATTTATTTACAAATTTATTATAGGAGAAAAATAATACAATAACAAAGTCAATTTGTATCAATTTCGATTTATTGCTTTTCAAGGTCGAACTAAAATATACAACAAATTAATAAACAATTTACAAATAAAAGAAGAAGAAGATAATAACAAACACCAACGATGTTTTAGTTTTTTGTTTACATTATTTCGAATGGAAAAGAAAAAGTAAAATAAAAAGAAATGACTTTATTTAAAAGACTTTAAACGAATGTTCTGGGAAAACCATTGAAAATATAGTGATAAAAACTGATGATAGGAAAATTTATGGAAAATCGAAAATACATTTGAAGGTCATATATTTCCACGGGATTTCCCGGAATTTTCCATTTTTTGTTTGTCTTTTTTGAGCCATTGAGAGGCAGAATTTTCGAAAAATCTCACGCATTCTTGTTCGCACGATGACCCCCGATCGTTAAAGCCTATTATTTTGAAAATTTTCTGGAAAAAAAACCCATGTTTTTATGTTATCAACAGTTAGGTAATTTAATTACCTATCATTTGATACCTATCCAACCCGACCACCACTTCAAACGGCTGAGTTATAGTGTTTCTTAAAAAACCATAAAAAATTTCCACTAAAATAACAGGCAATTTTCAGACCAAGTAACAGTCGAGCAGAATTACCAGGAGGCAAATTTTTTTTTTAATTTTTTTTCTTTTTCATTTTTGACCCACTTAGAGGCCGAATTTTCGAAATATCTCAACTGATTCTTGTTCGCACGATGACCCCCGATCATTTGAGCACATTTTCAGCCATATTTTTTGGAACACTTTCTGGACTGAAAAATAGTGGGTTATAACCTCATGCCGAAAAAATTTTTTTGCCCGTAGGACATTCATATTTTCATGGATTGTAGAGCTCGAAAAAAAAACACTTTCCGTCGACCACTTTTCCCGATTTCCCTAAGGGGGCGGAGCTATGGCGCTTCAAAAGTACCAAATTGGTCACTTTTGGACCACTATAACTCCGGAAATACTCACTATTTTCTCATGAGCTTCTCACCAGCGATAGTCCTCATCGAGGACTATAAATTATATTATGGGGGTGACCTTCTATCTGTCTGGGTTTTCCGGCTATGGCTGCCTAAATTTCGGAAAATTGTTTGCAGACCAATCTTAAGATACCTGGGGAATTGGCAAAAACTCAATTTTCCAAAATGTAATGATGCAGAAATGTAAAGAAAAGTTCAATCTAGGTTTTGAATCTCTTTTGGAATTTTCCAATGGGAAATACGGATTTTCCAGGAACAACGAAAAACGCCGATTTTTGCATGTTTTCAAATGGGAATTTTCCGGCTTTTCCAATCGGATTTTCTAATGCCCCATTTATCGCAGATAGTAGACTATATGACACGACTTTTAAGGCCCACCACAACTCTTTAAGTCTAATGGTTTTCCTACAATGACCGACCAAAGTTAGGCTTACACGAAAATTTCCATATCTTAGATCGGTCATAAGTCGGCCCATATATTTTTCACAGAAAAAGTCCAGAAGCTTTATTGTGCGCCTTAAGATTCTCTATAACATGGCCTTAACAAAAATTGGCTATCTAATTTTTTTGTCGCGTGAAAATCAAAAATCTCGTTTTGAAAAATTCCGGAAATTTTCTCCAGCCCAAAGTTGATGACTTACAGATTTCTTATAGCCATAACTGGATTTAGATGGTAAATGTACTGTGGGAGGGGTACTGAACATTCTTCCTAACTATTACAGTTTTCCAGGAATTTTCCGATCAAAATTAAATTTTTCCGAATTTTCCTGAAATTTTCCAGATGTCTTAGATAGAAGATTAGAAACATTTTTTACCACTAGAGGACCCGAATCTATTTACGGGTTTTTCCGGAATTTCCCTATAACGGTTTCATAGGCATGGTGAAATATTCATGTTTTTATGTTACCAAAAGCTAGGTAATGTAATTACCTATCATTTGATATCTATACCACTCACCCAACACTTCTAACGGCTGAGCTATAGAGTTTTTTAATAAATCAAAAGTATGGTGAAAAATCCATGTTTTTATGTCACCAAAAGTTAGGCAATTTAATTACCTATCATTTGATACCTATCCCATCCGCCCACCACTTCAAACGGCTGAGCTAAGCTGTTTACCGTGTACTAAATGTACCATAATTTTTCCACATATTTAACTACAAATTTTTTCTTTAATTATTTTCGATTTTCCATAAATTTTCCTATCATCAGTTTTTATCACTATATTTTCAATGGTTTTCCCAGAATATGCGTTTAAAGTTTTTTAAATAAAGTCATTTCTTTTTATTTTACTTTTTCTTTTCCATTCGAAATAATGTAAACAAAAAACTAAAACATCGTTGGTGTTTGTTATTATCTTCTTCTTCTTTTATTTGTAAATTGTTTATTAATTTGTTGTATATTTTAGTTCGACCTTGAATAGCAGTAAATCGAAATTGATACAAATTGACTTTGTTATTGTATTATTTTTCTCCTATAATAAATTTGTAAATAAATAATATGATCGCCTGATAACTATTCTCAAAAAAGAAGAAGAAGAAGATAATAACAAACACTAACGATGTTTTAGTTTTTTTTTTACATTATTTCGAATGGAAAAGAAAAAGTAAAATAAAAAGAAAAGACTTCATATGAAAAATTTTAAATGAATATTCTGGGAAAGCACTTGAAAATATAGTGATAAAAACTGATAATAGGAAAATTTAAGGAAAATCGAAAATAATTAAAGAAAAAATTTGTAGGTAAATATGTGGAAAAATGATGGTACATTTAGTACACGGTAAACAGCTTAGCTCAGCCGTTTGAAGTGGTGGGCGGATGGGATAGGTATCAAATGATAGGTAATTAAATTGCCTAACTTTTGGTGACATAAAAACATGAATTTTTCACCATGCCTATGAAACCGTTATAGGGAAATTCCGGAAAAACCCGTAAATAGATTCGGGTCCTCTAGTGGTAAAAAATGTTTCTAATCTTCTATCTAAGACATCTGGAAAATTTCAGGAAAATTCGGAAAAATTTAATTTTGATCGGAAAATTCCTGGAAAACTGTAATAGTTAGGAAGAATGTTCAGTACCCCTCCCACAGTACATTTACCATCTAAATCCAGTTATGGCTATAAGAAATCTGTAAGTCATCAACTTTGGGCTGGAGAAAATTTCCGGAATTTTTCAAAACGAGATTTTTGATTTTCACGCGACAAAAAAATTAGATAGCCAATTTTTGTTAAGGCCATGTTATAGAGAATCTTAAGGCGCACAATAAAGCTTCTGGACTTTTTCTGTGAAAAATATATGGGCCGACTTATGACCGATCTAAGATATGGAAATTTTCGTGTAAGCCTAACTTTGGTCGGTCATTGTAGGAAAACCATTAGACTTAAAGAGTTGTGGTGGGGCTTAAAAGTCGTGTCATATAGTCTACTATCTGCGATAAATAGGGCATTAGAAAATCCGATTGGAAAAGCCGGAAAATTCCCATTTGAAATCATGCAAAAATCGGCGTTTTTCGTTGTTCCTGGAAAATCCGTATTTCCCATTGGAAAATTCCAAAAGAGATTCAAAACCTAGATTGAACTTTTCTTTACATTTCTGCATCATTACATTTTGGAAAATTGAGTTTTTGCCAATTCCCCAGGTATCTTAAGATTGGTCTGCAAACAATTTTCCGAAATTTAGGCAGCCATAGCCGGAAAACCCAGACAGATAGAAGGTCACCCCCATAATATAATTTATAGTCCTCGATGAGGACTATCGCTGGTGAGAAGCTCATGAGAAAATAGTGAGTATTTCCGGAGTTATAGTGGTCCAAAAGTGACCAATTTGGTACTTTTGAAGCGCCATAGCTCCGCCCCCTTAGGGAAATCGGGAAAAGTGGTCGACGGAAAGTGTTTTTTTTTCGAGCTCTACAATCCATGAAAATATGAATGTCCTACGGGCAAAAAAATTTTTTCGGCATGAGGTTATAACCCACTATTTTTCAGTCCAGAAAGTGTTCCAAAAAATATGGCTGAAAATGTGCTCAAATGATCGGGGGTCATCGTGCGAACAAGAATCAGTTGAGATATTTCGAAAATTCGGCCTCTAAGTGGGTCAAAAATGAAAAAGAAAAAAAATTAAAAAAAAAATTTGCCTCCTGGTAATTCTGCTCGACTGTTACTTGGTCTGAAAATTGCCTGTTATTTTAGTGGAAATTTTTTATGGTTTTTTAAGAAACACTATAACTCAGCCGTTTGAAGTGGTGGTAATTAAATTACCTAACTGTTGATAACATAAAAACATGGGTTTTTTTTCCAGAAAATTTTCAAAATAATAGGCTTTAACGATCGGGGGTCATCGTGCGAACAAGAATGCGTGAGATTTTTCGAAAATTCTGCCTCTCAATGGCTCAAAAAAGACAAACAAAAAATGGAAAATTCCGGGAAATCCCGTGGAAATATATGACCTTCAAATGTATTTTCGATTTTCCATAAATTTTCCTATCATCAGTTTTTATCACTATATTTTCAATGGTTTTCCCAGAACATTCGTTTAAAGTCTTTTAAATAAAGTCATTTCTTTTTATTTTACTTTTTCTTTTCCATTCGAAATAATGTAAACAAAAAACTAAAACATCGTTGGTGTTTGTTATTATCTTCTTCTTCTTTTATTTGTAAATTGTTTATTAATTTGTTGTATATTTTAGTTCGACCTTGAAAAGCAATAAATCGAAATTGATACAAATTGACTTTGTTATTGTATTATTTTTCTCCTATAATAAATTTGTAAATAAATAATATGATCGCCTGATAACTATTCTCAAAACAGAAGAAGAAGAAGATAATAACAAACACTAACGATGTTTTAGTTTTTTTTTTACATTATTTCGAATGGAAAAGAAAAAGTAAAATAAAAAGAAAAGACTTCATATGAAAAATTTTAAATAAATATTCTGGGAAAGCACTTGAAAATATAGTGATAAAAACTGATAATAGGAAAATTTAAGGAAAATCGAAAATAATTAAAGAAAAAATTTGTAGTTAAATATGTGGAAAAATGATGGTACATTTAGTACACGGTAAACAGCCTAGCTCAGCCGTTTGAAGTGGTGGGCGGATGGGATAGGTATCAAATGATAGGTAATTAAATTGCCTAACTTTTGGTGACATAAAAACATGGATTTTTCACCATACTTTTGATTTATTAAAAAACTCTATAGCTCAGCCGTTAGAAGTGTTGGGTGAGTGGTATAGATATCAAATGATAGGTAATTACATTACCTAGCTTTTGGTAACATAAAAACATGAATATTTCACCATGCCTATGAAACCGTTATAGGGAAATTCCGGAAAAACCCGTAAATAGATTCGGGTCCTCTAGTGGTAAAAAATGTTTCTAATCTTCTATCTAAGACATCTGGAAAATTTCAGGAAAATTCGGAAAAATTTAATTTTGATCGGAAAATTCCTGGAAAACTGTAATAGTTAGGAAGAATGTTCAGTACCCCTCCCACAGTACATTTACCATCTAAATCCAGTTATGGCTATAAGAAATCTGTAAGTCATCAACTTTGGGCTGGAGAAAATTTCCGGAATTTTTCAAAACGAGATTTTTGATTTTCACGCGACAAAAAAATTAGATAGCCAATTTTTGTTAAGGCCATGTTATAGAGAATCTTAAGGCGCACAATAAAGCTTCTGGACTTTTTCTGTGAAAAATATATGGGCCGACTTATGACCGATCTAAGATATGGAAATTTTCGTGTAAGCCTAACTTTGGTCGGTCATTGTAGGAAAACCATTAGACTTAAAGAGTTGTGGTGGGCCTTAAAAGTCGTGTCATATAGTCTACTATCTGCGATAAATGGGGCATTAGAAAATCCGATTGGAAAAGCCGGAAAATTCCCATTTGAAAACATGCAAAAATCGGCGTTTTTCGTTGTTCCTGGAAAATCCGTATTTCCCATTGGAAAATTCCAAAAGAGATTCAAAACCTAGATTGAACTTTTCTTTACATTTCTGCATCATTACATTTTGGAAAATTGAGTTTTTGCCAATTCCCCAGGTATCTTAAGATTGGTCTGCAAACAATTTTCCGAAATTTAGGCAGCCATAGCCGGAAAACCCAGACAGATAGAAGGTCACCCCCATAATATAATTTATAGTCCTCGATGAGGACTATCGCTGGTGAGAAGCTCATGAGAAAATAGTGAGTATTTCCGGAGTTATAGTGGTCCAAAAGTGACCAATTTGGTACTTTTGAAGCGCCATAGCTCCGCCCCCTTAGGGAAATCGGGAAAAGTGGTCGACGGAAAGTGTTTTTTTTTCGAGCTCTACAATCCATGAAAATATGAATGTCCTACGGGCAAAAAAATTTTTTCGGCATGAGGTTATAACCCACTATTTTTCAGTCCAGAAAGTGTTCCAAAAAATATGGCTGAAAATGTGCTCAAATGATCGGGGGTCATCGTGCGAACAAGAATCAGTTGAGATATTTCGAAAATTCGGCCTCTAAGTGGGTCAAAAATGAAAAAGAAAAAAAATTAAAAAAAAAATTTGCCTTCTGGTAATTCTGCTCGACTGTTACTTGGTCTGAAAATTGCCTGTTATTTTAGTGGAAATTTTTTATGGTGTTTTAAGAAACACAACTCAGCCGTTTGCAGTGGTGGGCGGGTGAGATAGGTATCATATGATAGGTAATTAAATTATGTTGATAACATAAAAACTTGGATTTTTCACATAATTTTAGGTTTCGAAAAAACACTATTACTCAGCCGTTTGAATGCAACAGAATTAAATTCGGAAATTACTACTTTCTGATGATGAAGCTCTCCTGATAAATATTATTAAAGTAGTGTGAAATACTATGTGCTAAATTCTTAAATATACCGGAAAGAAATTTGGAAAACACTTCTGCCTTCAAATTATCCGCTTTAAATTCTTTAATATACCAGAAATAAATTTGGAAAATAATTCTGCTTGAACATTCTGTTCGACTTGTCACATTTATGTGAAGAATATTTAGAAAATACTATTAACTGCGCATAATGCTTCGCCTTATACAAATTATATAAAATAGTTTGAAATTTTGCATGGAAAGTTCTTTTATCAATTTGTCAGAGACATGGATTATGATATAATGGTGGTATTGCCACATAAGTTCAGATATGATTGGTTTTTTGTTGATCCCAATATGTATTTAATTATGATTTATTATTGCAATTTTATGTTGCAATTTTCTAAATTAAAATTTCCATAACATCGACTTTTATTAATATTTTACTAAGTAATTATATATATTAACATATATCTATATAATATAGTATAGTCTGTACACAGTCTAGTCTAGTGTATATATAGCACTGAGTACATAATATTAAATATCTTCTCATCTTTTATTTAATATTGCACATAAATAATATTATACATAAGACAGCCAAATGTGTACCGTATTTTTATACGTATATTATAAATAATTTAACATGTTGTACCAACAGTCACATTGTCACATACACATATGTATAATAAATATTAAGTATCATATTATACATAACATGTATGCATTTACACACAATTGCTTCAATTCACGTAGAATATAAATTAAAAATACCAAAGTTCCTCACTAAATATATACGAAATGAAAAATTTCGTCTTCCTAATCGTTCATAAACAATATTAACTAAACAAAATAAACCAGAAGAACATAGCCCATGAGCAATCATCAAAGTACGATTTGACGAATAAAAGAGCGTTTCTTATTTTTGGATGTACACCGAAACTTAACACCAGCAAATTAGTTTGTGCTGTGAATTTTTATTATATCTATGGAAGATTATTTTTGTATTTAATATTTAACATTAACAATAAGAAATTGTTATTAATAAATCAAATCAAATTTATGAAATAAAAATAAAAGCTACGTGAATTGATGTGAATTTATGTAATTTTATTAACTTTATGTGTAACATGCCTAAGCTTGTCTACATACATCTTCTACACATTATATTATAGCTATATATATATATATATTTGATGCCTTTTAAACAAATAACCTTAGGATATCTTAAAATTTATCAAGCATTTATATACACATTATTATATACAATATATACGGTGCCGGGTACACTATATGTATAAATGCTCTTTTACTATAATATATATTATATATATATAATATATAACACATACATCCAAAAAGCATATAACAATATATATTAAATGCTGATTCATTGATGTCATTAAGTGTAAATGTAATCCCTTTTTCTTTAGTCAAAAGATAACTGGACCAAGAAAAAACAAAAATTATACTTATTCTGTACAACTTTGTAAAAATAATAACTCAACATCACATATATTATACATGTGTATATGGTATATGGTTTTTGTGCGATGTGTAAAAAGGGATTAATAAATTGTCAACTATTATCTATCTTTATTCGCTTGGTGTAAATGTAGTTTCTGATCTAATCTATATGCAATTTATAGTGAAAAAAAAAAAAACATTTGTATTTAAATTTTATTGTATTTTTAATATGAGTACGATTTGAACCGTACAGCTGTTCTGTGTCTGGACCATATTTCGCAGAACAAATACATCATAAAAGTCATATTTGATAACCGCAAAGCAGAAATTAATGAAACCCTTTCATTATTTTGAGGTGAAAATTATGATGTGGAAGATAGAATTTTCTATGGCCGCATAGTCTTTACAAACCATTCACTGATAAAAGTAAGTGTGCGTTTATAAATACCACAGACATAACGCAGCAGCAGACCAACATGGAGCGCTCATATCGAAAAATTTATTATAAATGTTACATAATATTTGCTAAACTGCACCACGAGTTGAACGCATTATATGAACTTATTTCGGTGTGTGTTTTGATGTATTTATATACGAATTGTAAAAACAATATACGAAATACAATTCAATTTCTCATGTCATAAAGAAATTTATATTATATATTTCTATTTAATTTATATTTTATACAATTACATTTACACATTGTTTTGCAAATTTAATTATATTTATATGAAATATAAAATATATGTATGTATCGAAGTAATTGTTTAAATATTCACACAGTAAATTAAAAATAAAACCTATTTAAAAAAAAAATAAACTGACAAAATTTTTATTACAAAAAAGATTTAACATATTATTATTAATATTTTATCATATCTTTGTAACATTAAAAACTAATTATAAGTAAACAATTAGTAATTAAATTTTTACACAAAAACAAGACATTAAATTTTTTATTTTAACAATAATCATTTATTTAAAAAGATTTAATCATTTATAAAATCGTTATTTTTTATTTTACTAAACTTGTACAATATAAAATACAATGATATATAAATAATATATTGCGCATACATCTAATTATTACACAATACAATTATCAAATTTACAAGTACTTAACTCTTTTTTTTATAGTATCTGGTATATTAAATCAATGTGCTACAATACAAATTATACTAAATGTATAGGATAAAATGAGTACTATTTATTGATTTATAATGTATTTTGTGTATTATTCATTCTATTATTGAAAATTATAAGATGTGAATTTATAGATCCGCCGTCCTATGTGATGTGATATATGTTAGTGACGATTGTTTACTTCATCCTGTTTGTTCTTCATTTTCTTTTCTGTGATTACTGTAAAGAGATAAATTTTTTATTTAGTTTATATTTAATTGATGTTGTGATTTTATTAAATATGAATTTCATGGTACTGAAAATTATTTCGAATATGTTAATGCATCATAGTATCAATATATATTATTCTAAGTACAGTGGATTGTCCGAATTCAAAGTAATATAGTGACAAATATATGCTTATATTTTAACAATTGAAAATAGCGTTGTTGGTTTTATATATTCCGAAACATATTAGAAATAATTTTCAGTACCATGAGACGGGACAACCGATTGAATGAATTTCATATTTAATAATTTTTTTATTTTCACTTATATGTATACAGCCATTTTAAGTTTGATGTTGTTCCTTCAATTTTTGCTAATTCTAAAACTGAATATTACTAACATATTAACTACAATTTTTTTTTCGTATTTGTGGAATCATGAAACCATTGGAAATATGGTGTTGGAGATTGACAAAACAACACAACAACACAAAATAATCATGTTCCAATACAAATGTAAATCATGTTGCATATACCAAACCAAACTTTCATTATACTGATTATATGTGACATAACATTCGTTAATTGATTTGCAATAGTCGAAGTGATTATAGTGATTAGATATAATAAAATAAAGACAATAGTTAAATAATAGAATTAATGAAAACTAATAAATCATTCAAAACATAATTGCAGACATTATTAATTGCATGTTATATCACAGATCAGAAACGGAAACTGCGTTGTTTTGATGCTGATATTGCACATATATTGTAATATGTACATGTATAAGTGACACACATTGAATATCTAATATGGAGTATCCTTTGTGAGTGTTTTTTTCAAAATAAAATAATGAATTAAATAACTTAGCACAAACATAGTTTTTTTTTTTAGATAAAATGTTTTATTTTCAATGAAATAGAAAAACTTAATGTTCACAGTTTCCATCAAATGCCGATGATACTACAAAAACAAATATAAATTTGGATTCAACACACAATATCGATGACAATTTGGTATTTCATCTTATCAGAAAGTTATACTTACAGTCGATCCTAATTGTTTACAGTAAGATAGATGCAAAATGAAACTCGATGTTAATTTAAAAATGACCTTATTGGTATTCTGTTAATTTCATATTTTCTATTTTGGTAATAGTTGCATTTGTTATTCTTCTATAGCTCTGCTTTTTTTGATTTTCAAAAATTTATGTAAGTAAAATATTGCGTTCCACACGAAAAACCAAATTAAAAACTTATGTATAATTACTAATTGAATACCAACAATCACCCTTGTAGTTATTTGTCCGATTTTATTTCCAACAGTGCAAATGTTGACCAATTGTTAAAAGTTCTATAAATTTAAAAAATCAATATTAACAAAATAGTATGAATGCGTATAATAATATATAATATTTATAAGTCAATAAATTGAAAAATTATATAGAGAAAATAGTCAATTCTTTCAGTCATATTTCTATAACGTAATATTTTATCTGTATTTATGACAAAAGCGACAGAAGTCAGTAATATTTGTGTATTTTTATTATCAGTTATTATTTATTTATTTTTATTTATTTTTTTCAAATATATATAAAAACCTATATATGGTATTCTCAAATACATTATTGAAGAAAGTGTCAATTTTTTATTTTATAAAATACTTTGTATATGAATTCTATGTAGACGTTTGTGGTTTCTTCTTTCATTCACTTATTTCTCCATCTCTCAATATATATTTCATATTAAGATAACTTTATATAAATAAATGTACATTTTATCAATATTTTTTCATAATTTTTCTATTTTTTTTGTTTGTGTTTTTATCAATGAAAATAATAAAACGAAAAATATGGTAAAATAAAAAAAAAAAAAATCGATGTCCTGTGATACACGAAAGAAAACATTTTTCCATCAAGCTACTTTTTCTAAAATATACTACATATATCCCAACCAATAAACTATATATTTTTCTTTTCACACAATGCACATATAACATTATTATAACCCATATTGATTTCAAGTAAAACATCAAGGAGGAAGCTCACTTTTTATATAGATATTATTTACACAAAATAGACAACACATATATGGGACGAACAAAAAAAAACAATAGTGTACACAAGATATTGAATATATATATTTTTCAATATAGACGCGTATATCTCATATTTATATATGATCTATATAGAAAAGTGTTTATGTTATGTATTATTATTATTATTATTATATTGTATATAGGTTACATCTTATATGATATTATATATTATATATATTCTAGGTTATATAAAAAAATATACTAGCTCTATAGTTTATATATAAAATATAAATTCTCTAAAGGGAATTGCATAATCGCAAAATATACCATATATATTTACGTATACTTCTACTCGTAGTTCATAGTATACTATTATATTGCATGCAAACATATATATACATACAGACACAAAGAAGCAGGAAGTTTTATATATATTTCATATAGTTTATTTTAGTTTATTTTAGTTTAGAGACGTATATAAATCTAATGGATGTCTTCTTCTAAATAACTGTCGAATATTTTGAAATGAACCAATAAACATCTTAAGATCTTTTTTAAAACGCAAAAAGCACTTATTTATCATATTATATATACATTATTATTGGTATATATAATATATTTACGAAAATATCAATTGGAAATTGTATTTAAAAGTGAAAATACATGATTTATTTATTTATTGTTTATAATATTATCTTTGATTTGATTATATATTATTTACGTTAAAAAAGAAGTTTAAAGTAAAAGTGAATAGTTTTTATCAACAATTATTGTAACATTCATATTACATTTGGAAGATTTGCAAATTTGGCAAACATAAATGGTATAATTAATATTAATATCTCATATATGTATTAACAATTAAGGAAAACATGTATTATACGTTAAAAGGGTAGTCCCCTTCAATTTTTAGTATAAAAAAAACCTCTATAATGTCTAGTACAAAATAAAATTTGTCATATAAAAAGAACTCTATCAAATACAAATATTTGTTATATGCATATTCATAACTAATGTTTTATTATACAATTATTCTAGGATACATTGGATAATAAATGTGCATTTTAAGATGATTGTTAGATTTATAACACAATGTTCAAAATTTAATGAAAATTTAGGTATAGAAAAAAACAAATTCTTCTATTTAAATTGCATACAGTCACATGAAAAGTAGAGTACACAACCACAAAATTCATAATCAATAAACTGAAAGATAATTTTGTTTGTTATTATTTTAATAGCTGTAAAACTTATAGTTATACAATTTTAAAGATATTATCGGGTTTTATTTGACAATTGAATAGAGTGGTTAGATATTTTCATAAATATTCATGTTTTAACTTTACACACTTTATAATTGCAGAAAATGAAAAATGAAATGAAAATTAAATGAAAAATAAAATTATATTGTTTCCGCAACTAACAATACGTAATGTAATTGTATACTTACGTATTGGTATAAATAAAATGCATATTACAACTTTAGGTGCAAATGCAAAATTGATTAGGAATATATAATAAAAATATGAATATAATTTTCAATTTGAATATGGTATAATTTTTATCAACATTTTATAATAAAAAGTGTATATTTAAAACCGTGTTATTTTTTTTTTTAAATTAGAAATTATAATTTAAATTAAAACATAACATTTTTTCAATATAAGAAAAAAAAATTTTCTTCATGTTTTTTATAAACATTTTATTTTCTGTGTCATATCAATTTGTTTTTAATCTCATCAGATATCAGAAACATATTTTCATTTTATATTTTCTAGTATTTTGTCATTTCAATTTATTAATAATTTACGCAAGACATCAACATCAAAATTGGTCTGTTTTTTTTTCACCATTTTGGTATATGCAATTATCTTGCCATAGATGTTTTATTATTATTATTCTTATTATTATTATTATTATTGTGTGTAAACGGACCTTATTATAATCTTTGCACAAAATAGCATCCAAAAAATCATAAATATTCACTTTGTGATTCCATAAAAGAACAAATAGTAATTCAATCGAATAATTTTCCGTATAAAAATGTAATGAATAATTTTTCATGAATCACCTTCGGATTGAATGACATGTGTTTTAACAACTGTGGCATAAATATGTAAATTTATTACAAAAATTTACCGATTTTATCAACTGTATCCAAATCACCACTTTTAAAATGTCTAAACCAATACTTACATGTTTTTATCGATGTAAGTTTTGCAACAGCCATCGATGACTTCCAGCGTCACTTTTCTTTGAACTGAACAGGAAATGTATTTACATCTACATCATCATCGTATAAATTTGACATCTTCGAAGCTGAAAAAAATGTAGTTGACAATTTAGCAAAATGACCCATAATAAAAATTAAAGCCTAATGACTGAGTTCTAACATTAAAATAGTTATATAATAACTATTGTAAACCCTTAAATTTAATTTACAGTCCTAGTATGTTTTAATAATATATAATAAATGTAAAAAAAACCAATTGTTGAAAATGATGGTTTTAATGAACAAAACTGTTAAAACATTAAAAATCTGTTTGTTTAGTAGATGCACATACATAATATGTGATTTAATTATTAATAATAATATAATTTAATATACTATTTACTATTAACTGTATTTTATACATAATATAAATTAATAATTCGACCATAAAATGTATTAATTATTATTACATTAAAATTATACTATAATAACAACAATTTTACACATTGTAATAATAATGCGTATAGGTATTTAAAAATATAATTTATAATCATTAACGACAGTAAAGATAACAGAATAACAACTATAATAACATACACAACAACAAAAAACGATTACATTTTAAATTATTAGTAATTTTAATATGGCGATAAAAATATAATTGTTTTATGTTTTTACGGAAAACAATTTAATAATTATAAAAAAAATTGTAAAATGATATAATGCAATACTTATTTATTATGTTTGTTATAAGACCGACTTAAAAATATTTATTTAATCGATTATATAGTAAGAATAAACTCATTAAAAGCTATAAGTAAATATATTGTGTGTATTTGAAGTATATATACGTATAGATAATCACGTATGCTGTCAATACGTGGTCTACCCCAGTACGACTTTTGGTATGTAGTTTCAAGAACAATGAATATTCATCAATTACTTTAACTAAATATTCACAAATAAATTGATCAGTGAATTTATATGTGAATTAGAAAACTGCTCTAATTTTTTTTCAGTATCGAAAAATATTTCTATCTCTATTGATTCCCTTTATCATAGGATCTGAAAATATTCATAATAGAATTACTAACAAAAAGATAACACAATTCCTCGAAGTTTTAACTCAAGCAGCGTCTTATTGAAATTACTGGTTCATATGAGTTCAAATCATATATTTATGAATGCAGTGCCTCTTATCAGAATAATATTGGAAGAAAAAATAATGAAACTTTTTTGTCGTACCAGTGTGCTATATAACATATTTATTAGCAAATTCTGCAAAAGTATGCTAAAAAAACATATATTAAATGGAAAAAGGAAAAAGGACAGTCAGAATGTAACTAAATGTTTACAAATTTAATTATAAAAAGAATGTTTCTTTATTATACTGCCATCTTATCTTATATATTTAATATAATTAAATTATTCAATGCTAAAACATAGTTTCGATTCACGCAATCATTAAATTTCTTTTTATAATAAATTCCGTCCTTTATTAATTATTTTATACTTATTTATACAATATGTAATATATTACATCGTTAAGATGTCGCATATAATATATTTTATTGTAAATTATTTCAATAATAAGAAGGTGAATTCTATTTTCGTTTTTCTTGAATTATAATAATTTTATATAATAATAAATTATTTGAATTATTTCCATTTAAATTAACATTTTTTTAAGGTTTGTCTTTTTACTTTTTCATGTCATTTACTATCAAAATTCTTATGATAAAATCTATGATTGCGAGTCTTATACTGTAATACTTACAATATAATGAAAATAACTTTGTGGATATTAAATATTTAATTATTTAAATTTCTATATTTCATTAAAATACAATATAATGTAATTATACAAATATATATTCGGTGGTTTATACAAAAAATTTATATATTTTTGGAATAACACTCTGCATTTGACTAATAATATTGTTTTGCGTATAACATTTCATTATTATTTAGAAAAGACTCTACTACATACGATATTAAACCTTTCTGTAAATGTTCCGTTTTTCACCCATTAGTATAATGTGGATGTGGATCACTATATGATAAATGCATTTTTAAGTTTATTTATATAATTGTCTGCAAAGTTCCAAATGTGTGCAATGTAATTATGGATTGCATTCTATTTAACACATTATAGATTGATTTTTAGAACGAAAGTTATCTCACACTTAGACGACAGTCTTTACAGTCAATTTGGTAAATTTACTCAATCTTTGTATAAACAAAACCTTCAAAATCTTATACAATAATTTGTAAATTTGCAATTCAAAAAAACTTTACGAATTTTCTCAGAACTATATAAAGTTTTTCATATACACTACACTAGTCAATACACTGATGTAAGGCTGTAGTGGTAGTGCTCATTCTAATCAATCTTGAAATACCGGGTTAACCGATATTTACAATTTTTTCTGTATTTATTTTTACAATTTTCACCTGGGCTACAATTTATTTGTTTATGGATGGAAATAAAATTTTTGAAAATATACATCTTTGGATACTACTCGCAGAAATTAACAAAGAGTCAATGCTTGCACACACCATTATGGTGTTAATCACTCATATAAAAGTAATTGAATTAAAGAAATATATATAGCTTTCGATATGGCAGACCAATTGGTGAATTGTTATATTGGCTGCGTAATGAATTTTTGGTTGATGCGAAATGCATGACTTGAGTGTTAATTTTATTACTAAAATACTACGATGATATGTATCATTTTATTGTAATGAACGCATATTATATTATTGTATAAATATATTTTATTAATAATATTATATGCAGTATATTTTTCTATATACATTAATAATCATTTATTTAATTCTAAATAACTAAGATAATCTAAATGTGTGTTATCACTTATTGATAACATGGAAATTAGCAATTTAACTGTTTTTTTTCAACCATTCTTTTGCCTTTTTTTGTACATGCACATTTTTTAAAAGAACAATGATTATCTTATCTTATATTGTACTGTTTACAAATTCTTAGACCCTACAAATTATTATTCTAGGAATTTAAATTAATATGTGAAATATTTGTTCAATTTATATAAAATTCTTACAATTTGAATAAATAAATAATGATATTTAAATTTAAAGGAATATTTATTTTAAAATGTTTCAACTGCGATAATATTTGTGTAAGTATTTTGTATTGTTATATTTATTTACTATAAAAACTAGGTTAGTTTATTGGATAATGCTAGACCACAGTAAACATGGATCCATTGTGCTCTTACAATCAATTGATTGCGCAGAAAAAATACGTAAGTAAAATACAGTAAAATACTTCGAGAAATGTTTTAATTAATTTTAAATTATTTTTGCAATGCATAGCGTTGTGTTGGAATAATATTTTTAATTACCACCACATTAATTTATTTCCAGTTTTTAAATAAATTTTCTTATGAATTTATATTTTATCAAAACACTATATATAGAGAGAGGAAAATTACTGTATACGAACGTGGTGAGCTTATGTGTATGTAAATGCGTATATAATATAATATATTAAACATTCTGTACAAGTTTTCAAAAGCTATCGGTGGGTCATTAAGTAAATATATGTTCAAAGTTGATGTTTGATTTTCATGTTAGTTTAGTAAGTTAGTTTGTCTGGTATATGTTCTACATTCTATATAGTAATTTTAGTATATGCACACAACAAAATGTGAGTTAATTTTCAATATTTCTATGCAAAACAAAATACACACAATAAACAAATGCATATAAAATATATATGATATTACAATATATAGACTTGTGTAGCATATAGATATATATTACATTCATGTAATTGTAATACACATAATACATATTTTGATATAAATATTTAGCATAGCATATCTAAGTACGCAGGCATTTAAATGGAACGTGTTAAAATATAAAATTTTATTGAAATTATTTCATTATATTTTGTCAATGCGTTCGTGTTACACCAAATATAGCTGGATATAGATGGTGTTAGAAACAGTATAACAAACACTTGTGTCAATTCATATTTCGTATCATATAAATATATTATAAATTATAGTATATAACAAATTATAATTATCAATATTTTGTCCGAAAAATAATCGAAATGAATAATCAAATTTATTTTTACATAAATATTTTTTTTTATTCAATATATACTTCTGAAAATTGAAATATAAATGAAATTTTATGTCGCTAATTTGAATGTACTTGAGTATCGCGTTGTCAATGACTGTTCAATATCGCCATAATCGATGCAAACCGATCAATAAATAAACTATATGGACAAAGGATTATATAGTCAAAGTTGAAACTAATAAATTAATTTTTTATAGTCGTTGTCGTTTATCCTGTTCGATTGAGGACTGTGTTGTAATATATCTATTGTTGTTTTTCCCGAAGTTGGCCGTTAACTATATACGCCTATATATATGTATGTAACCATTCTGTTAATTCGTACGGTATTTACAATGGCATATGCATATGTCTCACCTCTGTCCAATAGAATATGTGTACCTAATTGAAAATTTTCACACTATCTCAAAGTAAATATTTGTACATAAATACATATATTCTCCTTCATTTATTTTATTAAGTGTATTATGTGATGGAAAAACAACAACCTATTCAGGCATCTGCCATGTTATAATCAAAACTCTATATTATTTATATAATACTTACAAATAATATATATATATTATATTTATAAATAAATACACTAGCAAACATATATGTTAATATTCATGCAGAAAGATAAAATAAAATATTAATTTATCCATATATAAAAGAATTGTATATAGCATAAAAAAAATGTTTATATTTTAACTTCACGATTTCAAATTATAGGTAAGTAATACTTAAATTCATAGTATTCATTTGTACAAAAATAAAAAAAAAAGGAATTCTATTTTGCAAAATAAAAACTTTTGCGAAAACAGAAAAGCATTGAACAACTTATTACATTTTTAATTAATAATAAATTATCCATTTGGCCAGTATAAATATTATTATGTTTATAATTATATTTAAATTGAGTACGCTGTATAATTCAAATAGCTAATAATCAAGAAGATGATAATCGCGAAAATTATTGTATTTAACAATGTATGGGTATAATAACGAAAAATGATTCGGACACACCAGAATTTGGCAAATACACAAACATGGTACTATTTTCGCTTTAGGTCCACAACGTGACACGGCCATCATGACATGGAAAATAATATGATATTAATTAATGCAAAAGGCTACAATATTAAGAATTGGTATAACAACGAAAATGTTCATGTATATTATAGCCATTATTGATTATAGCCTTCTGCATTAATATATATCATATTCGTTTCTATATGTATGTGTCACGTTGTGGACCTAAAGCGAAAATAATACCATGTTTGTATATTTGCTAAATTCAGGTATGCCCGAATCAGTTTACGTTTTTATAGCCATTCTTGATTATATATAGCATTCTGTGTTATGTAACATTCTTGCCTATCAACTTCTTTGTTAAATACATCAATTTTCGCGATTATCGCCTTCTAGACTGATGGTTATAACATATTTCGATTTAAATTGAAAATTTTTCCTGTAAATATAATGTAAAGCAAGGTTTTCTTCTCTGGTATCGCTAAACCAACATTTTCTTTCATTTTCTTTCATTTATTTATGTATTATTGTATATATACAATATATATATATATTATGTAGACAGACTATATATATATATATATATATAATATTGCATTATATATTTGTAAAATATGTACCTCTTACCTATACATGTAGATATATATTTATATATAATAAAATAAATGTACGATGAACACTTTATATACAATGAGAAAAATATATGTATATATTAATGTATTATATACTCCATATACGTTATACGAACATATGTATGAAATGAATATAATATAGTCTTCAATAATAATATTTTAAAATACAGGACACGTTTTCAGAGAAATAAACTTGTATATAAATGTGTCAATAAAATAAAGAAAAAAAAAATTATGTAGTGTGGTTCGTTAAAAATAAAAAAATAACAATTTATCGAATTTTACAAGTTATTTTATATCTTCATGTACATATTTCATTTCTTTTTACCAATTTGACGTTTACTTATAATTCAAAAATATATAAATACATTATACACATTTACAATTTGTTATACCCGTGTATACATACAATGCATCCAATATATTCCAATATATATACTATATCCAATTCATATTAATTTAAATTGGTATTTTTCAAATGTATAGGAGTGGTGTATATATGCATATTATAGTATATATAGTACATAGTACATAGTATATAGGTATATTTTTTACATTAACTTATGATTATATTGTGTACTATATATGTTCTACATATACGAGCTATTTTACAATATAACATATATGGAGAAAACAGTCTTCATAAATATATTACACAATTTTTTTTTTGTCAATATTATCACATTCCTCATATACAGGGTGTCCCAATTATCGACGGCAATACGAAAACACTAGATTCTCTGGGTCATTTTGCATCGAAAATATCATATAACATTTTGGCCGATTCGACTTCGGTACCAAGTTACACGCAAAAAACCAAATTTTCAATCAGACCATGTTTTGCACTCTACTGGGATCAATATCTCAATAACTAATTAACCGATTTTAAATTTTTGATACACTATTAGCATTAGCATACCGAGATCTTTAATTTGACGTTAAGATAAGGCAATTCGGACATGTGGTTATCCAGATACTTACAGAAATGTTGACAGTTAGCTGAACGCCATTTTTCTTTTTGAAAGTTTGTTCAAGCATAAGTCGAAAAATCATGATGAAAAAAATTTTTCGGTATAAGTTTAAAAACTTGCCACATTTATAAGCTTTCGTTTAAGCTATAACATTACGATAGGTCTCAACTGGTTCCAAAGATATACACAAATAACTACAACGATGTAGGCATAAAATTGATTTTCGCTATGGAAAAATTTTATCTTTTTTTGGTTTTATCCAAAACCAACAATATGGACGTGACAGATAATTGATTCCATACACTCCTATGCATTCACACAAACCTTCACACACACATAAACTATCTCACACACAAAGGCCTACACACATAAACCCACAAAACACACGCACGCATATCACCACACTTTTAAACAAACAAAGCCTAAAGTAATTGTTGAAAATGTGCTCCTTCAGCTCGAATACATAGACAACAATGCTTTTCAATAGACCGAACCAATCTAAATGTTTGCTGTGACTTGTGGCGAAAGTCTTGAATACAGTTTTCAATAAGCTGAATTAAGTTTTCAAGTGAATTAATCACAGTTGCATAGGCTTTTTCTTCAAGGCAACCCCATAAATAGAAATCCGACGGGTTTAAGTCTGGAGAACGTGGCGACCAGCTTATGGGCCCACCTCTAACAATCCATCTTTGAACGAGTGCAGATGTGGTTTCAACATGATGGAGGCCCAGCGCACTATGGCGGGAATGTTAGATGCTGACTGGACGCAAACTTTTATCAAAGATGGATTGGCAGAGGTGGGCCCATAAGATGGTCGCCAAGTTCTCCAGACTTAAATCCATTGGATTTCTATTTATGGAGTTGCCTTAAAGAAAAGTATATGCAACTGTGATTAATTCACGTGAAGAGTTGATTCAACGTACTGAAGACTGTATCCAAGAATTTCGCCACAAGTCGCAACAAACACTTAGATTGATTCGGTCTATTGAAAAACATTGTTGTCTATGTATTCGAGCTGAAGAAGCACATTTTCAGCAATTACTTTAGGTTTTGTTGGTTTAAAAGTGTGGTGATATGCGTGCGTGTGTTTTGTGGGTTTATGTGTGTAGGCCTTTGTGTGTGAGATAGTTTATGTGTGTGTGAAGGTTTGTGTGAATGCATAGGAGTGTATGGAATCAATTATCTGTCACGTCCATATTGTTGGTTTTGGATAAAACCAAAAAAAGATAAAATTTTTCCATAGCGAAAATCAATTTTATGCCTACATCGTTGTAGTTATTTGTGTATATCTTTGGAACCAGTTGAGACCTATCGTAATGTTATAGCTTAAACGAAAGCTTATGAATGTGGCAAGTTTTTAAACTTATACCGAAAAAATTTTTTCATCATGATTTTTCGACTTATGCTTGAACAAACTTTCAAGAAAAAAAATGGCGTTCATCAAATTGTCAACATTCCTGTAAGTATCTCGATAACCATATGCCCGAATTGTCTTATCTTAACGTCAAATTAAAGGTCTCGGTATGCTAATGCTAATAGTGTATCAAAAATTCAAAATCGGGTAATTAGTTATTGAGATATTGATGCCAGTAGAGTGCAAAACATGGTCTGATTGAAAATTTGGTTATTTGCGTGTAACTTGGTAACGAAGTCGAATCGGCCAAAATGTTATATGATATTTTCGACGCAAAATGACCCAGAGAATCTAGTGTTTTCGTATTGCCGTCGATAATTGGGACACCCTGTATAGTCATCGGTCGCACACAGGAATATATTTAATATATAATTTTAATTATGATCGTTTTTATATTTATATTTAAGAATAATATTTATATTTGTTGTAATATTATTATGTCATTTAATTTTAAGCACTTAACCATAGATGAAAATCATATTATATAAAGTGAAAAAAAATATTATCATATTTTTATATGTGTTTAGACTGATGTGAGTGACGAGATGTATCTGGGTACTGTTGATTTGTTTGTTCTAATTATTCGAGCTAATTAGATGAAATTCACAAAGAACTTGTAAACTTTTAGTAAATTTAATAATTTTAAAAAATAAATAATATATATTAATGTTGATCATGAGAGAGATCATATAGTAAAAAGAAAAAAAACACATCAAACAAAGTGACAATGGATACTCCGGTAACTTCTTACACTTCGAATAAATAGTATATTATAAATATTTTGTTTGGCTATGCAGTTCTATTATCTGCATATATAGCCGATATAAATAACAGTTTTTTTCTCATATGTGAAATACGACCATATGATTCACGATGTATAATTATTGGATTGTAAAGACTTCTTTCCAAAACTTCATATATGTATTACTGTACGCACGAATAATTTTTCACTAAAGATTGTTCTTTAATATTTACTTTCCACAGTGTTAAGCTCAAATCTTTTAAAAACTGTTCGTCGTCTATCAGTCGATGTAAACGTTGGATTATATTTCATGTATAAATTACTGTAACTGTGCTCTCACGAACAACGCATCGAAGGGAGAATGTCTGAAGCGGTAGTAGGAATCTGCACAAGCATACATTTCTTATCAAAGAATTGGTATAGTACACGATATGGGCAGAAATGCAATTTTGTATACGATATTAATGGAACTTCAATAATAAAATTAATAAGAAAATACCAAATTTTTAATAATTTATTGTACGAACAGGGTCCAATGATACATCAGATTGTTTCTATGTTTAATTTTTCATTGGACGAAAAAGTAAAATCATTCATATATAACCTCAACACAAATCAAATAATATATGACGTTTTTTTTCATATAAATATCGTTCGTTCAACTGTGTGTGTGTCATAACAGGACGACAAAATAATAAAATATCATAAAAATCATTGTTTCGTGAGAACAACAATAATATAAAAAGGAATATCGTAATAGTAAAAAACTTGAACTATTTATGATTTAAATATAAATCATAGAGATAATTAGTGAGATTTTATGTGAAATATATTGAACATAATTACTTATCCTTTCGCAATTAATTATTATCTCAAAAAATCGATAAAAACTTAGTTTTTTCAGTTGCACACCAACACAGGTGAACATGTTGAGTTAGTTTATCGATAAGAGATAAGTAAAAATTAAAACCTTTTTTCTTCACTTATGCAATTATCTGCAATTAGGAAGTAATAAATTGTCATTCAAATTTTACATGTGAATTAAAAAGTGAAATATTTTAACATAAGAATCACAGCATCTAAAATAAAATCGGTAAAAATGTGATCGAAGAACTCAAAAATAAATCACCTTTACTTTTTTGTATTTGTAGCTGATACATTAAATAAAGTGTTAAAGATACATTTTAAAAATATATATTAAAATTATATGTTCATTTTATTTCGATTTTTTTATGATAATTTGAAGGGAATGCTAAACAAACATAAATCTTCGCAGTCTTCAGAAATAAAATAAATCTTACATAAAACGAAAAAAAAACGAACCAAATATTTATCATTCCTATTTATATAGAGAAGGAATATATTTAGAAAATAATTTTGTTAGTTAATGGTGATTAAAAACAATATACCTTTTGATATTGTGTATATTATAAGGAAGAAAAAACTACTTTCGTAATTATTATTTTGTACATATACGTACCATAGTCGTCTAACAATATATAATTGACAATGAAAATGAAATATTGAAATAGTCCGCAGGATATAAAATAATAAAAATATATATCTATCTATCTATTTTTATATTTATATATAATAATACACTCGATTAATACATATATAAGGATTCATGTCTATTTCTATTATACTATTACAATATAAAAATAAATAGACTATACGTGTTACTTTGAAAATTGATTTTTTGCCAGGAAGTGTTTTGTCTATATATGGTATATTCTTTTTTTTCCATCAGTGTTACACAAACATTATATGTACACAAATAAATAGATTATATATAACATATACATACACCTATATATATATATATAATATTTTTATAGATAACATTGATATATAACAAATTTCCGTATATAACAAAATTAGTGTAACATAAGACAAATTGTATACACATTTCTATTGTTCAACGGAAAATAGAGCCATACATTATTGTTGAAATCAATTCGTTTTATATACTAATATATATGTATATGGTGTTGTGTTATATCGTATATATTATAGAATACATAACACTGTATATTTTCTAAAATCATTATATATGTGTTATATTATATAATTATATATGTTTACATGTATATGTATTATATATATTTACAATATGTACTTATAAATAAATTGTAAAATGTGAATTGTATACCAATGTATAAAATGAATTGAAGTATTTTGTATGTTTTAGAAGTGTTGTGTGCGAACGCGGGTTGTATTAAATTGGAAAATTCTATTTTCGATTTTCATTATTTGCTTAAAATATATTTAAATATGGGTATTTATATATAGTTAAGTATATAATGAGATAATATAAAAAGATTATTATATTATATATGTCATCATCCTTCTAATATCTATTTTCTCTATATATAAATGTAAGTGAGTGAATAAGTTAAGTATGTATTATAACTCATTGTCTGAATTAATTATATAATAATAATATATATTGTATATATAGAATTATTACAATGCGTTTACCCACATTTGAAACAAACATGTACTTCCTTTATTTTATGTAATATTTATAAATTATAGATATGTAAAATTACCAAACTACATAAGAGTTATAATAAGATATATATTTATAATTATTTATCAACAGGTAGAATTTTAAATAATTACGTATATAACATATTGCGTACATTATATGCAATACATATATATGTTATATATAGTAGATATAGGTGTATGGAAATAATGATTTAGAATTTATTTTTTTAATTTTGAAGTATTCTTGAGTTTTTATGTGTGATGATTTGTTTTGTAAAATGTATAAGAATAAAACTCATACTTTGGTACCGCACCAATTCGTATCAGTCTCGTAATAGTATCACGTGGTTGGTGGTTGATGATTCAAAAAAAAAAAATGCTTTCCCTAAACAAATACGATTCACCATGCTTTCATATATATCACTAAAGCTATGAGCACCATGTGGCTAATTTTATTGTTTAATCGTCTATATGTGCGAGGTAAAAATTTTTCTATCATTGATTATTGATTATAGAAAATCCGAAGAACGACCAAATTAAGCAATTTCCAAAAAACAAATTTAAAAAGCCCTTTATAATTATTGAATTAAACTTTGGTGTTTATGTGACAACAAATGGCGAATTAATAATTAAAAATTTATTCAAAATTAATGGTTGATGAAAGCCAATGTACAATAATATATAGCATTTGCTAATATGAACTATTGGATATTGTGTGATCACGTTCGTTTTTTGAAAACAGGGTATAATGTTATAGGCGAGCTTTTACTATACCTACACTGTTAGTATATACATTATTCGACTATATTTTTCAAGTACGTACTTTTATACTTATTGCATAAACATAATTTTCACCTTTGATTTCTTGAAATAAATGTTTATGACATTGTATAAAAAATATGGAGAACGATCACTTTAGCGCAACGTATTATACATATAATATCACGGTAGTATAGTATAGTGAGCCAATAATTAGTTATCATATAAATTACGTATTCTTTACATAAACATGTATCGTATGTACATTGTACACAAATATACCTATATAATAGCAATAATTCAAAGACAATAACAAGAATAATATTTTTAATTAGAATATAGAGGTACTATATATCTGCTATATATATAACTAGTATTATATATACTATACATGACATTTGTATACACCTTTCACCCGATTTACACGATTTCGCATTGAAAATAATTTTTCACAAATAAATAAATTTGTACATTTTGTTAACCGCATAGATTTACATAATGTATGCAATGTGATTTTAATCGCCTATTTACCAATAATATTAATGCAAGCATTTGATTCTCATTACTAAATTATACGTATGTAGTTGTGGTTATGCAAAATGATTTACAACAGCAACACCATGACACGCAATTACGATTACGAAAACCAATTAACATATAGAAGATCGTGTTCAATAAGTAGCACGAATTGCATAAGATAGCAAATATGTATATACAAATATAGTTAATATGTCACTATGCGACTCTATATGACCATACATTAAATTTATTATATATATCGTATATTCAGGTAATGTATAATAATAAGGAAAACAATAATTCAATTAAATAAACACGTTATCCATAACTGGGAAGAGGCTATTAATAATTTACGATAAACATATGTAGTGAAATTTCATGAATGTAATGATATTTTTGATTTTTCATCTATATTCTATGTTATTTTTGTGTTAACTTTTAAAATAACTTAAAAACAACTAACTGATGGTAAGTAAATTATGATATTTAAACCATTTTCTAAGACAAAATCACAATCATATTCCGTGCGTGTAAATCCAGAGATAGATGTATATTATATAATATATATCGGTAATTATGAATTTGTTCTAAATCTAAATTCATATTGTATATAAAATAAACAAAAGAATAATATTTAAAATATCAGACTTTTCAAGAAATTTATAACAAAACAACGGAAAAAAAATATTTTATTCCATTCACAAAAGATGGTATTATTTTAATTATAATAATAATAGATATACTTTAAAAATAATAATAATACTATCTTTGTCCCATAAATATACAATTTTGGTATAAGGAAAAACATAAACATATAATGAGAAAACGAATAAATATATTTACAAATACAATGTATATTATTTACTAAATTTACACGGGTAACTTTATGATGTGTGGTATCCTGATTCCAATGAAATTATGCCAAGTTGTAGTATACTCATTGTAATAGAAAAAAAACACTTATTTGTTTTTTCCTTAATTTCACTTTGAAGGAGGTAACGATGGGTTCGTTTTAAAAAAACATAACATCATTGGAAAATCTATAAATATTGTAATCGAAGTACCTAAATATATTTTAAAGTTGGAAATTATAGCTATCTGAAATATCTATTATGGCACATACATTTTTTTTTTTATAAATTAATTGGTTTTGGTCTCAAGTAGGTGTATGACAAGTGAAGAATTTAAAAAAAAATATGTAAATTTATGCAAATAATTAACAAATAAACAAACACATTTTACTTTGGTTTATATGTAAACACGTCAATGATGTTATTTATAAATAATAGTTAGTAATTGTTTTTAAAATAGCAAAAAATCGGTGTTTTCTATTGTGATGAGAATTATTGACAAAATTTCGTTGGCATCGGGATACCACACTTCACGTGTATGATTCCATATATATATTATATTTAACATATGATATAGTAATATATAATATATGAATATTTTTAACTAATACAACACACTTTCGTCGTTCGTACGTTTGATAATAATAAAAACATTTTCGATGTAGGATAAAAGATATTCTTGTAAATTACATAAATTTCCATATCAAAATTTTATTTTAGTTTATTTATATACTCGTACACATAATATAAATTGACAAAGTTTTGCGCACTCACAATGTACCAACAAATTATGTATGCAAATTTGTTGAAATTGTCTCATTATCCGTAAATATAGTTAGTGTATACTATGTATATATGTATTATATAATATTCATAAATATTGTAGTATGTAGATAGATATGTAGAACTCCGCATTTAAATACGCATATGTACACAGTGTTTCCAAGAATTTTTAGGAGACTGATGGATCTTATAAAATGAAATAAGTTATTATTATTTGTCCTGATTATTATTCAAAGTCAAAGATACACTTATTTGAGTGATTTAATAATTATTCAAATGCAGATTTCAGTTCAATTTATCATTCATGGGCATATTATACACTGATAACGCCCAAATAGGCAGACATTTGGAGCCAGTCTTGAAAATTAATTGACATTCTGTGTATATAAATACATACATATAGTACAACATATATGTGATATAAAATGAAAATACCGCAAAAGACAGAAACATCAATTTATGGGTAGGAAATTATTTGTATATAAATTGGTAATTACCCGCAGGCTGCCAGGTAACCGCTAGCTTAGAATCTTTACCATTGTTGATTAAACTTGTTATGTATAAGTGTATATATATGAAAATTCTATAAATGTATATTCGGTTCGGTTTGTTTTTGTGTATATATTAATAAATATATAGCATACAGTGGTTTGAAATTAAAGTCAAACAATATATTATATTATAGTAATTACAAACGTATATTTATAAATAAATGAGTATATTATTGTATATATACTATTTGATATGTTTTTAGATATATAGAAATGCAATCATAGTTTATTTGTTGGTATATATTTTATAGAAACATAGTCTAACTACAATATTGGCTATATATAAATAAAAGGTAAATAAATATTCATAGATACACTCGCTTCCAAAAAATTATTTGTTATTTTATTGTTTTGCTATATATATATTCCATTAAAAAAACAGATCCATATTTAGGTATATGTATATTATTCGTATAACATTCTGCACGATTATTACAGTTGCTTACCGCGCATTACAAAGTTGCTTGTTGACAAACAATCAGTTATCAATTTTTGTCTTAAAAACTGCTATACATAGAATCCCAAAATCTCCAAACAAAACGCTATAGCCAATTCATCAATTAGAATTTATTTAACATAACATAATTGCTGGCAAATTGGTTATATATTGCCGTGTGAAATAATTTACCAACTGATGATGATAACTTTTGTTAGATTGATGTAGTAAAACGAATTGTCACTATTGAATTATAGGGTGATTTGAAACACGTATAATAGTCCAGTCGGTATAGGAGCACAATAGATCTTTAAGTAGCAGTGCTATAACTGAACCTATTCGTTCTAAACAATATTAAATTACTGGTTTTAGTTTCTCTCACTGACAATGAGAATAAGATTGATTTTAATAAAATCTTCCGTAATTTAACTACGCAAACTCACAATTATTATTCATTCTTTTATAATTTATATTTAATAATTATTTTAGCTAATTTCTTGTGATTCTTTGTAATGTGTAAGATAATTCATTAAAAAAATTAAAATAACAAATACTTGAGGTACTCTCACATATAATTAATGACATTTCAAATGTTAACAATTTTAACGAACGTTTGCCTAAATATATTTTGATCGATTTCTAACGTATTATATTTACATGTAGTCGAAATGTTAGTTTTAGTTTCGTTACGTTAGTTGCATCATTTATTTTCATTTTACTAAAATATACGTCAAATCAAATACATTTGTTAGAATTGAGTTTAATATCGTAAATAATATTATAAATAAATTTAATATTTGATTTTGCTTTTTTGGTCATACATTACCCCATAATTTCATGAAAATAGTAATATTAGATTTATTTCAAATGTTCATATACAATATTGTACATATTTACTAATTAGTATTTTTATACGATCTTATATAATTTTGAATAGTGTCTAATCTCTATACACACATATAGTAGAAAGAAATATTTAGGTTATTCATATGTCGTAATAAAATATATAACATTTAATTATATTATAATTATAATAATATTTTACTTTTAACTAATTTAAAATATGACTAGAAATTCATATTTTTAGTGAGGTTTATACTTTTGATGGGTATGCACATATATATATTTTAATTTCATGAAGACAACTAGTGTAGGGTGCTGTGACGGTACCCGTGCATGCAAACAAGGTAATATATATATATATATATAGTATATTAATATAATTTTAATTTTTGGTTTGGCGTTTATTAACTTTGTATTTGATTTTATTGATTTAATTTTACTTCTACTTTTTTTCTGCAATTACATGTGCACCAGAAAAAGTCTCTCAAACATATATGCTAACAAACCACGATGAATTGAACTTGTTCATAAAAAACATTATAAAATTAATTAATAGCCTCTTTATTTGCACCAATAGTGTTTCAATACATCTCCCATATTTGCATTGAAAATTTTTAAAAAATAATTGTATTTAACTTCAACTATAAAATCTATAGGGGATGAAAATAAAATATGTATGGCTATATTTTTTTGGTCGTTTTACTAGAAAAAACTGCATAAGACCCAATACTAAAAATATATGCTAGTAATTTATTTACATTCAACATTTTTTTTTCGTTCACGATTGTACATTCAAATGAGAATCAAATAATGATACGAGTAAGTGTTGCTATATATACGCCGCGCGCCACTGATAAATTAATTTATTAGAATAAAAACACAAATAGATACATTTCTACTTTTACAATAATAATTACGAAATGATATATTTATGTATATTTTTATGAATACAAATAATTTCCTTGAATAATACATACAATTCGATATATATATATATAATTTTTTCTTTCGGTAAAATCAATATCTGCTTTATGGTATTATATATCCTATGTTATATATGTTTTATGTGTAAGGTCCTATATGTACATATACACGTATGGCATTAGGTATACATATTCATTCCTATATTATATATAATAGGAATTAAAAATAGGCAACAAATAAAATGGGCGAAAAAAAATTCTATACCTATTACTGTATTCTGTAATATGTAAGACCTCGGTTATCATTAAAAAAAAATCAACAAAATAGATGGGGGGTGATTGCATGTCTGCAGACATTAAATTTTTTATCGCGTGTTTGCTATAAAGGTGTTCAAACCTATGTTTCAATTTCTTAAACTAAACTTGAATAATTAAAACAGAAAAGGTTAAAAGCAACGGCATAAGTAACATCAAAACTTGTAACTATATATATAAATATACATAATACTCTGCTATATATACATTATATACACATTCTTACATAGATAGATATAATATCTATATATGTTCTATGATGTATAATAAGCAATAAGGATACGATAACACGTTATATTATACGGCCATACTCTATATACGTATAAGTAATATCATCGTTAAAAAAAAACCATTATTTAATATTTAATATTGATATAATATACTATGAATACTCGTATATAAACTATACATTTACAAAATGTACATATATTGATATTTTACTATTTTATTTTCTAATCCACATAAATATTTTCTTCTATTTATATAGTAGAAATAACTAAATATCATTAAAAAGCAAATAACATACAATAGAACAGACAATTTTTTTTTTTTTTTATAATTATATATAATTATTTCTACTTTCACCGAAAAATGAATTATAAATTTAAAATTTATTTTTATATGCTCTTTAATCTGACATCACTATTATTTTCATTTATTATTATTTTAATGATAGGATTTTTATACAATATTTAATATTATTATTACACGGATATTGTATATTTATGTACAAAAATATAGTATTTTTGTTATGTGTATAACTGCAGCTGCTATATAGTATAAAAGAGTAAGGCATTTTGGCAAGATTTTTGATTATATTGACATTACTTATGTAGTAAATATGTAGAGCAAAGCCGGTTGGCCAATAATTTAAAAGGTTTGCAGAAAGAATTAAAATTTTTAATAATTCTTAAATGATTTTTACTGTAAAAGGTTTAAGACACATGACAAATTTGATACATAAATGACTTTTTCCGGAAACGAATGAAACAGAAAAAACAATTTTTATCAAATTTAATGTTAATAAAAGTATTTTCCTACAATAATTTTTTAATTAATCCTTTAAAAAATATTATTTAAAATTATTTTATATTAAAAATTATAGTCATACAAAAATGTTATTAATCTAAAAATTATAAAAAACATTTTTATTCTGTTCATTCGATTCGGTTAATGCAAGTTGCTTATATGCCTATAAGTATTTAATTGTGATTAAATGGAGGCAATTTTAATGGAGTTTATAGAAAGTGATAATCATGTTTTCATAGATTCCAGGAAGGATAGAAATTGAATGCGTTTCAAATGATATTTGAAACCACCAAATTCAATAAGCGAGTTGCTAGATTCATGTTTATATAGAAACCGGATGGTGTTTGTAGCTGCCGTTAAAAAATTAATGGCTAATTTAGATTGTATATATTTGTATACCGCCAATTATTCAACGAAATTGTTCGAAGAATTATCATGTTGTTTAATCTAGCTTGTTTTTTAGAAATAGAATTTGAAAAGAACTGCTTAAGATAATTTATTATATACACTCAAAAAAAAAAATGTGCACCCGAGACAAATTTTTGAGTACTGGCGACAAACTTTTAATCCATATACGTCCGATCACACTTTTCAATGATTCGACAAAATCAAATTTGTAAAACTTAAAAAATCAATTTGAATACAAATTTGTTATTTACTTAACAAAATTTTTGTTCTACTTATCACACACATTTGTCTAAAACTTTTTAAAAAATACAAATTTAGTTTTTCTGTGTTGTGATTAGAACTATTAGGTTTGTAGATAAAACCAATTTATTGTCAGAAGAACAAACAAATTTGCTATAAGAATAAATTTACAAAAACTAGTTGTGTATATGTAAACAATATTTTGTGGTGAAGATTAATTTATTTTGTAAAATGTTTATTCTTGTTACAAATTTACAAAATGTAATTTGTTCAACTAACTAAAGTTGAATCTATATTTACAGTGACGCAAACAGTGAGATTTAATTCTGTTTGTTGAATGAATAAAGAAGATTGTAGAGGTGACAAATACTCAAAAGTATTTCTGTTCAATAAAATTAAATGTTGCCGGTCAAACAATTTTTTAATGTTGCTGCAACAAGATGATAAGCTATCGTAACAAATTCAAAAAAACTCCTTTGTTCTGTACACAAAATCTTTATTAGAGGTATACAATTTATTTTGTATTATTAACACTACATATTGTTCCTGTGACCTGTGAGCTTGTAGAAGTGACAAAATCTCAAAATTAATTTTGTTCTAGAAATCGCAATGTTATCAGTAAAACGATTTTATATTGTTGTTGGAACAAGTTGGTTTGCTATGGGAACTTATGAAAGATACCAATTTACTCTTTACAAAAAAGGTAGAAATTCTCTTTTGTATCACTAGCATTACATATTGCTCCTTAGACCTGTATGCATAACTAGGAATAACAAATAATGCAATTACAAATAGGCTTAACTTTTAACAATAATTATTATATTTAATATTACATATTATTACTTACAGATAATTTTTATAATCTAAAGATTAATTCATTTATATATTTAATTTATAAGTGATGCTATCGATAAACACATATATTTACCTAATTACACAGAGGTCATCAGTAACAATTCCTATTAATGGTTGTAAATTTTTTGTTTGCGCTTTTAAATTATTTAGCGATTCCTTGAGTTCAATTAAAGTTGTAGCACGCAAAAGAAACGAGTTTCTGGAATCCTCTATTGTATATTTCTTAAAAACATTTTTTCCATTTATTTTAGTTACGTTTCTGGAAGTGGGTATTAACAAGCTATGTAGAAGAAATAATATAGTAGCATGTTTGCCATCTATATACAATTATAAAATTAATAAAAAAAAATATTTTAAGTAAAAAGCTATTGTATGAAAAAATGAATAATAATTACCATCTGAAATATTTGAATTTTCACACAGTTCGAGTAAAAGATTTTTGGAGTTTTTATCTTTTATTTTATATGTAAAAATTGGAATAATTTTCGAGCAAAATAACTCCCATTTTCCAAATAATGAACCACCTTTGCCAGGATGTAAATTATCAAAATCAATGTTAATCTAAATATGAATTTAAAATTTAATTTGACAAAAATAGTAAGAAGTAAATTGCATAAATATTACCAATTGGTGTCCAAGAGGCATATTGTAGCTCGGTCAATGTTTTATAATATTCGAAATATCCGGCGTATTGTCAACAAATGTATTTTGTCTAAACATTTTACTACGTTCCCGCATTTGTTTTATTTCATCCCATCTATCCTGTTCACGCATGTATTTTAATTGATTGTGAATTATTTCTCCATCAAGTTCACTTTTGTTCTGTTTGCTCTCTGTAAATTTGATTAGTTAGTTTAATCTTTATTTTATGTGTACAGAAAATTAGATAAATTACCAGTTCTTGGTTCTGCTAAGAATTTCCTTTTTCTTTTTACATCTATTAACCCATTTTCTCTTAATTTTCTTAATCTGTTATGATATTTTGAAAATAACATACCTTTGGATGTTTTCTTATAAATTCTAACAAAATAAACTTCCTGCAAATAATATATATAGTTAATAAATTAATCACGAATTTGTTTAAATTTAATTTTATCACTTTAAATTATTTTAATGTTATATTTCGTTACCAATAATTAATTTCTTTTATTAATACCACGATCCGATTCCGACAATGGCGACAACTTTATGAAAAGAATTTATGAAAAATTTGTTTTGAACCTACCAACCAAATATGTATAACAAAGTATTTTTTTTATGGAACAAAAATTGGTATTAAATTTACAACATTTTATTGTCATAACAAAACAATTTTTGTTACAATACAAAATTTTGTACCAGTGACAAAAAAAATGACAATTTAACTATAATGATGTGTACCGAAAAAATGGTTATTATAAGGATAACCAAATATAAAACAATTATTGTTATGTGTACAACTAGATACATTTGAAATTATTTAGTAAAACACAAATTTTGTGCCCCGTACAAAAATTTCTACGAAATTACAACATTTTATTACTGCAACAAATCACATTTTGTTATCATACAAAAATATTGTTCCAAATACGAAAAAAGTGATAATTTAATCGAAATGTTGTGTACCCAACAGAGCAGTTATTGTAATGTAAGCAAAATACTAAATAATTATTGCTGAGTGAATAAAAATGTAAAATTTAATTTAGCTAGTAAAATACTATTTTTGTATCTGACACAGCATTTAATGATACATTTAAAAAAATTTATTGCTGCAACAACAACCATTTTGTTATAATACAAAGTTTTGTTGCATTAATAATGAAACTATAATAATTTAACAAAAATGTTGTGTATCGAACAAAGCCGTTGTAGTAAAGAAAAACCAGTATATAATCGAGTAATTAATAAATGTCACCTTATTTGAAATGTCACAAGATGTTCTGGAACCTTTCTGGTTTCTTCCATGGTTTTTGCCATTTCTTGACTCTTTTTGAAAAATGTAAAAATGAAATATAAATTAAATTTTAAGCTCGCTTACCCATTTCTTGTCACATATGTTCCGTATGAAGTATGCCAATTTAACAAAATTAATTGTTTATAATTATACTCTTAGTTTAGAAGTTTTCAACTATTTTTCATATTTTGGTAGAGAAATATTACTTACCTTACCAGTCACACTCACTTACTTACCTTTTTTTAGTAAAACACACGGAACTCTAAAATGTTTTTTTCACTAAGCTTATTATAGTTGCATCACGTGAATATATATACTTGTTATAACTTCAGAATATACAATATATATAAATTCTTGACGTATGTTTAAATATATAAATGTTACAATAATATAACATAAATACCGTTTGACCACTTACTGACTAATAACAACAAAATTATAGATAATTGGATAACATTAATTTTTGTTTAATAAGTTCTTACCAAGAAGGGCTTCGAATGCCATCTTGTCAGCGCCACGTTTTTTTTTTGCTGTAATACCGTTTTCAGTTTTAAGCGGAAAATGCTGTGCTAATGTAAAAAGCTTTCTGCTGCCTTTTCCGACCGGGGCAAAAATATTTTTGTCCTCAAATGAAAATGGCCCTATCCATTGTTGTTTTATAAATAATATTTTTTATTTCACTATATAAATAACAAATTTACTTACTTGTAAGTAATAGAAAATATAAATTTTTAATTATTTTTTAATTTCGAACAATTTGGAACACTTCAAGAAAAAAAAATTTAAGATTGTTTATAATCTAATATAGTTTCTTAAATATTAAATATTTTTAAAGCGCTTTGTTTTTTTTACGAATTATCTGCACATATTACCAATGAAATTTTAATTTTTTTTCAAATTACATGTAATATATTATATATGGTATAAATATTTCACATTTATTTTATGGTATATTCTAATATTTTTGTAAAAAAAAAATAAAAAGATTAAAGATTTAATACATAAAAAAAAGGAATACAAACAGTACCGCTCACAAAATAGATCTCCGCGATTTCATTGAAGGGTATTTTGTCAACAATAATTTGTAAATGAAGTCAGGCGTGGGCTGAACTACCTTTTCAGTTTTTTACAAAACATAACAACATTTTCTTTCTTGACTGAAATATATCTGATTGAAATATTTGTAACTGAATTGTCTTATTGCAACTCAAATCATATCCTTGATAAGGAATCCTTACATTAGGAATGATCCTGATCCTTTAGCAGCTAATATCATGGCATGTCAAATTTTTAAAAATCGCAGATAAATATTTATTTCCAAATCTTGAAGAATAGTTTTTGCCTTGTTTTAGTTAAAATAATAAAAACATTTTATAGAAGCAAAGAATTGCCAATAACAAAAAATTGTTCTGATTACAAAATTGTTAATAAAAATTAAAATATTGCTTATAATTATTTACAAATTAAATTTTGTTGAATCATTTAAATTTTGTTGAAATGTGGTTTTAGTTTTTGTTGTAGTCTCACAATGTCGTTTCAGTAACAAAGGATTTTTTCTTTTTACATATTTAATATGAAAAATGGCATACAAATTGAAAATTGTGGAATCATTAAGATTTTGTCGCATTGTGCTCTTAGTTTTTGTTATGACAATAAAAAGTAGTTTCAGTAACAGCTAGGAATGGTTCTTGACAACAAATTTTAGTTAAAAATGGCGTACAAATGAAAATTAGTCGATTCAATAAAATTTTGTCAAAATGTATTTTAAGGTTTTGTCCTAACATTAAAATAATGGTTTCAATTACAAATTTAGTTTGTAAATGCCTACAAATTGAAATTTGTTGAATCATAAGAATTTTGTCATTTTGTAATTTTAGTTTTTGTAGTAACATTAAAAAAGTTGTTTCATTAATAAAATGTTAGTTTTTGCTACAAATTATTTTTGTATATGGCCTACAAATTTGCCTTTGTCGTGAGCGCAGTTTTTTTTTTTTGAGTGTATAAGGCCTATTCATAGCGTAGAAATGTAATTGTTGAAGCCGGGGGGGTAAACACAAGTTGCGCTAAAGATTTTGAGTCAAAATAGAGCAAGATCATGGTTTTTAAGTGATGCTATTTTATAGCCATCAATAGAAACAAATTGATAATCTGATGAAGTTAAATCAATAGTGAGTATGGTGTTTTTCTGACATTTTTTTCGACATTTTAATCCAAAACTGGACACACAAAGACATTAATTTTCTATCATGATGTACTATCCATGCTGCATCTTATTATGTTTGTGTACATAAAAATGAAAACGATATAATAAATACAATAGTTTATTTAATTTAATTGTATTTTAAATAGCAAAATTTTAAAATATATAAATATATCATTTTAATAAGTGAACAAGGGTTCAGCACTATCTGCATATAAAACACTTACCGTTGAACTTTACACCACAATTCTTTTGTAATAACAAAAGTACATTCACATTATACCAAACTAGGATTATGAAAATTAGTTATTGTGTTCATTCCTTACAATGCCAATTCTTTTATACGAGAGTGCAGTTTGTGCCTACAAAATTTCGAAAAGACAGACCAAGAAGCACACAGTTCTATCCTAAGATAAGATATATGAAATATGTATACATATCAAATATATTTTTATATGTTTGTAAATACATTTATATTGGTCCCAAAAATAACCGGAATGGACATTTCGGCTCTCGTTCGGACTAATTTATTCTTACTCAACTGAAATACATTAAATTTTAAAAGCTACTCAAAATTTTGTGTTGTTGATGAACAAGCAATTTTTCTTAAAATTTTAAAGCGATCCTTCGGTCGATAAATAAAATCCGCATAATAATGGCATTGTATTTTGGCTTACAATAGATAAAGTGTCATTAAAATTTAACAGTTTGTTTACAAGTCCCATATTCACAATACATAAACCAATCAGCAGCAACCAATAAATGCGATGTTACCAAATCCATATACAAAAAGTCATTCCGTTTATTTTTCGTACAGAGGGTGTTATTATATTTAATTTATGGTTTTTTTTTTCGCGTTTGGTTAAAAGAAAAAAATGTATGGCAATATGCCAGTAAAATATTTTAATTTATGGTTTCTCATCATTTGACAAAAGCTTTTTCAGTTTTCTTAATAAGAATCTAGAATTTTATTTTAATTAAAATGGATAATATACCATATATTCGTCGACATACAAACTATACACCACTATCTACCACTTAAACATATAGCTTTCTTAATATATGAAGACATAATATTTTTACTGATATACAAAACTACCCAAAACTATATTTACATAACTATAATAAAATTATGTATTTTATATTTTAATCTTAAATGCCGCACCTTGTGAAATAATATAATATCATGATATATTTTATTACGTATCTCTGTGTCCATATAACAAATTAATATTAAAGTGAGAAATTTATGAAAAGTGAAAAATAATAGAAATAAATAATTTATTTAAAAATATATTTATAAAATTTAAATGTGATAAAATTCATTATATTATGAAATATATGAAATACAGGATATTTTTAATTCATTTTTAATGGAAAACTGTTACAATAATATACGATATTTAGTTTCCTAAAATATATATGTTTCAAATGAATTGCGGCGATGGACGTATAAAATGTGCGTTACATATATTTCTAATATTTATGATTTGTAATTAATATTTTAATAATCTAAAAATAATAATTCAATCACAGTTCACGACATCCTGTAATTCATCATATTTTGTTCTAATTTTTTATTTTATTTTTTTTTGTATTTTTTGTATTTTGCGTGTGTGTGTGTGTATATATATATTTACTAATCCATTAAGATTATATATTTTATATATGGATCGGTTTTTGAAATTAGTTGGTGTGATGTTATCTTGTTTTTTAATACAATTGTACATTATATAATACAAAATATATGTGTTTACGTTTGCCCGTTTTTGAACACGATTCTATTATTTATTTTTATAATATTAATCAATTACACTTATATATTAGTAAATGTTGTTATGTGAGCATTTGCGATGGAGTATAGGTGCTCAAACTCATATAAAAATAAGAAACGTGTAAAAATTGAAAGTCACATTATTATATTATTGTGATTTAATCATGAGAAGTATACATTATTAGTTGTAACTTCGTGAGTATTTTAATACGTTTATACATTAGATGAATTCATAGGGTTGGGATTTATTTTCTTTTTTCATTTTGATCTTAATCTTCGATATAGTACATAAGAAAATTAACAAGGAAAAGTATTTAAGGTATATAATATTTATTTGAAATAATTCGATTCATATATTCTTTTTATTAATATATGGGTTTCATATTATTTATATGTTAATGTGTATATTGAAATATTCGTAAATATACAGAAATGAAACACTTATAACATTTTTAAAGCTTTCAATCAACAATATGATGGGTGACTATGAAATATTTTAATTTATGTAATATGCTTTTTGGTATAATCAGGTATAAGTTCAAATTTTAAATGCCCATTATTATTGCGTTCATAAATTAAATTACTCTAAAACTATACAAACTAAGAACAACAAAATGAACACTCTTATTTGCGTGTGTCGCCGTGGATAGCGATCAGATTAATTATATTAATTAATTACACTGTAATAAATGGCTGGTATAAATACCAGAAGTTTATAAAGAAAAATTTCGACTTTAACAACAGATACCGTTTTCGTAAAACAAATCAGTTTTGCTTCTATATTTAAAAAAGAATTACTTTACATTATTTCTTTTATATTAACGCTGAAATTATTTGCTAATTAAACAGATCTATCTAATATTTATAAGCAGAAATTACGCCATACTATAACATTGTTTCTCGTTAATTTTTTTATAGAATCATGTACCATTAGATTTAGAACAAAATTTTCATTTATATACAGGCGATTTTATTTATAATATTTTGATTTCGCTTTTGCTTAATTTGTAAAAAAAAAAAATGTTATTTTTGGTTATATTAAAATTATTATTATTTTTACAAATTCGAATCGTTTTGCATGAACGCAGAAAATTAATTTTATTTAAATTTCGATACAAATAATTGCAGAATTACATAAACATTTGCTGTTTTACGTAAATAAAAAATGGATATGTTTGTCGTCGTGTTACATAGTATTTAAATTATCAATCATTGAAGAATAATTAACTTTTATAAATTCATAATTACAATTACTAATTAATTATATTTTATACAAATTAATATACATATATTTCAATTTTTATATGCTGGTATAATTAATTTACGGTGTATGACACATGCAATCCGAGTAACCAATGCGAGTAAAAATATATTTGTTATAATTGATTAAAATTAAATAATAGAAGCTTCTGTAACAACTTTGTAAACAATTTTAATTAGAAAACTATATTTTTGTATGAATATTATCTGTAAATATGGAGAAATTACTATATTCGTTCGTACCGAATCAAACTACTAATTTATTAAATGTCAAATATTATTCTTAAGTAAGTAAGTAAGAATTTATTTACACATAATATTCATACAAAAATAAAGTTTTCTAATTAAAATATTTCACAACAGAAGCTATTTTCACTAATATTGTACAATTAATTTATTTAATTTAAGCCATAAAAACAAGTATAGTTTAACTCGTATTGCGGTTATTCGGATTGCATGTGCCATATACTCCTAACAATAACCCAATTAGTTGAAATCGTTCATTATTTATATATTTATAATTTAATTAACAATATCACATAATATAACAAAAAATAATTAATTGCTCCAAATAGTTTTAATAATAAATAAAATTCGTAAAATAAAAGTTAACCAAAAAAGTGTTGGGGGGTCTATTTCGTATTTCGATTCGATCAAAAAATCATCCGCATATCGATGTTTACTATATGATTTTAAAAAAGATAATTTTTATACCGAATTCAGAATTGAAATTTCATTAGTAATCATTCGAATTGAATTAACAATAGAATCGAAATATGTAATTGTATAGCTCCCCTGCCAATGGTTATTTAAAATGATAAATTTTTTATATACAAAATAAAATATCTGTTACACAAAATATTTATAAAAAATATACATTTATATTGACTTTGATGTATTTTTTGTTCTTTTTTCATCAACAAATATTTAATATTCAATTACATATATTATATGTATTTTGTCATATATATAAATAAACAATTTAAATTTAATTTTATTGATATTATTTACTTTATTATATTTGGCAAAAATTTCATCATTCATAAAAAAAAAAATAATAATAAAAATGAATATATGAAATGATAAAAAAACAATCATAAAAGTTTGCCCTATTATATTGACGGCGTTTTCGTTTATTTTATTTCACATGTGCCACATGCACTTGTACCATATTAAAGTTAGCTCTATCTTTCATTATTATCAATGTGTTAAGTTCTACAATTACAATTAATAAATAAAATTAATTTTTAAACCATTAGAGCATCAGCATTCATTTGCGTGTGTGAGCACTAATCTATTGAATCTTTACCATAAATAAATATAAATTAAAAAATAATTTGACAGGATCTAAACAACAATTTGCTTGAGAATAAAAATAGCAACAGCGACAAGAACCACAGGGCTGTCTAATGGTCTTACAAATTAGGTGAGACAACTTATGGTAAGTATAAGAGTACTATACGTGGAAGAAGTCTAAAACATGTGTCATATACGATACAAGTAAAACACTAGCAATAAAAAAACATATTTGTGTCACTTGTGTCACTTGTGCTTGCACTAAAGGCATAAACGAAAACGCCCCATATATGCACAAATTACACTCGTTTATAAACATACCTATATAAGGTATAGACAATATCAATTTAATATCACTTTATCGTATATATACAATTTCTAAAATATTAATTAACAATATCATGAACGAATTTTTTTCATTAAAATTTAATTAAATGTATAGTCATAATTTTCAGATTAATTAAGAAAAAAAAAAAATAATAATAATATGAAAATAATAATACGTATTATTACTATATTATGGTATAATAATATTATATATACACTTATACATACAGTAAGTATATAATGTACTACTAATATATAATACTAAACAATATATACAAATAGAATATATATATCTATATATATTTTTAGATAGATATTGTTATAGAAAGCGTGGAGTGGAGGTAAAAATAATAATAAAAATTTTTTAGGGTAAAATTTTCCTATATATATTTTCTGTTCGAACCAAAAATAATATATACGAGTATATCATATAATAATGTAAGAATGTAAATGAACTAGAAAAACTCAATCAAAATCTTAGTAGATTGTAATAAACGATATCTTAATGATTATAAGAAAGAATAAATGAAATGCAACCATGCATAAAAATGAGATAATTTACGAAGCCATTTTCAAATGAAAAATGAAAAAAGAAAAAAAAAAGTTGTTAAATAAATTATGACGATAAACTGATTTAAATTAAAATTATATAATATACCTACGACGAGTACATACAAATATATATATGCCATAGTTATAAGTAAATTGAATTATTTCTTATATAATGCACACCAACATACATTATAAAATAATAAAAAATATATAATAATATGTATTTGTGTATTTAAGAATAGAAAATTTTCATTTTGAACTTTAATAATATAATTTAACCAATTTATTTCCATTGAAAGCATTAACATTGTGGCATCATTTTTTTTTTCATTTAAGTATTGTACACACAATAATATATTTATACAGGGTGCGTCCACGCGAGTGCAGTGCAAACCTTCGAGTGGGTGAGATAGAGAACATAATTATTGTTAAACTTTTTAAATGCTGTCTTTGTTGAGGTGTTGAACAATTTTAGGATTAACCGCATAACCTTTACTCATCAAGATAACCAATAAGAAGAAATCCAAAGGCGTTAAATCACACGTCTGTTTTTCGAGAAATTATTCGATTATTAAATTTCCCTATCAAAAGATCGATTGTTTCCGTTACTATGTGGTATCTTGCACCGTCCCCGTTGAAACCACGCATGTACATCAATATCTTACAATTGAATCCACAAAATGTTTCTTATCATCTCGAACGACGACGAATTGATGTTCTTGACTCTTCAGCAACACTTGTGCAAACAACTGATATAAATTTCAATTAAACATAATCATGATAAATTGTGTTTCGCCGATCTTGAACTGCACCATAGTTTCTTCAAATTTATCAATGATAAGTTTAATAGTATGGTTTGTCGTATATTGAACGAAATTTTCTTCCAACTTCTGAATAACTTTCACCATATTTAAAATAAGTTTTAATAATGAAAACACGTTGTTCACTGGTGTAGCGATACATTTTAATTAACCGGAGGAATGTATTTACTTCATACCTAAAAAAAAAAAAAAAGGTGTGACATAATACCTGTCCAAAAAAACTGAGTCAAATTTGAACTCTTTTTATAAGGTAATTACAAAAAAATCTGTAGTTTACCGACTTTTTATAGAATTAAATTGTTAACTTATATGTGATGTAAATTTTGCTTGTGATGTAAAACTTGCTTCAATTTAGAGTAATTAAAAAGTACAGTTGAAAAATAATTATTTTTTACTATTACTGACATTACTACTATTTCTACTATTATATTTTTGTCAAAAAAGTAAAACTAATATATATTTCAGTTAAAATTATGTAAAAGGCTCCATTTACCTAGGACCAGGGCTGGCAAAGTTAAATAAGTGTTTGGAAAAGTTGTGCAAAGATAGAGAAATAAGCAAAATTAAAATTTAAAATTGTTCCTCACAGATATAAATTAATTCTCTATAAAATGATTGAATTAGAAGCTTTTATAATTACCATATAGTTATAGGTACCTTTAACATATAATACTAAGGAAATAAATTCTTACGACGGTATCTCGAAAACAGAGTCCTAAATCGAAAAGTGTCAGTATTTTCGACAATGAATCACCTACTTGAAAGTTTGCAATGCACTCGTTGATACCCTGTTGTGTACCTATATTCCAGCTGCATCTGAATAGATGGTTAATGATGAAGGTATATATGTATATGCACTCAATGGTGGGTATACCATTGCAACATACAGGGTTCAATTGATAAAAATTAACATGAGACATTTTTCGGAATTTTTTGTAAAACTTTGCTGAAATTATTCAGTTGTGTAACCAATTTCTTCGTTTTATGGAATAAAAAATACGAAGATCTTTGGAAATATTATAGTGTTTGACGATAGATTAACAATGTCTGTACGCTACATTATAGGCTAAGCACACTCATATAAAAATAATGGAAATTAAGCAAAGATCTATATTTTACGATAATTGTAAATAGACCGCAATTAGTGAATTGTTATATAACATATACTCTCATGCCTATATAATATAGTAATTTATCATCTTGACTGTTGCATGAATGTTTGGTTGGTATAGATGTCAAATGAGCTCCACTTGGAGTGACATCACTTGCTGACGATGTTGATGATGATGAGCATGTTATATAAAATATATATATATTCACCTTAAATTTTATACCTTATTTGTATAATGTACTATTATAATGCGATATAAAAAAAAAACATTTAAATGAAAAATGAGTTTGAAATTAATACAAAATAAATATTATATTAATAGTATAAATATATACGACAAAGTATGTAACATAGTACAATAACATTTCTAATTAATATCTTTCCATTCACGCAATTTAAAAAGAAAAATATTAAGAATTACTAATTTCGTTATTATAGTCTTATATATTTTTTGTACACTTTTAAAAAATTTCTGCTTACATTCGAGTAAGCGGTATTGTTGAAGAAAAAGTAAATTCGAATTCTTGTTTTCGAACATGTATATATTTAGTTTTAATGTATTAGCTATATGTTCAGCAAACAATTAATATACTTCTGTACATGACTCGTTGTCCGTGAACCATCATCTTTTTTGTTTGACAATGAATGGTCATTGAATCTTTTAATCTTGGTAGCTTGCCAAAAGCAGTAATCTGTGATTTTTTCATATAATAATGCAGTGTGATATAGTTACTTATACCATACAGTATTTTTTCAATTTCTGATCTTGTAATTTATTGTACAATTAATTTTAATACCAGCTGAAGTATGTCATATTAGAAGCGATAAATACAATCGATATCAGCATTTCAACTTTAATGTTTTTGAATTTAGATAAATTATTTTTAACGGTGTACAATATATTATGTGTTTTTCGGAAACACAAGTTTAATTTGTCTTGATGATGTACAAAATAAAATAAAATTTATTTAAGGTAAAGAAACCAATTGTCGATCACATATAATAATTATGTTTTACTCCATAGAATTGACCTATTATTTTAATGGTTGCACGACAATTTATAGCCTGTTTTGATGTTTCACATTGCTACACTTACCCATCACATATTATCTTTTTTTTTATTATGTTAATATTTAATTAATTAATAGATTAACCACGCCAGTTTAAATAAATTTAACACAATATAATATAACAATTTAAAAGAAACGATCCCCACATTTTGTTTGCCATACATTTTTTATTATAGTTAATTTCGGGAAATATAATATTATACATTACTAATTTTTATTTACAAAACTCTTAAACGAAAATCTCACTATTAAAATTATACACAATTAGTAAGTCATAATAATTATACAGCAATTATATTTTTATCTATATGATTTATTAAATTATTTGTTTGTACATGAGCTACAACAGGTCACAAGTTTAAATATAACTTTATAAATTTCTATTGTAAAGATTCATGCGTTCATAAAAGAACTGACTGTAGAGCAGATATTTCAATGATGTAAATATATTTTCTTTAATGCGAGATATTTTATTTCGTTTTTTTTGATTTTCAATACTCATAAAATCTAAGTATATTTAACAATTTTATCAAATATGGTATTATAATATTACTGAAATCATTAATAAAACATATTCTTCCAATGTGTTCATAGTACATAGTATAAAATATATTTATTAAATATTAGTAAGCGATGATGTTTTTTCTAATATTCTGTCCCTTTATATTATTGTACATACAAATATTTATATTTAAGCGTATGTCGTTGTGCACTAAATCTGCTATGCATTATATAATGGGTTGGCTATATATGACATCCTCCCTTCTGTGAACAATTTATACAAATTTGTTAAACATTATGACCGAGACTGCTTACTATGTGGCACTATAACTCAAATTTTAAGGTTTTTTTTTGTTACTTGAGGCTTTGCCGTTTATCTTGCTTGATCTGAGACCATGTCGTAAGATTCTTAACTATTATTTTGCACTAATTTGCTTAGTACAGTTACTCAAGGGTTTTTCAGGTATAGTTATAATTATAATTTCGAAGACGCGTCAAATTATTTAAAGATTTTTAAATTTTGTTACTGAAAATATTTAACATTTCATGAAAGAAATTTTTAAAATTCATTTTATTGTTCAAAAAATATGGGTCAACTTTCCGATCAATGTCAGTGTAATTAAAAAAGAATATTATATAGTCTGTATTAAAATTGGTTCAAAGGAAAAATATATGCCTAATATTATTATTTCTTTCAAAATTTCAGTGATATCGAATGGATAGTCGAGCAGATCTGCTGAGTGTTGTGATTATGAAAATCTCTCTATTTAAATTGTTGAAAATATATTAGTAATTTAAATATTTTAAAAATCACAAAAGACAATTTTTCGTAAAAATTTACTTCGCTACACACACACGCAGATATTATTATTATTATTATTATTATTATTATCATTATTATTATTATTATTATTATTATTATTATTATTATTATTATTATTATTATTATTATTATTATTATTATTATTATTATTATTATTATATGCAGTTTTATATTTATGTATTATATAATTATTATATATTTTACAAAGTTAATCGTAATTTAATTTTTCATATTATGAAAAATATATTAAATTAAATTGTATATTTACATATAAATAAATGCATTGTACATAAATAAATTAAATATAGTAATACATAAATTTTCATGTAATAAATCATAGACAAAAATACACATATATTGTAATATATATTTTTCATTGTACGCTCATGTTTAATGGAAAATAATATTACAATACTTGATGTTAATATAAAAAACAAAACGTTTAGTTTTTCATATAATAATAAAAAAAGGAACGATTATATATTTATATGAATTTATATTTCGCATTGTACATCCATTCCCAATCTCTATATATAAATATGATACATATTATTATAATAACTGAATAAATGGTTGTCCAACAAGAGCTATACATCCTTCGATCGATCTTTACAATTTTCTGGTAATCTTTCACATAAATGTGCATAAATTTCACCAATAACCATGAGTGTTATTTTGGTCAAAGGTTATTTAATTAACAATTTGTTGTAAAATAAAAATGATTCGCACGATCAATTGGCAAAATGTAATACAAAGAAAAAAATGACAATTGTTAAAATATAAATAGCAAACAATTCCCATATCCTATATGCGCAATATATGTTTTCTATGACAAACTTATTGGATAACCCTTTATAATAATATAGTTATTTGTATTATACAATATTTATATACATTACATTTATTTTCTATATTATAATTTTATTATATCTGCTGAAAGAAAACGAAGAATTAATATAAAAATAAATGAATTTCTATTAAATACAAAAGCTCAAAACAATTTCATTATTTACAATTTTCTTTAAAATAATATTTACATTAAATTTTATATGTTCTTTATATAAAATAAATATATATGAAATATTATTATAAAAACATACCCACCCAATCATATAATGTTTATGTAATATGTTGCATAAAATACCTATATAAAATAAATAAAATTATATTAAACTTTCATATTGCAAAAGGGAAATGACATTTTATTTGAATAATGAAATTTATTATTTACGTTTGTACAATAAATTAACACATCCTATTGTTTTTGGTTTTTAAAAAATATTACAAATAAATTCATACGGTGGAAAGAGACATTTCGCGACAGTGAGACAAGAAGGACTTTTATTATTATTCATAATAATAAATTAGATGGATGTATCAGCGGTAAGGTGTCCACAAATAATACAAATTTAATTCCATGAAAAGAAAAACTAATATTTATAAAAATTTATATTTGATGTTGCTACCGTTGTGTTAAAATTCCTCATTTTACCCTTTTTTTTTATACCGAATATTTAGTAATTAAATATTAAATAAATTAAAGGTAAATACCTATATATTCATGTAAATAAGATTTTATTTTAAACAATAATATTGAATTATATTATAATATTTTAATTTCTTGTATTTAACATAATTTAACCTAAATATTAATTTCATTAAATTACTTTATGGCTGCGCTAATTAGGTCATGGAAAAATAATAAACACATGCTGTGCGTAAAATTTCTTGTAATTTGTTTGTGTGTGTGTGTGTGTGTGTGTAGAACTTATATACAATATATTTTATAAATGATAATTTATTATAATACATATAGGGAAAATTTATAATTTGCATATAATGTTATTGTATGGTATAGAGATGATGTTTGAAACTATATTTCAAAAATATAATTCAGTTTACATTATGCTTATTATGGCTATATACATGTTATATACAAAATATAACACATAGTATGAATAATTCAACATTAGATACTTTATAAAATTATTGTATTGTATTAAATTACAGAATTTCCTATATTTTGCTAACTTTTAAACAACACTTACTTAAATCAGCTATACATTTATATTACATTATACTATACTCATAAAGTTAATAGAATATTTTTTTTTTTATATATTCCAAGCGGAAACAAGACAGTAATTTTTTCCATATTTAGGAAAATTTTTCTATTTAGAACGAATTTAAATAAATCATATTTATTTAAAGCATTTTACTTTAAATTCATGTAAAATATAATACATAAAAACGATAGTGTGCTACAAAATTTACCTTTAATTAAATTTTAAGGATATTTTACTAAAAAGGAAATTAATACTGGGATAAAAATTACTTCAGTTTACCTAAAACTTTTACTTTATAGTTAAATTTATACTATTTGATTTTAAAAAACTAGTAAATTTCATAGTTCATTTTCGGAGTAAAAAATGTTTAATCTTTAAATGCTTTTATAATATTAGTAAAATATAGTGTGTTTGATTTATAGAAAAATACTTTGTAGTTAAAATTACGGAATTTTTTTCTAACTTAGGTAAAGCCATGAAACGCGTTATAAACATCAGTTATTTCACAAATGTTAAAGAAAGAAATATCTATCGGAATAAATTATAAAATAAAATTATATGATCAACTTATTTGAGGAAAGACGAAAAATGCGAACATAAAATGTATTTTTGCAAATATTAAAAATGAAGAAAATGCAACATATTAACATATTTCATCGATTATGTGTAAAAGTGTAATTCAGGTTGATAATATATTATTTAGATGTCAATTAATATATAAGTGAGCAGATTGCCCACATTGAAGGAGTTTTTTATTTGTAAATTTGGAATGCTATAGATCGATGTTAAAACCTACATAATTTCTTTATTATTATAAGCTACATTCAAATGACGTCGTAGTGGTATGGACTGAAACCTTACAATCTATATGCGTCATTTTGCACAATGATGCTTATTTTATTATTAATTTTGCTGTATCCTGTATGGGTATGGTAGACGAATGATTATATTGGTTATTCCAGTATTTACACTTACACAACCATTTATTCATATTGTTTGTTCTTGAAATAATATTGTATTATAGTTAGTTTTCTATTTTAAGTAAAAGCTTAAAAATTGATGCCATACTATAATTCTATAAAAATATATTTCACCACAATTTGCGATTTTTTAATTGTTGCAGTAATTTACATTGATTATAGTTATGCATTATAATATTATAAATGCTTCTATATACAAATATTAATAAAGTAATTTATTTATTCGCAACACTATGTACAAACCCTAAAACTATACCACTTAAAAGTATATAAATGCAACGCATAATAATTTTCGCATACAATATACGAGAATTAATATACGATTGTAAATTTATGAAATAAATATATAAATAAACGTTGCTTATTGCAAGAAAAATATAGAAGGTGTTAATAAGTTTAACACTGCCTAATATAGAAACTATGCTGAATGATTGTAATGACAACGAATTACTAATGTACCCAATTCTAACTGACAATCTCATCGAGCAGCATGATATACTTTTTATTGTTTAATATTAAATTTGACAGATAATACATTAGCGAATCAACCATTAGTTCAATAGTAATAGCTCAATAAATATATGACTGGTCAAGTTGCTTGACAATATTTTAATTTTGAATTGTGTATAATAATAATAACTCAATATATCGTAATTACGGAACACACTAATCATGCACAATAGATGTATGTTACTATTATAATTATGAATGTTATTGACTGTATATAAGTTGTTTCATATGTAAATATTACAATACAAATTGATATTATTATTTGTCGATGTTATTCTGTGTCGAATTTATATTTTAAATCCTTAATTTAATTTGTGTCGTTCTTATAGTACGTAAAATATTTAAATTATTACTTTAGGGTTTATATATGATGGATCTCTATTTTTATAATTATGTACCTATGTATGAATTGAATAAATAAATATAAATATATTATTTTTTCTTATACTGTAGCTGTCTGTAAATACAACGAATTCCAAATGAGAAGTAAAAATTATTTTTACAATTAATTTAAAAAAAAGATTATTAAAGAAATAAATTTACTATTTTTATGATGTCAAAACATTTGCTGTATCATTTGACGCGTAAAGGTCAAACATAAATATGTATGTCATGCATATATACAATACTTAGAATGTGTATTTGTATGTTATAAATATGAATATAAGGATCTTTTTTTGGTTAAATTTCCGGAATTTTCAAAAAAAAAAATCAATTTTATAATACGAAAAGCTAAAAATTTTTCAAGCAATAAGATTTACTTGATAAAAAAAAAAATATATATACAAAATGGTTTATGTTAACACTTCACGCAAAAAATAAGTCTTTTTTCTGTACATTTTTTTTCTCTTTTATTTTTTTTTCAATGGATTTTTGTGTGCGGTAATCTATTTCTAAATGGGCAAATTACATGCAAAAGAAATATAAAAAAAATGCTTTGCAATAAAATAAAATATATATATATTTATTTTCACTGTGTTTTACACCATAACCCCAGTAAATGTATGGCAATATAATACATACAATAATAATAATATATATTATTTTTTATACACGAGAATAAATTTTTTGAGAAACTAAAACCTCACTCGTTTTAATGAAATTTTATGACATTTGGTGATTTAATATACACAAAATATGAATCATATTTATCACAATTTTTATATCGATATACAATACAATAGCGTTGCTATATATACTTATACTATATACTAATATATATTATATATACTATTATATATATTACACATGTATGGATATGTGAATACAGAGCAGAGCGGTGGCCAAAATAATAAGAATGGATGGTTGACAAAATGAGCTTTTTTAAGGATAACTTATAAAATAGTATTTTTATTAAAATTAAATTATAATTAAAAAAAAAAATATTTCCTGATGAATTTCACATGAAATAACTATAATGTGTTGTGATGACAATTTGCAAGATATACCATATTATACCATTTTGATAAAATAATAATTCCAAATTTTAACTATGGAGACATTTTTATTTTGATTGTTATCTCAAGTCCTCTATTAAATCATGGTCTTTACAGCTTTTGTACTTGAAATTTATATATCAATAATTTCACATGATAGACACTTCTGCGCAACAAGTACTTCCATTCTAGTTAAATGAACTATACATTTGAGGAACAAAAAACTGTGACAAACAATTATTGAGTACAGCAGACTTTAACAGAGTTATGACTTGATGTAATATTGAAAATAGAATTTTTTTAATAGTAAAAATTTTGAATCATTTTTTATCAAATGGACAATATCTCCGAAAATGGTAAATTGTAGAATCAAAACTAAGTAAAAATAATTTTACGTGAAATTCATCAGAAAATATTTTTTGCATAACCTTCAATTTTAATTTATGTTCCATTATTTAAATTAATTATGTATAGGAGTATAATTTTTATTATAATAAAAACATTCAGCTCTCGATCCACATAAAATTTTATTATTCATTTATTTATTGATTCGGCACGCGTTTCATATAGTCTATATACAACAGTGTTTTCATTTAAAGAAAAAAAATGCAGTAGAAGGACACACAATATTTTTGCAGCAACGACAGATTATATTAGTGTACGGACAGAAATTATACTTAAAATAATTCAAAATAATACTAATAATATGAAGATCCGGCCTAAACCAACCGGAAAATATCTTTTAGGATCGATTTTCTAGAATATAAGGGACAAGACAATGTATTTAAATAAGACAAACATAGTGAATGAAATACATAATCAATATATATAGGACAAACAGGACGAACACTAAAAGTACTTTTAGAAAAGTATGAAAAGGAAATAGAAAAAATATTGGAAAATCCTTAAGAAAATACAGTTTTAGGTGAAAGTGTACTAATAATAAGACAATACCGTAATTTGGAACAAGTATTGACTTATGGAAAAACAAAAATATTCGGTTATGAAAGAAATTTACAAAAATGAATTACACTCGAAAGTTTACATATTATAAAAAATATTCTTTTAATGCAATTACTATTTTTAAAGTAATCTTATTCTTTTGGCCACCACTGTATATATATATATACAATTACTTTTATTACATATATATACTATATACCTAACTAATAATATTATATTAAGTGTAGTTTATATATTTATAATAGTACATAAATATATGTATATATGTATTTTGTAACTAAGAACAAAAAAAAGGTTATATTATTATATTATTGATGTCAATTTAAGTAGGTACGAAAAATGAATACAGCTATATATATATTTATTTATATCAACTCGTATATATAAATTATACGCGATGTTAACTGCGAGACTAATATATATTTTTGTTATATGGCAGTTTTATTTTTTTAAGCAATACAAAGCTGAAAGCAAAAATGTATATAAAAAAAGTTGTAAAAATATATTATTTGTTTATTTATATGTTGTTACGAAGAACAATGACGGGAAAAAAATGTATTTTCCATTGTTTTATTGTCAAATTCACACATATGCATTTATTAATTTATACTCGCGTATGTATGTAGGAAGTAAACTAAGTCATTCGTCACATTTTTGCTTTCAGCCTCCTACAATTCTTTTCTAATTAATGATTATAACTTATCTTGAAGCACCTATATACGAATTACATGCTATCAGTTATATAGCTGATTCAAATGAATACTGAAAATGAGACTAAATTGCCTAACACCTGTTTGAAATTTCGATAGTACAATATATAATTTTTGTATTTTTTGAATACGTAGTAAAATATTTTCGTACTTTCATACAAATTTCAATGATATAAAATGAAAAAACTCGGCTTGATTTTCAGAAAGTGCGAAACAATTTTAAAAGATTTTTAACTTTAGTCGACTTTTGCTTTGGCTTTTTGAAATATCGTTGTGAATGTTCTTTGATAAAATTTGCCAAATAAAAGGCAGCGATGAAAGTGCCCATTTGACGAATGTGTTTCAGTTCTACCTCCCTACTGTACACAATCTTACCGCATATAATAAATTTATACCCAACAGATTACAGACTATTATTATATATTATTTGCTTTATATGCGTATATACAATATATTTACGAATAAAATAATAAAATAAAATGTTAAAATAAAGGACAAAAAGGATAACGCCACTTAATCAAATATTTTATAAATAAATGTGTATATGTTGGTATGAAAAAAAATTAGTAAACTTATTTTAAATATGACCATAATATATTTTGGTTGATGTCATATTTTTTTTCTCTTTCGTATATATAAAATAAGATGTTTCAAAAATATATCTTATAATGTTCTTCAAATACATATATATGTCCTTTATATTCAATTTGATATAATATGAAATGTAATCGTATAATTTGAAAGCATTCACATATACGAACGTTGGCTATAAAATAACGAGATTAATACTGTAAAACATTTTATTTTAAATGTATCCATACATATTTAGTTGTTTTAGCTTTCAATTCACGCGCTATGCCTTTTCTATCGTCCTACACAACGGTCCATGAGAATTTAAATTCTTTCGATACATTGTCTTATTACTTTACTTCATCAAAATTAAATATAAAACTTATAATAATATTATTTTGTATTTTGCATAATTTTCGGGGAAAGAAATTTTTAGAAAATATAATGTTAAAAAATAATTGGCATATTACTGTTGCCTTTTTCTTTTAATTGAATGTTCGGCTGGAAGTAATCGATTACTTATTGTGGAAGTCAATACGGAACTGTTACGGTTTTTTGGTAAAAAAAAAATGTGACGATAACTTTTTCAATGAATCAAAAGTTGTGATTTTGATGAGAATGTTCATATATATATATGAATATATATATGGTCAGATTAAATAGGTTTGCTGTACTATAAAAGCTGATCATGAATCGTTTGAAACTATATGACTGAACGCAATAGCTATACACCATTTCAAAATACTAAAAGTGCGTATAACATAAAAAAAACCCACAAGTGGAATGGAATTGTTTGCTATAAAAACATTGTTAGACTTTTGATTATTCCATTATGAATATTATATAAATGCAGTAGAAATTTCTCTGTTTGGACATCAATTTCAAATAAATTGGTTTTTGAATGAATATTTATACACATATTATACAAAACTTGTATTAGATATATTGATTTTTCAGGATATTTATTCTATTAAGTCGAATTTCTATAAGAAATTGTTCATATATACATATATATATATATATATAATTGTATTATATATGCATATATCAATATGAATATATACAAATATGAATGAACATGTACAATGATATGTATATACCATATGATATATGTCATTATTATGCAAACCCCCATAATTGACATTCAATTATATAATGTATAATTAATTTATGACTTCAATCATGATTTATGAAATATTATGTGAATGAACCATTAAAATATACTTAATATTCAATAAAATAAAGGTTATAATCTCATATGTATTTATGCACACATAGAAATCCTTATAATATATTATAGTTACTATATATAATTATATGAATATATACTAAATATAGTAAATAGACAAAGACAAAATTTTATTATATGCATAACATTAGGTTGTACCATAAATTCGTTAAATTTTCTCCACAAATTTCCAATTCATTTCCACATTTAAATGTTATATATGCGAAAGTATTTTGGTTTGAAAATTCAAATTTCTTGGGTTAATTTAAATGAAGTTCAATGTGAATTTTTTGTAAAATTCTGTATGAATTTTTAACTAAAAATATAGTATACGAAATTGTTATAAATAAAATGTTGTGAAAAAAATTTTATAATATACTCCCCGTATCAATTCCGTATAAATAATTATAAATTAATATAATCTGCTATTCTATTATTAGTATTTTCTATATATGAAATACAAAGATATTATTAACTTCTAACTTATAAATAGTACAAATATAAGTTGTCAAAAAGAAGGCTCGTACACATTATCAACTGACAATTATTTTATGTGTCCAATCAAAAATTGTTATCATTCAGTATGCTTTAAGAGTTGATTTATATAGGGGCATCATGTGAAAAAAAATATTTAGGCTACAATATCATGATATTTTTGTAGTAGTAGTCAGTAGTATGATAGTAAATTAGATTATGATGGAAAAAATATGACTGCGCTCCAAATGAAATTTTCCTGAAAAACTTACTTATAATTTCTAATATTTTCAAACATATTTTCTAAATACAATAAATTTTCAATTTTTAATGGAAGAAATTTATAAAAAAGCTTAAATTGCTCATAAAATATGGCCAATCGTTTCACTTTAAACAGTACCATAATAATTTTTTTTATAATTTTAATAAAATTGCGACTATAGGATAGGAAATTAAATGAATTTATAAAAACTGAAAATTCTTAGGATCGAAAAGGAATATATACAGTATCTGAAGCGTATGGAAATGTGAAAATAAATCTGTCAATAGTGAATTCTACATTCTTTCAACAAAAAGAATCAATTTTCAGTGGTCATATTAAATGAAAACTATTAATTAATTATAAATATGATTAAGTGATTTTACAATATTATATTTCTCGAACAACATGTTATTGTTAAACATTAAATTACCGTCATTTGTTCAGATCGAAACTACAACAACTGTCTGAATTGAATTTCCAAAATTTATCAAAAACTATTAACGTTAATAATTATAATGTTCACAATGAGATTGTCGCACGTCTTTTTTTACATTTGTTTTATATAATGATTTAAATATAAATTCTCCAGGATTTGGTGTATTTTTTAATTTGCTATAGTTTTTACTAATTATTTCGTAATAAAATGTATTAATAACCCTAGTAACAATTTGTCCATACTTTGAAAATTGAGGAAAATTTCCGTGGAAAAATCCTCATATGTTCCATGGAAAAATTATATTGGAATTCGTCCAAAGAATGTCCATAGATTTTCTACAGTTCCATAGTATTTTATTTAGGTCAATTAAAATTGAAATTCAAAGCTATTACTTGCCAAAATATATGGACGATCCAAATATATTTTGTCAAAATCTGTGGATCTGCTCACAAAAAATATGAATATAAATTCTATGCATTTTCTGTGGAATAACAGCAACGATAAATACTTCTAAGGAGAATCCATAGAAATTACACGGACAGTGCTACTAGAAAAGTTATATAATATATAATTTACCATACAATTGAAACCACACTATAATTAATTTTATTAAATTTTAAAATATGAAAAATAAGCGAAAAAAAATATAAAATCCAAAAAGTTTTATATGAAAATATCAACTGAACGATTGACATTTGAATCAGTTTTTTACTTACACCACAGAAATAGTCTGAAAGAACTACGATTCAGTTGCCACAAAATTGGAATTTAAATATAAGGTCATCGATCATCATCGAAAATATGGGTACATTAAATGAATACATTTATTTCTGAATTTATACTATACTTATTATTTATTATAATAAATTATAATTACCACAAAATACGATTGGAATTTATGTTACAACCTCATATATATTCATATATATATATTTATAAACCTCAATTATTAATACTTCATTTGTTATTAATGCCTATATACAAAAAGCTTATACAAAACCTTTCTTATATTATTTATGTTTATATCATCATATTTTATATAAAATTCTTATATATTGTAGTTATAGACATTTTTTATATTTATATACGCAAAATACGCAATTGTGGTACATATATGTTAACACATACACATACATAGCTATAATAATATTAATAATAATAATAATAATAAAATTTCGTATTGTATATATAAATATATAGATATATTAATGTTTCACAAGTTCTTATCAAATAAATCGAAAATACTTAAATTCTAATAATATAATATTATATGAATGATATTAATAAAATGTATAAGGTTAAATTATATAATACACATTGTGTACTTATGTGTATGTATGTCCTATGTATAAATAGTAATATAAATTTTGGAGGGAAATATACTTTTACTATTAAATATATTGAACTACAAATATGGGTACTTATTATGTACTTAAATTAAAAGTAAATAAATATCGTATATAGGTAACTATATAATATATTATTATAATACAATAAATTTAATTCTCACATTGAGAAAAAATTATTTATAATATATACACCGACACAAACATACAAAAAAAATCATATACACAAACTGTAGTATATATTAGGTGCTGCATTATGTGTTTATAAATAATATAAAAAATATACATATATATTTGCTTCTTCCACCATAATTTCCGTTTCTTTTGAAGACCTCATTCATTGAAAATTACATTATAACTGATGCCCCATTTGCGTGACTAAAATTTGAGTTGAATAAAATGAATTTATACTTACGTTGTTGTATGTATATTATATTGATGGAATAGTTTATATTATGGTATTATACATATAACATGTATATTATTGCATATATATATATATATATATACTTGTGTTGTTATATAATAGATTACGTATATATTCATATATATTTCTATATAAACATATAATAGCAATTTTTATATCTATTATATTATATACGTAAATATACATATCTATATATAACAACATAATATAATATTACTTAATTTCATATTATATACAGTATATTACAATACTATATTATATGATCGTAAACACAATTTAAATACATAGTATATATACTAAAATAGTTAAAATATACAAATATGTATATAATAATATAATACATTTTATAATATTCATATAGTGTTCGGTTTGAAATTTTAGCACGAAATCATTTCTGTTGGCATGAAAGAATAAAATTCAACGATTTTTTTTTCTGAATTATATTGTAATTGTTCTTTAATATGCACAGTACCGCGAGCATTGCGAAATGTACGCAACATAATAAAACACAGCTTAATTGTAATTTTTTATGGTAGGTGTTTGTCTCTTTGTGCGCGATTGATTATTTTATTGTTGTGTGCTGAGTTTCTCGAAATGCTTGGTTGTTCTGGTGCTTTTACATATACAGCTATACACAAAATTGAACGTACACTTATAAAAAATATGTATTTTTGCATTTATAGCCATATTTATTACGTTATTTCAAATGTGATTTTTTATAAAATTTTTATAAACTTATTAATTAACCAATAATAATAAAAATTAATAACTTCGAATACAATAACAACAAAAAAAAAATAAAAAATAAATTCATAACAAATAAAAATAACACAAAATTGAACGTACACCACTTTATTTATCAAAATATGATGACGCAATATTCAATTTGTTTACGTAATCAGCTTATTTCATTCGGTTTGTGCATTTTGTATTCATTTATAGGCATTACGTAAAAACATATTGTTTAAAAAAAAGGAAATATAGTGTTTTCAATAATATGGGACATCACACAATTGAAACGACATTAGCAGAGAGGAAAAGAGTAATTAAATTAATATGTGAAGGTAAATCATTACGTGAAACTGGTAAAATCGTTGGCAGAAGTCATTCTACAATCCAGACAATTGTTAACAAATTTAAATATGAGGGTACTTTAATAAATAAGACAGGCAGAGGAAGGAAGAAAATTTTAACACAGAAGAATGAAAATTTTATAGTAATGAAAATGAAGCAAAATCCAAAAACAAAAATAGTGGATATAACTGCAGATGTATCATCTATTATTAATAAAAATATTTCAACGGAAACCGTGAAAAGAGTTTTGAGAAGAGAGGGATATAATGGCAGAGTTGCGAGGAAAAAACCATTTATATCGAAAGTAAATAGAATAAAAAGATTGCAATTTGCAAAAGAACACATAAACAAAGGTCCAGAGTTTTGGAATAAGATCATATTTAGTGACGAAAGTAAATTTAATATTTTTGGTCCAGATGGAAGAACTAGAGTTTGGAGAAAACCCAATACTGAAATGAAAAAAGAAAATTTATGCCCGACAATAAAACACGGTGGTGGCAATGTAATGTTGTGGGGGTGTATGGCGGCAATTGGAGTAGGAAATATGTGTTTTATAGAATCCAAAATGAATAAGCATGATTATTTGAACGTATTAAAGTCAAATTTGCATCAAAGTGCGGAAAAATTGGGTTTGCAAAACAACTTTTATTTTCAACATGACAACGATCCGAAACATACTTCGTATCTTCTCAAGGAATGGTTGCTCTACAGAGCACCAAAAATGTTGCATACACCCCCTCAATCACCAGACCTGAATCCCATTGAACATCTCTGGGCGGAATTGGGAAGTAGAATTAGAAAGAAAGGTATAACCAACAAATCAATGCTGAAAACTGAATTACGGGCACAATGGGACCAAATTTCGTCTGATATCACACAAAAATTAGTTCAATCTATGCCAGAACGTTTATATGAAGTCATCATATCGAAAGGATATCCCACCAAATATTAACTTCGAATATATCAATTTTAATTAAAACGTTTTTTATGTGTACGTTCAATTTTGTGTTATTTTTATTTGTTATGAATTTATTTTTTATTTTTTTTTTGTTGTTATTGTATTCGAAGTTATTAATTTTTATTATTATTGGTTAATTAATAAGTTTATAAAAATTTTATAAAAAATCACATTTGAAATAACGTAATAAATATGGCTATAAATGCAAAAATACATATTTTTTATAAGTGTACGTTCAATTTTGTGTATAGCTGTAAGTACAATTAATATTTTGATGAGTGTGTTTTCAATTATAACTGCTTTCGGTAGAGGTGAAGTGTACGCCTGCGTAAATGCCCTATGAATTTACATTAGTGATTAAGTAGGTTACGGACGTATGGTTAACTGTCAACAACCAGTTATGAATTTTACAACACGGTCTCAGATCGAACAAGATAAACGGCTACGACTCAAGCAACGAAAATTTAATGACAATGATTTAAAACTTGCATCATGGAATATTTGGCTATAGATGTAATTAACTGTGTTATTAAGATCCTTAAAATTTGGGATTGGAAGACGTTGGCTGCATAGATAGCAGTGGACAGGCCAGAGAAATAGTTTTCAGTTTTTCATATCACTATATTTTTCTTATAACTTGGGTGAAATTTGACTTAATTATGAAAAAAATATGAATTATCATCTTTTTAAATTACGGACCATAGTTTTAGCGGATTTTCATATTTGTATACAAAATTTATATCAATTTCCAATCTTTGATAGAAGAGATTTTTAAAATTGATTCACACGTCCAAAAAGATATGACCGATTTTCCAATCGATGGCAGAGAAAATTTAAAGAAATTTATGGTACAGTATATATAAAGTGAATATCCAAATGGTACAAAAAATTTATACAATGCCAATGTGTCATACAAAATTTCACTGACATAAAACAGAAAATCGGTTATGTTTTTTGAACGCGTGAATCGATTTAAAAAATTTCTTTTATGAAAAGTTGGAAATTGATTATAATTTGAAATTTTGGACAGAAAAATGGAGATCCGTTAAAAAAAATATGGCCCGTAATTAAAAAAGATGATAATTCTTAAAAGTCGATTTCCCTGAAATTTTATATATTAAATGGACATTAAAATTATTTTTCATAATAAAACTAACTTTCAACTCGGCCACCAGAAAAATATAATTATATTGCAATTTGAAAACAAACGCTTTGCCCTTGATAGATCGGTTCAGTTGGAGAAGCGTATTGGGCGTTATTGCCATGCAGTAAGTCAAGAAGTAAATTTATTTGCTATAATATAATTTTAAAGCTATACCATAAGATATCGTCTTCTACGTTACATTTTACCTAAATCGTATTGTAGACTATGAAGTACTTTTTTGTTTTTTACAGCCAGTTGTTACATTGGACAAATTCCTGTCTTGGCATTGGTGCCTCTATATTGCAATTCGGATGGACATTATTCGATACCTCATGTTCTCTTATTATTGATATCTTGTATAAATTATATCATATAATAAATAAAAAACGATAGGTTTCTTCGTCAATCGGTTTGATAAATTATAATAGCAAAATAATCTAAATATAAGTATATTGCTTTACAGTAATTTATTTATTTATTTGTTATATAATTAGAACACATTTCTATGTTCGGGACTGTATTTTTTATATAGTATATAATAAATAAATCTTATATGAGAAATAACCCTTATCATATACGATGTCAATTTTTTAATATAATTTTTGTAAATTTTTTTATTTTCATATGGAATAGATATTGTACATTGACAATTTGTCAAATGATATATGTGGCATCTATATGGCAGATATTTAATACATTCAAAAGTTGGCAAAACACTCTGGATGGAAGTAATTCATCAATTTTCGTAGTGTATTATTATCAAAATGTAGGTGTTTTCTTAATAAATATAATTTTTATATACTAGTGATTGAACAAATAGATAAAAATTCAGTATTAAAATAAATAAACTATTATTTTTAGTCAATTAAAAGCTAGATACTTCACGATCGTAATTCATATGTGAACAACTTAATTTAAATAGTCTATATAGGGTTAAAAAAAAAAGTTTTTTTTCTTTTCACATTATATAATATATGAAAAATATGAAATTAAAACAAAATTTCAAAATAGATTTTTATTACAACTATTTAGAATATTTATTATTTATATGACAAATATAATATATTATAGATATATAGAGCGAAGAACAAGTAACAAGAAGACTTTGAATATTATTATTAATTATATATTATATATACAATATATAAAACATTTAAATATGTATAATAAAAATTTATAAATATAATATCCAAATAAAATATATTATTGATTACAAAATTGACATGAAAAATGAAAATTGAAGAAAGAAATAAAAAATACATATACGAGTATTAAATAATCATTATCAGAATGAACTTATATAATATTTTAATGTTATTTAATATATGTATAGATTACTTTTACATAAAAAAAAAATAATTATATATTTAGAAATTTATTTATAAATTTACGCTTTATATACCATTTACCAACTAAATGTGTATTGTATATATTTAACACATTGACCGCCTTGTCAGTCACCCGTGACTGACGCTGGAATACTCCAATGGGGCGATGTCAGTCACCAGTGACTGCCACTGAGTACCTACTTTAACTTGCCATTCAGTGCTGTTAGTCACGAGTTCTGTGTTAAACGTTACTGGGATTGCCTGACGCGGTCACATATGACTGACACATAAAAATCCTCATTATTTCACACAAAAATGCATCAATGTAAATTAAATAATTATATCTCTACATAATTTATTAAATATAACTTAAAAACAAAGAATTTTTTTTTACATTTTATGAAAAAACTTGTTGGCCGAAAATGTGTTAACATACAATATTTAAATTAAAAGTTAAATGTTTCTTATTTTTATTCACATATAATATACAACACATGCGACTATATAAATATTAGTATATCTAAACAATATACTAATGTATATGTAGTTACTCTCTATATATATAATAACGATCAAATGAAAGAAAAAATATAATTATTTCATACATAATTAATCTATCATCAATAGCGTATATAAATGTGTGTTATAGATGTTTATAAAAATAAATTTCCAAATAAATGTATATAACCATAAAAAAATTCAGGTGACAATTCAGCGAACATTTTTACAATACAACTATTATTTAAAAGGAAATTTATTTAACAGCACGCACTATTAGTTTTTTTTGTAAAATTCTTTGAAAACACACGCATTAAATTTATTAAACTAAAAATTGTTTGTATCTCGTCCTTCCTTCCTTACGGTAATCAATTAAATAAAATCAAATAATTTGGACAAATATAATATAATACATTAATACTTCAATAAATTTAATATTTATCCAAAATTATTTGATTTTATTTAATTGATTGCAACAAAGGAGGGACGTACTATCGAAAGTAAATTATAGTTAATAATTTTCTAAAAAATAAGTAAACTGTAATGTGCATGTTATTAAATAATTTACTATTTATTTTCTATACGCGGCACATGTTTACTACATTAATGATAAAATTATTAAAATATCCTTTTTTTACCAACTATTGTTTGTATGCACATCATATCATTAGTAAACTTTATATAGATTAATAATACACGGTTGAAAATTTTCGGCTAATTCATAAACCGAAATTAGTTTAAACGCTATTTATAAACTAAAAAATATTAGATAATGAACACAACAAAGTTTACGCAAATTTTTAAAACATATTTGAGATTAATTTTCAAACCAAATTCATTTTGGAACAATATTGTAGACTATTGGTATTATTTTTAAGTAATAATATATTATTATTTTAGGATAAAAATTGTATTTTATATACAATACATTTATTAATATTAAAACACCTTCGACAACCGAAAATAGAAAATGTTATAAAATTACGTTTACAAAATTGTGTTTTGTATTTTAAAATCACATCATGAAAAATTAAGGCACACGCACTTGTATATGTCAAACTTGAGCTTATATTTTCGGTGTTTTGAACCGTCGAAGTTTAAAAAAAAAACGAACTTATCAGCACGGCAACAATATTTCTAAACTTCTTAGATTTAAAACTTAATCTATAATGGTTTGATTAATATTTTAATAAAACTTTCTAGGGTTTACTTTTTAATCAAATTTCGTTGTGGACGCATATGTTATTAAAAATAGTTTAAAAATTAGTTTAAAATTTTCAACCGTGTAATATGAATACTATGATATATTGTAATAAATGTGGTTATAGAAATATGCTAATTATTTTAGCTGTCGGTGTCCATTCTAATGAACATAAAATTGTACAGACTCAGTGGAAAATTTTTATTATAATTTTTGTTATATTACGAATCGCATTCATTCATGCAGAAATTTGTGTAACTTCATTAGAAATAATAGAAGACCGAAAGGGTTAATATTTATTTTTTTATAATACAAAGTAATTCTTAAAATTTAAATTTTGAATTCCATGTTTTCTTAAGAGAAAGTTATTAGTAAAATTTGATTGATTGAAAAAAAAAAGAAGATTTTCTTGATATGAACCATAAAATTGAGAATTTGGGTTCTCACTTGTTTCTGTATACTTCTTAAGATCGATGACAAACTGTGTATTAAACATCACGGCTATGGAGATGAATGAATAATATACACGGTTAAAATTATTTATATCGTATTTAAATGTGAAGTTAAATGAAATGAATACTTAACGCATGTGAGAATGTATTTGTAAACAAACTAGGTGGAAAAAGTTATTACCATCACAATATCACCACCACCACAACCACCACCAATGAAATAATTATTACAAATAATAAAATAATGTTTTACTGTTATTTATATAGGAGGATGACTTAAAATTGTTTCCTATTTACTATTATTTAGATATAAAGAGTACCCTGCATTATATATGAATAGCATTATTATAATTAAAACTTACCGATACAATGAATATCTTATCCATAACAGAATATTAACTACAGATGGAAATGCTTTTTGATCTTTTTGATCATATCAAATGTATATATTTTGCATTTTGCATATATTTACAATACAAATACGGATCGATATACAGAGGCACTGAAACAGATACATACATTTTAAATAACTAAAGCATTAATTTCAATGATATTCCAAACACTATATTTACACAATAGAAATATTATATTTATCAATAAACTCGTAATTATAATTAATTATTTTTACTTTATTATACTAATTATGAATGAAAAGATAACAATACTATTTTATTATTATTTTTTCATAAGAGTTTAATTACGAACGAAAAGCGCGACGCTTATAAAAATAAAACGAATCTAATAAATAAATACTAAAATCTTGTATTTGTAATTTTTATTTTAATAATATGTTTATTTTAAACGGGTTTTCAAATATTTTTGTATTTGTATTTTATTTTATACAGGGTGACAATTTTTTTTTCGCTGCAGTTGGGTTCGTTCACCTTTTTCTTGTATCAAAAATACTATTAAACTACTTATAAAATAGTAAATTTACCACTTTTAAATAGTAGATTACTTATTATGCTGTTATACTCAGTAGCGCAGTGGTATAGAGGTGATGTTAATAAATCGTGTTCAATTCCCACTATTACATTTTTCGGTATTTTAAAATTGACATTTTTTAGCTTGGTTATTGTAACACACACACATCACTAAAGGCTTATCAGCCATATAAAAATAATAGAATTATGGAAACATCTACCTTTTGTTAATTACAGTACAATTGGTGAATCGTTATATACTCGTATGCCGAGTAATTTTCCAATTTTGCTGTAATGAATTTTTAGTAGATGCAATATTCTCTATACATGGGGTAATATGACTCGCTATACTTTTTGTAAATTAAAGTATACTTTTAAGTTTTAACATAGTAAAAATTACAAATTCGGAACTGTATTTAATAGTAACTTGTTTTTTGGTGAATGTGTATACCTTCGCTGAATTAAACCGTTGCCATATACATATATCGATATCGATTTATTAATTTACTATTTAATTTATTTATGAAATGTCTTTCTTTTGTTTGTTGATATATTATATATATACAATATATAATTGTGTGATGTATATATAAATTTAATATATGTATACGCTAACACTAATTTTGTATATACCATCCACTTTTATATATTTCATGTGTAAATGTCAACATTATATATATATAAATAAAGTAATTATAAATAAAATCAATTATTACTAAAAGAAACTACTTATTGTTAAAATAGTACATTATATTATATGTAAATTAGATTTAGTGATGATGATTTTTACAAGTGGAAAAACATTTCCTGCACTATGCTATGATCTTCAATACAACTGAAGTGAAGAGGTAAAAATATTACAATTCACGCATAAATAATGAAGTATTTAAAATAATTCCTCAAAATGAAATGTTTTATAGAAAAATTATTGCGTGAGCTTAAATTGTATATAACAAAAAATTGTACCTTCTAAATGAGACCAATTAAAGTTATGACAAGGGGAATCCATCGTATGTGGATCACAAACTGCAAACTGCTTGAAGCGATAAACAATAAGAAATATCCAGATGATGGGAAAATAATTAACAATACACCATTGCCAATAATTATGTTGATCATCAATCCAGCGGATTATAGAACGTTTTATAAAAATAGAGGCATTTAGAAGAAAAGACATTATAAATAGTTATTCAGTACGGTAAAAATTTTTCAAACTTTCAGGATTTTTCGAAAAAAATTAACATCAAAGTTATCCAAATGTTACACAACAATGCATCGTAGTATATTCGTAACGAAAACATCCATTGTGATGTAAAAATTCCCATGATAAAATATGCATTTGTTGATAAACGTAAGCAATGCTTTACATTTAAATAGGCTAGAAAGAAAATCATACAATTTATTCTATACAACTGGCCGGAACATCAATTGTTAAGGAACTTGTAACTTGTACCTGTAAAATTTCATTCCAAACCATATGGTATATTCATCCAAATTGTTGAGCAGATTAACTGGCACTGAAAACTGGTCAAATGAACTGCAATGAGTATCAATTTTGAATTTGAATTTTGTTAGAAAATGCATATGCAATTACATTCAAAGACTATACTTTGACATATTTAGTAAGATTTGATCAGATTACGAAGTATTTACGTAATAAATACTTTCTTTCAGCAGAAATACCGTATGTTTATTTTTGAAAATCATAATTGATAGATTCTGAAATTTACTTATTTTTTAGAATTATCCTTACACTATCCTGGATATTTTCTTCTTATCTGATTGATATTCTAATCCTTCTAACAACTGTCCCTTATAACCTCGAAGCTAAATCTTTTCAATTCTGCTCACGAAATACAAAGTTTTTAATAAAAATTAAAATTATTCGTAAAATAATACACTAATACTAATTAGTTGCATAAAATGATTTAAAATAGATATAAAACGACGAACTATTGCTTGTGATTCCATAGTGCCGCAAGAACAATAATTTATGCTTAAATCAAGTGTTTTTACTGTATATGAAATTGAAAAATCATAGATTAATTTAAATTAACTATTTATCCTCTTTGATTTTGTTGACAAAATTTAAAAATAATCTCACTATCAGAACAAATTGAAGAAAAAATATATATTGTAAAATAAATCTCCCAATTTTACAGTACGTAAACTTTTCTTAATTGATGAAACTGATTACATTTTCATTTAACTTTTTATTATTTATTTCTAATATTACTTTTCATACGTACTTCAATTTTTATCATATTTCAAATATTAATTTAATATTAAACGATAATAATATAGTTATTTTCAGCTTAATCGAAATAATATACCATTTACTGAATTATAAATGGTATATAAAAGAAATGTTATCTTTGCTATAAACCACACAGTTCTTTAAACCAATTTTATTTAACAATCATTCAGAATTTGAAACTAATCGGAAAATTGTGTAGGTACTTTCATAAAACATAAATAAGATTCAAATTTCCGATTTAATATAATTATCGACCCATTTTATATACATATTTACAACTTAATATATATTTATTATAATAATATTTTATTATTATACGTCAAACAAAATACAATATATATATGTCTTAAATATGAGTTAAGTGCAAACAACAAAATCAGCAATTTTACATATACACAGACAAATCACCTACTACTTTGTACTTTCGTACATGATAAATATAATATAATATGATATGATTTATTCAACAAAATATTATATTATGGTATTTTATAAAAAAAAATAAAAAAATTAGGAAATTTTAAAATAGAAATAAATATTATTTATAAAGATATCTCATTATAAATCCCTATAAATACCGTCAATTTACAATATATAAATAAATGCTGTGTCGCTGATAAATATCTTTTATATATGGTAAAGTAAAAAAAATTGGTTTATTTTTTATTTTATTTTATTATGTTCTTCGATATTGTCGTCGTTGAATATTATTTGTTAAAGAGAGCGAAAAAAAAAAAAAGAAATAATAATAATAAAAATTTATTGAAAGGTATACATTTTCAAGTATTATAAATACAAAATACACTCAATACTGTTTTTGCACGGCAAATACGTTCCGAAGAATGTTTTTAATCGTTGGACAACAAACGCATACGTTTTTGATTGTGAAAATCTTCACTGAAAACACTGGCTGCATGAATGTATCATTTCTTCGTATATTGTCAATGTTCTCTATGGCTCGTTTCATTTCAAAAATCATTGATCAAGCGTTGCAATTTCTTTTTAGAAAGACTCGTATCAGTACATGCATTGCGTCATGATCATCGTGATCATACGTCAGGAAATGATTTTGCAATTTTCTCGCCATATTCAAAAATTGTTCATCATCATCATCATCATCATTACGTTGTCCTTTCAATATATCTCTCATTGGCCATTTTATCGAAATTCTCACCACCTATTCTATATATACCAATGCAATGATATCGGAATATATATATACAATCAAAAGCAAACGTCTAGAATTCCTTAAATTTAAAAATTAAAAAACCTAGCAAAAAAAAAAGTGTTTGGAAGAAAACCGTGTAAGAACAGTATTGAGTGTATACTTATTTTTACTTATATGGTATAAGCTTTTGATCATATAATAAAATTGTAAAATAAATAATATATAAGTTAAAGGATATTTTATTTTTATAATTTTAATTCGAAGATATTATTTTATTATATATTACTTCTTCCCATATTAGTGTACACGCAATTATGGTGTACATGCTAAAATGCAAATTTAACAAACAATTATCGGTTTCGTTAATACGTATATTTCATTATTTATACTATAAAAAATGGACTATTGGTATAATAATATAATAATCTGAAAATTTATAAATGACATAATATAAGAGTATTTTCTTCCACTCTATTAATTGGTCCTGATGCACTCTCCATATATATTACAATATTATACTTATTGCATAATATAATCTTTATATTTTGTTAAGCAGTTTCTATTGTTACACTGTACTAAATGTATATATTTATATAATATAAGGCACTAACAATTAGTGCATACAACTCTTTTCTTTATTCATTATATATATATATATTTTATATATTTGTACTCCATCCATTGTATATGGTATATGGATGGAAATAAGAAATGTATTTCATTATTTTTATATATACGAATACATAAAGAAAATATGAAAATAATAATTACAATGAAAGATGATCGCTATTGTTCTCATTGCCATCATTGTAGTTATAAACGTGCCGTATAAAAATATATACCATATATTGAAATTCATTTTATTATTATAAAAAATAAAGGAAAAACATTAAAATATTGAAAAGTAAACAGAACAAAAGATATTATGTTATTTTTTTTTTCTTTTTAATATCATTCAAATGGTTTAACTTAAAAAAGTATCATTTTTCAAAATATCAATGTCGTAAAATAACAAACCTTTTTTTTTTTTTTTCCGTTGCTATATGCATTTTAAAATTAAATTGTCAAGAAAACAATAACAAAGAAAAAGAAAATGTATATAAAAGGTATTTTTTGCATTCAAATAATTTTCCGGTATTTTGTGATATTGATTTACAACATAAAATAAAATAAATATTATATACGGCACCGTTTGTCTCAAAAATAACCGGAACGGATTAAGAAAATGTAGACGATTAATTTATTTTTACAAAAATAATTGTATTTATTTGAATTATTCTCCTTCAACTGAATATACAAATACATCGGATTTGCACATTCAACAAGTACATATCAAATGAATTGTTTATGTTTTATACTGTTGAGGTGAAACATTCCTATATTAGGAAATCATTTCGTATTTTTTTCGGAGTAATTTCAGTGGGTCGCAGTGGATAATGCGTAAACTGTTTAGACTGTAATCATTCGATAAAAAAAATATCGGGTTCAATTCCTGAAATTTACATGGGACATTTTTAGATATTTATTTTAATACTCAAATTTTCATCAGCTAAGTACCATTTAATGCAATCAGCGTTATATACATACAGCTCAATTTACTCCGGCATTGAGTATTACGTATACACCTACATAAATAGCTCAGATGCTCTATGCAGATACCAAAAAATAAGTTCTACTCATAGATCCATATCCGTGTGCAGTATCTCATGCTATATCCAAACAATATAATTCATATTATGCATGTAAATTTGATTAAAAATACGTATAAAATAAACGAATTTTTTAAATCAATTTTTGGAAGATAACGTAAAATTTTCCGAAAAATTGCATTTGCACTTCTTTCAAATTGAATATCAAATCCTTAAAAACATTGCTATAAGTTTTAATTAAATGGATAGATTATTTCATGATTTTTTTCACCATTGACATATATAATATTGCATTTTCAAAATAGGTTGGAAAAATGAAAATCGCCAAAAAATTGTAAGGGAAATATTTTTATTATAATGAAAATGCAACTTTTTCGAAAAATGTTCCACTAATTGTTCATTTTATACTTATACCTTCTAGAAAAATATATTTCATTTGAATCATTTTTTTTGAATTTTTTGCTATTTGATTTTAATTCAATGAATAAATTAAATTGTTTTTTGTGAAATGAAAAAAATATCTTTTATTTATTAACATTATTTAGGTATTTTTCATAAACATAATTGGAATACTAAATGTTGAAATCATCAATTTTCCTAATTACAAAAATCTATTTATCTTAAATTCAAATTTATTTTGAAATTATAAGAAGACATTCTATTTAAAATTATAATAACAACGCTTGTTATTTAAAATGTATCTTTATTTGTATATGTTAAAGTTAATCTATTTGAATTAAATAATACAACACATTTCAATTTTAATAAGAAAAAATAGTCATTACAAATAATTAAACTATTGATTAGATTAAAAAGAATAATGTAATTTTCAAATAGAAAACGTATTTATATTAAGGCAATTTAAGCTTAATGTTTAATTATCAATCATTTTGATTTAAGAACAAATTCAATCTTGATTTAAAACCAAATATGATTTGACTAAAATCTATGAGTTTTTCTATTTAAAATACATTTGATTAAAATAGTTTTTATTTTGTTTTAAAATTTTATTTTTCTGTTTGTACTAAACAATTTTTAATATTTAATTTAATTAATTTAGTTGATTAACCAAAAAATATTTCAAATGAAATGAGGCGAGAAAGTAATTATTACTAAAAAAAAATGTAAACACAGATTTTCCAATTACGATTGAATGCTTATTCAATTTTGTTTTAACCAAATATTTAAATTTTAATCGCTGCCTGAGCATATGTTGAAATGTCTAATTGATGGAAAGATATGTTGCCATGCAATAAGTAAATAAAATTACGGTAGGTATGGTAGATTGCGTTGATTTACTGATGGCAAATATATATATAACGCAGAAATTTGTTAAAAGGTCTCCACCACGTAATAGTGCGAATCATTTTAAAAAGCATCTAAAGAAACATTACAGTACACGTGGTTGTAACACGCGCATCAATTGACCTGCAAAAATGATTTTAATTTGATATTTGTAGTAGCTATTTTGTATTGATAATTTAAATTGTATTAATCGGTAATGTAGTGGCTATTTTATAGAAATAACTTTTTTATAAAACGGTATCAAATAGGATAACGTTTAATCATTAATTATACATTTAGGGAAAATTTAATGTAGATGGTATTGTGCACTTGACGAGATAATACAAAACGTATAATTATTGAAAATATATTTTGTAATACGTACTGAATATAGTTGTTATATAAATTTAAGTGATAATAAAAATCATACGAATAATTTAAGAATTTTAGTTAAGAAAATACCATATATTATTCAATTTTTATAATATGGTTGAATAGCCCATATATGGTTAATCACTCATAAAAAAATAATTGAATTAAGGAAACTCCTAGAAGTACTTATTTTTTTGATAATTTTGTAGCTTTTTTTTTCTATAATATTATATTGAATTTAAAATAATAATACTGAAAAATTAAATAGAAAAACATTCAATTAATTGAGTGGATTCAGTGAAAATAAACTATTACTCGCAAGAAGGGATTATTTATATATAAAGCGTAAAACGAAACGTGATACAGGCAGATATAGTTCTTGGGCAGTTTTCCTTAACATCAATGATAATAAAAATTACATAATTCAAAAGTCTATCCTGTTGAACCGCTAAATATAATGTTCAACTGAAGTTTCGAGTACATGTTTTAATGTGATGTATATGAGATGTCGTGTATTTGCTGTATCTGGTAATGTTTATTTATTTATTATTATTATTATTATAACTAAATGTTAATATTTAAATTCTTAGGTTATTTTTGATCCAATTTGAAATTAAATAATTATGTGAAGGACATAAATTTGATATTCCAATTAAATCATTATAATGAGATAAAATGGAGAGAAAAAAAAACAACGCTGTATATACACTCGTAATTATATACGGCAAAATAAATATAATTCCTTCTAATACCTAAAAAGAAAAAATATACACATAATTATATAAAAGATTCAATTTCACCTAAAGGGAACAAAAATTTTCTATAATAATATGGTTATTTATATATGTATTTTTTATGTTGTTCCTTGTTACATGGCACGCAGCCACGAATAGCGTATACACAAGTACGCTGAAAATTTTGTGTATATTTTTTATATTATTTGAAATAAAACAACAACTGCGCGAATCAAATTAAAATGAAAATGTGAAAAAGGGTTATATATATTTTAATGATTAAATAAAATAAAACAAATTTGAATTTTCTTTTTTCCATTTTTTTTTTGTTTTTTTTTTATTTTTATTTATTTATTTTTCCTTTTTCTTTAATCTTATTTATTTTTTATTATTATTATTTTTTTTTTTTTTTAATATATACGAACATAAGGCATTTTTTTTTTTTTTTTGAGTTTATGTAATTTGACTATATACAATTTATTTTACTTTGTTATTTCAAAAGATATGTACACCATTTTTGTTTGTTTTTTATTTATTTTTTTTTTTCACTTAATCACTAATTATTTATATTTAATTTATTATGTACCTAATATTATTTTATAATTTCTTATTTATAATGTATTTATAAATATACCGAGTATTTATACATAAACATTGTTCTAAAAGCGCACATAAAAACCATTCTATATAAAATTAATTTAATTTTTATAATATGTATACGGGCGATGATAACCGGTTGGTATACGGTAAAAAATTAAAAATTTAAATTTTCATATTTGTTTGTCTCAATAATAATAATAATAATAATGTGATAAATTTACATTTCATAAATAATTTAACTATAAATTTTCATGAAAATGCAAGAATTAAAATTTAAATCAGTTTTGTTATATAAATGAAATACATATAATGAATGTGTAATTCCAAAGGAGCGTGAAAGAAAGAAAGGTCACAGTGGGTAAGTAAATGGACATGTGAGGAGTGTTAGATGAATATGGGTGCATGCATTGTTTGATATATATATATATATATAATATCAATGATTATATATGAATTAAGTGATATTTTATGAGTATATTTTGTGTGTATGTGTGTGTGTGTGAGTTTTTTTTTTTTTTGAAAAACAATAATATTTATGAAAACACTAAAATATGAAAATTGCAATTAAAACAAAATTAAAATATATATTTATGAATATTTTATATTTTGATTTTAAATTAAATACATTATATATTTAATTATTAGTATTTAATTATAATATTATTTTTCTAAATATAACTTCTTATTATTAGAAAATGAAAAAAAAAAACTTTCTCTCTTTATTTTTTTACATTTATAAATATTTACAAGAAAATTTTTCATTTTCATTTTTGCGTATTTTTTTCTATGTATCTTGTGTATGTTTTTCATTGTTTAATATAATTTTCACATTTTCTTTTCTATGCGTACATATTTTGATCAAATGCACGTAATTATTTTTATTTATTAATTATACTAAATATAATATTAAACTCATATAATTGTGTGTCGATGTATTTGTGTGCTTGTGTGTGCGATGGGTGGATGAATATGCTTAGTGCATAACAGATATATCTAAAATTACATAAATTTTCAGTAGATTTAGTACATAATTGATTTGCCATTGAACCGCTATCTAGAGTTAACTGATGTAAACACGAATGCACGTATGCAATCTAGTAATATTCGAAATTTATGACTTAAGTATCAATGAATATTTGTACACGGTTGAAAATTTTGGACTAATTCATAAACCAAAATTAGTTTACACGCATTTTATAAACTAAGAAATAATAAACAGAAGGAAGTTTAGGCCAATTTTTAAACCATTTACGCATAAATTTTCAAAACAAATTCATATTTGTACAAATATAGTAAACTATTGATATTATTTCTATGTAATAATATTATTATTTTAGAATTAAAATTGTATTTTAAACCATCGAAAATTAAAACACCTTCGACAACTGAAAATAGAAAATATCATAAAATTACGTTCACAAAATTAGGTTATGTACAATATTTTAAAATCAAAATGGCGTTATTTTGTATTGATAAAATACGACACACCATTTGTATTGTATATGTCAAACTTGAGTTTATATTTTCTGTGTTTTAAACCGTCGAAGTTTAAAAAACACGAACTTTTCGGTTCGGCCTCAATATTTTTAAACTTCTTAGATTTAAAATTTAATCTATAAATGGTTTGATTGATTAATTAAAACTTTTTAATCATATTTCGGTGTTACATACACCAAAAATAGTTTAAAAAATAGTCTAAAATTTTCAATCGTGTACTACAGAAAGCATAATAATTATTTTAATAACTTTCATTAAAATATATCATTTATATTCATGGTTCATCTAATAATTGTTATAGTAGAATGGGTTATACTGGAGATTTCTGTATTTATATTCGCATGCTTATTAAATCAATTGTTGCTTGCCCTAACCTCCTTCACGTCTCGCTGTCAAGTGAAACATTTTCGATGATTATCCAGACATAGGTCAAAGTTAATTCGAATCCAAATATTATAATTTCAGCTGTCGGTGCAATAAAGTTGAAGCACATAATGGCAACGAAAAGGATACGGTATAAGAAAATAAATCCTCACATAATTACAAAAAATAGTTTCAACATATAAAAACACCGATATTATAAATAACTTCTACTCCATATAACATCAACATTATATTATTTCGACCTCGATTTTTATTTGTATTTAAATATACTTAAAATCAACAACATCTACATAGAAATCACATATACAACATTATTTTTTATCATTTTCGCTGTCTGAATGCAGAAACGAACAAATAAAATATTCAGTTGAGTATTTTTTGGTATGAAAAATATGGTGATATTTTTTTTCCAAATGTTAATACAGCGGAATCGAATTCGCCGTCTTCTGATTTAATGACATAAATGTATTATGCCCAATTAACCACTCACTAAATAATAATGGTATAAATGTAATTATTTAATTTTCAAGTTGCTGCTTCATATAATTATATATTATTTTATTATAGAACAAATAAAATTTTTCCTATGATTATTTTTAATTGAAATGTTGGTCAAATCAGTGCAGTTTCTGATCGATTGACAGAAAGTGGAGTAAACATTAAAAAAGGATGTGGATGCCACACGAATTGACATATAATCAAAAATTGAAAATCATTTTATGGTTTTTCCTAATTTGTATCGATTTTTTGAAAAGAAAAAAAAAATTATTTTTTGATCCATCAATTCAATTGCACTTAAATGGGTAAAATACATATTTTATTATATTATTATACTCGTCATACAAATAATTATTTCATTTATACAGCGAGTACTTTACAACATATATTTTATATATTTATTTTTAAGATCGAATAAAAATAAAATAAAGTGATAATATTTTTTATTATTTCATATTATTTTGAAATATAAATTTTAACAAATTATCTATATTTTATTTTATTATATACATTAATATTATATTGTCGTAATACAATATATATATTTATATATATAGGATAGTATAAAAATACCTTACAAATATTTACGTAAAATAAAATAAAATATGTATAATATTTTACAAAATTTATAGCGCTCATATTAAATTTACTATAAATTTAAAAAAAAAATGATATTTTTATGAATAGTAAAACGATTTTTACCACTTTATATTTATTTTATATATGTATATGGGGATGTTTATTATATATATATATATATTGTATATATATGAATGTATTATCACGTATTTTATACTGCAGCTCATATTATATAGATACAATATAATTTTACAATTGGGAACATAATAAAAATATTGTTTTTTACTCCGCACACATATAATAAAGTGAATACACGATACATAAGCGATACACACATATAGCAACGTTTTCAGTTAAATTTTCATATCAAAAATATTGTTGGAAATTTTGTATTCAAACTAATTTGTTCAAAATATTGTATTCAATGGTATAGTTTTGTCGCCGACAGTGTGGACTATATATCCAATATTCACTGTATATTAATTGTTCCATTGTGACATATAAATATACATAAAATTAAAATATATATATGACAAAGTATTGTTTCAGGTCTGATATAAATTTCATGAAGTAATTCACAATTTGCTTTGCTTTTGTATTTATTCGAGCTGTCGTTATGAAACTTTTATGGTACGGCTCAAATTAATTGTTAAATCGACCAGTTCTTTAATCCGCACACATCCATTAAAGTATTTCAGAGACAAAATTAAATTTTGAAATTATTTTATAATGATCTATACGATATTATAATAATCGATTAGAATATATCTACATAATAACATCGATTTGATTTACTTAAAAAAATTGTGAAATTATACATTTTATGAAAAGTTTTTACTAATTGCTATTGATTTCCAAAGGGGGACGGTGTAAAGCAATCCTAATCCTTCTGATCTAGGTTATAATGTACAATCATAGTATAATTAGTCAACAATGTGTGTGTGTGTGAAGTATTCTCTTATAGGTTTACTAAACCAACTTATTTTTTTATTGTTCGTCATTACCATATACTATTTTTACAGAAGATAAATTTTTTATATTCATAATTTTAAAAATATGTAAATGACATTTAGTATATTTTGATTACAATAATAAATATAAGTAATAATTTATTAATATAAATTTAATATTTTTTGATACTGTTATTTAACAAAAATGTAATGTTGGAAAATGTATGTTTTATTATAGAAAAATATCAGTGCAATTCACATGTGAATGAATAATATGATTTTGAAATTATGTGAAAAATATTCCTATATAGTAATGTTTTGTATTTATGATGAATTTTAAGGACTATTCGAAATCAATATCTTTTGTTATTAATATAATTATATGCAATATGCATATTTTTTGACACAAATGAATTATTAATAACAGTATATTCTGAAATATGTACACAGGTTCTGTTAAAAGTGTGAATTGAATGTTTATAAATGATTCAAAAAATTGTATTGTTCATCATGTTACTTCTAGGGAAGTATTGATATTAATTTCGTTAGGTAGATACAAAATTGCGATACTATATATTTAGATTTTATATATGAAATGGGCATATTGACAAGCTATGGCAAAATGAAGGGTATAACAAATTAATTTATATAAATTATTAATATATATAATTATTAATATATATAAAATAATTCATTGTATTATAATCATAAGTACTTTAATGGGAATACAAAATTAATTATGTATAACTGATTGGAGATGCTCATATAACATACATCGTAATTTCAAGCTAATAATTATAGCATCGCATCAAAATATATCATTTTATAATTTCGAAATTTAATACTTGGTAAATAATTTATGGAAAAATTTGAAATTTTTGAAATATTTGAATTTCATGTCCCACAATCATCGTATATTACTAATACATTCCAAAATACTGTTGATTATAGGCAGATATTCCGTTCAAATGATGAAATTGCCTATGATGATTATAGAATTGGTTATTATAAAAAGCTGAACATGACTTATATATATTATCCTATCTATACAAAATTATAAATATTGTTGTCATTAGACGGCATAAGTTTCAAAATTGATAGAGATTACGTTGTAGTTAATTCAATACAGAACCAGTATTACAGTTTTCCATTGTTTTTATAAGTAAATTAATATTTCTGTGATGTAGCAGAAAAATATGTCGGAACGAAATTTTTTATGATTTTTATAAAACACAACACTTTTCAGCAACAGTTCTGATTTATTTTAAACACCTATTCTATACAAAATCAACAAAAATTATTGTACAAATGCAAATTGAATTCTTCTATACATGACAAACAAATTTACATTTCAGTATATATCTTTTCTGTTAAAATCTTAAAATATATATCAACGATATATGATAAAGTGGTTCTGCAGTAAAAGCAGAATAAGTTATATTAGTAGCTTTTTTGTAGCATAAGTTGATGTTATTTTTATCAATTCATTTTAGCATTTCAATTTATTTCAATTCAACATTGCAACGAAATTTATGAAACTATACAAATTGAATAAAAAAGTTAATACACAATTATTATATTATTCAAAAATTTCATTAAAATCGAACACAAAATTAACTATAAATAACTTTTAAACGCATATGAAGTGATTTTCATACATTTTTTTTCAACAGAAAATATTTAACGTCGATTTTGCGGAAAGAATTAGTATCGGTGAACAACCTATCACCATTCTCGTTTGATAAAAAATCCTGTATTTAACACTGTATCCGTAATTGTTTGCTTATCCTTGACATTGTAACAAAAAATATCTGGTGAGTTACGTGAACGTTTACGTAAGGATATGTACTTCAAAATTTATAAATTTTATAAAAAAAAAAGTGTTGAAAATTATCCAAAAACACGATATTCATGTTATGAGAAAATCGTATGTCAGATTTTGTCATAATGAGACATATAATGTATATTCGTATAAATATTGTATAATTTACAGATATATAATTAACCATATGATAAATTGTCATTATATTTAGATTACATTACAGGAGTATTTTAAATATTATTTAAACTATATGCAATACAATTAATATGATAATAACAATATTTTTCTTCATTTTTGCGCCTCTCAATTGTAAATTAATTGTAATAATAACATTATATTGAATGATTTAATATGTATTTCATATATGAACTCAAATAATATACATGTAATTTATATATATACAATATAAATAAAACAAAAAAATCATGCATATGTTTTAAATAATTATAATTTATTTACAAATCCATAATTTTTGTATTATTTATTTGACGAACAAAACATAAAATAAATAATAAATAATAGAAAAAACGGAATGTAATTTTCAATAGTCTTGCAATGCCAAATACAGAATAATTCACCCCGTATATATATAACATTTTGTGTGCATACGTACAAAGACATAATTATTGGTTAGATTTAAATAAACACTTTATATTATATTACTAATAATAATGCATGTTTGTATAAATTTGAAATTTGAAATATGATAAATGATAAAACTTTATTTTGATAAATATATAATATTCATGGGTCAATATTATGTATAACAAATAATTCATGTTCATACATGTATTTTAGTCATATATATTTTGCTATGTGCTATTATTATCTCATTATAATATTATTTTATTTATTTATTCCGCGTCATTTATGTATGAAATTAGCCGATTTAAAGTTATATGAATTAAATTGTATTTTGTTATAATATTATTGTCGCAGAATTGATGTGTATACGAAACGTATCGCATAAATGGGATTTAGGCATGAACTAATTCATTTTAGTATATGAAAAATTACTGAAAATTTTATATGTCGCATATAATATAATCAATATTAGAATAATATAATAAACTAAACTAAATGTGAATGTATACATAACACGTAGATCTAATATTATAATAGTTATTGTGCGTGAATCAATACAACACAACGCATTTATACAAATATAATAACACACATAAAATTAAAAAAATGAGTGTGAATTATGTTATATTTAAATAAACATAAAAATAAAAATTATACTTATAAATATAAACATAATTATAATCTAATGTCTATATATATATTACAATATAATAAAGTATACATAAATTATATGTATGATAAATAAAAATGCAAATAATATAAATTAATTTATATCTAATTTATCACATTTATTTTTTTATTTATTTTATTTTCAAATTTGTGTCACAAATATTATTATTATAAACATTATAAATATTATTTATTTTGTATAATATTATAAATATCCTGTTTTATATATTGTATATACAGGGTGTGCCAATTTTCGACGGCAATACGAAAACCCTAGGTTCTCTGGGTCATTTTGCGTAGAAAATATCATATAACATTTTGGCCGATTCGATTTCGGTACGAAGTTACACGCAAATCACCAAATTTTCAATCAGACCATGTTTTGCACTCTACTGGGATCAATATCTCAATAAATAATTAACCGATTTTGAATTTTTTGATACACTATTAGCATTAGATACCGAGATCTTTAATTTGACGTTAAGATAATGCAATTCAGGCATGTGGTTATCTAGATACTTACAGTAATGTCGACAATTTGATAAACGCCATTTTTCTTTTTGAAAGTTTGTTCAAGCATAAGTCAAAAAATCATGATGAAAAATTTTTTTCGGTATACGTTTAAAAACTTGCCACATTCATAAGCTTTCGTTTAAGCTATAACATTACGATAGGTCTCAACTGGTTCCAAAGATATTCACAAATAACTACAACGGTGTAGGCATAAAATCGATTTTCACTATGGAGAAATTTCATCTTTTTTTGGCTTTATTCAGAACCAACAATATGGACGTGACAGATAATTGATTCCATACACTCCTATGCATTCACACAAGCCTTCACACACACACTCAAACGATCTCAAACACAAAGGCCCACATACATAAACCCACGAAAGCACACGCACTCATATCATTACAGTTTTAAGCAAACAAAGCCTAAAGTAATTGTTGAAAATGTGCTTCTTCAGCTCGAATACATATACAACAATGCTTTTCAATAAACCGAACCAACATAAGTGTTTGCTGTTAATTGTGGCGAAGGTCTTGGATACAGTCTTCAATACGCTGAATTAACTCTTCAAGTGAATTAATAGCAGTTGCATAGACTTTTTCTATAAGACAACCCCATAAATAGAAATCCAATGTATTTAAGTCTGGAGAACTTGGCGACCATCTTATGGGCCCACCTCTGCCAATCCCTCTTTAAACCAGTGCAGATGATGATGGCACTATGGTGGGAATGTTAGATGCTGACTGGACGCAAACTTTTATCAGTGAACCTAGGGTTTTTGTATTGCCGTCGAAAATTCAAACACCCTGTATATATATATATGTTAATTGTAAACATCTATAAATGTATATATTCATATTCATATACAAATACATATATATATATATATATATACAAATTACAGATTAATTGTGTTACGAAAGATAATTCAATGTTATATAATACCAATATTATTGTAATTTACTAATAATTTATATATTTGGATATGAACCACTATATACGAAACCAATATACGAAATTATAATAGCAACAAAAGAAATTTTATATGTTTACATTAATATTCAAATTCAAAATTTCTATTGTAATATTAAGTTAATCCATAAATTTATATAACATCAAATTATCATAAAACAAAAAAACTGTAATTTGTTCTTTTTTAATTATACAGTAAATTGCATTCACATTTGCTTTTGAAGAACCTTCAAAATTTACAAAAACCAAAAGGTAGAGTTCCTTAAATCCTTATATAGGTAGATAGAATAAAAAATGTTCACTTTGCGTATCGAAATCGATTTTTATAATTATGATATAGTTTGAATAACTATATAAGATAAATCACCAAATTCAGAAAATAGTAAAATTCTTATAAATTTATTTACACCAAATTTTGCAAATAGATGATCTTCGGAATATATTGTATATATACATTGTGGTAGATCCTCTTTTTCAATATTTATTATTTAATTTGTATAATTTTATATGTTTGAGGTATTTTGCAAGCAATACCGTTTTAAAGATTCTTTATTATTAACCAAGTCATCATCCTATATGGTGTGATGGATGACGATGACCTATAGCTATAAGAAAACTTTGAAATCTTACAAGATTACTTTGATAATCTAACAGTTTGAGTGTGACTTTTGTATATTATCATGATAATTATTTCAATTGTAAGTGTTTTATGTGATTCACTATTAGATTTTAAATATTTATTCAAATTTATTGAATTATTATATTTATATGAACTATATTATAATTTATATGAACAATATTATATTGAGTAATAATTATGCTTTTACGATTAGTAATTTCTAATCATTTCAAAATAACTAAAAATTGTGGTGAACATAATATTCAATCATTTGATAATTTATTTATTAGTATACTCTGATGATATGATGTTTAATGAAATGAAATGAAAATATAGCAAGTTCATAAAAAATTTTATTTAATAAATCACTATGTGGTGTGAACCACTTAATAAAAGGTTTGATACATAAAATTATGGATCATTTGCAAGATTATCATTCATTTCAAAAGTTTGTGAAAGCTTTAATAGCATCCTCACAATTGCATTTAATGTAAAATCTATATTTATATAGTTTGTCTTGAACAACATTTGTTTTGTAAGTGGCAAATTTACCAGAAAAATCGATTCTTTAAATAGTAATTTACTTATTTAATTTAATCTAAATTCTAAACTCTTTCTCTCCGTTGATGTTAACATATATTATGATAACGAAATGTATTTGACTTTTTATGTTTATGTTTTTAGTATGTTTTTTATTAATGAAGCATTAAAATTTAACAACAATGTTTTGTAAATTATAATAGTTATATGGAAGATATTTCAATTCGATCGCCCATTTTTAATTATTTCAATTAACTATAATTGGGTTTTTTTGTTCTATTTTATCCAAACTAATAAAATAAATATAAAATCTCTTTGGACAAACTAAGCGAACGGTATGACAACTATATGACTTCCCAAGTAATATACAAAATTAATTGTTTTTTTATAACTTCAAATAAAATTTTTGTAATTTAAATACAAAATTAGAAATAATCGAAGAGATTTAATAAATTGGTTGTATATAATTAGAAAAGAATCAAATAAATTACAATTAAAATTGATTTTTGTTTAGTCCGAAGGTGTTCTAAATACAATTAAATGTATAATTACATATAAATTGTGTATTGTGTATGACAAACAAATTGTTATATTTTATTATTATTATTATTTTCTATATATATATTATTTTTTTTTCATGTGGTATAATTAATTAATGTTTTATATCTCATTTAAAAAATATAAACTAAATAATTAACTTTCTAAATTAAAAAATAAAACGAAATAATCATTGATTTAAAAATTGATTAAATTCTTAACAAAACTATAATATATTTCAATATTATATAAACATTATTGTTTGTAAAATATTTAATATTACCATAAATGTTATCAGAAACTTATTGAAAACACCACTAGCCGAACTACGAACTGCGTGCGCGTTTGTAATGATAAAATATTATGGAAAAAAAATAGGGAAGAAAAAAGATATTAATCTAAAAATATGAAATTAAGCTCTTGCTAAATTCAAATGAAGAATATTAAATTTTATTTAGAAATTACCTAATAACATTGCCTCTCGGTTTGTTATCGCCGCTGGTTGTTGTCTACCTTGTACCACACTCACTTTATCACCATGCCATAATACCGGCGATAAACTTGCCGTACATTTTACTCTCATTGCACCTAAATGAAAATGTGTTCCATCTAATACTAATTGAAGACCTACAATTGTTGTTATTAAACCGTGTTGATGTACTATATCGGGATATGTAATTAATGAATCTTGATTTAATACCTGCAAAACAGATAGAGAAATAGCTATATATATAAAATGTTATATATATATGTATTTAACAAACTATACTATTTTGGAATAGGTTCTTCATCAAATATACAATAAATTTAGTAACAACAAGCGCATGGATGTAAAAAAGCTTCAAAAAAACGTTTTTAAAAACAATAAATAAATAATAAAAAAAATGGTTTACAATAAAATTATACCTGAATGTGACAAGATAATTGATAATTAAAATTTATTTTAACTCTTTAAAATAATAGTAAAAATTGAATAAAAGGAAAAAATCTGAAAAATGAGAAGACAGAAAAAGGGTTGCTGCAATTTAAAATGTTTGCTCAATGTTTAGCTATTTATTATTTACTACCGCTGACTAAAAATTAAGCATCTAATTTGTTTTATTTTTTTTAAGTTAAAAGAGCAAGTGATATACGCACATTTTTATCCTGTTCTGTTTTTTTTCATTGTTATACAAATAAATAATATGGTTTGTAATTATAAAACTGAAAGGAGTTAATAGATTCTGGATATGGAAAACACCAATTAACTGTTAAAATGTAATAATTGTAATCATAATTTCTAAATTCCTTTATTTTTGAAAGTCAAACAACAAATTTTTCCAAAACTCAATCAAATTAATTTTCAATTTCATCGGTCAATAATACTTTATCTTTTTTAGCATTTTAGCAATTAATCGTCATTTTGTGAACTTGAATTTTCTCATTGTCAGTATTGCTATCTTTTGCTAAATGATGATAAATGAGAAACAATGTTTACCATCATATAGTCGACGCCTGAACTCATTATTTGCTATACAGCTGGTTTAATTTTTAGATTGTCACTATATATGCTATGGCTAAACTTTAATTAATAACATTTGTATTTGAAAATTTTTTTCATAATATGTTTTTAAATAGAAAATACAAATAATATGCAGCATTAAAAATATTTAAATGCGATTCTATTTTATAGTCCGTTGAATATTCATAGTGCATTTTTGAGTTAAATAATAATAATAGCGAATAGCGCTGAGTTTATACAAAATAAAGAAAAAAAAAAAACATTATATACTCACCAATTCATCATTTATAAACCATTGTACTAATGATGCTGGATGTGATTTACCAGATGTACAATTTAAATTTAATACATCACCTATTTGATATTGATCTTTTTCACCGCTTATTTCTGGACCGTCCTTTGGTAAATCTATGTGTACAAAATAATATTAAATCATTTTAATTAATTCAATTATTGAAAAATATATTTATGTTTTAGGAAAAAAAAAAAATATATAAAAATTTTTGATTAATATAATAACAATCAAATAAAAAAATATATAAGACATCAATAAAAATCGCTATAAATAAATCAAAGTGTACCATATAAAACGATAATATTCATTTATCATTTTTATACGTGTATTATAAATACAAAACACATACATTATACATTTATTATTTATATCTATTAAACCACGGTCAAAATGTTATTATTATAAATGAATAATGTAACATTCGTACGTTCAATTCAATAAGGAATTTTTTCACATATATACGTATTTCTATATTCACTTATAATATATAAAATGATATACTCGTACACAAAAAAATATTAATCTCGGATATGTAAGTGTTTCCATAACCTCGATGTAAAACAATTTTAGACTATACACCATCTATCCAAAAAATAACCGGAATTACTTTCTAATTATATATAGACTATATGGAGACACCATCATTTGGCTGTCAATTGATTTATATATTTTGGGTCGATCTTAACACTCAAATTTTCATAACATTACCTTCAGTGAAACTTCAAATATACAGCACATTAAGAGGCAGTATAGTTTTTGTGCATCAATGTTTAAAGAGAGATCAATAAAGTTTATTTTAAAATTAATAAAAATGCAGAACCAAAACACTTGTGATGCTTGTTTATTTTGACAAAACAAAAAAATTTTTATGTATGTCAATGTATTTCAGTTGTGGGAATGCCGCAATGCATTTTTTTTGTCTCAATCCATTCCGGTTATTTTCTGCTCGAAAAATAACCAACATTATATATTATTGTAAAAATACAATAATTGTTTTCTTTGTTCGTAATCCATTTCGATTTTTTTTCGGATAGCACAGAATAGTACAATACACATATAAAATATAAATATAAATATATAAATAATATTAAATTTATCAATTTTTCTCTAACAGAAGTTATATTTCCAGTCAGGTACTTTTATATTTTACTGATAAAATACAAATTTGTATATTAAAAATAAAAAATTAATAATCCTTAAACAATTTAAATGCAGTTAAAAGTTAATTAATTACAGTATACATAGAACATAATAATATAAATGTGAAATATAATAATCTTATTCACATAATTGCACATTGAAACTTTTATAAATACTTTTGTGAAAATTTATTTTTAATTCGTAAAATGTTTAAATTTAATACCAACAAAATAAAAATATTTTATATTTTATTTATTAGTCTGTATTTTTTACATAAAATAAAACGATGTGAATGACAACCATTTTTGACGCATCATTTGTCACATCAACAATGTTATAGATGATCTAAGAAAGTAGCTTTTATATTTTGTATTTGCAATAGATTTGGGAGAAAAGCAACAATACCGATTAGGGTTAAACGACGAAATTTCCGGAGCTAGTTATTTTTATGTCAACTAATGATATTTGCTGACGAATTGCATATAAATCTTTTAAAAACTAAAGTTTTAGCAATACAGCTGAATTATCATCCAACGTTTTTAATTCAGCATCATTGCTGTTGTTAAAATATTTTGGTTATTATAATATATCTAATTTAACTGAATTATGGAGTTTTGTAAACATATAGCTAAAATTTAGTGGTTATTGAAGCCAGTAGCAATTTATAAATACATACGATGACTAAATAGCTGAAAAGGTACGAATTTTTGAGTGGTGAAAACTAATATTTATTGTTTGAAAATTGGTTGTTGCAATGATGTCGCAGATAAAACGTATCTTCTTATTTTATTTTGAGACAAAGTATTCATTTCGCGTCTGGTTTTATTTTGGGTTTCGGATTCGTGTACTTTCAGTTCCATGTATGCCTTGTCCAGCATCACACGGCTTCAGCTAAATGCACTCATCTAAAGTGGTTTATTAATTTAAAATATAAACCATCAAAGTGCTATTATATGACATATAACAACATTAGTTTTGCATCAACCTCTAATAGTTATAATAGATGTATTGTATGTATAATGTATTTTATTTGTATATATTCGTACAATATCATTATATTTAAATGTCGCATAATATATATGAATAATTTATATATTGTATTATAATAATTTTCAATATTCAAACCATTATATAATTTTCAATACATACTTTTATATAACCATAGTATTGAATAATATTTAATCAGTATTTTATTTACATGGTATAGAATATAAAATATTATAGTTTTGGATATAAGTGAATATATTATTTAATTAATTTTATTATACAATATATTATTTAAAAAAATAATGAACATAATATTAATGACATGTGCGCACAACAAATAATTACTGAAATAAAATATTAAAACTGATGCGATTATTTATATGATGTCAATAATTTAATTATAATAATATTATCAAATTACGTTGTTTAGAGTTTATGGTATATACGCACAGTACACAATTAATTTATGATAACGAATAAATTAATTATTATTGACAATAAACGATATACGCAATATATTATTTAGTAACATCAATTTTGAATAACATATATTAATTATTTACGAACAGAGGCAGGGCACCCATTAGTATCAATAACAATAACATTCGTAAATATGAAAACAATTAAATAACGTTAAAATTTTATTAATCCTGGATTACTACCGTCTATTCCTATTTTCTTTCAACTTTCTAAGAAAACCGATTCGAAGATAATGAAGGAATATATGACGAATCGGTGGACACTTAACTTTAACCTTTGAATATTTTAATTTAACTGCTCCGTAATATATCTAAGAGTATAGATTTGTTATTTGAAAATTTAAATGAGTTACGTTTTTATTATGTTTTTAAATCAATACATTTTATAAGTTGCTGGTATGGGATCCGTTCACATTTAAGTATTTTAGTGAGGTTGTTTGGTGTCGTATTACATGGATGAATGAATGAATTTACACTATGGAATTATTTTATGAATTTTATCAATATTTATGACAAATATGTAAATACAATAAAATATTCATAGTTCACATTGAAAATAGTAGAAATACTGGTGTGGTTTTATCTTTGTCTTACCGAATCTATCTTCAGCTAATGTCTTCCAAAACCGAATTTTAAGAATTTTTAAGGACTCAATAATAAATTACACAACATATATTATTTCAAATACATATTACACATAGTTATAAGATGTAATAAGTGGTAAGATTCGATAAGTGTTAGCAGGATATGTGTCACAAATTACTTCTATTATCGGTTAAGTGTCACTCATTGCATTTATTCATATTTGAAGAAATTTTGGAAAAATGTTAAAATGTTAATAGTAATGGATTGACACATTTCCTGAAACACTAATTGTGAGTGGAATTGTTGATTTAATGATTAAGAGCATTTCAAGGACCTTACAAGGATATTTTGGAAATTGTGGTTGTGATATACCTCATACGAAAGAGATTTAAACAAATATTTAAGTAAAATTTTTTCAGAATTATGCATGCGACACCTCAGGAGAAAGAGAATAAAACATGAGCAAGAAATTGAGAACAACTATTTCAAAGACATTTCAAGGATATTACAAGAATTATGCATACAAAACCTCATGCGTGAAATATTAGACAAGAAATTGATTTATGTTTTCAGGATCCCGCGTGACATTTCAATAATATTACAAAAAATCTAGTTACATATGGAAAATTTGGTGTAATTTGGTTTAAAAACGAAAATTTTAAATTTCTATACCATGATCAGATTAGTGAACGTCACAAAATCGGATGCGTGAATAATTTTTACAAAATTTATTCTGAGAGTTGAAACATTCTATCGGATCATACTGTACTTAAAACATTAGATATACTCTGACGAAATGAAGGAACACAAATCGGTATGGTCTGTTTTGATATATCCCAAAATATTTTAAATCATTTTTAAAGTTTAAGTACAATAACTACATTATAAAATACAAGATTTTTAAGTTTTGGTAAAAGTTTACACTATGTATAATTCTATCTCATCTATCGGTATTTCGACTAAATTATGTACTAAACTATTTCCCATCCATTTACGTGTAATTCCTTTTCATAAAACTTTGTAAATATTTTAGAAATATTATGTTTATATACATTTTAAGATATCATTTTATATTTTGTCTGTTGTTAAACATATAATTGATGGTAATATAGTCGCAAATAATTAATTAATTAATTAATTAATTAAGTATACTATAACATCTATATGATAATGAAATATGAAATAGATATTTATATATATAATTATGTTTGCATAAATAAAATAAATATATAAAATTAAACTCATAAACTATAAAAAGAAAATTTTAATAAAAACACAATTTAATATTTATTGTATAATATATTTTATGTAATCGTCGTATCAGATATATTTGATATGTAAATATACAGGAAGTAAATTTAATCATAATTTAATTAATAAAGTGTTTATTATTAGTTAAAATTGTAATGATAAAAAAAAAATAAAATATACATAATAAAATAGAAATTTCTTTATTTTACAAGGGTACACATATAGCATAGATAAAATAAAATTCTTACATCAGACAATTTTATATTTTCCTCATTTTCATTTACAATACAGTCACCACATGTCCCATAATAAATCGGAATGGATTAAAAAAAAAAAAACACAACAATAAATATTACATTTTCACAAAAACCATTTTATTTATTTAAAATAATCTCCATCAACTGAAATACAATGGATTTGCACGTTCAACAGTGCGAATCAAATTACATTTTTTATGTTTGTGATTGGAATGCTGTTGGGAACGGTGGTGATCGTCGCCTTTTTAAATGACTTCAACTATGATATTAATAGCCAAATGAATTTTATCGAATAGAAATAGTAGTGGCAAGAAAAAAACGTGATTTTTAATTCAATTCGGTATAATTGATCATCTCATTTAATTGATGTGGAATAAAATTTGAATTCACCTATTGTACCACCCGTTAAAATTCGATAAATTATTGTTTTCGGTATGCCAAGCTACATTTCAATGAACTTCACTGACAATTTTTTATAAATTTTCACGAAATCATGCACTTTTCTATTGTTTTCTTCAGTAAATTGTTTCAGATGATATAGTTCGATCGAATGGTGACGTTCATCATCATTTATATCATCTAGCTGCCTTCTGTGAAAAATGTATGCCATTTAAAAACTTGTGCTTTTAACACACAATTATCACCGCATACTTGATTTTAATCAAATTTTACGTTTGAGTAACATTTCTACAAATTTTAAAATTTAAAATTTAATGTTTCTTCTTTCAGCTATAAATTTATGTGTTGTATTTTCGTTTCTACTAAATATAGTGTAAAGTGAATGCAGAAAAAACAAAATATTTGGTGGCAACGAATACATCACGAATTCGAGATCAAACGGTTAATATTGGAGAACACAATTTTGAAATAGTCAATAGTTTTGTATACTTAGGATAGTTGATAAATGTTGAAAATGATATTGAAGAGGAAATACGCCGCAGAATAGCAACTGGCAACAAATGTTATTACGGGTTAAAAAAACAATTCCGATCGAAAACATTACAACGAGATCTTAAGTGCAAGCTATATACAACTTTAATACGTCCAATATTAACGTATGGGTCGGAGGCTTGGTGCATGACACAAAACCAGGAACAACTATTTCGGATTTTCAAACGAAAGGTACTCCGTGGCATATTCGGTCCCGTCAAAGAACAGAATGGTTGAAGGCGACGATACAATTTTGAATTAGACAAGTTGTACGGTCAACCAAATATTGTCAAAACAATCAAGATCAATAGATTGAGATGGCTTGGACACGTAGAACGCATGGAGGAGGAGCGTGTGCCAAAAAAACTGTTAAATGGTAAACCGGAGGGTAGAAGGAGAGCCGGAAGACCTAAGGCGAGATGGCTAGATGCAGTAAACTGTGATATAAAGATCCTAAAAATTCGGGATTGGAAGACATTAACTGCGGATAGGTCAGGTTGGAAAAGCGTGTTGGAGAAGGCTAAAACCGCACCCGGGTTGTAACGCCATGGAGTAAGTAGTAAGTAAGAATATAGTGTTTAGAAAGATTGACAGAAATACGTTCACAGAACATAATCACAAAGAAATTAAGGGATGGTGTTACGTGTTCTATATGGTTTACATAGCCAATCCGGTTTATTATGGGACAGAGTTTGTAGTATATATACATTTTAAAATTATATAAGGTTTATAAATCAATTTTAAGCAACAACAACAAAATAAATAACGTAAAAAAAAAAAAAAAAACAGGAAAAAAATTTCATTTCGTTTCGTTTCGTTTTTTTTTTTTTATAGGGCACCCCAAAGATTTTTATTACACCTTTATTTTCTTATCTCTTTACCACAATTATTCCAAATTGCTTTTTCGTGTTGTATATTATTACTAATATTATATATATTAATATTAAAGGTTTTATTTTATTTTTATGCGTGACATAAATTTCGTTTCTTTTTTTTTTCCCATTTTTTTTTTTGTGTGAATTAAAAAGTAATGATCTTAAAATGATTAATTTACTTGAAGTCATAATTAGAGAGTAAACGGAATATATATGATATGTATATTTTGTATATGATATATTACATTACGTTTATTTATACTTTAATTTACTCGTTGTTTGTGGTGTTTTATATGTAATTATATATATATAGAATTTATTTCAATTTTTCTGCCTTATGTATCTATATCATACACACACACATACACATAAACATACTTAACCATTTTTATTTCATTAAATTAAGTAAAAATAAAAATATAGAATACACAAAATAACAAAACAATTTTTGTTGTTAACAAAAAAAAAACCAAAAAACGAATGAGAAAATAAAATAATAAAATATAATATTTAAATTATTCATTTTTATTTCTTTTCACATAAAAAAAAAACCTCCCATATATATATATGATATACGTGCGTTAAGGGTTGTGGCGAATGGTTCCTCATATATACGACTATAATATTATAATATTACCTAAATAAATGGATATATACAATATATAAAAATAAAGTACATATGAATGTTTCATATATAAATATAATAACAATAAAAACACAAACAAAAAATACCTAATTTAAGTAAATAAAATTGTTGTGTGTGCTTTATGTTGATTAATTATTTAGTAAATATCAAAATGATTTTCTGTGTTTTTAATCGATATATGTATACGTAGACGTACATTTATAATATTATAATATTTGTTATAAGTATACAATATAACATTTAACAAAAATTATAAATGATTTGGAAATTAATGTTGTTAATACAATATACCTATATATGTTATTGCTGCTTATATATGCGAGTAGCGAGTATACATTAAATATGTTTGAATATATAAAATGTTGTCGGTGTTTTTATTGTGTATATATTATAAAGGAAATGTATATAGACATAATTTTTGAAATACATTTTATTTGTTGATATTTTATTTATTAAATTTATTGTGTTGACAATACAAAATATAGTGTTAAGTGTGCATATATACTAGTGACTAGTGAATAGTATATATATAAATAATTATTTTGAAAACAATTTAAATGAATATGTGTGTGTGGTATAGAATGTGGCATTCTTGCGTGAACATTTTAATTATTGTAATTTTTAAAATGTATTTCGATTCTACACAGGTTAGGGTTTCCTGCATGTATATAGTGTCCTGTATAGACAATTTGCTACAGAAAGTCTTCAGTCTAAAATGTTTTATTCGAACTTAATAAATAATAGAACTTATCAATAGTAAATTGTATGAATATATACTAGAGTGAAGCCAAAATCGACCGAAAAATGGCTTGTTTCGGAGCAACCCCAATATTGTTACAATTGGTTCTAATCATAAGCTATTGTTTTATGAAGTTTGAAGTTGAATCTACTTTTGGTTCTTGAAATATGAGGACTAGAAGATCTCATAAACGAAAATGAAAATCTTTAGAAATATAAGAAAACTTATAATATAGAAATATATAACTACTGTAAAGGAGAAAAATGTTTGGAATTGGGAATTGGGATTAATATGCAGATATGTAAAAAATAAAATATAGAAATTCGAGCTACAATTTTTCACAAATTTTAGATCTTCAATTTTTTTTTTTACAATTTTTATGCAAATATAAAATAGCGCATTTATTAACCGCTCATATATGAAAGTAACACCAATAAATTGATCTTACCATATAAATTTCGGTTGAAAACAGTGGCATTTCCGAAAACCGTAAGCGTGTTCTCGACATTGAATGACATGCGATTTAATTATATATTAGTAAATCATTTGAAATATAGTAATATCATTTATATTTTTTTAAAGTTTTATACCTATAATACAACAAATAAGTTAATTAAAATTCGGTCTTCATCATTTAGTTATATAGCTGCAGGTATATCGGTACAGTTGGAAAAAGGTTAAAACTGCTCCTGGGTTTTAATGCCATAAGTAAATAAGTAATATATAAGATTTTTTACAATAATATTTTAAATCAATAATATAATCCGATAGTTGTTGATTAATCAAAATTTAATGTCGTAACAAATTTTATCAATTTGAAGGACGAAAAAATTTATTAGAAATAAAATAATTAAAATCGATTTGCAAAAAACCACTTTTTTAAAATTTAAAATTAATTTGGACTAAATTGTGAAAAAAAAAAAAATTGGGTGTAATTTTTCGGAAATTAATTTTTAAGAATTACATTTCTTTTCGAAATTACTGGCCATAGTTTTAATGTATAAGTATATAGAATTTCAAATTACTATAATCAATTTCCAATCTTTCATAGAAGAGATTTAAAAAAACGAATTCACGCTTTTCCCATCGATGTCACTTTTCACTGATAGGAAATTTTTGGTACTGTATAAAATGAACACCCAAAATGGTGCAAAAAATTCATACAGTATCAATATTTCAAACAAAATTTCACTGACACCAATTGGAAAATTGGTCACAAATTTTGAACGCGTGAATAAATTAAAAAAAATTCTTCTATAAAGGATTGGAAATTGATTATAATTTACAATTCTGTACACAAAAATGGAAATCTGTTAAAGCTATGGCCAGCAATTCAAAAATATGATAATTCGTAAAAGTCGATTTTCCAGAAAATTTAGTAAGTAAACAATCCAAATTTCATAATGTAGCCTACTTTCAACTCGACTACAAGAACAGTATAGTGATTTTGTTGTTTGAAAACAATTTATCACGTCTTGTCGTAATGTAATTTAACGTTCTAGTACTCCTGCTATTGAATGTTACTAATATGGCTACATAAATTATATTATATATTTAATAACTAGTAATAACTTTTCAACTATATAATATGTTTATTACATAATATATTTATTACCATTAATAATACAATTTGATGACTTTAATACCTATATACATTTTACATTTAATTAATTTAACATTTTTGTATTTAATTTATAATAATATAATTTTGATCTTATCACGCCGACGTTTATACTCTTTTTCTAATTTAATATTAGAATTAATTATATATTATAATTAATTAATCTATTGTTATATTATATTATCATAGTACAGTAAAATAATAGTGGTGTGCACAATACCCCGAACACTTGTAACATGATTTTGGTTTAGACTGTGATATATAGGTTCGTCCTCAAATTAGGTCTATGACGCGAAGCATGCAGATTTAAAATTAAAATAGAAAATATGGGCAAGTCGAAATAATTGTACTACGGAGCTATAGGTGTACATTAAGTATTTTTTGATAACTATTTGACGATGGGTCAAATAACTTTGTAAATTGCACTATTAGATTTTATTATAATAAGTCTGTAATTTTCACGCAATTTTTACGCAGAACAAAACTGAAGTGACATCATAAACTATAGACAAATTTAATGGGTCGTAAATTACATTACCGTTAAGTGAAATCAAATAAAATTTAAATGAACCATTCAGGAAAATGAGTCTTGACTATAACTGTCCTAATATGAGGGCAAATATTTAAGTTATGAAGTTGTAGGTATCAATACTAAATCAAAAATATTATTTCTATAACTATATTTATTATTTATACGTTTTACAGAAATATATTATTATCTAAACATGCGTAAAAAGAAATCTAAATTATTTCTTAACAACGATGTTATTAAACATGTCACAAATGACATGGAATATATAGTTTTTAAGATAATCACATATAATACATATTTTCTATACAGTTAAATACTATTTATTTATACAGATGATTATCTAATGTCATTCTAAGATAAATTGTGGACAACTTAATATTTAACTATATGGGTCGGTTGACTCTATTGTACACGTCATTCATTTCATATATATAATTATATACATATATTTATAAGATGCATATTTAGAAAATCAACTATATACCAAATAAAACGGATTTATTTATTATTTTAAGATTTAATAATTTTTTTTTTATTTTAGCATTTGCAGATATTATATAATACAATACACAAATGAATGGACTAAAATAATTTTAAATAGAGATAAATATGTCACTATATACATTCCATACTATATAATAATGTCTGCAAAAGAATCTTAAATAAAGTATATTGTTCTTATCATAACCTAAATTTATTCGTGTGCACTCGTATTATCATTATTTTATAATGACAGTCACAGTATTTATATACCTATTTTATATTTAGTAGATAGATAGAACACAGTTCACAATATAGATATGCAAATACCCACATAAAAGTTAATCTATCTTTTATCAAAAATTAATATTAATATATATTAGTTGTAACGAAAATAATGCAAAAGTTTATTATAAATGAACGATTTAGGTTATTTATTTTTTCATGTATTTGCAATATTTGTGACCATTCTTATTGGGTAAGCCGAGCAAGATGAAATTCGAAAAAGTAATGTAAAAACAATAAATAAATAAATTCACATAAAAAAAAAATTGTGATTCTTACTGTTACTAAAACTGAAAATTTGTGATTTTAAAGTACTGCGATCTAAAAGATCTACTGTTCTCAACGCCCACACTCCTTTTATGGTAATGTATTTCATGATATAAAGTCAGTTCAATGAAGACACTTCACAGTCACTAAGACAGTATCCCAGGTTCTCTTATTTTGCAGATAAATGCCCCACAGTTTTTGAGTCTATGTTTTAGATTTTCTTTTCAAATTTTGCATTCATAATTTACATTCAGATCTCCATTTTGGAGATGTGTCCTTAATTATGATGTCACGTGTAAGTGTTCCTGTTAGCAGTGCTTACCCTGCTACCGTGAACCGCTCGCCACTGAATATAAGTATAGATATCAATGTTATCTGTTATTATTATATAAAAATACATATATTTGAAAATTATTTTATATATACAATAGAAGAATCAATAATATATGGCGGTAAATATAGAAAAATTTCTTATATATTGTATAATAATATGGAAAAAAAAAGAAAATTCCGATTGCAACGTTTTCTTTAAATTTTCCCAACAACACATAGAATTGCGCTATATATGCAATTCCTTGTATATTATTAAATGTATATTAATATAACACATGAGTCAAAAAGTCCCGAATCTAACCACCAGATCTAACAAAACATCCGTATATGATATTTCTATAGTGGCAATTTTCAAAAGATTTATGTCAAAATTTCATAAAAATCCGACCATTAGTTTAGAAGTTATAGATTAACTGACACTTTGATTGTTATTTTCAGAAAAATTGATCATAAACAATTCGTTGTTGGCACCTATTTCGAAAACAACTTCTTCATATCCAAATATGTATGTATATAATACTGAAAACATTGCATTTTGATAACTTCAGGATGTCAGCTATCTCTTGTAACTTTTCTTAGCGATTATCCATAATGATTTTCAAGGTTTTTGTTATAGATATGTTCAGGATTAACATTTGGACGTCCAGAACGTTCAGCATCATCATTGTCTGTTAATCCACGTTTAAAGTCAGCGAACCAACGATTGCAGAGTTCCGGTAACAAATTTGAAGCCATTGCTATGCTTGAACGGTATTTTTTCACATTAAAAAGCAATGATAAATCAAAACACGAAACTGCTTTAAATCCATTTTTCGGAAAATAACAAACAAAGTGTCAATTATTCCAATGTAACTTCTAAACTACTGGTCGGATTGTTATCAAATTTTGACAAACATGTTATGATATATTTGCGGTGATTATAGGCCAGAGACTTCTTGACCGATGTGTTATACACTTAGATATAGTTACAAATTACATATCTAACCATTGTAAATAATATAGTTTTGAATCAATCATTTATATAAAAATAGTTATATATACGTTAATATACTATTTTATTTTATACTTTGTTATATGAAAAGGTTTTTTTATTTTATATGTTAAAGTTAAATCATTGTTATATAACAAATAATGGTTCTATTTAAAATAATCTTTTGTTATTTTACATTATATTTTATTCTCAAATTAGAATGAATACTCGTTTAGTTTTGACAAAAAAATAAAAAAGAAAAACCATGTCATTATAATTTAAAAAAAAAATATACAAAAAAATACTATGTTATATAATTTAGTAAAACAATAAGAAGATTTAATTAAAACTATCTTTTTTTTTCCCCAGAATACATATACATTTTAAAACTGCAGTACGTATACAATGTTTAGTTAATATATGTGTAGTAACAGATACTAAAAGTTTTTGAGTTAAATTTCAAATTGTACATGTATAATATGTAGAGTACGTATTTCTATATGTATTTATATATGAATAATTTAAAAACAAAGAAAACTTTGGTCTAGACATGAAAAAGTCTACGTACCCAACGAATATATGTATTTGTTTTTTTACATTGACATAGACTTAATGAGAGTTTTATATTGCATTTTCTATGCTTCTCCAGACGTATATTACACATTCTATATATTAATCAATTGTATATATTTATGTATAACTTTTATATTTATGGGTTAATATATAAGAATGAGGCCCATATGGTTTTTAATACTTGTAATTTATCTTATTACTTTTTTATATTTCATACTTATTTATAGTTTAATATAATTATACGTTTATGTTATAAATATACAAAATGTTTTACTTAAAATATATATTGTAATATTTCATCTATATAGAATATGTTGTTTGTTATTTATACTAATTATGCAAATGTTTTTAAAAATAAACTTATAATTAATATAATAATAAAGAAATATAACAAAAATTTCTATTGCATGTCGATTTTTTACTTTACTTTAATTATTACACAATTGATATTTTAATTATGCAACGTATAACAGAAAAATACCAATTTGAATGTATTTAAAAAAGATGGAATAAATGACATAAACTATCATCGTCATATATACATTGAATTTTAAATAAAAACAAGACATGAAATTATAATATTTATTAACCAGCAATAAAATAGACTGATAGACAATTAAAATTATAATTTTCGTTTCGAATAAATTCAACATCTGTAACTCGCCCGTCTCAAACGTACCACGCACGACATCATACGGTATTTCCTCCCAAATTAATGTACTTGTGATCGTTTAACTTTAACAACATTCATTTAAGGTGGATTTTTCTGAATTATTCTTAATCGAAAAATCCTTGCATTATGATTTGAACTATATTGGCTAAAGCACTATCCTATTGAAATACGTAACAATCATCGTCATGATTTTATTTTTATGTTTAGCGATTATTTTAGCTTAAATATTATTGGAAACTTGTTCAGTTTGCTATCCAAACCATAAAGAAAACTGAATTTTTTATCTTGGTGTTGGAGTATATTTCTCGTTCTCTGAAACGTGTTCTATCGAAATCATCATTGCTCAATACAATCAATTTCTCATCGATGAACATAACTTCATCATCGCACAGTGTCAATCAAGTACATATATATATGGTTCGTTAGATCGCGTCTTCTGCTTTTAAAATATTTGGATTCAAATCTTTTGGAAATTATAGTTATGTAGTGTAAACTGTAAACTGTTACTAAATCGTAACTATATTTATAAATTGCAAATTGATTTGACAAACTAATAACTATATTAGAACTGCAAGATTATACAAGATGTGAATACGTTGCATTATAATCAACGGTGCGCATTATATCGAAAATGAAAATAAATTATATTAAATTAACAAATTATATTGTTTTATAGTTAAATTTAAATTGACGGTAGAGATTGCATTAAATTTGCTTTATAATCGGTATTGTCCATAACATATTTATGGAAAATATTCATCCTCGTATAAATGCCATATACACTTACATAATTCTAACTCTGTATTCAGAATGTTAAATTTCATTAGCTCCAAATTATATAACTGATACGATTTTATTCATTTAAATAGTATTATTTAGAAGAATCTGAAAACATTATAAATTTGCCCATTACATTTTTTCAACTTAAGCAATTAGAATAAGTTTTAAATCGTATTGGGTATCCAATGGTATATTATTAATGGTATTCCTCGAATAACTATCCGGTTTTTATGAAATTGGCAAATATGCATTTAGTAAGAAATTTTGATGTTTAGCAGAACTATATAGGAAACATAACGTTCACTCATTTTTCGTTCCTTGCTGCATTCCAAAAGAAGAGTCTTGACTGTTCACCTATTTTCCTTAAGTAGCTTGTAGTTTCTATTGTAGTTTAACCTACTATTCTGACAGTCTTTATATATAGTATATCCTTTTACTCTAATACAGTACATATAAATTTATACAATTTCAACAAATTTATTTAATGTATTTTATTATTCATTGAATTTGTATTATTATATAAATTAAATAGAGTATATTATTATTGTATATTATATCAAAAGGTAAATACGCGTATAACGATAAAGCGATAACAATATACTCAACAGTAATTATGTTAAAATTTAATTTTTTAGTAAATATACACAATAACACAAAACGAAGTAAATTTTTATTTCGTAAATTATTTGATTAAACTCTTTCATTTGTTGATTTGTGATATAAAAGGTAAGGTACACATACGTTGATACATCAAATAATAATAAATATATATTAAGTTTTTTGTTAAATAAATGTATATCCATTACACAAAGTTTACTATCAACATTTTATTTGATATTTCTTTTTTTTTATAACTTAACTTAATCCATGGCGGTGTATTTCAATAACTATACAATACCTATATTAGAAAATAATCATTATCTTTCTTCCTATTCTGCTACAATATATAATAATAAAAAAGTAATCAACCAAAATACAACTTTATATATGTATCATATTTAAGTATATTAAAAACTATTTGAAAGCTATAACTCTTTTTTACCCTCTGTTTTTACTTTTATATACTCTGTCTGTAATCTGCGTCTGTATATACTTATAAGTTCTGCAAAAAAAAAAAACCCTCTCAAACATCTTTAAATATTTTAAAAAGAACGATTTCTTACATTTTATATATTTTTTATATATTATTACATTAAACGTTTTTTAGTACAATATATTCGCTTGTATATAAATAGTTTAAAGTTTACCAAAAAAAAAATATAAAAATTAACATAATTTGTTCGAAAAAAACCCGAAAATGGAATAAGAAAACAATTAATTTGTTTATAACCACAACTAAAATATATCGATTTGGGAAAGTTTAACAATTGCATTCAATTCATTTTATAGATAACTGCTTTGGAATGTTGTTGACTTTTTAATGTCTTGAATTGATGCAAACCGTTTTCTATATACCATCAAGTTTTATTTTCATATAAATCTCACCGAAAATTTGTTGATAATTTTCACGAAACTACCCATTTTTTTTTATGTTTACTTGGGAAATCGTTGTTGATCATCATTCACGCATCCTCTCTGCCGTCTTTGAATCGTCGATGCCATTTAGAAATTTGTATTTTTTAAATTTTTCAATTATTACCAATTAATCGATTTTAAGAATTTCAAGCGGTATTTGGTAGCATTTTTGTTCTTTATTCATTTTTCGACCGATGCATAGAAACTATATACTGTCACTTAATGCATTGCATTTACATACTAAAGGAAATGTCATCAAACTTTAAGCGTTTATTAAGGTCAAATACATATATAAGAAAGTCGTACCGATTATTTTTCGGACCGCTATAGTTGCATTTTTTTTAGCAATATCTTAATATATATTTCTATTTTAATAACAAATATTTATCTTATATATGTTAAAATAAAGTACTATAGACATCTTTTTTTATGTATGTAAATAAATTAAATTGAAAAAAGAATAGTATATTAGTAGTAGTATACACTTAAGTAGAATAGTAATTATAATGATAAGATTATAGTAATTGGTTATTTATTATTTCATGACAATAGTTTTTAATGTTGATGTTGATGATAACTGACCGAATTACGAAAAAAAAACATTAACACTATTTATATTATAATTAAGTATGAAAGTTTCATAAACGCAGAAAATTTGTGATTATAATCAGAAGGAATAATGGTTTCTGTTTAAATATACTAACATAACTATTGAATAAAAAATATTCTAAAAGAGTTTAAAATTTATAATTAAATTAAATGAGTTAAAATATCAAGTTTTTATTTGATTCTATTGTATAATATTTATACAGATCACTTCCACCAATCGATTAATTTTAAAACTTCTTAAATGTGTGCAACTTTATTACAGTTTTCATAAAGATTCAAATTTTGGATATTATTGTTAAATTTTAAGCATACAATTATTAAACAATAATCATAAAATGATCATTTACACTGCATCATAGATGTTAACCATAGATAGAGTGTGTGAATGTAATGAATATATTATATTACAATCAGTTTTTGTACTGGAAAAGAACAAAAATTGTTATACCAATATGATTTTTCTCAAATCAAAAACAATAAACTAAAATACACAATCGATATGCAAACACCTTCACCTACATTTTTCATTATATTTTGTGAAACATTCACATTGAAAATAAAAGAAAAATCTTTTGTTCATTTTAAGCACAAATATATTGAGTTATATTATTTTGGATGATAAGGCTCATATAATGTATAGTTAGTTTTTAAAGCTACTGTAACCATTGATGGGTACTGTGGTTAAATTTATATATTGTATATAAAAAATGTTGCGAGATTGATGATTGTTATATTGAATATGCGTTTTATTTTATTATGATATGAAATTTTATTAACTTTCGAGTCGATATTTATCGAATTCCATAAATACAAATACAAAAAAAAAAATGTATCATATAATTAAAAAAAAACAAACCACTTAAATCACATCACATATTCTCAAACAAGAATAAAAAATAAATAAAATACAAAAATTTATATAAACAAAAACTCTATATATTGTTATGCTTTCAATATTTCAATAAATTAATTCAATTTAATACATCAATCGAATATTTTATAGTAGTTATTATTTCATTGTTACATTTCCATATGTGTATGTTATGTGGAAAAAAAAAATCAATTAATTCAATTTTTGTTTCGATGCCAAAAAATGTGCATAGCTTTTGCTTTTTATTAAAAATATTCATGTTTATAGTATATTATTTATATCCTGCATACATGAAAAGCTTCAAAGTATTTATTTTTTTATTATATAGGTGCGTATTTCCAATGAAATTTATAATATATACACACAGTAGCTGTATATGGAATAGTACCGCAGCCAATGACCCATCGTTGCTGACTTTGTACTCGATATTCGTAAATAATTTTTAAATTTAAATTTTGATAATTTTGTATAATTTAGGATAACTTTAAAACATGATTTTAACTAAACTATATACATATTTTGGAATGTATAGATGTGGTCTTTTATTGCATTGTTGGAAATATAAACATTTGGTTTTTTTTTTATTTTGGCAAAATAACTAATGGTTTTAAGTACACAAATAAATAAATTTATTCCCATTCTATACTATATTTTCATGTAGTCATATTTCTTATCTTTTCAAATTTCTATAAATAGCAAAAATAAATTCCATGTAAGAGATCGTACAATTTGTAAACCAGCGACAACTTAATCAAAAACTATAACGCAGTTAATAATTTTGACTAAAAATTTAACATTAAAATTAGGTCATTGTATTTTATATTTCAATGCACCCTATACAATTATATAGTCTATGTTTAGTTATTGTATACGTCAATATGAAAAATTATAATCGTGATAAATCAAAATAATATTGGAAAACTAATTCAAATTCAATATATTATTGATATTCACATATATAATTGAACAATGCTCAAATATCAATAATAAATATATTATGTAATATTATTTATTCAGATTTGATTGATTGATTTTTTAAAAGGTGAAAACATTTCCGGCACTCAGACCACACAAGATCCATTGTGCTCATATATATGCTCGTCGGTTTGTATTAACAACGTTATAATAATAACTAAAATATGTATTAAATTGAATTGAAATTTATTAAAATATTGAAAACATATAAATCTGTTATTTATAATATAAATTTTTGTATTCTATTTATTTATTTTTTGTTATTGTTTGAGAATATGTGATGTGATTTAAGTGCTTTGGTATTTTTTTTTTTTTTTAATTATATTTATATACATTTTTTTATTGTAGATAACTATTTATGGAATTTGAAAAAAAAAAAAACATCCACTCGAAAGCTAATAAAAGTTCAGAAATAATAATAACAAAAAAATGCGTATTGAATATTACACTTCAGTCCTACAACATTTTTTATATTATACTTTTAAGCAAAATACCATCAATATTTTTACAATAGCTTTAAAAGGTAACCAAACATTATATGGCATTATCATACAAAAGAAAGTATTTCGATATGTTTGTGCTTAAAATGAACAAAAGATTTATCTTTTATTTTCATTGTGATACTTTCACAAAATATAATGAAAAATATAGGTGAAGGTGATCGCATATATTTATTATTGTTTTTGATTTGAGAAAAATTATGTTGGTACAAAAATTTTTTCACAGAAGGTAAGTACACGGTTGAAAATTTTGAACTAATTCATAAACCAAAATTAGTTTACACGATCTTTATATACTAAGAAATATTAAATAATAAACATTTAACTTAACGAAGTTTACGTCGATTTTTAAACCATTTGAGATTGATTTTCAAACCAAATTCATATTTGCATAATATTGTAAACTATTGATATTATTTTGAAGTAATACTATTATTATTTTAGGATTAAAATTGTAGTTTTAACCATCGAAAATTAAAACACCTTTGACATCCGCAAAGAGAAAATATTATAAAATTATGTTTACAAAATTGTGTTAACGTATTTTAAAATCACATTGATAAAATACGGCACACCATTTGAATATAAAAAACAAACTTTTCAGTTGGGCAACAATATTTTTAAACTTCTTAGGTTTAAAATTTAATTCATAATGGTTTGATTGTTAAATAAAACTGGCTCCCTACCGATAAAATATTTCATATTTCTACCTCATCTGGTTCAAATTCGATAGATATTTAAAAAAAAAATTTAATAAAAATCTGTTTAAATTTTCCTTCGAATTATGTGGTTTCCGTTTTGGTGCGGTACATAACTATCGCATAATTCAAGGGGTACTACGTACCAATTTTTAAAAGAATAAAAATATTAATATTTTTTCATTTAATTGTGATATCTTTTGTATATTATAATTAATTAATTATTTTGTAAACATATATTGAACTGAACGCATGTATTATTTATAGAATCATTCTTATACGCAACGTATTTTATTGTAATTACGTAATATAAATGTTTACTTACGAACTATTTGCATTACGCCTTCACCAAATTCAGATGAAAAATTCGGTGCTTCTGCTGATACTTCACAACGATAATGACCACTTGATTTTATTCGTAGATTTTCTAATGTTACACGAAAATCATTAGATTTTTGATGCTATTTATAAATAGAAAATTAAAAACATACAAATTAGTATATTATTATTATATTATAATTAGTATAAAATATAATCTTGTTGTATTAATTGTAGTACGAAATATATAGTCTACTAAAATGTATGTGGAGTGTATGTTTAATATTATTACAATTAAAATATAATTTTATAAAAATATAATAGGTCTACTAATATGTGTGTGCCGCTCACGGATTAATCTCTGTGGCCGCCTTAAATGATGGCTGTTTCTGCTGAAATATTTTTTTGTGAACGTATTCACTTTATATCTTTATCTTTCTCAGTTTGTGTTACGAGCTAAAAGTGTAAACAACATATTTTTTTTTTTGTTGAAAATGTCGTGTTTTGTGCCAGAAAAAAGTGATTTGCGGGGAGGTTTATTGTTATTGTTTCATTGGAAGAAAACTGCTGCTGAAAGTCATCGAATTCTTGTTGAAGCTTATGGTGAACATGCTTTACAAGAAAGAATGTGCAGAAAGTGGTTTCAACGATTCAAAAGTGGTGATTTTGATCTGAATGACAAAGAACGTGGAAAACCACCAAAAAAATTTGAAGATACAGAATTGCAAGCATTGTTGGATGCAGACGATGCGCAATCGCAACAACAACTAGCTGATTCCTTAAATGTATGTCAACAAACCATTTCTAATCGTTTAAACAATATTGGTAAGATCCAAAAGGAAGGAAAATGGGTTCCATATAAATTGACAGAAAGAAGCATGGAAAAGCGAAAAACCACGTGCGAAATATTGTTTCAAAGACAGCAACGAAAGTCGTTTTTGCATCGAATAGTCACTGGTGATGAAAAATGGATTTATTTTGACAATCCTAAACGGACTAAGCATTGGACTGATCCAGGTCAACCAGTCAAATTGACGCCAAAACGCAATATTCATGGAAAGAAGGTTTTATTGTGTATTTGGTGGGACCAAAAGGGCGTGCTGTATTATGAGTTAATGAAACCTGGTCAAACTATTACTGGTGAGGTATACAAAGGACAATTGAATAAATTGAATCAATCATTGAAAGAAAAACGACCAGAATGGGCCAACAGACATGAAAGAGTGATTCTTTTACACGGCAATGCTCGTCCACATGTCGCAAAACCGGTAAAAGAAACATTGGAAACACTCGGATGGGATGTGTTACCACACCCGCCCTATTCACCAGATGTTGCTCCATCAGATTACCACTTGTTCAGATCGATGGCACATGGACTCTGTGCACAACGCTTCCACAATTATGAAGACGTCCAAAATTGGATCGATTCTTGGATCGCATCAAAAGAGGAGAAGTTTTATTTTGATGGTATTCATAAATTGCCAAAAAATTGGAAAAAGGTTATACTTAACGATGGTAATTATATTCAATAAAAATTTTTTACTGTTATTACCGGAATTAATGTGTTTTATTTTTAAAAAAACGGCACACACATATTGGTAGACCTATTATATAAAAATTGATGGTTAAAATTTGATTCAATGCATAAATTTCAATTGCCAATGGACTTATTATTTTTTTATACATATATTAATTGATTGTTTTTTTTTTCTGGTTAATTTGGAATAATTTATAATTTAAAAATTTATTTTATATACTTACATTAACATTAATACCAGGCACAATATAACTATGCTGCTGTGGCGTAGCTTTTGGTATAAATCTATAAAATTCTTCATTATCTTTATACCATTTAACGGAATATAGCGTTTCTTTTTCGGGAATTTGTTCACTATTTTGATTATCATAAGAATGTTCTATCCTTCGATTATTATAATCGCCGCTATTATTATCATTATTTAATTCATATATACATTCTAAAACAGCTGTTTCATTCTTTAGTTTATATGCAGGTATATGTACTTTAAGTTTTAGACTGATGATTTCTGTAATGGAAAAAAGAAAAAAAAATTCAACACAAATTTATTGCAAATTTTATAAATAATAACACAATGCACTTTTTTAGTTTTGTTTTTAATTAAGACATATATGATATTAAAATTAATCTAATTCATCTACTATACTGCGCAAAATTCATTGTGTAATATTACAAGTGTACCTCTTATATGTACTTTATGTATATACATCAGTATACCGTTTGTACAACCGTTCATATGAATTAGTACTATATCACAACCCTAAACCCTGAGTCAGCTATGGGCAAAATATTCTCTAGTACACAGAATTAAATACAAAATATATCTCTGTTAAATAGCAATACTATAATTTTTGAACATATCTATGCAATCTGATCTCACAGTACAATCGTGTGCTTCGGGTAAGTTTTATATTATATATAAGACCGACATATTAACATATATATAGTATTATACCGACTGCTTAGTGTAGGTGAATGTAATTATATTATAAATTAAAATTAGTAATAAGAATAACAATCTATTTGAACAACTGAACTTGCATCCACTAATCCAATAAAAACAATTTGTTGAGAATGCATCAATTTATTTTATGATTAAATTTCCTCCCCATTTCGACCATGAATTTTTGTTAGTATTTTATACTCTTTTTCCGTGTTTTATATTTCTTTTATTTGTTTTAAATTTAATTTTTAAATCTCGAATGTTTTTAATTTTATTAACTTTTCAATTACAACAATTTTATAATGCCAGCGTGAATGGAATTTAGTATGCCGTAACATTTTATTTGAATAAATACATAATATGAAATTATTGACTTATCCACAAGCGGCACATCATAATTATATATACATTTATGCAAATTAATGATGAAAAAATGTTTCATAACAAATTTGAAATTATTGATATAGAATTGAATATTTTCACATGAATATTATTGTATAAAAATATGAATGTTTTAATGAAAAGAATATAATTCTAAATATATAATACGATGATGAACACTTCAATTTTATTAAATATATATAAGTAATATCCATATATATATATATGTGTGTGTAAGTATTGTATAATATATAGGTATATGCAAATTAATGTAAAAATAATAAATATATACGAAAAACTTTCAATATATTATTTGTTATATATTGTAGCAATTTGAATATAACCTGTTAACATAGACATACACATAGATTTATACAATAAATATATGTAATGTATGCATGAAAAGAAGCATCCGCAAAACTTTCTCATCTAAATTAGTTTTAAAGTACATAATATCTATGGTAAATACGTATACATAATAAATGTATGGATTTGTATATACCATAGTAGGTATAGAGCTGCATTTATTCAAAATATAACTTTATTTATAGTGGGTATCGACGACTGCAGTGCAAACCTTCAATTTTGTGATAGGGGACATAATCCTAAGTCGAAAATACTAAATGATGCTTTTCCATTTAGGGCTCTGTTTCCGAGATGCGACCCAAAGAATTAATTTCGGTAGTCCATATATATCTTTAAAGTACCTATAGAATATTGAATATTATCATTTAGTATTTTCGACTTAAAATTATTCGTTCACCATCATCCATTTGAAGAATTGCACTGCACTCGTGAACACCATGTAGTTATATTTTGAATAAATGCACCTTTATATAAAATATACAATGGTATCATATATATTTATATAACTATCAGATATGTAAATGTAAAGCATACATGAATATAGTATGCACAGAACGAGAAATTGGAACAATTGAATTTCCATAAATTTTCAAATAAAATTTGAATGCATATTACATCATACAAATATATACGATATCACACATACCTATTGTACATGCATTATGATTTAAACATGTGTTTCTAACATATAATACAGTTGTAAGATATGTTCGTAAGTCGATATTTGTTAATTGTATAATGCATCGTCCGTACACACTTTGTTCGAAATATAACCTGAACAAGACTATTTGTTTATATTTATTTCTTTAATTTTTTAGTCATTCTGGATTTCAAATAGTAATGTCATATGTATTACTCTAATTGTAAGTGGAGCTTGCATAATGACATCGAAAAATAATTAATAATGTTGCATCGCTTTAGCTTTTGAGTAAATAACAATTCCACCAATAGATCTACAACTATCGAATTAACTGTAGGGAGATGTTTCCTTTATTCGATTATTTTGCTATAAGTGATTTGAGAAGCGACCAATAATATATTTTTAAAAATATTCGTTTTCGTTGTTTTTATTCCAAAAACGAACAAATGGTAACCAATCGGAAAAATTTTAATATTATAATAAATAACGAAAAATTACATATGAACCCGGTATTTTACAATTGATTAACATGAACGTTTACCACTGCACCGCTGAGTTTTATGTATACGGTTTGAAAGATAATTTTTAACATAAATTTGTAAACTGTAATATTTAAAATAATATATTAATAACATATTTGTTAACATTGATTGTAATTATATATTATTTCATTAGTTGTTATATTAATTTGGAATTTTATCAACACCAAAAATATTTTAGGATGTGATGTACGGTTGAAAATTTTGAACTAATGGATAATCCAAAATTAGTTTACACGATTTTTATAAACTAAGAAATATTAAATAATAAACACTTAACACAACGAAGTTTACGTCGATTTTTAAACCATTTGAGATTAATTTTCAAAACCAAATTCATATTTGCACAATATTCTAACCTATTGGTATTGTAATATTTTTTAGTAATATATTATTATTGTATTTTAAATCATCGAAAATTAAAACACCTCCGACAACCGAAAATAGAAAATATTATAAAATTACGTTTATAAAATTGTGTAAATGTATTTAAAAATCACATCGATAAAATTCGACACACCAATTGTTTTTGTCAAACTTTTCGGTTCGGCAACAATATTTTTAAACTTCTTATGTTTAAAATTTATACTCTATAATGGTTTGCTTATTATTTTAAAACTTTCTAGGATTTACTTTTTAATCAAATTTCGATGTGGACCTATGATATGTAACCAAAAAATAGTTTAAAAAATAGTCCGAATTTTTCAACTGTGTACAATTAAAATAATAATATAATTTAGTAATTAAAATGTTTCACAAAATTAATACAGAAACTATATTTTAATTAATATTGTACCATAAAATTATTTAATTTAAATTAAAATGAAATATAAATTCGTACATAAATTCATATTATATCAGGCCTAACTGTACGTACAAGTACTACAAATACATATGCTTGCAAATAATATTGATCGAAAAAGTTGTATTCAAGATAGATTAATGAATTAGAAGTTTAATATTTATGATTGTACATATGTTAAAAATTATAATTGCAATATATAATATACGAGAGAGTATGTGAATCAAATCAATAACCTTTTCAAAAAATTTACCATATACCATATACCATATATTATTGTAGGTGTGTCGCAGTATTCATACATTTTTTAGTTTGCATATACAAATGTACCTGCTTTTATGGCACACATATACATCATATACATATTAATCTGATAATTATAGAAAATGTTAAAATTACCGACATATACCATACCTACATAAATTTGTAAAAACAAATATTTTACTCTTCCAAAATATAAAACCGTATGTAGAACATAAATCATTTGTTTTTCCAACTGTATTTCAAAAATATACCCATATATATATAGAGGATTATAGACAAATATATATATAAATATATGCAATATTGCAATATCGCGCATATGGATGGAGATAAGGAAAAAATTACATTTCCGTATTTTTTTACGATATTTTTTTTTTGTAAATTTGATATTACACAGTATTTTATACAATTTGCATATGCATTATGACAGAAAAATATACAAATTGAAAAAAAAATAATACGTATTGAAATATGAATTTATTTACAAATTAATGAAACAAAAAAAAATGATTTGTTTTGTATTTTCTATATTAATATATCTTTACAAAAATCGTAATTCTAGTAATTCAACAATTATATTATTCAATAATTACAACGTTAATATTACATTAATTAATTAAAATGTGTTAAAACTTATAAGGGTATATGGCGAAATATAAGATTAAAACTATAAGTATAATTGTATGAAATAAAATGCGGGATAATATGCGTGCGTATTTTTGAAATTATAGTTGGATTACAATAATTCATTTCCAAAAAATATTAATCCATATAAGTTTCCGCATTGAGATGTACCCAAAACAAAACAAAACAATAATACACACACACACACACACGGATATTCGCACTTAATAAACTTTGAATAATCAAAAACTCATAATGGTCATAATAATAGTTAACCGATAACCTTTTTTTGCTGTATATTGTAGTGAAAAGTAAAAAAAAATTACACAAATGTTAAATACGAAAAAAAAAGTAGAAAATAATAATAATAATAATAACAAACATAAAGGGCTACTATAATAAATTCAAAAAAGGAGGCGCACTAACCATAATAAAATGTTTTAATACTTTTCTCGTTTTTTTTCACATACATAACACAACAAAATATATTTTACACACAATATAAAATATACTATATAATGTTTATACAATACATTAAAAAACATTGGAAACGGAACCAGGGGTAAAAAATAAAAAAAATAGAATAAAATACATGAAAAACTAAAATATTTTCTCTAAAAACAAACAAAAATTACAAACGAAAACCCAATGAAAACTTTTGGGTCAAAAAGGAAAACCATTAAAGACATTAAGAAAGAATTGTATAAACTGGTCTATAATGTGTATGTTGGTACTGTTTTGGTATCCATATATACCATTTATAAATATACGACTATATACAATATAATAAATATATAAGATATCTATAGAGGAGAGAGAATTGAATGTGGTGAATAATATTATCGAAACATATAAAAATAACAATAGAGGAACAAAAAATGTGTTTTAAGAAACATATCTTATTGAATCGTTTATAACTTTATATACAGTTTATAGTGAATGTACATATACATGTATATATTAATTTTTTTTTACTACGTACAACCTCTGTCCCATAATAATCGGGAATGGATTAAAAAAATAAATATTAAATTTTAACAAAAACAATTTAATTGATTCAAAATAATTTCCATTAACGGCAATACGATAGATTTTTTACGACGTTCTACAAATTGATCCAAATTACTATTTTACGTCTGTGATTGAAATACCTGTGGTGGTCGTCTTTTGAATGCCTTCCAATGATGCAAAACTATTTCCTTTCACATAGCCAAATGAAGTTTAGGGAATAGAAATTCACCTATCGTAGACCTCAGTTAAAATTCGAGGAATTATTGTTTTTGGTATTCCAAGCTCCTTTTCGATGAATATCGATGAAGATTTCTTAGAAATTTTCACAAAATCATGCAATTTTTTTAATGTTTTCTTCAGTAATTTGTTTCAGATGGTCGAATTATGGTGATGTTCATCATCACTTATAGCTTTGTCGCTGCCTTCTGTAAATCATTTATGCCATTTAAAAACTTGTGCTATAAAAACACACAATTATCACCGCATACTCGATTTTAAACAAATCTTACGTTTAAGTAACATTTTTAACAATTTTAAATTTTAAAATTTAATGTTTGTTCTTTGTTTTTAAATTCATTTTGCAACCGATGCACAAAAACACCCGTAACTTTATGTGTTGTATTTTCGTTTCTACTGAATGTATTGTCTTGAAATGGTAACACTTTGTTGAACAACGTTCACCGAACATAATCACAAAAAAAACTAAAATGTGGCGATACGTGTTCTATGGTTTACATATCCAATGCGGTTTATTATGGGACAGATGTTGTAATATAATAAATATATGTATTGTATTTTCAATATATACAATATATACACATAAAATAATATTTTACATAATAATGTATATAATAGAAAGGAGTATATCCCATTTCATATCAAAATCGAATAATAAAATAGAGGGATTTTATTTATTTTTTTAAAATTAATTTTTATTATAGATTGCAAAAAAATGTTATATACTTAACCGACAAAACAAGACCACTTGTATTTGTATATATACGATATAAAAAACAATATTGGAAACGTGACAATTTAAAATACTAAAAAAAAAAACCATATAAATATATTGGTTTGAATTAAATATTTAAAATCATTAACAAAAACTATACTCAATTTTATGTATATAACTTTGTTATTTTATGGTCTAATGGTAAAGTCTAACTATAATACCATATATATATATATATTTGCTATAACATATGTTTATGTAAGCATACAAATATACCATATATATATATATATATGTGTGTATAAATGAATTTTAAAAGCGAGCTTTACAGCATATGTGTAACATCAAAAGAGATTATCCCTCACTAATACATACACACAGACACACAACAAATCTTCCTAAATATACATACATTATTAAAGTTACTATATTATAAATATATTGCATATATACAACTATATGCATAGTATAAACACCATATTAATACATGTTATATACAAATATTGTAGTGTTTAACCAACAGGGTTTAAATAAAACATATTTTATACATATACTCAACCATACATAAAATGCTTATGTACATATATATATATTGTATATTATACCAGTTTACCAGAAATATTTATAGTGTATATAAAAGGAAAGATAATACATATAAGTACCAACGCATGTAAAGAATTTTCTCTGTATATAAAATATTTATAAACGTAATTAATTTATTCTAAAAATACATCCTTTATATATACTACTTTTTTTTTTCCTTTTTTGATTTTGTTATTGACCAAACAAAGATTTTGTTAAAATTTATACACACACACACACACTACTATTTTATATACTTATAAACAACATATGGATGTAATAAATTTAAATGTTTATATATAGTTTTGTGACATTAATTTATTCAAATGTACGAGTATACAGTAACAATAATGACGTATATTTCTATTTATTTGCATATAAATAAACTAACTAAATGTATATTATTATTATTACTACATATTATTATTATTATTACAGTATTATTATAAGAATATATGTTATACTCGTATGTGAGGATAAAATGAAAATATTTTAATTCAAATAGATTATATTTTATATATTTCTCTTGTTATAAAATAAATATTCTTATTATTATTATTATTATTATTATATGTATAAACATATGGGTGTATATGTTACACATTATATTATATGTATATGGTATATATACTATTATATACTATTATTATATGTAAGTAATGTATATAGTATATGATATAATATACATATTAAACTAACAATGAATATATTTTATCTTTATGTCGTGTCATACAACAGAAAGCTTTTTACATGTTCCCATTTATTGATTATATTCGTATATATGTATGTAATGTATATAGTAATATAATATCATAATAGGTATATCAGAATGAAAGGATCGTGTTTTTTTAAACTATTACACATTTATTTTGGAAAAATACTGGAATTAATAACTTTTGATCGAATATAATTAATATTGTCAAGTACGTACAACCTTTTCCCAATCTATGAATAGCATCAAAATAGAATTTCTTCTCATTTGATGCGATTCAAAAATTTTGCCATTTTTGAACTTCTTCATAATTGTGGAATCGATCGCTGAACAAGTGATAATCCAATGGTACAATATCTGGTGTATAAGGCGGATGTGCATTGTCTTGCAAAAGAATTACTTTTCCTGTTGTCCATCGATTTAATTAATTATTCTTTGTAGCGCTCACCAGTGAATAATAATGTACCACGTACTTCTGGTCCCACCAAAGACAAAGTAAAATCTTTTTCCACATCGATATTGCATTACGTTACGATACAAAATCAACTTCCTTTGCTACATTTCATTCAACATTTCAAACATGCGGTTTTTTACCTTCATTCAATTCATATGGAACCCATATATTTCTTCCATTTAAAATCTTTCCCATTGACTATAAAGTAAACTTGAAAAAAAAAACTTGAGTATAGTCCCATTTCTACAAATTACTTGAAATACATGATTACATTACATTTAATGAATCGGCCAGTTATTGTCGCCTTCATCAAAATTTTATGGGCGGTGTTCCACGTTCTTTGTCCATCACATCAAAATCGTTACTTTTGAATCGTTGGAACGTAAAGCATGTTCACCATAAGCTTCGACAAGAATTCGATGACTTTTAGCAGCAATTTTTTTGTCCAATTAAACAATAACAACAAAACTATAAAACTGTGGCGCAAATTATATTTTCCGGATACAAAACACTATACGATCACAACAAAATTTTCACTTGAAACTGCGATTATTATATAGGCAGCTATATAGAGGTTAATTCGTGAGCAATTCTTTCATACTATTATACCTAAAATATATATATTATATGAGAATTTGCTCCATTTATATTAATATACGCATAGAGCATATAATATAAGTACTAAAACTAAATATATAATAATAAAGAAAAATATTATTTAAATGCTAATTATGCGTGTTTAATGATGCTTATTATATACTCCTATTATATATATATATAGACGATAAGTATTATATGTATATATGAATACGGTAAGAGGATATATTATACGAAAGCATGATACGAATGTACAATATACTGAAATATAAATCTTGAAAATAAAGGTTAAGGGTAAAACTATATAACGATCATTGGTATGGATAAAATGTTGAACGTAAACAAGTATTTTGGAGATGGTTAAAACCAGACGTGGGTTTTAGTGCCACACATTAATAAACTAATTGTATGTGAGCAGACATTGTTAATCTTTGAATGACGTCTAACATGCATACTTTGAACAAATATTAATTTTTTTTCCATTTCATAAACTAACAAATGATAACTTAACTGAACAATTTCAGTATTAAAATGATTACAGTAACATTTTTCTGCAATTGCTATATACGTTTCATATAATATAAATATTCACATATTTCTTTATGATTTAATGAGAAAAATAAAACTTAATTTTTTAATATTTTCAGTCAGATTTTTATCTATAAGAAAAAATATTCAAGCCCTATTATTCCAATTAAAATCGTGCTCATCTCATATTAATTATATTACGAATATTTTATAATAATTCATTAATCAGATGTAACACGTCTATTGTTAATTGACTAAAAATTCATGTTTATAATTATACTGATACTAAAATACTAAACAAATATTTACGTTGTATTAAATAATTTATAAATATGTAAATTAATTTAAACGTACATATGATTAATGAACTGTATTTATATATTTAGAATTTGTAAATAAAGTATGCATTGACTGTATAAATTGTATACCTATGATTCCGTTGTTTTTTTTTTGTGTAAATAAAAGACAAAATTACACAAATAATACGTTTATTGAAAGTATTGTTTATTATTTGCTATACAAACTTTGTCCATTTTTTTGGGAAAATAAATGGATTTCCTTCGTGGTAATCGAATCATTATTTTTTATATCGTCTTTGATTGACCGCAACCAATGGTAAGCTGATGGAACAATATCAATTCGGCGGTTGCAGTGACGCACGTAGCACTTCTCAGGAAAATCTACAAGCAATTGATACATTTTCGCGGTGTTTATTTTACTGGTAATAATCTAAAGAAGTTAAATTTTCCTAAAATGCGATTTTCTTGGAATAAAATTAGACATTTGCATGTTAGATAAAAAGAATAATAGCTATGTTTACGCTTTCAAAAAATGCTAAATACTAGTTGTACATATACACTACAGCGTTTGCGTCGCCGTAATGACATACATTTAAAACATATATATGTTCCAAAAATCAATAACATCTATACAAAAAGGTGATGAAATCAAAGGTATATACTTCCATTATAATTAAAATATGTATTGTATTTGTAATATATTGCGTAAAGTATCCTTATGCATGATACAATGTATTGAAAATATAATGACAAATAACTGCTGATATTGTGAGTGACTCCATTTTTCAGAAAATCAAACTAGTAATAAAAAATTTTGATATTTTATATCACAATATAGATTTGATTCACATGTTTAACGAAATTTTTATAATATAGATTTTGATATTTAAATTATTTTTACACAATTTCACAAAATATTCTAAAATATCAATTGATGTAATTATAATATTATTATTATTTGAAGTTAATTTTCGATGAAAGGTATAAGATAGACTTTAAAATAAGTTAGATTTATTTGTATTAATACAATTTATTATAGTGTGTACTGTGTGTGTGTGTGTGTGCGTGTGTATGTAAAATATAACTTTAAATTCAATTTATTATTAAGCGATTTTCAAATTTATTAAAAGCTTTTATATTTACCATATACTCGTATAAATAAAAATAAAAATTCGATGAATATAAAAATATTTTATGGATTTTATATAAACTCGTACATAAAAAAACTTGTTATAAAATTGTCAACAAAAATTATTATCAATCTATATTATAATAACATTTATTCATATCCTAAATGATTTTTATATTATTTGGAATAAATAATATAAAGTGTTGGTTTTAAAATAGTAAATGAATATTGAGAGCCAAGTTTGGCGAATGTTGTACGATAATAAACTTTCTCATCTTGCGACAATTATTCAATTTGTTTTTATAGTAATATTCGACTTATTCAACTGAAAAATAACCGTGTGACTATTTTCTAATCTTTAAACTTAAACTATTTTCTAGTCTTTAAACTTAATTTTTATTTTGCATTGAATGGAAACAGGTTTACATCAATTGAATACATTGACCAAAATCAACGTTCACCGAATATATACTCAACAACATTCCAATCAGCGATGTAAAAAACTCATTTGATACACTTGATGAACATTCTTTTTATACACACGGATTAATATAATTAATTTAAAAATCTAATTTTAACTTTAAACCCATTCATATATAGGAAATAAATGTTACGAAAATATGTAATATATTTTAATTCATGAAATATAAAAAAAATTAATAATTCATTTCCAATTACCCTTTTAATTTCCTTACCACGACACATCAAAGAATAACAAAAAAAAAATAATAAAGATTATTTATTCATTATTCTTTTATAAATGATGAGTACATACATATGTCAATATGAAATGATATACACGGTTAATCAAAAAACTATTGTAAAAATTTCAAAAGATTTCAGTATTTTTTTAAAACTTATTTGCATCGATAATGATAGTAAAATTTATTTTTGCCACAATAGCATATTCAATAAATTTCAATGGTCACTTCTATTGTAGATGGATTTAGTTAAAGTTTTATGTATTGTATGTCAAATTGAAATTGTTGTTTGAAAATGTGTACATGTCGTTCGTGTAAAAATTTGATATGTGATTTCTAAAACATTGTTAACCGTGATGTACACTAAATTTCTTTACTGGTGAATTTGCCATATCAATTGTGGGTGCTATTTAGAAATGAATTGATACCGTGTATGAATAAACGCTGTTGACTTCATCGTTAATTACATGAAAATCATAATCATATCAAAAACATTAAATAATCTATATAAAATATGAACAATTTATTGGAACTTCAATAGTTTTGTCATTTACCGTATACATATTTTTACATTTTTCAATTTCGAAAATAGATTTTATTTGGTCAACGACTATATGGGAAATTTATTATATAATATAATATTTAAAATACATAATATGTTTTATATATAAATTATATTATTTTCATTCATTCAAAATTATTATATTTAAAAACGAAAATATATCAATTTATAAAAATAAAACTAAATCACTTCCTCGAACTTTTGTAAATAATACATACAAAATACAGTCTTGTGTGTGTCAAAAATTTCCGAACTTTTAGAAAATCTCTTAAAACAGAGGTTGTAGGTTATGTTGGTTGTTGAAAGGACACATCTTTGACTGATTTTGTATTTAAATTTCATGATATTTCATTGGTTTACATGCAAAGTTATTGCCCTCAATTTCGAACAAAGAGCTTATAATATAAAGTTTTGTTATTAACTTGGAAAAATATTTCCGGCGACTTTTGAAATAATGAAAAAACTTTATGGCGGCGATTGTGTATCTCGAGCAACAACTTATAAATGGTGTAATCGTTTCAAAAATGTTAGTGACAACATATTGGTGATAATGAACAAAGTGGAAGGTCAAAAAGTGAGTGATTTCTGCAAAACTATTATTATGGGAGTTATGAATTGTTTGATTCATCAATGCCGTTGTATTTGATGAGAATATTGTGACATTTTTAATTGGTATCTTATATTCATGATAACGTATATAAATTAGAAGCTTGTGTCGATGTCACTAATAGACTAATGGTTTATTTTACATAGAATTTCATGAAATTTTGATACAACATCAGTCAACCAATTTCACATATTAGATGTCACCGTTGGTTTATGAGATTTCGTGGAAGTTCTAGAATTTTTAAGACATTGGGTGTTTGTTTATGGTATAAATAACATATGAGAAAATTAAAACAACATTCTGTTACGTGGTTTTCAAATTTTTTAGATTTAAAATTCACATATTATAATAAGTGCTGTTAATAATTAAATATAAATACACATAGATATTAGATAAATGTTATATAATAAGTCAATTATATTTCTTATTCTAAAAAAGGCTTCAAAATTTTATTAAATCCAAAGTGTTGCGTATACATTTTTTTTTAATTATACATACACGTAAACACATACGTGTATAGAATACATTTAATGTAAATAAAAAAATATATTTCTTATTCCTTCAAAATATTTATAAATCGCAATAAAAAATAAATAATATTGTCGTGTTATTATTTTAGGAAAACGTGTACTTTAATTTTATTTCATATAAAAGATGACGTGGAAATAATATTAATAATATTTCATTTTCTCATAATTATAAGAAAATATAGTAATATTCATTTATTTCTATATATTTTAGTATCTATATACGTTTGTTTGTATTTTATGTATTGTCTATTTGTGTGTATAAGATTTAATAGAATTTAGAGAATTTTGTTTATATTTGTTATATCTTATACAATATTATTATTATAAAATATGATATAATACGAAATATAATTAATTAATGACAAAATAAGTTGAAAAAAAAAGGGTTAAATGCATTATATGAATTTTATATGAAAAAAAGTGAAATACAACAACAAAATCTATTCATTTTAAAATTTTTATAATAAATATTGTGTCTTACCTTTTAGATTACAGATGATTAATGTGATGAAAATATATATTAAATTCATTTTAATTTTATTATAATAATTATAATAATATAATAATTAATAAACAAAAATTTCCACTAAAATAATTAACAAAAATTAATCTATTTTATATTTATTTCATATTTAATTGATGATTTTTTTACTATTTAATTATAACTTTTTATTTTATTATCACGTTTATTACATTTTAAACATAATTGTTTAAATAATTTATTAAATTTATATCAAACATGATTTTATTTTCATTCATATTTGGATAAAAAATTGTTTTTATACTGGAGCGTTATCGATTGAATTTCATTCAAATTTAAAATTAAGTTATTTATAAACAACTGTAATATTTAAGAAAAAAATTATTATATTATTAACAATATACCAAAGAACTGGATCCTAAGAAACTTCTATCAACTTAAGATACATTATTTTATTGGTGAGAATTCTCCTTTTACAAAAATATGAGCATATGTTAAATTTTGCTACTTTTATATTTACATTATTTCATTTTCTTATAATAATATTGTCTTAATATTTGAATTAATGGATACATATGTCGAAAGAAAATTGCAGTCTAATGTCTAACGGATGACTGTAACATATACATTCACATAATCATAAGGGTCAATTTGCTAATTTGACTGCGTAATATGCCTGTTAGATGACTTTAAAACTAACATATATATGAACTCAATTACTTAGATTACGTAAAGTGAGGTTTGTGCTTACTCCTGCCAAACAAAACCAATCTATAACTACCGGAAATATCTGTTTTACAAAAATTATTTATTATTATTTATTCAAGAAACTAATATTACACAGTAATTTTCTAATTTTTAGTGCAATATTTTAAAAAGTAAATAATAATAATAGAAATTAATAAAACTAAAAATAATAAAATTAATGGATTTTCAATTGTTATTTAGAATTTTTAAATTTTCCAGGATTGCTGAGAAAACCAGAAAGTGAATTCGTTGGAACCGAAACTTTCTAAAAGGTAGTTATGGTTAATTTTAACAGGTGTATGCATATGAAATGCTACATGAAAAAATTTTTTGCCATCATTTTGATAAATAACGATATTTTATATTTCTTCGAAGGAATTGTAGTCCGTACAGCATTGATTGAAATAATTAGTAGTCATAAGGTGTCAGCCAAATCGAATATGTTTGGAATGTATTTGCAACATGTAATTTTTGAGTAGAAAACTTACTTTCCCGTATCTCCTGGCCCATTTTGGTCGTTTTTTTTTTCATCAATGCTCGGTTCAATTTTATCAATTGTTGTAAATCGCGATCACTTGTAATGGTTTCATTATAGATTTCAGGATAGTGTCATCTGTTAACGAAATCACCGATGAATATTTATACAACTATTATATTTATATATTTTCCACTAAAATGTACATCTGCCTGTATGCATTGTATGGCAATTTAATATGTAATATTAAAACTTTGTATTCTATATTATAATTGTATTGAAAAAATAATTACATGTAATATATAATTTAATATACGCGTACAGTATAACTCTATATATAGAGCTTTCCTGGTAAATTTTGGTTGTAAAATCGTACATATATGAACACAAACACACATAAACAATTGCGTTATAAAATGTTCACTTAATTGAATTTTCAATCCAATATAATATGGTTAAGGCGATTAAATTCATTTTTTTTTATTATTATAAATTTGTACATGTGCGTATAAATAAATATAAAAGCAGATGGTAGCTAAAATTGTGTTTTTAATTTTCAATTGAATGCCTATTATAATTCATTAAAATTTATTATTATTGGATTTTTTCTTATTGTTATGGTGCGTCCATTTAATTAAATATTTTTCATGATAATTTGGCCGGAAAGCCGATATAAAATTGAATATTTATTCGAAATATGTATTATATACGCAAAATTTTAATGGGGTATTTGATTTTTTTTTTATTTCGTGTAAATGATTTAAAAACAATATAATGTTTGCCTTTAAACCAACCATGTACTGGAAGTATATTGTTTTGCAGATATTTCAATATGAAAAAAAATTCCCAGGATCGAAGATATTTTTTATAGTTCTAGTTTTATTACATATTAAAATGTCATAATAATTTATATTATACAATTATTACTTTTTATTATTAATAATAGGCTAAAAAACTTGAACAAACATTATTATTTTTAAATCATTTACACGAAACAAATGTGAAAACAAACTTTTGTTGCCATCCCATCCCCATTCTTGACTTATCTAGTTTTTTACATTTCCTTCTAAGAACTATCATATACATAATATTTTGTAAAATTGTATATAATATATTTTAATCAATTGTAATTAGTAATTGCTTGTGCAGAATGTCAATGGTTATAATTTTCCAAGCAATTTAAAATTTTAAAAGAAAAAAGAAACACAAAAATAAAATTTACAAAGGTATTTATACATTTCTAGGTTAAGAACACTTAGTTCTGCAACAGTAAGGGAATAATTTCAAATGTGTCTTATCTTGCCTGATCCTGATGTATCGAATATAACTATAAAGTTTTTTCCTTATGGATTAGTAAATAGAAATGAGAATGAGTACAAACACATTTAGAAATGTATATTACTATTTCTTTGCGTATATTCAATGGGTCATATATATGTAAGCACGTGATATAGAGCCGCAACTTAATTGTGTTGTAATTTCAATGTGTAAATTATGGAAGCGTATGTTTTCCATAAATATTTTAAATTTTTATACAATATGTTTTTTATTTTTCAATCAGTTTAGTTCTTTTGGTTTCATTCATTCTATTGTCAACAGTTCGAAAAATTCATTTTATTGATTTTTATTTTATTATATTAATTAAAATTTTTGGTGTTTGCAACTTTGGGATTTTATCTTGATCAAGTTAATGTAATTTTTTGTTTTATTAACTCTTCATTTAATTATTATTATTTCGATTTTTTCTGTTCCTTTTTTATTAATTATTTAAAATTTTCCAAGTTTTTTGTAAAATTTTTGTTTATTCTAATATAATTTCTTGTTTTTTGCTTTTCGAGCAATTTTACATGAACCAAGAAAATCAGTCAATACTTATGCATTAAAATTAATTATTAATAGCACACGTTTTATGCAGCAACAATAACGTTTGATTACATTCCAATCTTGTTTAAGGCATATAAAATTATGGTTTGAAAGTATTTTTTTCAAAATTCCAATATAGTATAGAATTTTTTACGGTTTAAATGTAATCGATTGAAAATAGAATATATTTACTCTAATTGAAAATTTCACGTGACGCCGCAATAAGTTCACGAATATTTAAATTATGAAAAATATATTCATATAATTATAATTGGAACATTTATATATATATTTAATATAAATTATAGATAGGTGTATGTATATTATTATATATGGATATACAAGATATATAAAAAAACATATAAAACAGATTTAATTAAAATAAATAATTAATCTTATTATTTTTAATTAAAATACAAGAAAAAAAACTTTTAATTTTTATCATTTTCCTGTTTGTACATGCGTAGATAAATAAACTTGTAGTAAAAACATTAGAAAGAAAAGATATAATAAACAATTACTTTCATTAATTGTTTAATTTTTTGATGGTTTCACATGAATTGAAATAAATTAATTTTTAATGTGAAATAAAAAAAGTTTTTATGTTACTTTTATATAAAATTTTATCTTTCTGTAAAATTATAATTAAAAACAGAAGAAAAAAAATGCCCTTTTAAACTTTGTTATTGTAAATATAATGTAATGTATTTATTATTATATATTTTTATTTATACATATAATACCATAAATTTTATGTATGAATGAAAATGATTTAATTAATTATAATGCAGACAGAGAGCGAGCGTACGTAATGTATATAGAAATTAGAAGTACATGTATAAGCATAAAACAGGCAAATTGAAATAATATTTATATAATAATAAACATTTGGTTTCATATTAAATTGGATATAATTTAGTAAAATATATACTTATTTTGTCATTGGATAGGTGTAAATATAAAAATTAATTTAACATAGAATTATCAAAATAATCTATATATAAAAATGTATATTAGTTTGTTATATTGTATTAAATTTAGATGATATATAATTAATATTTATAAATTACTGACATTTTGAACACTGACGTATGTAATGATAAATTCTAAAGATTTGTGGAATGTGTAAGTATTCAACCACCATTTATCTCTTATTTACTAATATTTTTTTAATATGGAAATTCAATGTGTCAGAAATTAAAATCAAAAGTTTTTTAATTGATATATATTATACTGCTGCTACCATAATTATATTACTCTTATCGCCACCCATGTGTTCCTAAAATTTATGTCCAATTGAATAACTCCATAAAGCGCAATTGTTTTAATTGACATTTAATCATTAAATTATTTAAGTGAAATTCTATCTGAAAAAAAAGTATCATTTCAAATTTTATTTGAAATAAAAGACAAAATAAAATTGTCATTTTTAAAAAGAAACTAAAGGCTATAGAAAAATTGAGAGGTTATAGATATTCGCTTCAATTTATAATTTACTATCTTTATGTATATTTAAATATTTTTACAAGGGGTAGAGTACATGCTAATCAATGGTGAAATACCGGATTCATTGGCAGAAATTTACATGTGAAATTGTTTAGTATTTATTTTAATACAGAAATTTGCCATTTGAATTCCGATTAGTTCGTTTATAGAATAAAAAAACGGATATTTTTAAAATATAGTATTGTATATGCAACTAATAATATTTGCACACACCATTACGGGCGTATCCCTCATTTAAAAATAATGCATTGACAAAACATCTACTTTTCAATCAATTATTGCAGACCAATTGTTGAATATTGTTACATACTTCCATGCGGAGGGATTTACCATCTTTACTGTTTAATGATTTTTTTGGTAAATGTTTGAAAAATCTGCGTATTCATTATCACTTATTACTATACATTTTCTATGATAGATGATGCGGTTGGTTGCCTATTTATATTAGATAAAATTGCATATTACTAATAATTGATCAAATATAAAAAAAATTATCAAGTTTAGCAATAAAATTATAATATTTTATACTTTATTTTAAATTGACAGTTAAATTTGCATTGTTTAGTATATGTACAAGAGAAAATTGAAATTTGAAGGTTGAAGGTGACTATCACTTAGCCTTTATATATGGTACATATAAAAAAAAAAAAATTGAATATTTTAAATATCGTTCGTTGAGTAAAAAATATGAAGCTAACATAAAATTAGTCACAATATATGATAAAATAAAATAATATGATGAGCTTATATTTCATGATAAAAGATAATGTTCTTTTAAATTTACATTATTTAATAATAAAAATTTAAATGTATTTACCTTTTATTTATTCAATTTAAATATATAAATAAAAAAGAAAAAGGATGATACTTACAAACAAGCATCAAAAAAATATTTCAACAGCTGGTGCAAAATCGCATTGACACAACACAAAAACGAATATTATATATAAATGCATATATAGAATGTGTTGAAGTATAAGTACATTTGTATAACTAAATTTCTTTTCATACACGGTATATAAAAGAAGGTATGTATATTATGTAGAAGTGAAGAAGTATACTTGAATTCTACCTTGACTATATATTAAATAACATATATCTCTATATGGAATGATATAAAGAAAGTCAAGATGTGTATTAGGATATATCATTTTATGTATACCAATACGTGTGTATTCGACTTATATTTTTAATAGTTTTTTAATATCCTTTATTTATATTTACAAATAGATACACCGCAGGCAATACATAAACATTCTGTCTTCTGTGTACCAAAAAATAATGTTAATTTCCACCATTCAAATGTATATTTGTATTGCTTTGAATGAACAAAACAATACTTCGAATTAAAAAATCAATAAAATTTATTTTGTCGCATAAAATGAATTTTATTCGTAATTTTGAAAACTAACTTATTTCTCATTGATAGGATTCATTGTTTAAATATTTAAATCAATCATTTGACATACATATTATAGTTTTGAATATATTATACCTCGAATTATGTAATTTTACTCCAAAAACAAATTATACAGAAAAGAAATGAATTTTTGCATAATAAGTAATATTATATTTTTATAATATGACCATATTCATATTTCTATCAGTGTGGACAATATAATATACATTTTTAATAAAAAAAAATAAATAAAGATGAAAATAGAAATAGAAATTCCATTTAATTTATTGTGTATTCAAGAAAACTAATATTATACAATATATAAAAATTTGTATCTGTTTAGGTGTATTTTAAAATATAAAAGAAATAATAAATTTATTATATACTTTTATTTATAATATTCTTATATTTATATTTTGTTATGGAAAATAAAACGAAAATTACATTCTTAAATTTAAATTACACATTATATTTTTTATAGTTGTTTTCATTTCCCCATATACAAACAATAAATTAATATCACATATATTTCTATTTGTATATATAAAATTATACCGATAATATTTTCTCTATAATATCGATATTTACAAAGTGATGTGTTTCAAATTAATTTTGACATTATTGTAATTAACATTTATTATTCATTCAATGGGATAGGAGTGGTATACGTTACTCCACAGTGAAGCTTATATATGAAATATATACCAAACATTCATTACGGTCCAGTGAAATTACTTCACATTAGAGCATACCAATAGGCATTCAATTATCAAAAGATAGATGATGTATGGCCTTAATTAAAATTATTTTTACACGATTGAACATTTTGGACTAATTCATAAACCAAAATTAGTTTACACGCGCGTTATAAACTAAGAAATATTAAATAATAAACACAACGAAGTTTAAGTCGATTTTTAAACCATTTGACATTAATTTTTAAACCAAATTCATATTTGTACAATATTGTAAACTATTGGTATTATATTTAAATTATAATATTATTATTTTAGTATTAAAATTGTATTTTAAACCATCGAAGATTAAAACACCTTCGACAACCGAAAATAGAGAATATTATAAAATTACGTTTATAAAATTGTGTTAATGTATTTTAAAATCACATTGATAAAATACGACACACCACTTGTAAATGTCAAATTTGAGATTATATTTTCGGTGTTTTAAACCCTCGTAGTTTAAAAATAACGAACATTTCGGTTCGTCAACAATATTTTTAAACTTCTTAGGTTTAAAATTTAATCCATAAATGGTTTGATTAAACTTTTCTAGGGATTACTTTTCCAATCAAATTTCCGTGTGGACCTATGTGTAACCAAAAATAGTTTAAAATAGTCCAAAATTTTCAAACGTGTATGAATAATTATAGAATGTTTTTAATTACGGAATAGTGTGTCTAGCAAGGTTCGTCGGATATAAATTGTCATTAAAAAAACTGTTATTTATTTTATATATACTATTTTCATTTAAAAAACGAAATTGCTTTTTCCTTATTTAATGTTAAAATGGAAATAATATCGCAAAATATTTTCATCAGAACAAATTATATACTAAGGCTGTATCCGAAATTAAATTTTACCTAGTTGCTTGACGAATACCTTGAAAACGTATCCGAAATTGAATTTTCACCTAGCTGCTGGGAGAGAAGTTTTAATTCGCCCATCTTTTACACATTCGTGCAATTTAATTTAACGTTGCAAGGCAACGGCTCAATTTTCGAAAAAAAATTACAAATACAATTTGTTTTGAAAAAAAACAATTTTACTTTAAATGTAAATATTGTACAATTTACAAAAGTAACTGACGTACGGTAGTACGGTCAAGTAATCTCTGCATTTGGCTTCGGGTAAGTCTTGATTCGCCGCTGTTATCTGTCGTCAAAAGTCAAGCAGCTAGATAAAAATTCAATTTCAGAAACATCCTAATATTAAAAAAAAAACTATAAAAATGATTATTGTAAAAATTTCTAAGTAAATTTTCGTTTTTATTTCGTTTTAAAATGAAAATTGAAAATATTGTAATTAACATCGAAATTTATAGTTTTTTAACATTAATTCAATAATAAAAAATTAGTTAACATCGACAAAACTTGAAGATAAGACCTGTAATTTACAAGCATTTGAAAAATATTATTTTTATTTGGAAAATGTATTAGAAAAATATATATAATTCAGTGAAGGAAACATTTCCAGTAATAATTCCATTAATTTTCGAAAATTTTACTAGGATACATTTTCACATTCCTATCCCACTACACACATTCCTTCTTTCCTTTATTATTATAGATAAATTATTATTAATTACCGCATTTTGAACACAATTTTGCATTATCAGTAATAACATGTTTCCAAAATGAATCGAATTCATTACGCTTCCACAATGTCATGCAATGACAATTTTGAAGAAAAATCGATGCAAGCTTTTGTCTAGTGTTTAGTATAGCTAATGGAGTTTATTATGGATTCCAAAAAAATCTTTCCTTTTCTTTTTTTGGCTATTTTCAATAGAAGACAAATCATTGAAAAAAAAACAGTCGATGAATAATATAGTTAGAAAACAAAACAACTAAATAATATCCTATAATAATACATTCTGTAGAATCGTCTTATTTATATTGATTTATTTCTTATTTGATATTTGTTTACATTTTTCATTTAAAACAATAAAATATAATAAATACACCCGCACCCCATAATATAATTTATAATCTCTTTCAAATGTTCATCTTATAATATTATATTGTATAAAAATATGCATTTATATATTTATGAAGTCAAAAGAAATGTTACTTTTACAGATGTCAAAACTAATAAAATTTAAACATATTTGTAAATTGTTTATGTATAATAATAATAATATTTTCTATACAAATAGTTTTTGTAAATAAAGCATAGGTTTCGCTCGCATATATAACCCTATACTGTCTGTGTATATACTTAATATTGTAAAAGAAAACTTTACAAAACATATTCGTTGAACCGAAAAGTAAAAAAAAAAAAAATATATATTATTTCTTTTCTATAACAAAATAAAAAAATAACAAATTCTAAAGTTCATCTCGTATCATAAAATATAAATATATAATATATATGCGGTAGTAGTATATTATGTATCATCATCATTGGACAGTATATACCCCGATGGATATCTTCACTCCTTATACACAAAATGCTACTCAATACTTTGTTTCGAAATGTCTGTATCATTTTTCTATTACATTCCAGAGTTGCACTCAATTGGTACAGACAGGTTTTAATATCTGCCTGTATAAATTTAGTTTGTTATATATCGAAAAGTTTTCCGTACATTTTCCATCTCAATTTAGCATTTAGTTTCATGCCTAATTTATAGAAGAGATTTTTAAAATCGATTTACACGTTTAAAAAATATCACCGAATTCCCGTGTGATGTCAATGAAATTTTCTATGGAATAATGATATTTGTATAAATTTTTATTACCATTTGGTTGTCAACTTTATACAGTACCAAAAATTTCTTTATATTTTCTCTGCCATCGATTGGAAAAACGGTCATATCTTTTGAACGCGTGAATCGATTTTTAAAATCTCTTTTATAAAAGATTGGAAATTGATTATAATTTGTAATTCTGTACGCAAAAATGGAAATCCGTTAAATCTATGGCGCGTAATTAAAAAAGATGATAATTCATAAAATTAGATTTTTCGGAAAATTTAATTCGGTGAACAATCAATTTTTTTTTCATAATTTTGTTTAATTTCACCCAGGCTATAAAACAAATATAATGCTATTGAAAACTGAATGCTATTTCTCAGCCTTCGCCAGTGATGGAAAGTTTCGAGTATGCTGCTTGACGCATGACATGTTGGTATTTCGTTTTCTAGTTGTCTTTGAATATTAATGCTGGGAAATTTTAACTCATTAGTTAGTCTTCAATCTTATCCATTCCCAATCTGTATATTTTGATGATATTTAATTTATGAAATAGTTCAAATGTATTTCTTATTTAAATTATGTCATTTTTTCTTTTTTCATTTATTCTACTAATAGTTAGTTGTGAGCATATTATATCCAACTGACACAAAAAAAAATACAAAAAATTTTATAATTTAATTGCCGTGTAGTGTAAAAGCGTCAATCATATATAGATACATATTTATATTTGTGTATTATATACCACACACATACTTACTTATACTTATATATTATTATTTATTTATATCAACAAATATATAATACTAATAATTTTTTTTTTCTAAAAAAACTGAGATGATTTTTTTTTTTCCCCAAATCGATTTATATTATTATTTATTATGAATATATTGGTGTGGTATTAATTTAACGTATGGCATAGGTTATACATGTATACAAGAAAAAATGTAAGCTCATTATTATTTATCACTTTTCTTAAAAGTTTCGTTTCTATGTAGAGTACAAGAAACAATTTTATTGATATAATATAATATTATAAATATACATAACATAAGCAAATATATATGTACGACGTCGTATATATAAGTACGAGTATATGTATAGGTTTGAAATTTTCAACGTTATATCGTTATATTGTACATATGTTTTATTTACACGTCCATATGTATAATAACAGCATGTATATACGTGAAATAATAATATATATAGTATAACAAACAATAAATTTTCTAAGTATGATGATTTCATGAAAATTGAAAAAAATGAATTTCAATTATACCGATTATTGATTATCTGCAAAATATTGATTATTTATATATTACAATAGTTAAAAATATTATAGAATAAAATGATCGTTTCGGTTTTAATAGTATACTATATTTAGTAATAAAATCGATGATATTTATATAAATGGAAATAAATTATAGTAATCAAAAATTATAAAAGAATTCATTGTGCATAATAAATTTCTAAAAATTTAATTAAAATCATATAAATTAACTTTTTTATACAAAACTTAGAATATCATATATTAAATTTGAAATACATAGGAAAAAATATTACCTAAATACTTAATAATCTTTTTACATAAAATTTATTATCACTTGACGTTAATTAAGAGTTGAGTAAATTTTGAAATATTTTTTATGAAAAAAAAACACTTAATTCACATGATTATTAAAATAATTTCATATTCATATAAATAAATTTTTAAAGTGGCTTTTCGTTCCCAGTATAAGGGCGTTACACAGAGAATTTTATCGAATATATATCTTATTGTGAACGAAATTCAATTTGTATATGCCCAGAATAATGAGTGGCATATCAAAATTTATTTGATCAATTTTAACTATGCGTTATAACTTACATTATAAATAGATTTTAAAATTCTCAATGCACAACTCTTTAAATACTTAAAATATTTGTTGTAAACTTTCAGAGTTATATACAAATTAATCGTTGTTGACGCGATGTGCTTGATGAGTTGTAATGATATGAACTCATCAAAATATAAACACATTATCAATCGAAATAATACGTATTTCAATAAAATATGTGAAATGAATATAAATACATTGTATACACAACAATAGTTTCCAGATTAAAAAATCGATATATGACTTTTTCTTGTTACACACAGGACGAATGTATAACATCTTAATTGTTTTTATTTTTACAAAACATAAATTAACTAATCGAAATATTTTAAAGAAGATCAACTGCATAACTATCCATAACATTGTCAAGTTAACAAATTATTCGGTGTTTGAGTTAAATATAAATATGTGAAATGAGCAATTATGTTTCGATAAATTATTTATTAGTTCAATTATTCTTATGTGTGTGTGAATTGTCCATAGCGTGACATGGTGACATTGTTAATATCTGACATTCGATTATATTGAACTTATAAAGTTAAACTATACAATTATTGTATAATGATTAAAAATCGATGTAATTTTATGTCTGCGACTATTTTTTTTCATTAAACATATTTTAAAATAAAAAGTTATCGATACAAGTAACGCCTAGATGATTTTCTTTTGTGTTCTATTATTCAAATGAAAGTTTTTTTTTGATGTATTAGACAAATTACGCACATGAAATATTACCATATAGGTTAAAAAATAACCTTATCACGAACGTTTACAGTATAACACCAGCAATGTTTTGCAGTAATAGTACGTATAAATTTGTTTTATCTGACTTTGGTATAAATAATGAACAGATAATTTTTCCACTAAACTTTTGGATAACCCCATTTATTTAATTATATTGATTATATACAACAAAAACAAATTTTTTTGTGGGATGTATAATATTTAATTTTCATTATGTCTGAACGTTTTGTTAATTTTTGTTACTGAAATTTTATTCATGTTAGTAATCTTTATGGGTTTAATAATAAATGTTAATGTAAAAATATTAACTAATCGTTTTATTTTCATTATATTTTCAATATATCAATAAATAAATACATAGAGAAACTCCTATGTAACGTATTCGCAAGAAACTGTGTGTTAAATGGAAATTATACTGAATAACCATAAATGTATAAGGCAGAAAATTATACATTGAAATAGAAACAGGTGTATATGTAAAAAATATCTATTGAACAACAGAGAAATTATCTAATTATTATTTCGGCTTTATGTTAGTATACAGGAAAAATGATGAAAAAAATATTGTCAAGTCATGTCACTCCAACGCGAGCTTATGGAATCTATCTACCAAATATTACATTCAATAAATTCCAGATGGTAAATTATTCCACTATGTGTGAGAGTTACTTATCTATTACATATTACATATTGGTCAGCAATTATCGAAAGGTAGATGTTTCATAAATTCTAATTCATAAGTACAATAAATTTAGCTACAACAATACACATGAAATTATCACGAAAAAATTAATTTGAATAAATTTATACTTGAAATCTGAAAACACAACGGTTTGCTATTAATTTTCTTAATAAAAAAACAAAAAAAAAAGTAACACAGAATATAATTATTTACTAACAATTTTAATCATATTATATAGAAACTAATTGTATTATTTCAAAAATGCATATAATATATTTATAAAACCGATGAAAAAAAAATATGAAAAACAAATTAAACTTATAATTACACGCACCTAAAAGCATAAAAAAAAAAAAGAAAAAAAAAACCTCAAAAGGGAAAAGTTTTTGTCTCATTTAAGTATACTTAAACAGCACATTAAAACCACACCAACCACAAAGTACACCATATACCACCAGTCGCAGTCATTCATAATTATATTCTAAATGAAAAAAATAACACATAGAAATGAATTTAAAACTTCAGATTGTGCAAAAAAATATGTCAAATTATAAAAATAAAAAAAAAATTTAATAATGAGATATATTTCTATGTAAAATTTTAATTATACACAAATTATTTTATTTTTCAAATTCTATTTACACGCGTAACTTGACATACAATTTTCTTTTTTAATATAATATACACAACATTTTTTTAACAAACATTTAAAAATAAAATAAAACTTTTATGGCAATAAACAATCCATGCGGCACCATAAAATTGCGAAATTATATATACCATATTTTATTTTATTAATTTAAATTATTAGGTAGTTGTATTAATTTTACATATGATAATGGTATTTATTTAAATAGATGTGATTAAGTAATGAATTTAAATAAAATTACGTACGCATTAATAGAGGAAAAATTTAAAAAAACCGGATACTTGCATGAGCAAAAAACCAAATAACGTTATATTATCACATTTTTACGATCAAATATTCTCTATTCTTAGCTCACATATAGCAATTACATTGAATACAATATTCCTAAAAATGCATGGACCAAAACTAATACAAACACTCAATATAATAAAATAGCTTAAAATCAATCAACCGTATGTATTTTTAAGAACCCAACAAATAAAAATATATAAATAAATAAGAAGAAGTTTGGAAATAAAAAAAAAAGAAAATATATATACGCAGATTAAGAATTTTCAAATAAAATGTGTTGATTGCCACGACCTTAAAATACACACACATACAAATACCACATATATATAGGAAATAAATATAGAAAGAATATACAATTCCAATTGTGTTTTTATTTTTCCTTTCAAACCTTCTAGTTCCGGTCATTTGTAAATAGCTTAATTTCACATACATTAAACATTTTCTACTCATTTTCGTATAGATTACAAATGTTTGCGTTTTTTTTTGTTTCATTGTTTATGTACAATTATTCCGTATTCTTCATGAATTATTTATATTTATTTGGGAAAAAAAAAAAGAGATATTTTTTTACATAAATTATTCAATTGATGTTTTTTTTTAAATTTATTATTTTTAATTTTCCACAATTGAATAAATAAAATGCCACCAGAAAAAAACAAAGGTCTTAGCATTTTCACCAAATACAGACTATTTAATTTTTTATATTATATTGTATCGATATATAAAAATATAAATATATTATATATATATAAATCTTAACCACTCCACCAAATAAGATATGATGAAATTAATTTCAACAGTAATGGAGAAAATATATATTATTGCACATTCAATATTTGACCCCAATTCAAACTGAACCAATTTTTCATTAATTTGAATTCATTGGTCTTTATTTAGTCTACTTTTTTATTTACTCTTCCACACATAATTTTAATTTTCTATATTACAAAATACTTCTGTAATATTATCAGTATGATTAATGTATTCACTTTCAGTAATTAAATTTAATTCTAAACATTTTTGTATTTATAGATGTTTGGCCTAAGAATTGCCTGTGGCAAATAATAAAATTTAGCTCTAATTTAAAACAAGAATGAAGGGTGACAACTTTGTGTGTGTTGTCAAATATTAGTGTTTATTCTATGATAATTAATATCAATTGTTTATGATTTGATTTAACCCACTTAAACAATTAAAATTTTTGATTGTGTGTATTCTTAAATGAAAATACTTTTAAACACATGAATTTTTATCATAAATTTTGCATAACGAATTACAATATTAATACAAATGTAAATAAGAAAACAAAAATTATAATTAAATTCGTCAATGTCTCACCAAAATTGTACATAGTTTGTTTATTACAGATCGTTTATGATATGGATTTATATGATAATACATTTTATATTAAGAGTAAAAACGAATGTTAAATATATTAATTTTAATGATTTTAACAATTTATATTATCGTTCTCATTAATCTTGGGTGTCTCGTGAAAAACAAAAAGTATTCTGGTTTTTTTGAGACCTTGGAAAAAAGTGTATGAAAATATTATCGGCAAAATTACTATACCAATCGATCAAAAGCATAAAAGATTGATCACGTTTAAAAACACGTAATCCAGATATGGAAAATGTTTGAATCGATTAATAACTGTGAATTTATCATTAGACATCACAAAAAAAAATAAACAGTCTATTCTATATCTGCTTGTATCAAAGAAGACAAAAAGCATATATCAGTTTGGAAAGTGTTTGCCAACTAATATATATATATTATTTCATACATTCATCGATTATTTATTATAGAAAATGGTATACAATAATAACTGGTGTCTATATTATTTTATTATTTATATTGATCGATGGAATGCTAAAATCACAAACAAACGGATTATTTATCAAGACAATGCACCACAGCGTACACGTCTACTGTTGTAATGACAAAATTTCAATAATAAGTTTCCACATGCACGCTATTCACCATAGATTTGAATTCTTGCAACTTTTTTTGTTTACAAACTTAATACGGTGGTCTTTGTATGGTATGTGAATTTACATCAAATGTTGAGCAATGACAGTAACGCATATATGTGACTGTCACTTGTGTACTAATATCGATTGATTGCATTCAAATTTCAATACTATCCCTTTGAATGATTATAATTGTCAATAATATGTGCGGAAGGTCACCTATCTTATTCGGACCAGTTCATTACCAAATCACCTATAGTATACATATTTATATAAAAATTACCTTGTATTTTGTATAGAAAATATTTTATTATTACAATATTATTGATTTTCTTGACAAAAGAACTATGTGTGTGTGTGTGTGTGTGTGTGTGTCTATGCTCTAGTACAACAATACATGTTTACATATAATATGTGCGGTATATATTTTATATAATAATACTTCAATGTAAATAAAATGATTAATATTATGTTATTATTATTATTATATCTAACATATATATTATATTATAATATAGAACTATCTACAATATATTGAAAAATAACTTAATATTGTGTATATGATTGCAAGCATACATCAGGAAGTATAATAAAAATAATGTATAACAATCAATTGAATATTATTCTATTTATACAATATTTATTATTGACAAGAAAAGGAAATGAATGTTTACCGTATTTTTTATTGACAATTGCGACAAAGGTGATTCAATTGTTAAGAAATAGAGGATTGATGGGAGACTGAATGGTATATATACCATATAATAGTTGCGTCTACTTTACTTATATATATATATGCGATTTAGATTTAAATCAGAAATTGTGTTACTAAAGGATAAAAGCATTATAAATTATATTATTTTAATAAATAAATATTGTAAAAAAATTTAACAAAAAACTAATTAAATGTTTAAGTAAATATGTAAAACAGAACATATACTAATTATTCCTAAACATTTTTTATATTTTTTTACAATAATAAATTAATGTCAATCTTATTTATAATTTTTGTTTTAATTAAAAAAATTTTGTATCTCAGTTTTTTTTTTTTTTTTTTTCAATTTTTAAATCATTTTTATTTTCAGGATATACACAATGTAATTTGTTGTTGTTAATAAATTTAATAGCACAACAACAACATGTATGGTATACGCGACGCCCTCTCCATATTTATATATACGTACAGAGTACATATATTTATAAAATACGCGATTATGTATATATGATATGGGGCTTGACTTCACTTATTTCGGTATATATTATCTGTTTCTGTATTATAAGAGTATAGATTCAAATATAATATGCGTATATATTCTATATAGCGCCTAACAATATAATACTTATAATATACTAATTTTTAATATTATCATGATATCGCATATATATGGTATAACATATATATCATATACGTCTATCTATCTATAATATTATAACAACAATGTAAAAGTTGATGTTGGTTTTTAATATTTCACAACAACAACAAAAATATTAATATTAACAAAATAAAGGCAAGCGACTAAAGTCTAGTTAGTATATATAATTTATAATAGTACTATAGCAGTATATATGAATATACTCGTATAAGTACAACGCAGCACACATAATAAGACAATATATATTTATATAAATATTATGTACATGTTGTACACTGTTATATACTTTTTTGGTATGCGAGAGACACACAACGGTGTCATAATTGTCTTTCATATTTACAGGATATAATAAAATTTCATATGCCCGTAAGCAATTATATGTCTACTATATAGTACTATATATATATATATATATGGTATATGCTACCCGTATAAGATGATGATGGTATGATGTATATAATGTAGTATGTATGTGATATTAAAATTTAAAGTAAGATATATTTTCATTTTCATATATAGTTATTATATCCTACATCTATATATAATAGAATATATAAATTTACTCGCATATTATATATTCATTTTCAACCGAATCATATTAATCTTTACACATATACTATACACACTATATCTCTATGTCGAATATGAATCTTTAGTATACTTGTTATGCATAGTAGTAATATATTATATAAATACATGTGCATAAATAATATAAATTCGACCTTATTTTATTATTAAAATATAAATGCTTGAACAGGAATGTTTGCCAATATATACAATGTTTATTACATATATATATTTGCATATAATATATAATACCCGTCTATTACTTAAATTGTGAAAATTATTGATATATTGTATTTTTAGTGGCGAAATAATATGTGCAACATTGCTCATATTTAGTTATAACAACATATTTATTCTAATAAAAATTTATGTTTTCAAAGATTTTTATTTATTATGTAAATTCTTTACGTTCAGTTAGTCTGTCTGTTTGTATTGGGTATATATTTAATTTTTAAAACGGATGGCACAGCTACCACCCCTAGCCGCCCCCAAAAGCCTATATCTATATAAGTTGATTACTTTTAAACATACGCCAATCTATTTCCACCATATTGTGCCTCGAGCATCAATCTAAAATTCCAATCAAATTGGATAAATTACTCGGTATTTATGTAAGAATATCCGCATATAACTATTCTCCAATTGGGTTTGCTAATTTATCTTGACAAATTTTTATTAATCCAATTATTCTTATGGATGATTCGCTCATAATACTGCTATGTGTGAAGGGAGACATATTGTTAATGTGCGAATAGCGTCCAACACCATATTTTCAAAGATATTCGTTTACTGATTTTATAAACGAAAAATTTTTTAATTCAGTTAAGTAATTTTAAGTATGAAAAATACTGTAAAATTTTGTCATGTCAGTACCGGGAGAACGAACTCATCAACATCCTGATTGAATGGCATGTGCTTTAATCACTGTGCCACAGTACCGTGGTATGTTATTCAATAATATAATGACAAATACAATTACATCGGCTGTAATGAAACTTATTAATTGCTCAAAATCGAAAACAAATTAAATTTGACTATATATTTTCAATAATAATCACTGAACATTCCATGTCGAGTCTGTCAAAATTGTTAATCAATTTTATTAAGGACATTTCAAGAAGCTTATAAGGAAAGGAAAAGAGAATTATACTTGAATTCGAGAACAGTATTGATGATTGAAAGAATAAGGATATTTCAAAGACAACCTTAAAAGCTCAAATAGTGTTGCAAGGACGTCACAAAGATATTTTTGTAAAGTATGCAAAAATATTCTTGTACGATCACATAAATATTCTTAATCCTTGAAACAGCAATTCTATTCCAATCAGTGCTTGAAATAAAATGATATAATTACAAAAAGAAAATTCTGAATATTTTTTTACCATTATCCGATAAGTATCTCTATTTTTTACAAAATTGATTCTGAGCAATGAAACATCAATATCTGTGTATTAAGTTGGTGCATGTATTTTCTGTATCGTATAGTAAATCATCAATATCCGTTTAAAATATTCATGCTCAGAAAGTATTACTCTACATTTTTAGTAAAATAAATTTGACTGTTATAAAATAAAAAATACAGAGAATACACCTAATGCATACACACATCCCCATACATAATTTGTTTCATACAATTCAAGTATATATAAAATTTATTCAGAGATTTTGCTAGATTTTTTTTTAATATTTCGTGCGTATCGAAACCACCCAAATGTCCTGAGGCAGTGACAATATCTATATTTAACAAAAAAGATATATATACAGCTAATCTGCTGCCTGTAAGTATATATAACATTATAACAATTCACAAATTGGTCTGCAATTATGTTTCGATAGATGTTTTCATAAAATCAAATATTTTTATATGGTGGTGGGTAATGTACATATGAAATGCTGTGTGCATTATGGATATTGCTAATTTCTATGTGAATATAGTATTCAACCATTGCTTACTAATTTAAACATATATTGTACACAAGTTAATGATGCCTGTTTAGTATTTAATTTTGCCACAAATTTGTGTTTCACAATGTGCTTTTGCTATACAAAAACAACGTCAATATTGTGATCAAAATTAATAATGTATAAAAACAATAGTATATTATTTTCAAAGATATTTGATTTTTGATACCATGTAAACAAACAATCGTTTTAATTGTTTTTGACAACATACAAAATTTTTCGAATGAATTTTCCTTTTTTTAACATTGCGATCTATTAAATGTAATCAATCGATATTGGAAATTGTTCTTTCACATAAATGCACGCATAAAATTGAATTACACTAGAGATTAAATACAGTGCCTTGGCACGGAATTTCCATATTATTTGTTTAAAATAAAATTTCTGTATTGATATTAAATTTTTCCTTAATAAATTGATTATAATTTAAGTGGATGTATACGAAGAAGTGGGCTGCGTATAATCAAATAAAATATTATATATTATTTAAATAGCATCCCACATATGTGTGAGTATTTATATATACCATACACTAATTGTTGGTCTATAAATTATATTTCTATATAGATTCTTTATTAATTCAATTTTTTCTATTGTTGGTGGGTGAATCGTGAATTATTTAACTTCCATAAAAATTTATTTTAAAATTAACCTTTTATTTTATGTTGACTTTAGAATAATTTTTTGTAAAATCCTAACATGACGTTATTAAATATATAAAAGAATCTTATTACGATATATATTGGGTAGTCGAAAAAGTATAGAGCCTTTTTTTTCAAAATTTAAACAATTTTTTAGTGGATGTGACAACACTTTCCAATCAAACTAAAATAATTTTTGACGAGTGACCAAAGATATTTGCTGACATGGAAGATTTCGATTTTTCGATTATGATCACTTATTTAAAATTTTATTGCGCCGTTTGGTTAAATGTTTAAATGAACAAAATACATAACGACTTTGTGATCCCACCAAAATAGTAACCAGAACGGAACGTAGCAAAACAATTATGATACCGTAGATTTATTAAGGTTTCGTCACCAAACACAATACATAAGTTTTTGTAAACTTGCGATGCCGAACCGAAAAACCAAAATGTAATGAAAATGCTCATTTTGATTATTCATTTTCAACAAAAACTAAACAAAACACAAAATTTTTTTTCAGACTGATAAAATTGAAGTATCTACAATCAACAAAAAAAAATATGGTTTGACATTTCGAGATGAATTTAGATAGTAAAACACGCTATAGACGTAACACCTTCATTCAATGTAAAACGTTTAAAATAACACCCCACAAAAAAAAACTCGATATTCGGATTCCTCATGAACATAATAAAATTCACTTAACACTCAAAGCATTAACATCTGTAATCTACTTAAGAAACGTAACGAAAATTCATTTTTGAAACAATTAATAACCTGGTGACGAAAAAATGGATTGTATACAATAATGTAAAGATAGTGAAGCAAGAAAGATAAAACAACATTTAAAGCCGTCATCAAAAAAAGATTATGTTATCAGTATGATGGGATTACAAAGGTATTGTTTATTTTAAAATTTTACCACGTAACCAATGCAATTTAAGAATTGGCAAATCGAAAAGGTGTTGTGTTCCACCATAATAACGCAAGACCATACACACACAACTTTTATGACCCATCAGAAATTATTGAAACTTGCTTGGGCTGTGAATATAGTCCTGATTTTTTGTACATAATAGATGGTAAAATTTCATCCGAAAAAATTGACCTATACATTACTGAAAAAATTATTTCATTCTATCAAAAAATTGCCATTAAAAACAAAAAAAAACGCAATTTATTAATGTGCAACCCCCCAATAATAATAATAATAGATTTTCTATATATAATATGAACAGTCTCAAAAGAAATTATATCCTATATACCAAATATATATATATTGTATATGCGAATATATGTACGGCAATATGAAAACGCTGTGACACACATATTTTTAAATTATGTACTTTAAATCTGTAATATATATATATAAAATAATAGAAAAATAAGAAGTATATAATAATAAATATTTCTTTTTCATATAAATATAATTTAATAACACGCGATTTCATTTATAAATATATAATGCATAAATTATTTTCCAAGAAGAAAATATAATATTATGTGATTTAATGAATCGGTTAAATAATAAAAGCGACCGCCGCCGTTGACATACATATAGCTATGTGTTTAAATTAAGTATATATGTTTATGCAGCTATTTTAATTGAGTACTATATATATATATATATATATGTTGTTTATATATTCGTATATATACCATATATATATATCATTATATTTATATGTTTCTATATATTTATATGTTAATGCTAACAAAATATATATAAAAACAATATTTCGAACGACGTGTATATGTACAAATAAAGTTAAAGTAATAGACCATTTAATATGGGCTAAATAATTAATTTTATTTTTCCCTTTTATGGGAATAATTACAGAACAAAATCTTTGTTAATGTATGGCATATGTTCCCTGCGTATAAACATTAATAATAAATATTTTCATGACATCGTTTATTCAAAATATTAATGTATGAATTTACATGTAATTACACTGTATCGCTATCTAATTCAGCGCATATTGTATATACTGCGATATAATAAAATGTGTGTGTTATTAAATCAATTAATTGATCATTATTCATTGATATAGAGAATTAATAATTATAAAATAATAAAAAAATTAACCAATTTTTCAATCACATTAATCCATTTTATGTTATGTTTTGAATATTGCACTTATACACTTATTTTTTGTTTTACACATCACAATAATTTATAAAAACTTAACTCTAACCACAATCATATATTTTAATTTTTTTATTATATTGAAATAATATGATTGAAAGATAAAACAACGAATTTTCAATTTCTTATTTATTTTTCTTTCTTTTTCTTTTTCTTTTTCCTTTTTCTTTTTTTTTTTATATACAAAATAAATAATTTATAATTTTCACATTTTCCATTTAATCCATAAAATTTCATAAAATTTCAGTCATTTAAAACATATATAGAGGAATAATAATAATAATAAAACATTTTAGTTAATAAATAATTCATAAGCACACACAATAATCATAACAATAGAATATTATTAAAAATCACTATTAGTATTATCTATTCTATATATATATATACGCACTCATGTAGAGACATGTCTCTGTAGATATATATATATATATATAGTTTAATATTTGATCAACATTTTATATATTTTTATTTGGTTATTGAGTTCCATGTCGCGCGACACACACAGAATTCTGTTATATGAAATTGAAATAAATTTATATAAAATTTTTGCGTTACCATTCGAATAGAATGCGACCACTAAACTGTTGGATATATTTTTCAAGAAAATAAATATAAACATTCTACTGTCTATGGTTTCCTATTTCATATTTTGTTGGGTGTGAATATAAAAGATAGATAGCCTTATACGGTGGAGTAACAAATTAATACGCATGCGATTGATTTTTCTATTCAAATAATATGGTAAAGATATATAGAGAAAAGAGAATACAGTGAAAATTATTACAAATTTTCCCCACATAAATGCTTATGTCTTTTTCTTTTATTTACAAAATTGATTGTACTTTTTCTTATTTATATATACCATATTTTTTGCGGGCACATAATATATACAGCCAATTTTTCTATTTCACAATTTGCAGAAACATGCACAAAGACATTACGGCGTTACAATAACAAAATATTCATATTTTTTAACTATAAATAATAAATTACTTTTGAGACTCCTTAATCCAAATTTAATTCATATACAACCACGATTACATTCATTTTCCCACACACATACATTTATACATATTAATACACACACACTAGCATATATATATATATATATTTATTCATTTTATATGTTTTACATTTTCTTCTCCGCTTTTCTGTTAAATTTTCACTTTGTATATTTAGAGAAAATAATAAATACACATATATATACGTAATTTTTCAATTGTTGAGACACGTAATATATATAATTAAATTTTATAATTAATTTATTATTTTTTTTTAAATACCTATATATAAAACATATTATTTATATACAAAATGCAGGATTAATTTCATTCAATGTATGTATATATTTTATTCTGAATTCAAGGTAATTCATGTTGCACCATATTTATAATGACATGACGATGACAAAATAGAAGAAATTATTTAATTTCTACATTCATTTCATGTACAAAAGTACAATTTCTGTATATAATGGATAAGGTATTGTGAAGATAAGTTGATCATTTACGAAAGATGGGCATATACTGTAAGTGTAAAAAATTGTACACGAATATACAGTGTAAAATTTTATGGTTGTCATAAAAGTGAATTTTGTGGATTACATTTGTTGAAGGGATATTTTTAAATTATTTGTATTTGTGTTTTTTTTTTTTTTGGTTTTGTCTTCATTCCATCATTTTGTTACCGACAATTTACAAATTTTATTATTTAAATATATCAGGAACGATATCGAATCATATATGTACTTCATTATATGGGTCCCATTTCGACCGTTTGTGTTGACATTGTGAGAAATTATTGTAGTCAAGTTGGTATTTGATTGACGTGTTTGAGCAAATATAACAAATCACCAATCGGAGTGCAATTAGGTTTCGATAGATGCTTTATATATTCAATTAAGTGAGTGTATTGTACATATACTGTGGTGTGGGCATTGTTAATATTTGAACCATATTTTCAAAGATATTCGCTTTTTAATTTATTATACGAACAAATGATTATTCCATTGAGTAATTTTAGGATTGAAAAATATGAAAAAAATTTTTCAAGTTAATACCGTAGATCGAACTCTCCGGATATCGTCATAAAACTGGTTATAAATAGTTTAATAAATAATATATGGAAAAATATCTGGAATACACATCCAAACTATATTTTACGGAAAATCAAATTTTTTGGAAATATTTTAATCATTAATGAATTTACAAATTTTGCCTCAGAATCCGATAATATAATTATAATTTCCTCATATATTCATAGCAGTGGTTTGAGTTTTAAAAAAATATCAATTTACTAATAATTTTCATGGATTGATTGAAATTTTAATTGTAGTTTAAAATTTTTTCAATACGATCTCAATGACTAATATGTTAATAACGGTGTTAAAGGATGGCAGTTACTAAAAACAATGTAATGTATTGCAGATACACTATAAAACCTATTAGAATATCGTTACATATAAATTATACCTAAAATTGTTATAATCTCCTTAAGCTTATGCTATTTTGGTCAATGTTAAAAGTAATACAATATTTTAATGATCGTGTAAAGACTGTGCATTAATTGTTGTAAAATCAAGGTTCTATTGTAAAAAATTGTGTAAATTATTATTTTTAAAGTATTGTTCATTGCTGTTTGTCATTCTTTCTGCAGGCCCCCCATATAAGGAATCCGTGTCGAAAAATCATGTCATCTTTTGATGCTATCCACCAATCGTTCCAATTTTTCACATAACTTCGTATAAGATTGCGGGAGCGTTACTTACAGCCAGGTCGTGTTTCATGCAACGGAACAAATAGTAATTTGATGAAACAATATTTGGTGTATATGACGAGTGGTGTAAAATATCCTACAGCTTAGTAGGTTTTAACCGATTTTGCATCATGTGGCCGCCTGAAGAATTTCTTTATCTCTCTTATGCGATACAACAAAACCAATTACCTTGCTTTTGAACCATAACCAAGTGTATTTAAACGAATATGAAAACTATTGTGCGATCAGCAATTTTGGTTCAAATAATACTTTCAATTCATCATCTATGAGTTTTTTCGATAGACTGCAAGGCATTCTTTGTCAATTGTATCGAAATCACTGTCAATAAAAAATGTCGAAACCAATACTCATATATTTTTATAGATGAAGTATATGCGTTCATCGTATATAAGTTTCCAATATCGCTCGATGACTTTTCAATGACACTTTTCTTTGAATTGAATTGTGAAGATTATAATCTTTAGAAAACTTATTATGTGGCTACGTTGTTGCTGCAGACAAAATGAAATTTTATAAATTTATAAATAATACAATAAGTCACGACAAATTTACCTTACTCTACCCTAAAATTATATTTTTCCAATGTTTCTCAGCGAGAACAAAATTACATATATTTTTTTATTATTATTATTATTATTATTATTATTATTATTATTATTATTATTATTATTATTATTATTATTTTTATTATTATTATTATTATTATTATTATTATTTTGTTGAGATTGCGCTTTCTAATTTTTCACTCTCAGTAAATCTCTTTTATTATATATATATATATTTGTTTTTGTTCTTATAAATAAATGTATAATCGTATTCTCATATATATAGTAATGTAAAAATTGCACCCGCAAGTAACACGGCAAATAATTTGATTATAATTCTTTAGATTTTTGCTATTCTGCGTATATAAACTATATTACATTCATTTTTTCTCATTTTATAAATGATTTTTTACTTGTATGTTACACATAATAAATATAGCAGTGGAAGCAAAGTGTACCACATAAATATAAATATACGTATATATATACTCGTATATAATTATAAATACATTGTGTACTATATAGAGTATGTGTGTATGTATGTATGAAAGAGTATATATGATAAAGTATATACATTTATAAAGAAATATTTTATATATACAATTTATATATCTAATTGAAATTCAAAATGCGTATACAAACAAATGAATCAATAATTTTATTCTTGCGGATATTTTCAAAAAATATATATAGGAAGAGCAACAACAACAACAACAACAACAACAACATGAAAATAAAAATAAAAAAAATGTGGAAAATAGAAAATCTTTCTATGCGGCCATTATATATATATATATTTTATACATATATATGTTTATATACAATTTGTACTTGGCCTTATATATAAATACTCTACGCTATTATAAATATATATAAGTTCATATTTTTGTGTATTTGGTAAATAACTTTATAAATAAAAATGAATTTTATATTATAAAAATACTCTTCTATTTCTATATAATATAATATATATAGTTTATTGTATTGCAATATACATATATTTATTATTATATGTATTTATATATTTACATTTACAGATATATTATATATATTATACATACGCAATAAAGGAAATGATAAAGGAAATTTTTTCACGTATATATTGTTATATGTAAACGGTACACAAATAGGCAGTTTCCTTTCTATTTGGTTGTTATATTTATTTTATTATTACTTTTCATATTCATATTCATACGTGTGTATTATATTGTAGTTTGAATACATATGGATATATATATATATTATATAACTTGTACGAGTCAGTATATCTATATATGTATAAATAAATAAATGTATATGGAAAACCAAAATATTTAATGTTATACACGCAAAAATATGTCATATCATAAATGTGAATTGGGTAAAGGTGGATGGGATATATATACAATGTAAAATAGTATATTTATATTTATATTACATTATAATGTAGTCTATGCGTCGTCGTTCGTATATTCAATATACATATATACCCATAAATAAATGTTTAATTGAATTTCTTTATATTACACTATTTAAATTGATTTTTTTTTTTTTGCGTTGTGAGTAGTTGAAATTTATAGAATATTGAAATATTGAATTATTAAATTATTTATATGCGGTATATATATAGTAGGTAATGTTTATTGAATTGAATTATAATTAAACTGAATATATATGGTACATATGGTAGTTAGACGAACGCAAAAAAAAAAATATTATATAATGAATTAGACCACAATGTATGTAAATATGGTATGCAAATATTAGATAGATAATAGATATAATATATGCAAATATTTATTCATCAGCAATTGTCATATCATAAATTTATAATTTAAAAGATTTTCATTGCATTGGTATATAGCGAGTAGTATATTTTTAAACCAATTAAAAGAAAATCATATTATGTGAATTATGAGAAATGTTTTAATTTAATATTGTTGATTGCTTGATATATATATGAATTTACTTTATCCATAAATATATTGTATATATATATATAGATATAAATAAAATTAATGCATATATGGTATATTTAAGTAAAATTTTAATTTAGAACTATATGAATGCATTACACGTACTTTATTAACAATAATATATACATTGCATTGCATATGCTATTATTTTAAAATTAAATAAATAACGTGTATATATATGTATATGTACGTACATGTAAAGAAATTCCTAACTATATATTATATTAGTATATATACTATTCTAAATTCTTGTATAAATATATATTAACATAATTTATTCAATTTGACATAAATACGATTACAACATACATATCTTATGAATTTATATAATAATTATTTTGAATATAATATGTGTATTTAGATTTGAATAGGGTAACGTATCCTAATTTTGCTCATTTACTTTCTTTTCTGTTTTTATATAGCTGCCGCCGGTATATTAACGTTGGAAAGGAAACGGAATTATAAATATCTATATTGTACATTTCAATACACATTTTAATTTTAACAATAGATTTGGTTACGTGCGTGGAGCACATATAGAATACAGCAAAAATCAAAAATAATAGTCCAGAAGTTGATCAATCATTCTTAAATTAAAGATACAGTGCTAAATCGAAATGATTATCTCACATCAATGGAAGTACTTAGTTACAGGTATTTTATTTCATGTGCGTGTAAAAAAATATTAAAAACAATATGGGTTTTTATACCATATATTCCAAAATAAATTTATTATATTTTTATCTTAATTTACTCTATTTTAATAATTCAAATTATAATTTCGAGCGATTAATTTACTAATAATTAAGTTTTTGTCTTTATATATTTGTTAAATGTATTACCGAATTTTTCTCGATAATAATTCAATTTTTTTTCCAATATTAATACCATTTTTGTTAGGAATTATCTTTGGAATTGGTCACGATTTTAATGTCAATTTACTCCGATATTATTACCGGAATTTGTTTTTGATTTGATTTGACAGGTTTTTCGTACAGTGAATTTTTGTGTGTCTGACTGTTGATTGGAATCGCTGTTTCTTCATTACCATTTGCTAGTTCCTCGATCAATTGAAAAATAAAATATGTTCTTGTTATATTTACTCTTGTGGTCTCCTTATACAATAGCCATGCATTGATAGCGGCTTAATCCAATATATTACAGAAAACTTGAAGAGGCCATCTACGAGATTCCGCTTTCACACTATACTTTCGTGACATTTGGTCAACAATATCTGCTCCATATTTGGTGTTATTATAAAATGCAATTGTCTCCGGCATAAGTTTACAATTTACTTCAATTTTTACAAACTTATGTTTTGAACTATAAGTATAAGTACCTACTTCTTAGATATGCTTTTGGAAACTGTGAGAACACATAGGCGACGCAGTTATCAGAACAAAAAACTGTTAATATTATGAACTGTCTATTTGACGGATATCCTGAAAAATATGTATACTACATACAGATACTCGAAATTTGAGGATATTGGAACAAACCAAATTCAGATAAATACACGTATCATTATATCATTAATAATCAATATATATTTCTAATACAAAATATTTATGCTTTCTGATTTTATTTATAATATAATTTTAGTCATAATCTCGGGTCCCGTGAATCTAGTGTTAATGTTAGGTATTATTTCCAATTTCAATAGAAAACAACCCGGAAATATATTAATAATAATAATTTTGATATTAATGCCATCTTTTTTATCGCAATTATTTTCCCGGCGTTAATGCCATAATTTTTATTTAGCGAATTATAATTGATTTATTGACAATTTCTTATTTGTGCAAAAACAGCTCACATGATGATTGTGATACTTTGAATTGAAGTCAATATATTATATATATCATCAAAATTGTGAATTTCAATATATTATATTGTGTTACTCATCTACCCTATATAACCATTTATTTGAATAATATATACAAATGTTAAGATATAATTTGAATGAATATAAATTTGTCTATCAATGAATAAAATATATGTATATTCATAGATATACAGATTAGTTATATCCACGGGTTTATGATGTGTATGTATGAGTATAATCTATCATTTAGCAAAGTTTCCAAGAAGCATATAAATATAAATATACCATACACATATAGAATATAATATAATATTTATAATTGAAATATATTTCATGTTGTCATCGCAGAAGAAAAACTTTTAAACTATGTCAAATTTTATTTTTTAAAACAAAACATATTTATGTGCAAACATATACAAAATCCTTCAATAGTATCATTATAGTAGTAGTAGTAGTATATGTAATGAATGATAATATAAATAAAGTTTTTATCAAATATTATTTAAAATAATATATAATATTAATAAAATACCATAACTATATAATTTATATTCATATACTTGAAATCAATATTACAATTAATTAATATGTCAGTAATTACTAGATACACACTCACTTCTTTCAGTACATATAATAATATGTCTCTGGACTTATATTGATTTTTATAAACATGAATGAATGAATGCCTATAAAAATATAATATTAATATCATAATATTGATAAGAATTATATTGTATATAGAACGGGGAAAATAATATAATTACTGGACATTTAAATAAATATGAATATGTAATTAAATATACAATAATATTTTACATATCCACTCATTATTATTCATATAAGCTATGGCAGATCGTATAGATATAGTGAAATATATAGGTATACGCGTTTTCAGTAAATTGTCGTAATTATTTTCCAACCATTCCAAATAATATGATTTTCTTTTTAAATTTCTCCATATAATAATTAGCAATTTGTATTGAAATCATCGGAAAATATCATCGAAGCAAAAATATGTATTCACATATGATTAAAATTCAAAAACATGAACCCTAATGAATGAACTATTCAAAATTTTCACTAATATTGTATATATATAGTCGGAAATAAATAAACTTTAGCTATTCGCACTATAAATATATTAGTATCTATTTAATATATTCAAAATATGTTAAAATATAATTTCTTCTAATAATTATATACTATACACTCAACAACTACAACAGAGCATTAATTATTTCTAAGGCACCTACTAAAAATATTACAGCTAGTCTAGTTAGCTAAATTAAACCATCTAACCGTCTTGTCTATGTAAAAAAACAATAAATTTTATATTATAACTTAAAGAACAACTTTTTCAAATTGGTGGCTCATTTATTAGCGCTTACAATATTATAAAATTTTAAAAAAAAAGTGATGTTTAGTTGCGAACGGATATACATTTGGTCGATACACCAAAACGAAATTGTTCCACAAATTTAATTTGGTATACAACGTTTGTCAGTCATAAGTACATTTGATCGATTTTCAACGTCCGTTTGTCGTTAATAAGTGCACCATAAATATATTGTACAATCACTGATCTATTTTGTTCGTATCAAACATAGTTTCAACTTTGATAATTAATTTACATTTAATTGGTTAAACCAATAAATTCTTTGGCGTATATATTGATGAATTAATTGATGAGTTCATTGATGAAGTCATTCATGAAATTGGAAGTACTAACAATTAATGTATGCATTCATTGAAGAAATTGGAAATACATACAAAAAGCCCCGCTGGGGATATGTTATTAATTTTAAATATATATTGTCACTTTGCCATATATACGGAAAAATTCTGATTAAAAATTCATAGAAGTTAATGTAATAAATCGTATTCATTCGATAAAAATGTATATGTATTTCAATTATGAATGGAAATAAAAACTTTTATATTTATGAATTATAATACAAATATCAAAAATTATATAGAAAAATTATAGATTTAATCAATTAAATAAATGTTTTTTTTTATCCATATAAGTTTTAATTACATATATTTTATTATAGGTTGATAGAGCCATAAAATATATTAATTTAATTTTTGTTTTTACGAAATACATACTGAACTAAAGGTATTACGTATAAATAAATTAAAATAACAACAGGATCACATACACGATAATATTATGCCTGTTGATTCGATAAAATGATAGATAGTTTAATTCTTGCAAGATCACAACTTGAATCAACTTAATTATTGTGTTGAGTTATTGGTTTATATCGAGATAGAAGAGAAGTGTTTAGCTACGCAGTAAGCAATAGTTAGCTCTAGATATCGTTGCGCGTATATAGGTAAATTAAACCAACATCATATTTAATTAATCAAACAATAACAATATGATCGACGGCAAACTTAATTTAAGTCATAATTCAAAGAAGAGGTAAATCAAAAATAAACATCATATAGGATTTTAAGTAAAAATATAGAATATTTTTAAACGATAAAAATATTAGTTTTTTCTAAAAAGTAAAATTAGGATTTACCCGCACAAATAACATGTGTGGGAGATCTGTAGTATGGATTCGTGCAATGTGATCGGTGACTGCCACTGCCACAAAATCAACTTCGGTTAAAGTGATTTCGCCAAAAAATACATGACCAGTTGGTGTCAGTTTCATTTTTAACATTTATATTTTTATATACTTAACAAAATCATATAATTAATATATTTCATATAATGATTAATTGTATTACTATTAATTTTATGGTACAACCAACATACAAAAATATAAATGTTAAAAAAGAAACCCACAATTCATAGTAGATGTCATCGAAAATTGATCACGAACTGGTGATATATTGTGGCTATATCACTTTAGCCGACGGCGTACATTGACGTTTGTAAAAACGTTTTAAAATAACATTTTAGCGATTGTTTAAAAGTGATCTTGCACGAAGCACGAAAATTTTGGGTGATCAAACAGCGACTATTATCGATTATCTGAAGCAAAATAATTCCATTGCAGTTTATTTTACAATATAATTCTGACCAAACTAACTTAACACACAACATTATAATAGTTAAAATCTATAATCACAAAATATTTCAGAATAAGTAATAAAGTATTTCCCAAATAAATACATTTTAAAATATTATATATTAAAGAGTTATTTCAATTGAATTTTGAAATTTGCGAAATACAATTTTAAAAGTATTTGGATGCATCCAGCATGATAATACTTATTATAATTAATCTCTCTCTCTCCAATATGATTTTGTTATAAAATATACAAGTATTTTTTTAATTATTATTATTATTATTATTACTAATTGTTTTTATATTATTAGCCGGAAATAAGATTTATTATATAAAGAAATAATAGCAAATATAGTGTGCAATTAAAATTCACTTTAACATCCATTTCTTGATGATTATTTTATTATTAGAAAATGTAAAAATTTTAAGAAAATAATTTTCATTAAATTAGTATATTTATTTGTTATTTATATATAAGTAATTATTGTATATATACACAAAGATTAAATAAATAATTAAATTTAAAATTTTTACCTATACATAAAAATGAATTACTTATTAATTATATCCATACATAGCTTTTTAAATGTGTATTGTATACCTAAACCTATATATATGTCCTCTATATCGTCTCTTATGTATATCCGTTAAGGATGTATACCTATATAAAATGAAATATCAATGGAATGAATTTTTAATTTAATTGACTTCTTTTTTTTCTCTGCGTTACTACCGTATACACATGATCCTTTTTCTTAATATATTTTTCATAATTTAAAAATACCAACATTTAGAAAGAGGACAACGATGATATTTAAAAAAAAAAAAAAAAAAAATTATAATAAACAATTTACACCGTTTTTAAATTCACCCCAGGAAAACAATTGTTATATAGGCTCTCCATAAATAATTTAAAAACCGTTGTATAGGAAATGACTTTGCAAGGTTTTCTTTTTATCCTTTTTTTTCTAAATTTTTTGTTGTTGATTTTTTTTTTTATATTTTTATTTTATTTTTTGTTGTCCTTGCTCCTGTATATTTTTTCACACAATATATATATATGTGTGTGTGTGTGTGTTTGAATATAGATGGAAATCGTGTTTTGTTATTTATAAATATAAACTTTTATATGCACCTATTTTATATATATTTGTAGACGTTATTCTATAGTTAAATTTAAACATATACCGATACATATGCTACGTATTTACTATATTTTATATTATATTTTGTATCTGATACATATAACCTAAATCATTGTGTGTTATAATATACGTCTGTGAATAAATAAAATATTATAATAATAAAATAAAAAAAACCGTTCCGAAAACTTTATTCCATTAAAGTTTTTAAGATGTAAACAACATTTTATTTTATAGTTATATATTGTAGATCGTATGGTAATTTTAAATTTTACAATGTAAATAATCGTTTTACGGAATAGTTTTTTTATGATTAATAAAAATTATTATATTTATGTATAATTTACGCCTCGACTATATCAAAAAAAAATAATTGTGTAGAACAAAATAGAATAGAATTTTCTATTATAAAAAAAATTAATCTTTTTCTTACAAAGTTATTAAAAGCATTATTAAATTGCCTGTACTTTTTATTACCGCATTAAATAAATTTTAAATTAATATTTTCTATATATACTCACTCGTATTGTATAGAGAATTTAATAAATATGCATAATTTTCATATTATTGATATAATAAAATTCTCTTACAGTGATTCAGTGGAGTTTTTAAAAAATAATTATTAAACTGTAATATATTCTTCTGTCTATTCTGTTAATTCATCATCATTATCATCATAACCATATCTGTACATAATAATTTGTTATACCAAGTGTTTGTGTAACATATGCTCTGCATATACTAAATATTCATATCGGAAAAGTTGTTAAATTACTCTGGATTACAGATGCGGAGTAGATAATAATTCAATCAATTATATTCAAATATCGAGGATACTTTATTTTTATATGTACCAGAACGATATTAAGTGTATCCGCAGATATTGTTATAAATTCCAAACATTTTTTTTTATTTTAAAATTTCTCGTATTTTCAAATGATATACTCTAACTTGAAAGATTACAGAATTTAAATAAATATCGAAAAATGTTTAATGTGAATTTTTTGAAAATTTAATCCACTATATCAGTCGGCCATAAATGCTGCGTAAATCCACTGTTTTACTCATATAGTGTATCTGTTGAATAGTGACATATAGTATACTTGCAACGACCCTGGCAGATACTTCATAATATCTTAACTCTGTAATTTTTTCGTATTGCAGAAGAAAATTAATTAAAAAATGTTCTATCATAAACAGTTCAAACCAACAGTTTCACGAACAATATGAAATACATATATATATAGAAACCTAAAAAGAGTAAATTACATTACTATATACCTAAACAAAATTGAAGCGAAAATGTTTGAAAAATTGGTGGTGATCTGACTGTTTTCTTATTACAGGACGAAAGAGATTAAATAAATATTATTTAAATATATTCGTAAATTAAAGAAAATTATGAATTTGAAAATATAATGCAAAAAACTTTACATTATAATAATGAATAGAAAATAATAGTAAATAATATAGATAAGAAATGATAATTGGAATCCGAATCCCGAACCGATAATTAAAATCATTCATAAGTGATTTACAGAATTGTTGTTGTCGTTGTAAAAGCACAAAAACAATAATAGTATCAGCACAGAGATTGTTCTGCAAAAGAAGTAGCAACACCAGAAATGATGAACAACATCGATATTATCGTGTTGAACGATTGCAGAATTGCGTCAATGCGTGAGTTACTGCGTCACAGTATAAACATCTCATACGCGGACATATACATGACATTTAATTGTATATCCGCAGAATATATTTATTGATCATTATGTAAAATATATAATTTTCATTCAATTCATAATTTCTTATAAATAATGTAATTAATGTCTGCATCCTTTGAATACTAATTATTTCAAAACTTAATTTGCGTTTTGATGCTAATACATAAAAATGAACAATATACTCACACAACACCGTATAAATGGAATTAAAACGATCAATAATATTTTAAATATCTGTTTCTCATATGTGTCTTGATGATTTTATACAAATTATTCTTATCTTTTTGGTAAAATAATCTCAAATTTTATACCAAATTTGTTTGTTAATATTTTACTATTACAAAAAATTTAATACAAAAAATATAATTAAGGACTAAATGTAACTATAAAAACGATGTATGTAACATATAGTTTATAGTTTATACTAACATTTTATTTATTTTCATATAAAAATAAAATGTGTACACAAATTTTCCATAATACACAAAAACAGTATTATAACAAAAATGTTCGCAGTATTGATTACGTCAATGGAATGCCCTCTGATGCGTAAAATTATTTTATATTTAAAATATAATGTGTGTATTTATAATTTCACAGATGGTAGTTTTCCACACATTTTATAATTATATTTTTATAAGTTTATAATATACATACCGAATCACAAACTCTCAGATTCTCTAATCTAAACTATAAAAAGAATGATATATATATATATAGATACGCTATTATAATGTATAATAATAGATGTGCTCATGTAAATATGTGACTATTCTATATTATAAGTGTTTTACTATTAAATGTATTTTAATTAACCATATGTACTTAAATGAAAAATATTAATCTTCTTATTCATATAACGTCGTGTAGGAATGTATGAATAAATAAATCAAACTGAAGGGTATCTCATAGATATATTATTTGTATGTAATTTTTATATATATTATATAACACCTATAACACTTTAATATTCATTCATATATGGATACATATTTGCATATATATAATTATGATAATGATATAGATTACACTCATTTCAATATTTAACATATAACAAATCTTTTTGCATCATGTATTTTTTGTAATTATAATCTGTTCATTATTCATGTATCCATTTTCAACAACAACAACAAAAACAAAAAAAAATAACGAGAAAGTAAAGAAAAAAAAATAAAATAATAACGCTTCAAAATAATAGAAAATTATTCTGTATATGAAACACATTTTTGCTGTGAAAAAGATCTTATTTTAGATAATTTCACAGGTATAATTTTTGAGTTTTTCATTTTTCTTTTTATTTTTTTTTTTTTTCATATTATATTGTGTATGAACAAGTTGAATAAAAAACGTTGACATAAGATTTTCTTTTTACAAAATAATATATGCACACAAATACAAAACAGCATCATGTACAACAAATTTCTATTTGTACATATGATTCTCTGTATAGTGTCTGCGTATATATATTATCCCAGTGAGATTTTTTGTATGTAGTTCCAATTCCTTCAATGGATGCATCAATAAATTGTAAGTACTTCCAATGACTTCACCAAATAAAACTCATTAATTAATTCATCAAAATATTCACCAACAAATTTATCGGTGAATTTATTTGTGAATTTATAAGTAGTTCTACTTTCATAAATAATTTCACCAGCGAATTTGTTGAATTTGTTTTGTACACATGCAAAATCCACCAATTCCGAACCCATGAGTATTAAAGTTAAAGACTATAATATCGCACTGACCTTATAATTATTAAGTCATTAACATTTTTTAAAGTGAACAGGTAATTGTATTTAGGTTAAAATTTATTATTGATAATGAAGAATAATTTTAAAAATTATAATTTTTCTAAATTACTTATAATTAGGGGAAAGGTTGAAACCTAACTGAACGTGCCTCACAATAATAGAATCCCATATAACGTTCACTTTGTTTTTTTTTTATAGAAAATTTATATATTTTCAATATTTTTCTCTAATATTTTATCTTTGAATTATTTCAAACGAATTTTATCCAGTTTGAACATTGCTTACATTCACGAAAAACTGTGTGGGTAACGTTCAGTTCCTATTTTTTTTAGAAAAATTATATATTTTCAATATTTTTATCTAATATTTTATCTTTCAGTAATTTCAAACGCATTTTATCCAGTTTGAACATTGCTTAAATTCAGGAAAAACTGTGTGGGTAACGTTTACTTCCTTTTTTTTTTGAAAAATTATATATTTTCAATATTTTTATCTAATATTTTATCTTTGAATTATTTCAAACGCATTTTATCCAGTTTGAACATTGCTTAAATTCAGGAAAAACTGTGTGGGTAACGTTCAGTTCTTTTTTTTTAGAAAAATTATATATTTTCAATATTTTTATCTAATATTTTATCTTTGAATTATTTCAAACGCATTTTATCCAGTTTGAACATTGCTTAAATTCAGGAAAAACTGTGTGGGTAACGTTCAGTTCCTTTTTTTTTTAGAAAAATTATATATTTTCAATATTTTTATCTAATATTTTATCTTTCAGTTATTTCAAACACATTTTATCCAGTTTGAAATATACTTAAATTAAGTAAAAATTGTGTGGGATAATATTGTTATTAAGAAATATTAATAAAAAATTGAATTTAATTAATTAATTCATAAAAAACTGATAATTTTTAACATTTTGTATTTATAATTCACAAATGCTATACCTCAAAATAAAATATATAAAAAAAAGTTAAATTTTGTACTTTTAGTACAAAACTATAGTTTAAGTTCGCAAAAGTATTAAAGTTTGTTTAAGTGTTTATCGTACACCATCATTTGTGCGTAGTGGTGCGGTGTTTTTATCATTATATAAAATATGATAGAAATTATTAAAAAAAATTCAAAAATTGTTGTGTCATGTGTGTTTAGTTGTCATTAAAATTATAATGTTATAAAATAGATGTAGAAATATGAAACGATCGCTTGTTTCGATGTCGGTTTCGGCTGAAAATTTTTTTGTGAGCGGTATCTCTAAATATCTCTTTATCATTCAGTTAATGTATATTACTAGCTAAAAAATTGGTTTTTATGAACCCGCTTTCCGCAACTCAGAGTGTGTATGTCAAAAATGGTTATTCGTATTTTATGTGTGAATGTTTTTATAGTTACGAACTGTGCGGCCATAAAAAATTTTTTCTTCCTCATACAAATTTTTCTCTCAAAATAATGAGTGTATCATTAATTTTTGGTTACGGCAGTCAAATATGACATATGTAGGAAATATAACATTTCGTTGAAAATTTTGGTGGTGGCAAATTGCGAAGTCCGTATAACAGAAATCATGGTTTTTATTAACCCACACAGGAAGAGAAAAATTGTAAAATGAGGCTTGCAGAATGGCGGACTCATAAAAATCAAAGTTTTAAAGTGTAAGCAACAAATTTTTTCGTTAGTTGTAAATATTGTGTTCTGTACCAGTAAAAAACTAATTTGCTGAGAAGATTGTTGTTATAATATTTTATTTCATTGGGAGAAAAATGCTGCTAAAAGTCATCGGATGCATGTCGAAGCTTATATAGAAAATCATAAAGAAGGTGCAGAAGAAAGTGATTTCGATGCTTCAAAAGTAGTGGATTGTAATTGTAAGTCTCTGTAATTTGGTGAAACCATTAAGGATTATTACATTATTATTGTTGAAACTCAATCAAACTGTCAATATTAAACTCTACCGTCAACAACGAATTTATTTAAAGCGATTATTAGAAAGAAAAGCAACCAACATTTGCCAGTCACGATAAAATGGTTTTACACAACAATACAATTCTCTACAGTATGTCGCAAGACCGGTCATAGAAACGTGGAATGCACTTGGATGGAAACAGTTCTCACACTGCGTTTATTAACCAAATATTATTCCATCATATTATCACTTGTTCAGACCATTCAATTCCAATGATATTCTACAAAAAGACTTAACCAAGAAAAACTCATCCAATTCGATTCCATGAAAAATACACTTGTTTTGTACACATGAAAATCTCGCCCATTCCGAACCCATGAACAACTCATCTGGAGAAGAACCACCAATGACATCTCTGTACAAAAGTAATCTAGAAAGTATTGCAAGAATGGAGTGGTGCTGACTAGAAGTATGTAGACAATCATCGATGTTATCATACATACCGATCCCACTGGGTATATTGCATTGTACACACACAAATAAATACACAGACACACCATCACTAAATATTGAGGGTAAAGTCCTTAAGAAAATATCTTAATAGAAGTGTTATAAGTCTCCGAATAGCCATTATCATTTGTTTTTATCATACTTCATTTGCATATAAATGGTTGATAATAATAATAATAATATATACGTACCACGTTACCAAATAAACATATTTAAAAACATACAATTTTCGTAATTTGAGTTTCGCATACTTTTTTTTTTATATATATTGTACAAATTACATAATTTCATCCAATGATAAATTTCATGTAATAAATAATATAATATTAATTATTTTGTTATTATAATTAATTGTGCATGTTTCTATGTTTGAATACAACAAATATACGTTAGAGTATATTATATAAACAGCGGTTGAAAAGTTAATGTAAATGGATCCATGTGCGGTTATTATTATATTATACTATTATATAATATATATATAGTTTAGTTTAATATATATAGAGTATCGCATAACTATAGAGAAATAAGTGATTCCGGAAGTTGTGAATTCAATTCGAACACTGATCTGTATTTTTCATAAATTGGTCAATTGTATAACCATCTTTACAATATCGAAACATAATTGCAGACCAATTGGTGAATTTTTATAAGTAACTAATTTATAAAAATCGGTCAAGTCGTTAATTTACTTTACGAATTCCTGTAAAGTTACATATGTTTAAGGCAATTTTTGATATTTCAACAATATTTGGGAAAGCTCTGTGAGTGAACGAAGAAAGATATAGAGCGAACCTTAAAAAAAATTGGGTAAATTAATCAAAAATCTTGAAGACAAAATGTAATCCTTTTTTAGATTTGATCCTTTTTTTTATGGTGTTTCTTTTCTCTTTATGCTACTCAAAAAAAAAAACAAGTTAGACAAGATTCTACTTAAAATATTTCTTGAGCGATATATATATGGTTATACATTGATTGATATAGGCTTCATTGAATTTATATCCTATATGAGCTGGATATTTGTCATTATTCTATGGAAATTTTACTGTCAATAAAAAAAAGAGTGATTAATTGTTGTTTTTATCACTACAGACCTCAACCGTTAAGTGTATGCATGTTGACGCCATAAAGAACCTGATATGCGAGGTAAAAATCAATTACGCTATTTTGAAACCAATTTAGTTCCAATTATATTATTATTTTACAAATGTTAGAATTACTATAGAAATTGAGGTAAGTTATAAAAAAAAACTTAATATATCACAGAATAATTAAGAATTTTGCTTTCTAAATAGTCTTTTTAACTTAATTTTTCCTTTATCTCGAAAATAGAGATCTACATGGCCCTAAATCAAAAAGTGTCATTAAGTATATTAAACTAAGAATTAACGATACAAAGTATTAGGAAAATTTTAGTTGAAGCAAGCAACAAAGTGTTATATAAAATTTTATAAATATCAATATTTGAGAAAAAAATGATGACAAAATATAATTACTGTTTATGAAAATATTTAAAAAACAATAGCTTTGCGAAAAGTTGACATATTTATATTTATTTTATTTATTTTATACGCATATATGGAAATATAAATTTAATACTGATATTATTACAATTTTCTATATATATCTCTCTATATTAACTTCTAACATATAATAATTCTAAACTTAATATTTATATTTAAAATTAATCTCAATGTAAAATTTATTATTATCCATTCACAGTGGCGCAGTGTGTAGTGTTCATGCAAATCAATCGTGAAATCCCGAATTCAATTCAAGAAATATATATAAATGTATGAAATATTTCGATATTTATTTGGACACTACCCAAAGATTAGCAATGTCTGCAAACAATATAGAATTATACACCATTATGCGGGCTAATCACTTATATGATATATAAAAATAATGGAATTAAGAATACATTTACCTTTCGATAATTGCTTCCAAGTGAAATAATTTACAAACTTTAATTTAATGAATGTTTGGTATATTCATATATATATATATAGATGTCATAAGCTCCACTTGGAGTAACATGACTTGCGTCAATGTAAATTTATAAAATTTGTCTATACATATACAATTTAAATTTGTATCATAGACGGAATACTATATTATATTTACATCGTTTTGTTTATATTTATTTAGCCTTTGGCTTGTGTACTGTATGAATATGTATATACCATTTTTTTTTAGTATTTACATACAGTATATTTATATGTAGACAATAAACGATACATATTACATATATGTATACTCGTAGTTAAATAAATGACAAATAAATGCCTGTTGTTCAATTTGAAATGTTAGGTGAATTTGTGGTGTTCCAAAATAAATATATATGTACTCGTATATGTGTACTATATCCACAATCACATTATCTCTATGCATATTCATATAATATATACATACATAGATAAAAACAGTCCCATTTTACATATTATAAAATATTAGACGTTGATATGTAAACCCCAAAAACCAAAATCGTATATACACGATTACAAATGTATATTAGGTATATTTAAAATCCAAATATATATTATATATTAATAGTATATGTGAATTTATTTATTTATTATAGTTCAAGGTGGTAAAATAAAGCTTTTCTATAATATTATACATTATTTGTATTATTACATATTATATTATATTTATTTTAAGTACAATGTGTTATGGTAATTCATACTCGTATATGTTTTAAGTATAACGTCTACCATAAATTATATTAAAAACAATACAATATTTATTATCTTTTAGGTTGTTCTAATTACTAATACATACCAACATACTGAAAAGCTCTCTGACTAAATTGCAATAGTTGTTTAAAAGTTGACTTTGGTAATTACGAGATCGCTAATTTAGCATTTATTATATGAATAAATAATTATGATATAATGAGTTAAAAACGATTTCCATTCATCAATTACAGTCATCGTTTCGTCACTTTCTAATTTATTTAGTATGAACTGGGACGATCATCGTATACATAGCAGTATCTTTTCAATGTAACAATTACGTCTTGATCGAGTGGTTGAATTATGAATGTTGTATTGGGAGGCAATTATACCATTTGTACATTTGGATGCGTTCCAAAATTGGATGGCTTTGTACATTGTCAACTAACAAAAAAACTTTAAATTCTAATTTTTTTGCACTTATATATTTTTAGACTTCCAGAACGAAAGAATTAACGGAATCAATCTATAAAAGTGTAAAAAAAAAAAACCGTGTAAAAATAGTATTCAGTGAATTATATTTTATTCAAATAATACATATAGTAAAAGGATTTTTTCGAACGTACAATAAGCTTATTTTAAAAAATCTAAGTGTTCCGAATAGATGGTAAATTAAGAGACCATTATTTTAGACTATTTCGATATATAATTACGTTAGAAAAATAGAAATTACTATAGTGTCCGACACTTATTGTTTACTTATAAAAATTTCACTTTACGTTCGATAAAAATAAACAAAAATATGAGTACGATAATTAACAAATTCATAATATTTGTCAGCCGATAATAACACATCTATTATTTATCCGACAAGTCATATTTGTGCACATTTTATATATAAAATGAAATTATCGAGAATGTTTAGAAATTAAATATAAGTTGTTTAATTTAAATAAAAATCTAAAGCTTAATTTAAGATAAATTAAAATATGTTTTATGAAGTCTTAAGCATTAAAATATATATATAGAATCTGAAATATATTTTATCCGCACACAAAAGGACATCACGTACGTATAATAAATTGAAATAATTTTCATAAAAAATGTATAACCGAATTGTGCACGCAATTTACTTTATTTGCAAAAAAAAAAAAAGTGTTGTTTCGACTTAACAAAATTTTAACTGCCAAATGATTTTACATTTACGTGTTTTATGAACTCGAATACACCAAGCTTGTATAACGATTTTAACTCTGATTTGTACGCTGTCGGCGATACAATTGTTGTTATAATTTTCAACTGAATTTGGTGAATTTCGCACAGTGGTTCGAACAAATTTATTCTCCCTTAATTGAAATACATTGAATTGTCGATGCCACTACAAAACTAGTATTTTAGATTAATTCCCCCTAAACGAAATACATTGTACATCGACGATGCCATCCAAAACTTGTGTTTCTGAACGTGCAAACATTTCAAGCGTATACAATAGCATATTTACAAAATTTAACGCGGTTGCTTGTTCTCTATAAATTTTTCGATTGATGCACAAAAACTATATACTGTCACTGTATTTTGGTTTACACAGTAGAATATTTCATGAAACGGGTCGGATCATTATACATAATTCAAACATAACAGTCAATTAATGATCTTACCAGATCAATATTTTATAAAGCCATTCCGGTTATCTTGCGGACAGAGTATTTTAGCTTCTTTATTACAGCATGTTATAATTATTAAATATAAAAAATTTTATTATTATTCTTTTAATAAAAATTAATTCACACTGTCTTTTTATAACAAAATATAAAATATATTAAATTTTTGTAAAATAATTACATAATAAATATATCAAAACTATACTCGTATTTAATAATATACATAAAACAATTACAATTATTTAAGTTTTTCATCATGAATTTAATATTTACATATAATATACTTTAACATAAATGAAAAATATATAATAACATATACTCGCAGTTATATATTTACATATATTAATTTAATTTATTGCTCTGTAAATAAGATATCATTTTGCAGAACATAGAACATATAGTCTAACAACTGTAACATATATTTATGGTGTTAGTGGCGAAGCGAATATACCATTCAACATTCAATTCATATTTTTCTTATAGCCTTCGTAAAAGTTAATTTTATTATAAAAAAAAAGAATTAAAAATTGGGTATTAACCGAACTAAATTTTCTGGAAAATCAACTTTTACAAATTATCATCTTTTTTTAATGATGGGCCATAATTTTAAAGATTTTTCAATTTTGTTTACATAATTAACCAATTTAATAAATTTCCAACCGTTTATAGAACGAATTTTTAAAATCACATGAAGCATATAAAAGATATAACCTATTTTCCATTCGATGTCAGTGAAAATTCAATGAATTTTTTGTAACTGTGTCATCAAATTGATTATAGTAATTTGTAATTCCTGTATACAAAATTGGATATCCGTAATGGCAATAAACTGTAATTTAAAAAATATAGTAATTCATAAAATCCGATTTTCCGAAAAATTTAGTAAGTGAACATTTCACGCAATCTACTTTCAATTCGGCTACCACTCAAAATATATTGTGATATTGTAATCTGAAAACATTTTTTTCATGCTTCACCACACAGCATGACATGTATTTTATTTTATTTAACTATATACATACATGTATATATGTGTTGAATAATAATAATAATATATAATTATATACAATACACACTTGCATATATTAAAAATAATTCAGAACATAAAATAAACTTTTAGAAAAATAAATGTATTTTTAATTAACAAATAATAAAAACTGGGAAATGCATATAATAACTGATATATAATATAGAGAATGAATCGTATGACTGTACGAGTATATATAAATATAGAAATAAAATATGTTTTGTTATCTATATAAGCTTGTTATATTGTCATATAATCAGACATATAATTAAATGCATTTATGAAATATTCTTCATTTTCACCATCAGATTAAAAAAAAAAAAGTTATTCCTTTATACTTTGTTATACCACACATATAAATGATGCTTCCTATGTGTATATATGTCCCCTGGCAAACGTAATATATATGACATAAATTACAAAATATTTCCGCAATAACAATGATTTTTAAAATATTGAGCTATACTACACATACATTTCACATATTTTTAATTTAATTACAATATATGCATTCCCTTCTGAAATTAAATACTCGTCGTATTTATAATAACACAATCACTGCGTATATATTTGTATACAGAATATTTATTTAATATTAATTCTTTAACATAATTATCAATATAACATTCACATATAAATGCATATACGCAACATATAACATATATCCACAATATTATTGCATATAAATTATTTTATGGAATATTAATACATGCAATATACCAAGCTATTACATTAAAAGTAAATAATAAACCATTTATATATAAACAATATATCATATGTCAAATGATATGTCAATTAATGTACATTTTATTTAACATCATTTGAATATAATATAATATAGAATCCATTTGATTATTTAATTTATTTTGGAAATAATTTATTTATAACAATTGACGGTAGTTTCATATTCATTTGTCGACATAGTAACAGTTGCATTAATTATTACAGGTATTCACACAAATTCTCGGATAAAAATGGAAAGTGATCGATTGCACTTCCAAAAACGTATATATTCCATCGGAAACAGTATGTTTTGCCTAGAGATTACTTTCGACGATTTAGAAGCGGTGATTGTGAGATCACAAAACAATTCACTGTTTTAGGTACATGATGGAGTGAATACGTTGTTTACTACGACTTGTTGCCACCAAACGTAATATATTTACAGTCGCCCGTTTATTGAGCAAACAATTAATTCATTGTACAATGATAATTTCATATAAAAATAACATTCAATTTCATCGAATAACAACTCTCCAGTCAACAAAGAAACGCTTACAGAGTTCCCAATATAAGATTTTTTCGCAATAAATTTATTCTCCGAACTAGTGTCTCTAACATCTATTTCCGAGTATAATTTTATTAGATTTGTTTTCTATTGTTGAAAGATTATAAACAAATTTAATCAATTTAAAAAAAAAATGTATACAAAAATTAAATAATGTTCGCATTTTGTTTAAGATTAATATTGTGATATTGTTATGAAATTTTACAATTAAACTACTCTGTTATCTAGCAGCCGACTAATTTCGAAGACGTGTATTCAACGCTTTCGACAGCATCCCATTTTTACGAAAACAAAATGTATCCACAAACTTATGCTTTTGCGTTGAAACATATTTTTGCAAAATTCTACCACTTAGCAGTGGAAGATTATTGGAATAATTAAAGTGCAATTGTATCGATTATATTGAAAATTTTAACAGAAGTGTTAAATGATAACGATTTATGATATTACGAAATAATACCCGTCCCACTCTTTTCTTATCATCGACGGGACACGCAATTTAAGAGTAGCACTTCAAAAACATCTGTCGAGGAAATAAGGTATCTGCAAAGTTTTGATCAAAAGAGGAAAGAGGTTCTTTTTGGTGTGGCATTCACAAATTCCAGAGAAATGGAAAAAATGTGTATCTATCGATGGTATTTATTTCGAATAACATATTTTTAATCATTCTTTTTAAATAAAAGTGTTATTTTTAGTTTAAAACTTACAGATTTATGTATGCAAGGCATAATTACTAGTGTATATCATTTATGAAATTTTACTTTATTATTAGATTCACATTCATTTTAGATTTAACATTCAATGATATAGAGTATAGCGTTTTGTGAAACTAAATTAGTATACCCGATTCCTGACGGTGTTCAAGATCCTAATATTCCTAATATATACACAGTAGTTATATTTGTTATTTATCTGAGATTACGTTTAAATTTTAATAGTTAAGAATGTAAAGTTAAGGTTTATTGTTTTACGGTTTTGCATATACAATATATTAGGATCCAAAATTCAAAGCAGAATTGTTAGATTAACATTTATCGGATTATTATCATTATTTTATGAGCAATGCTTACGATTTGCGATTGTGATCTGAAATACCCAACAACACCTACCCTAACCATAGAGAATTAGATTATATGGAAACGGTTTGCCAATGATAGTTAAGCTTATCAACTTCTTATTGTTTGTACTTCGTTCGGCTGTACTCAAGTATGAAGAAAAACCATTTATTTAGTATTTTATCGTATATTGAAATCGAAAATGTGTGCAGTTTTCATATTTCAATAGTTTGATATACTGGCAACGATATATTTCGATGATACTATCTATACATATGACTATAATAAAATAAAATAACAAAACTATATATTAAGCTAATATTTTTGAAGAAAGGTAATTTTTTTATTTGTGATTTTAGTTTTTTTTTCCCGCATATTTAAAATAAATTTACTTTTAAATCTTTATTTGATATAGCGTAGAGATAAAGTTAAAAGACTTTAAAATTTAAAAACGTGACTCTATTAAGAAATATATATATACACGCGCGTGCATGCAACTCAAAATTTAATTAAATTTTACATTTAAATTCTGATTGCATGAATATAAATATTATGCTGATGCAAGTTTATTAAAAACGTATAAATCCTTTATAATAGTTCCTATGTTATAAATATTATATATACTATGTACTGTATTATGTAATACATAATACTACGATATACTACACATTTTTTCTGTCATATTTTTATACACTAATATGCGCTCTCATTTATACATTTACATTTTCATTTTCATTTTTTCATATGAACATCGCATGTAAATTGTATGGTTGAAATTTAAATGTAATATTTTGAATATCATTTTAATTCGCAATATGTAATGATAACAAACATAATTTTGAGCAATTTATAAGAAATGTAGATAAAATCATGATTTTTCTGTAATATTTATTACATTTTTTCCATATGTAATAAGTATATACACAAATTCTACACTTTTGTCTTCATGCGCACTGTCGTAAATACAGCTGTGTATAGGAAAATCTATCAAATTATTTTAAAAGCAGAGTTATGCAATATCACAATTTCAGCAGCTCATAGTACACCAAACCTTGCTGATCCTCCGCATATCGAAAACATCATTTTTGAACCATCAAAGTCAAAACCACTATATTTGCAAGTTTCATTCAATGTATACCAACAAAAATACCAAGAAACAAAAAATTAATTCACAAACTTGAAGTGAAAATAGGTAAGAATATTTTAACAATATATTACTATATATTCGAATTGGAATATAGAACAAGAACACATACCTAATTTTCTTTCTTTATGCGGACACTATTAAAATTGTAATACCATTGAAGTACTTGGGCTGTCAGCATATCAAAAAGTTACATTCTCATACATAGATAAAAGATTTTAATTGCACTCTTCAGGAATAGTTGTATACACTCTCTTTAAATCAAATTTTCTGTGTAGTCTTTACAATGAAATGATAATAGCAAAATTTTGAATTTCTATATTGGAATTAAAATTAATCCTATTTTTCCAAAATGGATGTCTCCGGGTGCAAATGACACTGTTGGCAAAATATATATTTGTAATATATCTACTAATATCGTATCGTATATATTAGTATATTTCGTTATATGTAACTAAATGAACAGTAACTCAAGTTCGTGTGTGTATAAAAAATCTATTCAATTGTTTGTATACATAAAAAAAAATATTTAACCCCATGCCTTACGATTTAATTTCAAAGAAACATGCGTGTGGAGAATATTTAATTTTAATGCAACTCTGTGCCCCGGTGTTATCAGAACATAAAACTAAAATATTTAAATATTTTAATTTTTATGAATATATTTATAAAAATATTGATTTTATTTCATTTGTTTACTACAACATATTTATAGAATAATGACAAAAATGAACAAATTTGGCACAGAAAATGTTTACGGGCGACACTCGTCATTTCCACTTAAGGGGTTAATATTATACAAAACGATTGTATTTTATGCATATATGCAAGTCTAGCTATATTTATATGCATATAATTAAATTTATGTATGCATAAATATTTTGAAAATATATAGATTTTAATTTTAAAAATTTTATAGCTTATATAATGCATGTATTCTGTTCTAAGGATAAAGAATATTACAACATATTTAATCATTTTATTTTAATTCTAAATATTTATGAAATTCATTTTACATTTTAGCTTTCCATATGCTATAAATATTTTGTTCTAAATATATACACATACATACAAATATACAAATAATTCGATTTATATTACATTTTATAATTCTTTAATCCGATTTCAATTTTGACGAGATATACAAAAATTTCAACTTTGTAATAATATTTCAATTCATATGTACATAAATAATTTTTGTATATAATAAATACATATGTAAATCTATGTTTATAAATAAATTGTTGTCTGTGTGTGTGTATGGTAAAAGTATACATAAAATGCAATAGTTACGTTTAATAATGAAAATGAATGAATTTTAAAGAAAAATTGTTCGCATGATTTAAAATACAATTACAACAGAATTTTTTTGTATTTTTAATAAAATAATTAAAGTAAAAAGAAATTGGAAAATATTTAGAAAAAAAGAATAAAAAACGAAATGTAAAAAGAAAAAAAAAACAGTGAAGAAAAGAATTTTCATTTTTTCGTTTTAGATAAAACGAAAAACAAAAAATGTAAAGAAATGTTTTAATATTATAATATACGTGCTATTTATAGGTTAGGTATATGTATATGCGTAAACATATTATATACAGAGATGGAATTTTATGTTGGCACCGTTTAACAAAAGATTTATAAAATTCCATCACTTCAGAAATTTTTCTAAATATATACCATGAACGAAATGATGAGCAGAAAATAAATATGTATATGTAAATGTATATGTAAATTATATTGTTTCATTATGTATAATCAAATAGAAGATGCTGCTTAAATAGTATATTGTACATAAGTATAATATTTATATACATAGCATATGCTTATTATGTATTTTATATACATAACTTGTATATAATATGCGTTAAAAATAAAATTATATGAGATGAAACTTATTTACATTTATGTGAAATATAAAGTTTAGTTAAATTTCACTTATCTATTGAATGTTGGTTTCCATTTTTAGTGTGTCTCCTTGTACATTATAATGAAATAACTAATAAACGACATTGTACAATATATGGCAAAATTTAAAAGTGATCTGTATTTTATTGATCAATATGTTTATAATAACATTAATTTATTTAAATTAAGTCATTGAATTACAAATTAAAGATGATATACAATACATTTATATTATACATAAATTTATTGAAACCTTATTTTAGATCCCGTTTGCAAATAACTATTTATTCTATCATTTTTCGATTGTTGAAATTTGATGAAAATATTGCGCAAAAAGTTTGCATGGCATTTTATGTTAAAAATTAAATTAATACTAATATAGAAACGTTTAAAGTGCGAATCGATATATGGTGTAACAATGTTTTATCGAAAATAATTACACATGGCAGTGACAGAAAAGTTTTAAAAGTGATCGTACATCAATAAAAGATAATCTCCCCACCCATACTGGTTGTCCGCATCAACATCGAAATCATGATATCAATGTGAAAAAATTAAAATCAATGATGGTGTAAAATATTCAATTAATAATTAAACACGGATAGTTAACGAAACATTGGAAAATTTAAAAAAAATCCTATCATTAATTTTGTTAGCCAACTATTCAACGAATACAATATTCACAGCATCCAAATTCAACGTTCTCCATATTCTTGGTCAATTTTCTGAAAAAAACCATACATGAAATAGAATTGATTCTCTTCAAATTTTCATCTTATAAATAATAATATCAAATAGTATTAAAAAATGCTAAGATATTAAGATATAAATAAATTTAAATATGAATTGGAAAGACTTGCATAAATACAGATGTAATGGAAAGAAATCTCTTATTTCGCAAATTGATGTATTGAAAATCTTTCATATATAACATAGTGATAATTTGATAATCTGGATGAAGTATCTCAATACACCTCTTACGACAGAGAATTAAACAGGAAATTTAATGCAATTAATGTTTCAAAGATAAACGTCATTTAAAAGAGATTATTGTGTGATGCTATATAGGCATTTCAATTGGATCGGCGTAAGAAATGTTAACGAAACATTTGGGTTTGAAAAAGCTATATGCGTACAAGACAGAGGCGAAGCCAGAGAAATAGCAGTTTTCAATATCTACTATTTTTTTCTCTATATAATCTGGATGAAAGTAGATTAAATTATGAAAAAAAATTTGGGTGTTCAACGAACTAATTACCATATTTTTTAGTTACAGGTCTTACTTTTAATGGATTTTTAAATACTTTCATAGAATAGAAATTTTTAAAATTGCTGCACACGTTCAGAAAATATAATCGATTTTCCCAGTCTATGTCAGTTAAAATTCATAGAAATTCGCAACATTGTATAAAGTGAACACCCAAATGGAATGTAAAATTTTTTACATTATCATTATTTCAGGCAAAATTTTACTGAAATCAAACGGAAAATCGGTAAAATCTTTTGAACGCGTGAATCGATTTTACAAAATTGTTTTCTATGCGAAAGTTTGGAAATTGACTATATAATTATATTATTAACTCATAAAATAATAATAATTATTAGTTCAAAGATTTTTTATAACTTTCGATCCCATATGGATATTCCATAATTTAAAATGTTAGTATATGTTATATTAATTATGTAGAACAATATATGTAATTATAACATTTTAAGAGATGCGACGTATGTGTCGTACATTCAAAACATAATTCCCCATATGCAATCAACACAGATCCAAGAGACGGGTCAAATTAAAAATAGATAAAATGATTTTTATCAATAAACATAATTGCAATTTAATTTTCAATACGCATTAATTGTTTGAATAGTCCTCGTCGTACTCTAAAATTACATTTATATACCAGAAAAATGATAAAATAAAATCATTATAGGTTTATCCTTAATAACAAAAAAAATTCAAAAATTAAAACAAGTATTATTTCAATAAAATATCTTAATTATTATATTTAACATATAAAAAAAAAAAAGTTCAGCTAAAATATTATCAAAATAAAATCACCATAAATGTCTTAAAGTTCTCTTAATAATAATAATGTATATATATTTATATATAAAATACAACACCATATAGCATTCATACACCGCACAAATATAGAATAAATTCATATATATAAATGTACCACCTTTAAATATGTACAAAATAGTGTGCGGTGTGTGGTGTATAAATAAATGTATATTACACAAAGGAAGGTATCTCGTGTATACCATAGTATTGCATATTTGGTTTATTAATTATTTATGCCCTTAATTTATAAAATATTATGTACTTTTCTGTGTTCTGAATAAAATACAAGCGTAAAACAAGAAATATATTTTTATTGTATATGTGATATTGTTACCTTCTGAATAAAATAACATAGACTGTGGCAATATTTTAAAAATATAACTGTCTTTACCGCACACATATTTTACCATTCCATATAGCCTATGGTTTTATGCTGTAAATTTTCACAGAGAATCTCTTATTGTACAAATGTAATACTCGGAAAATTAAAGGGGAAATGTAATTTTCTATATCTATACAAATGTTTGTATGTGCGATGCGCTGCTATATAAATTTCCGCGCGTATACAAAAGTAGATAAATTTTCTTTCGTTGAGTTTGAGCAGTTTTCATTTGATAGATTTTTGTTATATACCAAAATAAAAATCAATATTACTTATATATTCAATTTTAATAATTCAAATATTATATTTATAATATACAGTACAAATAATAAATGTATATATGTATGTGTTTTTTTATATATATTTTATATGTATATAGAAAAATGCAGACAATTTAAATTTGAAAGTGCATTTATTATGTAGCATTATTATTTATTTTTTCTATTTTATTTTTATTATGGTTACACAACATTGTGATATATATTTATACATGAATTTGTATTGGTAGATATATATTTAATTTTTTTTTTCTATTTTCATTTATATAGTTTACACAAATATTTTAAATTAAATTATTTTTACCTTGCACTTAACCGCACAATATGAATTCTCTATATATAAATAATGTTTTACACTATATATGCATGCAATATTTCTATTCCTATATATATATATATATATTATATATTAAATACATCTAATATTCATATACATATATTTGTGTTTGTTAAATATTTGTTTAAATATATTAAATATAAAAAAAAAATGTACATATAGCGTAACCTCTGTCATACAATACATATGCGATATATATTTACGTATATTCTATTGCGATTCTTGAAAAACACAATATAATTAATTATTAAATCAAGACCGATAATGGTTGTTGTAAAAATCTCTATACAACTTAATTTAAGAGTAAGCCAAACTTAATGTGACGAACAATTTCTCACTCTATATCCTTTTTTAATTCATTTACAGACCAATTTAAATAAATTTAATGTTTTATTTTACAAATAATTGTAATAAATTTTAATATAAAATTTTTACCACAATTGAAGACGATTTGCATGCGAGTTATTTAGATAAATTGTTACAAGAATTTTCCAGTCATATTTTAACGACATTAACGAAGGACTTTCTACGGATAAGTTTCAAAATATGTGTGTTTTATCTCTTATGAAATGGAATTAGATTGGGAAGTGACACGAATAAAGGATCAACAACATTTTTAGGACTTCCCGCAGACATAATTCTAGAGTGTAAGCATTCGCATTAAAAAGGAATTAAACAGTGAATTACGACGAATTGTAGTATAATAATTGAACAAATAAATGTCGTAACTGTTATTATGCAAAGGATGTTGAATATGAAATTGAACGGATTTAACGACTGAACGACCAATGATATTTTCAGGACATCCTATGGATAATTCCCCATAATAAGCGTTCTTTTTCCAAAACCTCGCAATGATTATGCTCGAAATTATGGACATGTAGTATATATCTTATATAAAAGAGAATAAAATAGGAAATTAAATGGATTCGATAATTGAAAGAACAATGATATTTGCTGGACTTTATATATTTATAACAAGTTTGCCTTCTCTATTATGGAAGGGAAATAATTACAGCTAACAATTGAAAAATTTGTTTCAATTATTCTGCATATAATTTTATTACTTATAATACAATATAATAAAGTTATTATAAATTATATAATATTTAAAATAAAACAATTACAAATATATGAATGAATCTGGGAAGTGGATAACATTTTCATTGCATAGCAATTCAATAATAATATTTAAAAGGGCATGTTGTACAAAAAGCAGTACAACACGCGATCTATTTGTTTCATTCTTACAATTTCAAGATAATCGGATTAGTGGTTCTTTAATTATTCCAATGGAAATATTCAAGTTCTATGAAACGGCTGATAAATATTGACGTTTTGAGAAATTTGAGATAAATTTCTCAAAAGCTTAAGTTAAAACTCTATATAATTTTAAAATCTCTCGAGTTATTGAAATAATCAATTTTTATAAATGAGAACTTCTCATGGCAGGTGTCGAGATGGGGTAATAATTTAAATCAACAAATGCGTATAATTAATATCTTAAAATTTCTTAAAATAAATCTAATAAAATTCTAGTTATAAATATGCGTCACAAATATTCGAATGATAAAGAAGTCTTTTTATATGACAAAATTACATTTTGTTAATTGTATATGATACAGGTTCTGGATGATACAGGTTACGTATAATAGAGGTTACGCTGTATATACATATACTATTTAAGTATATATATATATATAGTTCTGAATCATATACGAGTTATAGTCACATACATAAATAGAAATACAAGGAAATTAATTTTACATTGTAGGTAGGTGGATGTGCGCATTTACCTGCAAATAATGTATATTATAAATAAATACATTTAAAGTGCATTTTCATTTTCAGATTTTCAGTAAATATTATGTATAGCATATACGAGTTATATATAAATAAAGAGTATACACAGAGGTACTGAAACATTAATTTTTGTATACATATGATTTTCAGTTAAATAATTAATGAATTAGAAATTGTAGTAAAAAAATGTAATTAAATTATTTTATTTTTATTTGTTTTATTACTACATACTTTTTTTTTGCTATGGATGAAAAAACAAATCGTTACATTTTACAAATAAACGAATAAATAAATAATTTTTACCCTTTTTTTTTTATTTAAAATAAAGTTTATTTTTTTAATTACACATGTAAACTCGAAATTCATATTTTATAATGTAAAAATGTGACTATTGTGTGCATCGCAAATGCTCGCGTATTTGTAAAATACCTATTCATTATAAAAATTATAAAAATCTATGTATGAAAAATCTATAACTGTTCTATAGAAAAATTCAAATAAAATTTTGCTTCCTGTCAAAAAAAAATATAATGAAAATATTCTCTGTGCAGAATTATATAAATAAAAAAATTTGTAATTTGTTAAATTCAACATATTTTCATTTTTAATTTTCTTTTATTGAAATAAAAACAAAAAAAAATGTGAAACTTAAAGAACAGGTGATACCATTTCGTATATACAAAATATGTCTTCCAAGTTGTTATGTTGTATATTTTCATAGTATACGTACAGGTTCTTATTATTTATAGTATTTGTGGATAAATTGAATCAAATCACTATTTGTGTTGGGTTACTGTTCCTGTTGATTACTCAGACATATGCCTAGTCATCCTTCGCCGAAATGGTGCTTCTCGATTTACAGCATAACTATCTATTAACTATTATATAATCGTATACAATATATTGATTAAATTATAACGTTGTATTTGAGCTGGAACTAATTTCAATTTCTATACGCTGAAGACTATAATTTACGAAAACTACACCAGCTTTTCTTGGATATTTTATCTCCGATTTATTTCATCAGGAAGATGCTTGTGCAACAGCAGATTATATACGATATCGCATTTACATAGAAATACAAAAACTTATATGTGTTTACTTAGAATACTTCCCTATTTCGATTTTTCGACTTCTTCATAATTGTGGACGCACTCTGTTCTCATAGCCCGCATGTGTGTCATAAATCTAAACAAGTTATTATCTGATTGAGCAACGCATGAATACAACCGGTGCTGAATAAAACATCCCAACTGCTTCTAAATTTTAGTTTTACGAACTCTTGCATTGTAAAATAAAAAATATTTTATATAATAATAATTAGATTTCATGTTTTATCGTCTTAACCAATGGTAATAAAGAATAAGAGATTTTCATTTAATTTTTTTACATTTATATTACCATAATATTATGGATAAGAATCATATAATCCCAGCTGCCGAAGTCAAATATATGCATAATACAATAAATTATTTAATTTATCTCTTATTATTGTTATTCATGTCACTGAATATAATTACAAGATATAGTATAAAATATAAAAACATTAATTGTGAATTATATTTTTATAATAAATGTCGAATATATATTATTTTATATTACAATATTTCGAAAATAATAAAATAAAAATAATAATAATAATTAAATCGTATCAAATTGTTGTCCGTCAATAACATTGTTTTTATTTTAATTTTTAATAAACATCTATTTAAATTATAATCCCAAAACCGATTTCTCCCTTATATATTTAATATTTTTACTCATCGTCGCGTATACCATCAAAAAGATATAAATGGGGTGATAACTAAGTGATTGCACAGTTTACTTATTCATTCATTCAGTAAAAAAAAAAATTGCACAGCATAAGTAGAAAAATGGAAGCATTTTGTTTTTTAATTTGCCCAAATTTGGTGACAACTATATAACCAAAATGAACAATGCAATGTAACAAGAAAGCGATCATAATTAGCAAAAATCGAGAAGGTATTGTATTCCACAAGGCCATGTACATCACTCGTCACCGTCAGTATATAGTACTGACCTTGCACCATCAAATTATCATTTATTTCGTTCTTCACAAAACTTGAAATTCAGAATAGTAATGATGATGTCAAAATGAACTTGGTACAGTTTTTATAAGTTGATAATTTTTTTTTTTTTTTAAGTCATATTTTGCTTCTAGTGGAGCTTTTATGTCATCTAATAAACCTTTCATTACAACCAAGTTGATAAATTACTCCGCATGGGAGTATATAACAATTTACCAATTGTGTACTGTACTGTACTGTAATTAACGAAAGAGATGTTTTCATAATACTATTATTTTTATATGGGTGATTAGCCCATAGTTATGTGTGTGCAGACATTGTTAATCTTTGAATAGCGTCCAACACCATATTTTCAAAGATATCCGTTTTTCTTTTTATTCCATCAACGAACAAATGGTCACCCAGCAGAAAAATTTTAGTATTGAAATAAATACCGAAAAATTTACTATGAAAAAATAGCGGAGTTGAACTCGCTATATTTCATGATTAATATATATAATATATATATATTTATATTTCGGCGCTATGCAACTGCGCTACCGAGTGGTTTTGATAATTACCAGAAGTTTAATGAGCATATACGAATGAAGAATTTGTTGTCAAATCAATGCCTAAATAAATGGACAAAGTTTTAACGGATTCCTATTTTTGACTACAGCATTGCAAATTATAATCAATTTCCAATCTTTAATAAAAGAGATTTTAAAAAAATGTGATTCACGCAGGTCAAAAGATATGATCATTTTTCCAAACGATGGCAAAGAAAATTTAAAGAAATTTGTGTTACTACGTATAAAGTGAACACATAAAAGGTATTAAAAAATTTATACAGTATACCATTATTTCATACAACATTTCGATGACATCAAATGGAAAATTGGTCATATATGTTTTGAACGTTTGAATCAATTTTAAAAATCGCTTCTATGAAAGATTTGAAATTAATTAAAATTTTCAATTATGTATACAAAACTGGAGATCTGTTAAAACTATGGCCCGTAATTTAAAAAGATGATAATTTTTAAAAGTCGATTTTCCGGTAAATTTAGTAAGCAATTTTTTTTTCATAATGTAGCCTACTTTCAACTCGTCCACCAGACAAATAATAGTGTTATTGTAATCGGAAAACATTTTTTTACGCTTCTCCAGTGCAACCACTTAACTGTCAACCCAATATAAAATATAATTAAATAATTTAATTAACCGCACAAATTATGAAAACTTAATAAATTTATTTTCTCTATATCTATCTATTGTATGTTATATATATATGGTATATAGGAGGTATATTTTATAATATATACTTAATAATAATAATTATTATTATTATTATTATTATATATTGTATTATGTTTATGATTAAAAAAATTATTTATTATATTTTCCAACCCCTCTAATACATAATATTTATATATAATACACGGTGTATCCCAGCAGTAAACTTAGTATATATATATATATCTTGTATATATAATATACCCATAAATACATCGCTTATAGAAAATGAAATATTTAATTATTTTGGTTTATATACATAATGGACTTGTTATTTTACACTCATCGTTTTCTTTATATACATATATAATATACAAATTATACATATATATACGATATATATATTGTGAATATATACTTAATATTGTATATATATATAGCATATATCTGTAATATACAAAAGGTAGGCATAACTTATTTATAACTTATTTTATATTTTAGTTAGATATTCAAAGAAATCGCACCCAAGCAAAGAAATTTTATATTCATTATATTATTCAGGTATATATACATAACAATATATACACCTATACTATATATGGTATTTATTTATATATAAACATACACATATATAAATGTTATATATAATATATATAATATATACTAAACAAAATTATGGTTTATTCTGACAAGAGGATTTATTAATATTTGTCACGATATAACAACAAATATTTGCATATTTTATAACTCATATAAAAATTAATCAATAATCTAATAGCACTTTTTATGCCACCATCAAACATATACATAATCCATATATAAAATGTACCAGTATAAACAATGATTTATATCATAGTATAAATATACGAGTATATGCATATTTTAAGTAAACTTACCTTTATAATAATTCTATATTTAAAATTAGTACAATATTATAGTATTTCTATTTGAGCACATATGAATATATGTATCTATATTAAAAGTAACTTTTATTAATCATACACAAATATAAGGCGAACGTATGTATGTTAATTTATTTCTATATATGGATATTTGAAAGAAACTACATATTTTATTTATTGTTTATTTTATTACTTTCGATTTTTTATATTTTTTTTTTTATTTTTGCTATTATTGTTTAACTGTGAATATATAAATGCTTTAATTTTAATATATGTATTACTTTTAATATATACTTATTATGTGCATATGTGAAATCCTATGTATATATAACACAAATTATATACTAAAGTTTCATATATTGTATATAAACTTATTCTATCATAATAGATTGTTAAACATTAATAATAAATAGTATACATATTTTGAATTATAATCCCTATTAATATAACAGTTTGATAGAGTGTAACATATATATATTTTTGCATTTACGAAGCTATTGAATATAACACTTAAACATATTACAATATAAATAGGCTATAGAGCAACCTTGCAATGGAATTCACAAGATAAAAGGAATAAGGTTGCAGGCTGACCTAACCGGATAACGTCAATAATTTCCATTATTTGTTGACGAATTGAATTTATATATTTGTTAACTGATGGTTATAATGCAAATTTTTTCTCAGTTGTTTTCATTATATTTTTCTTGCTTTTAATATAAAAAAAAAATTTAAACTTTGTTGTGTGTTGGTGAGTTGTGTGTATTGTTTGTAAAAAAATTAATGGTAAATTAATGTAAAAAGAGGTAAAATTTTTTTTTCGGCTTATAACGTTAAATACGCGGTTAAACGACAGTACTCGATAATTCTTGCGAAAAATGTTTTGTCACTATAAATAGCTTATGTTACAAAATATGCAGGTTGTCCAAAATTGCGAGGGCAATAGGAAAACGCTAGGTTCTCTGGATCATTTTGAGTCGAAAATATTACGTAACATTTTGGCCGATTCGATATCGATACGAAGTTACACAAAAATAACAAAAAATTACAATAAAACCTTGTTTTGCACACTACTGGGTTCAATAACTAATTATTCGATTTTACATTTTTCAAACACTATTGGCATTAGCATACCGAGATTTTTAATTTGACATTAAGATAAGACAATTCGGGCCCGTGGTTATCCACATATACTTATAGGAATGTCGACAAATAGTATAACGCCATTTTTCCATTTGAAAGTTTATTCAATTATAAGTTTGAAAAATCATGATGAAATATTTCTCTCTGTATAAGTTTAAAAACTTGCCACATTCATAAGCTTTCATTTTTGATATAACATCGGGATAGGTCTAAACTGGTTCCAGAGATATTCACAAATAACCACACAGTTTTACACAAACAAAGCCGCTAAGTAAATACTGAAAATGTTCTCCGTCAGCTCGAATACATATAGACGCCAACGATTCTCAAAATAATAAATTATATAAAGTAGATACGTTAATTTCCTTTATTTTTGGCAAAAATAAAAAAAAAGCGTTATAAGACGACATTCTATTTAATTTAATTATACTAACAATTCTTGATATTTAAAATGTATCTTTATTTGATGTTAAGTTAATCTATTTGAATTAAATAATAAAGATTTACATTTTAAAAAGTTAAAATAGCCATTACAAATAATTAAACTATTGATTAGATTAAAAAGAATAATGTAATTTTCAAATAGATAACGTATTTATATTAAGACAATTTATGCTTAAAGTTTAATTTTCAATCATTTTGATTTAAGAAGAAATTCAATCTTGATTTAAAACCAAACATGATTTGGCTAAAATCTATGAGTTTTTCTATTTAAAATACAATTGATTTAAATAGTTTTTATTTTGTTTTAAAATTTTATTTTTCTATGTGTATAAATTATCCATGAAATGTCAAGCGATACAGAATATATATCCCAAACACCCTATATCTATATTTTGCATACGTCATATATAAAAAGTTTCATGCTGCTTCTGCTGACAAAAATATTTAGCAAAAATGGGCTTGTAAACAAAAGTAGCGTGCATTGGACCAGTTAATACTATCACAATCAATCCTAATTTATCAATGCAGAATCAAAATCATCTCATGTTAACAACAACCGTATACATTTTCTCCATCTGCGATCAAATTAATTATTTATTCAGCCTGTGACACGGCACCGTATCCAATTTCATACGTACATTCTTACATCCTTATATAAATTATAATTTCCTATTTATGTACTTTTATTGAGTCAAAATAATAAATCCAGAAATAAATCCGATAAAAATCTTTGTAATATAGCATCCATAGTCCATATACAATACCCATTATTATTTCATCGTACGCCGCAGGGTGACATTGAATAAAATATAATTATTTTTTATATATTTTATATTCAACAATTATTATGTAATTTTTTATATATTTTAGTTGTAAAATTTGTATAACATTTATTCATATTTCATGTGTAAACAATAATATTATTAAATTTTATGTACATAAATATTATATATAATTTATATGTATTATGTACTGTGTATACAATGTACACATATATACCGGATGTTTAATTTCAAACAGGCCAGACAAATTGTTTCGATGGTACATATAATACGGAAATACTTTGTATACGAATGTTTTTTCATGATGTTGAATGGAACATTGAATACAGTTGTTTACTGGTTACATATAATAAAATTAAGCTGAACATATATCTAAAATAATGTATGTTTGTTTTTGAAGCCAACCTTCTTACCTTATTTCAAAATCTTTCCAAAACGCAATGAAAATGTTAGTAATACATAATGTACTTCTCACAGAATATGACTTAACCAATGTTACATAAGCGTTTAGCTAACATATATATTTATCCGCACATTTCATTTTTAAAATATATGTCTGGCTAGTTTAAAATGAAACACACGGTATATCGAATTTCGTATAAAATCATATAACCTTTCAACTTTTCTTTAAAATTTTAATATTATAATATATAAATTAAAATTTGTTGTTTTTTTTTCTACGCGCATATAATCCGGAGGCAATTTTAACAAAATAAAGGAATTGCGAATCATAACAAAAAAAATATATATATATATTAGAAACTTGTAGCCAACTTTTTCTTATAATAATGGTATAGTACAATACATAAATTAATCATGTAACATATATACATACCACCACCAAACACAATGGTTCCATTTTTAGAAATATTCACAACACAAAAGTATATAATCGTCGCCGCGGTAATTATTATATGTATATATTTGTAATGTGTTTATTTCATTCTTTAATGAAAATGTTATATAATTATCAAATATTTATACACACACATATGAATAATATATAAGTAAAATTCTCTAATATAATATCAAAAGCAAGTATATTAATAAAAAATATTTATTTTTCAGTTTTGCGATAATTTGCATACATATTTAATGGGACCGAAAATTTTATATTTTCCCTAGAGAAATAATATTCGCCATTTATAATACATAATAATAATAATAATACAGAAGGTGCTCAAATTATTAGGGACAGTATATGCTAAGATTTTGGTGTTTTCTAGTTTAACCTAATTTTTCAACCAATATAATTTAGATAAAACTATTTATTTTTTTTCAGAAAAGTTAATTATAGTGATGCCACCCTTTGCTGCAATTACAGCTTCTATGCGTCGGTACACATGCTCTCCATACAGGCTTTTACATTTTTTTGAAGTTCGGTGTCTATGATGCTATTCTTTGTTGAGAATTTCAATCAAATGACAACCCTTGGTGGTGTTCACTTCCTCAGCGATCACCCGTTTAGTGAGTTCTCACATACTCTATGGGATTCATATCTGGTGAGTTGCCCTGGCCAGAGCAAAACAGAAATGTTATTTTCAACCAGGAATACTGTCCATAATAATATGAGCACCTACATTATATTATATAGATATATAAATTTGCAGTATATTTGTATATATATACGAATATATACGATTGCATGTATACTATCGAAACTAAAATTTATTGGAAAAGTTTTATCTATGGGGATATACTTAAATTTATTGCAATTGGGTTTTTGATAATTAGTAAAATAGACAACCGAATATGTTGTTGTTGTAAGTAAACACATATCTACAAATATACAATTCTAACATATACAATATATTATTTATAACATAAATATTATAAATATATGTCATATAAAATATATAACGTATATATACGTGTTATAAATTGTGTTGTGCAACATATAAGTAAATAAATACAAATGATATCCATACGCAAATATGAATATTATAAAATGAAAAGAAAATGGAATTTTCTATGTTTTTTAGAAATGGATTATTTGTAGTGAGTAAATTGTTGACAATTACATTGTAATATTTGTATTAAATAGTAGTATAATGTGTAGAGTACAAAGACGCAATGAGTTGGTAAATGACCCTTTTATGTAATATATAGCGAGCTTTATGAGTACTTCACATGCATATAAATTGTAAAGACAATAAGGGCGTCTACCACATAATAATGTATTTAATTTTTTTTTAATAATTATACAAGTTATAAAAGTACGATCCTTATTTGTATATATGAACAATAAAATATATACGTACAAGTATTTATTTATATTATATCTTTCTGACTAAATAATGAAAGAATTGCATCTATATATACGCACAAAAATCATTAAATAAAGATCCTTATTATACTATTATTTTATGTATACACAACAGTAACGCAGTACGCAGGTAAAAAGTTTTTCTAAGAAATGATTCTATACAATATAATTTTTCAATTTAATTATAACATTTTTTTTTCTATGGAATGATACATCGAATATCTGATGATGATTGTGTTGGACGCTATTCAAATGTGAACCATGTTTACGGACAAATGGCATTTTATTTTATACTCACACAAAAAACGAATAAAATTAACAAAGAAACATTAACAAACATAATTGGCGAGGCATATCAATATGGTATTATATATAGTTCAATATGAGGATCAGAATTTAAGGCATTGTCGAGTAAAATAAATATCTAACCCCATACCAGTGGAAAAAATTTGATTTTTTATTTTATATAATTTTTTATTATATAAATGTGCCTTGCGAAAACCACCAAAATTCAAAGCAATTTATATAATATATTTAAAAAATGCGAATTAATTAGTTCTTCATATAGAAAAATATATCTTCTATACGCGACATTATTTTATTGGGGTCACTTGAATCTAAATTGAAAAAAAATAATTAGTGAATATATGAATATTTTTTTTTTATAATCCAGCCGAATTATAAAATTATACAGCTTTTCTGATAAAAAATGGCGCGGTACTCGAAACTATCAATTTTCGTAATATACCATACAATAATAATATCTTTTATATTTATTCAATGTTTGTAAAAAATGCGAAAATGTTAATTTTCAAAATCAAACATCCAACATAAATCTTAAATCTGTAAAATTTCATAATTGTATAACTATTTGAGAAGTTTCAATAGTTTTAAAGGAAATACTATACTTGAATGGACACAGATGGATGACAAAATTTTTTTACGCATATTAAATTCCGAAACTAAAAAATTCTGATGTGCGTAATTTTTATATTTTAATACATGCAAATCGAGTTTAAATTAATTTATTAAATTTGAATTCATCCGATCTATAAATTATTCCATATGTCCACGACACGATCGTGCCCTATACCCGCTGGAATTCGAATCCTGGATTCATAACAAAGCTTCAATTATGATTATGATCAATTAAAATATACAGATGCAAAGATATTATAGGCTATTTTTGTACTCGTATAAATTCATTATATAATATAACTGACCACAATTGCAATATAAATTATAAATGAAAACATATATTCATAAATATAGGTGATGTTGTTGTAAGAACATTGACTATATGACTATGACTATGTTTCTATAATGTAATAATATCTATATAATTTAAATTAAAAAAAGTTTTATTGTATTGCTTATTTTGTATGGCAATTCCGTCTTCGACATATTCTTGTTTGACTTGAGTTCTTATACCATACATTCGTTTAGGTTAAATTATAGATAAATTACTTCAAATGGGAGAGTAACAATAACAGCTGCTTCGCAATTATCAAAACCGATATACTCGATCGTCGATGTACTTTGTTTTCTAATACTTCCATCGTTTTTAAATAAGTGATTAGCTCATAATTGTGCATTAAACAAACAATGTATTTATTAATTATATATTTTGTGGTATAAAATGACATATTTTTCAAAAACTATTATCAATTTTATTTGTTAAGGGGACGTCTATGTCAAAAATTTAATCAATATATAAATTGTAAATTATATTTTCTGTTTTGTTTTAATATTAATCTGTTCTGAACTTTATATAAACCATATTTTATGGAATATATAAGTTTATTTTGAAAATAATAAAGAATTGACTACACACTGAAATTGATGTGAAAGTTTTTTTGCACTTATACAATATATAAATGAGGTATTATATACTTAATATGCCAATGCCTAAATATAATTTATAAAATACAAAACAAATCTGAATACGTATTTTTATGTGTATTTGTATTTGTATTTATGTAATGTAGGAAACCCACACATCACACAATATATAATCAATATATCCTAATTAATTTTTTATCAATAAAATTCTATATAGATTTATTCATTTAATATGTACATAATCTAATTATATAAATGAAAATAAGAAAAGAAAAATTCAACCATAAAATTCCAATTATTCTAATTTTTCATATAAATAATAGATTTTATGTATAATATTTATTAGATGTTTTTGGTTTTCTTTTCATCCGTATGTATTTAGGAGGAAGAAAGGATATATATATATTTGTATATATACAAACATTTATTCAATATAAATAATACATATTTAAGTATGTATTTGTTATTGTTATATATATTTATATATAATTCTTTATCTGCTCGCCTCTATTGTATACAAAATATTGTTTTATTCTGTTATTCGCGTGTATATAACAAAATAAATTACCTTTGTTTTTCTAGTTGTATAGTAAGAGTCTGCCTCATGAAATTGTAGTCGGTATATGTAATAACAACAAAACCATCTGAAAATACAAAAAAAAAATAATAAAATTTCTAAATTGTCATTTCAATTTAAAAACTGATATATTTATCTGAATAAGTTATTTGCTGTGCTTTTTGTTTCTTTTTTTGTTTTTGTATTTTTTTCCTTATACATATATTTTTATTCATTCTCACGTAACATAACGAACATTTTACCAACATTTTCCCAAGAGAGTTAAATTTCACTTTAGTCCATGAATAATTTGAAAGAAAAGACCAAAAATGTCTTAGTTAAACCTATGTTCATTCACAATATATACACAATATATTTATGTGAATGTATGTTTTATTTGTTCAGGGCTTGACCACTGCGACTTGTACACACATAACTTTGTCATATATAATTCATTAAAAAGGGAAAAGAAAATAAAGAAAGTTTGTTATTTTCTTATTATTATTTTTATTCTCTGTAAATATATATATATATATATATATGGATACGATACATATATGCATTCATAGGTATGTTTTATACATTCTATACATATTGTATATAACATTTTGTTGTTTTTCTAAAAAATTCTATTTTAGCGTGAATTGAGAGTGATGTGTTTTGTTCATTTATTTTATTTTTTATATAAAGTATGTTTGTTTGTATCATACGAATATTTTGTTACTTTTGTTGTTGTTGTTGTTGTTGTTGTTGTTATTATTATTGTTATAGTTCTGTTGTGAAAAATGTTTTTCATTTATAAGTTAAAATGTTTTCTTCAGGCCATCTAATTTGTTTGTTGTCTTATTTTGAGAACATCGCATATATGTACGATATACGACTATCGCCAAGCTATATAGAATAACTATATATATATAGATGTGATTATATTCACTCGGTATATAGTAGAGACTTACAGAGACATACAATACATAATAATATACTGTGATCAAAACTAAATCGAATTTTTTTTAACACCAATTTGTAAGCAAACACTTTTTTTTCGTTTTTCTATTCTTGCAATAGAAGTATATTTTATGTGAATGATGTAAATGGTGTGAAAACGTAAAAAAGTAAATATGAATAATTTAAATCAACATCGAAAACTGATGAAAAATTGAAGAAAAATGGAATAAATGATGGCGCAAAATCGTCCATTAATAATTATAATATCAAAAAAGAAATGATTTTTGTGGGCAAACAGCTCAAGGATTTGGCATTATTATTCGTGAATTTTTAGCGAAAAAAAAATTCAACAAATATACAGATCTTGAAAATTGACTAAAAAAACCACTTTAAAGTAAATGTTTTGATAACATTGAGAATTGAATTATGAAAATTCGAAGAAGGAGTTAATGGAAATACAAAAAAAAAACAATTTTAGAATCAATGAATTTCATTAAATGGAAATTGTTTGTAAGGAGACAACAGCAAACTATTGATGCTAATAGAATTATGAATTTGACTTTTACTTTGCAAGTTCAGATTACTTTTGATCAGAATAGTATGCAATATACATATCAAAATCTATATATGTAAATAATGCTATATTTGCACAAATATTTAATTTTTATTAATATAAGTTTTTAAATTTTTCGTTCATACTGTGACATAATACTTTGAGTTGAATGTAACTAATTCAAAAAAAAAAAAAAACTTTGGATTTTCCCAATAAAAATTTATGAAATGCTACAATTTTTATGTTAAATAAAAATGTTATCAAACATTGACTTTTATGTGCAATTGCTGTGTTCGAATATTACTGTGTTATAGTTTACAAAACAAGTTCGAATTTTGCAGCATTAATAACAAAAAAACAGTAATTTTTAAGCATTATATTATCGCATTATCAGCATCATTGCGATATATTTTAATGAACAAAATTTCATAAGAATATAGTTTTCATTAAGCAATGTATAAATAAATAAAATAAATATAAACATAGACAAGTATAACGCTTAATCGGAAATAGTCTTATTATTGTTTATATTACAAATTATAAACAAGAATAAAAAAAAACAGGAAATTATTTGACAATTAAAAAAACAACCATCTCTGCTTCCACACAAAAAATGGATGAGGTAACTAGTATATACAAGTATACAAACGCTAAAAGATTACACAAATTAAATTACTATGCCTTCCAGTATCGAATTAATAAATATTCCAAAAATAATAAAACACCCATATTTTACGCATTGAAAGTACAACACAATTATGTTGCGTGTATATATCACGTATGCAAGTATATGTACGCCCCATTGAATACACGCAAGTATAAATATAATATTACAACACATATTATTATAGCATTTGTACATACTCGCATTCTCTGCTAACACTATATTTATTAATGAAATTAAAGCCACGTAAAATGAAATTAATCTTAAACACATATTTTAATTTTGCTAAATTGTATAATTGTTTGTATATAAAAAATACAGTGCCAATAGTTAACGATTTTTTTTAACAAATTTTTTTTGTGTTAACATACTTTTTAATTTGTTTACAGGCCCAATCGACGCCACAGAATGTATATTTAATATATAGATGAATGACGACTTCAATTTAATTTCCTCACAAAATTGTAAAGAATTTATGGATGTATTTGTTTACATGTTAATGCAATATTTACCTATTTACAATATATGTAAGTATAATAAATCAATTCTAAAATTGTATAATACATAATTCTTTTACATTATATATACCAAATATTCTATCCGCATACATATGCTATATAATAAAATAAATATTCTATATGGATTGTTAGTTATAGAAAAACTTTTGCACATTTATACATGAAAGTGAACTAATTAAAATACAATAATATTAAAACTAAAATAATAATAATAATAATAATAATAATAATAATAATAATAATAATCCATATTTCATTTGAATTATTATACACTCGATAGTTCCTCCATAAAGAGTCTCGAAAAATATACCTTTCATATATATATATATGATGCGGTTGGTTTATATGATTTTGTTGAAACATATACAATAAATTTATGTATATAAAAACCTATATATAATACACAGTGAATACAGGATATACAAGCGATACACGATATAAGAGAATATTGCATTCAACTCAATATAATCCATGTCACATTCAATTAATAAATGAAAACAAATACTTTATATAGCAACGGTTTAGGTTAAATTTTCATATCAAAAATATTATTGAAAATATTTTATTCAAGCGAATGTGTTAAAATTATTGTATTCAATGGAATATTTTAGATACAGCCAATTTTTGCACTATATATATATATATATGTACAATATTCACTGTATTTCTATTTATATGTTGTACTTATACACATAAGTAATTCATTCATAATATTATATTATATTATAAAATCAAATTACCTATACCATATATAATATATATAGTATAGATAGTAGCATACGTAAATTAATATACTGAATATATTATAGAACTACCTTTAGTTTTAGTATATACATATATATTCAATTCAAAACCATAATTGCTAAAGTTTCAGAACTATTACATATTAATATAATTTTATTAAGTGTATATATGTAGTATAAATTGTGCATATATATATATAATATTTAGAATTTAGTTATAGATGATGATTTAATTGCGTAATAAAAATATATAAATTTTCAATGTCTATACCAGCCGCAAGCATATATGCATTTATAATTTTAAATGAATATGTATTTTGGTATCGTATCCAAACAAATTATTTTAAAACTTAACATCAATATTATCAAATTTTTATTTTTTTTAATATATTTATGCAATATTTAAATACTAAATCTATTAATATATAAACACTATTAATACTAATAATATATTAAAGATCTATTATATATCTATATCTAACTACAATATCGAAACTATTATGGCTTTTATGTAAACATAAAGTATATGTAATATATTATAATGTATATTTTATTTTCATTTTAGAAATGTTATTACATAATAATAACAAAATACACGCAATCGGTTTGTATAAGTTACGAATTTCACGATTATATTGTATCGTGTATGTAATTATAATATTTATAGATAATATATAATTTAGTTATGGTGCGTGTGTGTGTGTATATATAAGTTTATTTACAAACTAGTTCAAATTTGGTTATATTTTGATTCGAATTTAATTAACTATATACCACCACATTGGAAAAGAATTGAATATAGATTATTCAGATATTCATATTCAAAGTTGTAAGAAACTATCTTTCGAAAATTTCCTAACTCTGAATAAACCAGAAAAATACCTGTATCTCCTACACAAAATAGTGATTATGTACAATAAAATATTATTTTAATTAGAATATTCTATTTATGGTATTACACTTTTGGTTAATCACCCATATAAAAATAATAGAATTATAAAAACATCTAACTTTCGTTATAATTGCAGTACAATTGGTAAATTGTGATGTACTCCCATGCTTATAGTAATTTACCAACTTGGCTGTAATGAAGATTATTAGATGCCATAAGCTCCACTTGGAACAATATATGACTTGCATTGCATGGTATTATATGTATATTTTGTATTAAATAGAAATATAAAATTCTTTTAATAATAATTGTGATTTAAAATTTAAAAAAGTGTAATAAGATTAAAATTAATTTAATTTTTGTCAAGATTCTGAATCGGATTAATTTCTAACACATAATCTATATTATAATGTAATATTTTCAATATCAAACAACATTAAAATTTAATGAAATATTCATATATTTTTCAATCAATTAAATTTAGTTAAATTTTACAAAAGGTTAAAATTTAGTATATAGATTAAAACTTCAATTCGTATTTGTATATTATTACTATGTGCCACCATGTTTCATTGAGATATAAATAACCCAAAAAGTACCATAACTTTATAGATGCATCTGTATTCACAAATCTTAATTTGGTGTCATTCTCAAAAGTATATATATCTTTGAAGCTATAATGAATAGAAGATAGTGTAATTCCTATAGGCAATTTAAAACAATGTATAAAATAAATTTAAAAAAATATGATTTTCAAGAGTAAAAACCACAGATTTTCATATTTGTTTTTGTCAAAAGTATTATAATTGTGACGAAATATAGCAAATATTATATTCAACACCGATAATTTAAGATATACAATCTAAAGTCTATATATATATACATCGATAAACGCAAATTTATATTAAAACATCTGAATAGTCAGTCGAAAATTAAAATTTATAATATTAACATTTTGCAAGCAAATATTCACTTTTGTCGTATGACATATAAATTTTTGCATAAATTTATGACGCTTTCACTTTATCCATCTCCTATACCTATACCGTCTATATAATTATTATAAACCCCATATACATTAGATTTATTTAATATATTCAGACAGTTATTTCGTTAATTCTTTAACATTTTTTATTAATTAGTAAATTATATAACAATGGCAAATAATAATTTTCAAAATATACAATAAATAGAAAAATAAATAATTATTTTTAAATTGTCACACATTCACTCAAGTTTTAATAGTTTATTCATATATTATTATTATTTAATTTAGGAAATATATCAATTATATTTTTTACTCAAATCTGTATATAGTTTGGTACTGTGGGTATATGGTGAGGTTGGTATGGCTAAAGCAAAAATAAAAATAATTGTAATAAATTAAAAAAAAGTTTTTGTTTTAGACAATCGTTTAAAAACTTGTACATATGAATTTACACTATACTCGTATATATGACTATATAGGTTCATATACATATAATAAACATATATAAAATTACCTATAGTAATAGTTAATATATCCATATATCACCTATACACTTAGTTATATACATATAGGGTAATGGTTCCTATTGTCGCCATCCATAACACTCTTCGGCCACCATGTAATTGAAATGGATTTTGTAAAGACAATTTAAGCGTTATAGAAATTTTGTTTTCTATTTACTAATTTATTTATTTAAGACAGTTAGCATTGTACTTTTATCGAAATAGATCAACTAGCCAATTGATATATGCATCACAAAATGTTGAATAAATCAAGTGACTAAAACAAAAAATTTTTAAAAACCTGGTAAAATCTGGTATTAATCTAATATTATTATAATTTAACTTAAAGTTTTTTATTGTAAAAAATTGGTAAAAGTATTATTTATTTCTTAATTTTCGACAACTTTCTCTCTTTATAGAAATGTGGTGATACTGTATCGATAAAACGATGTTTGTTTTTAGGTAACTATCAATTGTCGTACTTCTTCAACATTTCGAAAACGTGTACCAGGAAGGTTGCAATGCATTGAATCTGAACAAATGATACCCATTAAACAACAAATTCGAACTGCATTCGCTCTATTGTTGATCTTTTTCGCAACAATTATTTGATTCAATTAACGTTGGTATATATACACATTAGCAGTAATAGTTTCATTGAGTTTTAGAAACTCATGCTGATCTCACAAAATGCAGAGCATTACCTTGAATGTTTCGTTTTTGCAGAAATGTTGATAGTTCTTCAGAAATATTCAGTTAAGTTTAGGATTGCAAAAGCAGATTCACTTCACACGTCGCCAGTTACAATCTGCCAAAGAAAACACTTTATTTTTTTGCATGGCAAAATATGTGACCAAAGGCCGGACTCAGTACCCTGCCATATATGAAAGTAGTAAAAAAAAAAAAAAAAAAAAAAAAAAACAAATACTATAACTCTCAACGAAATGTTTTTTAAATTATCTGAAAAATCTAAACTTTAAAAAACTATTTCATAAACTTATGAAATGTGTTTTGAAATATTGTCTAAGTTGGACAGAAGGATTATTATATCATTGTTATAAATATAATATATATATATATATATATAATTATAGAAACTATATACCACTCAGATATAGTTACATGCAGATGCAGTTATTATACTGAATGTACTATACTCGTATTATAGATGGAATTTATAATTTATTGCATTCACATATATATACTATTATAAATTATTTAGTTATATTTTCCATGTGTGATTGTGTGTGTGTGTGTGTGTGTTTGTTTTGTTGGTATATGTTGTTTTTCTATATTTAAATTTTACACTTTCTACTACCTATAAAGAAAAACTTTTCATCGCATATAGTTATTCGATGATATATATGTTACAAAAGAATTATATTTCGAATTTGAATAAAATATTGTTCATACACAATCAATCACACACAGTATTTTATTTAAATAACTGAACTTTTAATTTAATTTATTTAAATGATACATGTAGAGCATCTTTGAAACGAGTTTTACAATAAGTTTATGTTTATCGAATGACAGGACACCAGGTCCTTGCTCTTTGTAAGTTTTAAAATAAGAAAAATAATTCAAAATATTTGTCATCGGTATTGGTATATACCCATTTCTGACATCTCTCTGGCAATTTGTGGATATCAAACAAAATAAAAACTATTCCGCTTTTGATAAAAACCATATGGATATCTAATTTTCTAGTTCTTCATTCAATTAACTAACATAAATAAAATCTATATGCATGCATTAGTTAACCATATGGCAGACGTTGTATTGAATCCAATGGAACATATGTATTTTTAAACTTAAAATAATGTGTGTTATTTTGTGTTTAAAGAGCTCTATTATTTAAAAAGCAAACTGAGTGTATGTAATGTGTTACATATTTAAATTATACCTATGTCACATGACAAAATACGAAACTAAAATTATAGAATGTAGGAGATAAACAGTTAAATGAAAATCTTAATTATTTATTTTAAATATTATAGAAATATACAATAGATATCGTATGTCATATATAATAATATTTATTCATCACAGTCTCTTATTTTTTGTTGTACATATTTGTTTGTCCACAAACAGACAAATAGTATTTTTACATTTTACAATTTTATTTTTTTTTTTCCAAACCCAAGGGTTTTAAAATTTTTTTTTTAAATATAATGAATATGAACAATGTATACGTAGTATAGGTTCTATTCTTTAGCATACATAAACTAGATACACTATATAAAAATTATTATTATCTCATGGCATCATGTGCATATTATTTTATGTATAGATAAAATAAAATATATAATAAACGTATATGAGAACCAACGTATAATAATATACGTTTCATGTATTACAATAAGAAATGATTATTCTTTGTATTATTATTTTCTGTACAGTACTCTTTTTAAAAAAAAAAATGGAACAAAAAAGTTATTATTATACAAATATATATTTTATGTTTTTTTTTTCAATAAATTTTATTCCATACAGGAATTTTTCAATTTATAATATTCATCACATAAAAATATAGAATATATAGTTGTTGATTATTAATTACACTTAATTATTAAATTGCACTACATAGTTTCTATATAACATTTACAAATAATAATATAGTATTTTTATATTTACAACGACGTGGATGGATCTACACATTAAAGATAACAATGTAATCGATGACGCTGTTACCACAAAACAATTTATTATTTTCTACGTAGCACATTCTATATATTAAAGTTGCGTACAAAATTTCAAACAGATAACTCAATTAGCATTGTTTTGACGGGGCCGTTGAAGGCAAACATTATTTTTTGTGTAAAAAACCGAAAAAAAACATCACACAAACAAAAGTAAATAAATGGTTTACGTTCAGTCGATTAAAATTATTTATAAGTGCGGTTTACTGAACTTCGTTTTAATCGTATAAGCACACAAACACAATGCCATCACCATCACGTGGAAAATAGGTGATAACACCAAAAATGAAATATCATATTAAACTATTTCATAACATAACATTTTACTCGAATATTTGCATATGGAAAAGTTGTGTCAGCAAGATAATTGGAATGTTTATTCACAATCCATCAAAAATGCATTTCTCTTACTAATTGCACAACATACAAACAAATCAATGTGAAACTTGTGCAAATATACATCAAAGACTGCAAAAACAATTCCATCAATTTTGGCAACACTTTCTTGAGATTCAAATAGTGTAAATTTTATCGACTAATTATAGAAAAAGGTAAAAAAATAACCGGTGCATTAGATTGCTCGTTATTCAATGCTTAAAGGAAGAACTTAAGATAAGACGACAGCATTATACAATTTCTATGACCAAATTACACTATGAATACATTATAAATGGCTTCCATACATCCATTTATTTTCTGTATTCGATCATGAAAAAGATTTCCATCGCAAGTAATCAATTCAACAAATATCTATTTTGCAGAGCTCAATACATCCTATATATACCATATTATAGCAAGGTTAAATTAAAAGATTGGATGTACCATTGTAAAAAGTATATCGAGCCGAAAAAGAGATTATGTTTTAAAAATTAATTGATTTTTTTTCAAAAATAAAAATTCCTTTTACCATCAATATAGATCCAGTCTATTAATAGTGTTCTGTTTTAAATTTACAAATGCGGAAGTATAAAGTAATTTGTTAAGTGTTTTGAATCAAAATAGATTTTATACTATAGTCATATGAAAACTATACCTTTTTCCATTAGGATTACGCGTACATATGCATCGTATAACATTCAATAAAATATACAAATTAAAATTACATGTCAAATGAAACTAACATGGGGACCACCTGAGGTGAGGTATTCCGATTCTTATAAAATTATAGTGCTGTCTGCACCGAGATATCTATTAACTTATTTAAATATTCATGGTTTGCAAGCAAATACCTGAACGAACGAGACCATCAAAATTTGAAAACCCGATTGACTTTGCTTTTCACCTGGTTACCCTATATTAAAAAGTTGTACATCAAATTTAAGATGAAGAATTTCTCTCGATCGAATTTATTTAAAGTAAATTTTTTTAAAAAAAAACTTCCTCCATACAAATTTATATACATAAATTCGCATTTTTTTTAAACATATATATACATACAGATACACCCTGTGACCAAATCCAATTCATTTTTAAAAATAATTGTCACTGTCATGAAACAAAATTTCAATAGCTTTCATTTGCAATTTCAAAAATTATTGTATCACTTCGTGTTCAATAGCTACAAATCTTCATAAAATGTCATGCTTGCTATTCCTTCAGGTGAGACTGGTTAGCCCCTTCAAAATGAAATTAAGGAAAAAAAAAATTTTACGACTTTTCTGTTTTGATGATGACTACTACAACCTGGCAAAATTTTATTAGAATCAGGATACCTAACCTCACGTGGTGCCCATGTAAACTAAAAATTATAATAAAACTAATTATAAAATGTAAATTATATGCAATAAATTTATATGATTATTTTATTATAAATTTATTTTAAATATAATTTGTTTGTTATTTAATATGCATTTGTATACATATTTGCCTGTCTGCCTACTTATATATATATATATATGTGACATATGTGTAGATGTACGTAAACCTATATGTCCTATATTATATAAATATATAAATAGTTCTCTTGCACCTATTTACACATATGATATAATTTTATTAAATTGTTCCAAACACCTATATACAATTCGAATTTATTTATTATAAACATATTATAAATGTTTTAAAATAAAAATATTTGATGCTATAAAAATGTGTATAAAAACATAAATATATCAAAAAAGGCCATTTATAACGTATATATAATTTTTTTGTTGTTGTTTTGTTTCACATGTGCACTTGTCATTTTAGTATTTGTTGATATATGTGTCAACTGGAGAGTTCTGCACATTGAACAGAGTGGTAAAAAAAATAATAATAATAACACCACTCTCTGTATGACTATAAAATTATATGTATACAGAATTTATATATAGCCATATCAACATACAAACATATATATCTACATTCTGACAACCGTGATTAATAGTCAGAACGGGCTTTTTGGCATTAATATGATGACGACTTTTAATAAAATGATAAATTGTATGTATGTATAAGAGCAAGGTAAGGTAAAAAAAAAAACCTATATACATAAATACATACTTTCATATATACACAGCATCATCTAAATATATATATTACAACAAGAGATAAAGATAAATAACAGACAATCATCATTATATGGTGAAATGGAAAAATAAAATCAGTTTATTGGAATTTGATAAATTGTTTATAGTATTTCATTGCATATATGAATGTATACTGGAGTATATTTGTGAAGTTAGTACGATGGTAAATAATACTACTATGTATTATTTATATATAGTTGAAAATTAAATACTGCAACAAACATTATTTTGTATTTTTGTATGCAACAAAAATTGGAATAAATCGATTTATTAAATGTTGTAATAAATTTTTTATTTTTAATAATACATTTTTAAATACATTTTATTTGCATGAATATTTAAATTTATAAATTACATACACACACTACTTATGTACAAAGGACAAAGGATATATGAATAAGAATTTTATTTATTATGTATATGTATTGAAATATTGATAACGTATCTATTATACATACGCAGTGAATCGCAGTTCATGCTAATCGAACACGAACTATTGGGGTTAAGCATTTAGTAAAAATTTACTGAAATTTTTCATATGGAATTATAGAATAAAAATAAAAATCAATGTGTTTAAAAATGTATAGTATTGGAACCGATTGATATTGCTGAATTGTTATGTTCGCCAATGGGAAGTTATTTAACAATTTGAATGTAATGAATATCTAATGCTAATAGACAGTATATAAATAATCATATGCTCCATTTGATGATGATAATATAAGGTTTGAAGATTATAGGATCCACTAAAATTCGTGATGGAAAGACGTTTTAGGTGCAGTTATATAGGTTCAATTGGAGACGCATGTTTGAAAAGACTAAAACCACACCTGCCTCATATAATGCCATGCAGTAAGTAATTATATAACGAATCTACATAAAAAATCTTTTAACATATAATTAATTACAAAGTTTTATAAAATGTGATTTAAAAATAGGTATAAAAATATTCTACCCTGAAATTTCAGTTATTATATTAATACAATATTTTAATTTATTTTATACGAATTGGGACAACTGTATTATTATTTTTAAAAATTTTATACACATACAAATAAAAAATCCGGTCATTATTATTCGAAAAAAAAATATATATATATTTTTAGAAACTATGCTATAATTAAATAATTTTTGCAGATATTCATACATAGGATTCATGGTATAAATATACATATTTTTAAATTTATATAATATAAATTCACATAAAACACTCAAACTCATCAATATTCAATGCGTTGCATATTATGTAAATTTAAAATTTACAACTTTTAAATTACACATTTCCTCTGTGTACATAATAAAAATATATTTTTACATAATCTATCGCTATATTACATAATCTACATGAACTATATGTGTTTGCATCATTTTATATATTATATGATATATAGCACCTATACAACTACATATATATATATATATATAATTGAATATATAACTATATATTTATGGTATATAATATATAAAGTTATGTTCATACGGTTATGGGCGAGGTGTTGGACAACTCATTGAAACAATTTTTAGATTTAAAAAATATGAAAATAATAAATCAATTTAAATTATGAATAAATTATAGAAGTAAAAACAGCTTATTTTTTTATATTCCATCAAGAATTTTTTGAGATGATTTTTTTATACTGTTTATTTATTGTTATAAGTTTAAAAGTTTTTGTGTATATAAATGAGTTATTTAAAATTTTCGAAAGTTTTCTAATTTGTATTACATTATTCATATACATAATTGTTTCAAAACTATTTATTTATATTACATACAGTTTTTAAAATATAGAACTACCATTTCAATAAGCAAGATCTGTAAATTTACCAATAATAATAATAATAATAATCAAGAAAGGCAATATAACATTATAAACTTATTCAACCATAGGATATAGGTCGCCGCAATGCAACAAATATAAAAAGAAAAGATTATTCTTTATAGTCGTCATATTAGTTTATTTTTAATGGGTCACATTGAGTACCGCAAAATTAACGAAAATAATATTTAATATATTTGTATTTGTTAAATTACGCGAAATCACTTTAGGTTGTTATAATAAATATATACAAAAAAATAATAATGTCCGTTAACTCGGTAGTGGGGTAACTACTGATGGTGTGGAGCGACACTCTCTGTCTAAAAAAATCCCCGAATTTTCGTAAAATTTCATCTTCGACTGTTGCTGCATAAATATTTCATGATTTTCTTTTATTTACAAACAAATTTATTGCACTTAAACGATTTGTATATTAGTGATATTGGTACAAAAATGAGTTTCAAACAAAGTGCTAATATTAAATTTAATTTTAAACTTATGGAAAAACAATTTCAGACACTTTTGAAACAATGCAAAAATGTAAATGATGATGATTCCGTATCTCATACAACAACTTATAAATAGTATAATCTTTTCAAATATGCGATAGTGAAGACATTGATGTTAATGGAAGAAATGGAAGCCTATAGTTTAAAGCGATTTATTCCAATAACGACGTTTTAACACTTCACCTGATTTGGTTGACTGAGATTAGATTATCTATTTCCAAAACTTCATTTGGCTATGAAAGGGATGTATTTACTGATATAAATTCGATTTAAAAAAGATTTGTGTCGACGTCACGAAGACGATTTCTACTGATGACATAAAAAAGTCATTTTTAAAACGTGCCGAACACTATAAAGGAGATTATTTTGAATAAATAAAAACAATTAAAGAATTAAAGGAAATTAAATTATTTTTTAAAAGTTCGGGATTTTTTTGCAACAGCAAGTGTACAAAATAGAAAAACCCGGATTGAATTCGATGTGATCGATCACATCTCGCACCTAGACAAATTTTTGTAAATTACTTTTCGAGGGTTTGACACAAATTTGTAAGGTGCATTTTGGGACAAAGTGCATAACCAAAACCAGAATTGATATTCAAACACCATATAGGAATGGGGCATAGGAGGAGAGATGTGGTATAGATATTACCAGAGAATCTGTGCGAAATGGAATTCACAGGGTAGGAGAACTGGAGCAAAATGGTGTAACCAAATGGTGCGTGAAATTGATTATATATGGTATATAGTTTGAGATTTACGCAAAACATTACAAATAGATAAATATCGACGTAATGATTTGCATTTTATCTATATACAAGTTCAAATAAAATATACATTATTTAATCGTACATACAACAGATGATATTTAGTATATAGTAAAAGTAATATAATTTGATTTTTCATGTGTATAAATTAGATTTTTTTTACATTTATCTATAAATTATTATTCACTATTTATTTATATATCCTTTCTATAAAAAAAAAAAATAATAAGACTACCAAAAACTACCAAAAACTTTTTATTTCTATCACACATAATAATAATATACCTTATCATTAAAACCAACATATATATGTAATAACAAAACATCTTATAGCACAGCCTATATACGATTAAAATACTATAACAAACTATAATTACATAAAGCCTACAAACATATAAACTCGTACATAGATAAATATGTATATATATAAAAAATACATATACACCATTTACATTTACTTTAATATACTTGATATATAATACATATAGTTCTTATTAAGATTGAGGTACCTTATGGTTTAATTAAAATTAATGGTACGAATATTTTATCACTCCCATATACAGTTATTTTTTCTTTCTTTCGTTTTTCTTATATACAATTATATATATATGGTTTCCTTTACCTATATATATATATACAGTCTATATTATATACTCGTACCGCAGTCGTACACACATATATATATATTTATTTTACCTTTCTATATATAGATAGATAATCCAATTGCGTGTAACACGTTTTTCTTTTAACTCAATTATTTGAGATATTTTGCTGGATGTTACATTTATTGTTTGGTGTTTACCTTATCAGTTCTAATTCACATTTTGGAAAAAAGAAAAAAAAATCGTATCTTATGTATGTACTCGTATTTATATACAATAGCCTATATTTATTTATATAAATACCTCTGTTCATGTTGGTATACATAACATACATATGCATACTTATCGCTTACATATAAATATATATAGAAATTCATTTGTAAGAAATGAGCAATATTTTATCATGTGTGTGTGTACAAATATGCGTCTTTGTTTAGTTATAGACTACACTACTATATTATTATATAGTTTATGTAATGATTTCTAATATAATATAAATATTTTATATATATGTACAGGGTGTCCGTATTGTATATACATTAATTAAATTTGATGGAAAAAAATTAATCTCATTACCATTCGGTTTTTTGATACCTTTATCAATATAATTACCTATTATAATATTGTGATCAAAACTTGTGTAGAAATTATAATAACATTTAACATTTACCACTCTCTTATATACTTTTATTTCTTTTATGTATATGGTATATTAAAGAATGCATGCAATATATAAAGTTGTTGTTGTAATAAAATCAGATAATCAGACATGAACAAAATATTTTAGATTTGTAATGTGTCTTTTTTTTTTTTGTTTTTATTAAATAAAATAGTTTTATGTTAAATATTTTATTAATTTTTATTAATAGAATATTTTAATGGTTATTTGAGATCATCGAACTTATTTCCGGGCTTCTTTGATTTCTCACAAATTTACTTTTTATTTATTTTTATTGTTTTTCGATAAAAATTGTATTATGCAATTGATACAGAATTTATAAGTGTATTAAACTTTGATTTTTCCAATGGTATAATAGAGAAATAAATACTATCTATATACTTAACAATATATTATACACAGACTGTTGTCTGCCTTTCATTTTCATTGTTCCACATGTGTTCCCTTACCCAAACCATATATGGTGAGCTCAATTCTAATTTAATAATATTTATAGGCTTTTTAACACATTCTAAATCCAGGAGATATACTCATTTTGTCAAGCATTTATTAAAGTCAAACATCCTGTTTTTACATATTGAGGTGTATTTCCTCATACGACTCATGTTGAAAGGCATTTTAATTTCAACCATTGTCATATCTAGTTTCGTAATATATTTAGCAAGATCCAGAACCACACAGATTGTTCCAATTTCATACGTATACGTATACTTTTACCGAGCATCTTGATTCTTAGTAGCTTGACAATGGTTTGCGTCGTGTAAAAATCACCATTAATTACCACTTCCACTCTATGTCAGTGAGTGTACTTTATATAAGGGATAAGTTAAGAAATAACAATTAAAAATATAGAAAGTTAATAAACTGTTGTTTGCAGAAAAGGTAATATAAACTTCAAAGAATGCAATATAACCAAACAATTAATTTTTTTTTATATAAGTAACTCAAACATCTTGTACTTAAGAAAAAATTTAAAAACTTAGGAAATTTAAAATGTGTAAATAGTTAAAATTTTAAACAATAACTATACACCAACTCACCTAAATTACCGCATAACACAACTAAATTAAATATATATACTAACCATAGATATAATAAATTATATAAAAATATATATGTTTGGCGGAGCAATTGGAGGGCTACATTAATTCAAAATTCAAATTTAAAAGACAATTGTATTTTATTGACGAACAAATAATATACCGTACATTTTAAATTTATATATTCATTCTAAAATATATACTACTTTTATTATAGATTGTATATATATACAATATTTATTCTAAACCTTCAGTATTAAATGTACGAAAAGAAATTTATTCAATACACTTACAACCGAACAACGTGAATTTCGTAAAAAAAAAAATAGAAATGAAGAAAAACAATATCAATGTAAAAATTATTTTTAAATTTCACATTGTTCAATTTACAACACACTAAGCACATAGTAAAGCTTTTACTCAATTTAGCGTTATATTCATCGTATAATGTCAATCTTTTCAAAAGCAAAACAAAACAAATATGTACGTTTGTGTGTATGTATGTGTATGTTTATAATATACGAAAGATAAATAAATTATGCATGAATTGTCTTCATGATATCTATTATACTTAAGTTTTAACTTTTGAAAATTGGGAATTTCAATTTAAGAAAAATATAACAAAATAAAATAAATATATATACGCAGAATTAAATGTAATTTTATTTGTTTTTCAGACGTCACTTATAAAAAATGTACCTATAATGTACGTTTGTATATACACCTAATTCTGTTTTTACACGAACGATATATGTTCCTGTTAAATTCGTGTAAAAAAAATTAGTGTAAAAAAGGAAATTATATTTATGGAAGAATGAAAGATTTGTTTGCGGATATTAAAATCAATTAAAATTAATTTTAAAAAACCGCATATAAAAATAAGACTATTTTTACGCTTTATTATTTTATTTCAACAAAATACATATGTAATAATTTGTATTGCTGTCAATAACTTCAGCTCAGGTTTAACCATGCTAGCGAGTTCTTAGTTAGGGGATCATGTTTGACAAAATGTTTTATACGCAAAAAATCGAAATTGGATTGGAACGTTCGTGTGTTAAATCAAAATAACTCGTATGAAAAGAGAATGAAATATTTTTTCTGAATTCGTGTAAAAAAAGTTCGTGCAAAAACAGAATTAGGTGTATTTATAATATATATTTCTATAAATAACATTAATAATATTTATATTAAATGAATTTTACTATATATAAAAACATATATATTCTTATGAAATAAGGGCGGCGCCCCACTATATTGAAGGCAAACATAGAATAAGGAATTACTTTCTTGTACAAAAATAATAATTTATTTTTCAACACATTGTTTTAATCTCTTCGGAATAATAGGATTCGTTAAGCACTACGAAATAGGAATTTGTAGCGTCGTTTGCTTTGGATTTTTATAGAAATCTCATGGTTAGAAACAGAAAATAGTCGCTGTGGATGGGCGAATCTGAAGATTTCGTTAAATGTGGAAACCACTCATAACGCAATTTAAGTAATTTGATTATGGCAATTTTTTGTTGATGTGGTAGGAGTGGGATTTAACATTTTTATAAATCGTTTTTGTTCGATAGCTGATAACTTTTTCATATTGCAAATGTTCGTGCGTAAAAGGTTATTTTGTACATGCACGTTCATATGTAATGTTTGCCGTATCAGGACATGAATTCTGTTGATAAGTGACTTTTTTTAGTGAATGACATCGAAAGAGTATATAAAATTGAGAGCCTATCCGAAAAAGTCATTGGTATTTTATTGAAAAGTGACCCGTATTTTGTTTACAACTGATTTATATATATTTATTTAAATTTTAAAATGATAATTCAGAAAGTTCTATAATACAAACTTTTGATTTTGTTAGTTGGGCTAACATTTTTTTAAAGCGATAAAAATATTTAAATATATAATTTTGTGTTACAATTTGAATTTTCTTTTCTACTATAATGCACCAATGCTTATTTTTATTGCACTTATGATGCAAATTGTATTTTTCTTTTATACATTATATACAATTTAAATTTTTTTAATTTTAAATATTATTAGCCAGAAAAATTTATAAAGAAACTCACTAACAGCACCCTAATATTTAATTTTCCGGACTTTTTTAATAAATAATATGACTCTCATATTGTAATTCGAAAATAGATTTTTCATGTCCACGTAGCTCAGACATTTGCAATATGAAATCTTTCAACAAAGGATATCGTTGATAATCATGGCTGGTGTTAACGGCCAGTATAATCCGTCGGATGTCATGTTTATCAAGTTTTTCTTTATGTTTGCGTTAGGATTTTTTTCCTCAACATTATGTTTAATCAATGCTCGGCATTTGTACTTTTTTATACCACAACAATTGAAAGTAAAGTTGTTTGCTTTCAATAGTTATAAAAATAAAACTATATCAATTGACTGAAATTTTGTAACAACCTTTTTAAACAATTCCCGATGTAAAATAATATACTTTCACAAAAATACTGATTTTGTAACTGATTATTTTGTTCTAAAATATATATACTGTCTGAAATAAATTTGCTTATGAATTTTCATGATATTTATAAATTCCAATAATATCTGAATAAATAATATAGAAACATAATTTTTAATATACAATACTTAAGCACATATACACACTAGCTACACCTACCTATAAATGTATAGTTGACCCGAATACATATTTATTTATAATACAATTTCTTTTTCGTCATCATATATTATATCTTGTTAATAAACAGAGTTACCAGATGTTCGGAATATAGAAAGAATATATTGACGTAAATGTATAACAACGATGGTTTATTACAATTTAAAATTGAATACTAATAAATAGTTCAAAGGGGGATAGAATTAATTTTGGTAGCATATGTCAGTTAGGGTCACTAGATCGATAGATTTTCGTGGAATGAGTCGTCGCACAAGTACTATAGATATTACGCAGCAACAAAAAAAATGTGTTTAATTAGTTCCTATAAATATTTGCATATATTAACTTGCGTGTATATATACTAAACAAATAACATATAAGGTGACAGTCACGTCCATCCCTGTCAATTAAAATGTTAACTGGCTGGTATTCCTGATTTATATGTATATAAATTTTGTATAGATAAAACACATTTTTCAGTTTTTAAACAACAACAATAATAATATCTTCGATTTTTTTTTTTTCTTATTTTACAATGATTTCAAATTGCCTCTAGCTGTCTTACGAGGGCTTCCGCATATACTTATATTTATACCATATATACAAATTTTAAACGTATACATATTTATAGCATATATACACACATATAATGTAACAACTATGATATTGTCTTCATATATATATATACTTTATGTAATATATAGAATATATATACGAGTATTTAGATCCAATATATAATAATATATATTTCTATATAGAATGGATTTACAATTTACAATACATTCGTATATATTTATATATGAATATATAGCCTAAATTTCAAATATAGTGCATTTGCATATTTGCTTGCTAAGGAAAATGTAAAACGTGCTTTAAACTGCTTTAACTTTGTGCAATTGAAGCAAAACGCGATTTGAATTCATCTTAAAAGCGTCTTTTTCTTGACGCTATATTTGTTCTATATATAAAATACACTTATATTCGAATCATGTTAAATTGAATGCGTCTATTATAGTACATTGTGTACAAAAATATATATAGGAAATTGAAATTTTAATAAACATTATAAGGAAAAACATAAAATTGAAAGAATATTTGGAAAGCAGAAATTGTTTGTGTTTATATATTATACAATACATATGAATACAAAATACAAATATGCTATACAGAATTCTTTATATGTTTTACTTACGCACACATAACGTTCATAAATCTTAAATTTGTATTATTATAAACATATAATAGACATATTATGATATGCACCTCAGATATTTTTCATTGGAAATTACTATTGAATATAAAATGTTTAATTTAGTTTTTATATACACCTTGTTATTATTAATTTTTAGTTTTTTAAAAAAAGGACGAAAACATCAGAATCGCACATTTGCAGTCTAACTATATATAAATTTAATTTAATTAATTAACAAAATATTATTAAATAAATGTAATGCTTATCATAAGAATCATTTTGGGTGTATATAAAATATAATATATGGCGAAGTTCTCAAATTGCACTAACTGCAAATATTTTTTTCACCATTTTACTTCTTCATTGATTAATGAAAATGTTTACTATTTAGTTTTATATATTTCTTTATACGTATGGAAATTGAATGAAATTATAAACGAACAAATTTGAAAAATTTGTCATACCAAACGTGTTACAATTATAAATGCTTTTCTTTTGTAAATGTTTTAATTCTGAACTGAATAGTCGAACTTAATTCGAATGTAAATTAGTGTGGTAACAACTTTGTTTTTACTTATATATACAAGCAGACGCTGGAATTCATTGGGATTTATACCAATCGACCATAAAAATTTCATAATATTTATTAAATTTTGTTTTTCATAAGGATCTCAACACCTTAAAATTGATCCTTTCACACAATATCATTTCAGCACTATTCAATAAGAATTTTGAATTATTGAATATAATCTTCAATTAAAATTTTTGCAACCGGTAGTTTTTCTAGTAGTTTGACTTAAAAGCAGTCTTATAATATTTTCACTTTCTTCAATGCATATTATATTAAAATTAAAATTAATCCACAGACAATACAAAATATTCGTCTCAGTAATTTATGTGATTTTAAAAATCTCTTCTATTGATGATATAAATTGCAATTCTGCATACAAAAAAAAAAAGGCAATCATTTAAAACTTTATAACATTCAATTGAAAAAAATGGTAATTTATAAAGTCGATTTTCTGGAAAATGTAGGGAGTGGACATTCAAATTTTTTTTTTCATAATGTAGTCTACTTTCAACTTGGCTATCGTGAAATAATATAGTGATGCTACCTCACAAACAATTGGCACAATTACTTTATACGTGGATTTTTTCTTGTGTACTATAAATTCAAATATATATTACAATAAATGACCGAAATATATTACCATATTATTTCCTATCGCTTATTATGTTGAATTATATTTAATTAATTATTTGTTTGAAGTGTTCGTTCTAATTGATGGGAAATATTGTGTTAACTACACTATATTCACTGATAATTTCATACATTTGTAATATGAATTTCAAAATATTTTACCTTCTTTGGATATGATGTTGAGATATTGGGCATCTATAATGGTATTTAAATTAAGAAAAATCGAATATTTTCCATCACTTAGGATGTGATGTGTATTGAATGGGAATTTAACTGAAGAACTGTATTGCATTGATATAGAAACGGTTGTTCTTTTTTGTTCACTATACATAGGAATTTGATATTGTATACATGTTCAATTGAATGGGGATCAATTGAATTGGAATTGAATTGAATTGAATGGCGATGTAATTTACATTTAATTTTTAACATACTTCGAAAATATTCCTTTTGAAAGGGACTTTTGCTTGAATGGGAATTCAATTGAATAGAAATTCCATTGTTACATTGCACTTATATTTATTTATCGCAAAGAATTTAAAAATACAATAAACGCAACGCATAATGGACGAAATCATTCTGCGTGAATATAAGGGAATTAAAATATATTATGAATGTATTTATTTACGCACTTATATTTATTTTCGTTACATATATTTATAGCAAAATTGTCAATTATTTACACATTGCAATGTTTGCAATTACATTTTACGAAATTTAATGCCTATACATATATTATGCACATATTTATTTATTTATTTATTATACAATACATAAAGTGAGAAATAATATACGGATAATAATTTCTATTTTGACTTAAAATAATCTGATCGCATTTACTTTTTTACATTTTATAGTAAATGATAATGCGTATGATAATTTATACTTTTATATACATTGTAGATATACATAAAATACGATATATATGTAATTGCATATGTATACGACGAGTATATATACCATATATATATATATATAGATAATGTTAATATATAATTGTATATATATATGAAAAAAAAATAAATAAATTTCAATATGTGTATAAAGAAGGTACATACGAGAATATGTACAATATATATGTAATCAGTCAAAATCTCATTTGCATGCATCATGTATTTCTTTTAAGATTTATTTCGCACCTATTTACTACAAATACGATGTATACCAACAACAAAACGTAAGGTATTACACTACTTTTTCTATTTTTTATATTATCTTATCGCATATTTTTTTGGATTTACAATCTATACATATATAAATTACAATCAAAGTTAAATTGTTAAACAATATAGGTTTTTGTATACCACTTTTCTTTTATAATGCCGATCTACACCTCTATGCATAAGAAATATGTATATACAAAGTAAAGTAAAAGTAAAAGTTTAGAATGATCTTTAGTCAATGTATACATACAATTTTAACATACATGTAGCATCAAAATAATATAAGAAAGTATCTATTTTTATATGGATTTATATACCACACCATAATTGTTGTACATATACACATAAAACACAAACGCAATACACACTTGAATGGTCAATTTATAAAAATAAGAAAACCAAAGATTTATTGTATTAAGTATCTAATAAAATATTTTACTTTTTATTCTATTTTTGACAATATAATATTATATGAATTTTACCAATTATTATTATTATTATTATTTGTTTATACTAAAATTTTGTGTTTACTAGCAGAAAATCCCACAACAAATTAAATCGGATTCGACCGGAATATAATACAGACAAAAATAGGAAAATATATAAGTATTAAATCTATAAGGATTTTCTACTGTACATAACTATCTATATATATATATATATACAATACACTCGTATGTGAATATGTATATATACATTCCACATAACTATATACGTACAGAGATAGATATACATCTGTTTATATATATATAACCATATTATCTTATTTGTGGCCTACTGTTGGAAACAATCATGCTATAAATTACCTAAGGATTTGTCATGTTATGTGTTGGATGGCCCAACTTTAACTTGTTTGAACAAATGGTTTTCTTCAAGCTAAATTTATCCGATATAAATATATCTATCTATATTCCCATAATATATATATATATATATGTAGATGTTGATATAGATATATACAAATATAGTATATAATACACTATATATATACGCCTATATATACAATATATGTATGCGGTTGTACATAAGATTTCAATATAATACATATATAAAGACTTAAATACAATCTATACATATTTGTGTATAATATGAATTCTTTCAGTTTAGTTAAAAAGTGATATATTTCATTTTAAGGTTTTAAGAAACATTTAAAATAAATTACCTAACATGAACTTCAATCTTATTATTTTATTTTTTTTTTCTTCTTATTCTATACTTCATGTAATCGATTTTAAAATATTTGAACTATGGTATAGATAGTATAAAATTAAAATACTAATATATATGTTACATATAAAGTTTAAAATAAATATTGATAATATTTAATATATGTATTATAATGGAGCTTTAAAAATGTTTAATTTAATATTGATTTGTGGAATGATTTTTGTTTTTGTTTTTAAGTAAATTATCTGTAATGATTTATTCGCCTATTTTAGATACTATATTTATCATATACATTTAAAATATTGAAATATCTCTGGCTGTTGGCATATGCGGCAATATTAAAAGTGATCGGATAAGTTTATTTAAAATAACAATTTATCAGGTTTCTTTTCAAAGTATATTGTAACACTTTCAAAAATAAAGTGCTTTTATATTAAATTATAACTTTATTATGTAACCATTTCGTTTATTCTTTGCGTATATCCAATTGTCGTCGAGAGCAAATCGTGACAGTCATACTTTCATATGGTTTCATCAGTTTTTTTAAAGTATACACTGCATAGATTTCTGATCCAACGCAGTATATATAACATATCATTTACATTAAAATATGAACGGCACTTATTTGAATATCGTTGAATTGAAATCAATCGCAATTGCACATTGTTTCAGAAAAAGTATGTTCTCTATATAGAATCTTCCACAAATACAAGTGATCGATGACTTGTTAATTCATATATAACATGTTTTATATTTTGAATTACGTTGAGTCAAATTTTAAAGGTGCTATCTCATTTAAAAATTAGACAATTTGGAAAATTTTCTTCTGGAAGTATTAATCAATCACATATAGTAATTCCTGATTTTACGACAATTTTCGACTTTAGTTCACATGTACACGGCTGAAAATTTTGAACTAATCCATAAACCAAAATTAGTTTACACACTTTTTATATATTGTACTTACTTACTTACTCCATGTCATTATAACACACGAGCGGTTTTAGCCTTCTCCAACACGCTTTCTATATACTAAGAACTATTAAATAATAAACACAACGAAGTTTACATCGATTTTTAAACCATTTAAGCTTACGTTTCAAACCAAATTCATATTTGTACATTATTGTAGACTATTAGTCTTATTTTTAAGTAATAATATATTATTATTTTAGGATTAAAATTGTATTTTAAACCATCGAAGTTAAAAAAAACACCAGCGATAATCGAAAACAGAAAAAATTATAAAATAACGTTTACAAAATTGTAATATGTACAATATATGAATACTGAAATTTTTCAGCTGGACTATAGCTTATGGAATAAAAAAAAACGGAAAATATTATTTTGAACGCTTCTCAAAGATTAACAATGCCTGCAAACACATCACTATGGACTAATCAGAATATAATTCAAAAAAATGATTTTCATGTAGTTAATGGTTTGTGTTGTTGAGAACAGTCCGTCGTAAAAAAAAATTATTATAATATTAATATATTTTGATTGATGCTTATAATTGCATATTAAAATATATATTAAAAACTTTTGTTTGCCTGTGATTGAGTTTAGAATATTTATTTTGTTACATTTGTTCAATAATTAACTGCGAGTGATTGTGATTTTTTAATTGTATTGTTTTGCATATATCAACTATTTGTCATTCATAAATGCAACAATACAAATATGAACATTTTTAATTTTATATAAATTCTTTATCAACTATTTTGTAATTACTATATGTAAACATGTGTATATGTATGCGTATATATATTTTAAAATATACACGCAATAATACGTATTACGTGAAAAAAATCTATTGCATGACTATGATTAAGTTATATTCAAAATATGACATGAAAATTATTAAATATTACCTAATTATTATAAAGGATATAAATGGTATATTACTTATTCACGTGTCCATATACACACTCGTTTTTCATACGTATGTGTACGCGTATACAAATAACTTATAACATGCAACAATCCCATTGCTAATTTCATATTTCTTGACTATATGTAATAATTTTATGTTTATATGTAATATATCACATTTTTATATATGTATATATTTTAATACATACCAATGATACATTTAGTATATATATTAAATATATAACATATATATGGTATATATGCGTACGCTTACAGGTATATTATTAAAAGAAATTAAGTTAACTAATTTTTATTATATATTTATTTAGAAATATTATGTATAGAGTTGAAACATTTTAATGACACAACAAATATAATAATACATTACACGTATGCTTTTATGTTTATGTTATATATATGATAAAAAAAAATCGTGTTTTCAAATACAGCAGTATATAATTTTATTTTAAATATTATATTATAATCCTTATTTTAATTACATAATGAAATCGAATAGAAATCGATCAATGATTTCATAAAAAATATACATTCTGCATTCATTTTCAAATTTGTTTAAAGTTGTCTAAATTTTCCCTTAAAATATGCGGTCTTGGTTTTATACGGTCGTCCGTATAATATCACATATTTCATAAGCGGAAGTGACACATGTATTATAAATTATAATGATATTACACTATATAATATATATATCAAATATAAAGGTAAATATTATGTCGAATTTTTAATTATAATGGGTTTTATTATTTTTAAAACAATACAAACAAATATATAGATACATTATATTAGCATTATGTAATCCTATATTCATTTGGATGGTATATATAAATATGCATATATAGCAAACTATAATCTCATTCAATATATACGTTATGATGATAACTAAAACGTATAATATGAAAAAATACGTAGTACATATATACGAATACTAGTACTAACATAATATAGGTGTACAAATGCTTTGGTATATATGTTAAATTACATTGAAATGCTTTTATTTTTAATTAAAGTATTGTATTATTATGAATTATAGTATATCTTTTAGTGTATATGTATATAATTTCATATAATGCATGCACATTAATTTAGAGATGCAGATGTTGAATCGCTGAACAGATCGATTAATAATAAAATTATCAGACAAAAATATAAACATTTTTAAATACATACAAAAATAGATAATGTACATAGAAATATTTTTTACGTTACTAAAATATATTTTTAAATTCAGAACATCTGTCACTTAAAATTTTATTAACAATATTATTATTATTATTACAAAAAAGTATCTATAAAAACATAATTACCAGATTAATCAGTGCGAATTGTTAAATTTTCACGCATCTACGCAGAGAAATTTATAAAGATTTACCATATAATGTTTGGGCGATGCCTTAAAAAAGAGTTATCCTATTGTTGGTAAAATAATTATTTATAATTTTGTATAAGTTTTTGCCCGGTTTGAAACAATTATGCAACACAATGTATTAACTTCTTCAATGAGATTTTTTTTTCTCGTGCAGTAAACGAGTGTGACATCGTTATAGAAACAAATGGTAATCTATTGGAAAAATATGTGCACGGTCAATATGGTGGGTAAACCTGCCATTCCAGTGGTTGCACCAATTTATTTAACTGTGAAATCGGAACAAATTGTTATTAAATTCGTATTTATTTCATATCTCAAGTCACAACACACATTTATTATAGCAGTTATATATTGCCATATGCCATATCGAAAATTAAGGAGTACATACTTCATAAATTGAACAAAATAACAATGTCTCACCTGAATGTTGTCACAGTAACGCTCTCCAAGCTGACATTGAAAGCTTTTTATGAAATTATATAAATTAGAATATTATTAGTCTGTTGTTGTATTGTTTATGAAAAAATAGTATATCACACAAAATACACATAAACCTGTACATGACTGATACGAAACTAAAGAAAGTTATTATATTATTCGTTCGTATATATTATATATTTTAAGTATAGGAGATGTGAAAAATTTTATTATACGACGAGTTATATTTATTATAATATTATGCCAGTAATTAATTTGATCGATTATGCGTGTGATTTACAATACTTAATTATACTAAAATAATACATTATACCACACCAACAATAATTTTGTATTGTATATTGACGAAAAAAAATCTATCCAAGTAAACTTTTAAGACGTATATTTTTTTAAGTATATACTTAGAGATATATATGAAAATAAACTAAGAATATAAAAAATGCCATTATTTAAATGTGACAAAAAAAAAATTCACAAAAATGGAACGATAAAAGATTAAGAAAAAAATAAATAAAAATACAACTAACTTACAATACAATCCGAATAATTATATATACACAAAATTGTATCTAAAGTAGAAAAATTTTCAGTTTATCTATACTTTAAGCACTTTGAACGTAATTGACTTCAATGTTATTTTCATCTATTCTTTACTCCAAAAGCATTTACATTTCATGAATAAATAACCATGAGACAAGTAAAAAGCTAGTTTAAATATTTACAACATGAACAAGCAAAACACTAACCAAAATTTACACACCACAAAATACGAGGTAATTTACATTCATGTGTTTTATGAAAGCTATATGCGAAAATATACAATATATACGTTGTGTGTGTATATACAAAACATATTATAGAGCTAAAGGAATAAATATATAAGATTATAAATATATACGAGTATATAGACAACGTGCACTCATACACACACACATAGGTCCTTAACTATATACTATTTTGTATATATACTCGCTATTATATATTACCTACATATATATGATTATTATATATTTAGATTCATATTATAATTTTATATTTATATTGTATTTATTATATATGAATATATACATTAGGGACAAGGGCGTATTCAGATAAATTTTCCAGGATAGAGGTTGATGATTTTCGGGAACATGCATAGACAATACCGAATACACACTGAAAAAGAATGTTATATGCGGTGGATTTGATGGGATCAAGAAAATTTCGTTTATTATTAGCTGCTGCAATCAGATGCAACTGTTTTGTGGTAAAAGTTATCAACAACATCTAATCCATTTACATTATGAATTGAACCGAATAATATACCATTATAAAATTTCGCTCCTAATTTCATCCAAATCATTCAGTTATGTACTACAACTTCGTCTTTAGAACTCGATTTTGAAGGAACACATATATAATATGATATTCTTACATACGATCACAACTGCGACTGCCAACGCGTCTGGTATCCATGTACTACCAAAAAATATGGTATATGAAAAATTATATAAAATAAACAAAAATATTATGATTTCAATATCGTAGAAAATCTCATTATTTGAGGAATATCAAAAAAAAATATAAATGCAAATCCAAAAAATGGAAATTTTATAGTTTCCCGTGAATATTTTATTATATTGCAACTTATATGCAACTACTCATCTAATTAATAACCACACATCAACTGGTGTTGAATTATAAATATCTAATATGTTATAAGAATAACTTAACAATTTTGGCAAAGCAAGCCAATGCCCATCGGCCCCAGTCTATACACGCCCTTAATATAAACATATATGAATAAGGGTTACAAAAAGATATTTTAATATTATAAATTTCAATAAGGTATTTGAGATTAGTCAACATAACAAATATAAGCATATCCACATCTGCCTGTATATACATTTATATATTATGTAATTTAAGTATATATTAGTATAATATATGTCATAGGTAAGTAAATAAATAAATAAATAAATAAATAAATAAATAAATGAAAGGAATACTCTGTAGTTAAATATACTAGCACTATAGCAGGTATATTATGGTATAGAAAACTATAATATTTATAGTGTGTAATAACAATATGTGCCTAAAAACTAAAAACCTTCGTATATATATTGTATTAGTTATATATATTATAAAACATATATGGTATATTAAGTTTCAAAGTAAAAATAAAATTTGTGATCTCAAAAACCTCTATTAGCATAAAATTTTGTAATTCCAGTTATTTTTTATTTTACTTTTTTATTTTTTCGTTTGACCTTTATTTCTTTGTTTCACATTTTTGAATACTTGATCACATAACCCTGCGTACAAAATTTTAAAATAAAATAAAAACATATTGGAGAGGGTTACGCAGTCATTTATTTTTCTGTATTACATATAGGTTTTATTTAATTTAAGAAACAAAAATAAATATCAAATAAAATTTACGTGCCTAATCATTCCGTTTAAAGGCATATTACAAACCGTAAATTTACACAAATAAACTATTATGTATTATTTCAATTGTAGCAATTAAATTAAAAGAAAATTACTTAAATATTTGACATAATTAATTAATAAGTACTTATATGTGTGTTAAATGATTTAATTAAATTAAATCGAATACTATATATATGTACAGTTCACTTTATACAAATTGCATAATATGAAAGCTTTCAAATAACAATAAAATTTTCTTATACTAGCCGGCGGTTAAACGTAAAATTTTTATAGTCGTTCTTCTATTAAATTTTCTGATTTATGTTTTCAGCCATTCACATAGAAGAAATGAATTTAAAAAGAGTGCACGCGTTGAAAAAGATAACAGTAAGATTGATTTCGGTGAAATAAAGATACAGTATAATTTTTATCTACTATTTATCTGTTCACGTTTTACATCACAAATTGAAGATTAGAAAAATATGTGACCTTCTATAATCCATTTGTGTCGATGTTTCGGAAAATTATCAATTGTACTCTCATTTAACATTGATAGTACAAAAATAATATAACAATATAATTTGATATAACACACAATTATATCGCAATCAAAATATTGGAATAATTTGTTTTGAATTAAAATGTTCATATTTTTTTATAAATTTTTTTACTGGTATATCCTTTTTCGTCGATCTCCTATAAATATTTGACAGAGCTAATCAGGTTTATAAAGTTATTGAATGGAAATCATAACGGACTGTAAATTCAAAATTGGAAATACTAGAATTTCATCCATAGTAAAAAGCTCAATATTCATATTCTATTCATACCGCATTCAAAACATAATCAATTCGTCACTCACACACCAATGCAAACACTGCGTCACTACTTTTCTATAACCAAAATATATGAACGCAATGTATAAAAATTTAAACGAAAATGCATATATATTCTCAAGTATTCGTATTGTACAATATGGATAGAAATAAGCAATTAAGTTTTAAAAATCAATGTTTTAAAGAAAACAACATTGTCTTATTGTATATATTTTATTTATATTTTATCCATTTCAGCAACGGAATCCAGAGAAATGAATCATATTTATATATTGTATTATAGATAAAAGCGTCTATAAAAAATGTTCTACGTTGGTAAAATGTTATAAACACTTTAGATACGGGTGATTAAAACTCAAAAACAAAACTAACATTAAGCTACAATAATTAAATTATTATTTATTTGAATAATTTTTAAATTGTCTGAAATTAATAAACATATTTTGCTAATGAAATAATACATATAGTGGTTCAATGAATATTTCTATAATTACATTTCAAATTTATTGTACTATAATTGAAATAATCAACTGTATAAATTAATAATAATTGTATGTAGAATGAATGCAGAATTTAATTTCTTAAATACGTGCGGTGGTGTATCCATAAATACATTTGAATTTTATTGATTTTATTGAATATAAGAAAATTTATCCAAGCAAGCAAATTCATAACATCATTATATTTTCTTTGTATAATTATAATAAAAGTTTATAATATATTGTGCAATGCATATATGCAAGATGCAATACATTATGTAAATACGAAATGGTGGTCATTATATATATTAACATTACCATTAGCCACCCAGTGTGGATAGCGTTCGATTGCAAAGTAATATAATCAATTCCAGAAATTTATTCGTTAATGGACTCAAAAAAGCAATATGATTGAAATTATGTGGTGCACCAAACGCAATCTGTTACACATTAAATTGCATGTGTTTACTGTATACGGTTACATTTTGATCTATTCTGACTTCTATTCGCATTATATATTATACAATATAATTAAATTATATGAAATCGTCAATAATCATATTTGTCAATAAGTCGCATATCAATAACAATTTAATTAAAAACCTTTGTCATTTTAGACAGGCATATCAAAGGATTTGACTAAAATATATTTCTATTATGTATAGTGTAGTGTATAGTAACCCTCTGTCCGAAAAAATTGCCGCAATTACTTTCTAATATATAATATTAATAAACTTTGTGCGTCTCACAATCAATCGAATAATGTATTAAATTTTGTTATGAAATGCTCGGTGATAATTATTTCTTCATAATTGTGCATTTCAAATGTATTTCAGTTGAGTTATAGTATAATATATTCCGAAAAATTACCGGAATAATTTCTTATTTTTCTTAATCCGCATTCACCATATTATTTTTCGGACCTAGATTGAAAAGTGTATCAGTTAAATTTTGAACCTTATGGCATTATAAAGAGGTCAATAAATATGTTATGTATATTATAATAATATAGATAAGTGGTAAAGATACAAAATAAACAATGGAGGAAATAATATCGGTTCGGTTACATATAAATATTCTATATATTAAGAGTATATAATATTGAATTTTTGTTATCAGTGTCTGTAGAGTATATAGAGCGAGTCAAGTAATCAAATATTGTATGAACAAAATTATGATGATAATATATATAATATATAATATAGTATATGAAAAATCTTGTGATTTTCATTTTACACATAATTAAATAAATATATTTAAAATGAACAAAAATTGTGAAACTGGAAACAAAATTTGAAACAACAGAATATTATTTTTCTATCTAAATAATTTTTTGCTCTAAATTTTTCGTTGTTCTGCATTTTTTTTGTATGTCACAGAATATCTTCTATACATATACATACAATACATTATACATTATACGTACATACAGAATTACTAACTATGGCAAAACCGGGAATGTTTAAATAACAATGATTAAATAAGATACCATATATATTTAAGATGCAAGTCAACTTTATGTGAAATATTACTTTATATATACTAATGATGATTTTATTGTTGAATGACATTTTTAGGTCAAAGGAACCAAGAAAAAAAAAAAATGACAAGTATACGGGAAAATAACCATCAAAAAAGATTAATTATAATAAATATGAAAGTATACGTGCGTATATTTTTGTGAATAGATATTTATTACAAACATTTTTCTGTAAATTTAATATACATATTTGATTTATTCATAAATGTATTATAACATATTTAATTTTTATTTATTTTTTAAATATGGTACATCTAAAATATAGTATTTATATAAAAATAACACCATATAAGTATTTGTGTTATTTGTCTAAATAATTAACTAAAGTTACGAGTGCATCTTCAAAGTTATACTTGAAATTATTTTTCTTTTTATTCTTTCTCATATATTGATGCATTAAATAAAAATTTGATTTTTTATAAATACGTTAAGTTTCAGTTCGACAACTATTATTTATGTGCATCTTTCAATAGGGAACTACTATACACACGCTAGCCCTTCAGTGGCGTTATTATTGATAAATTTATTACAATGCGTACATCATTTTTTCGTAGTTCATGATATGATATATAACAGAAGGACTTCTACTGCAGATTTAAAATTTGAAGCCGGTTGGCTCTTAGTGATTGTCCGGCACTCCGTCCACTTGTAGAGTTAATTAAGTACGGGTTTGATTAACGCAGACATAGAAATACCAACCACAATAGTACTATTTGCCTTTTAAGACATCTTACCCAAAAATTACAGGGAAATTGGTCAATTCTAGTGAGTATTTAACACTTCCCCATTTCTGTAATTTTGTGTTTTTACAATTCGTTTAATTATAGTTTAGTGCATAGACATTCATAATATGTTAGAATAACATCCGTCATATTTGCAAAGATATTTGATTTCTGATTTTATAATTGAACAAATAATAATTCAGTGAATAATGTTTAGTTGGCAATACACAATTGCTCATTTACTTTAATACATAAGTAAATATTTAAAAATAATACTGATTGTGAGCAATTTCTATATATTAATATAAAAAGTAGTGGGTATATAGCATATTCCTATTTTTTCTGTTATTTTATAGACTGCATAGACGTCGTGTGGAAAATAGTCCCAGGTGTGGTTTTAGCCTCGTCCAACGCGCTTTTGCAACCAAACCTATATGCAGCTATAGCAATCTCGAATTTTAAGGATCACAATACCATAGTTTACTGCATCTAGCCATCTAGCCTTAAATTTTACGGCTCTTTTCCTTCCTTCTGCGGATTACCATTCATCAGTTTTTTGGGTACACATTCCTCTTCAGCATACGTGATACGTGTCCAAGCCATCTTAGTCTATGGATTTTGATTGTTTAAAATAATTAAGACTTTTTAATCAAAATCTATTAATTAAGCTTTTCGTCAACAATTTTTTATGGAGAATTTTACAAAAAAGATTATCATTAGCATATGCAAACTAAATTCATTGATTGGATACTGATGAAGTGAGCAACATATACATACATTTATTATACAAAACACGATGAGGTTTATTTATTTTTTAGTATTTTAGCATTTGGGCTGATGAAATTGGTATATAGAAACATATATAATTATACAATGCAATTAATGAAACAAATAATATTTATATTTAACAAAATTTTGAGATTTTAAATTATAAATTACATCTGTTTTCCGTGTAGTAATCTCAAAAGAATAGTTTATGTTGACCTCACCAAAAAAACCAATTTAGCGGCAAAATGAAAACTATATAACATTAAAACAGCAATTACGTCTAAATGTGTGATAAATATTAAATGGTCTTTTCTTTGAAAATAAAATCACATGAAAAAACGTTTATCGGAAAATCTCGAATAATGTGAAAATTATACGGGAAAGAACAATTCGATTGACTGCATCAATTACATTTTGTTCGATACAAATATATAATATATATATCCTGTTCCTATATATTGTATATCACATGCACAAATAAATATATATAAATACGATTTTAATATAAAAATTGCTGAAATGCATTTCAGCGCTTTGTCATTTGAAGACAAAAGACAATATATACATATACACGTTCGTAATAGATTTGTCGATTTGAATTTTTGAAAATTTTTCTACATATGATATATAAGTACATACTCGATACATCACATATTTACATATGACATATACTTATACTTATACTTATACAAATATATTTATAGAAAAAATTTCTGCAAAAACACCTCACATATTCTTGTACGTCGTCTACGACATATACGTACATCGATAGTACAGACATAGAATATCATTATAGATTATATATATATATATTTGTTATTACTCGTATTATACATAATGAAAAGAATAGTTTAGTGTTGCCTATATATACATAAAAAATTGTGAGAATAAGATTGATTGAAACGTCGACATTATATTTTTTAAATTATTTATTCTAAACTTTTTTTTCTATAATTCTTTCACTTCACATCGATTTTATTTCTATATAACTATAAATTTCACAATTCACATTTATAAATGCATGTATTTTATATACATAGGTGTGCATATGTATTGAATAATTGTTAAATGGTTTATACTTTATATCGAATATCATCGTTTTCTATGCGTTCTCAATTTTTATACAAGCAACTGAGTCATTATAGATCAATAATAATACATATATGTACCTATATATAAAATAGTATAAAATGTTTCCTACTAATAGAAGTGATAATTATCTTCTATATATACTTTTATTTATAGGTATATCACCGATCCAACACAAGCGTTTGTAAATGTATGTATTATGTTACGACGTATTTATTCTATAAATAAATTTATAATCTTAGAATATGAATAGAAATTGTATACTAATAAGTGTATGTATTTTGTAAATATATTTACAGAAAATTTATAAATTTATTGATTTTCAAGAAAATGCCATAAATAACTCATACGACAATAAATTTGTGTGTATCTATATATACAATACATTGTTGCATGTGTAAAAGATATAAGATAAGATAAATTAATAAAGGTATATATAATGTATGTTATATATATATATTGTAAAATTCAACATATTATATACCATATAATGTTATTTGAGATATCAAATTTGATACAGTTTATAAACTTTAATTAACTTTGTTTGTATACATTTATAATATATTGTATATATATACTTGAATCTATATAATGTAACATATATTAAAGGTATATAATAGTAATAGACAAATTTTACAATTCATTTAGCAAATACTTATTATATTGATATATATACTTTAGAATATGTTTGAGATTATGTGACTGATATCATCTATAAATGTACCATAGGGAATCCTATATATATATATATGTTATACCATATATTATATTATATGTCTTGAGAAGCATATTATTTATGTTATTGTTATATATATGTTAGTTATATATAAGTGATATTCGTATATTGTTGGTTGGAAAAATGTTTGCGTACACCTGAAAGAAATGAATTAATAATACGTTAAGTTTAAAAAACATAATTCGGATTGACATTTTTATTGTATATATACAAATTATGTAAATAATGTACGTTAATATTTAATTAAAAAATAATTATTAATATAAAAATTGTCATAAATTCCGGTAAATTAAATACAATTAACTAAATATTTATTATTAATTAAGCTTCTCTCTGTCCGTGTCTCTATTTTATCATTTATTTTAACACAGAGCAATCGCTTATTAGTGATTGATTGATGATGCAAACGTAATTGCACTTACAAATCACAAACGAGTTAATCAAACATTTCGTGCCAAATGGACCGAGAAGGTGACTATAACATATTGTGAGAGATTCGTTATGTTATTTAAGAATTTTAGATAAATGAATTATTAATGATTTCCAAATGATCTTATACTGACACGTCATGAATGAATTTATAATGTACTGCGTCCAGTGGCGCAGCGTGTAAAAATATTTTCAGAATGCAATATCACTATATTTTTCTTATAACTTTGGTGAAATTAGACTAATTTATAAAAAAAATTGTGGGTGTTCACTGAACTAAATTTTTCGAAAAATCGACTTTCAAGAATTATCATATTTTTGAATACCGGGCCATAGTTTTAACGGATTTCCAGTTTTGTATACAGAAATGCAAATTATAATCAATTTCCAATCTTTCATAGAAGAGATTTTTAAAATCGATTCACACGTTCAAAAAATATGACCGATTTTCCATTTGATGTCATTGAAATGTTGTAAGAAATAATGATACTGCAACAAATTTTTTGTACCATTTGTGTGTTCACTTTATACACAGTACCACAAATTTCTTTAAATTTTCTCTGGCATCGTTTGGAAAATCGATCATATCTTTTGAACGGGTGAATCGATTTTAAAAATCTCTTTTCTGAAATATTAAAAATTGATTTTTAATTGCAATGCTATTTACGCAAATTTTTTTTCGTAATTTATTTTAATTTCAACCAGGTTATAAAGGATAAAGGAAAAATATAGCGATATTAAAAACTGAATGCTAATTCTCAGCCTTCTCCACTGACTGCGTCCAATGTCCATTGACTGAAAAATTAGATAGTATATTTTAATTATTGCATTTATGCAATTTAAAAATATAACTATCCTCACTCCGAACACAGGTATATAGTATACAAGGATTTTATATATTTAAATTTGGAAATTGAATTAAATCGCACTCAAAATCAGGGTATCAAATAAAAAGTTTTACTAAAATTAAAAATTAAAAAATATAATTGTATGGTTGGAATACATCTTAATGAGAATAATTCGCAACAATATTTTTTGCAATAAAATGTATCATTAAGAAGTTTGTCGAATGTGAATGTGACGCGACCATAAATATATACCTTCATTAATTTAATCTATTCACATTATAGAATTTAATAGTATAACATACACAATATAATATATGTTTCTTTCCTGTTTCCATATTTCATTTCATACATAGTGTGTTCAAATGCAATCAATAATTCTAAATGTGTTGCACATATGCTAAACATTCTAAATACATTTTAGGTATCTATAGTATCGTAATAACATATATATATATTTATATAGATTATATGTAAATGAATATCTTAATGATAATGTACATCTAAAATATACTTTACAAATTCATATATATATTGTATATACCTATTATATGTTATATGAATGTATGTATTTATATATTAAGTATTTGAAATCATCAATGTAATCAATGTATGCAAATATATAATCACAGACAAATAGATATAGTTTAATAAAAATATTTCAACCACGCATACAAAACGGGCTATATATACGCGATTACCGATATACAATACATCAGAAAATAGCATAATAATTGATGGATTGTTATATACATTTGAGTATGTGTGAATATCCCTAATTTGACTGCAATGTTGAATTGATGCCTGCGATGGACGTATTTTGATTAATGCTTTTCAAAAATAAAAAAAAGAAAGTATAAAACATTGTGATCTTCCTAACGAATTAGTCCCCGACTCTTGTGTTTTCAAAAATAAAATAATCCATTCGTAATGGAAAGATCCATAATCTATATATTTACCAAATACCGTGCATATATGCGATTCGCATATGGTACTAACATTCATATAATTAGTTCGTATATAGTCCAATCAGTAGACACGTGCATTGAGGTCTCGTTCGACATATACTGCGAAATTATTTAAATTTTAAATATTATATACAGTTGTCAAATAATCTATGTTATCCGTGTCATATATATTGTATTTAATAACATATGTATATGTATTATAAATTACTAATCAATAGATTTAATGGATAAAACTTTCATCCTATAAATGTCTGGCGACTTTACATTATTTCAATTCATTCAATAAATCTTAAAATGATATAATAAATTATGTAATTTCTATATATTGTATATATACCCAATACCTTCCTTTATCATTAAAGTATATAATAGTATTACCAAGAATTAAATTGATATCGAATACATATTAAATACATATACGTGTATCTGTTATACACACAGCTCTTCTTTGGAAAATGATTCATATGGCCATTAAATGTATTACGATGCGTATTAGTATAGGTACATGTAGGAGTATATATAAATAAATACACGACACACATATTTGTACATATATATTCGAATACATAATAATATATATTAGATATTAGGTACCTTTTTAACATAAATCTATATTATTGTCAATTTATTAATAACCCAATTTATTAATGCGTATACCATATATATAACATAAACATATATGTATATCTGCACTATGAACATACAAAATACATATATCGATTAAGTTTTGATATGATTTTGGTCCATAAAAGAAAGAAGGTTACCGATATATATTGTACTATACATAGGATGGAGCGGCGTAATGTTTCGAATGGGTTACAAATTGCAAATAAAAATCTCAAATGAATTCAAATCTTCAAAATTTATTCAATACCTGTCAAATAATGAAAATAGATTTTCGAATTTTTTGTGTAGAAATTATATTACACACATCTATTTTTGGCAAAATACAGTTCTTTTATTATTGATTTAAAATATAATTTATAAAATCTATAATTTATTTGTTAATGATGTTATGAAAGTTAATAACCATTGTTATTTAAATTAAGTGCAATTTCGAGAAAATTTGTGAGCGCCCATGTCATTAAAATCGATTCATCAGGTCATAGCCTGTATTCTAATTATATTCATTTATATTTCGCATTAATAAAAGTTAAGAAATATTTTATAAAGTTTCGTTGAATCTAAATGGGCTGTTTATATTTTGTTCTGACCGACAAAGTTCCCAAATAAAACAAATATCCTTAACAGTCTAAACTGAAACTGTATGCCCTCTTTTTACACCGAATAAAATCTTATATAGACAAAATAAATGCATTCGATAATACTTCGTTGTAATCTAAAAGGAACATTGCTTCAAACTAAATACTATTTCGTTAACAAAACAATACACAACACCTGTAAAAAATCAAAATATAAACTAATACCTCACAACATTCCTCTACCCTACTATCATATATACTTATGTTCAATGTGTATTGTAGTGACGAAGAATAAAAAGTAGCATTCAATTTTCAATATCACTATATTTTTCTTATAACCTGCGGGTGAAATTAAACTAAATTATGAAAAAAAATAAAAAAATTGAGTGTTCACCGAATTAAGTTTTCCGGAAAATCGACTTTTATGAATTATCATCTTTTTTAATTATGAGCCATATTTTTAACGGATTTCCATTTTTGCTTACAGCATTGCAAATTATAATAAATTTCCAATTTTTTATAACAGAGATTTTTAAAATCGATTCAGGCAGGTCAAAAGATATGATCAATTTTCCAAACGATGGCAGAGAAAATCTAAAGAAATTTGTGGTACTGCGTATAAAGTGAACACCCAAATGATACAAAATATTTATACAATATACAACATTTCAATGACATCAAATGGAAAATCGGTCATATCTTTTGTTCAAAATGTGTGAATCGATTTTAAAAATCTTTTCTATGAAAAATTGAAAATTTGTTTATAATTTTCAATTCTGTATACGTTAAAACTATGGTGCGTAATTCAAAAAGATGATATAATTCTTAAAAGTCTATTTTCCATAAAATTTAGTAAATGGACATTCCAATTTTTTTTTCATAATGTAGTCTACTCGTCTACCAGTGAGTATAGTGATAAAATATCTGAAAATATTTTTTCAAGCTTCGCCACTGATATTATGTGTAGCATGTATTATATATAGAGTGTTAAAAGAATTGTGTACAATTAAGTGGGATCATATTGTTATCAAGTATAATTAAGTTAAAGTTTAAAGCATATTTTATTAAGATTATACAATATATATGTTCGCATTAAAATATAAATTCATTTTTAAGCCGCACATATTTATATTCCACATAAAATAATATAATAATATGATAATTTATAAACATTTAGTAGTTCATTAAAAATAAATGTAGTACATCTCAATATACTGTGCATTCTTCTTTTGCTGTTCATTGCATTATCATTTTCATGTCAAGAAATTAATTTTCTTTTCACATCACATTTATATTATTATGCACATACATTTACTTCAAGGACGCAGATATACATTTGTAGATCTATTTGTATAAAAATAAAAAAAAAGTGTACTTGTACTTGTATGGAATAAATAAAAAAAAGGAAGAAAATATATAAAAATACGACAATTATGTTTTAATTTTTTTTTTATATATATTCAAATATCAAATTATGTATATATAAAAGTTATAAGTGTATGTGTATGTAGGAGTATATGAATAAAATTACATTTAAATTTTACATAATAAAATTTGCTCGTTGAATATATATATGAATATAAGTTACGTTTATACACATATCTATAAAAATATCTACTTCACTATACTCAACTTCAACGTACGTAATATGCAATACATATATATATATTTATGTAATTTTTATGTATATAATATATTAAATATGCGTATATATTATATATTGTATATATGTATAGACTTATCACTGGGAAATAAAAATACACTTTAAGTAGATAAGGAAAATGTTGTTATCTTAACTAGGTTAAAATATGTCACATGTCAAAATGATATTCTATTAAGTTAAGGAAAATACTAAATGAAGTTAAACACGCACTGTCACTGATGAACATTTTTTTGATTTTTTTATTTATTTATTTATTTTTATTATAATTTTTTTTTTTTTTTTGCTGAGAGCATGGGGAGTTACATAAATCTTAATATTTAATGTAATAAACATAAAAGGGGCGCGACGCGGTATTATTATACTATATTTGTTATATGTATATTAGTCACAGTCACAGTATATACCATACATATTATGTTATTCAGAGAAATTCATATTCGGAAATGGTGATCAATGTCACTATTATTTGATTAATAGTAAATAAAAGGGCTGTATAAAATTGGTTGGAATTTTGCCAAACCCAATAATAATATGTATAATTATATATGTAAAATATATATACAAAATTAGCATAAAATTAATGATAAATAATATATCTTCTTATAAGATATATATATAAATATACTAAATAAATTATTTATTTACTCTTATGTATACAGTGTATAGGTTATATAAATTACTATATATAAAGAGTACATGTTGAAAAGTTATTATCATATTACAAACAATAAAATATTTTTATATATATATATATTGTATTGTATAATTAGACATTATAAATAAAGGCTATTCAAATTTGAGTTAAATTTTTCAAATTATTGGAGACAATATTCCTGACTGAAAATAACATTACTGTTTTGCCCTGGCGATCGCTGAGAAAGTGATCACCATTAAGCGCCAGTTCATTGAAACTCTCAGGCAAGAATGGCATCACAACCTATTATTTTATTTGAAATATTCAGTTAAATTAGAAAATACAAAAATTTTAGTACTCTTCCCCTAACAATTTCAGCACCTAGGCATTTTGCCGTTAATAATGTAAAAGAATATCAGTTAAGTGACCAGCTCTTACAGCTCTACAAGCCGTCAATCTTTTAATTACATTTTCCATCACATGTTCAAATAATTGTGTTTCAAATTGCTAATGATTTGCTCAATAATAATGTATTCTTTCATATATGTTGAATGGTTTGAGGATTGTCCGCATAAACTTTGCTCTTCAATAAATCCCATAAAAAGTAAAGTCTAATGGTATTAGATAGCATGATCTTGGTGGCGAAATTAACATTTCCTTTTCGAAAAATTATTCAATTACAAAATTTCTGTTTCAAAATATCGATTCCGTTGCTGTATGAAATGTTGCAGCTTCCTGTTGAAATCACAATTTATCCAATAAAAAAGTTATTAATCATAGTTCGATATCGATAACCATTCACAGCATTTAACAACATTTCCATAGCTTCATTTTTGAAGAAGTATGAACCAATCACTTCACCAAAAACCACACCAAATTAGTTACTTTTGAACTTCAATTGAACCAGTTTCTCCAAATAAATAAAAACAAACCAATTATTATTACAAAAAACACAAATGGCAACAACTTTATAAAGTTACCTCAAATTTGAACACCCTTTACTGCTATATGATAGTATATTGATAGTGTTGTACTGTCTGCATTTATATATATGGTATATGGAAGGTATATATAATAATAATTTTATTTTAAAACATTATTAATTTATATAGTTATAATAAATATGCAAATTATTTTTGTGAAGTATATATATTCAAAATATGTAGGTACACTCACTGCCCGAAATATAACCGGAAGGACTCTCTAATGGATCTGGATCTGGTAACTACATCATCCATCTAAAGATTGCTAACTAATTTATGAAATTGTGAACCGCGACAATAACAAACTCACGTTGTTTCATAAAATTTTCTTCAGTATATAATTTACAATACATTTAAATATATTGCATTAAGTTAAAGCAGATTTGTGCTTAGGTCAAAAATGTGTATTTATAAAGAGCAGAGAAACAAAAATAAATTCAGTTTTAAAATTGGTAAAAATGCTACCGAAACGCTTGAAATACTTTATGGTGGTAATTGTGTGTATTCAAAACATTAGTTTTTCGTTGGCATCGACGATAAAACGAAATGCGTGATTTAGCAAGAAATATTTAGTAATTCCTTGAAAATTGAAGTGCATTACCAAATAAAACAATTCGTAAAAAAAACTGGTCTACGAATGATGAATTCAAAGTTTGTACTTTATAAATTGTTTGATGACCCAAAATTGAATCGAATTGATCATTCTGAAGACGGGATCATTAAAAACACTGGAAGTGACGAACCAAAAAGGTCAGATAGGTACGGTTGGAGAAGATTAAAGCCGCCCCTAGGTTTTAATGCCATGCAATAAGTAGGAAGTATATATATATGTTTGAATATATCATTTTCAATTAAATTTGCACACACACTCAATGAAAAAAAATGTAATTTCTACATGGAATTACAAATTGTTCATATTCAACGAAAAATCTAATAAAATTATAAAATAAAAATGTATGTATGAAAAACGGAAAACGAATATAAGTGCATTATAAAAAGAATATTAGAAAAGATGATATGTTGATAGGAAATGATGCAATATATATATATATAATATAGAAACTATAGACAATTGTGCTGTAACAAATGTATATAATCGAAATTTAATTGAATGCATTATATTTTATTATATACTTCAAAATGAATCCCTACATATATAAGTATTTTCTCTTTTATTTGGAATAAAGATATATAAGGTACCAAGAACAAGATGCACTCGCGACAAGAATTTGAACGCCTATAGGTTTTCCAAAAGAAATAGTTGAGCTTGAGGTCTTATAAATATTTTTTTTCCAGTGTGATCTGAAAATCTGCATAGACGGAAATAAACTAATTTTTACTCTTGTTTGAGTCCTTCTTTTATATTGTAAATTATCTGTTGACCTTTTTTACAAAAACCAAAATGTGTTATTATGCAAAGTATTGATCTTTTTATAACACACAATGTTATATAATTTTAGTGTTTGTAAGGTGATTCAGGATGGATCAGTCATATATTTAGCCAGCAGGGTAAAACCTGATAAGATTTGAATCATTTATATAGAACAAGTTAACGATTTTTTTTTTGATGTGCTATGCTTCCTTTGCTGTGGCAACAGCTAAACAAATTATGATGATGCAATACATATAACTTATGAACATAAAAGTAAATGGAGTGCCTGATGCTATACGAATTATATAGTATATATGTAGAATAAAAATAATAATAATTACAAGTATACGAGGGATGTTCGATATATTTCCTGTATTAATAATAAAAAAACAGTTTTTTCTTTTCAACATAGCCACCTTCTAACGCAACAACACTTCATCAATATTACACTATAATATTCAATATTTATAGTATTTCATTTTGTAAGATAATCAATGAATATTAAAACATGGTAATGTGCATTACAAAAAACAAATAACCTTTCGTGCCGGTTTTTTCCGTTTTTGCCTTCTTTGGTGCAATTCCACTAGCTTCCATCCATTGTTTCGATTGCTTTTTTTTTTCTGGTATATGTCGTTATAGATCCATGTCTTATCAACAGTTATGAATCGCCGCAAAAACTCTTTTGGATTACGCTAATATAAATAGCCAAAACCACCTCACAACATGTCCAACGAATTATCTTTTGTTGTAATGTTAACAAACGCGGCACACCCATCTTACACATAGCATTTTCATATTAAATTCCTCATATAAATATCCTACAAATACTATATCATTTAATATTTTTAACATTTCAGCAAGCTCTCGAACTTTTTCGTAACGATCATTTGTCACTGTATAATGTACTTTTTTTACTTTTCAATGGATGTTACTGTTTTTGGACTTCCACATCTTTGTTCATCATTTAAGGGTCGTAAATTCACGTTCAGTTACCCAAAAACGAAAACGGTTTCAAATGATGGTGAGTATTATCTTTTACCATTTTGATATGTATCGCTGATAACGCTTTCAAAAGAATGTAATGAATTGCATCACGAACTTGTAATTTTTCCATAATTTGAAAAATACAAAAATTAACTTATTTAATTGCTTGTAAATAATAAACTAGTTGATCGATTGGTTTTGAAAATTTGCATCATGCCTTTTAAAAGAATGTTGTTGTCAATGGTAACCGTAAAAATTTTGAAATAATGGTAACTATACACGTAATATAACAGGAAATATATCGAACAACCCTCGTATATATATATATATATATACAATACATGAATATTGTAATTATAATACTATATTGCACTTAAATTTTATTTTTTTATTTTGTACACTTAAAAGAATCGTATACAGAAATTTATTGTATTTAATTGTTTATAGGATTTTAATATATGCGATAAAAATATATTATATAATATTAAAGTATTATAAAAAAAAAAAATATGTGTCAGAATATTTTTGTTTACTATAATATTATATTTAAATATAGTATAATATATAAATTCAGCGAGGGGTATATGTTAATGACAGACACTTCACAACATGTAAATATTTGCTGCTCGTCATCTACCATATATTAAATATATATATATATATATTGTTTCGTGACACAGAATAATAAATCCTTCTTCATTGTTATCATAATTTTGCTTTTATTTGTCATTTTTATTTACTCATTTCAACCTATGGGGAACAATTCTATTAAATATACAAAACTCACGTTTATATTTGCTTCCTGCTAAATACATAAATAATATCTATATAAAATATATAAGTAATATATAATATACTATACACCACCAATACACAAATTCACATATATACATGAATATACATACATGTACAAATATAAATATAAAAATTACTTATTAATGCGTCCGCATTGTACTGAACATTAATATTAATCATTTTAGAATTTATTCCATCATAAGTCTGATATAAAATAAATTTCTTTTTTTATGGTATGCGAAGAAAATCATAAATGATATCAAACGCGACATCAACGTATATTTTCTTTTATTTGAATTTTTCTTTTTTTCCGTTTTATATCATACAAATAAATTCCTTTGTTTTTATATCATTTTCTGAAGAAAAAAAAAAAAAATTAATTTTAATGATCTCTTAATTATTCAAAAAAAAAAAAATAAAACATTAAATATTTACATTATAACAAAAACCATAAAATATTTATTTGAAATAAAATTTTATTAAAATATATTTCATATATTTATTTATATTAAATTAAATAGAGAATATCATGTTTTATTCATATTTAATATTCAAGAAAAATATGAAATATTTCTATATTGAATGAATGAATATACCAACACACACAACAATGAAAAAATTATTTTATATATATACTTATACATACGTATTTACTTAATATATAAATATGTCTATATATTGTAAATATATGTATACATAAAACATTATATACACAAATAAATAAATAAATAAAACAAAGAAAATCCCCTGGATAATTAATTGGAATATATATCACAGAAACCAAATTCTGGATTTATATGTACCTACAAAATACATAGATATATAATAATTATGCTGTACGTTCAGAATATAGACAGAAAGAGAGATGTTACCACAATTTGTATATATCTATTTGTTTATTTATATATGCATGCAATTGTATATTTATGTATAAAGATATCAACATCAATTATAATATAGTAAACTTGATTATAAATACAATTTATACAGTGTTGAACAAAAATTTTGTGAAAAGCTTTATTTTTTATATATTACATATTCATGTGGGAGAAAAATTTGCGAACATATATCGATTCCAGAATTCAGTTATTTGAAAAAAAAAAAAATAATTACAAACTAATTGATTTTAGTGTACCAATATTCAATCATCCAAAAAATGAATAATAATCTAATGTAAAACTTTGATAATTTAATTAATTTCTTCATTATATTTATTTTTGCAGTATAGTTGATAACCAGAATTATTCTAAAAAGTATTACGTATTTTACTTAAAACATATATCATAGCCGCGCAATAGTTCGTATACACCTTCAACATCAATCTATAGCATTACGATCAAGTTAGTAAATTTTTTCCGCCTGTAAGTTTAATATATATAACAAATTGCCAATAAGTTTCTAAAAATGCTTTAAAAAAAAATCAATTATTATGTTTATAGATGAAACGACTATAAATAGATAGATTGTTGTATGCGCTGACAGTTCAACAATTCGTATGTGTGCACAATAAAATACAAATTTATGTTTTCTGCAATTATAGAAGTGACAATAACTCCATAATATAAATCATTATTCAATAATTAATTTCCTATTTAAATATTTGGCTTTTGCGTTATAACATTCATTATCTGTTTCAGTGTTTTGGGTTACATTCCAGAGCTTATAAATTATTTATTATAAATTTAATAAATTATTTCAACGAAAATAAATGCTTTTAAATAAGAAATCGATAAAATTGATATAATTATTGATTGATTGACCAAATATTTCTATTACTTTCGCCTATTTTTCTGACAAAATATTAATGTCGACCCAGAAAAATACTTCTTGTTGATTCGGCCATTTTTTTACATTCTTCAATATTTCTAATTTGCTGCCACAGAACAGAGGTTATTCTGTGTCGATCGTAATATAAGTGCTAATCTGATGGATAAACTTATTCTTAACCATTTTTCGGGACATTTATAGACTATGCACATTGCCATATTGTAATAAAATCACTTAATCGTATATTTTCTTCAATTCACGGTACATATATGGATCAATTGTTTCAGCCAGTGGTGAAGCGTGAAAAAATATTTTCAGATTGTAATATCACTATATTCGTCTGGCAGACGAGTTGAAAGTACAACATTATAAAAAAAATTGTAATGTCCACTTGCCAAATTTTCCGGAAAATCGACTTTTAAGAATTATCATCTTTTTAAATTACGGGCCATAGTTTTAACGGATCTCCAGTTTTGTATACAGAATTGCAAATTATAAACAATTTTCAATCTTTCATAGACGAGATTTTTAAAATCGATTTACACGTTCAAAAGATATGATCAAATTTCCATTTGATGTCATTGAAATTTTGTACGAAATAATGGTACTGAATAAATTTTTTTGTATCATTTGGGTGTTCACTTTATACAGTACCAAACATTTCTTTAAATTTTCTCTTCCATCGTTTGGAAAACCGATCATATCTTTTGACCTGCATGAATGAATTTTTTTAAAATCCCTTTTATTAAAGATTAGATCAGCATTTTCCTTTGAAAAATAGTATTCAAGCAAAACTGCCCGCAAACAAATGCTGTTTTTTTTTTTCTTAAATTTTCATTGGTGGATATGATATTGAACACACGATAAAATGTAATTTTTCACTGTTATTTGAAAGATGACGAATATATATTAGAACTGCAAAATTACATATATGCGTCAAAGAATTTGTAAATATCGAATAGTAGAAATTATTTTTAACCATTTTAAAATGTCAATGTCTAAAAAAAATATACGAATAATAATTAAATTGAAATAAATTTCATTGACATACATTATAAAAAAAGTCTGGATTTATACATCTCCAGAAAATATTTAATTTAACGATAACATTTATTATTGTAATTCGTCAAAAAGAATAACAAATTATAATTCTACGATTCTATACATAAATTTGTATTTCACAATTGTAAAATATAACGCAAAATTATCCATAAATAACTTTAAAATATGTACATTAACTTTTGTACAAAAGTGTTATAACATATATTTCACAATTATTATATCCTTTATGTTGTATATCCAACAAAATTTGAATGCATATATGATGGTGCCAAGGAACTTTATTTGTACCTATAAGTATATATAATTAACAATTATGTTAAGGTTGGTGTTCGACGCGTCGATACGAGGAAATTTGTACCAGCATTGAAAAGAATTATGTGGTGAAAATAAATGAATTATTATGCCTGGTTATATGAGGTGTATTGCGCATCGAAATATTAATTGAAAATTTCGCGAAGACCAGAAAAAAATCTTGTAAGAAATGAAAACTTTGAGTTAAAGTATATAACCATACAATAGATTAAATGGCACGGTTTTCTATTGATTTTCTAAATAAAATTTGTGTCGACTTTACATTTTAATATTATTCTGCTCAGCAATGACCCAAAAACACATAAATCATCACAATACTATATTTCATTCATATATATATAAAGTAATATATTGTACATATCTTTATTATAAAATTTCAAAGTAAAGTATATATTCATTTCAATATTTTATTTATTTTATTTTACATATTTATGTAACTATTGTATACGTATATATATTCTTAAAATTTAAATGAAAATTTTCCAATTATTAAATCTTTTAAATGTTCAATGTATTCGAGTATATATACCTATCTATCTATCTATCTATCTATCTATATATGATTAAATGGATTTAAATAATTAAATTATGAATACTTTTATACAACAATGTATACAGCAAATTAATTTTATGAATAAATAATAATCATGAAATGATTTAAAATAATAAATTAAATAAAAAATATGTCGTATAGATTTTATTCATCAATTGGTAAGTACATAAGTATTTCAAATAAGCTTAATGAACAATTAACATTATGTTATTTATATAGTTATAATAAAATATTGAACAATACATAATAATATATAATAAGATTGAACAAAACATCTAATGGATTTTCCATTTTATAATTATTATTTAATTGATCATATTCAATGTATAGTAAATATTATATATAGAAATCGAAAATTCAATTAAAATATATCCTTATATATATATATATATTATAAGAAAAGGATATAGATCCTTTTTTTTTATTTCTGTATTAAAAAGAAAATTAAATTAATTATTATTGTATTATTTCTATACTCATGCTGCTTTTCTTTCTTAATTTTTTGTACAAATGTTTTCATTCTTATTTTATACGTATAAAAAACGTTACTAACTATAACTCTACAAACATCTGAACTACATATATATATATATATATGAAATATAGGTAAGTAAGTTATATATATATGTAACGATAATATTTTATATTTTATTTGAATATTATATATATAGAACATATTTAATATTATGCAAAGAAGTCTTTAAACTTTTTATACATATATATATATATATACTTTATGCATTTTATGAATGAGAATATTAAACATTTGTATTTCTTTTAAAAACTCTGTTTGAAATCATCTTAATTAAAAAGTTAGGTAAAGTTTATAAAGTGTTCTTCGACTTGAAACTTGGAACTCAATGGAATATTCATTACATCACGTATTTTTGTGGTATAGCGACGGATATTTATTCTATAACTTATTGAAGTTAAGAAATATATATAAAAGGAAATGCAACTGTTTTAATATTCTATTCAAAATAATAAGATGTTCTATATATATTGTATATTCTATAAGTTTTATGTTACTATGTGGTATACACATGCAGTCGTCATGAACATATTTTTAATATTATGTAATGTAACTGTTTTATAAATTGTCGCCAAATAAAGTGGTACAAAATAAATTGATAAACAAAATTTCTTTCAATATCATAAAATTTTTATTTATAAATATAGAACAAATATTAGTTTTAATAATAAAATATAAATATTTCTTTGATAACCAATTTGAATATTTTATATTGATAAAAATCGTATTTTTGTTTCAATAAACTTTTCCGTATTACTAATACACATGGTTCACAGATTTTCAGATTTCAAAATTGGCTATGGTTTGCTCCTTTTCATTTGATGAAAAACATTTACAAAATAATAATTTTTTTACGACTTAAAAACGCATATGGAAGTCAAAAGTACCTAAGTCATTCTTTCAAATCTAACAATTTTCCCTTTGCCTACAGAATTTTGTGTGCAGTTGCTGTTCCATTGTTTTGATGGAAATTGATGTTATATTTTTGCAAGCCTCATCTTTTTCCAATAATTATTGCATTCAATCGTTCCAAAAGTTTTTAACTTCAAATTCGTTCGTTTCCATATATGAAATTTCGGATTTTAAAAATCAAATTCAAAATTTTCCAATTCAAATTCAGGATTTTAAAAATCAAATTCAGGCGATTTATTAATAAACAGTTGAAAAAATAGGAAAAACAAATTTTAATTAATATAATTAATTGAATTAATGAAAAATAACATATAACTTTAATTTAATCACCGGGAGTGATGGTTCAATTATATATTAACTAATTTTGGGTTATTTAGAGGATCCGTCAACAATTCTCGAACTTTGAAGTAAATTTTAGAAAAAAAACGTTTTCAATTTAATTCATCATTGGAGAATATAGCGACTTATAAGATTGATTCGTTTCATTTATAATTACCAGCACTTGTTGCGAGAGATAGTGAAATTTTGCGAAAAGTTAAATCGATAGTAAAAAATTTAAAAAATCAAGAAAATTGTATTTGTGTGAATGTGTGCGGATAAAATAAAATTGAATTTTATGAAAAGATGTAGTAAATATACGCTTGATTTTATTGAAATCCTGAATTTGATGTAGAAAATTTTGAATTTGATTTTTAAAATCCGGAATTTGATATGGAAAAGTTCAAATTTGAAGTTCTTAAAAACTGATGCATTCATGTTTCATTCATATACCGACATACAGGTTTGATTCTTCTTAAAACATTTCTCATTGTCAGGCCAGACAATAGCATAAGTTTTTTCATTCTCATATTTGTTTAGTTAAATTTTTCTTCGATCGATCCAGTGTTAAGATATCTATAACAATTCTGTTGCTGTAACAGTTCTTTTTTTTTAACTTCCACCACATATAGCGTCATCTTCAATGCGTTCACGATTGCGTTTAAATTCAAGCGGCCATTTAAAAGCAATTGTTTTCTATATAGGAGCAAACTCTTCTATACATATAATCAATTTCACATAACAGCATAAATGTACATAGTCGTTAAACCTCTTTTTACACAGAATCTATCATCGTACGATTTTTAACATTTTCTAATTTAAAAAATAGGAAAATTTTCCGGAAAATTAATTTTTTCAATATTGCAAATTTTTAACGAATTTCGAAATTAAATCAGAATCTATATTTTATATCGATACATAATTGCAGACCATAACAGATGAATTTTTTATATTGATTTGTGCAGATATGAACTAAATTTATAGGGTTGAAACGATGAAGTATCCCTCCTATATTTCACTTTATAATTACAATTCATTAAAAAAATAATGGAATATAATAAATAATTCATATACATGTTCATTAAACATATCCATATAAATATTAATTATCGATCATCATTTATTATAAATATAATTTACTTTATGTATTAACTATAAGTTATATACTACTTTGCATTAAATTAAACTATTAAATGCATTTATTATTTTATTACATACACCTATATATTTGTATTTACAGCACCTTTAAATGCCATATATTAATAATTTAAAAAAATATAAAATTTATATTATATTAAAAGACTATATATTGTATATTTATTGTACGATAAAACATAGATGAATTTTTAGATTATATACACTGACTATATATACAATAATAGGGGTATGTTTATTTTAATGTAATATTATTAATAATTATTCATAGAGCAATATATATTTTATAATAATAATAATAATAATAATAATAATAATAATAATACATGTATTTATTTTTATAATAACAATTAAAAATATTTTAATTACATTGCATGTTAATATGTTAAATATAAATATAAATAATAAAACTTATATATAAAAATAATACACGCAATATTTAGTCGCTTGTACTAACTCACACTATACAGACACGTAGTACCTCATATTGTGTGTGTTTGCTTTTAAATATATGTAAGTTTACATAATTACAATATATAAATATATCCGTGCAGGAAATTTTCTAACTATACGGTTCCGGATAAGAGCTAGAGCTCAACAACTGTTGTAAAAGAACTAGTTGCCGAAATATTCTATAGTAGTTTTTTTACACTCTATAGTTTCAGAAAGTATTTATTGTGAATTTGTGATTTATCAGTTTACATTTGAACTATATATATATAGTCTCGTAACTAAAACGAAAACAATTCAATTGTTACTAGTTCAGAGGAATTGGTTACAAAATAACTAGTTTATTAACTATAATTGTAAAGTAATACGCAGTGGGGTATAATTGTTTTTTGCGTTAAAAGAACGATAGTTGACAACATGTAAAAAAGGATTTAGCGTTGAACTAATAGTATATTATATCCCTGCAAGGATATTTGTATTATTATATAGCTACATTTGTATGTATATGTAACATAACAATTAATCATGCAATCACAATTTGTACAAATACATAAGATTTGATTATATACATTATTTTCATTATTTTTGTAATAAATAATGTAAAATTATAGCAGCCGTCACTATATTTTTTATGATTGTAATTTATATATTGATATTATAAATTTAAATTTTTTTTTATTTCATTTATGCTCATTTTTATTTTTTTTAATGTATTTTTTAATTTACACATAAAGGCGAATAATAATAATAATATTACAATTTTAATGTATATTTTTTTATTTATTTTTTTTTCTAAGATTTATTTTAATGATTTGTAAAACCGCATTCAAACGAGAAACGCATTTTTATATTCGCACATTAAATTTAGAAAAACAAAAAGGAAAAAGCTTTTGAAAATTATATATAATAATTAAAATAATAAAATATATTTATGATAAAAAAATGTTTATTTAACTCACATAATAATATTAGTATATATTTGTTATGTGTCGTAGTAAATTATTCATATAGGTAGAACGAAATATACGATGAACGAAAGATTAAATATAGAAAATTTATTACACACAAATTTATGACGGACATTTTGCGTGCAATATTAGAAAAGAATTAGTTAATAATATATAAAGTCGGCTATTTAAAAAAAGAAAGAAAAAAAAAAACAAAAACTATGTAATTACAGTCTCAAATTTAGCTCATTGCTTTCAAGTCTTTCATTAGCCCCAACACCGTAATAATTCCACGGAAACACGCAACATATGAAAATCACGAAACTATATGCCATTTAGTAATGGTTACACACATCAAATGAATATATATTTTGTATACGCTCTATATATATATATATGTTTTGTGTAAATAGTGTTATGTATATATATATATAGAACATATATGTACTTATTATTATATGTATATCAAACATGAAATGAAGTACAATGATAGATATGTTCGTGTTATTTAAAAGCCTATATAGGCTATATGTATACATTTGGCTTATAAAGCTTGATTTTAAAATGAAATTATTTTTACGAAATAAACATGTTGTTTTATTTTAAATATCGTATAAATATTCATATTTGCATACACCTATAGACATAAATAGTATATTATAAAAGTCTTGATTTTCCATCTAATAAATATATGTATTGTATGATGAATATATATAGGTATATAGGTATAATTTAGTATTTGAATAATTGCATATATCTAATCGAAAGTTTATAGGTTTACAAAATGAATATACTTAAACATAATCAACCCCTATTTTTTTGTATTATGTATAGAATTATACATTCATTCATATATAGGGTTGGGTACATATCATACGTAATTATCTGGATTACAATATAGTTTACAATATTCTTGATCACAAAATATCGGATTAGTAAAATTCGGAAATTACAGAATTTCTATCGTTTTTTTGTTAATACAATAAATTATTAATAATAATAATAATAATATACTACAAAATCAGGTATTTATGTGAAAAATATTCATTTTTATTATCTATATACACACCTAGATAGAATTTTGTAATCCGAATTTTTTTACTTAATCTAGACTTCTATGGTTTACTTCAATATGTACTATATTTGATTTACCACATGTATTTCTAATTTATACATATATAAAAATGGGTATTATGACAACTACCAAACCGTTATAACAGTCAAGTGTGAAAATTACTCCGCATGGAAGTTGTAACAATTCATTCAATTGGTCGACAATTATCGAAATATAGATATTTCTTTAATTCCATTATTTTTATTTGAGTGATTAGTCCATAATGGTGTGTGTGTGTGTGTGTGTTAAACTGATTTTCCAATTTCATATGTAAATATTTTATTATAAAACTCCCTCTCCAAAATACGAGGTTTGGTTATATAAAATAAAGAAATTAATTCTTCCACATAAGTATAACGCAAATGCACCAAAGTTGTTCGACCGACAGTTGTTTGACATAAAGGCTTCTCTTCCGATTGCCGCCCCTTCTGTGTCTATATAGACATATTAGTTTGGCCGTGGCCTCCGCGTTTGTATAACATCTGTTTTTTGTTTTGCCAAAAAAATGAAAAAGTGTTTAAATTGAGCAACGAATTGTCCTTAAATTTTATATAAAACTTCGAAAAAACAGCTACTGAAACTTATCTGTTATTAAAAAAAAGTATATGACAATGAATTTTTATCTACGTCCAAAATAGATAAAATAAATTGAAATAATTGATAATCTGATCTAACCGTCGATTAACTATTCCTGTGATGACTGAAATTGTATTAATTGACAAAGAATTGGTAATGCAAATTTTTACATGAAACCGTACTGGGTGTCACACTGCATATTGTCTATCAAGACGTTGTATAACATGTAAATGTTAAGAATATCTGTCGTTTATAGAAACTAGAATAGATTCTCGCTGTTTTTTCGTGCAAATGAATAATTTATTTAAAAAATTAGTAAAGAACACGTCATTGAAACTATTTTACTTCGCTAACGACTACTTTTTTCTATCTTTCTGGCAGCATGTAAATACCATCTTCAAATAATGACCAATCTTTTAAAATTATTAACGAATCATTTTTTGTCATCTTCATAAGAATGGAAGTGTTGCTCAGTCAAAACATGAGTTATCGATCGAAACAAGTATATAGTAATCGGAAGAAGTAATATTCTGTTCCGCCGTTGGAGTAGCTGTTCACACGTGAAAAAATGCGTTAAGTTACATTATGGATAATTGTCAATATCTTGCATTTTTTAATACAAGTATTGCTAATCTTCCACTCGGCAAAGTTACGATGCAAACGATTATTATTTGATTTTAGTAGTAACATATTTAAGCAAATTGTATATGTATGAATGTATGGACCAAGATCTTTACGCATAATTTTCCATATAGTGAACGGACACAAACTGAATCTTTACTTACTCTTTCATTAACAGCAGCATAATTTTCAACTTGATGTTAACTGTGGGGGATGACAAGACATAAAACTATCGCAATTAATGTAACGATTAACGAAATATTTTCATTGATATATTATATTATTTAGGAATTGAATTTTTATAAAGCTTATGCCAACCGCATAATTTCTAATTAATAACAATTAAATAACATATTGGTGCATATCATTTATGTGATTCATTTTTTCCAAATATATTTTAGATTGAGTTTTTATACAAATAATAAAATGCAATTGAATAAGTATATTTGGTCCATGTCAAAGAACAAACTGGTTGAAAACGAAAATACAATTTTGAAATAGACAAATTATACGCGGTGAACCAAATATTGTCAAAACAATCAATATACTAAGATGGATTGGACATGTATCACGTATATGGAAGAGGAACGTGTACCAAAAAAATTGTAATCCGCAAATGGAAGGAGAAACGTCGGCAAACCTAAGGCAAGATGGCTAGATGCAGTGAACTGATATATTAAGATCTTTTAAATTCGAGATTGGAAGACGTTAGCTACACATATTTAGGTCCGGTTGGAAAAGCGTATTGGATAAGGCCAAAAACAACAGTAGTAAGTATAAATAAGTATATATTAACAAACATATAATTATATTAAATAAACAAAATGGTTCTAACAAAGAAAAACATATTAAATTTAATTAATTTAATATTAAGTTACGAAAATTTTTTAAATTACGTGGTTGTATATGCGTTATTTACGTACATTACATTTCCATTATTTATATTTCCCAATCTTTATTTCGTTAATACAAATATATATTATTTAAATAAAAGTAAAAAAGGAAAAATTAATCTATTATTTCATTTATTTCATTTTTTTACTTTTTTTTTCATTTTGGCACAGCTAAAAAGAATTCAGTTAAAAATATATATACCCCCAAACAAAGTCTCTATAGTAAACCAGTTATAATTCCCAATGCACACGAATATGAACAAAAAACGTAAAAAAAACCATGTTGTAAATATAATATTGTAAAATTCAAGCAAATATATCCATCATCGTATTTATTTTCGTTAGTACAATATTTATGAAACGCAACTCTGAGAGGCTGGGTAATACATAAATATATGTATATCTATAAATATTACTTGGTATTTTTACTCATATAATTTTCATATTGAAATGGGAATGTTATCTTTCACATGGGAATAGAAAAAATGCTTAAGATATTACAAAATAATAAAAAAAAATCGGTATATGATTTTGATTTCAAATAAAATATTTTATTTCATTTCGTTATAATAATATTATTATTTTTGTTATTATAGTTTTATATATAGTTTTACAAATAGATAATTTTGCAACATTAACGCCAAACAAATATGTACGAAGACGTAGCCATAATTATATTTTAATGATATGGATAAATTTGGCTATATATTCTTGGAATGGAATCGTTGTGTGAGTGTATACTGTATAAATAAAAGATTTATCACAACAGGTGTGATAGAACTTAAGATAGAGGCATTGCCGTCATCATGTTCAATAAAAACACCCTGACGATAATCTTTCATAACTTTTTAATTTTTAATGACAACAACTTATTTTATTTAATTTTTTCAGATTTTTCAAAACAATATTTTGCAATATCGATAAAACACGATATGAATTAAAATAAAACTTTAATATTTCTAATATATATTTATAGGTCGCCTTTGCTATATAAAGTACTACTTTCTGTTTGTGGTTTAATATGCCGACGATCAACAACCACTAATTTGTTGAAACTTGTTACTTTTTACTAATGTTTTAGATGTTGATTCTGAGATATACCTTACGGTTGTAGTCATTTTTGATTGATCTTATTTTATTTTTATTTATTAACGACTTAGTGTTTTATAAAACATCCTAAATGTTTGGTTTATGCGAACGATGTAAAAAATATGTTAAATCAATTAATAGTGGTAAGAATTTTATTGATATAAATTCCGATATAATGGCATTGTGATGGTCCAAATAATCATTTATTTCGATGGAAGTAGCACGCACCTTGAATGGAACGCTTCAAAAGAATCAGAATTTCCATGTCAAAGTTTGTAACTTCTGATTGACAATACCTCAAAACGTTACATAATACAATAATGTGCCTTGATTATTATTATAAAATAACAAACTAATATTTATTGATAAAAACGTTGTCTATATACAACACTTCAATAAGAAGCTCCCATTAGTTTATATATATAGCTTTTCCGAACTATTCTACATTAAGGTACTGCACCAAATCTCTGCCATATTAAGATAACTTTCACTTTGAACAATGATATTAATTTAATAATTTTCAATGTGACAGTATTTTGGTAATTTAAATGAACAGCCGCAGATTTGATCGCTGCAAATAAAAGACGAAATTCATTCATAATAATCCAGCGGCATAAGTTTAAATTCAAAAATAACTGCCAATGGAACACTGACAGGGATTGAGTCCATTTCGGGATGGGTATTCGGAAACTATATAGTGGTCAAATGTAAATTTTTTTAAATTTACATATAGTTGAAATTTAGTTTAACGATCGTTATGCATCCACAAACAGTAGAAATTCCTTGAAAATATTCAAAAAGGCATCCATCGCTATAATGCGAATAGTTTTTCTCTGCAAATGCACTATTATATTGTAATTCTTCAAAATTGGAACTTCATTGCACCAACATTTAATTCAAAAAATTTATAGAATATTAAATAAAAGTTTTTATTAATCGTAAAATTGTCTGCGAGGCAAATGAACATGTTGACAAGTTTGTTATTTTTTAAAACCACTTATTTATTATTATATGTTCCTTATCCTCATCCGCACACACCACACACACGTTTTATTACTATGTGAAATAAAATATTTAAAAAAATACACAACATTTTTTTATTTATATAAAATATTTTTCATTTATATTATTTGTATATGACAGAGGGCATGGAAAAATAAAGTTTATATTTTACTTTTATTTCTATTTTTCCACTATACTCTGTATTAGTTAACATACAACACACATATATAAACTAATCACTATAGAATACGTTAGTGTAGTCCATATATAAATATATCTCTATCTACAAAAAACAAAATATTATGTGCTACATCGTCCAGAATTCACAAAAAATACCATTTCGTTTTCCTTCTTCATTTTATTTTATTTTTATTTTATCTATAATATACGTTAGTTTTGTTATTTTAAGTAAACCAAACTTATAAAACACGCAACATACATTGATAAAATTGATATAGGGATAAGGTAAATATGTTCACATAACTTGTAGTATATGTACGAATGTGTATTGTATATACTTTCATATATAATAAGTTAAACACTCGAGACACCCAAAAATTGTTCATTTTTATACAATTCGTTTGTATTATATTTATATATTTACTCGTATACACGGGCTCCGACCGAAAAATAACCGGAATGGATTAAGTAAACAATTAATTTAATTGTACAATAATAATTTTATATTTATTCGAAATATTCTCCCGCAACTGAAATACTCACCCATTTGGAAATTCAATAATGGTCGGTTGTTGACTTTTGCATTTTTTCAATTGATACAAACCGGTTTACTTTCATAGCAAAATCAAGTTTAAGGATTTAATATATGGTCAAATGGAGCTAAACCGAGCGAATATGGACAGTGTTGAAGAAAATACATTTGAATTTTAATAAATAAAAAATTACTAATAATTTTTGCACGATTAGAAGGTAAATTATCATACACATTAATCGACAACTGTCTGGCTCCCGATATTCATGACGAACACGACGAATACGGTTTACGGACACGTATACACCAAGTTAATACAAAGCATTTTAACCGTTGAAGTATAACACTTGAAACAAATTCGTTGTGGATAATCCGCACATTTGGAAACGTTTATAAACAAATGAATATTGTTTAAATTTTTTACTTCATCAAGTGCGATTTATTTTTAGATTCTTTCAACTGGTGACCACCATTCAGCACTTTGACACTTCATTTCAAATTCGTATAGAAAACATCATGTTTCCTCATCCCAGCAACAATATAGTGTTTAAGAAATTATCGTCATTTTCTGCGTTTTCAATCTTATGCGGAATGATTAATACGATTCAACATCAGTTCATTTAATGGGGAACCAATTTTGAATTTACCTTGTGTGTACGCATTTTTTCAGTGAAAATTTCATAAATCGTTGTTTTTAATATATAGTTTCATTTCTATGAATATCACTGGACATTTCTGAATTTCACGAAATCACATATTTCTTTGATGTTTCCTTTGGTAATCGTTGTTGATGGTCGACCGTTTCGTAAGTAGTTTTACCAATTTTAAAATAATATTTAATAATGGTTCTTTATAGATTTTTCGAACCGGCGCACGCAAAACGCACCGTCATTTAATGTGATGTATTTTGGCTTACATTGAACGAAAATATCATGCAACTTTGACAATTTGTTATAAAAATCAATCAGTATAGTAAATCCACAACCATAAAAATTCATTCCAGTTATTTTTAGGATAAATGGATGTATAATATATAAAGGATATCTATACATGTATAAGGTGTAAAAAAGAAGATAAAAAGAAACGACACACACACGCCATCCACCCATCCTTCATATGTATATGTTGATTCTATTTTCTATATATAAATATATATAGAAATATATATAGTGAGTGAGTCATTTGGGATAGACTAATATCCCCAATGAATTTTTATATAATTCATATCCATTTATAGCAATAGTATACCGAAAGAGGTATATGTGAAGTAAATATATGTTAACGTTCTGTGTTCTATGTATTTCGTAATAGAATTTCAAATAAATAAAAAAAAAAAAAAGAAGCGAAAAGGGAATTTTGAAAATATTTTAAAATCCTGTTATATGATTTTTACAGCATCGTATAAAATAGTCATTTATGTAATATTGATGTATTGATATTTTCTATAAACGTTTATTTATGTTATGTAAATTTTGGTTAAAAATATATATACCGCGACGACATATATTTTGAAATTTTGTTGGATTTGTATATTTTACAATGCATGAATATACGTTTGTTATCAGTATACAATATGTGACATTATTATTCTAATTTTGTATAGTTAATTTTTAAAGTTTTATTTATAAACACAAAATGTGTCCTTTTCTTTCACAGCGGTAGAAAACTCATATTAAAATCTATAATATTTTTCTTATTGTCACTGGTATATGTTATTAAATATATAGTTAATTAATTGTAAAGGTGAATCTAAAATATTCTGGATAATATAGTCTTTTAAGAATTATCAACTATTTTAATATACTATAATTTAGTTCGATGACATTTTTAAAATTTACTGCAGTTACTCTATATAAATATGTTGTTACTGTTTGCACAAATGAATCGATTTAGACCATATCATACGTATAATGGTCTAAAATTTTATTTCAAATTACATATTACTAGAGCCATCAAAATAGATCAACAGAGGTAATTTAGATATAGACCTAATATACATATGTATATATAAGTTTATATATCTTTCTATTGTATATATTAGGTTGTCAACTATCTCCCTTCCGCCTTTTTGCTCTTTATTCAATGCTTTATAAAAAGTGTTACAGTAATCGGATTTAGTTCAAATATGCGCCGTTTTGTTCGATAATCTGTTTCCATCTAGACTGCAACTTCATAATACCTCCCTCGTAGAAGCCCCCCTCCTTATTTGCGAAGAACTCGGACAGCCACTTTTCACAAGCCTCTTTTGAGACCAACTTTACACCACCAAGGGCGTTCGCCATGGACAGGAACAGGTGGTAATCACTTGGCGCTATGTCCGGGCTATATGGTGGATGCGATAAAACCTCCCATCCGAGCTCCCGTAGCTTCTGACGAGTCATCAACGAAGTGTGTGGTCTGGCGTTGTCCTGGTGGAACACTACACCCTTCCTTTTGGCCAATTCTGGACGCTTCTGGTCGATCGCCTGCTTCAAGCGGTCCAGTTGTTCGCAGTAGATGGTAGAATTAAGCGTCTGGCCATATGGGAGCAGCTCATAGTGGATGATTCCCTTCCAATCCCACCAAACACACAGCAAAACCTTCCTGGCCGTCAATCCCGGCTTGGCCACTGTTTGGGACGATTCACCGGCCTGCGACCACGACCGTTTTCGCTTGATATTGTCGTATGTGATCCATTTTTCGTCGCCAGTCACCATCCGCTTCAAGAATGGGTCGAGTTCGTTCCGTTTCAGCAGCATTTCGCAAATGGAAATTCGGTCCATTAGATTTTTCACTGTTAATTCATGTGGCACCCAAACATCAAGCTTTTTTTTGTATCCAGCCTTCTGCAGATGGTTTAAAATGGTTTGGTGACTAACTCCCATCTCCTGGGCGATGTCACGAGATGCCACATGCCGGTCTAACTCGATGTATTCCATGATTTGATCGGTATTTGTCGTCACAGGTCTTCCGCCGGCTGGCTTATCCATGGTGTCGTTTTCACCGGCTCTGAATCGTCGAAACCATTCCTCCGCGGTTCGAAGTGATAGAGTACCATCCCCCAAAACACCATTAATCTCACGGAACGTTTCTCTAGCGGATTTGCCTTTAACGAAGGAAAACTTTAAAATAGCGCGAATTTCGGCGTTAGTGAACTCCATGTTTACACGTCTATAACTGTTGAACGCAATATCCAAACTAATCATACATAGCGTCGTTTTGTTTGTTATGTCAAGAGCTTTCAAATTATGTACAGTGTTGCCAGATACGAGCTCTGTAGCGCTTTGTACATAGCCGCGAAATTAAAAAGACAAAAAGACGGAAGGGAGATATTTGACAACCTTATATTATAAATAAATAAGTGTTTATTAAATAAGTTTTTCCATTATACGAATAATAAGGCATTATTATCTAATATCATATATATTACATACGAAAAGAAAAGAAGTTAATTTTCATTAATTATATATAATTCTAATAAATGTACTAGGTAGAACATTAAGAAAAATATATATAGAAAATAATAGTATACATATAATTTATAGAGAACAGTGATACATATCGGAATAGTGGTACAAATCAGAACACCTTCTGTTTCGCAAACAATCGACAACACTAATCGAATTTATATTAATATACATTCAACAAAAGTAAATTTGGTTGTTGTATGACGTTTCTCAGTTTGCGTTTGGAGTCTGAATAGCACATGATCAATTTTTCAATGTTTCTCAAGTGCAATCAGAAAAGGATAAAACGCAAAATTCACATTAAGACCATATCCAAAAGTATCATTACGAAAAAATATAACACAAAGACAGTTAAAACAAACATAATGAACAGACAATGATTTTAAAAATGAAATAATGAATCAACTGCGGAGCACAAATTTTGGCAAAACAACAAAATCCAAGACAACCAACAATGAAACAAAAAACTCAACAGACAACGCAGCACCACCAAATATACAAGTGGAATACAGCTAACCATATGATAAACACGATCAAATAGTGTCCCAGCAAGTTATTTTTGAAATATCACAAATGGTAATTAATCTGTTCCAACTAATTTTAGTAATTTATAATTTTTTTTTTTAGTGTTTTCATTTTAACATTTCTTTCATATTTGTTAAAAAAAACAATTGATTTTTATTTCAAATGTTGTCTTTTCCTATTAGCAGGCGAAAAAAATAGATGATTCGGTTTTTTTAAAATGAAAAAATGTGTTGTTCCGCTTTGTAGCACGATATTTCAAAAAAAAAAACGCAAATATTAAATTTTTTTTTTAAGGAATACAGGAAGAAAATGGTAAAACGAAGAACAAATATTTGCAGAATGAAAAAGATGTTACGATTAATTCACTTCAAAAATATACTAAATTTATAAGATTAATTCAACATTTTATACAGAAGTTTTATAAGTGAAACACAAAAGATGTTCCAATTTGTACTACTTTTCCCTTATCCATACAGTGTATATCTTTTAACGTAATATGTAAAAGTACATAGACTAGGCTTTCTTAGTAAATATACCATATATATATAACTAAACTATATAAAGTAGGTATTATAATTGAATAACATTCGATTGAGGAATTAAGTATATGTGTAAAATATATATATGAACACAGTATTAGTATAAAGTTATATAAATAAATCCACTATAAATATAAATAAATACAGCACTCGTGAGAATTATTATACACCATAATATTAATTGAAAACGATATACTCGTCGTTATTGATTATTTCATTACACATTTAATACGAGTGTATATTTATATAAATACAAATATTAACATGTAAAACTAGATAATACAATATCGAATATTATCTATAAATACAGTAAGTATATAACAACTATATATAAAAACTAGAATACCGGTTAACTAAATATTTTTTTGGTATATATCAATCGAAATGATTCCTATTCCTATTCCAATTATAATTAACAATATAATTTACAAAAATTTTTCTAATTTTAATTTTTTATTATACAATTTACATATAAAAAAACATACTAAACATTCGTTATAATTCCATCCTACTGTATATACTTTATCTTATATACTTATAATATATAATGCGTATATAGTAGTACTAGTAGTACCTACTATATATATAAAACATTTATATAAATTATACATGTACGAGTATATATAAATATATATTTCATTTATATAAATAATACATATATATATATATATTCACTTGTATATGTGCGTCTGTATCTATGTGTATATGCGGTGATGCTCAAGGGATTTAAAATTATTTGATTTTGCAACCTATAATGTTTTGTATATAAATTTATTACATATATATTTACAAATATAATATTCCAATCCCTTTTGTACACAACAAAATTGATAAAACATTTTATAAATATATACATATTTATATATTGTAATATAGATAATAAAATATTCAGAATAACACACACACACACACACACAGATCGTAATTTTTATCTCATTCAAATCGAAAATTGATGGAAAAGATTAATAAATTATTAAAATTGTTGGTCAAATATTAAATAATATGCCATTTATTTTATATGGTACTCGGATATGTATAGAACAAAGATAATGTAACAATAAATATAATATATATCATTGCAATAAAAAATGGAAATGTATTTATGTGTGCGTATATAATGTAATATAGAAATGTAAATGTTCAAGTCTAACATTTTATGGAAGTCATCACTTATTTTAATGTATTAATAAAGAGATTACATTGTTTTCCATATATATATATTGTATATAACATGAAATGAATATATATATATATGAAAAATACTAATTTGGTAATACAAATCATACAAATTTTCACTTATTTTTTGCACTGTGCGCAAATTAATTAATGGAGCACCTTATAATTACTATTTATACCTTATACTTAAGTGCAAATGTATAATTTGAATTTGAAAACACATGTGCTTTTGTATAAAAATTATCTAATAAATATTCTATAAATAGAAAATATAACAAATGTACATGTAATACAACGTAGAGCATCTGCACCGTTTTTGCATCTTCAGAAACACAAAGTTTGGATATCGAAATTCATACTATTTTTGAATAGTATTAGATATGTATTATACATGAATGTGATAATATTTACAATCGCCTAAGTGGCATGCATATACGGAATATTTTATATATCTTTATAAATTACAGTAAATCATGGGTGAAGGAGTAGTGCTCCAATATGATCACTATATACATTATTATAAATAAGTGTTTTCAATATCGTAAATGAAGTAAAAATAATCTGCCTGCATTTAATAAGACAGCCCCCAATACATCCACGAAAACTTCACGGTGTGGATTATTTGCTTATTCGTATTTCTTTCCAAATTCGAAAGAAGCTGCCGGTACGTGTCAATTTCAGATCAATTATAAATATGTTCTTTCTTTTTTCAAAATTGAATGATATATTATTCCGGTAGGCGACATCGACGGCGAAAATCGATTAATTTGGAACCAAATTCATTACAATTCAATAATTTCGAGAAATATATCTTTATGAGAATTAACTTCTTTTAATTTTACATTTTTACAGTTTATTTTCGTTGGAGCTGCGCCAGTCAAATTTATACCAATACACTAAGAACACTTAGAACACACAAAATTATTGAAATTATGCCTGAATTGTTGAATTGGAACAGGTGCAAAAAAAATCGAACTAATCAAATACACAGTGTAACAGTTAGCGGTGCTTCGTGCGGTGAAAATTTTGCAGATATCAAACATATTAAATGTCATTCATACATTTTTTAAGTAAACCATAAATTATATGCACTTAGTTAATATTATTTGTATTTCATTTAACGACAAAATTGTATAGTCCTTAAAAAAATCAAACTTTATTATGAATTTAATTCTATACAATAAAGATAAATGACGTTTTGTTAGTAAATCCGCAGTTATATGAATTTAAAGGTTATAAAAAATAATTACATTTTCCCTTCGCTTACCAGAAATCTTCTTCTGCCAGTACACCCGGTGTATAATTATGAAAGGCGAAAAAAAAAAAAAAAACTAACTTTTTTATTCTTCTGGTCGTTCAAATGGATTGATTGTTGTTGGTATATCGTTTTGTATTAATCGTTGCAACTGGCATTAATTGACCACAATCTTTTGTCGTCCCACCCAAACCTACAATGTAAATTGTTAGGCGAGTAACAACAAAAATCCAAATATTAGTACAAATGCTTCCACTCTAATTTAATTCACAATTATATTATATTTTGATTACAAAATGAACAAATATCTTGAAAACTATACCCTCATATCCTCAATAACATATAGTGCCTTATAGATATATTTTACAAAATTGTTTATCCCCTGGTTATAGGAATCAACTCTATAGATAGATAAATTTAATACATTATATGGTTGACGGTAAAGACAGAATGTTCAGTACTCGTTTCGTCATGTGAAAATTTCTTCGCACAATGATTTATGAAAGAAACGTTGAATCTGTCAATTAAATTTGTCACAATGACAAATCAAAAAATATATATTTCTATTGTTTGAGTGAAATAATTTAGTAATTACAAAAAGTAAAACTTAATAATAAAAGTTAAATTATTTAAAAATATTTGGTAAAATTATTATATAAAAATAAAAATCAAGAAATAAAATTTCAATGGACTTCAGTGATTTATTTTTATTGTTTCTGGAGTTACATATACATATATTGACACGCTGTCAGATGGATTGTCAGAGGTGGGCCCATAAGCTGGTCGCCACGTTCTCCAGACTTAAACCCGTTGGATTTCGATTTATGGGGTTGCCTTGAAGAAAAAGTCTATGCAACTGTGATTAATTCACGTGAAGAGTTGATTCAACGTACTGAAGACTGTATCAAAGAATTTCGCCACAAGTCACAACAAACACTTAGATTGATTCGGTCTATTGAAAAGCATTGTTGTCTATGTATTCGAGCTGAAGGAGCACATTTTCAACAATTACTTTAGGCTTTATTTGTTTAAAACTGTGGTAATATGCGTGCGTGTGCTTTTGTGGGTTTATATGCGTGGACCTTTGAGTGTGAGATCGTGTGTGTGTGTGTGTTAAGGTTTGTGTGAATGCATAAGAGTGTATAGAATCAATTATCTGTAACGTCCATATTGTTGGTTTTGGAAAAAACCAAAAAAAGATAAAAATTTTTCCATAGCGAAAATCAATTTTATGCCTACATCATTGTATTTATTTGTGTATATCTTTGAAACCAGTTAAGACCTAGCGTAATGTTATAGCTTAAACGAAAGCTTATGAATGTGGCAAGTTTTTAAACTTATACCGAAAAAAATTTTTCATCAAGATTTTTCGACTTATGCTTGAACAAACTTTCAAAAAGAGAAATGGCGTTCAGCTAATTGTAAACATTTCTGTAAGTATCTGGATAACCACATGTCCGAATTGCCTTATCTTAACGTCAAATTAAAGATTTCGGTATGCTAATGCTAATAGTGTATCAAAAATTTAAAATCGGTTAATTAGTTATTAAGATATTAATCCCAGTCGAGTGCAAAACATGGTCTGATTGAAAATTTGGTTATTTGCGTGTAACTTTGTACCGAAGTCAAATCGAGCAAAATTTTATATGATATTTTCGACGCAAAATGACCCAGAGAATCTAGTGTTTTCGTATTGCCGCGGAAAATTGGGACAACTTGTAAATTGTATATAAACATTTGATATCCATGATAATAATCGTGATAATATAATTATTTATTAAAAAAAATTATATATGGTTATATCAAACCGTTTCAAACCGACAATATAGAAAGTAAATAAAATTTTCCGTTTCGTAACGAAAAAATATTACATTCTGTTTGTCTATCCGTCACGTCAATACAAATTTCATATATATTGTATAAACAAAATTTTCTACTTTGACAGCCTACTTATCGGAACGAATACGAAACGGAAAATTCTTCTATTCTGTCTCCTAATTTACACATAATTACGTTTAAAATATAGAATATTATACATCTTCCAATTTATATATTGTAAATACAAAATTTACATATATAAAATAAATATATATTGTATTACTCCATGGTATCATAAAATATTATTTAAATCAATACGTTGATAACAGAAACTACCTTACTAAGTATGTGTTTTGTGTATTTTGTATATATATAGTATAGATGATATATTTACAATAAAAAAAAAATAAACAAATATAATAAAATTTTATATAGAAAAATAAATAAAATATTTAAAACAAAAACATTCATTCAATGCAATGAATATTCATTTTAAATTGTATACAATTTCAGTTTGTATATATATTTATATATTCAAGTCACATACATGTAATTTATAGCTATGACGGATAAACCACAACGTCCGCATTTAACTGTTGTAACATATATATATATATATATATGAAGACTATAATGTACACTTATCTAGATATACCATATATATATAATATAGAATAAATGCATATAATATATATAAATGCACGTAAAACTATACATATATTATCAATTCATACAGAGATACTATAAATATATATTATATAGATATTTTGCATATATATATATGGTATAATATATGGAAAGAGATATTAAATACTTTATATTGTCTGAAAATTCTATTCAAAATTCTATTCTATATATGTTATTAACATATTTGAACTAATGTAGTTCCACATAACATATCAATTATAATTTGGGTTACCATTTTATAAATAAAAAGGAAAGGTTATATTAAGTTATTATTTTATACTGGAATCATGTAATAAATAATTTTTAAATCCTATTTTCTATACAGTTTATGTACACATATTTATGTATATGCATATAAAGGATGTATACCTACCTGCCTACAATATAATATACGTTTATTATTATTTTAAATTCCATTATTTTACAATATGTATTGTATATAATGTACGTTATACTATGTACAACATTGTGTATATAATATACAATAATATATATATATATAATTTATATTAATATATATGGATGATATAAATAAATTTTACACATCTATATATAGATATAATACATAGACATATTTATGTATTTGTACTTGCAAATTATGTAGAGCCACACATAAATATTCCATATATGCATATATCCATGTACCATCCGAAAATATATACTATTTCATTGTGACTCTTTAAATTGAAGTCTATATACTCGTACGTATGTGTTTATAAGAAACCGAAAAAATTTTTCTAGATGTTAGTAACAGCAAATTTTGTTTGTTTCTTTCTACAATCTCATAAACACTTTCTTTCTTTCTTTCTTAACAAAAAAAAACAGAAGACAAACTGAAGATATAAAGAAGTATCATAATAATAATAAAAATAAACCTAATAATAAAGTAAATATATGTTATTTTATCTATATATATAAACCTTATAAATTATTATATTATATATCATATTATTATTGTATGTGAAAATGTCTGTAATGTTGTCGGCAAGTTGTTATATACTACGAGATTACAGATTTTATGTAGCTTTTGACCTTCAAATGGAATTCGTTTTTCTTCTTTATTTTATTTTTATTTGCGTTTTTTTTTTTTTTTTCTCAAAAATGTGTCTAGATGCTAATAAGATATTGTCTTTGTAAAAAGAACTTTACATTATGTTTATTATATGTATATATTTCGTGTTTCGTATTTAATATTATATAATATTTGTATATATTTCATTGTCTTTTTTTTCCTATTATACATTTGGAAATATAATATATTTTTAATGGATTTTTATTACATACGAAGAGTATAAATATATTGTACATATATAAGAAAGAAAAGTTTACATATAAATTTAAGATATTATTAAATTATATATATATATGGTATATGTGCTTTTATGTATTACAATATATGGTATATGTATATACATTTATATAGAATCGCTAACTAAATATCTAATGCGTCTATTTGGTATAACAATCAAAAATTATTTGTGTCAGGAATAATATAAAAGTATATAATATTAGTAAAATGTATATATTCATTCAATTTTTTGCATCAGATTGAATCCCCATATTCATTTAATATAATTTTTAGTTACTATTCTATATAAGTACCTTACACTCGTAAAAAGTTAGTAAACTTTGTAAATTTTTATTTGCTGAAGTTTCAATGACATTTGTAAAAGTCGAAAGTCTATATATTATTCGTAATTTCTATTAAAAGAAAGAACACAAGACAAGACAGATTTCTAAGAACAAACTTCAGAAAATTTTCATTGTATAGATTTAATTCGGGAGGTCTAACAAGGATCGTATATAAAGTAGACCTGAAAAAAATATGAATCCGATACGAAATTCTCATAATAAGATTTGAATATTTCATTTATGCATCACATCACATCACACGGTTTGGACTATTTTTTAAACTATTTTTGGATACATATGGTATAGGTCCGAAATTTGATGAAAAATGAAAACCTAGAAAGTTTTAAAGTAATAATCAAACTATTGTAGATTAAATTTAAAACCTAAATGGTTTAAAAATATTGTTGCCGAACCGAAAAGTTCGTTTTTTTTTTTCAATTTTGAGGGTTTAAAATACCGTAAATATAAACTCAAGTTTGACATGTACAAGTGCCGTGTGCCGTATTCTTCTATCAATACATAATAACACCATTTTAATTTTAAAATACACAAACACAATTTTGTAAATGCAATTTTATAATATTTTCTATTTTTTCGATTTTCGAAAATATTTTAATCTTCGATGGTTTAAAATATAATTGTAATCCTAAAATAATAATATATTACTTAAAAAGAATACCAATAGTTTAGAATATTGTATACAAATATGAATTTGATTTGAAACGTAATCTCAAATGGTTTAAAGATCGACGTAAACTTCGTTATGTTTATCATTTTTTTATTATTTCTTAGTTTATAAAAAGCGTGTAAACTAATTTTGGTTTATGGATTAGTTCAACATTTTTAACCGTGCAGTAAAACATGAAATACACAAACATCACACATAATTCTGAAGCCATTCAACATTTAACATTCTATAAATTAATCGTTTTAAAGATTTTTACACCGTCAGCATATATTTTACTTTGTGAAATTATAATAATAAGACAAAAATTGTGATAAATGTATATAATATAAAATTTAAATGGGTTCCCAAAGATTACAATGACCACTAATTTAATTAAACATACGACTATACCGCATTATAAAACAATACACGACGTGGTAAGAGATTAGATGCGATTCAAACTACGAATTTTTGTAATAAAAAACAAAATAATATAGTTTCGATAAAATTGAATTATGTGACAGTTTATCAAAAGCCTCAGTAAAATCGATAAATATATACAATAGATATTCGACCAATTTGAGCATTTATATCAAATATACCATATCGAAATAGTTTAGCAAATAAATTACTAATAGATTGTGAAGGTTTACCAACGATAAACTACTACATATAATTGACCAATATTGTAATTAATACTAGATGACTTATATAGCCACGATTATATGTTTTATTTTCGAAAATTTTATGTCAAGGAGTTTAAGGAGATTTTAACAGGATATTTCTTGAACATAAATATGCGACAATGTAAGTGAATTATACGAAAATTTCAAGAATCAAAGAAATTGTGTGTTACTTGCTTTTCTCTGTGCGAAAATAAACATTTAAAAGGAAAATTAATTTTTAGTGTTTTTTTAGTGACGTACACATCGTTTTAGAATTTATTCAAATGCACATTATATTTACTGTTGATATCTTATCTAAAAACCCAATTAGAAATATTAGAAGATCGTTTTTAAAATAATATAAAATTATTGATCTAATAAAATCTAGATCACATTGATCTAATCGGTAATTGTCAATTGTAAATCGTATAGATCAATAGATCATTTTTAAAAGGTTATCATTCTGGTCGGTGTTAAATAAAGATTTTTCGAAATAGTTCTTATAATATCGTATTTATCAGCATTTATATCGATAATGCGAAAAAAAATATAATATCAAATTAAACAATATATGATCTATATATTGGCTACACCCTCTGTCCCATACAAAACGGGAATGGTTTAAAAAAACCATAAAAATAACTATTAAATTTTCACAAAAAAATTATATTTATTCGAAATAATCTCCATCAACAGAAATTACAACGATTTGCACGTTGAACAAGTGACGTTTTTATGTTTGTGATTGGAATGCAGTTGACGACGGTGGTCGTCGCTTTTTGAATGTCTTCAACTTTCATAAAAAACGGTTTCCTTTCATAACGAAATGAAGTTAAGGGAATAGAAATTAGTCGCAGGAAGTTTAATTAAGTGAATATGCAGAATGATTAAAGAAAAAAATTGTATTATTAATTCCATTTTGTGTAATTTTTGACCATCATTTAATTGATGTAAAACAAACTTTAAATTCACCTATCTTAGACCAATTAAAATTCGATGAATTATTGTTATCGGTATTCCAAGCTCCAATTCGATGAATCTCGCTGAAGATTTTTTAAAAATTTTCACAAAATCTCGCATTTTTTCGACGTTTTCTTCAGTAAATGGCTTCAAATGGTCGACCCAGAGATTCATATGATCACTTATAGTTTCACTGCCTTCTGTGAATCATTTATGCCATTTAAAAACTTGTGCACAAAATTAAACGCATATGCGATTTTAAGCAAATCAATTTTTTAATAAAACCAAAAATTTAATGTTGACTCTTTGTCTTTAAATTGATTTTTCGACCGACGCGCAAAAACAGCTGTAACTTTATGTATTGTATTTTCGTTTCTACTGAATGTAATGTCATGACATTTTGACAACTAGTTGAGCAATGTTCACAGTACATAATCACAAAAATACAAAGATGTGGTGATACGTGTTCTATGGTATACATAGCCATTCCGCGTTACAATGGGACAGCGATTGTTTTAAATTATATTTTATTTATATTGTTGTTTTATGTTTTGTTATTATTCATTCTATATTTTTATATTTATAAAACAATATATTATTGAGTTGTATTCAGGTGGTTTTGTGTTATACAATATTATAACAAATTCCACCACAGTACAGTTCATTATATTATTCTAATTTAATGTTATATAATTTCAATATTGTATTTATTTTCAGTATATCATTTTATATATTGTTTCATTTATATATTTGAACTACACACATTATATATAAAATAACATTTATATTTCATTTGATGATCAATTGAAAAGCTATTGAAATATTTTTTTATTTAAAAAAAAAAGCTTTTTCTGAATATTTAAAACTATTTCACTATTTCAAATATATTATCGTACATAAAGGATACTTCATTGTGCTAATAATATAAAAAAAAAACTTTTCAAATATAGGTTTACTCGTTGGAAATATTTCGATATATATAAATTTTTTAGTATATATACTAAATATATTTTATTTTTTAATACATATTTTAGGTACATAAATATTTTTCGATTTTTATTTTTTCATTTGCTCGTTTTTTTTTTTAATAAAAGTTTTTATTTTATTTTCAAAATTTTTAAGTGTAACAAATAAAATCAGCAGCTACACATATTCATATAAATATAGACTAATATTAAATGAAAATTGTAAATTGTTATAACAATTTATATTTGAAAATATAATATCACATTGATATATACGCTTTGCGATTCAAGTTGACAAAACTTTTGCTCTGCCTTAATACTTATAACAACAAAAATTTTCATATTTAATACTATTCAAATATTTATTGTATTAAAAATATTATTATTACAAAATAAATTATTATAAATATAGAAATGAAAACAAGAAACAATGACCTAGAAATGTGGTATAGCAATTATTTTATATTAAATTTATACCTGCAGGATATTTTCACATTACATATACTTGTGTACTTACTCTGTGCACTGGGATAGTATAGAAGTATAAGAAGGATATTGTATAGTTATAGAATAAACAATTATATTTGTATACCTAATAATATACACAGTAACATTTATTGTATTATTATAAGTTTATAGGTACATGGTACAAAGAAAATCATTTTAAAATAATATGTGTTTTGTATACCAGTTAGCAGAGTATTGTGTGCATACCAAACCAATAGCTATATACAAAATATTGTTTATATGCGAACGTGTCAGTAAAATATGTACTTAGTATACTACTACGACTACTTGTATTAGATTATATGCTAAATAATTTTTCCGCAAAATATAAATTTTAATAAAAACTTGTGAAAACAACTACTAGCATTTTAACATAAATTTACAAAATCATTAAATTGTTTGCATATTGCATATAAAGCATATAAATAAATGTGTTGTAATATACGGAAGTCGCAGAGAAATAGTTGTAGGTGAATGTTAATTTTAATTGGTAGTTATGTTTTATTTTTCCCAATTGTATTTTAATAAATAAATAGATATGTTTTTCGTCATAAAGATACCAAAATTATTATTAAATTACAAGAGTATTCAGATTTAATAAAAACAGAAATTAGTATTTCATTCTATTCGCTTCTTAAATTTATGCATTTTTAAATAAAATATTCCTGCACAAAAAAAAACGCATATTGTTTATATCGTACGATTTTACTTAGAAAATTATGGTTTAACTCTTTCGATCTTCCTGAATTAAGTTAAAGTTGAATTGAAGTTAGACAATAAAATTGTATATATTGAATATGAATGGGATTCGTTCGTTGGATGATTCTAAAAGTGTATCACGACTTTGTTCCATAACCGTTTTGCATAAATGTGGTCGAATTTCATTTATACAGCGCCTCCTTCAAGGCATTGGTTGGGGGTATGCGCGTTTATTGACCTAAATCTTAGACTTCAAAATACCCCAAACAAAAAAGTTCAACGGCTTCTGGTCAATTTATATTAAATTTAAGAAATTCGGTTAAAACTAAAACGATAATCCCATTCTGTACAAATTTCATTAGAATGAATCATCATAAGAACATTCAACCGCATTCTAATTCATTGACATACCTATATAATTACATTTAAATTAAACTACCAGGAGATCACCTATATTAATACTGCAATATTCTCAACCCTGTGTTGCAATTATGAAGAAACTTTGAAGAAAATATCCGTGCGTAGTCCCATTGAAATACTGAAATATATGCATATATAGTAGGACGATCATTCTAAGTATTTATTGAATTGGTTAAGTATTGCCACTACTGTGTAATCCATGTCTAAATTGAAATATATTTGACCAGCAATTGGAATCTGTTAATTTCTTTGCTAATAAAAAATATGTACTCTGGCGTCCAACATTGTTGGAATGCATTGCATATTATAAATTGATGATAAATGAAACATATAATAAACAAAGATACTTTCATATCATATTTAATTTCATTATTTGAGAAATTATCAGTAAAAAGAGATGGTTTTTTCCAAAGATTATCCTTAACAGATTCTGGATACGTGTTTCAAACCAAGTGACTGCTATTCTGACAATTGTAACACCTGTCTTATATATAACCCGTCCATATCCCATATGCTAACTCTCTTCCATCGTGCTCACACGATAAAATAATACACTATATTATTAATTATATGGCCTGAAAATAGGTTTAAAAAGCAAATAATAAGTAAAAATTTGTAACTTGAAATAAAAGGTTTTGAAAAAGAATTTGTTAGAAACGATATTTGTTAATAATTTATTAGAAGATAATTCCATCGTCATAAACATTTAAAATAATTGAAATATTCTTATGAGTCGGCTATATGTTAATATTAAATATTGGCTGTGGCAAAAGGATTTATCTGTTACACAATAGTATAACAACTTCCTTTTTTTATTACCATTTGTTATAAATATATAATATAAGTGAAAATTGTGCACTGTAGAATTAAGAAATAAAACATAGTACTCGTAATGTGTTACAAATTAATTCTATAATTAACATAATCTTAAACATATTTTTTGTAAATACCGAATATTTGTGATAACCTACATTAACTTATACACGTTCCACGTACACATATATTTATTTTAATGTGTATATTTACTGTATAAAACAAAGCAACAAACCTTATATAATATGGGAACGTAAATGAGATTAAACTTTTAAATTTATGCTTTTCCTACCGTATACTATAGTATATATAGTAATAGTATAGAAAACAAATATCAGATACAATCCAATATACACATATACTCATAGACTGTTAATATTATTGCTGATTGTGTTGTAAAATGTTGCTATATATTGTATATGGTTAAGGGTATGATTATGATATGTAGTTTCAGCAAGTTATTTTATTATGTAAAATATATCACAATGCTATAAATGTAGAGTATAATATTATAATATAATTTCTGAATTTGAATAGTTTTGATTATGCCTATATAAATATATATAAATAACTATATATATACATATACAATAAATACATCATCATAACCATTATTATACCCATAAGAGGTGTCTGAAAAATTCTCGGTCTAACAATGAAAAACCATTTTTGTTGACGTGAAATCTGTTTAATAATGTTTAATTCATTTTATTCGGGAAGGTCTGCCAAAGATCCATTCATGGTTGCTCTAGTTTATAGTCATTTGATGTTAAACACTTTTCAGTATAGGTTTGGAAACACATAAGCAGTGGCAGTCAGATCTGGTGAATACACTTGATGTCAAAGAAACTATCGTACTTTAATCGGTTGAATTTTGCCATCGTCAAAATGGTTGTGTGAACACGTGCATTGTCTTTATAAAAAAAAATTTCTTTTCTTTACAAATTCTTCTTTAAAAATATCATGATAAAGGACCTACTTATAACGAAATTTTTACATTCAACTGCATCAAAAGATTACAATAATATTCACAGTTTTAGTTGTTTTACATTTCTAAAAATAATGAATCAACAAAACAACTTTTTAATCCTAAAAAATTGTTACAATAATCATTTATTTGTCTTCTTTGATGTGCTTTTCCACCGGCATCAATCGACTGTTTTGACAGTTCTTCTAGCTCTGGTGTATACAGCGGTCGATCCAAATCTTATCAACACTTATGAAACGACGTTTAACATTTATTTTTACCGTTTTTGGGTAATTGTTAACAAATGCCAAACCTATTCAGACAGTATCGTACATATTATATATTTAAATATATGTATCTAAGTACAATGTGTTATAACTAAATATGTATAAAATGTATTCTCAAATGATTATATAATATAACATTAATGAATGGTTGTATTCGTATATATGTATAAGGTACTGGGCCCAATCTCTGCCAAATATTAAGAAAACTTTCACTTTGGACAATAATAATAATAATGATTCCGGATTTAATTATATGTTTCACTGTAAAGTTATTAATTACATATTTGATTTTAATTTCAGTGAAATACAGAAATTTTAAACTTAAATCTTTATAAATTGGGAAAAATAACTGAAAAATATAATATACATGAAATGTCCCAATATCTGTTGGACAAAAAATGGTATACACACACGTACTATTCTCTATGTAATAGAGTAATTTCGAAACATTGATGATCGACATAATTTAAAATTTATAAATTAATTTAAATAATGAAAATTATATTAAGGTTCATCATAATATTATAATAATTAAGGGAATTAATACCCAATTCCTGCCATGTTAAGGAAACTTTTAATTTGAACAATGGTATTAATTTAATAATTTTTAATGTGACAGTATTTTGGTAATTTAAAGGAACAATTGCATCTGTTCAAATAAAAGAGGAAATTCATTCATAATAATTCAGTTTAAATCCAAAAATGATTGTCAATGGGACACTGACAGAGATTGTAGGATCCACTACCTTATGTGCATGAATAGTATATAGTTTTCGTACACAGTTGTATATATATATGTATATTGAAATACAGAGACATTGGGGGTTCATAATATATACATTTAAATAACCATAACAATATAATAATAGAAATTCATTGCTATATATATAAAAGTCATCACTAAAGGGTTCCACTTTATCATGTTGAAAATTGTACTATTTTACATAAATATAAATATATAGTTTATATAATACAAATAATTTTGTAATACTGCGTTAATTTCTATTATTTGGTAAATGATTGTTTGAAATCAGTGAGAATATATATCATTTGTTTATACACATCTTATACATCTTACAATTACATCATGATTTATTTATACGCACCGTTCGTGTATTGCAAGGTTTTAGATAAATATTTCTTCGTATAAAATTGTGTATAATATACTCAAAAAATTTGATTAATTGAAATACATTAAATATTGAATTATTGGTAATTGGTAATTTTTATATTGAATATATGTAGTTTAAATGATCATATGGTTTTAATTATTATATTAAATACAGTTTTTAGTCTAAAATTATTAAAGAAATTATTTAAATCATTGTTTAGATGTATAAAGTATATTAAAATAAAGAATAATATATATTATTAAGAAAGAAGTTAAGTGCAGCCATTATAATCAATTTACTTTTCTTTATATTTGTTTATTTTCTATACGCATGTAATATCTATTTTAAGATAAAATCATATCATCACCATTATCGTAACATTATTCGCTTTTGTTTACATCACAAAATGTTGTACGTATAAATGTAATATTCATATAATTTCATATTAAAATACGCTCCGTTTCACTTGTTTGAGGACATTTGAATTTTTTGATAATTTTTATTGATTTTATCCTTCATTATTTATAAGTTTTTAAATCAATTTTTATTTTATAATAAATGTTTTTTAATATTTCTTTCTTCATTCATAATATTTTAAGTTAAGTACTGCAATGTGTTGTGCCTCGCCTTTATTTAGAATAACTTCAAATATTCTAATCGCGACATTGACTTATATGCACAACAACGAAAAATAATGAAATCTCTAGTCAAGTGCAGTATCTATTTTAAATCTTTTAGGTCGATTACATCATCGTCAAACATGATCCATTATTTGACTTATATTTATTTAAATCAACGATAAAGTTATTATACATTTAATTAATTAAATAATATATTTTCCATCAATTATAGATATAGACGCTAAACCCAATTAATTAAATTTTACATTATGTTTAAGTCTCGTCTGCTGAAGAATATACGGTGATACAGGCCACAAATCTAAATTACTCTGTGAGCAATCCGAGTTTTAACAATTCAGCTGTCAGCATGCGGGTATGAGTGGATTTCATCCTAATAAGCCATCTTTTTTTAAATGAAATATATGAAATTTATAATATTCCATTCCATCATATTTCAACTTATTGAAATTATAGTTTCACCGTATCATAAAAAGGAATCATCGTATCTTTTACAACTGATATGATGTATCACCAAAAATTCGTTGTTTTTTCTTAAGTCATGTGACAACAGTAGTCGTTTTTCTTTGTGATCTGTATTCAATGCGGTGACCTTTTCTGTAATATTTGCAGTTTGAGTATAAGTTAAATTAATTTTAAAATGTGAATATAGGCTGCTATATCATATACATATGATAAGATGTAGTCAATCTAAATTAGCTCTTAGGGTTTCTACAGACAAATAACACCAGGAGCTACCCTTAGAAAATTTGTGGCACATTGTTACGGGACATATGGTGGTTTCGGCTATCATCTGAGACGAATGGAAATCCTATCGGCAGATATTTGTAGAATGTGCATGGAAGACGAGGAGACTGCGACGCATGTCGTATATCGATTGACCTTCAAACAGAAGCTGGAAATGACGAGCCACGTTGCTGTGACGGGATGGCTTGACGTTCATCATGACAACCAATTTTTATATTTCAATTTATTAGTATTCTGTAATTATATTTTACACCATATAGAAATTATTTCCTAACAAATTATTATTGTAAAACATAGTTTCAGTTATTAACGTGAAATTTGTAAATGATGGATTGTATTTGACTTTATGACAAAATGTGTTTCTTATCTTCTATAGTAATTAATTGGTATTTTTAATTTACTTTACAATTACTATATATACAAAATATAAGATTAAAAAAAAAACGGGTGTTATCAACAAAGGTGGTGTTTGTTAAAACAGAAAAAAATTTTAATATTTTCATATTTCCTCATATTAGTTTCGTTGATGACTACACCGGATTCTGCCTTAATTTTCGTTATCGACTTGCAGATTTTGATTTCCAAGTTCACCCAATACAGTTTTACATAGCCATTTCATCAATTGATAAATTTTGTTACGTTGTAAAGCTACCATTTTGACAAATTCTATATAGTAAACTATATAATGACTAAAGTAACACGGAGAGATAGGACCAAAACGTAAGTGTTCCAAAATAATTGAAACGTAGTGAATGTATATATAATATTGTACATATATTGCATATATCCTAGTGATAGTCGCACCATTTAACATATATATTATACAATATACACATGTAGATGTGGACACATAATATAATATAACTTACATATACATATGTATTTTCGGAAAATGCTGTTAACCAATCTAAAGAAAAAAGTTTTACTTTTCTTTATATACATTGCAAAACATAGGTTTTCTTAGCACAACTGTACCACATATACATTCACATTCACATTCACACCTTTATAAAGTTTTGTATATACATATTTTTTTATAGTGTATATAGATTACCTATATACAGCTATATATAACGGATATTATACGTGGAAATAGGTAAATAGTAGTGTATTTAATAGATAGAAAAGAATATATATATATTATATACTCCGTAACTGTTTTCAAAAGTAAATGCATTAACATTAACATTATACTATTGAGGATATATAGTTCAAAGAGAATTATTATATGATTATATGTATTTTTCTGTATATAAATACTATACAGATACACCTAAGAGACCACATTTCATGTGTTGCCAACACAAAGGAACAATATGTAATCCTCAATATATGATGATACCATTCTCGTTCGTATTCCATATACATGGTATATTGTATGTATAGTTATATGTACCTTATAAAGGTTAGCAATATCATGTATTATAAAAGTATTATTATGTATTATATTTTCTATATCTACAAATACAAATAGAACACAGAGCAGTTCTCTATAAGAAGAACACATTACTTACTTCTTCACATATAATATGTGTTCTTTTACAACATCCGTGTATACATATATATATCTATTTATTCATAAACATATACAATTCTAAATATATTAGTTTATATTGTATAGTAGGTGTACGTATATATATACAATATATGGCATGTTTGAATGTTGATATATACAACAAATAGCAAAAGAAAATATATACGAAGAATAGAAGATGCTCTCAAGAAAATATAATAAAATATAAGAATTTATGAGAATATGAACAAAATGTTTGAATTATTAGCATGATACGATATGGTCACGTAACAAAAATCGTGAATAGAATTGTGTTGTTCATATATTATTCAATATATACACGACCCTCTGTCCGTAACTGGCATGGAGTAAGCAAGTAAAGCATAAACCATTCATTTATTGCTGTTTTCAACACAAACATCGGTTTTTATACGTTCAACAATTGTATGAAATAACTTTCTTACGTTGTTGATTGAAATTCAATGTTAATTATGTCTGTACACTGTTTTCAATTGGTGCAAACCGGTTTCCTTTCATCGCCAATACAAATCATTGATTAAACGTTGGAATAAATTCTTTGTGGATATTACATTTGGAACGGTAAAAACAAATCAACAAATGAGTAATGTTTTGATTCTAGACAGCACCAAACGAGATTTATTTTAAATTTCCTTCACCAGTCATGATCCGTCACAGCAGTTACAATAGTTTAATTATAAATAAGAATTATCATCATTTTCGCAACGTATTTATGTCGTCTTTGGAATATGATAAATTCCGTTCAATTTTAGATAATTAGACAATTTATGTAATGCAAAAGTTGAATTTATCTTTCGTAAACCAATTTTTAAAATCACAATTAATTGTTGTTTGTGATATACCAAATTCCATTTCCAAGGATCTATCTAATGAAGATTCCTTGCTATCACGAATTCACACACATTTTGGACGATTTCTTCGTTAATCATTGATGATATGATCGGTCTGGAAGTTGTATTTAAGAAGGATTACATGTGGCTGGGTAGCATTTTTATCAATTTTAAAACCAAATTTAATGTTGGTTACTTTTTTTTTTATACATTTTTCGAGCAACGCACTGTCACTTAATACATTTTATTTTGGCTTCCACTTCGGGAAATGCTATGAAAGTTTGACATTTTGTTAGGGTCGCCATACAGAAACCGATAAGCAGGCAATAAATGCACGTTATCCATATGTATATATTAGAAAGTCATTCCGGTTATTTTTCGAACAGAGATTGCATATGTATACAAATAAATATAATCTATAGGTATATAATACAATTCAAATACAAATAATAATAGTAAAATATATATCACATTACATGATTTAAACAAAAATGAAAAAGAAATAGTCAGCAAATGGTTAACCAAAAACCATAACCATAAAAAAAAATATATGTTTATACACAATTTATAAAACATTGATTTATTAATCAACATAAAATATAACATATATACAAATTAATGGCCACTTATTTAATTTATACTTGTTGTACATGTAACTATAGGTAGGTAGGTGTGTGTGTGCGTGTGTGTGTGTGCTACTTTGTACATTATATACATTTTTATTTATAGAATAGTATATAGAAGAAAATTGTATATAAAAGTGTAATTGTCAAATACTCTCATATCCATTAAAATGAGTTCAGATATTACAGATTGCAATCAAAGGTAAAAGTTTACTAACTTTTTCTATTTTGTTTCCTATATATTTTCTTTTGTGAACATCTCTATTGAATTACTTGTATGCAACTTTTCTCATATTGTTTCCTATTTGTTTCTAAATGCTCAATTGTGAACGTAGAGCATATCTTCATAACGGTTGTTATTTAAAATCAATAGCTGAATCTTTGTTCAGTGGGAATTAGAAATTTTAAATTGGTAATACTTTTAAAAATCAAAGTAATAACTTCAGGAAAAAAAACTATGAAAAATATAGCGTTTTTATTACAACCAAAACGTAGAAAAAAAACTCGATTAGTTTTTAAAAATAAACTCTGCATTTCAGCTGAACGTTTCCATCCCTTATTTTTGTTCCTGATCAATCCATATCAAAATACTTTTAAAATTGTATTTAAAATACAAAATATAAACGAACTTTTGAAATCAGGTTGAAATACTGATTGAAATAAAATACTTTAAAATATATTGAAATTGAAATTATCAAATACTTTATCAAATACTTTTTCTGAAATATTTCTGTTAAGTTTTTAATTATGTGGCTCATACAACGCGGTGTTAGTTATAGATTGGCTAAAGATTTCACGAAAAATGTAATTATACCAATGCATTGTATTACATTGAATTGAATTAGAAGTTTATTAAGGAAATATATATAACTCTCAGATTATGCAATTAATTAAATGCTCCTACACATATAACCTTTACTTTCACTGATTGATGCACATGATGCATAATACAAAGGTAATAGGACGAATAAAAAATCCGTTCCAATGTTTTTTTAGTAGTGAATCGGTATTTTAAGTAATTCAAATTCTATTTGGTTGTCATATTAAATACTAGTATGTGCTTGAAATGATTGATGGGCTCGTGCCGCATTTAGTGTGATTGACCCATTCCCAAAAGGTATTTGATGTACCCCGCGATATGGCTTCCATATATAGATTTTGCAGCCTTGCAGCGTATTTTTAGTTAATAATTATGTGTTTTACAGCTGCCCTAATCTGCTTTGATTATCACTGGAGTACAGTTTACCATTGATCTCTATTTCTATTATGCTTCTTTTGTAAGGTTTCCCAATTGGGTACGTTGATACCCATTCGGTTCTATAGCTACATAGATTATAAATAGATTTATAGGTAGACTTCTTACGTTGAAGTAGAATCTTACAATGAACTATTCCTTAAATCCCACTCATCATTCGCACTCACCTTATGTGAATAGTTATTTTTTCATATTATATGCTTATAAAAGCGACGTGTTAGTATATACTGATTTATACCACCAGAGACACGTGATATCTATACAAATCATTCCGTGTCGATCTTTGTAGTTATTACAGTCGTTTTAAGTAGTAACTCTTATCCATCATCACACGAAGCATGCGTAGTTGGATTCACCACTGCCGCCGCCAGTGTATAGGCAGAATACAGTAGGACAAGAATTCACTTTTGATAAAAAACCAAATAATTAGATATACATTGGCAGTAGAGTTTGTTTGTCTAAATGTATATTTCAATTTATTTGCTGGACAAGCAATTGACTTCAAGCACTTCAAGCCATCAAAATATTTAGTATTGTCAAAGAATGAAAAATGAAAAAATGTTGTAATAAATAAAAATGCAAAAATCAAAAAAATGCAAAGCAAAAAATGCCCCACGAGTTGAGTGGAATTGTTTGTAATAAAAAAACACTTTTAGTAGGGCTGTCCATTATTGTTTTGTTTTAAACTTCCAGATATCTTGAAAGAAATCTTTTACAAATAGTTATATGCTGTTAAATAAATGTTTTTACAAAATACTTCATAATTTATAGACTCACTTAATTAAAATCTGTTTAACATCTCCAATTACAATATAATATCACAAATTTTTTTCTATTTTTATATAAATTGTTTATTTATTTACCAGACTTTGATCCAAATTGGTATTTAGATTTATAATGGAACAATTTTTAATAAATTTATAAATAAATGTTGGCATAATCTTGCAGTGTGTAAATAGATAAAAAATAATTTTAATAAATCACACGTGTATTTTATTTTTGAATGGTATCAAAATGTTATTGAAAAATTTTGTGGTTATGTTGGAATAGAAAAAAAAAAAAAACACTGTTTTATTTAATTTTTATGATTATTTTGGAAATAAAAGTAGCATTTTATATTTGAAATCAATACAAAGACTATAAAACTAATATTTGTAAGTTTAAATTGTTGGACAAATAAAAATGTATAAAAAAAAAACTTACTCACCAATGGAACTCATAAGAGTCATAACAAATAGCTGCAAATAACCACATCATGGAGTCTCATACACCATTTGAATGAACCTATTCCTAGCGGAGCACCACTTTTTATTAATAAATAATATTAAGTTAATTGTATTTTTGTATTATATATTTATGTATTTTATTTCAACGCACTAAAAAAAATGTTTATTTACATTTGATAGAAGAAAAACTTGAAATTGTTATTTCTATTTTCACATTTACTTTTATAATATTAAAACTGAAAATCTATTTATAATACTTTTATTACAATCAAATATTATACTTTATTATAAATAAATAAATAATTGTTAATATTTTCAAGTATTATAAAATAGTGTAACAAAAATATATTGTTTTATAAACACACGACACGAAACACACATTATAAATCGAATGAAAAAATTTGTGTAGTTTATTTTTCTTTTTATTAATTTTTTTTAATCACACACTAACACACGCTAATAAATATCGAAAAAAAATTAATGTACTAATAAATACAGTAAACAGGTATAGTAGATTTTTTACTTTTACAATAATTTTAATTTTTATATTAATAAATTATCTATTTTTCACAAGGAGAAGGAAGCAATAACTTTATTCATCACAAACAAATAAATATTTAATAAAACAAATGAACAATATTTTTAAAATGGTATAAAAAATTCAAAATAAAATAAAAAGAAATGGCAATAAAAAATAAAAATAAAAATTTTTTAATTTTCATTCATCCATCAATCAAATTCAAATCCAATATAGTCTGTACTAGAATCATTAATTATTAAACCTTACAACAGCTATTGTTTTCAAATATTTATTTTTTTTTTACCATATAAATTTCCCATTAGATGTCAATGTCAAAAATTTCTCTCAATTTCTATTAAATTTGTAATTGTGAATAGTTCCTTTAAAAATGGCGTTTGTTTTATTTCAGTGAATTTATTTCGTGTTAAAATTATTCATTTTTTTAAGTAAAAAACCTATTAAAAATGTTCATTTTTATTAAATACGTTTTCTTTTTATGTTTATAAATGTAATTTAAATAAAAAATTTGATTAAAGGTAATTATTTATGTGGTATTTGAATAAAAATTGTAACTGGTGTCTTACATCTTTTTCAAGTTTCATTCAAGATATAAATGTGAATAATGTGTAAATGTATACTTTTTTTTTTGCAATCAAAAATTTTTTTTTTTCCTTTTCTCGTGTGTGTTAGTTTTTTTGTATATACAAATTTGTATTGTTGTTGGTGCTTTTGGTGTATTTATTGATAAAAATAAAAAAAAAATAATAAAAATATATTGTGGAGTGAGTGGTGTTTCTTCTATTCTGCTGTGCTATGGTCGTTTTCGTGATGATGTAGGTCTACAACTGGATGGGGAGAAAACAAAAAAATGGATTGAGGAGGAAACGCATAAAGACAAAAAAATGAAATTCGATTTTTTTATTGTTCATATTTCTATGAAACTAAACTCATATTCCATTCCACAGCCACATACAGTCTATCTTTATATATATACACACAATTCTTTATTATTAAAAGTGTTATTGATTTTAAAATTATATTTTTCATACCTATTTAAAGAAGACGAGGATATGTAAATAACATCAATATATATAGAAATACATTACATTATAAATGAATGAATATGACTTCTTTCTAATTCTATAAAAAAAAACATATAATGTTTAATGATGATAATTATATGTGAAAACATTTTTTATATTTTTTCTATTTTTTTTTTTTTTTTCTTATTTTATTAAAAGATGAATAACAAAATTCTATTATTTATCTTATTTATTAAATAATTAAATTATTGTATTTGGTTGTTGGTATATTTTTTTAATTATTTGTCTCATTTGGCGTGTGCGTGTATGAAATAAAATATTTTGATATTTACAGAGAAAAAATAAAATCATCACTATAATTTTTTAAAAATCAATCATTAGAAAATATTAAAGAAAAAATTTCATGACTATACAATTAACTATAATAATTACATAGGATCAACATCAACAAACAGTTGATTGCTCTATAATTATATAATGTAATGTTGTACATATTATATATATTATTTAAAAAAATAAAGTAAAACCTCTTTTTTTCAATAGATTGATGGGTGTGACGCATGTGACAGACAAAGTGTGATCTAAATTTTAGGAACTGATTTTTGTATCATCAATAATTTACCGTGGCTCACCATTAACTGTTAACAAACATTTTATTCTATTACATTGCAATACATATATATTTTATAATGACAACATTCCATCCAAATGGCAATTCCATTGCGGTGAACACATCCACATGTATGTAGAAGGTGTATTTTGGCGAAATATTAAATTAAGCATCAAGATGATTTCGTTTTTGTCACACACTACTCATACAACATACTCCAAGTCATGCCCTTCATAACTTTAACATGACAGCAGTCAGATTGCAAAATTACTGTACTTCATATATGATTATAGAAATGAAACAATTCACCAATTCTTCTGTAAATTGCAGAATATGTTTTGAAAGATGCATTGTTGATTTATGTTATTCTAATGGGTGAAATATCCTTAGCGTTGTGTATTGTCATTTAATAAAATATGTTATTAACGAGTGATCGGTAGTCGATATTCACCGCAATGCTGGATAATTATTATTTGATAATTATGATTTTCATTTGTAGTCATATAGTTTCTGCATAGATTATGTACCAGCAGTGTACGAATCAATTGCCTGCTGTTGAATGCCAGTTGTAGCATATCATTTTTGTTTATATCTAGACTGGATATATTACAACTACAGTGGCAAAGGTCAAGAAACATATAGTGACAAATATAAAGTATAACAATTCCTCTTCGATTTCAAAAATCAGAAATGTTCGTCATGCTGATGTGTATTCACTATTTTTAAAGTGTAGGTGAACGGTTGTTTGAATTTATTTTCGAAAATCTTAAATGGATCCATTGAAAATATTACTGAATTCAAGAAGTTGTACAGCGAAATGTTCTAACAAAAAAAGAGAAACAAGCCGCACATTGGCTGTTTGTTTTTACTGACTATGTGTATTCGTCACATTAGACTTCGATTTCGAATTCGCTTGAGGTATTTCGCTTTTGCTGTTACCTCGGCACACGCTTCTCTTCTGTTTTTGTGAATATAACATAAACTGATTCCTTTTCAATGTCCTAAATGTGCCATGTTTTCAACCGATGCACTAGAAGGTATCTAAATTGGTCTATCACGATTACGAACGAATAATCAATAATTACGTAACACAGAAGTCTATCAGTGGGTGATGTTTTTATAATCACCATATGGCGTGTTGTAATTATCTTCAGCTGCCAATCACAAATTGTATTATGTAATAAAATTTTTTGGTGGACGATATAATACCGTAATTGTCATTGGTTCTTTCCAATCCTTTATTGCCTGCCAGTAGTTTGTGTTGTTTAATTTGATTTATGGTTATAATAGCCAGATAATAATATAGAAAATTAATAATTATACCATTTTTGTAACGACTGATATGATAACATTTTTCATTGTTTCATGAATATCTTAATTCGTTGTTACAACTCTGACATATCACTTGATAATTCCTGAATTATTACTTTTCAATGTGTGCTCGCAAAAATGCAATAGTATTGTCTGTAGACGACATATTGTTAATATCTGTTCATACAAATTTTTGAAATTGAATCCGGTACTTCACGATCGATTAGCATAAACATTATACACACTGCTGCACCACTGATGACTATCAAGAGGTTTTATTTTAATTGAGTTTAAACGTATAGTTTTTTAAATAAATTGAAATTGTTAAATTATTACAGAATTTCGGTATATAAATCATAATTAGATGTGTAAAATAAAGAATATTTTCTAATATATTCAAAGATCATAACATAACATAAGATTCCAAAGTTACTAATGTTGTTTCTTAACTAATTAAATTAATTTATGTTACCTTGTGAGAATTATTCGTAATAAAATTGCACTACTGTAGAGTTTTGTTTGTTATAATATTATAAATATAAACTTATACGGAACAATACAGTTCCAAATTTTACTCTATTTATTTTCATTTGTAAAAATGTCTATCGGAGGGGGTCAATTAATTTGCATATTCTTTTATAAACAAAACTAAAATTACATCATTACATTTATAAATAAATATAACGTATAATAATTGAATAATTTATAAAATTAATGTTAAATTATGGAAAAATATACATTTTAATTAAATAAAATTTTTTGTGTAAAAATAAATTAAACAAATTTCTATTTTTACAATTTCATTTCGTATTTTTTGTTAAAACTTTAAATATATTCGTTAATTTTAATTTTAAATGTTTTTTTTTATGAAACATATTGCTGATAGTCACAAATACATGAAAAAAAGTCATAATTCGAATAAAAATTGTTTATACAATAATTAATAAATGAACCACAAACATGTAAACATAAATTTATAATAATAATACATAATACACCGTGTCCAATATATTTTCATAAACAATTTGCGTCGTGAACAATGTTGGTGCGACAAGCTTCATAGCAAGTTATTGTGTTACTGAAAATTTACGATCCCCGTTTGCTTAATTGCATATATAATTTGTTGTGTTTAGTGTTGGAAAGTATACAGTAATTACTGTAATCACGATCAGTAAGAATAATATCTTTGAATAAACTTGTAATAGTGATATAATCGGTTGAGATTGAGAACTTTTCATAGAACCAATAAACATAAATATATCAAAGTTTATAGTTTCGCTCATGGTTTGGGAAAAGGAGTTTAAAATTTTAAATCTACAAGATAGTAGATTTCTTCATCTCATACAGCAAATATTTAGTCATAGTATTTATTATTTCAAAAACATAAACAATTAGAAGATGAAGATTGCAAGTTAATAAAAATAAAATATCATTTAACGTTTTATTTTCCAATTGAATTTAAATGTGTATGAGAATTTATTGGACACATTGTCTGTGTTTTTGTCTGTTCAAATTTCTGTGTTCACATCACAAATAAATATTTCAAAGCTTATATTTTTAATTATGTGGATATGTATATGTTTCATTAAAAAAAATACAATATAATTAGGAAAACCTCATTAAGACATTTTTAGTTATGTGTGTTATTTAGTTATCAGCTAAACATTAGTAGAATATTATTATGTATATCTTTTTTGATGTTTTTTTTTTATATCCGTCCCTTCGGCGACAAATATTCACTCATTATATTATCAAAAGAAAACTCGCCTACATACACACACGCACACACATTGATCGTATATATATTGCATTGAGTTTAATGGACCAAAATTTGAACTTATAACTTCTATATCACTTTATATTATATTTATGATATGATAATAAATTAAATCAATAATTAAAATACTAAATTTAATAAAATCTATTGCATTTTTTTTTAAATGCATGTAAATTCATTGCTCTAATAATTTAATTATGTAATTTTATATAATTTCAGATGAAGTATCAACAACAATATATTCATTTTCGATATTTGAATGAACATTAATTACGTAAATAAACAAACATATAATACTCCTAAAATCAATTTAAAATTAATTTAATTTAATTTATAATCATCTAATAAAATGTCCCAAAAATTTCCCAGTGGAAATAATAATAATAATAATAATAATAATAATGTTAGCAATAACGTACATAACGAAGTGTATGAAAATTTACCGTCACAACATCATCGTCATCAACATCAAAAATCTAGTAATAATTTTGTTATAATCAATAAAACAAATATTATTCTAGATAATAATGATGGTGCTATTACAGCTGATGATAATAATGAATTTTTACAACAAAATAATAATTTAACCAATACAAATAGTAGCGGCATCGGTAGTTGTGGTGGAAGCGGTGTTGTTAGTAAAAAAAATAATTTATCTGGTAAAGAATTATTGTATGCAACACCATTACGAAAATCTGATCGTTATAAAATTAAATATAAATATAATAATGTTGATGGTAGTACAACAACATCAATTGATAAAATAAGTAATCAACAACAGCACCACCACCATCACCATCATCATCATCATCACCATAATGAACATCAACACGATTATCATCATCGTAATAACAATAACAACAATACTAATAATAATAATAATAATGGGGAAACAACCGATTTAGAAGAACGTCGTATATTAAATTTTTTAAAAGATACATCACAATTACATAAAAAAATGGAAATGCATAAAGATTTTCCGAATTCAAATTTTTCATGTTTAGCACGTGAAGAACATTTTGCAAATTTAGTGCAACAAAATGTAATAACAACCATAGCAAGTGCAACTCCAACGACGACCGATAATAATTTAAAATATTTAAACAATAGTTGTAACAATAATTTATCGGATAATTCAAATATAACTCGTTTAATTGATGATAATAATTGTTATGGTGATGTGGACACCGATCGTAATCAATCAAATTTAGAATATTTTATGGAAAAAAAATTGTCACCTGACAAAGAAGTTAACGATTTAATTGAATTAAAAGAAAATACTAATAAATCAAATTTAAATAATAAAGGTCGTCATCATCATTATCATCAAGCCAATCGAAAAGAACAATGTAATCAAATAAATATACATATAAATCGTGAATGGGTAATGTATTATATTTTTTTTTATTTTAATATTTTATTAAATATATTATGATCATAAATTTCGCCATGAGGGTGTAGGTATATCCGATCCATCATCATTTACGACGTTTGATTTGAATATCAATTCTTTTTTGTTTGCCCTTAGTCGAAAGCTCGTCATTTTCAATTGTTACAAGTCACATTGATCGCAAAGTATTTTTTGAAGGCAATTATTTACAAAAACTGGTAGGTGAGATATGGTCATAGACGTGATCATCGTCCTAATATCTATTAAATGGTCCCAGGCTAATACCACCGACAGTTATATTAACAGATTTCGTTATACAATCGACATCGATTATATGAATATCAGTGGTGAAAGAATTCAATCCTTTTTTAATCCATAGCGCACATGAGCGGAATGATGTTTCATGTTTGCAGCGATGGAATACCCTAAAACTGCTGTCTCCAGTTCATTATTTATATTCAATAATACTTTACTGGAATCTCTAATTCATGAAAACTTTCCAAAGAAAATTCTTGTTTAGACTGTCGAAAGCGCGTTCGAAGTCAACAAACAATGCATATAGAGTATGGTGATTGTAATTCCACGGATTGTTCGATATATTAAAAATTTTGCAAATTTATTCGTAGTTTTATTTATTTATTTATTCATTTAATTATTTGTTGATATTGTTAGAATTATCTAATGTTAATTATTTTCATGTGTTACAGGTATTGAAAAAAATAGCAATGTGTTTAGAACAACGTAGTAATAATATTAAAAAATCACCAGTACCAGTAATATCTGGTGGTGTTGGCAGTAGCGGTACAACCAAAGAAATATTACCATTTATAAGTCATCCACCAACAACATCATCTTCAATTGGTTTTAATCGTGCAACATTAAATACATCTTCATCATCATATAGTGGTTGCCTAATATTAGGATCAAATGGTTCTGGTAAAACATCAATATGCCATAGTATATTGAATGGTACAACTGGCACACGCGGTATATTAAATCGTAAATTATTAAGTTGTTATTTTATAAATTCACAAAATCCAGATTGTCATAATTTAAGTATATTTATACGTAATTTAATATTACAAATATTAAGTCATTCTAGTTATTTAATAAAAAATGATGAAAATATATCCACAAATGCGAAAAATAATAATAATAATGAAGATGAAAAACAATTCGAACAAAATAAAGATGATACTGTTAAAAATATTAATGATAATTTAAAGGCAATTCAAACAAATTTAGTTGATGATAATTATGAAGAAGAAATGTTAATTGCTGAATTAAAATTAAATGAAAAAATTAATGAATTTTGCGAGAAAACGACAACAAAATTAAATAGTGAAAAAGAAGAGGCTGCAGCAGCATCTGCTATAGTGTGCAAAAAAATGGGACGTCAAAAATCTGAACCATCATCGTCAACATCAGACTATGAATTAAATAATTTATTAAATAATAATAATATTAATAATAATTATACAACACATCCACCATTAAATCAAAAAGTTACAATAAAAACAATAACAACGACTATTGAAACTAGATTAATATTAGATGAAAGAAATATAAATAATAATAATAATAATAACAATAATAATAACAATAACGATGATAATAATAAAAATAATAATAATAATAATAATAATAATAACATTAATAATAATATTAGTAATAATAATAATAATAATAATAATAGTCATATTTTTAGTAATGATAGTAACGATATTGATAATCAAAATATTAATAAAATAAAAAATCGTTCAAAAATTAAAATTTCAAAAATTCCTATAAAAATTTATGGTAATAATAATAATACTAGTAGTAATACTAGTAGTAATACTAAAAATAATATAAAAAATATAGATAATCTAAATGTACAACAAGAAGATGAAGTCGAAGAACAGATAATACAAGAACGAAATGATATTGAAAATGATAATGTAACACAAGAAATTAATTTAGATGATAATGTTGTTGATCCAGATATAAATATTATTGATGTAGATGAACAAATACAAGAAGTAGTAGATCATGATGTTAAAGTTAAATTAGAAAATGAAGAAAACGATGGAGAAGAAAAAGTAGAAGAACAAGAACAACAGGATTGTGATGAACAATTAGATGAAAAATCTGAATCAATACAAGCACCAATACCATTACCAAAATTAAAAAGTTGTCGTACCGAAATTGCAGATGAATATTATGAGATGTTGATTAATAATTCAGAAATATTTGAAAATTTATATGCTGATAATATCGAGAAAAATCCAGATGAATGTTTTAAAAAATCTATATTATTTCCATTATTAGAAATCCAACCACCAAAATCAGCATTATTATTATTAATTGATTCTATTGATGAGAATTATATAAATGAAGGCAGTTTAATATCAACATTAAATGGCCGCAATAATCATACAACAATAAATAATGGTAATAATAGTGGCAATAATAATAATAACAGTAATAATTCAAATAAAAGTCGTAATATTGCTGAATTATTAGCAAATCATATACATTTATTTCCAAAATGGTTATTTATTGTGTGTACCGCCAAAAAGCAAAATAAACACATAATAAAAATGTTTAATGGTTTTAAAAAAATTACATTAGATGATTTGCGCAAAAGTCATGTTGTAAAAGATGTGCAAGAGTACATTATAAATCGTTTAAATACTGATTTTAAAGGTACAATAAATTTGACAAAAGAAATTATCGAAAGTTTAAATCAATTATATATAAAATCAAATGGTTGTATATTATATTTACAAAAAGTATTAGATGGTATAAAGGAAAATTTTTTTTCATTTCGTGAAATTAAATTAATACCATGTACATTAAATGGTTTGTATTTATATATTTGTCAAAAATCATTTAATAAAAAACAATATACAAAAATTCGTCCAATATTAAATATATTGTTAGCTTGTAATGATTTCATTGATACGCAAGTTTTAATGAATTGCTTACGTACACATAACTATACAATTGATAATCAAGAATTTGAAAAACGCTTAGAATTAATGAAAAATATTATTATTTATAATAATCAATCAGCAGACGATGATGATGGTGAAAATCAAATGATCAATATCAATATAAATGATGTACAATCATCGCCGCCAACAACTGCATCCATATCATCATCATCGGCAGCGGTAACTGGAATGGCATTACGTCGCGGTAATAAAATTAAAATTTTTCATAATTCATTTTGTGACTGGTTAGTTGATGTAAAATTTTCAACAAAAAAATTTTTATGTGATGTTAACGATGGCCATATTATGATATCAATGTATTATACATTAATCAGTGAACAATTGTGTCCGAATCAAGTACGACGTTATTTATATCATTTAATAAAATCGGGTGAATATTTATCAACGAAAAATATTAATTTAGATTTAATATTAATATTATTGGAATCACGCACCAATTTAAATGATTGTTTTTATACAAATTTATTAAATTGTTGTCGCAAATGTGAATTAGAATATAAACAAGATCAAAATTTTTTACCAAAAATTAATTTAATATTGGAAAAATTTTTTACAAATGCATTAAATGATGAATTTTCGATATTTTTATGTGATTTTTTTAAACCAAATTTGCCAACTGATATAAAAACATTAAAGTTATTAATTGAAACCGGTATAAATAATATTGATTGTCAATTATCAATTGATGAATATTCATCACAAAATTCCCCAATATTAACAACAACTGATGATAATAAATCTCAAAATATTGATTCGGAATTAGCTGAATTGTTAATATCAAGTGAACGTAATTGTCAACAAGAAAGTTTTCACCAACAGCAGCAACTGAATGCACAACATCAACATAAACAGCTGCAACAACAACAACAACAAAATGATGAGTTGGAACCACAAGACTATGATGAAAAATGTTTATTAAATAGCCCTTGTGGTAATTTAGGTGGCGATGATGATGTTTTATCCAATGATGATGATAAAAACGTACGTTATTTAACTGATGCAACCGCAACAACATTTGGTAATTTAAATTATCATAATTATGATTTAAATAAAGGTAAAGCATTAATACATATATTGGCAAATGATGGGAATCATGTGTTATTAGAAAGAGCATTAAAAGCGTGTAAAGAAACAATTGATTTAGAAATTGAAGATATTAGTGGACAAACTGCATTAAATATTGCAGCACGTAATGGTCATATTGAAATTGTACAATTATTATTAAATATTAAAAATTTAAATGATGGTGATAATCAACAAAAAGAAATTGATGTTAATCATACGGATCGTGATGGTTGGTCACCATTACGTTCAGCATCTTGGGGTGGACATACAGAAGTTGTAAAATTGTTAATTGACCAATCAAAATGTTTAATTGATTTAGCTGATAAAGAAGAAAGAACGGCATTACGGGCAGCTGCATGGAGTGGACATGAAGATATATTAAAAATTTTAATAAAAGCTGGTGCAAACGTAAATTCAATTGACAAACAAGGACGTACATCATTAATAGCTGCTTCATATATGGGACATTATGAAATTGTTGAAATTCTATTAGAAAATGGAGCAAATGTAAACCATTTAGATATTGATGGACGCAGTGCATTATGTGTAGCTGCACTATGTGGAACATCTGGTTATAGCAAAGTTATATCATGTCTTTTGGAACATGATGCTAACACAGATCAATTAGATAATGATGGTATGTCACCGTTATTAGTTAGTTCATTTGAAGGGAATACAGAAGTATGTGAACTATTATTAGAAAATAGTGCTGATCCAGATTTGGCTGATTTTATGGGTAGAACACCATTATGGGCCGCTTGCACGGCTGGTCATGCTAATGTTGTTAAACTATTATTATTCTGGGGTTGTGGTATTGATTGTATGGATTCAGAAGGACGTACAGTATTAAGTATTGCAGCCGCCCAAGGTAAACATAATTTTTGTTGTTATAACTTTATCATTTTATGTTAATTCTATGAGTTGCTATAATTTTATTTATGCAGACATTGATTTATTTCAATTAACTTTTACCAATTCATTTTGGTTTGCTTTTTTTTTCGAAAACGCTATTAAAAAACCTGTTATTTGTTTCAAAATTAGTGAAATTAAATATTCTGCATTTTATGTTTAAAATCAAATATCCAAATTGTTAGTCAAATTATGTATGCAGTTTAATAAGTTTCTATATGAAATGTTTTTAATGAAGTAATCAAAACGAATAATCTACATCCTGGAACCTTCCAATTTCACCATAACATATCTAATTTAATTTTGAAGAAATTTGGTCGGTAAACCTATATAATGGCTGTACAAATAGCAAAGTTAAAATCTATAACATCTTGTAATAATATAATAGTGTATATGTTGTATTGTTATCACAGGTAATTTAGAAACAGTTCGTCAACTATTAGATCGTGGGTTAGATGAAACACATCGGGATAATGCTGGTTGGACCCCATTACATTATTCATCATTTGAAGGTTACGCTGATATTTGTATACAATTAGTTGAATCCGGGGCAAAAATTGATGAATGCGATAATGAAGGAAAAACGGCATTGCATTTGGCTGCACAAGAGGGTCGTGATAAAGTTATTGAAGCTCTATTGAATATACATAGTTCGTGTATTGATCAACGAGCTCATGATGGTAAAACTGCATTTCGTTTGGCGTGTATTGAAGGTAATTGATTTTTGTTAATTTGTTTGAAATTACCATCATTTAATATTGTATTAATTGGAATATATTTTAAAATAGGTCATATTGATTGTATAAATACATTACTGAAATATGGATGTGATGTAAATTTAAAAGATGCTGATTCACGAACAACATTATATATTTTAGCATTAGAAAATAAAATTAAAATTGTTAAATATTTATTAGAACATTCAAATATTAATGTGAATACGCCAGATAGTGAAGGTCGTACAGCATTGCATGTGGCATCATGGCAAGGACACATTGATATGGTTAAATTGTTGATAACCCAAGGTATTTCATTTGAAACATTTTATAAATGAATTTAGGAGAGAAAAAAATTAATAATAATGAATGTCTATAGGTCATGCAGATGTAAATGCTATGGATTTAGATTGTAGAACCCCGTTACATTCATGTGCATGGCAGGGTAATCATGAAGTTATGCAAATTTTATTATTTTGTGGTGCTATTCCGGATCATGCGTGTAAACAAGGTGCAACATCATTAGGAATATCAGCACAAGAAGGTCATGAACAATGTGTATCAATATTATTACAATTTGGTGCCAACCCATTTAAATCTGATCATTGTGGACGTACACCAATAAAATTAGCGGCCAAATCAAATCGTAACAATGTTTTACGTGTATTAGAAAATTATGCAAAAAGTTAGTTAAAATAAGAACATATTTGAATATCTTAATTTATTGTATTTTTAATTAAAATTAATAGATGATGTTAATTTTGATGGAAAACATCATGTAAGTGGTGGCAGTTCACATATACAAAAATCACCAGATAAACCATTAATAATGTGTAATGTATCACCAAATCAATCACAAAACACAAATTTATTAATGCCAAATGTAACAAATAATAATAATATAAATGCAACCAATTCAACGCAAAGCAGTAACTTTTATGAAAATACAATGCATTCGGATACAAGTAGTTTACAGAAAAGAAAAAGTGTAATTTCTAGTCAATCAACAGGAAGTAGTAATAATGAGGTAACAATATAAATTCAATTTTTTTCATTTGTATAAAATATAATGATTTTGATTTTATTTTTTTATTATATAGACACCACTTTCATTTACACAACAATTACAACGACATTCAAGACATAATTCAAGGCATGGACATAGTATTGTTCATAATAATTCTACTAATTCAAAATATCCAAAAGGTTCACAAAAACATTCACAAATGTTAGCCAATGTTGAAGAATATCAAACGAATATTGGTAAAAATATATTTATTAACTAAAGCAAATACATATTATGATTGATAATTTAAAATTATAATTATAATTAAAATATTAATTTTTAGCATCACATATATTAACAAATGATGCAGATTTATCAGATGCTGGTTGTATGTCGCCTTTATATGCAACGCCTCCACATTCACCAAGTAGTGATATAAGTTCACCGGGTCAACATCCACCTAATTTTGAAGAAATTGGTGTTGGTGTTAGTGGTGGTGGTGGCAGTGGCGGTGTTAGCGTTATTACATCAAATACTAATAATAATAGTAATATTAATATACAACAAATGAAATTACCAACAGATCATTTTGCTCGTGATACTCACATGAGAATTATATTGGGCAATAACAAAGATACCAATCAAGCCTCAAGGTAATTAATACATTAAAAATGAAGCATATAGCATCTGGAAAACATTTAAGTCAAATTTAAGTCCATGATAACTGCTGATTTGTTTGCTGGAGTTTTATCATTATGAAGAACTTTCTTTCTCTGTCAAATGTGGTTCCGTTTTTTCCTTAATTTCTTCATGCAAACAACAAACAGCAAACAGAATAATATGCACCTGTTATTGTTTTACATTTTTTAAATGGTCGATAAAATTTACACCAAGTGCAGTCAAAAAAAATGGTTTCCATAATCTTAACTTGCTTTTGGAATAGGTTGGTGTGTTTCCAACAGGTTCGCTATCCACTGCTTCGACTATTTTATCGGTTCTGTTATCTCGTGACATATCAACTTGCTTTCTGATTTCGTGTAAACAACGTTAATAAGTGGTCACCTGGATGTGGTTTTGATTGATTGTGACCAAATGCTCCACCCATTTTGCTGATAGCTTTTTTATATGTAAATTTCCGTGTAAAATGTTATGTACACGTTCATATTAGATGATATTACATGTCAGCCATGTCACGCCTTTTCAATGTGCGATCGTTGAACACTATTATTTATAAAGTTAAAAAGAGTTCGTATACTATTTATCAAGTTTTGCAAAAAAATAGTTCTTAATCAACACTTGAAATTTACTATAAATGTATTGGATAATTTTACTTGTGTTAATCGAACTCTCATCCGGCACTTTTACTAATCACAAATCTTGATATTATCAAACTCTGTTATTTTTGAATTATCAAAATTTTAGATTATAATACAATATTTTTTATTTTATTTTTATTTAAAATTTAATTTGATCTTTATAATATTATCTTTTTTTTTAGTAAATCATCAAAACGTAGTGGTATTGCAACAAATCCAGCTGTTCGAATGATTCGTAATCGTTTTGATTCAGCTGCCCAATTAATACGACGAACAAATAATATTTTATCATCGAATAATAACCATAATAATAATCAGGGTTCATCAAGTATTGGCATAAAATCGGGTACATTTCAATGGCGTAAAGAAAGTCAAATGTAACCAAAATGAATTTATTATGTGAAGTATGTGTTGTGGTGGTGATTTGGTTATGTGTTTCCTTTTTTTCTGTATTTATTTATTTATTCATTTATTCTTTTTCATTTTTTCTTTTTTTATATTTATAATTAATTTATTTTTAAGAATAATTAAAATACAGAAAACGGAACAATTAACGGTGGCCTATTTTATTTAATTTTTGTTTTTTTTTTTGAACCGTGTGTTGATAAAGATAAAAAACTATTTATAATATCAAGAGAAATATCGAAAGCAATAGAACAAAATGTGGCTATCTTTTTATTAATAAAAACGATACCCTAATATTAATAATAAATTTTTCAATTATATATATTTTTTAAACATTATTTCTTGTTTTTAAGTCATAAATTTTTAATGATAATATTTTTATTTATTTATTTATTTAATATTTTAAACATTTTAACAATTAATATAATTATAAACATCTTTCCTTTTTTTTTTTTATACATTCATAATTAGTTTATTTATTATCAATATAATTTGAGTAATTGTGTATTTTAACTTTTTTTAAATGCCTTATTAATAATTATGAATTAATTTTTTGTTACAATAATAATAATAGAAGAAAAAAAAATTAATTTCTAGAATAGAAAATAATATATGGAAAAGAAAGGGTGCGGGAATGTAAATGAAAATTGTGAAAAATTTGATTGTGCTCAATATCTATATTTTATGTGAACAAAGATCAAATTATTTTATCTTTTTTTTTTACTTTGTGATCTCACAAAAGAATAATGGTTAAGACTGTATTTTTGTAAAACAAAATCTTATCGTATTATTATTTAAAAGAAACAGAAAAGATTGTCACATTTAATTAATATCGTTGTGTTGTTGTTAAAAATCATATATATACTCGCGCTATTAAATTGTATTGAAATCCTTTTTAATTTTTTTAAACAAGTCGAATTGTTTGTTTATTTTTAATTTATTTTCACTTTAATTCAAAAATTTAATAAAATGATCTCAAGAAAATGATAATAGCAACAATGCAATAATAAAATAATTATTATGCTCAAATTGGTCGCTGCGACCGGAATGTAACTGCGAAAAGGATAACCTTTTATAGAAATAAAAATAAAAAAAAATTATGATGGCACACGCTCGCATCCCCACTGAAATGTGAAATATTTTATAAATAGAATTTTAGAAACATATTTTCATATGAAAATAAAACATAAAAAAATAAAGCATTCTTTACATGAACCACAATAAAATTATACACACAACAGTACACATTTATATAAAATATATACGTAATTTTTAATATATTCTTAACATTAAATATATATTTTTTAAATTGAATATAATATTTAACAGATTATAAAAAATTAATATAGTGTTAAATTTAAAACTATATTTTCGTATAGTTGATAAAAATAATTTTAATTTGCATGTCTTCTCATACATATAAAATCGTAAATTAAAATCTTATTAGATTATAATTACATTTGAATGTGGGTAATAAAATGGGACACTGTATTTGTGGGACTACAATCTTTTTAAGCGTTACTAAAGCAATTCTTAACTTATTGCTGCCGAACATTACATATGCTCTAATGCAGATTGATATTATAATAATATAATTATAAGGCTCAGACTTTATTTGATAATTTGCAATTCTTAGTTGGTTCTACATTTGGTTGCATTATGAACTCTTTTTTGCGTATTACTTAAGCTATTATAAATTAAGGCTACCATGAATAATATATATTGGTGAGGCACATAAGATTGAGTCGATCAAAGTAAACTAATATTAATTGATGATAAATTTAATAATAATAAAAATATTCGTTTAATTTACTTCAAAAATTAAACTATTTTCCACATTAATCGAATACAAACCAAAAATTATTCTGTTTTTATTTTTATTATTTTTGAGGCGGGACCATTTGTTCGTTTATGGAGCAAAAACAAACTAATATCAATGAAAATAATGTCTTGGACTTTACTCAAAGATTAACAATGTCTGTACACACCATTATATTGAGCTTCATTTAAATATAATCGAATTAAGAAAATATCTGTAATTCGATAATTACAGACGAATTGTTAAATTGCTATATACCCCGTGCTAAGTAATTTACAAACTTACGTATATAATATTGGCAAATGCCATTTGTACCACTTTAAGTTCAAGTTCACTTTGTTGATATTTTAAGTTCAAATGTTATAAATTTTATTATTATACAAAATTTTAGTAACACTTCGCTACCTGTGATGCAGTTTGTCATTTATTTGTATTGTACATAAAGTAGTTAAAGTTATGTTAAATAATAACTTTTACATTTTACTACACTTTTTAATACAATTAATGTATAGAAACTACAATTTTATTGAAAATTCACTTGTTTTACATGTCCTTATGTAAAAGGCAAAATAACTTTCTTATCATATGATCCAGATTTAAACTGCCAAAGTATTAATCTATGCCACGATATGCTAACGAATATGTATGCTTTGGTGACAACCACTCTTTTCAATTATATTATAAATTTTATTCCCCATATAAACAGTACTTAATACAGCATTATAGGTAATTGCTTTTTATCTTAATTGACAAATAAAATTTACTATCATAATTTGGTGAAATCAATATCGCCAAAACCATATGGTATGTTAATTAATTATAAATGGTGTTCGCAATGCTTAAGCCCATAACAATAATTTAACTTTTGCTCAGATATTATTTTTATCAACAATAACATAAAATTAAATAACAGTATTTCTATTTATCTCTCTCATTTTTTTAAATTATGTACTTAAAATACACATTAATAATTTTTTAAATATAATTATTATTTTTGTTATGCACAATTATTTGTTTAACACAAAAACGTAAACAACAATATTTAGTGGCTTCGAAAATAATAAAAAAAAAATAATTATAATAGTAAAAAAAATATATAGACCAAAAGTTTTCTTATTATTATTATTATTATTATTATTATTTTTAGTTTATTCAATTAATTAATGATCATGATGTTCTTAGGCCAAATATGAATAGTAAACTATTATTTAAAAAAAAAAAAAAAATGAACAAATTAAAAACAATAATGTGTAACAAAACGAAAAAAAAAACCCAATTAATTAATTTTATAAATATATATTAATTAATTTGAAATTATATAAAAAAAAACTTACTACAGGCAATAAAGTGAAGGGATAACATTAAATTTAAAAATACAAATTATTATGCACCACATAACTTAAAAAAAAAAAAAAGAATATTTTATTTAAAAATAAAAGGAAATAAAAATTGAACATTTAAAAAATCAAATATTTATTTAAGCAAAATAGTGTCATTTAAAAAAAAAAAAATTAATAAATAAATTTAATTAGAAAAAGAATTAAAAACGTTTGTTAACTGCATATAACAACGAAATTCCAACAATTGAAACTGAAATTTTTTTTAGTGACCACAAATTCATAATATTTTTGAAATAATTAAATTCAAAAATATATAATATTTATTTAACGAACAAATAAAATAAAAAAAAAACAAAGTTAATTAATAAGAAATAATATTTATTAATTAAAAAAATATAAAAAGAAAAAGAAAATAATTAATTCTCTTAAATTAAATGTAATATTATTCTTAAGCTTTTCGTCTCTCATCGTTTATTATAAACTTATTATAAATAGCCGTATAAATTTTAGTAGAGATACATTTATTATTATTATTATTAATTATTATTAATTATTATTAATTATTATTAATTATTATTAAAAATATACATATAACTTCTAGTCTTTATTTATTCCAAATATTTATTTTAAAATAATTAAAAAAAATATAATTATTAGTTTGTTTTGTATCATTTTTTTTTTATTCTTTCTTATAAAAATATAACGATAAAAATTACTAATTATTTATTTTTTTTTTCTATTTTTTTATATAATTAATATTAATCATTTTTAAATTATCGAAATTATTGGATTAATATTTAAAATATAACAAATAACAAACACCAAAAGTTAAGAGAAAATATAAATAAATAATAATAATAATTAGAAAATTTTCAAAAATTACATTACATAAAATATTATTTGTCTAATTGCTAAAAGATCCGATTACAAATGTAAAAAGAAAATGTGATTTTGACAAATTTTTATCAATAACAAATATTTCCTGCCACACAGGTATAATAACGATTTGTACTTAAGATAATTTCTGCAGTTTCTACTACATTTTTGTGTGGTGTTATTGTTATATTGTGAATAATTAAATAATTATTCTCATTTTTTTTTTTTTTGTAATTTTCTTGTGTAGTCTTCGGCTAACGAGCAAAATTCTGTAATTTTATTCTAAATAAATAATAAAAAAACACATATTTGATATATAAAAAATTTCACAGCAATAATATTAATGTCTTTCAAAATATTAGTAGTGAATAAAATAGCATCTGCATTATCAAATTATATAGATTAAATTGTGATAATAAAAATTAAGGTACAAAGGATTGAGCAAAATGTTAATTTTACTTTATATTGTTAAAACAGAACAATGAAATGGATTGATCGATGTAATACGGCGACTATTCAGTGTGTAACTTATGAATAAATTATTCGTATTTTTTTCCTACAGCTCAAGCAACCCTTTATATTATATTAACATACACAATTTATGATAGATTAATTGATATATTCACCTCATTCTAGATACGACAAATATTTTGAAAGATAATTATTATCAATATGTGATTACTTAAAATGAACCAGGAAATTGGCTCACAAATATAACCAAAACATCTATGAGTATAGTGAATGACTGGTCAAGTAAAATTAGTGTTCAATGATCGACCACTGTGCACTCTTTGATCATTAGTCATTTGTTCGTTACTATAATATTATATAAGTAATAAATTTCGTGTTAGCAAGAGACTCAATTATTATTTATAATTTATAGTAATATATTTAAATTATTAATTTTTTTTCATAATTAACAGAATAAATTTAAATGGTTTTGTTTAATTTAATTTTTTTTTTATGGATATTGTATATTATAATTTATTTAATTGAAAATAAAAGTTGATGATTTCATTGAATTAAATATACTATTATTTTTTTTTTTTTTTTGTATTTATAATTTTATTAATAATTATAATTTAATTGTTTCAGAACCATAAAAATGATGTCCAGATATGAAAATAATTATAAAGAATATTTCCCGAAGTGATGTTAACACAGATGTTTAAAAAAAATTGGTAAACGGTAAATAATCGTTAATATTAACTTTATTTATCATTTTGGCGGGTGCTGTAATACGGAATTTATTCAATAATATATTTGTGATAAAGTACTTAAGTAAGAAAACTTTGATTGTGAAGTTTTTGTTTATCATTTTTGTATGCAAAATATTTTATACCCACAAGATTTTTTTTCCCTCTGGTACAATGGTTACAATAACACAGAGCAAAAAAAGAATTAGTTAGAAATAGGCTAAATGGTCTGGTATTATCAAAGTAAAACTGAAGTAGTACACCACCGAATGGAATACTTGAAATTTAGTAGCAGGAATTTAGAGTACAACTAAATTTACAAAAGAAAATAATGGCACTGTTGAGTAGGAATTCGATGGTTATATAAATCCAAACTGCTGGTCTTCACAGTTCAGCAGGAGCTTTACCTACAAGAAGTTAGAATATTATTTTTTCTCGACAACGTTGAAGGCATTTAAAACCAAATAATAAAAACTGTTTAAATTCTACAACTTAAATTACAAAAGCTATTATATATCCAGTAAAGAAGAACAAATAGATTTCTTCAAATTAATTTCATTAAGATGATTAAGATATTACACTACGTCTTCTATATAAAAATATATTTTTATAGATCATTTTTAGCATTTTGTAAACAAACTTCTATCCTCTTAAGAACTCATTAGTAAACTATATAAAATATGATCACAACAGAATATTTGCTATTATTTTAAAAACAATATTTTTACAAAATGTTAAATTAGATATTTTTATAAAAAAACAATCAATTCATTATAATAGTTCAAACATAACTTATAAAATAAAAAGAATAAAAATAATAAATTACTGATTTAAAGAAAATTTCATCAAAATCATAAATGATAATTTAAAATTAGAAAAAAAATATATGTTTCGTGGTTCTGAGGGATTTATTCAATAACTAAATTGTATTGATCAATTTCATCACATATACTATTAAATTCATTTGCAAAACTTTCCAACTCTTTTTCCTGAAAATGAATAAAAAATTTATTAACTAATACAGAAAAATTATAAAAACAAACAAGAAAATTAACATACTCGTTGTTCGTCTTCAATATTCTTTAATATTTCATGTTTATTAGGTTTTTTGACTCTAAGATGTTTTTCCTGATGTTCAACATCTGCTTCATAATTATCGCATCTTTTACGTTTTGGTTTATAATGTTTTGGAGATATCTACAAAAAAAAAATAATAATAAGAAACAATCTGCGTGAACAAATGATAACCTTCAAAGGGTTAATAAAATTTAGAGAAGTCTTACGGGAACTGGTAAATCTGCAAATATAATTGGTGTAGTATTGTATGTTGATGTAGTACTGTGTGTTGGTGTAGACGTACTTTTAAATGCTGATGTTATATTATTTTGATCAGCATCGACATTATTATCGTCTGTTTCAATAACAACATTAGCATTTTTGGAAGTTTTTGGCACCGATTTAAAAGCATCTCTTATATCTTTTTGTTTATACTTCTGTTCACATAAATCAGTAAATAATGAATTCACTGGATAACGTTTTGATTTAGATGTATTATTATTATTATTATTATTATTATTAGCATTATTATTATTTGTCTTCTTCTTATTATTATTAATTGTTTCATAAGATGTCTTTGATACATTTGTTAATTTCTGTTTTAATTTATTGTGATCAATTGTTGTAGTTGGTGTTTCATCGTAATTTGGATCGATAAATTCTTCAAAACCAAATAAATTATCTATATCGTTTTTAACGGAGTCAATAACATGTGAGTTTTTATTATTGTTATCATTTTCATTTCTATTGTTAACGGGTACATCATCATCAATGTTAATACTTTCAATATGATCATTATCATTTATATTAACAACTGTTGATGACATTAAACTAATTTCATTGTTGCTAATTTCTGGTAATATTGGCTAGAGAAAACAAAAAATAATTAAAAATGTATGAATACATATAATTCAGATGTTCTAACAATATTTAATCAAACATTTAACTTCTGTTTTATAGACTATAATTTAAAAATTTTAAATACGTTTTATGCAATTTAAAAATGACCAATATTAATTTAAATAAACAGTTTTGTGTCTCAAAAGCACTTGTAAGCACAATTCTTCAGTTTTGTACTCCTTGTTTTTCAAATAGAGATTAAGAAAAGTTACTTACCTTCATCATTATGTTTTTATCATTGTTGGTGGGTTGAATTAATGATTTTGCACCATTTGCTGATGATAGAGCCGAAAGTGGTTTTCGATTTCTCAATGCTTGCCTTTTATTTAGATTCATATTTTGTGGCAAATATTTTAAATCATCTACTATTTTTTTATAACCGGATGGTTGCACATTTTCAATATTTGAAAATTGATTTATGTTTTCATCGTCTGATATCGTATTCATTGAAGTTTCAGTTAGATTATTATCCATCAATAAAGTTGAAGAATTTGTAAATGATTTGTTAATGAAATTTCTATTAGTACGATTTGTATTAGTAATAGGTTTGTCAATATTTGGTATTGGCGTTGAATGTGTAAACAGTTTATTAAACGTCGATACTACACTAATATTCACTGGTGTAGATAAATTTAATGTTGGTTTATTAATAGGAGTATTCTGATGGTTATTGAATTGTTTGTCCCTCATAGATTTTGGTGTTGATTGTATCATTGGTTTATTTAATTGTGACATTGGTTCATTTGACGTTGAAATTACTTTATTTTTTAACCCAGATAAACCTGAAAACGGTTCAGCTGTTTGATGATTATAAAATCTTTCAGTTAATATAGTTTTCGGGTTTGTTTGTTTTGAGGTTAACATTGGTTTAATTAATGATGAAATTGACTTATTCAAATTATTGGATTTATTCGTTTGTGTATTTGCATTCTTTAATATTAACATTTGTTTATTTGATGTTGAAACCAAATTTTTCATTATACTGGATGGACCTGGCAATGGTTTAATAATTTCATCACCATCGGTTAAATTATTTGTCGAATGTTTATCCAATAAGGATTTCGGTGTTGATTGTGTTAGCGGTTTATCAATTGTCTGTTGTACATCATTACTTAAATTTACTGCATCATTATCGTTAACAACTAAATTATTTATTATTTGATTAATAATTGCTTTATTTTCTCTTGTCCGTGCTATTTCTTTATTTGATTTTTTAATTTGAATTTCTACAGTTTTTTTATCCTTGTCCATCCGAAATGGGTTTTTTATTAATCGTTTTCTCTTTGGATGTTTAATAATAATCTTATTTTCTTTACGTAATTTCTTAATAATATCTTTTATGGCATCATCTTTATTTTCATCTGATTGATTGTCTGTAAATTCTGTTAAACTATAGACATCTTTCGATGCATGTTTAACATTTAATGGTATATTTTGTATATGCTTATAAATTGGAACATGCTTTTGTTTCAATACAGAACATTTTTCAATACTTTCGATTATTGTAGTATCTGAAACTGAAGAATTTATTACGTCTTGCTTAGCACGTTTTGGTAATTGTTTTGATGAAGTTATTAATATTGGTTTTTGGAAAGGTTTTGCTACTGCTAGCGAAGTGCTTATTATATTAGTTTTTTTTTTTCGTTCTGGAACAATACTTCCGATTTGTCTTAACTTTAAATTAGAATTTAATATTTTGTCTGTCGGTTTTTTAATTCGTTTTATTCTTTCATCACTTGGTTTTTCTTCAACCAATTTTTTTTTAGTTGCAATGACTTTCTTTTCATTTTTTGTACCTTCAACCATAACATCGTCTGCGTTCTTTTTAACTTCTTTAACAGTTTGTTCAACCAATTTCGTATCAATAACTAATTTAGATTTTGGTTTTATTTGTTTGGATTCCTTTTCTTCTTCATCTGATTTTTTGGCTTTAACTTCAGCTGGCATTTTTCTGTTTTTTTCTTCCATATGACTTAAGGCTTTTGCAGTAGGTTTTATAATTCGTTTGGAACGCGTTGCATTGGTATTATCTGTTTCATCAATTTTTGAAATTTTATGTGGTAATTTAGACTTATTAATTGTTGGTGCAAATTCTTTTTTAATCGTTTCTCGCTTAAAATTTGTGTCCGCTTGTCTTAATTGTAATGTAGTTTGCAAAATTTTTTCAGTTTGTTTAATATTTCTTTTTGTTGCTAATTGCTCGTCTGCAATGGCAATGGTACTCGATTTTTTCGGTGGCATGATAAATTATCAAAAGAGTAAAATTTCACACTTTTTTTATGTATCACTAAAATAATATTCATATAATTTTCAAATAATTATTACATTACGATTATAGTATTTTAATTAAAACTATACTATAATTTGGCAATACACAAAACAAATAATAGCAATGGCAACTGACTGACACATTCAACAACACACAATACACATATGTACTATATACGCTTGCAAATTCTTCTCGAAATTTTTTGAAGAAATCAATCTATTAATTTATTAACCACAAAATAGTTCAATGTTTTTTGAAAATAATTTTAATAAATTAAATTATATTATTTTAAATTTTTTAAATTTTAAATTAATTTTTTTTCATTTTAATTGTTTAATAACGAAAATCTGCGAAAATCAAACAAAACTGTTGACTGTTACTTCTACTTTGGTTGACTGACCTCTTACTTGAGTTTGACACATGGCGTTAGTAGCGTATAATAGGAGACTGTTCTTTATTCATCAACGACGCGACGCGACGCGCTGATAAAATAGTGGTGACGGTTTACTTAAGCGAAATAATGCGATATTGAGACTTTCTAATAACAGACGTTGCGTTTATTTATTGTCATAAATAAATATTGAATTTGAAAATAATTTTGTTATTGAAAAATGTAAAGATTTTTAGATTTCATTTCATATTATAATTTAAAATTGCAAATGCAAAGAATATTTTTGTAAAGTTATTGCGTTTTTTCCATATGAAATAAATGGAAATTTCAAAATTTCAAAAACACATTGCACGTCAATATCAGCAAGACCAATGATAAAATCATAAATATGTCATTAATAAATATTTCAGTTAATTTTTAGTATGAAAAAATAGTTAAATTTAATCAATTTTTAATAATTAAAATCAGTTGTTATTGATTTGAAAGAAAAATGAAAAATGTATACAATATGCTTGCGATACAACTAATTGCACCTTAACAATTAGCCAATGTTATATTTGTAAACAACATTGTCTCGCTTTTTGAATTTGCTAACTTGAGATATGTTCCAGGATATCACTCAATATAGTATTATACAGTGAATTTAAGTGAACTAGCTTCCAACTTTCATATTTTTTTTCATACTTTCATAGCTTGAAATGGTTTAGGAATACAACAATATGGCTATTTAAAAAAATACTGCAATTTTTAATGTTTCAACATGTAATAACACAACGAATAAATAAAATAATATGCATTATTTAATAAAATTAGTAACAGATTAGGGGAAAAACAATAAAAAATTAATAAAATGTCTTATTCTATGCATCAGTTTGACAAATTATTCATATTTCTAAGAGTTAAAAATTAATTTTAATCTTGAAAGCTATTTTTGATATACATAAATGAAAACTGTTACTCATTTTTGTAAAGTTATATTGTTTTCTATTGTGGTAGTCGCTATATTCTTTAAAAAAATGATAAATCGCATGAGGGTACTAATGACAATAATATTTAGGGTTCTCCATTAGACGTCCAATGGGGACGTGGTGTAAAGATTGATATTAGTAGAGTATGGTGTTGAAGGTTGTTGATGGTGTTTGATGGCACGTTTAACAATTGATTTAAAAATAAAAAACCGTTGTCCTTCCGTACATTGCATTAATTTTGAGAATACAATAATCGTATCCTAAAATTGTTTTTCTATGGCATTTAGCAACACACAAAATACCAATTATTGCCACATTTCTAGGGAAAAAAAATTTAATAAAAAATTAAAATTAAACAATGCTTTTTATTTTAATTTACTCTTCATCACAAATTATAATCTTCAGTACCATTTCTGTTAATAGTTTCATCTGAACTTATAATTAATTGTAAATAATTTAACATAGTATCCCAAAAAAAACCATATTGTCCATTGATTAATTTTAATTTAGATAATTTACTTAAATTTCCAAATAATATTTTAAATGGACGATAATTTATTAAACAGTTTTCATCACCAATTATTATTAATTTATATTTGGAACGTGTTATTGCAACCGTTAAACGCCTTTGATCTTCCAATATTTCCATATCGTTTACTATATGTTGTAACTCCGTAGATTTTGTACATGAATAAATAATTATCTGTAAAATAATTGATTAATTCATATTTTAATTTATTAACAAAATCTGTATGTATATGTTACCTCTTTATCACGACCTTGATATTGATCAACTGTGTTAACTTCAATATTTTCAAATTGCTGTGGATTAAATAAATTATGTTTAACAGCAAGATTTATTAAGTATTTTAACAAATCTACTTGAGATCGATATGGTGCAATTACACCAATTGCAGATTCTTTTACACCACATTTAATTAATGCATCAACAATATAAATACAAACTGCAGCTTCACAATAATTTGTATAAATGCGATTTTTAAATTTATTTGATTCATTTGTATCACATTTAGAGGACGACGCTGATGACGATGAAGATTTTGATGAATAACTATTACTGTTATCACTTTTAGCATTTTGTGAATCCATAAAATCTAAATTTTTTAGAAAACTATTTCCCGTATCTAATAATATAACAGACTGATCTATGTGTGATGATAATGTTTTTATTAACCATTTTTCTTTGGCGAATTCTCTTGTAATAGCATCAAAATTAGGTAAATTTAATGTTGAATTCGATATTACATTGTTTGCACAATTTAATTTTCCATTATACGTTAAAATATTTGCTAATTTTGTAATTGTTTTATTCATACGATATTGTTGAGTAAGTACTATTGTTGTTTGTTCATTTAAATCTAATCGTGTAAATAAACTTTCATCAGCACCTAAATTCCTATTTTTTAAATTAAACAATTAAAAATAAAAAAACAATTATCTATGCAAAAAATTAATTAATACTTTGCTTCTTTGGATCGTACAATTGGTGGTAATTGTTCGGGATCACCAATTAATATAAATTTTTGTGCACATAATAATGGTCGTATTACAGTACATTGAAGTACTTGTGTTGCTTCATCCACTAAACACATATCAAATTTTCTCTGCACCAGCATTGGATGAGATGAACCTAAACATGTAACGCCTACGATTTTCTACCGATTATATAATGATTTTAATGTTTTAAAACATGTTATAAAATTTTAAATTATTTATATAAAAAAAAAGGAAAAGAAGATTCAACTTTAGTTAGCAACTGCTCAACAAATTTTCATAGCTCATAAGAAATTTGAAATCCGAATAAATTAGTTCTAATGAATCATTTGAAGATCAGGATTTATAGAAGATATATAATATCCGTAAGTGGATAGAAAAGGAGCATATAATAATAAGTTGTGAACAAATCCAAGCAATATATGCATTGAATCACTGGTAATATGAGTACATATTAACTTACTTACATGTTCACTATACAAATTCTTTAAATCTTGTGTTGTTGTACAATTTCCCATCAATGTGGATTCGCAAAATGGATGTAATTCAGTCATAATTTTATGCGTTGCAGTGCCAAGACGCAAAAAATTTAATTTGTAATCCAATAATTTTATTAACACATTATCAACGGCTGAATGTGTATGACTTGTTATTAAAATTGATTTATTCATTAAATAAAATAATCGAATGATAGCGACTATTGTTTTTGTTTTACCTAAAACGAAAATTAGAATGTGTAATTATTGAATAAAAACAATAATAAAATTTTATATTTTTGTTATTTACCTGTGCCTGGTAAACCTTTAATTAACATATAGTCATTTGTCGTTAACGCTTTTAAAGCTGCCATTCTTTGTGACCGATTTAATGTTAACAAAATTTTTGTACCTTCTGTTGATATAATAGTGGGTAATTTTTTTGTAAATGTTGGAATACACCGATCAATTATAATATTACGTAAACGTAATGATTCATCTGTTTCATCTAACAAAACACCAATATTAGTCATATTAAATGTTCCCAATGATTGTGATTCATATTTATCCAATATAAATACATTATTAAAATAACGTTCATTTAAATTTCTTTCTAATGACAATGTGATTTCTAATTTATTTATATCAATAACACGACCAGCTGCTATTGAAATTCTATGTTTTGTACTTACAATTAAATAATCACCAATTGTTATATTATATAACATTAAGTTATTGTTATTACATGCTGTAAAAAAAACAACAAATATTTTATGAAAAACAATTGGAAATTAGAGATAAACAATAAATTTTACAAATAGCAACAAATTACCAATTGAATTTGTTTGTGATTCACAATTCTTTTTAAATCGATGTAAAATTGTATTATCATCTTTTGAGACAATTGATTCAATCAATATTAAATCATTGATAGCAGTTCCTTGTGCTTGACGTAATTCCGGTGATTGTGTCCATACATTTTTTAATTGATTTCCTAAACAAACAATTAGCAAAAAATAATAAGAAATATAGTATTACATTGTTTATACCTTTTCTACATTCTTCTTCTTCTAATGTTAACATTCCTGTCCACTGAATAAAATAATCAATATGTGTTTTAGTTAAATGACTTGTAATTGTTTGCGATATTTTTTTTAACGGATGTTTTTGTGATAACTCTATTTTATTATCACGATTCAAATATGTACAACAAATAATATTATACGGGCACGTATTACATGCAAAATGATTGATTGGCTCTGGTAATTCAGGTAATTCAAATTCTAAATCATTTTTCATTTGTAATTTTCGTGTTAAATAATAAGAAAGTTCATTACGTAATAAAATTATGTCTCTTTGTTCATTACGTGTTCCTGGAATTTCTTTCATAGTACCATCTCTAAATAAAAAATAAAAAATTTATTTTAAATTTTAACATTTTGTACTTGAAATATTTTAATATTTACTTCAGATATAATAATAAACCGGATTCAACAAATTCGCCAACTTCTTTTAACATCATCTGATACAAAATCAATTGACCCTTATGTTCTGATGAGTAACTTGCTCGACCAGTCTTTAATTCTAGTGGCATATATTTTGCTGAAACTATAAAAACAGATAAATTTAAAAAACAAATATAGTTTAATGACAAATTTAAATCAATTTTTACCATCAAAGAAATTGTTACGCGGACGCACTTTAACTGAAACATCAATTTTTCCTTTTACACCTAATTTTGGAACCCAAATATTTTCTTCAATATCTTGTATAGAATCTATTTTACCATTAAATAACGTTTTATCGTTCTGTAAAAGTAAAAACAATTTTCATTATGACTCGCACTGTAATGTTTTGTGTTATTGTTGTCGGATCGGAGGAAAAGACTGTTCACTATTAGTACAATTATTGTATTTACTATATCATCAATAACGATTCTTCGATAAACACAAACATCAAAAAATTCACAGTTACAATAAACTTACCTTATCAATATTTGCACCTATAATATATTCATTGATAAACTTAACTATATTGTCTAAATATTTTTCAATTTCTTCACGTGCTTCATCCACTGTCATATCACATGCATATAAATCATATATAATTTGTTGGTTTTTTAATATTGTATTAATAACATGCATAATTTCATCTAATTTTGTTAATTTCCGTTTTAAAACCGTTTGCAAAAGTTCATGAACAATTGATCCAATAGTCATCTTTAATAAGAAATTAAAATTATATTATTATTATTATTATACAAATAATAAATGATAAAAAAAATATGCCTACAATTTTATTACCACTGTCAATTCCTTTAAATTGATTCGATAAAATTGCTTTGCGTTGGCAAAATAATGAACCAACCACTGACGTACCAGATATTAAATTATCTGGTGATGTTATAATAAATCCAGAAATATTATTAATACAGTAACATTCTAATGATTCATTCCACGTACCATATAACGAAACTATATCATTTGGAAAGATTTTACAATGACACCTATGAAAAATAATAAATTTAAAATTAAATTAATTAAAGTGCAGTCAATATAAAGAAAATTAAAGCTAAAAGAATTATATTACCATGCATCTTGCAAACGGCACATAGCTTTTTCAGATGCTAGCGTTGCGTCATTAGATAAATCTTCACGTATAATTAAAATTTGATCAAATGTTTTCAGATCTCGTGTTATCGATTCAACTAAACAACGTTTCCATGTATTAAGCTTTAAATTCATCTGTAAAAGAGTCAATTATTAAAATAATTATTGATACCATTCAAAGATGAAATCATACCTGTAATGAAGGTGAGGATGCAGGTGGTGAAAACAAAATAAAGCTTTTCTGTGAACATGATTGATTCTCTTTTTCCATTTCATCTATAAAATCATCATCAAAATCAATTTCATTGAATAATTCTGTATTATTTACATTTTCAAATGTTATTTTATTCATAATTTGCTTTGTAACAGTTTGTAATGGTATATCACCGGTAGAACCTAATTTATGTAACAAGTATTTCTTTTGAATCTTACATTGTTGTGTTTCAGGAATCTCATCCACATCATGTTCATCAGTGCGTTCTGATAGCTTCAAATGTTTTTTACAACCATTAACTTCCATTTATATATACTTACAGATATTAAATATTATTATTTTAGTATTTTAATCAAACTATTTTAAATTGATTTTGTAAATCTTGCAAAATAACCATCATATTATTTTTTTTAACTTTATATTTTAGGCGCCAAAGCAAACTTTACTCAGTAAATAGATTAAAATCTTGTAGGACAACACATGAAGCGCGTTCAAAGGGTCATTGACAACTATCAATGACCGACAAATGTTAAAAATTGTAACATTTTTATCCGATCCAGAATTGAAATTTCATATGCTGTTAATTTGCTGCTACTTATTTTGAAATTTTATTGTGGAGAAATAAACATTTAATCGTTGAGCAATCAGGTTGTGCTAATGAATCTGTTAACATTGCTAATGCCAATATTACCATTTAAAATTATTTTTTCAAGGTTACTTGTAGTTAGAACGAAATAATTTTGGTTTTATTATTATTATTTATTTTATACTTATTTTTATAATTCTATATTAATATCCATAGTTTTATATCGATCAGGTAAAGTCAAATGAAATTTACGAAATTTAAATAAATGGAGGCAAAAATAAGCGAATAATAGCGGCTAATGAAATTTCAATTCTGAATTCCGTATTTGTTGCAACATGTTTGACACTGATCGTATATGATGCTCGATTTGATTCCATAATCTGAATAAAGAAAGAAAATGGAACAATGTAAAAAATCCTATAACAAAATAACAATTCATCAAAATTTTACAGAATTTTTTTGTTCCTCATCAAAACATGTTACTAAAATTTGCACTGAGAACATTTTTCTCATTCTTTCTCTTTTTTTTTATTAAAAAATGTAACGGAAGATAACACGATTCGTTTTGTTTTGAAAAGTGATCCCTCATATAAATATGAAATTATTTGATAATTAAATTAAATAATTGCTAAATCCACTACATTTCTTGTACATAAATTATTTTAAAAAAACAACCAACAGCCAACAGCTGATATACTGATATACTTACAATTTGTAAATATTTTTGAACGTACCCGAGTTATATTATTTGACATACTTTTGTTTTTATATGAAACTTCGAAAATGTAAATTAAATAAACATCTGGTTTTTGTTTTTTATTGATAAATAAAATAGATAAAAGATAAAAAATAGAAAAAATAATAAAAGTGTATTAATTTTTGTTGATATCAATATTGAATCAATTTATATTAATCAAAATACAAATAAAGTAAAATGATTGAATTTGAATATGTTTATGAAAATTATAATAAAAAACAAATAACATTAAAATATCCAATTGAAATACCATTTAAAGAAAATATTAATGAATTAGCACATGAAATTATTACCGAAAAAATGGATCCATTAATGAAATTATTTGATGCACATATAAATTTAATTGCAAAATTAAAAGAATTTATTGAAATACAAAATCAAGAATATTATAATACTCGTGACGAAGATTTAATAAATAAAGCTAGAAACGGACAATTTGATATTGATGCAGCAATTAGAGAAATCGATAAAAAATATAAAGATGAAATATTAGAATATGCTGAACGTGTAGGTCCATCAGACGATGAAATTTTTGCACAATCATTTCATAGGTTTACATTTTTTTTTTTAATTATATATAGTTTTTATTATAATTTATTAAACTATTCTTACTCTGTGTACTTTGTAGACTAGTACATTCTGCTTTATTGCCAGAAATATTAAATAAAGAAAAGGAATATGCAAAAGAAATTTCGAGTATGATAAGAAGAAATGATCAAGAAATTGAAATGTTAACACAAAAACAAGAAAAAGAAATGAAATACAAAATTGAACAATTAGATGTATCCACGACTTCAGACGATATAAATCGACTTCTTGCAGAACAATTTTTAAATCAAACAATGTTATTTAAACAAGCAGAATGTGAACCGATAGCTAAAAAGGGACATCAAAAATATGCTTATAGAAATTGGATAACTAGTCAGGTTGATGAAACGTTATTTTCAACCGTAAATCCAACTTCAATTGGAAATAGGTATTTTTTTGATTTTATTAATTGATTATCATATCGACAATAATTTATATCTGCGACCATTAGAGCCATAATTGATGGTATCTAAACTATATTATGTTCATTAAGAAAAAACAAAATATTATAAATATGTAATTTAATAATTTAAGTTTCGTTAAAACAATACGTCAGGTTTGAAACATTGTTTTTAATTTCGTTACGGTTTTATCGAAAAATTTTTGAATTCCTTTGCACGTAATCTCAAACGTAATCTCTTTGTTGGGGACGACTATAACATATTAAAGTAATACGCCAAAGTGATTCCCAAAGTATAAATTAAATTAAATTAAACGAAAATTTTAAATTTTGTAATCTGAAAATTTGAGAAGAACATAACATTTGAAAATGCTATATAAATTGAATTTAATTCCATATGATAAAACCAATTTACGATTCTCGTTCACGATTATTATATACTCAACCCTATTGTCCATCTAGCATATCCACAACAACAATCTGTACCCAACCCATGATTTTTTTTTATTATTTTAGATCTTCAATGTTTGTCTTACAAACACCATCTATGGAAGAAAGTTTTACAATCCATTTAGGGTCACAATTAAAACATATGCATAATATTAGAATATTAAGTGCTGATATAACTGATGTATGTAGTTCTTTACATATGGATGAAAAGTTAAGTGATCTAAATACATCGCTGGGTTTATATTCATGTTCGTTGAGTGGTGTTGTTGTATTAACACCATCCGGTAGTGTTAATATTAATAAAGATATATTAAGAAATGCTTCAATGTCCACAGAATTTCATTTTGATCAAGTAATTATTAGAATTGAAATTACATACAATAATAATATTTTTATGTTACTAGTATAATGTAATAACATTTTAGATAAATGATCAAATCGATAAAATACAAATGGAATTAAAAAAAATGAATAACTGTTCAACAACATCATCACTAGAATCGAATATTAATGAAAGACAATCTATAAAATTAAATCCGGGCGATTTTTTTATTACAAAACATTCCAATTTATCACAAGCACATATAATTTTTCATTTAATATCGGATGAAGCTTTTAATAGGTATATAAATTATAATACAATAAATAAATGAAAAGTTACATAATGGCTGTTTTGTTTGTAGTGCCGATGAAATTAATTCAAGACATCCCGTTATTTTAGGATTAAGAAATATTTTAAAAACAGCTAGTAGACATGATATTACAATGTTAACAATACCGGCATTATTACGACATGAAATGTCTGGGGTATATATTGCATTCAAATATTTTTAACAATTTGATTGATTTAATTTTTTATTATGTTATTAACTATACAGGATATGACCGTTCCATGGTGTGTACGAAGAGCTGAGTTAATTTTTAAATGTGCTAAAGGTTTTATGATTGAATCGGGTACTTGGGGTGGTGCAGAATTAAGGTATTTTCTATTTTGTTTATTAATTATAAATACTAATATTATGTTAACATTATGTATACTATTTTAGTACTTTACAATTACTGCTGCCTCGTGATATATCCGAAGAATTATTTACTACATTAGTTGGTATGGTGCCACATGTATTTCGTGTTGCTAATCCCAAAATTTTAGAAGATACAACAAAATAATTTATATATTTAAAATGCTATTATATTCATTTTCATATTTTTATTTTTATATGTTATTAATATTGTACACATAAATATTCCTAAAGTATATGATGCTCTTATTAGATTTTATTAAGTAATACATTTAAAATATTAATTGTGTATCAAATAAATTGTGATATTGTTAAAAACAACAAAAACAAACACACATAGTGAATTAGCAAAAGTTTACTTGTATGCTGTTTAGAATGTTTCTATCTTAGCTCAGTTCTTATAAAACCAAAACTGTCAAACAGTTGAAAATCCAACTAAATCGGTTTCTATAGTAAAAATAGTGATTAAAGTATTTTAAGAAGATGCGCACATTCAGCTTCTCCAAAAAAAGTGTGAATACAAACATAATTTGCAAACATTTATATTTGATAAAAATCAATAACAAACTTAACAAGAAGTTTCAAGGTATATAGATATATGTGTAATTTACAAAAAGCACTTATCACTTGTAAACGATTATCCAACTATTTCTCAATATTTGCTGTGACAGCAACGTCTAACATTACAACTCACTAAATGTTGCACACAATTCATTTATACCTATGTTTACTTAACAATTTAAGTTGTATAATATTTTATAGGACCTAGTTTTTACTTTTACATTATTGTATTTCCACAAAGGTTCACCATACCATTGACTAACGCTTAATAACAAACAAATACAAGAAAAATGATATAAATTCAATACAAGTACCCACGCATATGTTCACTAATTTAAAAATTGCATATGATATGGTGAAACAACCTACGCTATGGAATGTGTTTACAGATTTTGGCATAGATAACAACTATCACAATCAAATCCACCACAGTACGTGGGTTAAAAGGGTTAAAACAATTAACAAAGAGACAAACAGTCTCAAGAGGTTTTCGCTTGAGAAACTGATTAAAATGTCTCAAATAGAAATAACTGGAACAATTTACAATAATTCACACAAACGGCTTTTATGCTGACAACAATGATATTGTATGAATTAAAATTGAAAGAAATCTACAACGGAATTGTAAGAGAAGCTAAGAAAATGATACTAGCTGGTATATGGGGGCATTTTAAGATCAACGGCTACAAAACATAGAACTACAATTGGAAAGCTGAACATCTAGTTTAATTTGGTTTGCAAAAGATATTGAACACCAGAACAATATGCAGATAGAGGCTTGAAATGTACATATACAAAACATAAGTCAGTTGTTATCGACAAGGTTCAATACTGCTTTTATGGACAACGACATCGTAAGACAAATTAACATTATAAAATTGTGTTAAATCAGCCAATTACATGGCTCAAAGGAGGTTTCCGTTGTAACAATACCACTTAAGGAAAACGAAACTGCAACAAGTATTACGAAAAAAATGACCTGCTAAGGCTTTTACGAGCTGGTTTTTGTAGGGGCAAACAGTTACACATTCATTTTTACATCTATATTTAGTATGTTTAATAAAAAATGCAAAATTTTTGAAATTCGCGTATCGTGAGAACTTATCAATTTACCATGCATGTACTTTAAGTTTTTTAAATCCCATAACATAAAGGTTTTAAAATACATTTTAGTTTTGTTAATCTTTAACTGCTAAACATGTGCAATACTTGTTAAATTTATTTTAATTTGCTTTCCTTTCATATACTACAATTAAATATCTATCTACAATGCTGTATATATTTATATGTATTATTATATATATATAATTGTAAATGTATGCATTGAAATGCCTATATCGTTTATTCAAAAACCAGTATTTATAAACCCATTCTTATATACAAAATACACTCTGCAGAGTACAACATATTACACCGTCTGTTCGAAATAAAACCGGAGTGAGTAAAAATAAGTAACAATCAAATTAATTAATTTTTACAAAAATAATTTCATATATTCGAAATATTTTCTCTCAAATGAAATACATCGATTTGCACGTTCAACAATTAAGTGTACATGAAATTATTCGTGGTCGTTAACAATTGATGCAAACCGATTTCATTCTATCGTCAAATGAAGTTAAGGGAAATGAATATAGGTACTATCGGGTGAATGAGGATAATGTTAAAGCAAATAAATTGGATGAAATTGCATATAGGACAATATTAAGCAGTATCTACAGCACATATATAGTATCATTCAGTATTTATATGTGGTTCAGTGGCACAGTTGTTAAAGCATATATCATTCAATTCTAAGATTGCGTGTTCCATCACCGCAGTATTGACATGCAAAATTATTTTAGTATTTATAATTACTCAACTGAATTATTATTTGTTCGTTTATAAAATCAGAAAGCGAATAACTTTGAAATATGGTGCTATTCGGTATTCAGATATTAACGTATTTGTTAATATTTTTATAGTAGTATGGGCGATTCACCCATAAGACTAATTGAATTATTAAAAATCTGTCGACTCATAATTTCAGATCAATTGGTGAATTGTTACATACAACATACATGCAGAATTTTTTATCAGCTTAACTGGAAAGTTAGGAATAATCGAGGAGCACTGTAATGCGGATGGCTTTGTGTTGGACTAATTAATCAACTCGTATTATTAGGGAGAGTACATCTAATGTGATAGGAAGTGTCTTAAAACTCTCCACCTATTAAAAATCGATCATTCAGTATTGTGTTTTGTTTTATATTGCAGTACAGTTTCATGTAGTATAACTCGCAGTATCAGAGTTGCGATCTAAGTATTTTTTAGTATGAAATTGTAGTATCCCTCAAATATTATTTTCACTCATCGGGCGTCGCTCGATATTCATGAAGAACACGATGCGGCTTCGCAAACATCAAAGTTATAAAAAGCATTTACCTTTGTACCACTTTGAAAACATTTTTAGTGCATATAAAATTCGTATATAGTAAAAACAAATAATAGCAATATTTTGATTTTTAACTCCATCAAACGAGACTTCTTAATTTTCCTTAATCTGAAAACTACTATTCAATACGCTTAGTTTCTGGTTTTTCTTGAAATCACCATATAGTTATCATACTTTTTAACAAATTGTATCGTCAATTGCTACGTTTTTAATAATGCTATTGAAATGATCAATTCGAGTGGATTTTTTTTGTCATTGCATTAGGATGTGAAACAACCTTTGAATTTACCAATTAACAGTTAAAATCTCATTAATTATTGTTCGTTTTTTTTTTTTGCTATACCATATCCATTTTATTCTATGAATCGCACTGAATATGTTTTGCATTCAGTAACATCGTTATTCAAGATCGATTTTCTGTCGTCTTTGAATCGTCGATGCCACCTTGATATTTTGGCTAAACAATTACCAGTATTTCAAGCGTTTCGCCAACCTATTTTTATCAATTTTAAAACAAAATTTAATGTTTGGTTCTTATACGCGCATATTGTATGCATTGTATTTTCACTGAAGGATATTTCATTTAAACAGTATGTTAAGAGGTACGTTTGCAATATAGTAATCAGATGGATGATAACATCCATATATAATATATTAAAAAGTTAATTCGGTTATTTTTCGGACAAACGGTGTGTGTGTGTGTGTGTACATATATATGACGACAACAAAACGATTTAATAATGTATTATGCCTCCGTTGATCTTACTCCATTTGTTTGTTTGCTTATACTAACTTAATAACTGCTATCGCAATGGATCATAAAACAGTTCGAAAGTAGCAATTGAATTGATAACATAACAAACTATATTTTTTTATATAATTATTATTTTTGTGTTTTGATACCATCACATTTAATATATAAATAAAGTATTTTTAAATATATAAAATATGTGACTGAAGTTTAATTAAATTAATTTTATAATTTATTAAAATTCTATAAGTTCGTTTTTATATATTTTATGAAGAAATAGTTTTATGACTATATTTTTTTAAAAATATATATTTAATTAATAAACGTAACTATATTAAAATACATACATACATACATTAATTTAGTATATTGATTATACAATACACATAGTCCATATATTATATACTAACTAAGTAATAATATATAATGTGCGTATATATACAACAACACATTACTTTAATTTAGAAATTCAATTTATAAAATTTATATTCAAATGTAAATTATATTTCTTTATTACAATAAAGAGTAATTAAGAAAATTTATCTCAATTATTGTTTAATCATATGTTTTATTTCATTTTATTACTGTATTAAAATGGTATAGTGTTATATTTCTCGGACTCAAAAATTTATAATATACAATTTGATGGTTTTGTTATAATTATTATGTGTTTTTATATGTGTATTTATTTATAAACGAGAATTTATATAATAATATTAAAAAAAAATGTTAAATTAAAGAAGAGAAATAAATATTAAAAACATTTCTTTTTTATATTTTGATGAATTTAATATTATCGCGCGCAGTAAAAGTAACACTTCTTTTTTTTTTTAAATAAGATGGTATGAAAGAAAAAACCACATACAAATAAATTTTTAATAAGAAAGAAGTAAAATATGTGTGATGCTGTGAGTTTTTTTTTCTTACTTTATATATATTTATATGTGATGATTTAACTTTTTTTTTTTAATGTGGAATGGAAAAAAGATTATAATTTTTTGTGTTTTTTTTCTTCTAAATGTATATAATATACAATAAAAAATATATAAGAATTATTAATTAATGTAAAAATACGCGATATGTGTAGATGTAAGTCAATTAATAAGGTTAAATTATAATTATATATATTTCATGTGGTTGCATTTTTAATATTTCATTTTCATATATGTTATATATTTTATAATTAAATAAATATTCTAACTAAATTATTAAATATAATTTAAAATTAAAAATATATATAATATTTAATTGTGTGTATGTTTTAAAAAGAATGGAGCTGAAGAATGGAATTCAAAATAAGAAACAAAAATTATGTTAATAATAATAATAATAATTTGATAAACATCAGTTTCTTAATCATTTCCATTATATTTCAATTATTTTGGATAGTATCGGGAAATAATTCAACAACATCACAACAAGCAATTAATTTTGGTAATTATTTAAATAATATTGTACATTTTTTTTATCTTTGAAAAGATCCTACCAAACATTCATTTACTCCGTAATATTAATATAATACCATAAATTTATGATCTGTTATTATTATGAATTAATACTTAATTCCAATATAATTTTTATATACATATATTCGTAATGGGTGCGATATTTCAGAGCCCATGTTAACTTAAATATTTTAAGATAATATTACAATCTCTGAATGACAAACTCAATATATTTTCAAAGATATTCATTCCGTTTTTTTTTTTTTAGTGTTCATAAACTATAACAATTATGGTAAAGTGGTTTTTTTTTATTTTAACTATTGCGCTCCTCTGAACTGTATATATATATACATTTATTTATTTATATAAATGACTAATATATATTTCTCATAAAAATTTTAAATTAAATGTATATAAAATATACTAACTATAATATAGAAAATACACCGCAGAAAGTTTATAAATTAATGATCCTTTCCAAGAAATACGAGTAAGCGAATATGTTTGTATTGTATTGTAAGAAGGTGTCCACAGGTAACTAAAAATATTTATTTACAACAAAAACACGAATAAATTTTAGAGACAAAAACATCTGTATTATCTTAAGTTTTTGTAGTTTTTTATCATGATCACCTAAATGTTAAACTGCAAACTATATAGTCTAATGAAAAAATACTGCAGTGTATGTACAAATAGAGAATTATTGTAATAGATATTATACAAATATTATAGAGTGACCAACAGTCAGTATAGTTCAAACGAATAGCGGCTCTGTAGCTGGGCTAACAATATGATAAATGTCCATAAATGTATCATTTTTGATCATTTCAATAATTTTGATGATATACGTTACTGAAATAATTGTAACATCAAAAAACACTTTATTTCAATTGTGTCGAGAATATGAAACAATTACAAAACGGTGTAGTAGTTCTTGAGTTAAATTCCAAAAATAATTAAAAAAAACATGAGAACTATATGGTACAGAAAATCGCATTCAATTTATCGAAAATATAACATAGGCTGCATAGATATTCTAAACTGTTATTGCGTTTTACCACAATTTTTAAAATGGTTAATGAATATTACACCATATGTACATCCCCAAAAATAATTACCCTATAAAACTTTACCACAGTGGATTGTTGAGTTTTTGTGTAGTCATTTTTTAGTAGACTTTCAACAGGTGCTATAACAATTATGTAGACTATATGATTTTGCGGTGCTGATGATGACCTGAACTCATGTATATATATATGTTTCATTAGTACTTTATCTATCGAAGGTGAAATTCATTTGAATTACACTTAAATATGTTGATATAGTGGTTAGAAATTTTCATAAATGATAGCGTTTTTTGACCTGTTATTATAACAAACGGCGGCAAACATTTTTTGTAAATAATTTTTAATTGCGTTTCTATTTTATTATTCTAAGATCTAGGCAATCTAATTTTAACTTTAAAATCTCGATAATTTTAGCAATATCAATATTTTATATGGAATATTTTAAGCTTTTTGTTTTGTTGTAACCACCCATTTTTAGTCTTCCTGATCAGTCGCAATTGTACGAGTGTTTATCGGACTGTGTTTGAATTTATTTAAAACAATGGTGGTTTATGCAGTTGTGTTTTCGATGAATAAGATATGTTCAAAATTTTATTGGAATCACTCGATTTCCTGCGAATTTAAAAACTAGTCACATATTTCCATTCCCATGTTAATTCGCTTAAATATATGTCACTGCGTATATCGTAGAAATTATGTGAAATTTTAAAAGGACTCATTGAATGTATTACATTTTACAATATTATCAGTAAACTTATTTAAAAACCATTTAAGTATAAAATCTTTTAAACATTATTGATATATACGACGATATCTCCGAAAATAATTACTAATTCAGAATATATATTACAATTTTATGTGAAATTCATCATTATTTCAAATATAATTTAATTATTATTAGATATACGCAGAGACACGTATTATAAAAATATACAAATTATCCAAATGACATATAAAAAAAATCTGTTTTATTACAATAATTTTAAAAGCATTTTAAAAATGATCATTATATTATTTACTATTAATAATTGTACAGTGCTGCCAAAATATATAAATTAGTGATCGAATTAAAATAATTAGTTTTGCACAAAGTTTTTGTGTTTGCATTAAAGCACAATTTATTTCCGTACTATGTATACAAACAAATTTTTCTTATCAATTTGTTATTTTTTAAATTACTTTTTATTGTTTCTAAAATCACATGTAAAACTTTTTACAACTTTTTGTTTTCAATATCTTGTTCTATACATCTCAATAACAGAACTTGTAAAAAACTAATGCTGACAATTTATGTTATTAATTAAACGAAAGGAAATAATTAGTCATATGGTACCAAAACTGATTATAGAAGTTTTATGCAGAATATATATATTGTGTTTTCGTTTATTGTATACATTTCCAGCACTGATGTATTAATTAATCTTATATAAAAATGCGTCCACAACAAAACTATATATACTAAAATTTTAACTCCTACATATTATGTGGAATATTTAAAAAACAAATATGTTTTAAAAATGAATTAACCAATAAAATATAAGATTATGTTTTGATGACAAGAGAGTACCACACAAATTTTTATTTTTAAATGAATTGCATGTTTTTTTTTTTTTTAAATTAAGGTGCGGTATTTAAATTACTAAATGTGTATAAGTAAATATTCCTATATATGTAAAAATATAATATACTAAATTACACTATACAAATTATTTTAATATCATCAAATGAATAAAAATGAAAAAAAATGTCTATTTAAACGGCGTATTTTATAGTTCTTTTCTTTATTTTAAAAATTATAAATAAACAAAAAATTAAATTAATAAAAAATTTAAACAAAATATTGTAATCTGTTTTTATTTTTTTCCACCTGCATTAACAAAATTTCATCATTTCAATTTACTATTTTATAAATAATAAATACTTTTGTAATTTTGAACATGTTTTTGTATTCTGTAAATAAAAGTTATAGACATCCGGATTTTTACTTATATTTTTTTTTTTAAAAAATATCTTGTATATGTATTTATATCCTCTCTTTTTGTATTTTATAAATAAATATTATATTTCTCGTTCAATTCTAAAAAATGTTTATAAAATCCAACGTGCGTGTGTGTGTATTTATATAAAAAATATATAATTAAAATACATAAATTCTTTTACACATCGATTGATTTTTTAATTTTTTATTTAAAATTAAATTTATTATTATTATTATTATTATTATTATTATTATTATTGACTAGGTTATGCTTGATGATAAGATTACAAGCAGCTCAATATATGTTTCAATAACTTGTATATTATAAAATGTTACGCAAAGTATTTATTTAGTTTAGTTAGAATATATACATTTTGTTTAATATATGTTTACTATTACTAAAAATTTTATATTTTACCTTGAATATCAGTTAATTTATTTATAAATGGTATACCTCTATCATCGCAGACATGTTCAACCTTAACATATATATACAATATATAGTAAATTTAAGAAAATTTTCACTTTTATAACCATAAACTTAATATATATTTTTTCATCTATTATTTTCTTATTATATATTTGTTAAAAAAAAAAAGGGTTAATCACTTTGATTTTGAATGCAAAATATTCATACCGCACATGAATTAAATAAAATAATTAAGTTTTCACAAATACTATACAATACAACAGTATATCTAGACGAAATTTTCCAGTTCCAGTTGATGAAATAAACAATCCTATATACAAAAGAGTGTATATTTAAAGCTTGGGTGGATCAGAGTCGAACACGTGGCTATTAAGTACTCCATGGTCTCCTCGCAGCAGTATTTGCAAGTTTTCTCATCGTATATTAACATTTACATGAATGAGCCATTTCTACCCTGTCCTACAAAGAACATAATTAATTGAAAAAATAATATTACAAAATTATGACTAAAAAACATGAAGATGCTTTTTTTTAGCACAAATTTTAATTTAAATACAAAAAAAACGCAAATATTAATTATTTCTTTTTATAGAAATAAAAAAACTGGGGTTTTTTTTAGTAATATATTTCTTGAATTTTAGATAAAAATTAAACGAAAACTATTTCACAATATCATTTCTCATAAAATCTCTAAATAATTCTATATACAATTAGAGTTGGTGTCAAATTAATTCTTTTCGAGATATCGCTTAATTGTCAACATTTTGTTTTTCATGACAGGAAAGATCTTGTTGTTATCATTATCAGTTTATACCATATAACTTTTATTAATATTAGTTTAATAATATAATTTCACATACAGTACACTTCAAGTTCTGTATACTTTGTGACGTATTTAGAATTCTTAGAACAAGATTTTCTCTGAGGAGTATATCATCATCAATAGAAAAAAAAACTTTCTGTAAAGTTACATCAACGAAACAATTAATAATAATTAAAAAAAAAAAACACATCAATATAAGATTATTTTATTTAAGCCACAAAAAATACAATTTTACAGGAATTTTTTATATCGATGATGTAATGCGCATAGAGAAAATATTGTTCTACATCTTAAGTACACAAATTGTGAAGTATATACGTGTATAAATTCATTGAACAAATATTAAAAAAGTTACCACTTAACATAAAAAATATGAACTGCGTTAATATGATAAAAGTTTTTTTTTAATGTAAGAAAATATTCACATATTTTTATTATGGGATATCTCGAGGCTAAATAATTTGGCACCAAAAGCTATAGAATATAAAGATTTTACGAAGAATATATTGAGAAATCTTATGGGCTTATTTTTCTTTTCGTTATAATTTTCAATACACAAATATTTCTAAAGAAAAAAACCCAATTTTATTCATTCATTTTTTTGTTTCTGACTCTAATGCTGATTCATACGAATATAACCAGAATATGGTATAGAATAAAATGTGGTTTTTAATTTAAAATTTTAAATGTTTACTAAAATTATATGTAATAACAATACTTCTGTTTTTTAGTCATTCTCATTATTAATTATTGTTTAACTAAATTTTTTCAATTAGTGTTTTAATTGCAAAATTTATTCGTATTGCGGTTACTCGTTTTTGTTGAGACATATTTAATTAAATTATATATCGATATCTTTTAAGATTTGATAATTAACAAATTAAATTATAGAACATGTTTAATGATGATTTTATTATCTGCGATTTTAGGTGGTATATCATTGAGTGGGCAATCACAATTAGTCAACAGACTTCAGAATGAAAATACTATGGAGTTTAACCCATAGTTAATAAACCTAATCTTCTGTACCATACTCAATACTGTATCATTTACTAATAATATAATATAATATACGTACACGTTTGTTGACCTCTACAATATACCTACATATGTGAATACTTAAATACTTTAATTATTATTATTTGTTTATTTTTTAATTTTATTGCTTTTTTATAGTATTGTATTTATATTTATTTAACATTTTGTCAATATACATAATAATTATATTGTTCTATAATTAATATAGCCACATTTAAATTATTATATCTTTGGATACAAAGTTATTTATCTTCTTCCTATATTAGTTATATTTATAATTTATTTAAATTAAGAATAAATAAAATATAAAACTCCGCAAGATAAAAAAGATATAAAATAATTATCCAAAATTAAAATTATAATCTAATGGTACCTATTGGTTACTTATAAACCCAGAACTTCCCAAATATCCAGGTTATAGAAACAGTCTATATCAAAATATGAATTATAGAAGTTTCAAGTATCTTTCGGCAACTATGATGGATTAATATTTCTATCTCTTCGGGTTCCTGAAAAGATAATGTATGAACAAGTTTATTGACTGATGAAGGAAGTGTAAATTTCGTATGAACAGAACAGTGTTAATAAAACCTGAATGAAGAATAATTATAGAGTAAATTATAATATTTACGAGAAAACTTTAAGTAGCTGTTTTTATATTATGTTTTTTTTGTAAATATATATATATAAGTGAAAAGTGAAATGGTAAATAAAATGGAAGTTCCCAATTATATGTATATTTACTTTCAGATAAATTGCTAAAAATAATATTTACAATTTTTAAAAGAGCCTTTCAAATAAAATAATATTTTGACTGTTTCATTTAACAGTTTGTTGTTATATAAATATCAAAACAAAATACTTATTTTATACAAAAAAAAACATATGAACGCTGTACTATAAATATGAATTATATTATAGATAGATATATAATTTTTAGAGATGAGACTAGAGAGGATGTGAATACTAATTTATATATATACTTATCTGTAAAATATTATTTACATTAGCATATTAATTATAAATCAATAATTCTTTTTTGTTGTTTTTTTTTTCATTAAAAAATTAAAAATATTATTTTCTTATTTCTTTATTTAATCCTATTATTTTAGTTTATTTCCATATAATATACAATTTCTTATAAATACATAGTACGCAGAGTATGTATTTTTTCATTTATTCTCATATTCACTACTATCGTATATTGCTTTTTGTTTGATTTTAAATATGCATATATAGATTTTGTATTTATTCAATAAGATTATATGTTTTTGTTATACTTTTAAATAAATATTTGAAATGGAAAAAAAAAAATAAAACGAACTAATAAATATATAAATAAACATGAGATTTTTTTCTTTCATTCAAAAGTGTGTCCCAATATTCACGCAAGGATATAATAATTTTGATAGAAGACACAGATTTTTATTATATTGATAATGTACACAACTTATGGTAAATAGATACCCAAAATCACACTAAGTTCTAATATATTTTGATGCATTAAGCTACGTTGTGGACTTGTCTTATAAAACAGAATTTTTTTCTGGTCCAGAATTTCATACATTAGCTACAGAAAAATTCTGGACCAGATTCTGTTGCTAAATTCTGTGCCAGACAAGAACAGAATAGCTCCGTTTTAACTCCGCAATAGTAACGACAGAAAATAAAAAAATTCAATGTGAATTGTTTCTGGAGCTTCAGAGTAACTTATTTGATTGCATACTGTGTATACACTTATTTTTTTTTATTTAAAATAAATTAAAATAATGTTTTACAATATTCCTAATATAAATTTCTTTTCTTAGCAAATTTTCGGTGATAACTTAAATATTATTTCTGTTTCTGTTGCAGGTTTATATTGCAACGCTAGCAACAGAATCTGGACCAAAATAGCTTCGTTTATTGTTCTCTCAAATATTTAGATTCATATAATGGAATTAAATTTTTAATAATTTTTAATATATTGTGAAAAATCTCATGGGTTTTTATTTAATTGTAAATTTTTTTATTGATTCATAAATTGTACAGTATAGCGAAAAACATATCGAGTATAACTTCAAAAAATGCAAAAGAAATAAATTCAACGACCCTTTAAATCGCATGTTTTATGGCCGATCAATTCTAATCACCAAAACGAGAAAATTACACAATCAGGCAATGATTCATGTGAAGCAATTGAATTGTTTCACGGGCTCTGTATGGCATGTGTGTTGTCGAAACCACATTAAGTTAACATCAATAACTTCCAATTTAGGTATACAAAAAACTGGATTATCATGTCACGATCTCCATTAACTGTTATGGCCTAACCAGCCCCTCATTTTCGGTGATTTTCAGATCACCCGCAAATGTAACAATTTTGACGATTAACATGTTCTTTCGTCTTGTGCTCCATTTTCATGCGTTTTTATGTTAACAAAATACTTTACCACATAAATTTGGCTAAAAATTCAACACATTTACGTACATTTTGGGACACCCTTTATTATAACGATCATGATCGCATATATAAACTAAAACTATGTATATACAAGTAAAGAATAAATAAATATATATTTATTATAATAATGCATATGGCGTATTATTTATATTTACAAATTACAAAGAATACAGTACTGAATATGCGATGATAATTCTAAAAGAATATAACTTTGATATTATTTTTAGTTTTTATGTTCGTTTTTTTGAGAAAAAAAAAATTAAAATAATATTTTTCCATTCTTTCTGAACTAATGAATGAATAAATGAATGTATGAAAAGTTAAAAATTATAATAATAATAGCAGCGATAGATATAGAGTAACAACGTGAACGTTATAAATAATAACAATAATAATAATAATAATAGCATACTGTTTAATTTAATTATTTAAAAAAAAAAAACAGATTCATTTAATTAATTATTTTTAAATGTAAATTATAATTATAATGAAAAAAAAAAATAAATTGTATATAATTGTAATTGCCATTTAATACAAATTAACTGAAGCAAAAAAAAAATTATTTAAATAAATGTAAGAAGTGTGTTCATTTTTTATTCACATCGTATCATCTCTATATGTTAATCTATTATTTTATATGGACTTTACAGTTCTGTTGTTATATTTTAATATAAATTTCTGTGTCGGAGAAATTCAAATAAATTCATTTATTCAATACGCGCACACATGCGATGCTACAAACATTAATGATAATATTTATTAGTTTTTACAGTAAAATCGCTTCCATATGTTGTTTTTGTTATACAAATTATTTGATTATACTATTAGTAGCTCCTATAAAAATATAATACATATTAAACTATCGCTATATTTATATTAGATATGTATAAGTATAATGGAATTAAGTAAACATTTATATCGTTCGATAATTGTAGACCGAGAAAATTGTTTTGTTATATACACGGCCCGATACGGATTGATTATGAACATAACAACTGAATAATTAATGTTAATGCCACATGCGTTCCACTTATAGAATAACATATGATTTGCTGTTGAAACGTATATATATAAATAAAAATATATTTGTGTATTAAAATCCATTCCATAATTTATATTAATTCATAACATTTTAATTACCACTAACTATACCGTCATTCCATCACATATACTTAAACCATTCCGTAACCGTATAGTCATTGGACAATGGTCGGAAATGGTGAACAACATAATATACACAATAAATTGATTAAACGGATAATACAAATACACGAATTTAGTATATAAAAATTAAATGAACAAATAAAATACCAAGGAATGATCCAACTTTTATACTGGTATAAATTTTAACACATCTATAAATTAACCAGAATATTGTTAACATAAAGTAACACTTATGAGAATGCTTGATGTATCGATTTTGTTCCAACTTTTTGCACAACAGAAAATCATATAATGGAAAAGTGTACATTATTAAAATTTACTTTATAAGTGCTCGCTCCATTTTTCCAATAACTATTCATATGTTTGATTATATAATTATGCAGATTTAACAGATCTTTAAAAAAATTAGGATTTATTGAAATTGAAATTAATCGCATTGATTTATTTATAGATAAACTTATTTTACTATTATTATTATTTACTGTTCCAGTTTGTAAAAATTGCATGGACAAAAGTGTTAAATGGTAGAATTATTGTATGTAAAGTTAATCTATTTTTTCATCTTCAGAATTTTACCCGCTTTCAATGCTTTCTTCTATTCTATGTATATTTTTCTTTCATATATGGAATGCATTTTCTTTCTTATCCAATATTGAGTTGGAAAACATATCATCATTTAGTAATTGTGTGTAATTTTTCACACTTTGTCGAGTTTTGACTTTGCAAAAGTATAATTAAAATTGTTGCTTGTTTACCGATGCCGCTACATGCTTAATTGAACGATCTTTTGAGGTTTGTGTGGCGATTCAAATCGTATTAAAGTGAAGCACACAAGCTCAGAAACGACTTAATGACTGAACACTTTTTGTGCGTGTTTAAGTTTACCACAGGTAGATACTACCAAGTTAAGCAGACAATTGATTACCTTACAGAAAAAGCTCATTGTGTAACCTTTTGAGGTAATACAAATTTTTAATAAAACAATGAAATTGAAATGAAAAATATGTAACAAAATACAAACAGAATTTACTTGTTAAAAAGAAGTGGTTTCCTTAAATGAACGTTATTTGGTTTAGTTATAAAACTTCTTCCCATGACAAAATTCCTATAACCTGCGGTTATAAGAAAAATATTCGATGATATGGAAAACTGAATCTATAAACTAATAAAAGAAACTAAAATTTACCGAATGAGTTGACATTTATCATGAGTTATCATTTATATTTGTGAAAGATCAAATATTTTTATAATAATAACGAAAAAATATGGATTTTATGGCATTATCTTATAAAATATGTCATAATAGATAGATTTTTCTTAATTAATATAATATGTAAAATCTATGGATATTCTCTGGACAAATTCCAATATGTGGATTTTTTCAGAATTACATATAATGATTGTATCAAGTTATTTATTAATACTTTTAATAATATTGATATTAAAAGTGTAAAAATAATGTTGTTACGAGATTTAACTGTATATATATTATGGAATTATAAATTAGATTAAAGTATTTAACACAAATATGTGATTAAATATAGCATTTATACATCAACTAATCTACACCACACACACACACACACACACACATTTTATGCATAACATAAATATAAGAAACATTATTATATACTTTTAATTATAAATACAAATCCATCATTTATTTATTATAAACATGTATTGTTTTGTACCATTATGTAAACCTCGCGTATATTGTAAATATATTTTATGATTTTCTTTCCATCACACATTAATCTATTTTACCATTTATTGCTGTTTTTTTTTGTATCTATTTGTCTATATATAAATCTGGTTGTTTGAAAAGCACTATTTACTGATATGTATTTATATATTGTATTGTATATACAAAATTATACTTGTTGGTTAAAATCTGAAAAAGATAAAATGATATTAGGTACTCTGAAGAACGTATATTTTATATTTGTGTAAGTATAAATTAAATAGTCTATATAAGAAAAGAAAATATAAATGAACTGTGTATACAAGAAATTGTAATGTAAAATATAATAAATTTATTCTTGTGGTATTTTCTTTCTGATGGTATGGATATGTTATATACATGCGGTATTCATCGAGTTACATAACTTTACCTTTGTTTTATTTATTGTACCTATATATGTTTCAAAAACGTTTTTGTTTCACTGAACACAATAATAAGTACAATATGAAATGTGCAACGATGCTATTATGAAAATATATTGTTATATATATATATTTATCGACTATATAATAAATACAATATATACTTCGTGTTTGTATATATAGTAGAGTTACTATTAAATAGATAGTTTAGTTTGTAATTTTATTAATACATATATAATATATAAAAAGTTATTGACCTTTTAAGAATAAGAGAGAAATTCTTATTGCCTAAAAAGTACATCAACAAGTTTTTTTTTTGTATATTTTATTTAACAATAGTATATGTATTATAAAATCGATGTACAAATTCTAACACTATAAACAGTGACGCAGCGTGAATTCTTCAATTATTTAAACATTGTTACGTATATAGGCGCTATTTTAATGCCATTATGTAGAGAAATAGTTTATCGTTAAATTTTGATGCAATTCCAATTGTAATTGGGTAAAAATTATACTCTTTAAAATGATTAATTTATGGTACACTACAGTAAATGACAAACTGTTACTTCCACACACATTTTTTGAAATTTCTCCTGAAGCGTTGCAAACCAATTAACAACATTCCGCAGACATTCACTTTGGATTCAAGAATAAACATTCAACTATATAGACCTGAACAAGTCCATCAAGTGACAATATGGAAATTAAAAAGCCTTTTTAAGGAAATGTACATTTATAGTGTGGCAAGGGTAGTATTTCTACTCAATATATATAGAAGCAGGTGTAGTACGGAGGATTTATTCATATGTACCTATGCATATATATATGATGATATAGTTATAATGACACGAAATTGTGGTCAATGATGAATACCAGCAATCACTTATAACAGAATTAACCGATGGACATCTGACTAACTAACTGGAAAATAAAACTCAACGAGTAAAATTCCACTATAATGTAACGTTTGCATTGTGGAAAAACCAACGTCAATTTGAATAGGATCATCACACTCAAAAGCAATATGTGTTAAACATCTCGTTTTCCACGTGAATAACTGGCTAAACTGGAGCAGCATATGAATTAAATAAAAGACTGAACAAATTAAATTCGTTTTCTTAATTTACAATTTTTTTAGTCCAATTATTGTTTAACTTGTTTTATATGCACGCGACGCCATTGACTAATAAGTATTCGTAATAATATATGTTGTCTATATGAAAGCGTAATTATATATACGTATATTTGTATTATCCTGATGATGATGATCCATTTGTATTATTCTGTTATTGTACATAGATGTAATATTTAGAAAAGAGCATGATAGAATAAAATATTCATATTTCATACCATATTAGAAAATCATATTTTAAATAAATGGCCTCTATTTCTGTATTATATGACAATTACTCTTTGATCCTACATGTATATATGGTATATATCCTTATACCCTTATCAATTGTAAGTAATGATAGCGCATGTTTGTCTGAAGTAACAAAAATCCTCAATTCCGTAATCATTTTTTTAAGCAATATTTAAATAACAATATAGAGTTACTTTTTATCATTAATATGAAAAATTTTTTACTATTTAATATAACGCAGTGTAAACAAGATACAATCAAATGGAATTGTAAATAATAATTTGTGAAATAATATAGTAGCAGATAGTTAAATGTCCATCTAAAGAAGTATACACCAATATAATAATTCACCATTATTATTGCAATTGCAGATGACTAAGTAAAAAAAAGAAAAAAATTATGTCATTTACCCCGGGAATTAAATCCATAATTAACGATCAATTTTTGTATGCACACTATAATCACTATATAAATACGAGACCATATTGTATTTACATCATTGAGCAGTGGAGCTGAAAGTATAGGTAGATAGAGCTGTGTATAACTTAATTCATTATGGTTTTATTTTATAATATGTATATTTTATTTTGAATTCACTTGTATAAAAACTAAAGTTTTAATTTTAAACAATGATTTCATATTTACAATAATCAGTTTTGGATATTTTATTACAGAAACGTGAAAAATAACAATATGTACACATATACTAATATATATTATATGTATTATGGTACTATATATGTAAATATGTATAGACAGACATAAGTAGAAGACAAAATTAATCAACCATCTGCCTACGTACCATCACAGTCATAAAACTATATAGGAAAATAAGAATTAAGTGAAGTGAGTACTTACCTCTGATCACTAGATTTATAATTCAATTTTATTTTTTTAATTAATATCACTATCGAAACTTTCGGCTTCTTCAATCGAGTGCACCTGTTAGCATCTTGCATTTGCTCATTTAATTGCAGCTATGCATCAACTTCTAAACTCTTTTATATGATGATAACTTTTTAACTTCAGTGTAGTTCTATTCCTAAACTTTCAGCAATTTCTTACAGTTATTTGTGTCTACAATTGTTATATATATAATTACGAAAACGGTTATATACTTAATATAATATTAAGTCGCTTTTATTTAAGTTTTCAACAGTAACATATATGGTATTATGGGTGCTGTGGTCAGTGTTCTGGTTAATCGATCGCAAAGTAACCGGATTCAATTTCCGTATTTTACTTGTGATATTTTTCGGTCTTTATTTTAATATATTGAAATTTTGCAGTTTGATTAACATTTGTACGTTAATGGATTAAAAATAAGACGATTATCTTTGAACATATTGTGTTGGACGCTACTCAAAGATTAACAATATGTTAGTACACACACATACACACAGACACCTATTTACGGTTGAATCACTCATATTCATCTAAAAACAGTAGAATTAAGAAATATCAATCTTTCGATAATTTCAGATGAATTGGTGAATTGTTATATACCCTCATACGGTTTAATTTATCATATATATTGGTGGATACCATAACCTACACATGACTTATTAGTGATGATGATGATGATGATGATAACATTTGATGAAGATGACTACTAATTTATTGGAATGTGTTACATTTTGTGCAGTAGATTTAGTCGTTCAAAGACAACAAATTATCTCTTAATATATATGGTTTCTTAAAATTTAACTTATCAAAGCATGCAGTTGTAATGATAATGATAATTTTGTTTGTTAGAATGAATCTTATAAGATAGTAAATGTATATGGGGTTGTTTTTAATGAGTGATGTTTTTCATGACTAATTGTTGAATGATATTAAATATTATATTTATTTTAAGAACTTAATAATGGAATTCTAGTTTCTGATGATCATTTCTATAATGAATTTGAAAAAAATTTATTCTTTGTATTTTTTTTTAATAAAACTTAAATTTAATTGTTTTGTTTAATATATGGACGTTGGACTAAAGTAGCTTTTAAAATTGAATAAATAAAATAGATTAATTGGAATTTAATACTTAATCATTTTATAAAAATATCTTGTGTAGGTGGATATCGGCTGTACCAAAACACAACCATCAATATTACCAACAATAAATAACAAAATGTTTTGCCAAAATGTTCTTTTGGCATATGAATACAGTTCACGTACACAAAAAGTATCTTATTAGTTTTCACACTATAGGCTTAACTTTATTTAAATAGTGAATAATATATTTAATTTTGTACATGCATTTGAAACAACAATCTAATTAATTTATGTGTAATAATAACACAAAACAATATATATATATTGTATACAAACAGATGATAGTGTTCGTTCACATATTATACAAATATAATATAATTTAAATATGCATTTAAAAAGCACACATATTTAACAATTTTCTGCAAAAAAAAAACAAATTATATAATAAATGTTGGAATGAAAAAAAAAATAGATAATAAAACGGCGGTATAACTTTATTTATTGCATATTTATTTACTTTTGAACATATAATCTAATAATTGTATATTTAATTAAATGTTACCACATGTAGTGTGCATGCATTGACTATGTAAAATAAAGTGAGTACATATATACAATATTCAAAAGTTATATAATTATAAAACAAAGGTAGTTATATACAATAATAGTTGTATATCAACAGAAAACAATTAGTACGCCAATAAGATTTCGTTATCGAATGTATTTATATTTTTTTTAAGATAATTTGCTTCTTGTGAATATACAAAAAGTGGTTCCTATAACAAATTCTTAATAATATTTCCAAACACGTCAATTTGGCGAAAATCAATATTCAATATTTAACATAGACCAATCGACTTTAGATAAGTTGCAGTTTGTAAAATAAACCTTTCTCTATATGTGGTCCTAATACGCAGTCGTTTTTTTATTAGTAATACGTAAAACTAATGTAATTTTATTGAACTTTTTTACACGGCAAAGTTTTTAATTCAATAGTTCGCCATTCTGTTATTTCCAATTTCCTGTATTTTTAAAATTTCAAAACCGTGAATATTGGTAACGAAAATTGGATGTCCATATTAAAAATACTTTTTACTTATATTCTGATAAAAACTACATATATTTTCAATAAGATTTTATAAGAAAAACGATAATACCCGCATACATTTCATTTATAAGTAAAATTAATGACTTTCATGACGTACGTGAAAATTAAAAAAATTATATGACTAATACGTTTTGATTTTTATAATTTACACAAAATTCAACTAATCATATTACAAATACATATATTTTGTATACGACATACATTTTGTATCCATTTGTCTATATCATAAAGAATATATAAAATTTCTCCAAGGGGGGTGCATTATACATGTGGATTGTGGCTACACATATGTAATATATATATATATTGTCTAGTTTTGTATATAAAATACAACAAAATAGATCAAAGTTTACTATTTACAATATGTACCTCATTTTAAATAGATAACATCCCGTTTATGATAAGATTTTAATGTCAGTGACACAACTATCCGCGTACGCAGATGTACAAACCAAAAATGAATAGAAAATGAACTACATTCTTGAAAAAATTACATTTAATAGATAATAAACGATCCGTAACAATATAGGACGCAGTGTATAGGTAACATTCTAATAAGTTACACCACTGCGGTTGATAATCTGTTTGTATATGTAAATTAAAGTACTTAATATCCATCGACTATATGAAAAAAATAAATAAATATAAAAAATTTAAATTATTTGCACAATCGTTTTGTTACAATGTATACGGAAATGTTAATTAATTTAATAGATAATATTTTTATATATAATATACATGTAAGGGGTTCATATATCATAAAATTAAATATTATTTAAATCTGTTTTGTTTACTCGTATATATTTTAATATCATAAATAAAAACCAACACCTAGTTTTTTTAATTTATCAATAATTTTTATTTATATGGACGCTTTTAATTTAAATAAATATAAAATTATTAGTATTTTCGGTTAGTTTTATTTACATTAGCGTTTGTTTCTTATTTACTTCAGCTTCAACTTTTTTGTCCTTTAGATGCACTTCGTTGATAGACAACTCTATATACAATTTTACAATTTTAAATTTTACAATTTCTTTATATATATTTATTATAGAATGTTAATTGGTTGTATTGATACCGATATGAGTATAGTAATCTAGTTTCATTATAGATTTTAACAGTTTAGATTGAAACTACAAACAGTACACTTTCAAAATTATATTAAATGTTTCACTGGGAACCAGCCCAGGACTGTATATATAGTACCATGATCGTATATATAAAGTTCACTTTTAATCACGATTAACAATTCAGTATAAAATAATGATTTATGTATATTGAAACAGATGAATTTATAGAAACGGTTAAAATAATTTGTTATTATTTGTTTTATCTTTCACGATACACAATAACATTCAATGTTTGTGATAATTCTTTAAATATTTAAAACTGTGTTTTTGTGCAATAATGCATAATATCTAAACTTTTTTAGGGTTGTTGTGCCAGCATTCTTTGTGTATTGTATTTTAAAATCACTCCCTTAGAATGGAGCCTGATGTAATATAAGCGTATAAATAATAAGCAATATTAACTCAATCATTATTTTCACATGATCTTTTAGCAGATTAATATCATGGATATAGATTTTGTGACAACAATATTATTATAACATATACTAATTTTAGATCAAGAACTAATCAAAACACCAAATAATATATACCAAATACAATATATGAAATATAAATAAATAATCTAATGCAAATTAAAATAATTATTTAGTATATGTATTTAAAATATATATTGTTATAATATACTTGTATTATTTATATACGAGGTGTGACTATAAATAACGAGATTGATGCTTCTATACAAGTTATATATTGCAAAGAAAGTGCTGATCTGAGTTGTAACGTCGTGTTACTATTCGTGCTATATATTGCTGAAACTGCAAAAATTGATAATGAAAATGTTACCTAATATTTTCACAATCGAACAAAAAGGAACTCGTAGTGAAAATGTTTGTACTGATACTTTGAATACCATTGAAAATGACCCAAACCTTTTGGAAAGAGTGATAACATGTGATTAATTTAGGTTTTTCACGTATGAACCAGAAACCAGACAGTTGAAGCTGTGAAAGAAAAAGCAGTGCACGTCATGAAGAACACTTCTAGCATTGTTTCGAACAATAGAGCAGGGGTGTATGTTGAAGAGGATAATATTAATAATAATAACTGAATATGTATAAATATAAAATATTTATTCCCATTATTTTATAGCTGCACCTCGTACACATTTATTATTATAGTTATATTATAGCAATATTTATAGTAACTTTCTATAATCTATTTCTATATTTTATATTATAATGGATTTCTTTTTTGTTTTAACATTTAATTTATAATTTAATGTTAATGTAAGTAAATCGTTCTAGTTCATTTTGTCTGCACAAGTAGTTCACATATTACAATATTTCTTGATCAATTAAGAGATTAAAATGGTATTTATAAAAAGTATAAATAATATTTGTATAAACATAATGGCAGACATATATAAATGAATAATATGATACATATCATATCATATTAAATTTATAAGTTTATTAAATATGATAATTAATATAGTAGATATACTTATGGAGACTATATATAGACGTAGTGTATGTATTGTATATACATAAAGTGTTGAATATTGTTTATAATTTGCATTGACTTTTCCAATCCAAACATAATTAAATCGAAATGTTGACGAATGACATATACATTATATTATATTATTTGCATGATATATATAATGTAAAGTCATAGAAACACAATGGTGAACGCATTTCACCGACCGAATCATTAATAAAATTAAAATTCTTAGAAATATGTGGCACTACTCCTACTCGTTCTGGCTGTTACCCTATAGAACTAGAATAGATACCGAAAATATACGAAGAAAAGGCAGTGGAATAAAAAGTTTTTTTCGTTACTGTAAACCTTAAGAAAAAAGCTGTCCTGAATAACGATTCCCCAGAATTTTCTCAGGAACTGTATATGAGCAGTTTTTATAATATTGACAAATGTGTAATATTTATTAAATTTTCTCTGGATCTGGATTTTGGTCCGGCCCATTACGATTACCTATAGCTATAAGCTATACACTTGAACTGTTGAATATATGCCAACTCTTGAAAGACACATAATGGAATTGGATTGTCTTTCTTACATGTAATCTCCAGAAATATAATGTGGATTGTTATTTTAAATGAATTACAAATTAAATTAAATAGTAAGCAATAGGCATCATAGATCTATATTCAATTCTTTCATTTTATGATAGTTATTACTAATTTCGGACGTTTTAATCCTTTGAATATTTTGATTTTGATTTACAATTCTTGTAGTGGTTTTTTTTATTAGATAATAATGTAAATAATGTAAATTAAAAATTTTAATTATTTCATAATTTTTGACACACATTTTTTCTTTAACTTTTTCCATAATTAATTAATTAAACTATAATTTTTCATTATAATCATACATTAATATTTAATGTACCATAACATTTGTATGTGCAGTTCGTATTAATCTCATAGTCAATTTAAATAAAATGTCTCCAGGAACAGAATTTGTGAACGTATATCAAGAAAAAAGAAAGAAATAATTTGAAAATTCACAAAAACGCAATACTATTTTGACTAATTAACTAAACTGTGGTGTTGATTTGTTACTCAAATAATAACAATTCGCATATGAATATAATTATTATAATTAAAGACACATCTATTTTTTGATAATTGCAAACCAATTGGTGGATTTTTTTAATAACTCCATTTGATATCGAGTGATTTACCAATTTGATTGTAATGAATGTTTGGTAGATGCCATAAGCTCCTATTTGATGATAACTGTAATTGTAAACGATAAGGATATCTATAATAAACTTCATTGAACAAAACAGACATTGTTTGATATCCTATAGTTGTATGAACTAAAAGGAAATCGTTATTAACATATGAAAACATTTGTTATAATGCTTGCTGATTGCAGATTATGCAGGATGAAATATTTCACAATGGAAATTGTTATATGTTTCAATACAATACCATATAATACAAATAATAATTTTAATATTATTCTCGCTATACTCTCCTCCCCGTTTTAAATATATAAATATTAATATGAAAAGAATAATACAATAATAATATAAAAAATTTTATTAATACTAATTTTAAAATGAGGAAGTAAAACGCTTTTTATTTATGTAACATATAATTTTTTTAACTAATATATTTTCTTTATGTGGTTATTGTTGTGGTTTATAATTTTTTATTTTTTTTTAACTCTTACCTATTGTGTTTATTTAATTTGATCATATTTTGTGTTTTGCTTTTATTAAAGCTTTCATTAAGAAAAAAATAAAAAAATAAAACACCAACAACAGCACAGAAATCTTAACAGTCATGCAAACAACGATCGTGTTTTTTTTAGTTGTAGACTATATTTTGTATTATAGTAAATGTGGTAGACTCGTCGTGGGTCTTACATTAACATTTTTCATACATAAAATATATATTATTAGATAATGCAATATTAAATCAGAATATTAATATATTATTTTGTCTTTTTCATACATATTTTTGTTTTAAAAATTCCATATATTTTTGTATATAATTAAAAACTATTAGGAACAATTTCTATACTGTATTTTGAATATTAAGAGTAATTAAATAAAAGCTGTAGGTAGAAACATCAAACAAAAAAATAAAACAAAAAACTAACAAAATTAACACATTTTTTTTTTTTTAATTTATCTTATTATCAATAATTATTTCATCTTTTTTGTGCGTACACATCCGCATGAATATCGTATTTTTTTATTTAACATTGTACCTATATACAATTTGTAAAATAGCGGCATTGACTGAAGAACATATATGTTTTATAGGCATTATAATATATTTGTTCCCGATGCAATAACATCTTACAATGACAACCCAAAAAATTCTACGATACCAATAGCTAATATGCTCCTCTATAATTATGTACAATTCATTTAGATATTTTGCAAAACGTAATGTTGACCTATTCGATGCGAGATTCCCTTTGATTTGACAAAATCCACGATTTCAATAATAAAACCATATATAAAATTATAGATAATATCTGATCTCATAAGTCAACAATTATAAGCCATATCAATGAAATAAGAAATTTATCAACACTGAAAGGGTGAACTGTGTTTGTTTTAACCCTTATTTAAGTACATTACAACGTAGTTCTTCAAAATTTTCATAAAAAAAAAAATAAATAAATATTATAAAAATCTTCCACAAAATCTGCAACTGATTACAACAATGTTATGTTTTTATTTGGTGCTTGTGCGGCATTGAACTTAATAAATTGGATAACTTATTTTACTGTTTGCATTAAAATTGCAATAATTAATTAATTTTATAATTAATTTTTTATATTTGAAATGTTTTTGGAGTTTCCACATAATTAATATAAGTATTTCATGATATTTTGTATTTTGAATATGTTTATAATAATGGAATTATAAGAACATACAAGTTCCTATATACAAGTTCTGGTAAATCGTTATATTCTGGTTAGTTTTCTGCATCATAATTTTCAGAAATCTTCAAATTTCTCATCTATAGAAACTGTTATAGAAACTCATCGCTATTGCTATAATTTGCTGTTCAATGTAACAGTCATTTGTTAATATACACATTTTAATAATACGCAAAAGTTAGATTGATTTTAATTTGTTAACGGATTATGGCTCAAAAGATTGACAATTATATTCTTTTGTCGCAGAATTCAACTTCTACCAAAAAAAAAAAAATGGGAACGGTATAAATAGCGTCAAAGGATAAATATTTTAATATACGAATTTAGTTATTGAAAGAAATAAAAAAAAAACCCAAATTAATAAACAGCGACTTTCAATGCAAATACAGCACTTAACATAATAATAATAATAATAATAATGCAGTATAATCACGGAATCTATGTTTAATATTTATTTATGACAATAAATAATAGTTTTTATTTAGATTTAAAATATTATAAATAATAAAATATAAATAATGTTTTGAAGCGAATATAGTTTCAATTTGAACTTGAAATAAACGTATAACTTTTTTAACCTCTTCTTACATCCCATATATGTGTGTGTGTTAGTGTGTGAGGTTTCATTTTCCTGAATTTTTACTTAAATTTTCTATAGATCTCAACTTCATAAATTCATAATCAATGTATTGTATATAGTTTAGTAATTAAGGTTTAAATGTAATTTAATTTGGGAATACACAAGTTAGGTCTTTGTTCATTTTGAACGGTGGTGATGAAATTATAGCGAATAATAAGCCTTTCGGTTTGGTGGAAAAATTGAAAATTACAAGACGTCCATGGCAGGTTATTTCACTAGATTTGTTGGGTCATTTGGTGACATCTCTCATGCAACAAAAGGTTAATTCATAATTTTATAAAAATATAATATACAACTCATATTAATTGAGTATAGTAAAAGGTAGACTTATCAAATTATAATACTTATTCATCTATCAAATTTATAGATAAAGAGTAATGTATAGATCATTTTCATGCTAAACGTTTTTTGTCCTCGTTTATATTAAGTTCCACATAAACAATATAATAATAATTAACTTATACGTATTTTTTTCAATAAAACTTACATATTTTTGAAACATATAATTATAATTAGAATTTCAAAAAACTCTTAATTAGTAAACCACTTTCGATGGCGGTACCATATATGAAAAAATGTATAAAATAATATAAAAAATACGTAAAGCTATAATTATGGACAATTTTGATCTTATAAATATATAATCACAATTATAGCATAAAATGTTATAAATATACAAAAAAAAAAAAATGAGTGATAATGAGTGAATTAAATATTTAAAATAATTTTAGTGGGAATTTAAATTAAAATTTTATATAAATAATAGGATTTATACGAAAATATCCATCTGTTAATATTTATGTCATATATACGTAATACAAGCATTTGTGTTACATTATAAGATTATAACAACAAATAACCACAACAAAATTATTAATTGATTAATTCATATATTCATAAACATTTTTATATGTTAATCATATAACCATGCAGACACAGATACATTGTCGACTATATATTTAATATAAGAGTCATACTAGATATAATGAATTCAAATTAATTTATAATTTTTATTATTACTATTTTATTGAAGATTACGTATACAAAAATGAAGATATTATTTAATCGAATTTATGTTTATATTAAAACTATACTAATACTAATATGTATACATATTAAGTGTTTATATGGATGGTTCACATTCTACAACAATATATAATACTAACAATATATAATAAACAAATTACATATAGACACATTTATTAAATTTGTGTATATATTATAATACTACTACAATATACGCCCTATGTCCTATAATAAATCGGAATGGCTATTTAAGCCATAGAACACATATTTTATTATTATTATGTGAACGTTCCTCAACAAGCAGTCAAAATTTCATGACATAACATTCAGTAGAAACGATAATAAAACGCATAAAGTTACAGCTGTTTTTGTGCGTCGGTCAAAAAGTAAATCAAAGAACCAACATTTAATTTTTGGTTTTAAAATTGGTAAAAATACTACTCAAACGTATGATTTGTTTAAAATCGCGTATGCCGTGATAATTGTCTTGTAAAAACACAAGTTTTTAAATGGCATAAATGATTCACAGAAGATATAAGTGATGATGAACGTTGCCAGGTCGATCATCTGAAACAATTTGCTGAAGAAAACATTGAAAAAATGTTTGATTTCTTGAAAATTTTTAATTCATCGAAATAGAGCTTGGAATATCGAAAACAATAATTTTACAAATTTTAACTGGTCTACGATAGGTGAAATCAAAATTTATTTCACATCAATTAAATGCGATGATCAAAAATTGCAACAAATTGAACTAATAATCAAATTTTTTTGCTTAATCATTCACCATATTCACTTAATTTAACTCGCCCTGTTACTAATTTCTATTCCTCAAACTTTAATTGGCTATGAAAGGAAAACGTTTTGCTTCAGTTGAAGGCATTCAAAAGGCGACGATCACTGTGTTCTCAACAGTATTCCAATCACAGTCATAAAAAAGTCGTTTGAATCCCACTACTGAAGGTCAAAATCGATGTATTTCAGTTGATGGAGATTATTTTAAATATACAAAATGGTTTTTGTGAAAATTTAATATTTATTTTTGTCTTCTTCTAATCCATTTCGGTTTATTATGGGACAGAGGTTGTATAACATTTATTTTTATATGATTTGAATGAATGATTTCATTTATAAAATTACACAATTTATTATGTGACCTTTATAAAATTAAATGATATACGTTAAATAAATAATACGTAGGTTATATATAGTTATTTTTGCACAAAAATGTATTATATTATGATCTTTGCACTAAATTTAATTACATCATAATTAATAGACAAATATATACGTGAATTTTATATGGATAAATTAATAATTATTATAGACATAAATGTTTCGTATAGAAAAACTGAACACATTAAATTATATTAGGTTGTCAAATATCTCCCTTCCGCCTTTTTGTCTTTTTAATTTCGCGGCTATGTACAAAGCGCTACAGAGCTCGTATCTGGCAACACTGTACATAATTTGAAAGCTCTTGACATAACAAACAAAACGACGCTATGTATGATTAGTTTGGATATTGCGTTCAACAGTTATAGACGTGTAAACATGGAGTTCACTATCGCCGAAATTCGCGCTATTTTAAAGTTTTCCTTCGTTAAAGGCAAATCCGCTAGAGAAACGTTCCGTGAGATTAATGGTGTTTTGGGGGATGGTACTCTATCACTTCGAACCGCGGAGGAATGGTTTCGACGATTCAGAGCCGGTGAAAACGACACCATGGATAAGCCAGCCGGCGGAAGACCTGTGACGACAAATACCGATCAAATCATGGAATACATCGAGTTAGACCGGCATGTGGCATCTCGTGACATCGCCCAGGAGATGGGAGTTAGTCACCAAACCATTTTAAACCATCTGCAGAAGGCTGGATACAAAAAAAAGCTTGATGTTTGGGTGCCACATGAATTAACAGTGAAAAATCTAATGGACCGAATTTCCATTTGCGAAATGCTGCTGAAACGGAACGAACTCGACCCATTCTTGAAGCGGATGGTGACTGGCGACGAAAAATGGATCACATACGACAATATCAAGCGAAAACGGTCGTGGTCGCAGGCCGGTGAATCGTCCCAAACAGTGGCCAAGCCGGGATTGACGGCCAGGAAGGTTTTGCTGTGTGTTTGGTGGGATTGGAAGGGAATCATCCACTATGAGCTGCTCCCATATGGCCAGACGCTTAATTCTACCATCTACTGCGAACAACTGGACCGCTTGAAGCAGGCGATCGACCAGAAGCGTCCAGAATTGGCCAAAAGGAAGGGTGTAGTGTTCCACCAGGACAACGCCAGACCACACACTTCGTTGATGACTCGTCAGAAGCTACGGGAGCTCGGATGGGAGGTTTTATCGCATCCACCATATAGCCCGGACATAGCGCCAAGTGATTACCACCTGTTCCTGTCCATGGCGAACGCCCTTGGTGGTGTAAAGTTGATCTCAAAAGAGGCTTGTGAAAAGTGGCTGTCCGAGTTCTTCGCAAATAAGGAGGGGGCTTCTACGAGGGAGGTATTATGAAGTTGCAGTCTAGATGGAAACAGATTATCGAACAAAACGGCGCATATTTGAACTAAATCCGATTACTGTAACACTTTTTATAAAGCATTGAATAAAGAGCAAAAAGGCGGAAGGGAGATAGTTGACAACCTTATATACAGGTTTTGTTTTGTTTTATTATTAGTAAAAAGAGCGTGCCACCATATATTGGGTATACTAATATGAATTTATTAATATTTATGTGTATAAAAGAATGGTTTTATGAAGGGATGATCATATAATAACAACTGCTAATTTGTTAGAATTTGTTACCTTTTGTATACGGACAAATTTGTTGATCGGTATTGGGTAGATTGCAGTTTTCTATTGATTTTAGTAATGGCTTTCAACAAATTATCTCATAAAATGTTACTGTATAAATTATCGAAATTTTGTTTTGATACAAAATCTACCAGTCCACTAAACTCAATGTTTATGATATACAATACAATGATTTTAGTAAGATATTAAAATTGAAGAAAAACCACTAAGTTTATAAATAAAATTATTGTACCTCACCATCAGACATTAGAATTTAATGGTTTTAAAAAAAACATCATTTGTGTGAAGTTTTATTCCATTATTTTATATTCCAAAGAAAAATCTGACGCGAAAACATATATCGTTTGTTTGTATTTATTTACGGTTAGCATTTTCCAGCATCAATTACACTTTGTGAAGAATAGTTACCGCAACGTTTTAAAAATAATGATTTTTACACAGTGGATAAAAGACTATAAAATTTGAAGAGTCCGAATTGGAAACTAAAACAGTTTAAAACTATATTACTTTCAATTAAACAAGTAATGTGCTTTTGAAATGAGCTATTGAAAATGTTAGTAAATTTAATTTAGAATTTAAATGAATCAGAACTGTATGGATAGATCGTTGGCTACACGGTGCCTTTTAATATTTGTGTATACAGTTTGCATATTTATATATATTTATTATAATGTTTATACTCGTATTTATGTAATTATATCTTTATTGGTTTGTAATAAATACACAAGACAATTAAGGTAATAATATACTTGTTAATTGTACATAAAAGTACCTCTTTCGGATATAAAGGCTGTCTAAAATACATATTATTATATAACATGAATACATGAATCCTTGAACTAATGTGTATTACGTATAAATAATTAATGTGAAAAGATCAAGGATTATTTATAAATGAAATGAATGAAAATAGATCTATTTTTATTGACAATTAATAATTAATAAAATATCAAAGAGATTACTTTTTTTGGAATCTATTATATATTAATTTTATTGGCCCATATAAAATTATATATTATATTTTTGAAATTGTTAAATGTTTAAAACTATAAATATTATTTGTATATTGACATATTTTAACTAATTCACTTACTATACACGAACGAATATTTATAATATATTATTGTATATATGAAAATCTTTTCATCAATCTATCATTAAAATTTTCTTCATTAAATATTGGATCATTTCCAATATTATAAAATTTAAATTTAAACAAATATGTTAGACACAGACTCGGTCATCAATCAACAAATATATATTAAAAAAGTTTTTATAAATTTTTATATTTTTTTATTTTTTATTTTGTTTAAGTATAACTAAATATTTTATTTTTTTCATTCATTTTCATTATTATTTATGTCACACACTATGCTATAACAAAAACCATATAACTATTACTATATAACAGAAAAATGTCATTGAAATATATATAGTCCATATTTATATTATTATATTGGCAAATAATAAAAGAATATAAGAAAACACGAGTTAACAACAAATTAAACCATTAACACCAACGATTGATTTGAATATTAATTTTGATTTTTTTGAACTCGGCCGTTCTCATCTTAGCAGTAGTTTTAGGTCTACAAACAATAAGCATTCTTCGGAGGAATTTCTAGTAATAGTATATGTAAAATACAGAGGCTGCATCTATAATAATAACTGTCCTATATAAATGTTAATTGAAATAAAAATACAACACATTTTAGTTCAATGAATAGTAGAAAAATTCACAAACATTTAATTGTTTTTTAAAACTTTTCATTTCTGTATCACAAATATTGTTTTAACAACATTTTGTTCACCGTGTACTACTTTAATATATGATTGATAATTATATCTTCGCCTCCAAACATGTTTTTCTTTAACGGAACCAAACATGCCACAAATTATTAGAATTACTGACAGAGTTTCACATCGAATTCCTCATGCATTAGATGCCACAATATATATTTGGTTTTTGTATTTGCATTCACTTTGATACCCAGAACCGATTACTTCTTGTTTTACAATTCAAAAACAACTTTGACAACCACCATATGTTTTCATACATTACATTTAATGTATATCATCAACATCCGCCAATAGTTGATCCTATTTTGTAAAACTGTTTGTTATCAATATTTGCAACGTTTATAATTGGCTTTTTCGCAGCTCAATATTAAAAAAAGTAACATCGCGCTGAAATCAGTTATCGTTCATTTCAATGAAAAATATATTCACGTCTTTTTTTAAATTATATTTGTGCGGATTTCCAATATACAAATAATTTATGCAGTAATTAAATATTTCGCCTTTATCATATCACTTAATAAAAATAAATACAATTATATTTATCATAATTTTTCATATTTTATATAATTATAATAATTTATTCTATTTTCTATATATAATATATAAACATCAAACATATATCCTCTTGCTGTATAATATAGAATGAAAAAGATATTATAAATTGATTTAAATTATCATTTTATTACTCGCATTTCTCGCTAATGCGTGCTATTAAAATATTTTATATTCAATTTATATTTATAGATATATTATTATTATTAATAATTGTGGGGGCCATATATTTACGAATAAATTATATTAAATAATATTTAGAATAAAACATCATCGCATCATCCAACTAGTAAAATTACTTATCATTTCATTTTTATTCGTTCATATAACAGCTGTAATTTTTTAAACATATCGAAAAATATTTGTAAAAGAAATAATAAATAAATAATTTATATTAGTTTTTCCAAAAAATTTAGAATATTTATTTGTTTGCGCATTCATTATTATTTTATATACGTAAATTGTGTGAAAAGAAAATGCATTTTCATAATAATTATAATTTATATGTATATTTAGGTAATATTGAATAATGATGTAATCATAAAGAAATAATGAATCTCATTGTTAAATATCTGTGCGTGTATTTATAATCTTTTCTATTTATATGTTGCATAAGGAAAAAATAATGTATTGTATTGGGTTTTTAAACGAGAAAAAATGTTCGTCTATAATTGTACGGATTTTTTTACGTTTGTTCCACTTAAATGATTTCGTAAAAACAGTAATGTTTGCTCGTGTGCATCGGGGGTCACCCGTTATGCAACTATTCCAGGAGCTGGGATATTTTTTGTTTTTCAAGTTTTTACAAGTTATTCAAAATCTTTCCTTTAAAATGTTTTCCATTTATTAGATTAAAAATTTAATGAAACATTCATTACGTAATTGTTTGGATCCGTATATGTTTTTGTAGTACACGACATAGGAATTTGGAATAAATCGATGTGCCATGGCAACATATCGTTTTATTATTTTTACTGAATTGTTTAAAATTAAATTAAAAGAAAAAAAAAAAAAATACAAAATTCCATATGGTTTTGTTTATAAAGAAAAAATAAACTCATATTTATAAAGAGGCTATGGCTGCGACGTGTATTATACAAACGATATATTATATGTTAAGAACTTAAAATAAAATTTATGTTTTTCATTGCGTTGTGCTAAATATTTATGAAGACGAAGAAAAAAAAAATCGTTTAAGAACAAATATAACAAACGAAAATTTTTTATATAATAATAAATTTAAAACACACAATTACAAAATTATAACATCTTGTTATTTTTCTCACAAACTTGTGTATCTTATATGCATAAGCGTTTGCTCATCAAATTTGTGTATTTCCTATATATACAGGGTGTCGTTGTCAGTCATTATAGTCAAAACAATAATATGTGTCCAATGATATGATTCTATATAGCACCACTATTGACCATCACAAATTCCGAAAGCTAATATAATTAATTGCATGAATAAATATGAAACAATTATATAAATCGGTTCAGTGTAGTTCTCGAGCACTATATATTCTAAAATTAATTGTAAAAACAACAGCCATTTTCTACTTTTTATTTTATTAATTAGCTAATTTTTATTCTAGAATTCATTAGGTAAAAAAAACTACTTTTACTTTTTCTTCGTATGATCGCCCATATTCGAATTATTTCAATTTTAATAACAATAAAATTTACAAAAAAATAAATTCATTTTCGAACGAGTTCTCAATGGAGAAAGTGGCATTCGAATTCTTATGACTTCGCAAACATATTGGTATTCCTTGTAAATAATTGTTTATGGCTAACTATCTTTATTTGTAACTAATGCATTAATGTTGCATGTTTACGTTTATCGGTTGAATGAATATTATATAATGATCGTTAAGCGATTTTCTGAATATTTCTCATGTTTTTACAATTATTTTTGTTGCCTTAATAACTCGAGAAGTACTGAACCGATTTATAATTGTTTCATATTCATTTTGATAAATGCATTTATTAACTTTCGGAAATTGTGCCACAATTTAAAATTCAAGGTTTTCAGTGACTATAATGGTCAACAAACGTAAAACATAAGAAAACTGGAAATTGTAAAAGTAGTTTAAGTGAAATGGTTCATTATTATAGTACATTGGTCTTGGACTATTGCTAATTGCGGGACACTCTGTATAACAATTTTATAGATTTATATTATAGTATTTATTGATGACTAATTAAGTTTCACACATATTAATATCAGCAAGAAGCAATGGCAAGATATATGTATTACTATTTTTATTTATTATATTTTTAAAAAAAATTGCGAAAATATCGCGAATAAAATTTATGTTAACTGTTGTAACATGTCTTTTTTTTTATTTATATTTTTTTATAATATGTGTGCTATGAAATAAACGTTATTTATAATAAAATATAAATACAGATATATATGCGAATATAACAATTACCATGTAGGTGTGCATAAATAAAAATCTTTGATATTTATTGTGAAATTGTGTATGCATCTCAAACAGTATACAAAAACAAATTACACTATACAAATATACTATAATATCTAATTGTATGCTCATTTATATTATATTGCAGTAATATATTGTATATATCATTAATTATAATATCTCATTTAAGAATAATGATAAAGGGATAAAATCTAACCATAAAACATACCCGAGTGGAATAGTTCAATCATTTTATACACGCAGGTATCACAGAGACTACATATGAGGCTGCCAGTCCTCACAAGCATAGAACAAGAGTCCTTAGCTTATAAGTTTTGGATTCAAAATACAAGATACAGAAAGACAAGCTGCATAAGACTTTCTTCTTCTTCTGTTTCTTGGCACACTTAATATTTACTTGAAACATTTTCGAGATATTTGAATTTAGGCTTTTGCACTGCATAATTAAATACTATACAGAATGAGTTTAATATAGTTTTATAAATTATTATTTTACACTCCAAGGATATAAGCGCTTGTATGGATCGTCTCATAGAGAAGACAATAAAGTTTATTGTATTTTTAGCCCAATTAAATACATAAATAAGTACGTTGATCTAAAATATGCGACATTTTTAATTTAATATATGCAATCTGAAATGTGTTTTTGCAGACAATTCATATTTCTCGTATAGTGAAAGTATTTATTTTCATAAACCATTCGTACCTTGAGGGCTTAAGTCAATATTTGCAACCTTTGTTATAACTTCATACAATCGCGTTCGATAATGCAATTGGATTGGATGATGCTAACTCTGCTGTATCATCTGTAAATGTTACTGTTACAATGATGTTCTTCTAGTTTTAGTAAATTAGCCTTATATAATATTTCCGATTTAATTACGACCACTCCAGAACATAAGCTCTTATGCGGTACATACGATGCCATTATTTGTTGTGAACTAATTTATTTGTCGCTTGTAAAGTGAATTGATGATAACTCGCAATTATATGGGATTTCAATATTTCATATTAATATATAAGGACAATTTAAAACAACACTTTATTTAATTTGGGGATGTTTCGTTTATTTTTTTTAAACATCTTTTCAAATTAAATTAATATGAAAAATGGTTTTTGAGTGTAATTTTGACTTCATTTTTATTAAACATTTGATTTTAATGGCACATTCAGTTTTAATGGTGTTTGTAAATATTCTTCTAAATCGATGTTTTTGTCGTTTATATTCACTGTTTGTACCATGTGTGAAGTGATTTTCATAAGGTGGTTTACAAATACTACAGCTTTTTGCTGGTCACTGTATTTATGGTATCAAAATGTTGCTAATATCACCGAATTTTTCGTGTAGCGCAATATGGACGTATACCATTCTATTGAAAGTCCTTAAAATGCTTTTGATGTTTTTTTAAAATAAAATTTATTACTGCAAAGTACACAGTATTTTTAAATACTCTTCCTTTTTTTTATTCTATTTAAATATATAGGTAGAATATATTGATATATAACAACAACAACAATATAAATTCTCTATATATTAATAGCAAAATAATTATTCGGAAATTATAAAGTGATATTTATATTACTTTTATTTTTATGATTATCATTATATTTATAAGAACTATAAAAAAATCATGACATAAATGTCATATATACGCGTTATATTATTATACCATATTTGTATCGATTTAATAATAAATTATCTAAGAATTATAATTATATTAAAAATGTATAGAAAACCATATTATAAAGAATGTCATAATAAAATTATATAAATTATAGTCAATGATTTTAATTATACACAATTTAAGTTTATGTATTTTATATAAATAGCGATATTATAATAGTTAATAGTTATTACTTAATAAATAATAATAATACTTAATTATGTACAAAGTACACCAATTGTTTTGAAAGAAACAGAAAGTTGTATTATATATATATGTATATATATAGGATAAAATTTGTGGAACGAAGGAACGCACCATCTGTAATCTGTACCATAACAAAAACCATAGTAATTAATTTTTTGTTATATCACTGCATCAAACGGAATTATTGATAAGTTAGACTTCTAATATGAACACTATATAGACTTAAATATTTCGTTTAATATTATTGAATAAATATATGTATATACATTGGCATATTGCCCAATTAACGGCAATCCTATATTGATATATACGTATATTTGCCAGGTGTGATCTCCACATTGTGGCACATACATATTGTCCAAATTGTATCAATATATACGGAGAATATTTTTTAGATTCACATTAAGATTTCTTCCTTGGACTGATCGATACAGTCTTCCTATATATATATATATATATATAAGTATAATATATTTAAACTTTGATCCATTTATATAATTATTAATTTGAATTTATATTATATTTCATTTCAGATTGTGATGAACCAAATTGTTTAAAATGTACATCGGCAAGTAGTTGTATAAAATGTCGTAATTTAATAACATTTGATGATCGTCGATGTGTTACAGAGTGTCCACGTGGTTATATTGAACAATGGTCAAATTTACCGGATTTAATTGGACGTACATGTCGTTCAAATGGTTATTCTGATCCAGTATTAGCAACAATAGTTGGTCTTGCAATTGGTGCAACAATTTGTATAATTTTAGTAATAATGGGTATTGTAATGATAAAACGTAAACAACGACAACGTTTTCTTCGTGAACAATTAATGGATGATACAATTGAACGTGAGGATTTCCTAAAACAATTGAATGAATTACGACCAAACGCTGAATATTATTTAGCAATGTTAAATGATTTACGACGTACAATACGTAAATTATATTTATCAGGTGATATAAATAGTGCTAATTATTATCGTCCTATAATACGTGATTTATCCAAAATTTTAATATTAATAAATCGTCCCGTTGAATTATTACGGACACCGCCGCATGACTGGCACAACGTATACGTATGGGGTTTACGTATTATTGAACGTTATAAACCACAAATGACACAATTAATTGATCTTTTACAAACATCAGAACCAACAACGACAACGACAACAACGACAACAAATCTTTTAGATCATAGACTTGGTGGCGGCGGTGGTGGCAGTAGTTCATCCCAGTATTCAACATTTAAATCAACAAATACAGGGCACACTGATTTAAATGAAATTAGTAATAATAATAATAATAATAATAATAATAATAATAATTTTAGTAATACTAGTAGTAATGGTGGCATAGGTAATTCTGCAATTACAGCTGATATTTATCAAATGAAATTATTTGGTTCAATGATAAATTTACATGATATCGATGCACATTCACAACAATATACATCGTCGTCAAAAAATCCATTTAGAAATTCATTAAATACATTAAATAAAGGATCATCATCAGATATACATGGAAGTTCTTTATGGTTAGAAAATGAATTTTTCAAATTAGGTTTTCGACCACAAGATGAAATAACGACTGAATTATAATAAAATATGTACCATGTGCGTACACGATTAGTGGAAAAATCAAAAAAGCAATTACTCAATGTGTAATTTTTTTTTTAATGATGATAAATTTGATTGAATCAAATAATAATAACATTATTTAAGAAATATTTCATATATATTATAATTTCACAAAATAAATATTTGTGATATTTTTTAGTTTATATAATTTTTATTAATTATTTAATTTAAGTTGTAATTGTTGTGTGCGTACTGGGTGCATCTTTTTTTTTTTTTTTATTATTTATCAAACTATATAAGAAATAAATAAGTACAAAAAATTGTTACATAAAATTTCAAAAAAAAAATGAAAAAAAAAGAAGATTTAAATTAAAGAGAAAGTGTAATTTGTAATTTATTAGTAAGAATTTAATGATAAATTAATATTAATATTCGCAGTTAAATTAAATTTACAATTTTTATAATTAAATTTTAATTCACTAGTCAAATTCCATTAGAAATAGGAAATTATATATAAATAAATATATAATATAATAAAAATGAATGAAATTTATAATTTGCATCATTAGAATTATCATTTAAATTATAAACAAATGAAGATTTAATTATTGATAGATTTTATTTTCTTTTTAATATAAACATTATTTCAGATGATCTCGGCCTGTATAAAGGAAAATGACGACATTTATTATGAATGAAATAATTATATTTTCAATTATTTGAACTAAATTATTTCAGTAAAAATTGTTGCAGTATGCATTCATTCTTTACAATATTAGAATACATCACAGAAGTGCTTTCAGTGCCACGACTTTAGTGGAAATTTATAACAAATTATTGATCATTTCAATGAATTTTTTCTGCGCAGTAGTTATGCAAAAGGCAAATGATTTAATTATAATTAACAAAAATTAATAAATATTATTATATTCTCTCAAAATAAAACATAACATATATAACATATTATACAATACATATAAATACTATTCGCATCTAAAATTCAGGTGTTCAATCTTTCATTCCACTCCAATATATTAAATATATGCGATTATTAGAAAAAATTCCTAAATAATGATACAACAGCTTTAACCCAATTTGGAATCGGACGATTTAATAAAGCCTGTTCAGCTTCTTTACCGTATTTATTTAAATAATCGTATTCATTTTGCATTTCTTGTTGTAACATTTTATTAATTGTAACAACGCAAATTTGTGTTTCTAAATCACGATTTACAGAACGTTCACCAAAATTTGAAGATCCAATTAATGTCAATGTTGGTAAATTATTATTTGGAAGATAATACCTTAAAAAAACAAAATTACAATAAAAAATTCATTATCTCAAAATTGTTAATAGATTTTTAACAGAAATATAAAATAATATTAAAATTATTATAAATATTATATTTACCATAATCCTTTTGCATGATATGTCCAACCGGCTCTTTCATATTCGAATAAATTCACACGATTATGTTGATTTGCTTTTAATAAATTTAAATAAAATTGTTTTGCTATTAATGAATACGCGGCTGGTATACCACCAGCTGGGAAACTTGCACCCAAAAAACCATTGGCCTAATATTAAAAAAATTTAAATAATTATCAACAATACGATTTTGCAAAAAAGGTATAACTTATCATATCGAAACACTAAAACCGAATTTTAAATTAACCCTATTTATTTATTTCTTATTCATATCTAAAAAAATTCGACATTTGGTACAGCTGATACATTTAGAAGAAAATCACCAATTTATAATAATATAAAATTTTAAAATATATATATTACAATTGTATAAGCTCATATAAAAATAACAGAATCCGATTATTGCATACGAATTGGTGAATTATAATAATATGCGGAGTAATTTAATATTAGAACTTATTAATAATTGCAGACATTTTCATAGCGTCTAATTAAAAAATAACATTTGAACATAAAATTTGTTTTGCAAGCACATTATAAATGAAAAGTTGGGTATGTATTTAAAATATCATGTGAATCAAATATAGCAAACATAAGATGAATTATTTAAAATCAAAAACTATATAAAATTGATACATACATTTGGATGTGCCATTAAAATAGAACATTTTGCTAAGCAATTGTGCGTAATTGTTTCCATATAGTCTTTGGTTAAATTAAAATAACCAGATGCCAATTTCAACTTCGATTTTTTTAATGAAGACGATAACAATTCTTTGGTTATAATACTATCATGATGAATATCTAACTGTCCCATTTCAATTAATGGGAATATCCATGTGTCAACATCTATAATTAAAGTTCAAAAAAAAAATAAAAACATTATCTTTGAATAATTATGAGAACGAAAAAAAAATCAAAAATGTATTTACCTTTACTATTTTCAAGTGTACGTTTTTGTTGTGCTTCACAAACATCATAAAAAAACTTAACAATATTCTCTTTGGCTTGATTAATAAAATCAATTTTTCTACATTTATCTGGTATTAATGTCCATTTTGAATGCAATTCAATTTTATCATTTTGTTTTACTTGTAAACTAAACTCTGAAACCTTATCAATTAAATTAGAATAAAAATCACATAACGTTTTATCTTTTATCATAATATAGCGGTCTTGACGATTGGTAAAATAGTCATTAGATAAATTAGCGCCACTTATAATAACAGTATCATCAAATAAATATAGTTTCATATGTTGTAAACCAATTAATTCGTTCCATTTTGGTGGTGCAAATTTTTTTCGTAATCCACGTAATGCAGGAGTATGATATAATGATAATGAAAAATTTTGACTATCTTTTATCAATGGTAATAAAAGAGATTTTGAATTTATTTTACCACGTGTACCACGCGTATAATCCAACAATATTTTAACTTTTAAATTTGTATTCGTGATTAAATTTCTATGAATTTCTGTAACTAATTGATTTTCTAATTTACCAGTACCAATATATAAACTGCTAAGCACAATACGATATTTAGCTTGCACACATTTTACCAACAATGTTTTATAAAATGTATTTGGATCATTTATAATTTGTATATGTTTTGCATGAACTGGAAAACAAGGTGATTTTAGATGCAACCAATTTAAACTTTCCAATAATGATAAATTGAATGCTCCAGATATTTTTAATGACTTCATATTGTTATGTATATTGCAATTCGTCGTGTACGTTGATGAATTTATTTCTGATTGTGATTCATAAAATAATGATATAATACGTTTAAACATATTATTTATCCATATGTATAAAATACTAAAATAAAAATTATAAATATTATACTGTAAGTAAATAATAAAATATTAATTTTTTTTAATTATAATAAAAGAAAACCTTAAAATACACATTAGAAATTTCATGACATCAAATTTTCTACTACAATACAAAATGTAACGAATATAAAATACTATTATAAAACAAATAGTTAAAAAATACCTGTTGAAATCAACTTTTTATTAAATATTTATTTATACGTGGCATTATTTATTTTATTTTATTAATTTAAATAGAAAATATTGAATTATAAATGCAATTTTATTTGAAATAAACGAAATTATGTCGATTATTTTTGGTAGAAAAAAACATGCATCTGTCTGTCTCTGTATATAAATTTTATGTCAATCTCAATATATTTTGAATTTTTTTTTGCTTTTTTGACATTTGTTAAGTATAATCTTAAATTTATTTCGAAATGTCAGAATTCGAGAAATTAATTTCTAGTACCCAACAAACACGTACATTTGAAATTATCGTTATCGGCCAAACAGTATGTAATGCTCCATGAAAATGCTTCACAATCATATATTAATTGGTTGAAAATGGCTCCTTTTTTACCAGCTTAAAATTTTGTTTAGAATAAGGACATTCATTAAATTTCTCCTATATTTTATTTGATATTGAGGTAAATTTTCCATCGCATATCTATATACATACAATATATATGTGAAATTGTTGGAATAGGTTACTCTTTCATCTGCATGGTTAATTGGATATTTTAATAGTTTTCAATAAAAGTATTGTGAACGGAGAATGTTGAATACAATAGGTTCCACAAAAAATGTTTTTGTAAATTGAACGTAACACCAATGTGTCAATGATAATTGAAAAAAATAAATAAAACATCATCTCATCAATTTATCATAAAAATATTTGTTTGCGACAAAATCAAAAAATGTACAAACAGCAAATTTGTTAAAAACTATACTGAAATCTGGACTATAGTGCAAATTTTTAATATAATCATAAATAGTAAAATTAGTAGAATTACATATTTAAATAAATTAAAAAATATTCATAATGTATTACTTAAAAGATTTCACAATAATTTTAATGATGAGTATTATCGGTAAGTGTAAGAAAATCCCATACATTTCCATTAACCACAATCTTTTGTTGGTTTTCATAATGTTAGATAATATTAATTTTATAATAAATCCATCCATTGGAATAATATGTTAAATATTTTATTATGATATAAAATTACCAATTAATATTTATAAATAATAAAATAGAATATTAATACTAAATATGTAATTACATACATGTTTAATTGTATACAATACAATCTGCGATAATGAACCAAACAATGAATAAACGTCAATGCCTTCATTATAATACACCCACCCACAATTTTTTTAATTATACCATAATCGAATTTATATATTATTGTATTTAATATATAAATTTCATTTTCTAATTTATCGTATTACCTATATTTATTTTCAGTTAATTCAGAAAGAACAAAAGATAAAATGTATAATTCTATAATTGGAGGTGGTTGTTTTCGAAGATTAAATGGTACACATACAACAGGATGCAGTTGTAAGTTGAAAACATGAAATTGTATTTGGAAATTTTTTTCTATTTTTATATAATAACAATTACTGTATTAATAATAAATATATTTTATAAAAATATGTATTTAGCTACATCAAGCGGTTCGGTTGGTGCATTACACTTAATAGCGAAAATAGAAGATTTTAATTTTATTTTAAATAATCCACCGGCTCCGCCGTATTCATTAATTATACCACCACATTTATTTACACGTGAAAACATAAAAAATGTTATAGAAAATGCAACAAAATATGTTTCATCAATAGTATTAATTAATAATACAACGTTGTTGGATAATTTTAGCCATGAATCAAAGTGTCCGAATCAATATAGTTTAAATTCATTAAAAAAAGAAGAACAATGTAATCCAAATAATATAGAAAATACATGGAATCCATTTGGTACAGATTTATTGCATGAAAATTTTCCATTTCCATTGTATTATATATCAGATGCTAATGAAATTAAAAAACTTATTGATTGTTTTGATAAATTTAATAATTTTGATTATACTAATCAAAACTATCGATCATTATGTAGTATACAAATAAATACATTTATGTCAGCTTCTGTAAACTCAGAAGTATGTGTACGTCGTACAAATACCGCAAGTAATTTACATCCACCAAAATTTTGTGATCCATTACAAGGTAAAAATGTTTATGCAACATTATTTCCACGCGAAATTGTACCAAAAAATGAACGAACTGTAAAAGAAACTGAAAAATTTATATTAATATCAACAAGTATTGATACAACATCGTTATTTGATGGTAATATTATTTGTTTACAGATTTTGCATAGAAATTTATATATTTATATGAACATTTGAGTGAATTGGCGTATTTTAATATTACAAATGTTATAGGTTTTGGATTAGGTGCAACTCCATTAATATCATATGCTACATTAATTAGTACAGCACATACATTAGCTAAATTACTACCAAACCGTAATAATAGTTCTGAACAATTAAATATATTATTTGTTTTGTTTAATGGTGAATCATATGATTATATTGGTTCGCAACGTTTTATTTATGATGTCAATAAGGGTGCATTTCCAGCAAAATCAACACAAACAAATCCAATAAGTTTAGATAATATTGAATTTATGATTGATATTGGTTTATTAGATGATCCAAATAATATTTTAATTTATAATAATAAGGAATTTGATAAAGCAACACTATTTAAAACATTATTTCAAAAATATAACGATAAATATATTTTTAATGTAACTGCAACTGCAAAAATAACTGAAAATTTGCCGCCAACATCAGCACAATCTTTTTTACGTGAATATTTATTATTTCCGGCAATTATATTAAATTCAAAACCAAAAAATAAATTTTTACATTCCATTTATGATGATGATATTAATATTAATTATAAATATTATAATACATCGAAAAATTTTACAAATTTAGAGAAAATTATAAATTTACAAAATTTCTCACATGATTCTGTACAAATTTTAATAAGAAATGTTTCAACTGTATTAGCAATGACTGTTTATGAATTACTGGTTGGTAAACCGTACAGTGGAGATGACGGCGCCAATGTTATATTAGTATGTAATTTATTTTATAATAATTTTAACGTATTTGTTGATATAGTTTCGTTTTTAAAATTTGGTTACAGATTGATGAATTTTTATATTGTTACTTAAAATCTGCAAATTGTTCATTATTTAGAGCCGCCTCAAAACCTGGAAGTTTAATTGTATTACCATTACCACCAACAAGGTATAATTATTTATAATATAGTAATTTTCCTTTCTAGATAATCGCGTAGGTTTATAATTTGAGGAGTGCTAACTACCATTTAAAAAACCGTACCGTCTATGGTTTAACAAGAAATTAAATTTAAATGATTTTTTGGGTTAATTGCTAACATCTATAAATTCAATTATCATAATAAAGTTCACGTCAAATGAATATGGAGAGAAAATACAAATGAATAATATAACATTAAAATGTCTGAGTATGAAAATACTAATTTATTTAACAATTTGCGTATTTAATCTTAATAACTTAATAAGTGTGATCCGTATTAGTTAATATTTTATATTAATTTTTCTCGTTTTTCTTATTACCCATTCTTGATCATTTATTTAAGATATATAAGTGCAGTAAGTAATCAAGATAATAGCGGTTGGGCTTATCGACTATTAGGTTTATTAATTGGACAAGTAAATTATTCAATGAATGAAGAGAGTTGTACACAGTTGCCCTATTATTGGTATGCCGGTTATAATACAAGTGGTGAATGTCATTTAACTACACAAAACATGAGCTTGGCATATAGTCCAGCATTTTTAATTCCAGGTACTAAATTTACTATTATATATAAATATATTTCCATCAATTATATTATAAAACTAAATCATTATATTTTGTTAGATTATGATTGGAAATCTGGTAAATATTCTACTTGGACAGAATCCACATGGAGTGAAATGAATGCACGGATATTTTTAAAACCATCAACATCACATGAATCACTAACATTTGCTATTGGTTTTGTTGTAATGATTATATCATTTGTATTTGTATTTTTAATTAATAGTCGATCTGACGTACTATTTGACGATTGCTTAACAACACCAAACACGTAAGTTTCCTTTGTTTGATTTTTTTATACTAACATGATACTTAGGGTTTTTTTTTTTAAATTCTGATTGTAAATTAAAAAAATGAAATATTTTGGTATATTCATTGTAACGGTATTTAAGTTGGATTTTAGGTTAGCAATATCACCAGCTCATTGTTAATAGACATCACAAAAAGTTAATTAATAAAAGCGATTATTTAACAAAGATAAAATTAAATAAAAATATAAATAAATTGATCGTAATTTATTTGACAAAGACTGGTTAGAGATACATTTTTATATGTCAATTTAATTTTTTTTTTTTATTTTATTTATTTATAATTAAATTTAATGCAAATGCAAGTGATTAAAAAAATTAAAAAAAAAATTAAAATAAAATAATAAAAGACCAACAAAAAAATAACAGCAATAGCTCTACAAATCATTATTAATTAATTATTATTATATTTATAAAATAAAATAATTATTTTTAATTATAATAATAGTTCCTAATTCATTTTAATTTTTTTAAATTTAATTTATCCTAATTACATAAATTAATTGCTAAATAATTCAAAAATTAAATATTCATTTCTTTTTCTTTTGAATTTTTTTTTATTTCGTTTTTGTATTATCTCTCTTGTTAATATTTGAAATTTTGCAATAATTTTATATAAAAAGAAAAGAAATAATAAAAAATAATATGATATTTATAATAATAAACTTAACAATAAATTAAAATATATTAATTAAAAAGAAAAAATATTGGGATAAAAATAATAAATTAATGTTAATGTTAAGGATATTTTACCGATTTTTAATGGTACAAATCCTTATAATCCATTAAAATTTAATTAACATGAGAACACAAACACAAAAAAGTAAGCGCTGAATAATTACCAGATAATTTAATAAAACAAGTTATTAAATCTTTAACGAGATGTTGTATTAAATTGTTCAAAATATTCTTTAGTTGGTGGATTCGTATAAAGAATATTGTTAATATGATTAATTTTAGCATTTTGTTGAACTGCTAATTGTTGATTTTCTCGTTGTATTTCATTTTTCATTATTCTAAAAATATTTGTTTTTTTTTTTTTTTTAAATAAGAAATGATATTTTTTAGAATAAAATTTTTATTATTTATATCGCGTTTACCTTTCCTTTTCTCTTAATTCCATTTCTTTTGCTAATGTTATATCAGCAAAATTATTATTCATTTGTTGCCATTTTAAGTCAATCATTTGTGTATTATTTGATATTTTCTGAAAACATAAAAATTGATAAAATATTTAAATAGTTTAATTAATTAACCTTTGGACAGTCGGTATGACATCATACGGCATCGTGTGATGATGGTTACATAGCTATTAGTAGTTGAGAAACATATGAAAATTTGCGACAATGTATCACTTTTCCGGATGAAAAAATGCCGGCTGTCAGAAGGTTAAACTGTGGGTGCATATAGGGTTATTTACTTTATTGTCAGCTAATTGATTTTGTTGTATTCTTCGTATATTTTCCAATTCAGATGTTGACATCCCCTTATAATTTGCTGTCACAATTCTATTTAAACCAAATCTACTATTAGCACATTCAGGATTTTCTGTTAGCATATCACTTGTTAAATTATTATAAATTTCAGCTAAATTATCTTCTTGTTCTTCTGATTTCTGTTTCAATTTTTTCTGTAATTGTTCAGCGGCTAACATTCGATTAAATTCTGCTATAGAGGACTGAATTTTTTGACGACATTCACGTTCCGATCCATCTAAATATAATGCTCTTTGATCTCTAGCTTCAATTGCTTCTTGTTGTATTTGTTCAGCTTTTTCTTTATCAATTTCAGCACGACGTCTTTCATCCATCTGTAAATTGTGGTAATCATAATTTGTTTCCAAATTTTTTTTTGTAATTTCAAGAAAAAGATTAATATACTTGTTGTAATAACCATGCTCTTTGTTGTTCTTGCTGGGCTCGTTTTCGTTGCACACCCATTAAATCTTCTCCAATAAATCTAAAATAAAAAGAATATTTTAGAATTTCCATGAATATTACAAATATTTTACAGATTTTTTATAAATTACTTTTGTGCGCTTGATATTCCTGATCTAGGATCATTATTACCAATACGTGCAGGTAATGATTTTAAAATTTGTTTGGGATCATTTAAATCGAATTCTCTTGTATCTTCTTTACGTTGATATTTATTATGATATTCAATAATTTCATTTTCTATTCGACGTCTTTCCTTTGTAATTATTTATTTTATATTAATATTAGAAACGTGCAAAAATAATTGTGGTTTTCTAAATTTAAATGCATACGCACAGCGGCCTAAGGGAAGAAAATACTTCGCTATTATAACTTCAGAATATCTATATGCTATATATTACGTTATAAACTTGTGGAGTGATGTCTGTAATCACATCTTGCCTAAAAGTTTTTGTAAATAAGTGCTTTTGACGTTTCCTTCGTGTACGATGGAATAAAGCAATTGGTAATAAGGAGCTTTACACAAAGTACACACAAATAAAAATTGATACTATAGAAAAATGACAAAATGAGACACACATTGAGTTCAGGACCTGGACACATGCTAGGAATAATGTTAACCGACCAAATTCATTATCATACAGATTAAAGAACCGCAATTATTTTTGTATTATATCTATTTGATTATAAACAAACTTGTTGTAATTCATCATTTTTAATTTGTAATATTTTTGTTCGTCGCTGTTCTTCAGCAATATATTTATTTTCTCGTTCCAATTCACTTTGTTTATTACAATTCTTTTCTTTTATTTGATTTTCTAATGCTTGACAGTCAACCTAATTAGAAAGATTTATTAGTATGATTAAATATATGCATTTGTCTAGATTAATGTGTACTAATTATTTTACCCCAAGAATACGATATCTTGAATTAAAAATTCTTGATTTACGTTCTTCTTCACATCGTCGCCTCTGTTCTATAATAGCGGCTTCACGTCGATCTTGTTTCGTTGCCAATTGAAATTTAAGCATATTTAATTGTCTATCTCCGACACCACGGTGTTATTAAACAATAAATTTAAATTTTGATTGATACAATAATTTTTGACACAATTTCACAATGAAATAATTGTTTTTTTTTGTTTTGATTTTCAAACGCTAAACGATTATTTAATCAATATTTATAGGGAGTTGTTGAACAAATAGTTAATTATTATAATTTCTCCATAGTAACAAAATATATTTGTGGTTGTTTGTTATATGAGGTAACTTTTGCTGCAGAGCGCCGAAGTCATAAACTGATTAAACATTTATTTAAGCTAAATACACGTAATAAAACTGTGAAATTCACTAATTAAATGATATCAATTTAGACATTGTTCATTCAATGTTAAAATCGTCATTGTAAACTGTTACGCTTGAAAAATATTCTTCCTTCGACTTCGAAAGGCTTTATTATTATTGCTGTATACTCAATCCAGACAACAAACTAGATTTTTATGAATAATTGAGAATTACTATCTAAAATATTTATATATTAATTAACACTCATCATTGAAGATAAAATTGTATCAATAAAATCAGTTATAATTTATAAAAATTTATGGTCATACATAAATAATATCACATAAAATTAAAAAAATAACAAATATTTTCACAAATGACAGTTCAAGTTATTTTGGTTTTTTTCAAATTACAACCGAACACGGAAATATCCTTTTGCATGTAAATTTAATATTGAATCTGATATAACTTTTGCTGATAATCTAAGATAACCACCACTTAATAACATAACAATTGGTATATTTCGATTTATCGCTGTTGCAAATACAATTTCATCTCGTTCAATAACACCCTGTAACAAAAATTTTATATAGCAAATTGATACATTTGAAAAAATTAATTTAAATAACCTGTGGCGTAATTGATAATAAACCAAGTGGATCACCTTCTAAAATATCAGTTCCTGCATTAAATACAATCATATCCGGTTGAAATTCATTAAATGATTTTTTTAAATTCCTTTTGGTAACCACAAATATGATAAATAAAAAATATATAGCTATTCTTTACATCATATAATTTAAATAAATATAAACATTTAAATCACATACAATTTTAATAAACGTAAATATTGTTCATCTTCTGTAAATGGTAATAATTCAACACATCTACGAATTGCAGTTTTAGCATACGCATCTTTTGGAAATATACGACAATTATATATATCTAATATATAGATTTGTGAATTATTTATAAAATCACGTTCGTGACCATTACCCTAAAAAATAGTTAAACAATTGAAATTAAGAACTAAAACTATATTATGAAATAATAATAATAATTGCAAATTACTTGATGTGCATCTAAATCAATAATCATAATTTTATTAATACCATTTTCTTCAATTAAAATTGTTTTTATTAATAATGTAATATCGGCATATGGACAAAATCCACTACCTTTATACGCACAACAATGATGAAAACCACCACCTAAATTAATAGCCCAACCATATTTAACAGCTAATTTACCTGCCAATATTGAGCCGGCCGTTTGATATCTGAAAAAAAAAAACATTTAAAGTTAATTGAGAGCATGCCTTTAAATCTAACTATAAAAAAATGTTTATAAATATGTTTTTACCTCATTGGACGGAGATAAGAATTTTGTATAAAATAATTTGGCACCAATAAAAATAATGGCATTTCAGCAATTTTGGCAACATTAAAACTGCACTGGATTTTTTTTTGTAGAAATTTAATATTTATTATTAAAACATTTTTAAATTCAATATTTTACTTAGATACCTTTAAACTTTTTATATATTCTTTGGTGTGTACAGATAATAAATCAATTTTACTTATTTCGGTTGGTTCTATGACAGTATCATTTCGAATAAATTTGACTGATTTTAATCTCTAAAAAAAACGGTGAAAAAAAGATGTTTTTTTATTTCTTAAAATTATAAATAGCGAAATTATATATCGATATTATGTGTACATTTGAGATAATAAGATGCTTATATTATTCTATATAATTAAAATATTCACACCATTTTATTACATGACGAGATAATTTAATATAAATCAATAACGGTAAAAATAGACTCGTTCAAAAATATGCTATTACATTTAATATAAAAAAGAAATACAACAATTATATATATAGTTTGCGAAATTTATAAAGAAGCAAGCAAGTGAATAATTAGGGCACATCGTAAATGATATATATATATATTTAAATACTAATTAATATGAATATTCTAGGCACAATTTCGTGATTTTGCTAATTGTAAAGTTAAATATTTTTAAAAACCAATATCTATATAAATTATAACCAATTAAGTGAACAATAATAGTTATTAACTAGGGTGAAATAAAGATCTAAATATGTTCTTAATATGGTTCTATTTAATTGATTAGCATAGTAATCTGAACTATAGGTGCGAATTTATACGTGAGTATTTCAGAGGTTCAACTGTTATCAGCTTGCGTGAAAAAAAAACCTGAAATAATCCAATTATTTCATTTTATATACCTATAACGATATTGTGTGGAAGGCAGTAAAGAAATTAATGGACGTGCACATAGTATACAATTATATATAATATTTAATATTAGAATTAAAAAATACAATTAAAAACCTCAAAAATATTAAACCCTTTGGCTGCATCAAATGGATGAAGTTTTTCCAAACCACAAAATTTTACTGAATATTTTTGTGAATAAACAATTGGTAATTTTTGTTGTTGTTGTTGTTGTTGTTCATTGTTATCATCTTCATTTAATTCATTATCAATATTATCATTATTTGAATTTTTACAACATTTAAACATTGGACACATATTTATAAAGCTTTTATTGTGAAAATCAAATTATTTACATTTAAAATAATAGTTATTAATATGTAAATAATTTCGGATACCTGTTTCGATTGTTTATTATTTTTAATTTTTATTTTGCACATGTAATTTGATGGAATAGTGCGCTAGTAGTAGTTAGTTTGTGGCAGGCTAGTGGTCGATGATTGCAATAGTGTGGTGTGCAATTTAATTCTTTGCTTATGCCTTTTTGACATTTAAATTTATTTAAATTTATTACCTACTTTTTAATAGATGTCATAGGTATCGATTGACATAAAATAATTCGATTTACATTATGCCTAATTTTTGAATCTAAAAAAAATTGAGATATAACATACACATTTCATATTAGTTAGAAGAGCACAATAGTATAAAAAATTAGAATCTAATTGTGGCATAAGCACTGATCATGTTCATCTTTTTTTATTGCTGAATTGCTAATTTGTAAAAAAAAAAAATATTTTAGAATCTGTCATTTGACTATAATAAAATATAAATTTATAAATATAGTTTGATAGTAATAAAACATATTTAATAACAAACATTTTACAAAATAGTAATACATTTTATTTGTTTTAAAATTAATAAAAATATAAAAAATTTTATGGTATTTTTGGAAATAATATTAAACGCAAATGTAAGTACATATATTTATTATGTTATTATAATTTTAAAACAAATACAATCTAATAATTAATAAACTTTTATTTGTTTTTATTATTATCTGAAAAAACAAAAAAATTGTCAAACTTGCTATAAAATTAATTGTCAGATTATATTATGGTTTTATTTTTACTGCTCTTACATCAGTATATTTTTTTATAACTATCTCTTTTTATTTTTCCTTGAAATTTTCTAGATTCAAAAATTAGGCATAATGTAAATGCTACATAAATTTTGCAAATTTCACAAAATTCCTAATCAGAACCAGTATCACCAGTATAACCACAATCATAAACATTAAATAAAAATCATAAAAGGAAAAACAACCAATTTAATGTAAATTTCATGATATCAATATAATTTTTATAATAAAAATATAATAAAGTTAATAATATTGAAATAATCTATTAAATTAAGTTAAAAATAATATAATAAAATGAGCAGCACCATTTCGGAATTACAAGACGAAATACATGTATTACAGACAACACTATTAACAAAACTAGATTTATTGCACAGATTACAGGAGGAAGAAGATATTGTAAATTAAAAATAAATTATAAATATATTTTATAAAATAAATTTAATAAATAATTTAAAAACTATTACAGAAAAAAGAAATAAATAATAATTCATCATTATCTAAAGTTGATATCCAACGTTATTGCAGGCAAATAATTTTACCTGAACTTGGTGTTGCTGGCCAAATAAAATTAAAATCAGCATCTGTACTTATTGTGGGTGCTGGTGGTTTAGGATGTCCATCAGCAATATATTTAGCAGGTGCCGGAATAGGTAATTTTAATTGATAATAATAAATATTAAAAAAATGCTTATAAATATCAAAAAAGTATATAAATATTCAAATTATATAATTCTATTTAACCTTAAGAATATATATTATGAAATAAAATTATGTGTATAAAACCGGTTATAATTTGTTTAAATAGGAGTGTAGTGGAGATATCTGGACCCTATATTTAATTTTAATTTTTTTAAAATATCACAAAAATATATTATTAATTTTTTTTTTTTTGTAATATATAATAACTATAACAATAACAATAATAATATTATTATATCTACGATTAATATTTGTACAAATAAATTATATAATATCATGTTTGTTATAACTATGAGTATAATACTTAATTAATCAACTAATATAAATATCTTGCATTATTTTCAGGACACATTGGTATTGTAGATTATGATGTTGTTGAAATAAGTAATCTTCATCGACAAATTTTACATACGGAAGGTGGAATTGGCTTGAAAAAAACAACATCAGTAACATTAGCAATAAATTTGTATTCATATTTTATTTTTACATATGCACAGCAAATTAAACATAAACATAGAATAATTAATAATATTTATTTATAGAATTAATTCGTCCGTCAAAGTTGATAGATATAATTGCCAATTAATTAGTGAAAACATCTTAGAAATACTTAAAGATTATGATTATGTAATAGATGCCACCGATAATGTAGCCACTAGATATTTGATAAATGATGCTTGTGTTTTAACACGAAAACCACTTATTTCTGGAAGCGCCGTAAAATTTGAAGGTCAATTAACGGTATATAATTACAAGAATGGACCATGCTATCGTTGTATATTTCCAACACCACCGCCACCGGATACAGTAACAAATTGTGGTGATGGTGGTGTCATTGGTCCTGTTCCAGGTGTTATTGGCACATTACAGGCATTAGAAGCAATTAAAATAACATTAGAACATGAAGGTGTTTTAAATGGTCGTTTATTATTATATGATGGCATTCAAGCAATTTTTCGTACAGTAAAATTGCGTGGAAAACGTGCAAATTGTGCTGTTTGTTCTGAAAAACCAATAATAACGCGACTCATTGATTATGAAATATTTTGTGGTGCAACCGATAACAATATACCATTAACAATATTAGAATCCAATGAACGTATTTCGGTTTTTGATTACAATCAATTATTATCAAAAAATTCACCACATGTATTAATTGATGTACGAAGTACAATCGAATATGAAATGTGTCATTTAAATTCATCAATAAATTTACCAATAAAATCAATATTAGATATGAAATCCAATGATTTCGAAAAATATGAAAATCAAAATGGTAATTTTGTAAAATTATAATTACGTATTAATATTTTACTAATCTTAAAATTTGTGATTTATTTTCTATATAATTTAGTATATGTTATTTGTCGAAGAGGTAATGATTCACAATTGGCAGTTCAACATATTAAATCGGCTACCCTCAATAAAGTATGTGCGAAGGATATCGTGGGCGGATTACAAAAATGGTCAATTTTAGTTGATACTTCATTCCCATTGTATTAATTATTATAATAATTATTATTATTTATTAAGTTTAAGCTTTTATTATATTTTGCACTATAATATAATTGAATATAAAATATTATAATATAATTTATCAGAAGAAAACAAACCAATATTCCATTACACGAATATTATATACCATATAGTATCTATTAACTTACCAAATATTACATATCTAATATAATATAAAAAAAATCGAATAATGATATTTAACTCTGAATAAATAAAATTTAAATACTAATTACAACAATTTTTAAATACCAATGTTTCGATTGCTGAAATCTAATATATATTTGATATCTGTGTAAATAACGTGCGCAATTGTGTAAGTGGTTTTAACCGGCTATAACGGTTACACATTTTTGTTTTATTTATTTTATTACTATGGTGTATTAGTATATGATTTTATTCAAATTATATTTATGTTTTGCATGTGTATTACGTACGTACACGTTACGTCTGTTTGAATGGTATGAGTGCAGCGTATAATATAATTAATTTTATTTATGTGCAATATTAATTTTTACCCGTTATGTTAGCGGTGGATATTGTACAAGGTAACATTCGTTGAATGAAAAGAATATTTTATTATTTTCAATTCAATCGTTGTCGATGTTGCACTTGCAGTTGTGTTTGTGCTGTGCAGCGATAATTAGCAATCGGTTTTAATATAATTAAACGATAAAATTTCTATAAATAATACATTTTTTTTAAAGTTTTTATGTGAATTGTAAGTGCGTACATTTTTGGTGTTAATTTTAGTTTGACTATTTTGGTTCTAATTGTAATTATATAATTTTCAAGTATTTAGACAAGATCTATATTATTATATCTAAAAATGTGAATGTTGTGTAATAGAATATAGCCCGTTTAACAAATTAATATATTCCATGGTTAATCTAATTATTTGCAATTGTGTAAAACAATACCAACTAGAACGTGTAAAAAAAAGAATATGTAATTTTGTTAGGAAAAATTAATAAAAACAAAAGAAGTAGTAATTTACAAATCAAAAATCTGTCATTTGACATTTTAATGGAGGTGAATAAATAAATCCTAAATATATTTTGAAATAACTTTAATTAAATGATTACATAAAATAATCATGAAAACAACGTGCAATATTATTTAATGGTAAGTAAATTTTATATTAATAATTTTATTGTTTATTACCATTTAAATATCAATCAAAATATACAATAAATCATCATACAACAATGATAAAATTGAAACATAAAAAACCAGAAAAATTCTGTTCAATATATTGTTCTGAAATCCAGTAAAATGTTTTATGTAATTTTACTAATTGTAGGCGTGTGAAACTCACTATTTATTCCATTCTATCCTAATTATGTGATAAGCTAAATAAAACATATTATAGTGTACAGAAAGAAACGGAATTTCTCACATTTTCTAACATCTTTTATTTTATTGCTACATGCTTCTGCCACTGCTGCAGATCTTTTTAGTTTAGTCCATCTAATCCATCAGTAACAATTTCTACTTTACGATTGGACCTAATGACGACAACATCTACTTTGCCTTAATATCAATTTAATACCTAACTTTAGTACAAGAATACCATCTGACATATAGCAATTTTCCAATTTATTTATATTTAGTTATATACCATATATTTGTGTATATAATATACGTAGTGTTATTATTATTCATATATTTATTTGTATATTTTTTCTTTATATTGTTAACAAATATTTACTAAAAATTTTTTGAACGTCGCTCCTGACTGATGGAGGTGGTGTTTGCCAGAAAAAAATAGAGAATTGTATTGAATTATATCCTAATTAATTCTGTTAGAAAAATAAACAAAATTGTATGTACGAAAATGGTATTTATGCAAAATTTTACATTACATTTTAACATTCAATTTTTATAATTCGCTAATGTAATACACCGAAATGTAGTATAATAACATTTTATTATTATTATTTCTTTATCGCTTCTCGGCCTAAAGGCTAAGATCAAAGTGTAGTATCTGTTCTTATCAGCTTAACATCTGATAGATCCTCCATAGGGGGACAACAAATGTTAAACTGATTTTTGTAAAATGACGAAGTGCTAGGAGCTTGCTCCACCTTTGTCGCGGGTCGGCCCGGTATTGCAGTACCGCCGGGATTGGCCCTTATAAACATATCAAATAATAAAAAATACATTCATTTGAAAGAAAGAATTGTATTTGATTGAATGATAAAATGCATTAGCAAATGTGTAGATATTTATATATAATGCATTAAGTTCATTCACTTAATACTTATACCTAATATCATATATTTGTGTATATAATATACGTAGTGTTATTATTCATATATTTATTTGTATGTTTTTTCTTCATATTATTAACACAGATTTATTAAACATTTTTTGAGAGTCATTCCTGACTGAAGGAGGTGGTAATTGCCAGAAAAAAATAGTGAATTATATTGGACTATATCGTAATTAATTCTGGTAGAAAAATAAATAAAATTGTATATACAAAAATGTTATTTATACAATATTTTATATTAAATTTTAACATTCAATTTTTATAATTCGCTAATGCAATACACCGAAATGCAGTATTATATTATTTTATAATTTTCATTTCTTTATCGCTTCTCGGCCTAAAGGCTAAGATCAAAGTGTAGTATCTGTTCTTATCAGCTTAACATCTGATAGATCCTCCATAGGGGGACAACAAATGTTAAACTGATTTTTGTAAAATGACGAAGTGCTAGGAGCTTGCTCCACCTTTGTCGCGGGTCGGCCCGGTATTGCAGTACCGCCGGGATTGGCCCTTATAAATATATCAAATAATAATAAACACATTCTTTGCAATAAAGAAAGTTATATTCGATTGAAAAGAATGTTAAATTGAATTGTGAAATTAAAATAAAATATGAAAATAAATAATAACATTAAAGAAGTAAAATTTAAATTCGTGATTATTATAGAAAATTGTAAATTTCATATATCATATGTTTGGTTTATTGACATGTGGTACTCGAAACTATTATATAATTTATGTTATCAATAACAACAATTATAAAAACATTTCTGTAAATGAATAACTTTAAAAAATAATTTGTTAAATAATTTACGGATCACGGACCATGGTTTTTATAGCTACAAATAACAAAAATTAAAAATGATCGCTAAATACACCGACACACCACTGTTAAGATCTTGTTGATTTTTACCACCGCTGGAGCGGTAAGACAAATCTTTGGAAAAATTTCATGAATAATACAATTACACAGAAATAAAGAAACAAATTTTTCGATGTATGTTGGCAACACAGGACTTATTAGAATCGTCGAAACAAATACGCTAAACGCTTCATATAAACATTCCTTGACTTCACACTTAACTATAGCATAGTACGCATAGGCACTCTTAGCCGACTTATTGTTAGTGGGAGTATTGCACACGATGAAGTCACTATAACCTATCTGCAATTTGATTTCTAATTAATTCAGAATTTATAAGGAGATAAACTAAATAATAAAATAAAATAAAACCATTAGAATTTCACTTTTATTTATTTATTTTCTATTTTATTATAATTTATACATCCATTTATTTGTTTTACTTCAAAACTACATAACTATTATATAAAAAAAAAAAACATAAATTTAGTTTATATTAATTTTTTACTTGCAAATGTATTATTTTAATGGCTTATAGTACAGTATTAGTATTTCTATATATTCTATATATATATAAAACTGTATCCCAATATTAGATATCAAAATATATCAATATTGTAAATGTCGCGTATTTCTAATTTGTCAACAAATTTGAAACCGAGGTTGATTAAAATTTGTCATAACATAACATTATACTCGTATCAATATCAATCAATTGAAATTTGAGAGATTAAAATGATTATAGTTAGTTACAGAGGTCGAATATTATTATTGTTTCAAAACTAACGATTCGTATATTATAATTTGATATGAATAATTAATAATGTTATATATATATTTATTATAATATATTTGAATAGAAAAAAACTGAGCTAAGATTAATTTCTTTTCTATATTATGCGTAGAGCTGTAAAATATAATACAATTTTGTTATTAATTAATTGCATAAATGTAATTATAAAGAATATATAGAATATATAAAATATTAAATTATTAATTGTAAATCAATTAATAAATATTTAAAATACACATAATTTTATAAATTTTATTGTATTATACTTTATACAAATTTTTAGAAATAGTCAAATTCTTATTCAACATTATTTGAAAGAAAAAGTAATTGTTTTGAAATGTTATACACATTTCGCCGTTTAATTATTTTATACACATCCAATTTTTAATAACTTAATTTTAAACTTTTTATGATTGTGTGTTTCATTTAATTTTTAAATATATGTACAAATACATAAGTATCATACGCATAAAATTATGTTTATTCCAAAATTATGTTTCTATACATAAACATTAAATTACTGCGATAACATCCCTTAAATTTATACTCTTTCTTTCAACTCAAATAACTTAGAAACTTATAATATGGTTCGTAATTGTACATAAAATAATAAAAACAGATGAACAACTAACATTATTTACGTTCGGTTACCTCGTTTAATATTTCGTCAAAAATATTATATTTACTTAAAAGATGCCCAACCTTAATTTGTTACTTTCCTATGAAGAATGTTATTTATCAGATATTACTGGTTGAATATCTATTTAATTTCATTAACATTTACGCTTGAGTCATGGTTGTTTTATTATATCCTCGGACATCGCATTATACGCTATAGAATAAAACTTTTTTAAATACCAGGACATATTTACTGCAAAAAAACAAAAATAGGATGACAGAAAACTCAGAAAAATGCAATTGAATTTAATGCTTTACAGTTTGAAAAATTACAAAGGCGAATAATAATAATTTTCATTTTTATTAATTATTAATCTATAGCGTTTTAAAAGTTATATCCAAGCAGTCTTAAATGTTATAATTATATGCAACAAACAAATGTTTTCTTTTTAAAATTTATAATTAAATTAACATTTTATATAATATTAATGATTTCTGATAAGAATATGATTATTAAAAAATAGTAATTTAATATAAGGCACATATAGCTAGTGATGTTTAGTGGAACACTGGCGATTCCCTGCTGTATTGATATGAACAAATTTTTCTCAATGATTTTCATACTAAAAATTACTAAACTGAATTATCATTTTTACGTTTATGAAATCAAAAAGCAAATATCTTTGAAAATATGGTGTTAGACGACGCTATACTTAATGGTTAACAATGCCTCCATGCACAATGATATCGGCGATTCACTCATAACAATAGTTGAATTAACCAAAAGCATCTGACTTAGAAACATAAATACAGACCAATTGATGAATACCAAATACCAATTAATTAATAATTTACCAACTTGATTGTAATATGTTCGATAGTTATGTCGTAAAACGAGGGGAATTATTATGGGGACATGACCTAGTGTATGGCTGAGTAATCAACCAATATATTACAGTCGTTAGGTTGACCAAAAAGGTTTATTGTGTGAACGAACGAATGCCTGAATTTAATAAAATAACTATGTAATATTTTTGATAGAAATATGTAACAATAAGAAAATGTGCTATTTCATATTTATTTCATATAAAATTTTATACACATTAAACGTTGGAAATCAACTATATTTTCAGAATGCGTTAAGCAATTTTAAATAGATATTCTTTCACTGAAAAATACAAAAATGCACATTTTCCTGAAAATTTTGTTCAAACCCAATTTAATTTTTTCAAAATTTTCTTATTTTTATAAATGCCTATCAGATGTATCAGTAATACATCTATTTTAGTAATTATATATTGCATTCAGACTTGTTTTCACGTGACGTCAATTGTTGTCATTAACTTTCAATGTGTTTTTACTCTTTTTAGTTTACTATTACTTATTTTATATGATACGATCCTTGAATCGTAATTTAATTATATAGATTTATACTATACCCTTTCTGTCATGGACCTTAACTACATACTAATATTTTTTTTTTCTTTGTATGACAATTATGAGTGTGTGTTCTTTATATAATTACCAGGTGAAACATTACAACATATGAACAAAATCCATTTGAGATAAACACTAAATTAACACTATAATGCTAAATCTTATCTATATAATTTTTCACCTGTATATTATATTAATTTATGTATATTTATTAATTCGCAGAGTATTCTAAATATATATTTTTAATATGCGATCGTGATGCGATTGTTTATTTTTATAAAGTTAATAAAATAAAAAAAAAATAAAAATAAAGTTAATAATTAATTAATCTACCGATTTACATGTGACTTAATCTTTTTACAAATCATAAGAATTATTCTTAAAATTAATTAATTTAAATTCATTATTTTTATTTTATATATAATAGTTAATTTTGTACTAATTATTTTTTATAAAAGAATATTTAATACAAAATACTCGCGGATCATTTTATTATTATAATTTTTTTTTTATAATAAATACACTCTTAAATTTTAATATTTTTTATTTTTAATTTAATTTAATGGATAAATGCATTTAGTTTTTAATCAACGATATATTTATAATGTGTAATTTTTAAAATTATAAATTAATATGGAAATGAAAAATAAATAAAGGTATTATTTTTTCAAATTAAAAACAAGATAATACGAGTATTATTATTAATAGTTATGAAATGAATGATTGCGGATATATTAATTAATGATTTATTGATTTAATGAATTTATAATTGATTTTAAGTGTGTTTTTTGTTTGTTTTGTATTCATTATCAATATTTATCCTTTTTAAATATATAAAAACATATTAAAACTAAATAAAATTCTTTATATACAAATTTAAATAATCATTTTGGTTATCGTTTTTCTATATAATATTTTTTAAATTATAATTACTCACGTGCACATTAATTATTATTGTAATGATAAAATGAAAATTTAATAAATAAACCATCGTTCATTTATTTTATAGATTTTCATAAATTTTTAATGTGGAATTATAAATGTACATATTTTAGTCGTATATAAAAAGTATAAATAATAGAGAATTTACCTGCAACACGTGCAGTTTATATAACAATACAATAGCTATGATTCCGTAATATTTGAGTAAATAATGATATTTCGCATAGGTAATTGTTGCAGTTAAAATTAGTCTCCAACAACAATGTGATGGTTTCATTCGATTTCAGCAACTTAAGCTTTAGATGGTATACCAAATGTTACTGCTGGTCTTATGCATAGAAATGATTTGCATTTGATGGAGTAATGCGCACCATAAATTCTCTAGTAACTAATTAATGTTATAGTTTATGCTACGCACTTTTCTTTGGAATAAAATGTTTTTACATTCAACGAAATAACAAAAATTGATGGCTTTAAACTTGTTATTCCATCCATAAATATATCAGATATTTTCTAATACTTACACGTGTCAATTGAAATTTGTAAATTATTACTTATAATAAATTCAATAACAGCATACACTACAAGATTATATTGTTATAATATTCTCTATTATATTATAGTTTTTATTTCTTTTATAGAAAAAAAATATATTAAGTAACATTTTTATTAATTAACTATATAATATAAATATATATAGCAGAGTTATTTAGGTTAGGAGGAGTAATGGACAAAGTAAAAACATTAACATATTGTTTACTCTTTGTCTAAATAAATACTGATTATGAATTTTAAATTAATTTTATATAATAAAATATAAATCACCAAAACAAATAAAAATAATTTTTTTTATATATTTATTTTAAGTCTTAATAAGGATACCGTAGCAATGATTGTTCTCGTAACGTTTCTGTATCAGAATCATCATCATCACTTGACGGTGGTGTTTTTAATAATGGTACACCTAAATCTAAATATTCATCATTTGCAGATGCTGCTAATGTTTTATCTAAATTTTCTACAATTTCTATAAATGTAGGCCGTTCATGCGGTATCCAATTCCAACATTGTCTCATTAAAATATATCTGTGAATGGTAAAATAATTAAAATAACTAAATTAAAAAAATTTATTACAACAAAAATGCAATTAATTTACATATTAAATGAACATTTTGTTGGTTTTTCCATTCGATGACCTTCATATAAAAATTCATATAAATGTTCGGATGAAAATACTTGTGGATACGGTTGTTCTCCAAATGTCATAATTTCCCATAATAATACACCATATGACCACCTATATATATATATAATTAAATAATAATATTGTTATTTGTGTTAAGTGAATAAGAATTCATGGTGTCGTGCATAATTATATAATTGATTATTGTTATTTTTTTCTACATATATATACGTACACGTCACTTTGGGTATCATAAAATTTATCTCTTAATGATTCTGGTGCCATCCATTTAATTGGTAATCGACCGTTAGTATTTTTTCTATAATATTCTGATTCTTGTATATCTCTTGCCAAACCAAAATCAGCAATTTTTACAACATAATCATCGCTAACCAGAACATTTCTTGCCGCTAAATCACGATGTATGCACTAAAATTATATATGTAATTTAATTAAATTTATTATAGTGTTATAAAATATATACCATATTATAGATGTCGGCTCAGTCTATACTGTCTGCACTTAACTTAAATAAAGGATTTTATCGAAAAGTGTTCTTTTTTTTCTATAAGTTTAGGGTGGTATAAAAGTAGCAATATTTTAATGAACATGGGAATTGTTGTACCAAATAAACGATATTTTCGAGAAGCATTATTATTTTTATTTCATTTCACTGCTTTGAAATTGTGACTGGAAATGAAAAATGCATTTATTATAAGAATCTCAAACGTAAAAAATCTTGGGTGAAGCCAGGTGAAGCTGGTCCATTACAGCCAAAGTTGAATATTAATGATGATAATGTTATACTATGTTTTTGGTGGGATCAGAAATGTCTTGTGTACTATGAATTGCTGAAATTTTTTGGAACTATCACTCATACTGCAAATGTCGTTAAAAACTATTATAATGACAGAACTGGGACTTCTATCCCACACTCCATATTCGCCAGACATTGCTCTTTTGGATTACTATTGATTTCAGTGATGCAGTCAGCCCCTCAAAACTTATGAAAATATCAAAAAATGGCTTGATGAATGTATCGGTTCAAAATACCATGACTTCTTGAGACAGGGAATCCATAAATTGCCTGAAAGATCGACAAAGGCTTCGTCTTCTGATGGAGCATACTTTGCAATTATGTACCACTTTTATATTCTTGTTAAATTAACATGTAATTTTAAAACAGAACCTACTTTTTCATATATAATAAATAATTGTGTGCGCTGATCGAAAAATTCCTTTTTTTTTCGGTAGTAAAAACAGAGAGCGATATGTGTCATTTTATTGATATATATTAATATAATGTAATATACTTACACGTCTCGATGCTAAATATTCCATGCCACGTGCCACTTGAAAAGCAAATGATACTAAATCTTTTTGTGCTAAATTTTTTTTATCTTCATCATCAGCGTTAATTGTTGATGCAGTCACATCATATTCAGATGTTGGTCGATTTTTCTTTAAAAAATCTTTTAGATTACCATGTGGTGCGTACTCAACAATAACATACAATGGACCATCTTGGCTACAACAACCCAATAAATTTATAATATTAATATGTTTTCCAATCATTTTCATAACTTCCATTTCACGAACTAAACTTGCCATATCCGTATCGGTATGGCCTTCTTTCACCATTTTAACAGCCACAATAAAACTTGTTGAATTTTTTATTAAACCACGTGCTTCAGCCATTACAACACGGCCGAAGGCACCTTCACCCAACGTTGGCCCCAATGTTAAATGATTACGTGAAAATTCCCAATTCGAATCTAATGGAAATTCATATTCATTAAATGGTGATGGATCGTTTGTTGTTTGTATCATCGTTGTACGTTGTTTTTCAATTTTTACAATTGGTATTTGCATTGTTTCATTATTTACATTATCACTTGCCGGTTTTACAATGATCACTTTTTTTGTCCATTGATGCACTGTTTCCATTGCACGATGTTTCATCAATTTTTCATGTTTTAATTTTTTAAATATCATAAACATAAATATGATGGCAATTATAAATGATGAACCCAAAATAAGCGCAAGAATATTAACCCACATTGAATGTGCTTTAAGTGCGGGTTCTGTTATTGGTTCATCCTGATTCAAATCTATATATACGTATATATATATATATTTGGATATATATATATTTAATTTGAATAACATAATAATCATTAATATATTATATTTAAATCTTACCATCAACAACTCTTAAATATGCTGTTGCAAATGTATTTCCTAAACTATTTGCTGCCAAACATGTATACCATCCTTCATCACTATATGTTACATTTTCAATTGTAAACACGTCTGAATTATCTGGATCGGGCTAAATATTATTATTTATGAAAAATTCAAATAGATACAATTACAACCACATAAAAATTAAAAATTAGATTATATTATAAATTTAAACATATTATTAAAAATAATTATAGAGGCTATAATGTGCGTACAATTAAATAAATATGAAAATGTATGAATTTTATTAATTTATGAAAGCATGCTTAATATACATAAGATGTTTAAATCTTAACAACTTTTATGATAACATTAATTATTATTGTAATATAAACAAATATAGGCTGCAATACAAATTAATTAATTATAAAATTAATTTCTTTGAATTAATAAAATATTAAATAAAAAAAAAAATTAGGTTTAGGTATATACAAAAAAAAATTATAAAAAGTGATGTTAAAACTATGCCATCATGTATACCAGTCGCGTGCAAATAGCAGCTCCATAAAAATAGTTAAAGTTGAAAAATATTAATTAAAAGTTGTATTAATTGTCTTTCCAAAAATTAGAAAACAAAAATGACTAATAAAAAAGAATTAACAATTTAAAATCCATCACCTTTAAAGTACTATCTGTGCAATTATGACAGACACCATAAAACCATTGCATATGCATATGAAGATCGGATAAAACTTTACATTTCATAGTAAATTTTTCACCATATTTTACCGTTTTATTTTCAGGTATATTTTGAATAATTGGTGAATGATTTAATCTATCTGTAATAATAACAAAAAAAAAACAATAAAGGAAAAGAATATTTGTGGTTTCGATTTGTATGTGGTTTTTGTTCAAATGAAATAAAAAAATAATTTATTTAAAAAAGAAATAAATTAGTAATTTATAAATTTTGTGTGTGTTTATTATAAAATATATATATTCGTAATTTGTTTAACCAATGCAAAAATACACTATTCAATCTATGGACTTAAATGTTACATAATTGTATAGATGTGAATTATACATATATTGTTATTCACTTCGGTATATATTTGTGACCGATGAAGAAATCATTATTACAACACTTGTGATTAAAAATAATCTCAGGTAGTGAAATAAAAGATAAAGTTTGATTTTTTGATATGCAACGTATAATCACTGTCCCAATCATTAAAGCAATTTCGAAATCGTTTTTTTTTTTTTGTAATATGCCAAATTGCCATCAGCTTATTCTTTGAATTTTCTTCAATCAATGCTATATTTTAGATACGTTTACATCAAAGTGGTTTCTTTTAGTCGATACTGAACATGGATTCTGATGAATTGTATTTTTTGCTCAAAATTCAAGAATAATGATGGTAAAAAATGTAACTATTTCGGCATTTTTTTATTTTGTCATTTTTCGATGTAGATAGGCGAACAGTTTATATCTGTATAATTTCTTCACAAACATCTTTCAACACGCTTAGTAAATTCACGCACGTTTCTTTAATTAATTAATTAACTATATCAATAGTGACAAATACAGATGAAAATAATTAGTTGCCAGTATACTCATTTATGTGGCCGTATAGCCAGTACCACAACCAGCACCAGTATGTTGACTAACTAGTCCAGCAATGATCAGTGCTAGTTCATAAATACTCGTATATATATATAATTATAATATAAATAAGGGACAGAAAGGAACCGAATCGGTTATCCAACTTAAACGATATGATTGCTTTGTTTATACTCAATTTATTTAGTACGTATGGGCTGAGACTAAATTCGACCTAAATATATAGGTAACGTGATGTTTACATCCTTTGGTATGTTATCTTTACAAATTTAGGTTGGTGTATCCGCTAATGTCATCTATAAATTAATATAATAATCCGATTTTAAGTTTGTTATGTTAAATATTTCTTCACTTAAATATGATTTAAGGAAAATTAGGTATATATAAATGTCGCGAATATGACCTTATATATTTGAACTTTATTTAATCAAAATAAATTGAATGTAAATTAGAGAGTGGTAGAGGCTAGAAGTGATTTCTTTTTAATTATAATTAATTAATTAAATATTATGGTGCTATATATATTTTCTCCGTCTGTTCAATATGGTTTTTATATCATGTTTGTTGGAACAGCTAGAACAGCGCTCGTCAAAATAACATTTATTTATCATAGATAGAATTGTGTATAATTGCATTTATCAACCCATATAATATATAATACAATTTCTTATGATTATTATCACATTTATCTGAATTATATATAAGTTTATGTACTTGTATTTTCTATAAAATATTTAAAAATTATAATATTCCCACCATAATACCTACCTATATACACACAAATAGTATATATTATAATCAATGTTAGTCATTATAAATTTTAATTAATTAATTAATAATTTATATATAGTTAAGTATAAACCTATATCCCCATTTATTTAATAAAAAAATATAATTAATATTTATTTTATAATTATCCACGTATGTAATATATACAATCGCCCCCAATCACCATTTAATAACAATTTTTATGATTTATTGTCATTCATATAAACATATACCATAAGATTAAATTATGTTACAAATGAGATGTTTCTTTATACAATATATAAACAGAGTGAGAGGTATAACATTAATATGAAAATATATGAACCATCACCAAAATTAAAAAAAAAAAAAAAGATAAAAATAGAACCATAAATAAGAACCACTGAATATGGATTATTCTTTTACCATAAATTTTATTGTTCCATTTGCTGGAGCACCTTCTGAATCATTATATGCTTTATATTTATATAATGTCATATGTGCGGCTAAATCGGTTATAGTAGGACAAACAAATTTAGCAGTGGTATTTGCAAGAGCCGTTATATTTTTTGGAAATCCTTCTCTAATATATGGACGAGCCGGAAAACGATCTATATATATATGTATGTGTTTTTTTTTTAAATGTATTCATTTTCTTAAATTATATATTTATTTATTATAAAAAATATGTGGCGTTAATTTCATACTAAAATTCTTGAATTTTAGTGTAAATTTTAATTTAATTTAAAATTTAAACTATAAATATAATAATAAAATAAAAAATAAAAAATTCTTACCTCTAACATCTAATTTGGTCGTAAATTCTATACATCCATAAATATTACATACTGTACATTTATATTCACCAGAATCTTTTGGTAACAAATCTTCTAAAAATATAGACCATTTACCATATGTTACTTTTCTAATGCGTCCATCTATTGTTTTATTATCTTTTGTCCATGTAATATTTGGACTAGGATTTCCTATAATTAAAACAAATAATAAAATACACATATTGTCGACACATTTATGGACACTAACTAACGGTGGACGACGGCATGGCTTCAATTTTTATATTTTGATTGTAATTGTTAAAAAATAACAAAAATAGTTATAATTACCTGATGCAATACATTTAATTCGAACCATATTTCCAGACGGTTTTGCATGTAATCTAATCATTTCACTTGGTTTTACAAATACAGGTTTACCAGTTACATTTTGTTTTACATTAATTTTATTATTATTAATTTGTTTATTATTATTATTGTTATTATTATTGTTATTATTATTATTATTATTATTATTATTATTATTATTATTTTTATTATTATTATTTGGTTTTTTATTATTTCCATTTTCAAATTTATTTCGTTCTATTAATTTATATTCTTTATCTTCATTTTCATTTCCATTATCACCATTATCATCATCGTAATCAATTTCAAATTCTTCATCATCACCATCATCATCATCCTCTACATCATCATTCTGATCTTCATCATTATCATAGTATTGTTGATTATAATCCTGAATATATGAATATCGTATTTGAAACAATATTAAAAATCATAAAATTTTCTAAAAAACTTTACCTTTTCAATTTCTTTAAGTTTTTCTTTTCCATTTATATTCTCCGAAAATTGTGATTGAATTTCAAGATTACTTAATTCCTTGTTATCTATATATTCATAATGAAATTTAAAAAGAAATATTAAATAATAATTTCACATAAAATTTTATATTATTATATTGTACCATCGATTACACGTAAATGTACACTTTCAGATGCACTTGTCAGATTATATTTTCCTTCACAAGTATACCAGCCTTCATCCGAATGTGTTATTTTTTCAATTTTGATCATTTCTGTATTATTTCCATTAGACTGAAATTTGTAAAAAATACAAAATTAAAAAATTGCTTTTAATACATAAGTTAAGTGTGTAATCCAATAATTGTTAATAATAACACCATCTGTCACGGCCTTAAAATCGACTGTATGTAATTAGACCATAAATCAAAATATAATGCATCAGTAAACTGGATAACGAAAAGCGAATTTTATACCACATTAATTGAATGATGAACAAAGACGTTATATTAAAAACGATAGTAGTGCAAACCAAAGGATCCTAGTTTGATGTAGTTAAAAATCAAAACAATACTCATTTGTTTTTACGATTCCAAAGGTATTATCCATACAAAGAATGTGTGCGTACAATACACGGTTAATGCTTTATATATTACCTTGGTGTATTAAAACGTTTGCTAAGCCGTATTCGTCGTGTTCGTCCTGCATATGGAGAGCCAAGCAGTTTGAGATTATTACACCATAATTTTTTATATGAATTTTTAAATTTTTTTGATTTTTATTGTAATTATTCAATACTGTGTAATGTAATGTATTTAATGTATCTGAGGATAAAAAGCCTAAGTTTTCGAAAGCTGTATACACGCTTTTAGAATAAAATAATTTTGACGAAAATTTAAAAATCATTTGACGATGAAAGAAAACCAGTAAAATAAATATAATAAAATAGACATTACCGTTAAAATAATATCTTTACAATCTTGACATGCCCCATGAAACCATTGTACATTAACAAGGTATTCCTTTGGAATATTACATTTCATAATGAATTTCGAACCAACCGTTATAGTTTGATTTTGAGGTATTATCGGAATTATCGCTTGTAGATTTGTTCGATCTGTAAATAATAAAATAAAATGTAATTTTTGAAAATAGAATACACATTTTATGCATATATCAATTTATATAATATACCTTTAACCATAACATTGGTGCTATGATTAATACATCCGTTTGCATTACATACTAAACATTTATAAGATCCGGTATCATGTGGTTGTAGATTTTCTAAAATGATTGACCATTTTTCAAATGTAATTTTTCTGGATGTACTATCAATTTGTTCATTATCTTTAGACCAAGTAATATTTGGTTCCGGATAACCTAAATAAAATGTATTGACATTAATTATAGGCCTTTACTTTTGTGTGCGCCGTAAATAGAAATTCTTTGTTTTTATTTCATTTCGTATAATTGTACTATAAAATACAAGCTATAAAATTATAATTATATATAATTCACCTGAAGCATCACAATTAAGACGAATATTTTTTCCTGTTATTCTTGTGTGTAAATTAGTTAGTTCATTTTTTCTTTTAAATGTTGGTCGACTGCCAATTATATTTTGTTTACTCGTAGTATCCTCTTCATCATCCAAATAATCATCTGAATTTTTTATATAATTCTATAAAAATAAATATTTATGTATACGATTAAAAATGTTGAAATTATAAAATTTATATAACCTAAAATAATTCTCATAATGTATAATACCTTATCGGTTTCATTTATATCTCGTTTTCTATTAATATTTTTGAATAGTTGTGATTCAATTTCACTATCAATATCGAATGATTTTTCAACAATTTTTAATTCACTTGTATTATTAATACAACCATATAAATTACATACTAAACATTTGTAAAAACCTTCATCTGTTGATTGTAAATTTGGAATAACTATTGACCATTTATTTATAATTATTTTACTATTTTTCTTAATTAAATCATCATTTTTTGTCCAATTTATAGTTGGTTGAGGTACACCTTTATATGATATGAGAGGGATTAGAAAAAATATAAAATTTAATAATTCACACATATTCAATTAATACATATTTCTATGAAATATATGTAAAATATAATTTTAAGCACCTGATGATACACATTTAAGTCGAATTTTACTACCAATTGGTTTTATATATTTTTCCATCAATTCTTGTGGCTTTATAAAAATTGGAGAATGTTCTAAATTTCGTTTTATTCGATTGTTATTTATTAATGTATGCATTGGCATTTGATCATTATTTTTATCTAATATGAAAATTATATTTATTTATAGAGTATTTTAAATTTTAATTAAATTTCATCAATTATAAGTATTATATCAAATGTTAATTTAATATAATTACTTGAATTTATTTCGTCGTTTTCTCGACGATCTGGTGAAGTATCTGTAGTCATCACTTTACTTTCATCAGTATACACTTCCAAACGTATATTTGACCATCGTGTTTTTAAATGTTCAAACAATACACATGAATAAACTCCATTATTTGATATATTGAAATTTTCAATTTTATAACTAAAAAATTAATTTAACATTTAAAAATAATAATATATTTATAATAAAATAAAATAAAATTAATCTAAATACAATTGATTTATTAGTAAAATCGATTATGTAATGTATGATGATATATACACATGATAAGAGATAATCACACAAGACGCACGATTCCTTGTTTCATACAAGTAACAGTGACAATTATGCTTATTGTTTCATATAATTGTATTTCATAATTATAAAAAAATAACCATGTGCTTTCGAGCTGCAATAAGTTTTATGTTGTGCTAGTCATAAATATTTTTATATATGAAATGTAATTTGCTGTCTCCATGAACACACATTTCATATATGATTTAATATTTACTACTATACGTACGACTATGTAGCTCGAATAACATAAAACTATAATTACAGCTGTTTGGCACATGCTTAAAACAATAAACACAATTGTCATATAATTATTTTTATACTAAATATACTACTAATTTATACATAGTTTCATATACCATATAACAAATATACTTACATATCATTTGATTGTGATGTGTTAAATCCATTTATTGGATCTCCATTTTTATACCAGATTGGATTTTTAAAACTACATTTTAAAATGACTGTAGTAAATATTGGTACTTTTCCTGATACTCTATAAATGTGATATCCTGTAAAAGCAAAACAGTAAAAATTAAGTTAGTTTTTTGTATTTATATTTATTAGTAAAAAATTACATCTTATAAATCAAAAGAAAAACTATAATAAATTAATAAATAATAATGTAAATTTTAATGTAAAACATTTCTATTATTTAAAATGGAACGGAAGGTATCTTAGAAAATATGGTGTTGAAAAGTATTCTAAACATAGTTTTCTTTTGGCTGTCATGTAGAAACTTATATAATAAATATGATATCTATTTGGATATACCTCCATACAAATGTATGTGTATGTGTATGGATAAATCGGTCATTTTCCGGAAAAGCGGAAAATCTTTGATGACAGTTTTGTTTTACATACGAATATGTATATATATGGAATCCGAATCTGATAATGGTGAATTGAGTTTAGAATATAGGTTAACTATATTTATCATTGAATAAATACAGCATCTTTAATAAAACCATAATTACATATCAATGGATGAATTGAGTTATATACTTTAATGTCAACATTCACTTAAATTCACCTAATATGAATTGTGCCAAACAAAGGCATATACAATTTTATTTGTTTTTATTAAATTATTAATCGTTTACAATTTAATTCTATGGTCGAATATTATTTTTGTAATTGTATATTCATAAACAGCAAGCATTCACTTATACTAGAGCCATTTCATATTGTTTGTAACCTCACGCAGATTATCTGTGATATATGTGAACATTTTTTAAGTATACTTATTGCTATATTTTTAAAATAATCACATTTGGAGTAGTTTTCAAATATGAAATGGTCGATGGTTGATGAACACAACGCTGAATGTAAGCATCCATGGTATCGCCAGTATGTAAGCCCTTCTAGCAACACCTTACCATATTATCACAGTGTACATATTAAATTAAACATTTCCATTACTATCTTATAATAACAATTTACAAATACAACGTACGCAAGCACACATTTACACTCTATGGGATTAATAACTCGTACTTTACTTTTAATACAATAGAATTTTTTTTTCCACTGAAAGTGAAAATTTATATCTGATATATTCATTTATCTGTGAAATATTTCATGTACTTTACATGTAAATGTAATTGATTAAAGAAAAAAAAAACTTTACGTGATCTATAGTGGAACTCATAGAATGAATTTAGAATATATAGCGAATGATAAAAAAAACATAAATATTTATTTAAGATAAAATAAAATGTAAAAAAAAAGAAAAAAAATTGAATTCATTAAATTCTATTATAAGAATCGATCGATACGCAATAAATATATTATGTACATTGATCAAAATGGCCTTCTGATCGGAAATAGCGTATATATACGTACATGTACGTTATACGTTTTATATATATATAAATAAATTAAATATTATAAAAACGTATGTAGACAGTACAAGAATTTATGCGTATGGTTTAATTTTGAGGTATGTCTGTGCTGTCTGTATATTAAACATATACAATTATATAGAAAGAATATTTGAAAAAAATATATATATATATATTATACATTGAAGAATCATCTCACATCGCTCAACATCATGTATACAACCAACAACAAAAACAATAATAAATAAAAAAAACCGTTCAAATTGCCTATTAAAAATAATTAATTGATTTAAATTGAAAAGAGTTTAATTGATTATTTCGTTAATAATTTTATTTTTTATTTTACAATTCGTTGTCGCATTTACATACATTTTACAATATTATTACATTACACATACACCACCACATATACATATACACATATTGTAAATTTGCATGTTTTGGTTATGCTAATTTTTAATTTATCTATATATATATATATCGTATATTTGTTTGCAATTATGTTACAAATGTATACTTATATTAAATTTATTAATTCATTTATCAATATGTCAAAAGTGCGCACCAATTAAATTTATAGTGGGATACATTAATTAAGCAATTACGCATATAAAATTTCTTGATAACACATATGATATGAAGATAAACGCCCATGTTTTGTGAAATAGGTTTGTTGAAAAATTCATTTGCATATACTAAAAACTCGTCAAAATATAACAACTTTCACCACACAACATAAAATTTTAAAGGGATAATAAAAAGTATATAAACAATATTTGTGTGCGTGTGTGTTATCAATAATAATATTATCCTTCATGTAAATTCGAAACACATATTCACTGGAAATGTTAAAATAAAATAGTTAAATTGGACATTCGACCGTATCTTAACAAATATTTATCTATTGAATATTATAATGACAAAACACAGAACAAAATGTATACCATTATTTAGTAAGATTATAGTATTGTCAAACAATATGGTATGTAAAATGTAAAATGTACTTACAATAATTGTTAATTGTTGTATTATTGTTTTAAAACATATATTTCTATGTTTTTATTATCTACAATATTATTTGTTATTATAAAAAATATTTGAATTTTATGCTTAAATGAAAGTGTGAATTGTAATGTGTGAATCATCGATCATATTTTGTCACTAATAAAAAAAACTATATATTTTTCTGTAAATTGTTGGTCGTTTTATAAATAGAAGAAGAAATAAAAAAATAACCATCAGATGCACAATTAATAGTAAATATTTTGTCTATTCAATTATAAGTACTAATTACTTGGTAATAGCGCAGTCAGTATATGTAATTATAATAATTTATTCTATTCAACGTAGATTCTTAGGTTAATTTGATTTTAAGATATCGTGATCGATTGGTCTTTATATTGATAGATATATGAACATTGAAGCATAAATCGATTTAAAAAGTAATTTCTATTAAAAATTGGTAATTGATTATATTTTAAATTCTGTTTTAGAAATAAATATTGTATGGTATGGTGAATGTTATATACTGGGAATTACAAGATTGTTACTCGGACACCTATTGACCTATTTTGTTTGTCCTGAACCAGACACAGTCTATATAACTATACCTATATACACTTGTTTGGATATGATTCAGTTGAGTAATTTTTAGTACGAAAAATATAGAAACATGTATTTTTTTCTCATAATAATAGCGGTAATCGAAATTGTCACTTGTGTGAATTGAATGAAGTTCAAAATTGTGACAATATAGTACTAGTCTTATTTCCCCGATTTAATCGATATTGAACTTTGAAATTTGTTCAAAAAATAACCAAGTTTTTCTATGTATTTTTTTCAAAATTACTCTGTCTATCAATTGTCTACCAATTTGATGAGAATTGACGTTGTTATATACCTTTTTCTAAACCTATATACATACACATCAAATTTCATTCGAATATTACAAACGATCACTAGCAGTTATATGCTGATCTTTTGTATATAGTGGCGTTCTGATAAATGTCAATTATTCAGAAATTTGTTAAGAAATGACCTGGTGAATGAGAATATTATATTCAAATGGTTCAATGGTTCAGTGAGTTCTGTATTCTCATCAATATGATATTTTTTGGTAATTTATATATGTCTCTTCTTTTGATGACATTTAAAAATCGAGCCATTTTTCGACTTCTACATATAATTGTGAAAACGTTGTGTGTAGCATGTGCCATCGATCTGAATGAGTGGTAATCTGAGAAACATCTGGTTAATATACAGCCGTTGGATTAACACATCGCAATCAAGTTAATCGTTTGTTTCATCTTTCTTTTGGCATATTTTGATCGTTTTTCTTTCAACGATCGCTGCAAATTTGTTTATTTATTTATACAGAGTATACAGTTCGACCATTGATAATTCTGGTAAATTTCCATAGCTAAAATACACTACCTCTTTCCGATGCCATCACATATGAAGCATTTGTAAAGCAATCGCATCTATTGTGTTATCCAACAAATCATATTTGTACACCATACAAAGTTTGCTGATGAGTTGTACCTCATCAGAAATGAAAGTGGACTGTACGCGAAATCCAATTAAAGTAATATCAATTATAATTTAGTATTTATAAATAGCTATAAAAATTATTTAAGTGACTTTTTTAGATTGAGTTAAATCGCACCACCACTTTATCGACATTTACGTATATCTTTTGTATTGTGTTACAAATATTTAAATAATTGATTAAATCGGTCGATTAAATTTATTTCCGATAGATAACTATATTTTTCTATTTATAGGTGAAATTGAATAAAAGCTAATTTTTCTGATAGCCGTGACTGATGGAGTCAGTCTACATGGAGAATATTTTTATTTCCCAAAAAGTGACCACGAAATTTGCGAATATGGTTTATAATAAATTATACATAATAATATTGTTGACCACATAATAATTACGGCTTTATTTCTGCTGCTTAAAATTTAATGCCATATATAAAAAATACATATTATATAACTAATAGAGTTAAATTTTGAAAGATTTAACTTTATATTTAAAAAATTTTAAACAAAATCTGTATTTTTATGATTATTTTTTATTATACACAATGCGAATGACCCACGTTGACTTATATGCGATTGCAAATATATTTTTTAGACGGTTGTTGTATTTTTTTTAGAGAATAATGAAATTATTGTTTTATTATATATTTTGTATTTTTTAATTCATTAATATCTTAGTTTTAATTTATTTAGAGATTATTATATAATGTAATCTTTTTTTTTTTTTATATATATTTGTAGTATGTTATGAAACATAATTTTAATATTATTATAATTATATGATGATAATAATAATAATATTATGAATTTATAACAATATTGTTATTATAAAAATTATAGCATTAATATTATTATACAAAACATTATATTCACTTCACCAGTCCGATTCGCATAGTCTTCGTAATGAGAAAATTAAAAGGCAGAAAAAAATAGCAAGATAAGTTTTACAAAGTTATTACTGTCTAATTATTGAACGCATCATTTAATATTATAAATGAGTATTATTATTATTATTATTATTATTATTATTATTATTATTTATAATTAATAAAAATGTTAAAACATTACTATTATAATTTTCTTGTTGCTTTTATCATAATGATGTCTATGTTATAAAAAAGGCAATATGTTTTTCATTATAAATTGTATATTTATTTTTTTTTTAAAAATGGATTTTATGTCTTTTGCTTGTTATATTACTAGTATAATTTACATATATTTAAATACATGTATTAGATAATATGTATATAATAAATATATGTATTATCCTATTTAATTATATATATTTTGTCTGTAGCATTTTTATTATTACAACTCTTACAAAAATGGTGTTGTTGTTACAAATGATCGCGTACATAATTTGTTTGTTATTTTAAAATCTAGAATTATTTTTTCTAATTTTTTTGCTGTTGAAATTAAAATATGTCTCAAGTTATATGGATATAGCTAAATTGCGAATGTTGATAATAGTTGTCTTTGTAGTAGTAAAATTCTTAATAATATCCTAATAAAAATGTTAGAAATGTCGCTTGTTTAGTTTAATGCGTATAGTTAATTTTTTTTTGTTATATTTTCTTTCGTGAATAATAAAATGGGAATATAAAATTTTAAAGATTTATGAAATATAATATATGCCTGTGAAAATTTTGTTTTTATCATTTTAATATATATGTATTTATATTAATTATATATTAGCCGGGTAATAAATTATTATAAGTCTTTGTGCTAACCAATTTTCTATATATTAAAACTATACACATACAATATTATTAATATATACACTTTATGTCCCAAGAATAATGAGAATGCATTTATAATATACGGAAGTGGCTTAATTTACGCACCCAATTTATTTTGATAGGACCTCACCCAATATTTTAACTAAATATTGGTCAAAATCCAGACATATATAATACCTACGTAAAATTTAGATGACATTTGGTCACATAGTGTGAAGTAATATCTATTCTAACTAACTTAAAAATCGATTATTATTTATTAATTTTATTAAATTCAATGAATTAATTTAATTCATTATTTATAATTTAATTTATAACTTCCAAAAAGTCTCATATATTACATTTATATATGTATTGATTAATTTTACAGATGACAACAAACACGTTTACATGTTTTGGGCGAAATATAGAATATAGGTGAGTTCAGCTAAAAAAAAAAGAGTACTTGTCTAAATTTTTGTAGATAACATTCCATGTACTTACACCAAGTTACCTGTTTATTTAAATTGAATTTTATCTTATAGTCTACGTGCCAAATAAAATTCATATAAACTGTAGTTTATGTGAGTTGGTCGAAAAATTTAAATTTAAAACCAAAGAACAAACATTAAATTTTATTTTAAAATTGTTACTTAAACGTATGATTTACTTAAAATCACGTATAATGATAATGTGACTGTGGACCATTTCTGAAGCAATTACTAAAGAAAACATTGAAAAAGCAGGTGAGATTTCGTGAAAATTTCTAAAACATCTTCAGTAGTGAAATTCATGGATATGGATCATGATATGGAATACGGAATACAAATTTATCGAATTTTAAATGAAAAAAATTGTTGTACGAAAGATAAATTTAAAATTTTTTTCACATCAAATAAATGATGATAAAAAATTGTATCGAATTGAATGTTGTAAAGATGTTATCTTAAATATGCTCAAAATTATTAAAACTTTCTAAACATAATTGTAACTGTTTCTAAAATGACGATCACCATGACGATGAAGGAAATTCATTTTTCACAAAAACTGCTGTCTCAACATAATGCGTTATAGATTGGCTTACACTGAAAGAAATGTTATGGAACTGGATCATTTTGTTTACGTCGATTCACACTACATAAATCAATTATTAGCTAACAGTGAGTCCTACGAATTCTATATATATTATAAAGCCATTATCATTATTTTTGGGACAGAGGGTGTATTTTGTTTATGTATAATACATAAAAAACTGTTTTGTTTTTCGATTCTATAAAACTTATGCGTTTATAAGTTTATTAATATTTTTGTTGTATTTAGTTGGGCAAAAACCAAATGGTGAAAATTTGAAACGTTTATTGCATATTTAAATGAAATTTTCGTAAAAATAATAATTTTATATTTTGAATTTGAAACAGTGAGAGGAGAAACAGTCGATGACACTTTAAAATTGTATATAAACTCGTACAGTGTGCGTATATATTAAGTTTTATAATTTATATATACGTTTGTTTAATTTTAAAATATATATTTGCACAAATAAATCTGTATTCAATTAACGATTTTCTTTAAAAAATAATAATTTTAATATGCATTAATTTTTTTTATTATTATTTTTTGAATTAAGTTATAAAGCTTGTTTTTTTTTTTCTTCTTTTTTACAATATGTTTAATGTATTTTAAATAAAATTTGCAAAATGTGTTTTGTTTTGTTGTTTTTTTGTATTGTATATAAGTTATACATAATTTATTCATTACACATTAAATATTTAAGATTATTCTTGAGTTGTTTAAAATATGTATATATAAATGTTCACTATATATAGAGACGTTTTTAATGAGAAAATATACATTTTGAATAACCATACAGGCGTCGTCTACCACCCACAATATATGAATGTATATATACATTTATTCGATTACCATATAAAATGTATGTTGTGAATACCCATACACATATAATGTAATAAATTATTAAAATAATGACAAAAAATGTGTAGACAAATTTCTATTTATATCATTACAATCGAAATTATATGAGTCAATAAACATATTTATGTTATATAAATAGTTATGCATAATACAATATATATATTAGATACGATGGGAGTATATGTGTGAAAAAAATTTGACACAGGATGTTTTGAAATATTTGCGTATATCAATAAAATTGTGTATGGGTGGGAAAACGATTATAACATGATATCTTCTTTTTTTTTCAAAACATTTGTTTGTTTACGAATCGTTTAGGGTTTTAAATTTGATAAATTCATGTATTATATATAAATATAATTTAATAATATATAATAAACATAAATGATTATGATGGTATGCAGAAGGATATATGAACTAAACATTAACAGCAAATTGCAAAATGATATGATAATTATTAATTAATGTAGTTTTCTGTACATATAAATCTCCATATTCTTATATATGATCATATATGATACATAGATACCATATATATATAGAGACCATCTCTCCGAAAAATAACCGGAATGACTTTGTAATATTTGGATCTGGTAACACCATAGTCTATTTGACTGCTGATTGATTTTGGGATTTGTTCCACTTAATTGTAAATGGAATACAAGTGTTTATTATAATCCTTTTTAGAGAGGATATTTGAAATTCATTTCGAAATCGTTGAAATAGAACATATGGGATACGTGTTATAATTCTGAGCTATATACAATAGCGTAGTGATACTTTATCTTATAACTTCATATCTCTAATAACAATAACTGAATATATAGATGCAAATTTATTATTCGATTATGATTCAATGTAATTTAAATAAAAATGTGAGAGAGTTTTTTAAGTTAATATATAAAATATAATTAACGGAATGCATCGGAAATTAATCCATCTGAAATATCATAATTGGATAATAAATCATATAGATTGATTAGTAATATGTCATTTGACTATGGTTCTATGTTGGTAAATTGCAGGTGGGTTAAATTTGAACACTGCCAAACATTGATTATTTATACTTTCTCAATATTTACATTGCCGTTGTGACAGAGCTATCATAGCTTTTTCGAAAACTACTATAGCTTATCGCTCAAACTATTGGTATAGGAAATATGTTAATATTAACATACATTGCGCGAAGGCAATAATTATTGATCTCATAAATCTATAACATATACATTAAGGGAGACTTCATTGGACTGCATTTTTTCCGTTATTTATATGTAAAATTATCGTTAATAGTCGCAATCAAATTATATTTGAGGGTGAATTAAAGAAATTTGCATTTCATGTTCACCAAATTCTATAGGTTAATAATTGTATTTACAATAAATTTAGTGACGCATTTGAAATATTGCAAGAAATCATAATTTTAAATTGCTTTTTTTTTTATTACAACAAATAATATATTATTATACGTCAGACATTATAGAATTGAATTGTTCTTAAATGCAATAATAAATAAATAAATAAATAAATAAATAAATAATTTAAAAAATTACATTATACGACATCATAGGTATATAGATAGTTTTTATATCCTGTAATTTATTGTATTGTAACTCATTGTAATTGCACATTGATTATAAAGTGAGTAAAATTTTCTTTATTATTTTATTGATATTTTTCATCAAACCGGAAACCAATTTTTCTTTTATTGTTATAACATTAGTGTGCGGTATGTGAAAATGTTTAAAATAAAAATTAGTATAATATCTTAAGAATCTCGCATTATTTTTTATTCTATTTCATTTGGTTGAGACCACCCCAAAAAGAATCAATACACAAAAATATACACATAAAAATGTAATGTAAATGTTTACATTGAATACAATTGCATATATTTGTAGTTTCTCTTGTTTAACGATAAAACAAAGTTTTTCCCAATGTTATTATCGAATTGTTGGTTGATTGTTTAATTAAAAGAATATGATAATAATAAAAAATAATAGAAAAACATTATTATGTAAGAATTATTTTACATAATGTTTTGAATGTCAATTTTATTATTTAATAAATTCTTTTTTAGGCTTGTTTAATGCATAATATTTTAATATATTTATATAATATTTATTCGTATGCGTATAAGAAAGTACATATATATATATATATAGAAATAAAAATAAAATAAATGTATATGTTTATATTCTTTTTAATAATAATATTGATTCTCGCACAGTCATTTAAAAAATGATACGTTCTTTTTTGATGTGTGTCGTTAATTTTTATATAAATTTTCTACATATACTAAACATTTCTCTTTTATAATATTTATGTATAGATTTATACATTCGTTTGTTTTATGAATTTTGGATAACTTATTTAACTAACTATCCATTTTTTTTCTTTCTTTAATTTATTTATAAATTCATTATGTTGCACCGGAAACTGTTTTCACGTGACCTCAACACAGGAAGGAAAACGTTTATACCATCTTGAATACAGATGATGACAGTTATGTTTTTTTTTTATTTTTACCATAATAATAATAATAATAATAATAAAAATAGTAATTATTATAATTTTATAATCTTGATCATAATACATTTATTAATAAAAAGTACTTTGACATTTATTTTTAACGTTTAATTGTTGTATTATTATAATTATAATAAATAAAATAATAAGTAATTGTGCAGTGATAATTTATATTTGTTATTTAATATGTTTTTATATAATCAATGGCAGTATAATCATACAATTATTTGAGAATTATTGTTACACCTCTATACATATGTATAACAGTTATGTTGATAACTCGAAAATATTATGCGAGATTATTACCTATTGTTTGGTTGGTTATTGTTACCAAAAAATAATAACCAATAAATAAAAAATTAAAAATTAATAAATTATTATAGTACAAATGAAAATCTCACTGACATGATTTTTATACCATATATATTTATTTAAAGCCGTAAAAATTTATTCAAGAAAATTGAAATAGAAATAGAAAATTGGATAAGTAACGTATAAATTGTTTATAAGTTCCCATATAGTTCATTGTACTATATTTTTATATAAACGTTGGATCGAATTTGAGGATTTTTATAAATTATCGTAAAACTATCCCTAGATAAGCAAAAATTCTAGCACTTTTAATTTAAAGTTACTTCTTTCAAAAATAACCGTATATAATATAGGGTACATTTTGACTCAACGTGTAAAAAGGTATATTATTTTTATATTTAGAAGAGAATATATGTTTATATATTGTAGTTTATTAATCACATACGTTCACAATTTATTATGATCTTATAAAAAAAACTATTATCCACCTTATATGCGATCTAATACAATTATATGATTTCTTAATTATCACAATTGGGTGCCAATTTATTTATGAAATTCTTATAAGAAAATATTTAGCAAAAAATTAAATTTGACCGGATTATCTTAACTTCCAACATTTATCTTTGAATTTTACGTTGTTAATTACATTGTTATCATTAACTACTTACAAAATTAGATGGAATGGTAGAAATATATCTCTTTTCATTGCATTTGTAATAATTGAAATCTTTGTAGATTTTTGCTAATACATTTTTAATAATGGAAAGCTTAACTCTTTCGGTGAATTTGTGCCGTATATTTGGCACATTTACTTTTTCAGTTACGTTACATTCATCTTTACATATTTTGACTTAATTTTTTTATTTCATCGTCATATCACGTCTTTACTATTATGAACACATAGAAATATTATTTAGAAAAATTGTTAGTTTTACTAATTTCGAAATCGATTCGAAAGTAAGAAACGAAAAAAAAAAAAAAATTAAGACTGAAAGGGTCAATTCATAAATTTCAAAAAATAATCTAATGGATGTTTAATTGTTGATGTAGTATTATTATTTGTAAATTTCAAACACAGGACGATCGAAACTAAATCTATTTCCAAAAAAATGTAAGATTTTTCAACGTGGACATGATTTTCCATTACTGATTCATACTTTAATTCATATTTTATTTAAAACCACAGTTGTTAATTAAAATAAATGACCGAATATTTATATCAATTTATAAATTTTACAGAGACTTCTGATTTTTAATTGTGTTGTAACAAAATGTACAATATACTTTGGAAATAAATAAAATAACATTCAATTTTGTTTCCACAAAATCACACATCACTACAAACATATAATTATTAATGTTATTAATAAAATTTACCAATTGAATCCATTTTCAAACGAAAAACATGCAATTTAAATTTAAACTACAATTCAAATTATGGTTATTGCACAGAAAATTAAACAACCAACAACTTTGTTAAAGTCACATAATATTTAAAATTAATGCATAATCCTCATAATGCTACCTGAATGTACAGAATAATGTGCAAAAAGATGTTGGGAGGATATAATCTCAAAACATATATCGAATGGTAAATTTGAACAAAATTGATTGAGAGATTACCAAATAGTTCAGGATTTGTATAATAAAAATTGATGAAACCTTACATCTGAACTATTTTCTAGGAACTTCAAAAGAATTATTCGTATAATCCCATAATATAATCAAATGCATACAAAATGTTATCAAAATTGTATTAAAAGTAATGTCCAATTAAATATGGTTCAATAACTGCCCTAAGTATTAATTTCTTCATATAGGAACTATTCATATAATTCCTTATTTTACTAAAAAAAAATAGAAAAGGGAAAATATTCCAGGAAACTAATTTTAAGAGTTATTTTTCAATATATATTCCTTTATATACAAATTTTTATATCAAATTTTGCATTAATATGTAAGTGAGTTATATTTAAATTTAAAATTCTATAGCATGCGCTTAAACAAACACATTCATATGTGTACATGTAAAATATGATACACGTGAATTGTAATCGTGTGTGATCTCATATTTTTTTTTAAATATATAAATTATAAATATATGATGTCATTGTTTTACTTATATTAATCTTATTATATATAAATTATAATAATACAAAGTACGCAAAGTACAAACAAAATTATAAAACTACATAATATGAAATATATTTTTATTTTATCGTTATAATCTTTTAAATATACTCGTATATAAAGAAACTAATAAAAAGTGTTCTTATTTTCAACAAAAAAATTAAAAAAAAGTAACTAAAATAAAATATTTAGTTACTAACAACCACTTTTTTCTTATATAGAGATAGGTATGTAATATTTCGTATATATAATAGATCTTTGCACTAGTACAGCTCTTATACACACATTATTTTATATACATTTTTATATCCTCAACTGTTTATTAATTGATTAAACCATTTTTTAAATTCAGAATTCAGTCAATAACACCATATTATGACATATTGCTATTAATCATTTTTAAAGATTATTTATTATAGTTTTAGTTATGCATTTGTATATGAATATTTTATGGTTGGTAGATTTACGCATATATTGCTGTACGCATAAATACAGTAAAAAAGATTAGAGAGAAGAGATTATTTATTATAGCATTACAATTTGCCTAATGAAACTGAATATAACAAGTAATTTTTGATTATAAATGAAAAATATAATTGATAAAAACTGATATGGTATTCGTACAATATATTATGGCAATCTATCAAAATGTATTGCTTCAGACATGACATATTGCAGTGATCTCACACAATTCCATATATAAGGTGACGAAAATCTTAATATGACAAACATTTTACCATATATAGTATTCAAGTTGTTTACACTTGAAGTAATAATTTAGAAATTTTGTATCCTATAATAGAATAGATTTGGTGCCATATATTTAAAAAAAAGCCACACTTATTGCTCACAGTGTGAATAATATTGATACACAATGATAACTACAAAGTGTTGATTGTGGAATAACACAAAAATAATAAAATAGAATTTCAACAAACATATATTATTTTAAAACGAAATGATAAAAAAATAGTTGAATATATTAATAAAATATAACAAATATTGGCGGTTTTCTAATCATTGAAATTCCAAATCAAAAATGGAATTGCTGGAGTATATTTTATCGAAAAGATAAATACAATTTTTATATTGACCACATGAGGAAATTATTATTGTGTTATTATAAAATATTCATATTAAAATGTGTTATAGATTATAGATCAATGCTATTCATTGGTAATTTATAAACAGAACTGATTGTAAGTGTCTATATGTAAACATAGAATATAGTTTTTACATATAGACTAGGTTGAATGAATGGCTAAACATTGTTATATAGTGTAAGAATACCCTAACTAAACCTTATGTGAAGCTTAAGCTCTTGATATTGTCTTGCTCAATTTTATAGTAAATTTTTTAATGGAGTTTAACTAACAAGAAATAACCGCACCAGAGCTATCCCATCCCAATTCTAATGAAGGTTGTAGTATTCTTAATATTAAAATAGAAACTACCTATTTTTTTCCGTACTTGCTTTCGCGTTTGATGAGTACTACAACCTAACAAATTTTCATTAGAATCGGAATGGGACAGGTGGTTGCCTGTAAATTTTTCAAAAATCTAACTATTATGAAATTTATTTTTAAATTTATGACATACTTTTGCATTTTCTTACAACAAAAATAATATCAAATAATCAATTAACTAAAAAAGAACAGAAAAATTTATCAAATTAAATAGCGAATACTAAATAAAACATTTTTTTTTTTAATAATATAATTCTTTTTAACACAAATACAAAGTTTGATAGCATTACATTACTTTTTCTATAGTTTTTTAGTGTTAAATTTGGGTATAGGTACAAATAAATAAAAACAATCGATCAATTTTAAAATAAAAAACAATTTTTTCATGGTTTTTTTTTCTTAAAAAGTAAAGTTTAAGCTTCGATAATCCAGCGCTTAAGTTAAGCATTCTTACTGTAAAACAGAAGGAATGTCTAAGATGAAGTTTAAGCTGATTTTCTCAATTTAAGCTCGCGCTGAAAAATTGTATACAAGTGTACTGAATGTCATTTGTTATCCTTTTTATTCGCACCGAATTTCATTTCTCGATATAACATTTGTTACGCGGATTTTAACAAATTTTTTTGATTATTAAAATTACAGAAATGATTGAATAAATTATTTGCATTAAACGTTATGTTAAACCAAAAACATATAAGAATGAGAATAAAACGATTTAAAAGCGATCGTGAATCAATTACAGATAATCTGATTTGTTCATTAATTTCGATAACTGATGACAATGTATAGAAAATAATTAAATCAAAAGTGATGAAAAAATTGTCAATTAACATTTACACAGATATAGTCGATGACATTTAAATATCGCAATATAAAACATTATGATTGATAATGTTGATTTAAAATTGTTTTCAAAATCATTGTAATATTTTAGAAAAAAAAAATCGTCTGGATGCTTTAAATTTTTAAATGAAATACAGATCCAACTTTTATTCAACGTATATAATTTTACTGCACAGGTGAAACAGAATTTTATGAATGGATGGCTTACTAACAAAAGAAACCAAAAAAACCAAGAGTTGTTTACTGTTTTTTTTTTTTCGAATATTGTGGTGGAAGTAAGCCCATGCAATCACTTCAAAACTGTTAATAAATAAGTATTATAAAGCATCTATAAAACTATAAGCACATGAATTTTGCATCATAATCCCTCACAATATTACAATCATCACTCCCCAGAACTATCGTATATGGTATTATTTAATCGTCTAAAAAAAACCATACACTGATGTAAACGTTTTAATAACATTTATAGATTAATAGAAATTTAGAAGAAGGCACTGATATGGTAATATAAAAAAAAATTCATTTGAAAAAATATATTAATGGTATGCGGTTTTAACATTAACAATTTGGGGCTACATATGTCAATTGGATATTACTTTAAAGGCGATAACAAAAAAATAAATATATTATGCAATAAAATTTTACAATTCCGTTTTATTTTTGATCAGTTATTAGTATACAAATTATATTAATGGTTAATTTTAATTCATATTTTTTTATTTGTGTGTAATACAATATACAATTAAAAATCAAATAACATAATATTACGTATATGAAACAATAACAAAAAAATATAGAAGTAAGATTTAATCGCTAATTTAAAATCACAATAATTTTCTATAATATAAAACTATAAATATAGGTGTGTGTGTGTGTGTGTGTGTGTGTGTGTGTGTGTGGAGTTGTCAGTCTCATGACTAGAATTTATAATCAACATAATTCTTCTGTGATTGGTGTTTTATTTACGTGTTTATATATATTATTTAGAAACAAAAAAATATTAATGTTTTTTTCTTTTTATTTAATATAATCTTTAATCGTATATATTTTTATTTAACGTCGGTCGGTTCTTTTTAATTATATTATTAATACCTTTATTACCTTCGGGGCTATTTGTAAAAACTGTTGATAATTGTTGATGTAATAGTCAAAATGAAAAAAACGAAAACGAAAACGAAAACCAAAAGATCTAAAAAAATATATGTGATTGCTTTCATTTATACATAATATTATAACGATATAAATATATATTCAACATTACAAATTAATAATAGAATTAATTTAAATTTATTATATATTTTATTTAAGACATACATTATCCTTTTATTATCTCACGTTTTAATACATACATAGACACAACAATATAGCTATAAAAGTGTTTAATTAGAAGGTGTTGATATGCTCTCTGATTTACCCGATGCATTGTTTTCAAATATTATATATAGCATAATTTCTTTCTTTGTAAAAATTCACTAAAAATAATATGTTTATACACATATTAATAGAAGAAATGGTTTTTCTCATACATGAATTTAACGATTTAATTAAAATATCAAATAATATATTAAATTTGTTAACTTATACAATATTTATGAGATTATTTTATATATGCTATACAAGTTTATATTTATATATATATATGGCCGTGCAGACAGTCGCCTTTTCCTACATACATACAATACTAAATTTTACATATTACACGAATACAATATTTATTTGTAATTTCTATTTAATTTATATAATAAACATTTTATTTTTAAATTTAACTATACGTTATTCGAATTAAAATTATAAGTAAATTTTATTTTACACATATAGCACACATTAGATTAGAGAAAAAAATAAATAAATAAATAAATAAATAAATAAATATAGCATTGGTATGTTACGCGTAAAAATATATTTTTATAGTTTGTTTTTATAAATAAATAAAAGTAAAACTTGTACTGTACTGTTTTAATTAAACAAAATTTTAAGTATAATTTTAATTTAATCAATATACCAGTTTTTATTTTATATAGGGTGTCCCAATTATCGACGGCAATACGAAAACACTAGATTCTCTGGGTCATTTTGCGTCGAAAATATCATATAACATTTTGGCCGATTCGACTTCGGTACCAAGTTACACGCAAATAACCAAATTTTCAATCAGACCATGTTTTGCACTCTACTGGGATCAATATCTCAATATCTAATTAACCGATTTTAAATTTTTGATACACTATTAGCATTAGCATACCGAGATCTTTAATTTGACGTTAAGATAAGGCAATTCGAACATGTGGTTATCCAGATACTTACAGGAATGTTGACGATTAGCTGAACGTCATTTTTCTTTTTGAAAGTTTGTTCAAGCATAAGTCGAAAAATCATGATAAAAAATTTTTTTCGGTATAAGTTTAAAAACTTGCCACATTCATAAGCTTTCGTTTAAGCTATAACATTACGATAGGTCTCAACTGGTTCCAAAGATATACACAAATAACTACAACGATGTAGGCATAAAATTGATTTTCGCTATGGAAAAATTTTATCTTGTTTTGATTTTTTCCAAATCCAACAATATGGACGTGACAGATAATTTATTCCATACACTCCTATGCATTCACACAAACCTTCACACACACACACAAACGATCTCACACACAAAGGTCTACACACATAAACCCACAAAAGCACACGCACGCATATCACCACACTTTTAAACAAACAAAGCCTAAAGTAATTGTTGAAAATGTTCTCCTTTAGCTCGTATACATAGACAACAATGGTTTTCAATAGACCGAATCAATCTAAGTGTTTGTTGTGACTTGTGGCGAAATTCTTGGATACAGTCTTCAGTACGTTGAATTAACTCTTCAAGTGAATTAATCACAGTTGCATAGACTTTTTCTTCAAGGCTACCCCATAAATTGAAATCCAACGGGTTTAAGTCTGGAGAACGTGGCGACCAGCTAATGGGCCCACCTCTGACAATCCATCTTTGACCGAGTGCAGATGTGGTTTCAACATGATGGTGGTCAGCGCACTATGGAGGGAATGTTAGATGCTGACTGGACGCAAACTTTTATCAAAGATGGATTGGCAGAGGTGGGCCCATAAGATGGTCGCCAAGTTCTCTAGACTTAAACCCATTGGATTTCTATTTATGGAGTTGTCTTAAAGAAAAAGTATATGCAACTGTGATTAATTCACAGTTGAAGAGTTAATTCAACTTATTGAAAACTGTATTCAAGACCTTCGCCACAAGCAACAACAAACACTTAGATTGGTTTGGTCTATTGCTAAATGATTCAGTAACAATGCTATGATATTGAACCCAGTAGAGTGCAAAACATGGTCTGATTGAAAATTTGGTTATTTGCGTGTAACTTGGTACCGAAGTCGAATCGGCCAAAATGTTATATGATATTTTCGACGCAAAATGACCCAGAGAATCTAGTGTTTTCGTATTGCCGTCGATAATTGGGACACCCTGTATATATAAATATATATACGAGACAGTATATAATAAATATAAATACATAGTATATTACATATATATATATATATATATAATTATATACTAATTACTGTGATGCCTTCATGTAACTAAAACTACATATACACACAATATATTGTAGCTTTAATTTGAAATTTTCAATCGACAATTACAATATATAGTTGAAGTTACATGTAATTTAAAATAACATCTATGGACACATTATATACAATAATATTGTTCATTATATATTTATAATATAAATTTAGCTTAAAACACTCTGTCTTCTGTACTTTTATACATTCATATTGTATATAAATATATAGTATATATACTATCATATGTACCTATATATAAATAAATAAATAATTAATTAAATGCTGTAATTATGTGCATATATAGTAAATAAATTGTTGCTGTTATTATTATTATTATTATTATTATTATTGTTGTTACACATATCTCTATATACATTAAATGTATCTTATATATACATACATTTGTTATGTTATCCCAATTTAATATACATTACTTTATATGCATATAATCTGTTTTGTTTCAGAAAATAAACCAGATGCAAAAATTATGTTTTTTTAACATTAGCAAAATGCAACTTACATTTTTGTACATGTGTTTGTGTGAAGCATGTATTTCATTCTATTGTATATATCTGTATAAATATAGATTATATATGCAGATACAAGCCTAATGTATAAATAAATGATTTGTTTATAAAATGATTCACTCAGGCACCTTGGAAATTATTATTATTATTTATATATACATAATTTATTCTTATATAAATACATATATATTATCTGTTTAATAATACAATATATATATATTGCCATTTTTCCGTATATTTATATATGTCGAATATACATACCAAGAATTTTATAAATTGCAGCAAATATATAAATATGTTTATAAATACAAAATTGAAGTCTTAAAAAATAAAATAAATTATATTAATGGCTGCGTAAAATATTAAAAAAATATTATAAATATTATGAACACATATTTATTTCTTAAAAAAAAATAAAAATATGAGTTTTATAATTATGTTGATTTTATTTATAATTAATTATTATTAACACAATTATTAATAAATAAAATAATAATTTTGTTTTAAACAAATAACAAAACACTTTCACAGGAATAAATAAATATTAAAATAAACTGATCGATCTTTTTACGTTCGAACAGGAATTTACGCATTGACCGTCAATTTACTCACGATTGTATTTAGTTGAATTGTGATCCTGCTGATTTGCTATAGATTTCAAAAATTTTGTGATTTTAATGTTAATTATCTACCACACTCTGATACACCATCAGATATTGATGATGATTTCTTTGCTGGAGAATAATTCATGCATATATATAACAACTTACACATTGATAATTCAATCGCACTCATGTCGTTTGAACTAGGTTGAAATCACTTTCAAATTCTATGCGATTGATATTACACAATATTCATTGCAGACTGAAAGAAATATAAGCTCAACATAATGTTTTTTCTCTTCTTAGACTGCATATATTTATAAATGACGTATTTTTGAATCGTTATTAGGAAGATCAAAAAATTGAACATATACAACAATGTTTAACGAAAAAGAAGTGTTGGGTTAAATTAGGCGAACGTGCAAAACCAATTGATAAACTTGGATTGAATTCAATGAAAGTGTTACTGTGTTTTTGATGAGATTACAGTGGAATAATATATATGAGCTACTTCAAACGTCAAATTTTGGTCAACAGAAATAGATTGATGTTCCACTGCATGATAATGCGAGACCATATGTGTAAAAAACTGAATATACTGCGGCGAATTTTGCAGTATTCACAATATTCTCCAATTCTAGATCTTTCACTTGACTATCACATCTATTTCGATCTCTATAGAGAATAGTTTTATTGGCAACAACATTAAATCAGTGGGAGATGTCGAAAACCAACTATTTTGCAGAGGCAAACTGTGGTCACTCTATCAATCTGTATTCCAAAAATTTATTGTTAGATTCTTAGAACACGTCGCCAAAAATGGATGACGATTACATACAATTGATTAATAAAATATATTGTAGTTTTTATAAAAATATAACCGATTGATTTAAAAGAATCTATTAATTTTTTGTATGAATGATTGCTATACTACTGAATTATAACATTTATTTAAAACATCTAACTATAAAATATGTAAAATAGTTGCAGTAGTCAATTAATTGGCATAAATGTTTCAAAACGATAATGTACCTAGATGCCTGCTATTAATATCTTATTGGAAAATATATAAAAGCAAGTAAAGTTATGCTACAAAAATTATAACTATGAATATGAATTAATTTACTATATTTCAATTCTATAATTATCAGACGACAATTTCGTTTTTTTTTCTGTTATGAAAACATGAATATAATTAGAAAAGAAAATAAAATATAATTATTTTAAATCACTCAATCTGAATGATGTTGTGGTCGATTTGGATTTTCGTCATTCACATGAGGGCAAACAATTTTCAGTATTTTTCATACTAAAAAATTACTCAATTGAATTATAATTTTTTCATTTTATGAAATTAGAAAGCGAATATCTTTGAAAATGTGGTGCATTGAACACTATGTAAAGATTAAGAATGTGGTGTAACTTGGCGTATGCCTGCGGACCAATCAATTTACATATAATTCACTCGACACGGTGACGCTGATTTCAAAGACCATTGCTTGTAACCATATACCATAAATCATCTGTTGTTATTAAATAGTAAATATAACAAAAAAATTCGTTGTAAACATAATTATTATATTATGGTTTGGTTATTTTTATTTAGGGTTTCATAGTGAAGTCAAAATATGAAGCATAAACGCATATATGTATCGATAAATTTAACAATATTATGTCTTGTTTGTTTTTCTTCGTGACAGCAAATTACATATATATATATAAACTTTTATGTGTAATGTAATAATGAAAGTTTTAATTACATTTTCTTATTATTGAAAATATCAACACATAATAAATTAAAATATTTATGAACAACTAAAAAATTAAATAATAATTAAAAAAGAAAATATGTATACAACAAAGAGTTGTTAATGTTATAAATAAATAATATATAAAATTGTTGTCGTACTAAATAAAATGTATTAACAATTTTTATTTAAAAGAAAATATATTATTAACATAAAAAAAACAAAAACATTTTGCAATTAGTATAATATTTTAATTGATTTTTGAAAGAATTTGTATAATAAAACTAATATATTCACTCACGTATATACTCGCTCGATCCATTTGAAATACAGACAAATTTTTGTAAAACATTTTATTTATTGATATATAAAACAGAAAAATATTTTATTGTACAATATTATATAAATTAGATATGTATTTATTTATAGAAAATTCTTTTTAAATATACACCCTGTGTTCGACCATTGCCTGGTTTAATTGCAACGAAGAAACAATTACTTTATTTTTACAAAGATAATTTGAATTCACCAATTTTTTCAATTAAAATCTAATGCATTTTAATTTTTGGTATATTTTCATTAATTTTTGCTAAATATTTTTAATACTAACTTTCACGAAATCAAGTACTATTTTTAAATGTTTTCTTCTGCATTCGTTGTTTATGGATACGTTCTTCATCATCATCCACATATTACCTATCGTCTTTTAAAACTTGTGTTTTTTAGATAAACAATTATCACCATTACGACGGGTAGCATTTTTTCAATTTTAATTGATTCTTACATTACATTGCGTTGTGTTTTGGTTAAAGTTGCAGGAAATGTTACGAATATTTGGTGACGGTACACAATACATCAATTAGCAGATGTATTAGAAAGTCATTCCGGCTACTTTTCGGACACATCATATTTATTTGTAAATTATTTTTTCGGGGGAGGATTTATTTTTTATATTTTAATTATTATTATTATTTGTCATTATATTTTTTAAAGCGAAAATAGAAAGTTTATTGATTTTAAAATTTCTGAAAATTTTTTACTAAATCACGAGTGATTATTAAAAAATAAAAACATCTATTATTAATAATTGAAAATTATTTTAAAAATATATTATTATATAAATAATAAATATATAAATATATAGTTCATCTAAAATTAAACACAAGTTTAAAATTTATATAAATACTTAGAATAAAATTTAATTATAGAAAATTATGCAAAAGAACATTATATTCAAGGAAGTCATAAATAAATATATATAGAAAAAATTATTTAAAATAAATGTTAAAAATGCACATTCCTCTGTTTATAAATAACTGCGTGGCTATCACATATTCTATATTATTTTTTTTTTGTTTCAAAATTTAAATAAACAAATAAGACAATAATGGATCAGTTAATAAAATTAATTTATTTTCTTATTTGAAGTATGTGCATATATTATATACAAATACATATAAATAAATGGTATAAATACATAATTAATGTATATCGTATTTTGTATATATATAAATTACAATATAATACACTGCATGCACAACATGTCTACATGCTTTTGTAAATGGTAAAACAGAATTTATTTACTATCTGTTTCCATTGTAAATATGTGTAAGTATATGTTTTACAAATGATCTTATATATTTATATAGTCTACTATACACACGTACATTATATACAACATATTGTTAATTTATATCAATAGTAAATAGTTTTGTTTTAATGGACAATGCGATTTACACAAAATTAAAATATTTACTCTTATACTTTTATTATAAGAAGTTATATATGAAGCATATGCAAATAATAAGGATGTTCATTAATTTAAATACTTTATTATATATATACTTATAGTCTTATATATAACATATATTATATAGTATATAATATATATACTATGTATTATAATTGTATAAAATAATTTCAATTTACTTTATAGTAATAGTAATAATTAACACATTGAGTGTTGTGCCGCGGTTTTATATAAATTTGAATATAGAAAATTCAAAAATTGAAAAATATAGAAAAAATTATGTGTTTTATGATTATTTGTTGATGTCTTAACTTCAATATATATTTTAATTTAAATCAATACATATATATCTAGTCTAGGTATAGTTCCAAACTTGAATTTGTAGTAAATATACTATGCCTATATATATATATTTGATATATAAAATGATAACTAACGATTGTAAATTTCTTCCAGAAACAAAGATACCTATATTTACGAGAAAGTCTAACAGATATTGAGTCTCCTGTATATATCACATTCGACGAAAACGATATTATGAAACATAATATCAGCTTTCCAGCATTTAAAAGTTGCTGTAGATGTATTGTGTTACGAAGATGTTAATCTTTCTACAATTGATATAACATTAGAATGTATGTTAAACGAACTAACACCCAGCAAAACACTTTATTATGAACTAAAGGATGAATTAATATAATATGAATAAAGGAAAGACGAAATATTATCTCAAATGTTTTACACTTTTTTCATGACCCGAACAAATTGAATAGCAACAGCAGTAAACTTTACGATTATAGAATATTTAATAAAAACGCAGTAAAATTGCGATAACTAAAACAACTATTGAGTTAATTGAATGTGTTTCTAAATAGCAAAATGTAAGAAGAAAAATAGTAAAGATATAATGGGATGATTGTAAGGGAAGAAATAACATATTTATAAGTTATTTCATATATATTTAGACGATTTATGCTTCTGCCGAGCATATTTTCAAAAAGACAATTCATTAAAAATTGATTAATTTAATTTCTTTATTTAACGAATAAATTTTATTTTTATTTTGTGACTGTTATTTTTTCGTATAAGTATTTGCAGTTTTGGTTTTCCTAAGAGAAATAAAATATATTTTGAATTACCCAATTTTTAAACTATTTATGAATAATATTGGGCTTTTCAAAATAATTTTAGAAAATGTGCAAGTAATTTACTGGTAATGGAATTTTTTTTTTTACAGAGTTATCGGTATTGGAAAAATTCAGTAATTTTACAATCCCAATTGACATTCTATTGACAAAATTTTATGTTATCGATATGTTGAAACGAAATTGTAGTATAATCATATTGAATTGAGTATTTTATAAAATACAATGCTGATATAGTTATATAGTAATCGGCAAGAAAATTAAAATTCCTAATTAATTACTATATTTATAAGATAAGGAGAAAATTTAATTATTATCTCAATTCAATTATCATCGCATTAAAAACGAAAGGTGAATAATTTGTTCCAAAATATTTTTTTATAATAATAATTTGTTTTATGAAATAATTTATATATAGTTTAAAATCTAATTATAGAATAAAAATTAAAATAAATTATGTCTCTAACCGAGTAATAAAACATTTGAAATTAAAACTATATTAGTATATTTTACTTCTGCAAAGAAATAAATATATCAGCTCTTCAGTGTATGCACATTAAGATTAAACAAGCTATACGGAGTATGTAACAAATTAAATTTTGCACTATAGAAATTATTTCCTATATTACAAATTATTATTATTGTAAAAAATGTTTTTTTGGTTTAAAGGTTAAGGTAAAATTTGTCAATGATAAGTTGTTTGACTTGATGACAAATTTTATCCTTATCTTAAACATTAATTAATTGGGAATATTAATTTAATATATTTTCATTTTTTATGAAGATTAAAAATTAAAATTTCTTTTATGTTATAATTATTTTCATTTTTATATTGACTATTCATTATTTAATGTCGTTAAATAAATAAATAAATAAATATAATATGGACTTTATTTATTTATTTAATTTGCAATTAACTTTAAATTGATATTAATACAAAAAAATTATTATTTATTAATAAACTGTACGTGTTTTATAATAGATAATATTGATTTGAAAATTGCGTACTTATTTTTTAAAAAATAATAGTCAAATAATATATAAATCGTTTTGCGTTCGTCTCGATTTGTATTTTTCCATTGTCATTGAAAATTGAATTTGTGTATACAAAAATTGTATGTTATATTTATACCTTAAAATTGTAAAATAAATAAAATATGCAAGAATTTGATTTACCCGACAATTTCCTTTACTTTAAAATTAGACAAAAATTTCATCGCAATTGTTGGATGGAAAAAAATTATTTTTAATTTTAATTCAAATTGTATTTAAACCAAATTTTATACTAATAATATTATATCAATGATTCAATGCTAATTGTATATTTACTTTATGTTTCCATTCATAAACTACTATATGTTTGTGTAACTTTTACAAAATTGTTCAATTTCTTCTGCGTATTATATGATGTATATTTTTAGAAAAATAAAGTGATTAACACAAATATTTTATTTAAGAAAAAATAAAATAAAATAAAAGAAGTTTTCAGCAATAATTTCACAATTGTTTATAAAAACTAAACCTGTTGAAAAATGTTTTAAAAACAAACGTATATGTATACTATATAAAACTTAATTATATATATATATATATATATATTTAAGTATGTAGCTATAGCTACTGCAAACATAATATCAGATATATATCCATAATAATTCTATATAGAAATAAAATAATCTATTAATGAAAAATTATTGAAATATTATTTTATTTGAAAAATTGATTAATATATTAATTTTCTTGAATCTATATATAGAAATAAGCATGTAGAAGATCATATTTATATATATATATATTCCAAAAATAATGAGAATGACGTTATAATATATAGAACCCGTGGTTCTATCTGTTAGCTATACATACTAATTGATTTATGTTGTGTGAATCGATTTCATGACATTTCCTTCAGTGTAAACTAAAATACAATGCATTAGGTGACAGTAGTTTTTGTGTGTTTGTCGAAGAATGAATATTAAAAACAACGAATTAATATTAAATTTTGGTTTTAAAATTGGTAAAAATGCTATGTACTCAAACGTAAGATTTACTTAACATCGCCTATGACGATAATTGTATGTCAAAATCATAAGTTTTTAGTGGGCCTCCAAAACGATTCACAGAAGGCATATAGAAGCTATAAATGATGAAGAAGGTCCAGATATTAGTTAAGAAAATATTGTAACATTTGGTAAATCGTATTCGTCATATTCATCCTGAAAATCGAGAAGCAGTCAATTAGAGATTACTTCATGATAATACACTTTCACATATAGTTTAACAATTATTTTTGATTTTTTGATTAAAAATCAAATTCCATTCATCATATTCACCATGATTTAACTATCTGCGACTACTTACTATTCCCATAGTTGAAGAGATTTAAAACACAACGACCGCCATACTCAACAACATTCCAATAATGGACATGATAAATGTTATTTTATGCACTTGTTGAACATGCAAATCGATGCAATTCATTCAGTTGAAGAATAATATAAAATCCATTCGATAATAAATCTATTGGACTCATAATGATGATAAAAATTTAACAATACATAGAAATAAGGGATTCCAAATTTTTCTATATTTATCATTATTTTGTTATATCTTATCATAGCACAATTGTACATATACAAAATATATATATTTAATATATATTTCTGTGTAATAAATCTATATAATTATACGCATCTCTCTGATGTGTTATAAAAAATGAATTAAATAATTATGCACATATGCGTTTCCATATTATCGTTTATACAATATAGTGAAACGAGAAGAAAATGTCACTGATCATATAATATAAATTTATTATATATATATATAGCGTACGCCAAGAACTTAAAATATTTTAATAATATACGAGATTTTGTTGTATAATGTCGTTGTATATATTCTATAAATGTACTGCAAAATAAATTTATGAGCACTTGCACGCAGGCAGACTATATATATATGCATGAAAATCACAAAAAATAATGAATGAAGTATATATAATAGTTATTTTTAGACGTCATTTTATTGCAATTCAAACATAATTTAAATGTGAATGTAAATTGTGAAAATACATTTTGTGTGCAGTTAGCACAAGTGCACCAGACGCAATTTAAAAAAAAAAAAGTAAAGAAAGAAATTGCGTTCTTATTCTTTATTTATAATTTTTTTTTTCAGCTTATACCACATACACACACTCATGATGAATTTATGTATTATTATAATAATTGCACTTCATCATAATATAACCATATAATATTGTTAATTCATTATAAAAATTAAAAACTATAAATACATAAATAATATAAGAAAATCAATTAATTTTTCTCTATAGACAAATAAATTTTAAAATTTAGAACATTCATTTTTGTAAGAAAATTATATAGAATACATTGCATTGAGTTTGCATTTTAACAAAAAATAGTTGAATAAAACATACGGTTCACCCTAATTTTTATCATTTATAGAATGTAGAAAAAAAAAACCGATTATTTTCTTATTTAAAATCTTTAATTCTATATAATATTATCAACACAACACATATCATCATCTGCATCAATTTTTCAATATGTGTATCCATCCACCATCATGTCATAATAATATGTCACAGTCAACAGCCTGTGTAACCTTCAAATTTAATTTACAGAGAATAAAATCAGGGTAAAGGAATATTAGATAAATTTGTGTATATGTTCAATAGATGCAGTATAAAAAATTACTATTTTAACAGATAAATTGTATTGTATATATACGTAATATAATGTAACTATATTTATTTGTATATACATGAAGTCAACAAGCAGCAGACACATACCAAATGAATTTTATGAAAATTTAAAATAAAACACGTGCAATACAGATGCGTCAATTCGTCTACCCTATAATATAATTCTTCTATTTCATTTGCCGTCGTTGTTATTATTATTATTATTTAGTTAGTATTAGCAAAGTAATTATTATTATACATATTATATTTAGTTGTTGCTCATATATAGCATCCCATCGCATACATATAATTTAGAATTTTTATTGTCAGAGTATGCCTGTAACAAAACTTTTAGATCGAAAAAATAAATTTTATGATATTTTGCTAAAATATCGTGTCATCTCACAAACACACATTATACGTACATTTTTGTTTTATATTAACTTTAATAATTATTTATAAATTAAATTTCATATGCCATGTACTTATACACTCATTTCATTTTGCATTAAAAGTAAAGTATGAATATTTACTTGGTATGTTTGTAGTATATTATCTAAAAATAAGTTTTTATATTAAATTATTCGAAAATAGATGCGGTGTCGTATCTAAAATCACACTTTTATCACGCTTTTTTACTTACATGATATAAATGATATCCAATTTTGATATTTTTTATTTTTCTTATAGAAAATATGTTGCTATATATAGAAAATAAATGCTCCTCTATATAAGTAAAGCATGACAACAGTCAACAGATTATAAACTAATTGTAAAATTAACGCAACAGATTTTAAAAGTTTACTGTACAAAACCTAAAGTACAAATTTTTTATTAAATAAATAAATTAGAAATAGAATTTAAAGTATTTTTAATTTTATTAATGCAGTTGTAGTCGTATATATAGATTGAGGAAGAAGTGATTGTAATTATTTTCCATATTCATAACATAATATTATAGTGACCCAATCACTTTTCCGTGTATTTTTGCATATTCAGAATGAACTTTTTACCTACAATACGCGTTTTTTATTTTTCAATTATTGGTATCGTTCAGGTTTAATGATTTCATTCGGTTTTAACAGCGCATGATAGTACACCATTCTCCCATCGAATCCCACCATATGCACAGCATAATCTTCTTAAAATGAATATTACACTTTGGCAATGATGTTGATACCTGTATTACACAATGATTCGCTTTTGATTATCATAATAAATCCACTTTTCATCGCCCGTAATAATTCTATGGAAAAAAACCCATTCTTTTTTTTATATTATAATGAAAAAAATAAGTGATATTTTAATTTTTTATCTGCCTTTTTATTCGGTTCATTTGTCACCAAAAAATGTTTCTTTTGTATAAATTTTGTATCTTCAATTTTTTTTGTTTGACCCAATGCTTCTTTTAAGATGAATTTTAATAAGTCGTTTTTTGTGTATACTTATAGATTTAGACCTCCCATAATACGAACATAGTATATAATTCTTATCTTATATAGTAAAATTCTAACATGATTGAAAACGGTTATTAACAAACCCTTGTTTACCTGTAAACTGATCTCTTTTACAAAGTAAAACTGCTATACTCTGATCAAAAATTACCTGAACTATTGCTATAAAGTATAAAACTATATATATTTTTTCATTCAAGTTGGTAAACTTATGTGTAGATTATTTACCATCCCACCAACAATTTTAACTTGATATGTTGATTAGTACTTGAAAACGATTTGTAAACCATTTTTTGCAATGGATGAAATTATTAAACAAAGATTTTACATTAAAAATAATATCGTATAGTGAATTATTAAAAGTGTTAAAAATTTATTATAATGATATTATCGTATCGAAAACAAAAACTTGTGAATGTTACAAAAGTTTTAAAAGCGATCATATGAATCATTTAAATACGATCCACGCATACTGTTCGTACTATGGGCTAATCATCAATATAAAGATAGTAGAATTATGAAAACATTTAGTTAATTGTAGTACAATTGGTGAATTGTTTTATACTCCCATGTCAAGTAATTTACCAACTTGTCTGTAATAAATGTTTAGTAGATACCATAAGCTGTTTGTCTTTCATTTAATCCGTTTGGTTTATTCTAGATCACAATAGTATGAATAGAAATGTTTTTGATGTTTTGTTTGGTTTTAATGAGATTATGATGCGGCACTACAACAATATATTTACTTAATCAATATTTTTTAAATTTCATTTCATAAGAATTTAATTCTCACATGTCATGAATATTTCCCCATTCCAAATATGGGAAACATATGAGAAATCATATAACTAAATTAATATAGAAATGATTTGATGTTATACTTCCCGCCACTTTATATATACTAATGCCAAATAAAATACAAGTAAACTCACACGAAGTTTAATGTATATAAATTTGTTAATATTTTATGTATGATAAGAATACACACAAACATATGTTTGTGAAATTATGTATAAAATTTATGAACCCATAAAATTATTTGCATCCGGATAAGTAAATTCACGTATGTATGAATACCTTATAGTATTCCCAGAATTCTGATTAAATGTGCTGTGTATATCGACGTCATATTGCTTTTTATAAGAATTATAAAATTCGTTCAAGGAATATCCTTATTTTTATGTGTTTTAAATGTCAAAGTGCTTATTTTGTTTGGGAAAAAAAAGTATTGTGTTAACTTAAAAAATAAAATGATTTTTTTTAGATTTATATATGATTTGTAGTTAGTGTTCGCTAATTGTATGTCGAAACGGGATCAATTTTTTAAATATGTACGACAATTTTTTTGGTCTGCGTTATCACGATTGAATAAAATATTTCAATGTGAGAATAAACATTTTAATTGCTAATATGTTAGTCATAGACATAGAGAATTAAATAAAATATATTGTGTATATAAAAAATTTTTTTATATCCCTGAAGACAAAACGAAATAAAGTCCCTTGGTGTGATTTGATACATTTTTTAATTTTACATGCTGACATATGATCAGTAATATATTTTTATTATATTGTATATGCCAACTATAATAGATATGCTTTGCACGGTAATAATTTAAGTTCACATGTGTATAATAGTTGAAATATATATTACAAAACAAAAATTCTCATAAACATTTTTGTCTGTACAATTTTTCACCAAAATTACAAGAGAATAAAATCCATGTCAAATTTTAGAATTATTGTACCTACTTTAAAAAAAAAGAAAAAGAAAAAAGTCAGTTAATGGCACACTGTGCCGCATAGTAATTTTTTAAAAACTGCATGAAATTTAAATCAATTGATTTCTTTATAATATCTATATTATGTTATTAATCAATTGTAGAATTTGAAAATAAATTATATACCATTAAAATATGATTTTATTTCTTATATATTGAAAGCAAAAATTGTATATAAGTTAAAAAAAGTATTGTATATAGATTCAATTTTATTTAATTCTTTTTTAACATACAAATTTATATTTCCGAAATTTATATCATAAATAAAATATTTAAAAATTCACTTCAATAATTTGAACTATATTTATGCGTAGCGTATCCGTATATATATATATAAATATATAGCGTCTACAATTAGGTAGTTTGGAAAGTTTGCTATCTATAAATTGACACATAAATATTAAGGCTTTTATTTATATTGGACACAAAAGAAGAATAGAAGGATTTTACATACTTAAAAGAATTTTTTTATCAAATTATAAATGTTATCTATTATTAAACATTCATTATAGTCATGATAATAAGTTACTCCGCATCAATTGGGTTACATTTACCAGGTTTACCGGTGGCCATTGCTTTCTACACATTTTGACCACCTTTCTGGCAATTTGTGGATACCACGCCAATAGAATTGTTCGTCTATTGAAGTAAACCAATCAGACACCCATTTTTCGACTTCTTCGTAGGAATCGAAGTTCTGCTCAGCCAATACGTGTGCCATCGATGAAAATAAATGACAAGTCTGGTGAATATGGCAGTTGGGGTAGCAGCTCCCAACCAAGTGCTTCGATTGTATCCATAACCGGTTTTACTTTGTGTGCAGGTGCATTGTCATGAAGCAAAATTACATTGCCGTGTCTTTTGGCCCATTCTGGTCGTTTTTCGATCAATCCATGGTTCAAATTAATCATTTGTTGTCGGTAGCGATCAGCATTAACAGTTTCACCAGGTTTCAGAAGCTCATAGTACACCACACCTTTCTGGTCCCACCAGACACCCAGCATTGTCTTCTTGCCGAAACGATTTGGTTTTGCAGTCGATGTTGATGGTTGTCCTGGATTAACCCATGATTTTTTCCGTTTATGATTCTTAAAATAAATCCATTTTTCCTCGCCAGTAAAAATTCGATGCAAAACTGATTTTCTTTCGTGTTTGGCAAAAAGCAAAATTTCACAAGTGATTTTTCGGTTTTCCATCTGTCTTTCATTCAATTCATGTGCCACACTTTTGTATCTTTCCTATAGCTTTTAAATGGTCAGAAATTGTTTGTTGTGAAACATTTAAAATTTCTGCCATTTGCTTTTGATTCAAAGTGTCATCTTCATCCAATATTGCTTGTAAATCGGCGTTTTCAAACTTTATCGGTGGTCTTCCACGTTCATTATTTCTTACATCAAAATCATCGTCTCTGAACCGTTGAAATGATCTTTTGCATATTGCTTCTGATAGAGCATGATCACCATATGCCTGCACATGCATTCGATGTGACTCTGCAACACTTTTCTTCAAATGAAAACAAAAATTTCATGCTTTCCCCAATTCCATCATTTTCTGGTACAAAATTCGACATCTTTAACACGATGAAAAAATATGATGTTCTTTTTACAATGACTTGATGTATACTAAATATGGTTGACAGATGTCATAGCAACCAAACAAAAAAAAAATTAAGACTCGTTCACAGCAAATGTTCCCCCTATCGAGACATTTGTCTCTTGACGCTCACTTCATATCAGTGCACCTGGTATCTAAAGATATGGATTAATTCCATTATTTTTATACTATGTGCGTACTAATCGAAGTAATAATATATATATAGAGGCATGGAAACGGAACAAACAAACGAAAAGAATACAATTTTTTTTTTCTTATTTTAAGATTAATAGCATTTTTGTATTTAGCATTTAGTGATACAAAAATGTTATTTATCTAACAATAAGAATATGAAAAAACAATTTTGTTCTGTATGTTCGTTCGGTTACCATGTGGCATATGCCATAGTCATGGAAGTAGCAATACCAAAAAACTTCGAATATCGTTCAAACATTCTATATCGAAATAAAATAAAGTTATAATTGAAAAATTTTAGAAAACTTGTCAAACTGCACTTGTAATTTTATGGGAAGTTCGTTTGCTTTTCATTGAAAAACGATATAATTTCTTTTTCTTCTATTCGACAATAATTTTGCTTGTTGTTTTTATATATATGTTATGTTTTGTTTTGTTATGTTATACACTGCTTATATACAGCTTTAGATATTGTACATATCAAAATTTTGTATTCATATAAAATGCATATGGTTTTATATATAACACTATGTTCTTATGTTTCTTTGCTATTGCTATATATATGTATATTATATTTTTTATATATATTCATACACCATATTGTAAATTGTTCATTCACATAATATATTATATGTATAGATCTTGCCTTTTAAATATATATATATATATATATGCTACAGTGTATGTATATATAGAAAGAAATCTGTTAAAAGAATAATAATATAAAAACTAAAGATGTATAAAATTTTTGCAGAATATTTTAAAGAAAATAAATTAATGGTTCTGGGGACAGTTTCAAATATCACATAATGTATATATGTTTGTACGCATATATATTTAGTAAACTAATATATAACCTTCATTAAAAATAAAATTCATCAATTTTTATGGCTAAAATAGGCATATGGTTCTCTTTTTTCATTATAATATATTCATATTTATATATATTATTTGCTGCATGGTGGTTGAAAAAAGGAGAAAAAAAAAAACACCAAAAAACACATTAAAAACAACAACATACAATCCTAATAAAAACCATTTAAGAAGCTATGTTTTTTTTCTTATATGTTCATATATACCATTTGTGAACCATCCGCATATCAAGTATACTTTATTTTTATAAATATATATGGATTTAAAATACAACATAAAAGTTTATAAATACAAAAATATAAAAAAAATAAAAAAACGGTTTGCCAAAAAAAATCATTATAAATCGTAAGGAGTTAATCACCGAATCTTGATTCTATAATGGAATATTCATGTTGACGGTATATAGAAACAATGAAATAATTCAGTATTTAAGCAATTTGCTATAACAAAAGAGATTAACAACAAAACACATCGAATGTAGATTAAAAAAATGTAAAAAATTTTGCAATTTTTATAAAATCATACTTTTTTTTTTTTATGTTTTTTCGAACCAAAATAACTTTGTTTTCATTTAAAATTAAAATAAAACAATGTCTTTGGGATATATTTTTATTAAAACATTTCTTTTTTATATATTGTATATTTATAAATATTAATTGTATATTTCTTATGGTTTAATATAGTCAGTTTTATATTAAAAAGTTTCTATTTCGAATCTATTTATATAATTCTAATTATTTTTGTAGTAATTTATTTGTGTAAATAGTTTGTGTATCCAAATACACGATACAGCTGCAAAAACGCACTATCATATTATCATAAACGAAATGTTTATACATATAGATGAATATTCCTTTGATATATACAGGCAATGACGCTAAAATTTTTTTAAAAATGCAAAACATAATTAGCGCGTCGAATAATAAAATTTCATACCAATAGCAAATATAAATAACAAAACATATGCAAAGTAAAGTATAATAACTGCATACATGTCCCGCAGTGATGTAAGACAATTCTAATATATATCTCGTAAAAATTTTGTAAAAACTATATGGGAGAGTTATCTTTCATTTTTATTGTCTATATGTAAGAATATTTTTCTAGAAAATATTCGTCTATCTATATACTTTGTTTACTATGTTTATGATATTATTGTATATATTCATATATATATAATAGTATTTCGTGTCAACCATATAATTTAGTTACAATAATGTTATTACAGGGAGACGTCAAATGGACATCTGTCCGACATTATAAATATTGAAATGGCTGTGTATATTCATATCATATTAAGATATGAATATATATGGAAAAAAGAGCATCGACACCGTGGTGCGGATGCCGATAGAATGTCGTACTACATCCATCTGTTTCTACACCATATTTCAATACATAAATATATATATACAATACAGCAAAAACTATTGCAGTGATTTTTATGTAAATAATTGACTTGAATTGGTAAGTAAATTTGATTAATTTTTTTATATAAAATAATATTTTTTTGTAATATGTATTTATATTTTAATTGAATGACTCTCTAAATTAACTATATACATTTCAACTATACATATTCATTGCAAAGCAAAGAAAAAAATAATAAAAATAATATCTATATTTAATTATTAATATAACAATCGTGAATCGTGACATCGAATGACATTTTATTTAATACATAATATTATTATATAATTTCTTGCATTCATCTAAACTCAAAGTGTCCGATTTTAAAGTACGCACTATTAATAACGGATACAGATAATTTTTTTAATTTAATATATTATCACAACAAAGTATTTGTATTTGACATTGTTAAAACTGTTATGTTAAACCGTAATAGATTTTATAAGACTATTTGCCATTCATGGGCATATTATATTAACTTAAGAGTCTCGCTATAAAAAAGATATAATGGTTTTAGTTTTAAAATTCTTTTAAAAAATTTATGACATATAAAAAATATCAAATAATGTATTGTTGTATTGTTTTTGAAACAAATATTATAATTAACCAATAATTTAAATGAAGATTTAACTGATTTACCAATAACATTATATTATATATAATACAGTATTTAACTCTATTATAAATACTTTGAAATTCGAAATGAAGTGAAATATGTGGACGCTATCATCTAATCAGATGAATCGTTAATTCGTCAAATTTTTGGATATAAATTTGGTTTACCCTGGCGCAAAATGAATGTAATACGGCCACCTCATTACACCTCTCTCTCTGTCTCTCTCTCTCTCATGTACTACAAATGAATAATTATTGAAAGTGTTTCGACAACTGGAATTTACAGACATACATGAACACATATACAACAAAAACTACATTAAATTATACATTGATCTGGCTGAACCATGGCGTATCTAATATTACATACGGTTATGTTGCACACAAAAGCTTCTTGTTAACATATGAAATGGACTATTTATTTATAGATAGAGTCAAAATATCTTTATTTCATATAAGTATACTTATTTTTTTTTAATCATATTTATAATATACCGACATGTTTAATAAGTTTATAATTTTTGAAAAGAATATGTCATATAAATTCATATATTGTATATGAAGTTATAGCGATACTCGTATAATAACAATATAACATTTTTCAAATATAAATAGATATAATATGTACATGATAATATGTACAATTATATATTATGTGACCGCATTAAAATATAATATTGTATAAAATATATATATTGAAAATATATTTATATGAAGCTGTCTGTGTATAACAATAATAATAATAATAATAATAATAATAATAATAATAATAATAATAATAATAATTATTATTATTATTATTATACATATAGAGACATATACGTAATAGAGGTACAACATAAGAATTATTTACAGTTTATTATAACAAACAATCTATATATATTTCAATAGTTTTCCAAGTACTCATATATATATATATATTGTATATTTATATCCAATGTTAAGTTATGCGTAGACATGAAAGGCAATGGCATTTTAGGTATTTATCGAATCCAATTTAAAAGACAAAGTATCGAAATGAAATAAAGAGTACATATGTACACACAAACAATTGTATATACAATCGTATATTGATTGTGTTATTCAATATAAATTATTCATTAAATTGCATATGATATTAAAATAATGCGTATACTATTTATAATACACACTTGCTTAGACTTATTTTTGTATCGATGCGAGTAGGTTTTCTCGTAAACTAACAAAATGACAATAATAAATATAAAACTTTTGAAGAATAAAATATAATTATGGCATTACATATAAAGATATTTTAATATATAGAATTGAATGAATAATAACAATTATAGTACATATATATATATGCATTTAATAACACAATATAAATAAAGGATACACTTAATATATGTATTATAGAGATGATGGATATATAAATAATGATTATTCAATAAGAAATACTATACAAAAATGGGGTGAAAGTTAATTGTTAATATTACATTGTAATGTAATACATATTTATCACCATTATATAGAATTAATTAACATTATATATTGTGTTTCACAAGTTTAATTATAGACAATTTATTTTAATTTGCACATCTATAGTTCACATTAATAATAATAAAATAGTTAAAAATATATCCAGTTTATAATTTTTTCCAATTACAAATATTAATCCGCAGATTTTTGTGAATGATAAATACCAGTAGAATATTAAAAATTCATAACTTAAAAAATTAGTGCCCTATAAATAACTAATCTTCAACTTTATATACGGTCAGATAATTTGTTTTCACTCATCCACCAATTATTTCTATATTTTTATCTATAAATATTTAAATTATATATATATAAATTTAAAAAAATTAAAAAAATAACTTACCTAAATTAAATTCTAATTCTTTATTTGGTATATTTAATAATTTTCTTGATGAAACTATATTAATGAATATTACAAAAAGAAAACTGCATAAAATATTCGATCGATTATATTTTATTTTTAACATTTTTATAAAATATAAATCCATATACATTTTTACTTTGAAATTTCCACAACTTTTTTTGTAATTTTTTATGCGTGTGCCTGGGTGTGTGTGTGTATTTTTTTTTTTAAATACAAAATTAAATGGTTGCCATCATTTTTTCTTTTTTAACTGAAAATATACAAATAAAATGAATATTAAACACATATTTAAATAAGATATTTATTAACACATATACATGAATAAAATACATAAATATATAAACGATATATATATATGTACTTCAATATATAAGGTTGTCAAATATCTCCCTTCCGCCTTTTTGTCTTTTTAATTTCGCGGCTATGTACAAAGCGCTACAGAGCTCGTATCTGGCAACACTGTACATAATTTGAAAGCTCTTGACATAACAAACAAAACGACGCTATGTATGATTAGTTTGGATATTGCGTTCAACAGTTATAGACGTGTAAACATGGAGTTCACTAACGCCGAAATTCGCGCTATTTTAAAGTTTTCCTTCGTTAAAGGCAAATCCGCTAGAGAAACGTTCCGTGAGATTAATGGTGTTTTGGGGGATGGTACTCTATCACTTCGAACCGCGGAGGAATGGTTTCGACGATTCAGAGCCGGTGAAAACGACACCATGGATAAGCCAGCCGGCGGAAGACCTGTGACGACAAATACCGATCAAATCATGGAATACATCGAGTTAGACCGGCATGTGGCATCTCGTGACATCGCCCAGGAGATGGGAGTTAGTCACCAAACCATTTTAAACCATCTGCAGAAGGCTGGATACAAAAAAAAGCTTGATGTTTGGGTGCCACATGAATTAACAGTGAAAAATCTAATGGACCGAATTTCCATTTGCGAAATGCTGCTGAAACGGAACGAACTCGACCCATTCTTGAAGCGGATGGTGACTGGCGACGAAAAATGGATCACATACGACAATATCAAGCGAAAACGGTCGTGGTCGCAGGCCGGTGAATCGTCCCAAACAGTGGCCAAGCCGGGATTGACGGCCAGGAAGGTTTTGCTGTGTGTTTGGTGGGATTGGAAGGGAATCATCCACTATGAGCTGCTCCCATATGGCCAGACGCTTAATTCTACCATCTACTGCGAACAACTGGACCGCTTGAAGCAGGCGATCGACCAGAAGCGTCCAGAATTGGCCAAAAGGAAGGGTGTAGTGTTCCACCAGGACAACGCCAGACCACACACTTCGTTGATGACTCGTCAGAAGCTACGGGAGCTCGGATGGGAGGTTTTATCGCATCCACCATATAGCCCGGACATAGCGCCAAGTGATTACCACCTGTTCCTGTCCATGGCGAACGCCCTTGGTGGTGTAAAGTTGATCTCAAAAGAGGCTTGTGAAAAGTGGCTGTCCGAGTTCTTCGCAAATAAGGAGGGGGGCTTCTACGAGGGAGGTATTATGAAGTTGCAGTCTAGATGGAAACAGATTATCGAACAAAACGGCGCATATTTGAGCTAAATCCGATTACTGTAACACTTTTTATAAAGCATTGAATAAAGAGCAAAAAGGCGGAAGGGAGATAGTTGACAACCTAATATATTAATATATAATAAATATATTAAACAGATGTACACATTTATTATAATTAAATACATATGTGAGTATATGTCCGAAAAATTATGTAAAAAAATTATATTCAAAATTAAATACTGTTCGCCAGATTTAAAAAAATATTTAAAAAATGACATATTGACATTTTTTTTCTTTTCCGATGATGAATGAATGTATTGACTGTCTTATTATTTATTCGTTATAGATATAGATTTATTATATAAGGTATATCTATATACGTATAAGATCATATTGTATATATATGTTAATGAAGTGTTTGTTTCTATTACATACATATGCATGTCTTCAATATAATTAATGAAAAAAATCATTTAAATACATAGAAAATGTTGTATATTTTTCACAATTCCTTGCTTTATATATATATATATATATTATAATATATGTGCAAATGCTGGTCAAAAATAAAAGAACAGAGTGAAAAAAGGATTTTTCCTTCTAGTTAAAGTCCATGCCTCTACACCAAATAAGAGAATACTGATGAATACATATAACATCAAAGTAAACGTACACGTAGTGAAATGTTCATATCTCGTCTGGTGAATACTTTGTTCATTTTCCGAAAAGCTTGACTTGTCTGTTCATTTCTACATCTTACCTCCAGTGTGATATCCAAATTTTTTGTCAAGTAACAATCAAGATATTTGTATGCGTTGTTACTCTTACAATGATGTCGTTTTCCACCTTTAATATACCTTGAAAATGACCATTGTTATTATCCTTGCTGACCATCATCCATTTTATCTTTTTTACAGTCAATTTTTTAAGCCTAACTATACTTATATAAAGACAAAATATTTCTCAATATATTTCACAAAAAACCTATAAAAAATCTCTTTATATAATAATAATAAATAAGTTTTGGTGTCGACTTATGTCCTGTTTAGAAATATCGTTTAATTAATAAAAAAATTACTAATTATTATTCACATATATACGGGGAAAATTTTTTTTTTAGCATTACCAGATCTTGTGCCATAACTTTGTTACCATAAATTTAATAAATGTATCACGTTATTTTGTATGCATTTTGCATAGAATTGTTATGGGTGATGAAAAGTTTTTTTAATGGGAAAATCCAAAGCAAAGCGAATAGCGTATTATGAGTTGTTGAAACGGAAAAAGAATGTTAAACGCTACCAGCAACAATTGATCAATGTGCTTTGATGGAAGGCGGACCAGAATACGCCAGCAAACACTATATAAATTAATATTTTAGTATGTTGCAAAAATTGTTAAGAACGTGTTGCGAAAGAAACATTAATTAAGATTTCATCAGATTAGCATTTGTTCCGGTCGATGCAAAATCACCTATATACGCGCAGAAGATTAGTAATTTTTGGAAAATGTATGAAAATTTTGTTCAAGGATCACATCAATTTGTTGCCACAATTGTTGCATAATTATATTTTGACGATTTCTGTAAATAGATCATTAATATTTCATTAAAATATTTAGAAAATTAATTTACACAACTATAATATTTTCGTCCGATAATTATAGTTGGTGTTTATATACACTTTCTACTGCAAATCAATATATATATGACGTGTAATAAATACCTAGTTATATATATACTTCATTTTTCTAATACAAACACATGTAGTGAAATTTTTCTTGTTCATCATTATATTTGTATATCAATTGCGTAAATTTCTAATTTATGAACATGTGTAAATGAAAATTATTCACAAAAATCATAAAATTTAGACAAGTACATTTAATACTGAACATACAACCATAAAACATCGTATCGTATATACATACAATAAATATATAAAAACCATTAAGTCCAGTCAGCAGCCAGTGTACCCGGCAGCACAAATATAAAATAAACACTTTTAATTTAAACAATCATCTACAAAAATAAATTTCATTGAATTATCTATTTGTAATTTAAATGTATTTTGATTTTCTTATTTACTTTTTTTTTTTTTCGTTTTCAATTCATCGTCAAAATTAAATTGTATAGTTGAATTTTTGATGAAATTATTTTCGGTTCCGTATAGGATTTTTGTGATTTTATTGCGCATACAAATGATGGGGAAAGAAATAAAAAACGTTCCTCACAAGACATTTCATTTATTCTATAATAATTTATTATATTATTATGAATTTATAAATAATCTTTTTTTTACCTTTATAAAATGAAAATAATTTTTTTTCTTTATGTAAAACACAATAACATTGTATTTTATATGACATCGAATATCAAAAAAGTGGTAAATATATCTTGTCTAAAAGAAAAAAAAATATTTTCATAAAAACTATATCAAACATGTTCTAGGAAATGAATGAGAATTTTTATTTTTAACAGATATTGACTTTGTATTATTTAAATACACATATATAATACATATATTGTATATATAGACTAACTAAATGTTACATAAAGTGATTGACAACTGTGTGTTATTCAAACGTTTAACGTATGTTATTTATACTATATGAATATATATATAAAATATAAATTTATATTTAAATATTTTTGCTTTTTAAGCTTTTGTACATATGGAAAATTTCGCAAATGAAATGAATTACATATGTATTTAACAATAATTAAATAATATTTTAATATTACAGTTTAGTTTATAGTTCGTTTCACTATTTTTATATGATGCTTACACTGATGCCCACATATATTTTAATACTAAAATGCGTCGATTGTTATTCTACTTCTTCATAATTCATTTACAATTACAATAATATAAAATAGAAATGATTCTTATTAATTTTATGAATTACACAAATAGTATATATTTACCAAAAAAATGTGATACCTTGTGTCTAAAAAGTAAAGTGACTGGTGGTTATTTTAAACATATCTGGCCAAAAATAAAGTACAAAAATTTTCGTAGTGTCGTACTAACATCTGTCTAAAATTGTATGTCATTTACTTGTTTGGTTTACAAATAATCGCTTGCTTTTTAATTGTGTTAATTTTATTTTCGCGATTTTTATATAATGTCTAATTTTATTGAGCAAAGAATTTGCATTAAATATTGTTTAAAAAATTAGATTTCTGCTACGAAAAGTTTTCAAATGTTGCAAAAGTGTTAACTGTTATAGTAGTGGGTTCTATTCAATTTAACCAAAAATTGAAAGTCTAAACGCTGCGTCTAAGTCGCTATAAAGTTTCCAAAAGTGTCTGGTCTGCAGACAGTATATTGTTCTGCTTTCTTTTGCATCTCAAGTACAGTAGTGAAAACTTTGAATTTATTGAACTAATATTGGCATAGTTATGGTATATTATAAAGTGGTACTGATAACAACACACAAAAAATAACGTTATACAATTAATAACATTATGCGATATGATATTTCGAAAGGAAATAATTTGGTACCTAAATTTGATTATAAAGGTTTTTTTGCGGATTATATTGAGAAGTGTTTTTTTAGTTATCGTTTCATTATTTCTGATATTTTAATAGATATACAAAAATTACTACAGTTTTATTAATTTCTTCTTCAACAAATAGTGTCTTATACAAGTTTGAATACGATGCGAAAACCAGTAGCAAGTAAATGATTAAATTAATTTTTATCTCTTTAATTAATACATAATGTTTTTATTCGTTTCATATAGAAATTTTATTTTAATAAAATTTAAACAAATACCAAATAGTTTTTCAATGAAAAATCATAAGAATATAGTCATTAATAAATTCTTATGATTTCAAATTGTAAATTGTATAAAATTATGTGAAGTGATATTAAAAACTTTATATTATAACTTCAGGCATTTTTTCAGTAAAACTTTTCTTGTATCCAATATTAAAAGAATGACGGCTGCTCACTCTATGTACTTGTGGTTATGGTTACAAATATGGAATAACTTTTAAAGATTATGTGATAATAACACTAATTCAACAGCAAATAATGAATTTCGGTTATGTAAACAGCCCAATCTACCATACAATGCAATGTAACATCTCATGTAAACTGGTATATATTGGTGTTAATTAATTTTAAAAACAACCACTAGACGTCGGATGTCAACAATTTCGTTTTTTTGTTAAATTAACTCAATGGCTAGCTGTATAGAAAACAATACTCATTATTGATTTCATCGATAATAAGTAAAGATTCCTTCGCCCCATATACACAAACAATTACTGGTCATTATTATTTAAATGTTTTGAAACATTTGATGACCAGAATTCGTGGCATTCGTTCAAATGAATGAAGTTATTTTGATGATGTATCGACCATACCAACAACTTCACATGATTTGAATGTAATTTCGTAAAGTAAGCTCTGGAACAGGTAATTGAGTAATTATTAAATTTCTAAAATAAGTGTATATGGAAACCGTGTAAGGACTTCTTTTGAATAAAAAACCAAAACAAATGATAATGATTTGCTTCTATTTCATTTCACTGGTTCATTCTTAAAAATTATTTTACACACTGTGTGTATATATATGCTTCTGCCTGCAACTAAATTGAATATATATTATTTGTAAATAGTAAATATTATTTATAATGTTTTAAAGAAATTAAAAATATTGAACTAAATGTGATGCCGCAAAACAAAAATGATGCCTTGTTTACTCCAATTTCAATAATCAATTTATGATTTATTATAATTTTTAATTTTTATTTTTTATTTTTCTTGTCTCGAATTTTATTTTCTGTGAAAAGAGTCAACAACAACATTTTAAACAAATAAATTAACGTTTCTGCGGACAATTAAAAATAAACGTATATTATAAATACGCTTTTGCCAACACTTGCTGCCTGTCTATACAAATATATTCATTTATTACATATTGTTATAAATAAATATTTTTTATATTTCAATGACATTAAATATAATTAAAATAAAATAAAAATGATCTATTATAATTTAATGAGATGTAAAAATCGCCTACATATAAATAATATTAAAACAAATTTGTTGCTTATAGTGATTTTTTTCTTATGTAAAATTTTGTAAAATTTTTTTTGTAAAGTTTCAAAAATAACTTTTCTCAATATTAGATATAGTTAATTTTCCTATAACCATGCATTTTCATTTTTTATTTGAATTTTACTATATACTTTTGTATATATTTACAAATGTATGATTGTGTATGTGTATATATTATATTATTATTTTTTGTTTGTATATGTATATGTAGTAATATTATAGTGCGTTCGGTATAGTTTCAATTACAATTTATTTACACATAAAAATCCATTTTAATTTTTCATTTGAATTTTATAATATACATAGGAAAAAAAAAAAAAAACGTTCTGTAATAAATAAATGTTGTTGTTTTTTCTCTCAAAATAATCTAACCTACTTCATTGTTTATATTATACTAGCTTAAAAAAGTCTTAAAAATCTTAGTCTGTTAAAACAAATATACTATTATTTTTAAATTTGTTTGTATTTTCAATTCAATATTTATTGTTTTTTATTTAATTTTTTTTTTTTTTTCTTAACTTGTATACTTTCATATAGAAGCGCAGCCACAACTGCCATAGCGATACACATCAATGCATATTTATATATAATGTAGTATATCGAATGTTTTGAATATTGTGTGTATTTATCGTGTGTGTGTGTGTGTGCGTTGTATTTCTTTTGAAAATTTATAGTACATTTATACTCGTATAGAAAAATTGTTATGGTGTGTTCTTTTTTGTGGTGATATCAAAATTGAAGAAAATCGTTATATTTTCATTTGGTTTTTCATCTAAAGGTATACATTGTAATTGTATATAGAATTATACTTATGTACATATATTGCATTTGCATAACATACATATTTTTTTTACAAATATTTTAACCATTTTAATATATTAAGTTTATTTATTTTACCTTTATTTATTCTATTATGAAACGTACAACACAAGAGTTTTTTTTGAAAACTTACAATTATTTCTAATAACTATAAATAATATATACGAGCATGTAACTGCATGTAACATAAATAAATAATTATTTATTTTATAGAGTTGAGGAGTTTACGAAGATCGATGATGCATCCACATTATTATTTGTACACTTAACATTTATTATATTTTATTATCTGATGATCAAGTCAATGTAATTTTTTTTTTCTTTTCAATTATAAACAATAAATGCAAAATATAAATATAAATTACACATAATATATTCATAATACATACAATAAATTTAATTATATTATTGATAAATTATATATAGACACAATTGTACGTATTTGTGTATAATATGCAAAGACTTCGCTCCGCTTAAGATTGCACACAAAAGATTGTAAACAATTTGAAAAATGTTTCTCATTTATATAACATATATCAAAATATCAAATTTAATATTTTATTAATAATTAATTATATATAATAACTTTTACTTGACTTAACAGAAAATATTTTCGTTTATTTATATGATAATAATTATTGTTTTGCTTTATACAAAATAATAATAAAAAAAAGCTTATAAAACCACCGCAGAATAAAATACAAGTAGTTGTTTTTTTAATATTATATTGGGTATAATGCATGAAATAAAATAATAATGTTGGTAAAATAAATTGCATACATGACATAAAGGCAAAAATTAAAAGTAAATAAATTCAAAGGAGATATACTTATACCAACGTGTGCTTTGTATTATATATATGTTGAGTTGAGATATATCTATAGTGTATAGTGTGCGTTATTAAAAGAAAAAATACATCGGCACGTATTTTATTATAATATTAATGACATGCTATAATTTTGTGTTCCTTTATATTTTCTTGTAATTTGTACGCATCGCAATATATAAATGTTGTTAATATAATAATATATTACTATTTATATTAATTAATATTGTCAATAAATTATATGAATATTTTTTCATTTATTATATTGGTTTTTGGTATATATATATATATATACTCTTTTAATATACACGCACGCAATACAGAGATTATGTTAACTAAAATATTCTTGTAAAATTCTGTTTTTATACACAATAAATCAACGATTCTCATAATATATGAACTATTAAAATTAATTTAAAATATACATATTTTAGTATATGGTAGTTAGCTATATATTTTTATTTCTCTTAAATACATTCCTATTCAATAAATATTATCAGGGTTTCGTGTCGAATCCAATACGTATTGATTTTTTCTGTACTCAACGCAAACCCCAACGAATCCCAACACGAATCGATATATATACCTTGGTATGAATCCTGTGAGAGGACCATTTTATCACAATTTTCCAAAGAGCATTTATCGGAGAATCGTTGTATACAACCTATTTTTATTTTAATATACGCAAAACCTATATATATACTTTTCATTACCCTTTAAAATTGTAACTTATGTAATTTGAAGCCATTGTCTCGTTATCTATCGTAATTAAAATTTTTTAGATATTAGGTTGTCAAATATCTCCCTTCCGCCTTTTTGTCTTTTTAATTTCGCGGCTATGTACAAAGCGCTACAGAGCTCGTATCTGGCAACACTGTACATAATTTGAAAGCTCTTGACATAACAAACAAAACGACGCTATGTATGATTAGTTTGGATATTGCGTTCAACAGTTATAGACGTGTAAACATGGAGTTCACTAACGCCGAAATTCGCGCTATTTTAAAGTTTTCCTTCGTTAAAGGCAAATCCGCTAGAGAAACGTTCCGTGAGATTAATGGTGTTTTGGGGGATGGTACTCTATCACTTCGAACCGCGGAGGAATGGTTTCGACAATTCAGAGCCGGTGAAAACGACACCATGGATAAGCCAGCCGGCGGAAGACCTGTGACGACAAATACCGATCAAATCATGGAATACATCGAGTTAGACCGGCATGTGGCATCTCGTGACATCGCCCAGGAGATGGGAGTTAGTCACCAAACCATTTTAAACCATCTGCAGAAGGCTGGATACAAAAAAAAGCTTGATGTTTGGGTGCCACATGAATTAACAGTGAAAAATCTAATGGACCGAATTTCCATTTGCGAAATGCTGCTGAAACGGAACGAACTCGACCCATTCTTGAAGCGGATGGTGACTGGCGACGAAAAATGGATCACATACGACAATATCAAGCGAAAACGGTCGTGGTCGCAGGCCGGTGAATCGTCCCAAACAGTGGCCAAGCCGGGATTGACGGCCAGGAAGGTTTTGCTGTGTGTTTGGTGGGATTGGAAGGGAATCATCCACTATGAGCTGCTCCCATATGGCCAGACGCTTAATTCTACCATCTACTGCGAACAACTGGACCGCTTGAAGCAGGCGATCGACCAGAAGCGTCCAGAATTGGCCAAAAGGAAGGGTGTAGTGTTCCACCAGGACAACGCCAGACCACACACTTCGTTGATGACTCGTCAGAAGCTACGGGAGCTCGGATGGGAGGTTTTATCGCATCCACCATATAGCCCGGACATAGCGTCAAGTGATTACCACCTGTTCCTGTCCATGGCGAACGCCCTTGGTGGTGTAAAGTTGATCTCAAAAGAGGCTTGTGAAAAGTGGCTGTCCGAGTTCTTCGCAAATAAGGAGGGGGGCTTCTACGAGGGAGGTATTATGAAGTTGCAGTCTAGATGGAAACAGATTATCGAACAAAACGGCGCATATTTGAACTAAATCCGATTACTGTAACACTTTTTATAAAGCATTGAATAAAGAGCAAAAAGGCGGAAGGGAGATAGTTGACAACCTTATATATGAATATTTTAAATCAAATGTTTCTTCTTTAAAATAGAATCAAATCGAACAAAATATGAAAAAAATACAATTATCCCTATCTTTTGTTTTCGCAGAACATCAAAATATAGACCATAAAATTGGATGTCAAATTCCAAATTCTGTATATATTTTAACTTTATTATTTCCTAAATGTATTTACTACAATCGATTGACGTCCATATATGCAATAATTATAATAAAAAACAAATATATACCCAGACGAATATTCCTTTGTTATAGGAATTAAGAAAGATAATTGCGACCAGATGATAAAATAATATACTTATACTATACATCATAAATAACAAAACCTAGTCAAAAATAAACCACCACACACTTCATCGTGATCAGAGAAAAATTATAGAAAATAAGCTTTTGAGAATAATTGCTAATCTATCGTGCCTAAAAATCGAATTAAAATGGTTTTTGGGAGAATTTTTTTCAGTCTAATTTTATCACTCGGCAAACTTATCTATATCAAATCTATTGTAATTTGGTAAATTAATTCGTATATGTGAGCTGAGTAAATAACAAATTCATCAATTATGTTTCCATAGATATTAATTTAATTATTCTTATATCACTGAAACATCCATATATAAAATATAGTTCAATTGAGTGATTTTCATATGATAAGAAGAATGTTCCGTTTTTGTAATAATTTTTATCTATACAAAAACTCAAAAATTTGAAAAATACATTATTGTTAAATTTTTTTATATATATTAAAAAACAAAATCAAAATGATTTAATTTGTCACGGTCCAACCCTGATATCAATTTAATTTCCAAAATATTTAATTTTTTCGATATTATGTGTGATTTATCGTTCTATATGCGAACGTATATTATTCTTTAAAATTTTTAAATTCTATATATTCAATGAATACAACCATCATATAGGACACACTACAATATATATATATTGTAATAATAAATGTAATATTAATTAAGAAACTATTTGATAATATATTAATTTATAGTTAACCATTTCAGTGATTGTGTGTGTACTAAATTTATATTTATTTTATATTTAATTTAAATCACTTCTATACATTTTTATGAAACATTTCTATATATTTATTAGATTTTAAATTTTAACCATCACAATTATTTATATAGGAAATGTTGCGTTAGTTAGATTCAATGGGTCGGTATGGTTAGTGAGAGTATGTTATTCAATCCGAAGGGACATAAAAAAATTTATCAGTATTTTTCATATATGAAAATAATTCGATAGAATTACCGCCATTAGTTCGTTTATTAAAACAAAAAGGTATATTTTTGAAAAATTATGGTTTTAAATTATATATATATAGAAATTAACAATGTGTTCGCACACACAAAACCATAAGGGCGATTCACTCATATAAGATCGATTCAATGAATAATGCATCTATCGAAACATAAATACAGTTCAATTGTTAAATTGTTAAATAATATATGAAAAACTATATAAGGACTAAAAATAGATTTTCAACACTTACAATTACAGACCATATGCGTGTCGCACCCATTGTGCGCTGCCCACTAGTTATAGATATGACTCATCAAAACCAAATGAACGAACAAAATTACTTTACTTTTTGCAATTTACACTAAATAACAATATTTTGTTAAAATATAATGAATGGCAAATGTTAATAAGCATTTTAAACAAGTATTTAAATTTAAAAAAAAACACAAAACAATTATTTATTTCGCTTCAAATGCTTCTTATAACATTTCCCATGCTTTGCATTTTAACAAAATATCGTTATTTAATTTACAGCAAAAAGTAAAGCAATACTATTCGCGTTCGTTCGGTTTTAATGAGGCATATCTATTAGTCCTCGTATAGCTTCTGGTCTCAGATATGAAACTCATTTACATTTCTAATAAATGATATGATTATTATTATTATTATTATTATTAACTCATATTTTGCTCCAAGTGGAGCTTTATGTCATCTAATAAACCTTTCATTTCCGTTTTTTTTTTATTTCATAAACGAACACAATTAAAATAAATACCGAAAAATTTCCTATGAAAAATAGCGGATTTGAACCCGCTGTATTTCATGATTAATAATATATATTTCGGCGCTATGCAACTGCGCTACTGAATGTTATTATGATATCATGATATGCATTCATTGTGAGTGAATATTCGCATATAAATAGAATAGTATAATGTGGAAAGAAACATTTAATAAAAACGGAATTGTTCATAAAAAGCAAATTATGAAAATAAAATCTGCAGTAAACATTACCGCAACCAATCTTAAATTATTTTTGGATATTATCAATAACTAGCATGAACCAACAACTTCTTACAACAATAAACCCATATATCGCGTATATAATTCGTGCATCAAATGATTAAAAATATTGTAAATTTTCTGTATTCTAAATTATAATCCATTATTGTATGCATAAGCTGCGTGCCGTATACCAATACCGCATAATACAAATGACATTCGAAATTAAATCATTTAATTATATAAATCACAAATATAAATCTACATTTTTATATTATGACAAGGGGTTCGTTTTTTTTCCTTTCTTTCTTTCTTTCTTTCTTTTCAACTTCAACTTATTCTATAATATCAAATATATTAGGTTGTCAACTATCTCCCTTCCGCCTTTTTGCTCTTTATTCAATGCTTTATAAAAAGTGTTACAGTAATCGGATTTAGTTCAAATATGCGCCGTTTTGTTCGATAATCTGTTTCCATCTAGACTGCAACTTCATAATACCTCCCTCGTAGAAGCCCCCCTCCTTATTTGCGAAGAACTCGGACAGCCACTTTTCACAAGCCTCTTTTGAGATCAACTTTACACCACCAAGGGCGTTCGCCATGGACAGGAACAGGTGGTAATCACTTGGCGCTATGTCCGGGCTATATGGTGGATGCGATAAAACCTCCCATCCGAGCTCCCGTAGCTTCAGACGAGTCATCAACGAAGTGTGTGGTCTGGCGTTGTCCTGGTGGAACACTACACCCTTCCTTTTGGCCAATTCTGGACGCTTCTGGTCGATCGCCTGCTTCAAGCGGTCCAGTTGTTCGCAGTAGATGGTAGAATTAAGCGTCTGGCCATATGGGAGCAGCTCATAGTGGATGATTCCCTTCCAATCCCACCAAACACACAGCAAAACCTTCCTGGCCGTCAATCCCGGCTTGGCCACTGTTTGGGACGATTCACCGGCCTGCGACCACGACCGTTTTCGCTTGATATTGTCGTATGTGATCCATTTTTCGTCGCCAGTCACCATCCGCTTCAAGAATGGGTCGAGTTCGTTCCGTTTCAGCAGCATTTCGCAAATGGAAATTCGGTCCATTAGATTTTTCACTGTTAATTCATGTGGCACCCAAACATCAAGCTTTTTTTTGTATCCAGCCTTCTGCAGATGGTTTAAAATGGTTTGGTGACTAACTCCCATCTCCTGGGCGATGTCACGAGATGCCACATGCCGGTCTAACTCGATGTATTCCATGATTTGATCGGTATTTGTCGTCACAGGTCTTCCGCCGGCTGGCTTATCCATGGTGTCGTTTTCACCGGCTCTGAATCGTCGAAACCATTCCTCCGCGGTTCGAAGTGATAGAGTACCATCCCCCAAAACACCATTAATCTCACGGAACGTTTCTCTAGCGGATTTGCCTTTAACGAAGGAAAACTTTAAAATAGCGCGAATTTCGGCGTTAGTGAACTCCATGTTTACACGTCTATAACTGTTGAACGCAATATCCAAACTAATCATACAAAACGTCGTTTTGTTTGTTATGTCAAGAGCTTTCAAATTATGTACAGTGTTGCCAGATACGAGCTCTGTAGCGCTTTGTACATAGCCGCGAAATTAAAAAGACAAAAAGGCGGAAGGGAGATATTTGACAACCTTATATATATAAATTAATATGTGCATTAAATCAAAAGGATTGTGTGTTGATTAACATACAATGACAAAAAAAAGAATTTCTATTTCGGTTTTTTATAATATTATGTGATATAAGAGGCGCGTGATACACGAGATTTTTTATAAAATGTGTTATTTATTTTATATGCATTTTATAAACATATATATAGAGAGACAGCAGAAATAATTATGCTTCATCTTCATATCATATAAAATGCATACAAGTATATTTACCAAATAAAAAATATATAATCCTTAAATATTTTTAAGAATTAATAAAGGGTTTCTATTTTTGTCTTACATTTGTTTATATGTATCGGACTGATATTAATTTTACGTATATATTTACATTAATGAAATATATGTTTTAGGAGAGAGAGAGCAAGTTAGGTACGCATAAATAATTAATAATAATGTAATAATAACATTTTGTTTATTTTGATTTTTTCGGTATTATAACAACATGCACAGATTTTTAGATGACTAATATATGTGTGTATGATAATAATAATAATAATAATAATAATAATAATCAATTTTTCTTGTGTATAAATAAATACGCATCTTCTTGTACACGTTTATGAATTGTATAATAGACCACCCTTTAGAAAATGCATTTGTTTAGTAATTTTCATAAAAATATTTACAAACGACAACAATTCATTTTCATTGGTTGTAATATTTTTAGTTCATCTTGATGCTGTGAGTATTTTATATTATAAGAGTAATGCATGCTGTTTTCATTTGCATGGATAGGGAAAAAGATAATATCATGAACACATGCACATAGTTTTTTTTTTTTTTTTTTTCAATGTGCTGACAATAAAACATTTTTAGTTTTTTTAATTTTTTTTATTTTATATTATAAAAAACTACACACACATGTTTTTTTAATATATTTATAATTATTTACATTTTAGCAGAAGTTAGCATACACAAACATATAAATATAAATATTTATTTATCTACATAATTTTAATAACAAATAAAAATCTTTGAGCATATATGTGTCATATAGGTGACCGCTTAAGTGATTTTTATTTGTATTTGCATTTTCTTTTCGAAATGTGAGTATTGTATACGCTGTACGTGGTGTGTGTGTGCTGACTATTTTATTCTGTTTTGTTTTTTTTTTTCTATTTTTATAATGTTATTGTAAAATATTGACTTTAACAACCCTTTAATGTTTTTTTTTCGTTCGTAAAGACAAAATAAAATCCATATATAGAATTTACTAAACATAATTAGAAATTCTAAGTAATTTGTATAAATCATATTATATAATTATATACATTCTAATATACAGCTAATGGTGTAGGGTAAAGTTGAGTAAAGCAAGACCACTTTGATAATAAAACGTTATATGTTATTTGTAAACTTTTCAAATATTTTTAAAAGATGGCTTAATAATTAATAAATAAACTGTGATAATAATAATTAACAAAAATTTCATATTACAACAAAAATTCACGCACACTCGATTCAACCACAATTCGATTAATCCACTCACTCCTATTCAGGCATCAATTTTTGATTTCATCTCTACGATTAATGTACCGTATATTTGCTATAACGTTAAAAATGATATGGTCACTTTAGATATTAATGTAAAAAATACTAAATGATAGTTTGAATCTTATAATACCATTAACATAATTTTAATTTTTAAACAATTTCCAGATATTCATGAAGCAAACATCTTATCTATGGGCATCCGCATTGTTCCAGAAATTGTATAAAAATAAACACGTAGTTTTATTTTAAACATATCTGCTAAATTTATTAATAACTGAGCTCAAAAAATTCCAATTATATCAAATTAAAAAACAAACAGACATTATTTGCAATTCCACAGCGTCAATATTATATCAAGTTTTTTCCGAAAAAATAACAATTAATTTAATTGGATTAAGTTCAAGCTTTCTTTTCATTTAACATTTATTACATTATTATATGAATTTATATAAAATTCAAAAAATTCCAATAATATAAAATTTTGATAATTTTTTTGAAAATTTTCAATTTTATAAACTTACAAACACAGACATCATTTGTAATTGCAGATCGTCAGTATTATATCAAGTTTATATCAAGCTTTCATTTAACATTTATTACATAATTTTAGCCATTCTGGTTATTGAAATATTGTGTGGCGAACATGAAAATTCGATTCACACATCATTTATTCAATTTATAATGCATCACAATCGATCCAGAAAATGTGCGTGAATCGTATTTTTACTGAAATTACAATTCCATTTTCCAAAAAAAAAAAACTTGTAACAAATTAAAAAGTAAATTAAACAGTAAAGAAAAATATTTCCACATATTATTATGTGTTTAAAATCTATATATGATTTTCAAAAAAACATTATTTATCAGTTTATACTAAAATAAATATGGCTGACGGTTTTTCATGAAAATTTTTTACGTATCAAAAGATCCATACATATCCAAAAAAATTCGGTTTTATAGGAATTTTTTTTTTTTTTATTTTCATCTAATTTAACCTGCCGGGTCAATAACAATGTAAAGTGACAACGACAACTTTAATCAATAAATATTTTATAAAATATTTCTTTATGTGCGATCTTAAAAAATAAAGAAACTAGCATTTACTGCAAATATACTTAAAACTAATTAATTTTGAAATAAATGTTGTCTTGTATTGTTCAACACCGTTTTCAAGGGGCAAAACGAGACTAAACCGCTTTTTCTTTAATTCAAATTTTCATTAAATTAAATTTGTGTTAAATGTTATTTTTTTTTTATCATATTATCAACCAAAAAAGTTGTATTTTTTAATAAAAACATAACTTTTCATATTTTCTTATTTTAAAATTAAAGTTAATTATACACACAACTGTGTCGATATTTTAATTTTTACAAAATAAGGTGTACGCAAGTTATGTTACTCCAAGCGAAATCTACAAAATATTCATTACAATTAAGTTCGTATAAATTACTCCACATAAGAGTATGTAACAATATTCACCAATAGTACTGCAATTAATGAAAGATAAAGATATGTTTTTTTAATTTTAATAATTTTATATGTGTGATTAGCTCATAATGAAGTGCAGACATTGTTAAGTTAATCTTTATGTGAATATATAACACAATATTTTCGAATACATATTCTTGGTTTTTATTCTACAAACGTACGAATGGATAACCTGCAACTGAATACTTTCAGTATTATAATATAAATATCGAAAAATTACGCACATAAATTTCGAGAATTTAACCAAGTATTTTGTGATTGATTATAGCATATGAATGGTACTGTGTCACAATATATTTGCTATTGAAATTGATATTTTTTTTACAAAATAGTATATGGTATTTCAAAAAATTTCTGAAAATTTGTTATTATGATTATTTTAATAGTTTTTACTTCTTCCTAATTTTGATTTTAATCATAAAAATTGCTCACATTTTATTTATAAATTATTTAGTTGCTACATTATTATAAATAAACGCAAAATATTCTAAATATGCAAAATATTCTAAATTTAAATATTACTTTTTTATATTAAATAAATATATAGACTAAATAATATTGCATTAATAAATATGTGTGGTTGAGTGGTAATCCTTCAATATATATAATAAACATATAATTTTCGATTGCGATTAAATATATTATATTTTGTGTGTAAAGTAAATATTATTATATTATATGTAATTTTTGTAACAAATAGTATTTGCTCACGTGTGCTATGGGATTTTTATATTGAAAATTAATTTATTATAACAGTCTCTATTTATATATACACTTTGTAAGAATTCAGATGTTATTTTGAAAAATATGTATGGTATATGATACATAAAAATTATGTATATTATAAATATATGCATATGTGACTATAATGTTTATATTATGTACTCCTCGTCGTGTCGTATATGTATTTTACAATATAATATAGTGAAACAATTTTTTGTTTAAAATTTTTTTCATTTATTATGGAACCTATACAAAATATATATATATCACATATTGGATGTTATGTGTGTAATGTGTATAGAGTATACATTATATTGTAACATATAAAAAAAAACAAGAATTTATAAACACAATCATATTGTAAATATTATTTATATACCTTTTTCAATATAATTTCATATTTATGTGTAATATTATTTATAAACTGAATATAATATATTAGTTATTATTTCATAAAATGAAATGTATAATAATATTGTAATATATTATTGTTTAGTTTTATGTGTTTTTGTTTAAGAAAATTCTTATTTATTTTTTATTTTGTTTATATAAAAATGCATATTATTATATTATATGGAGATATTCAGTTGATTATTTTTATTAACAAAATGTTGTTTATGATATGTTTCTGATATTGCATTTGTTTTCTATTTTTATGTTTTTAAATATACATATTCATTACATTACACATTTTATAAATATACATATTTGAATAACATATATACTACAATATATAGTTTCTTTTTTAATCGCGTTTACTCGCCGCTACTATACACTTAATACTGTTTTTACACGGCTGTATACTTTAACACGGTTCAAAATATTCTCCAAATTTCTTTTTTTAAACGTTTTTTTTTGTATATTTTTACAAGATTTTTTAATTTAAAATTTTAAGAATTCTAGTTCTACCTATATACATATTCTAGTATGCTTATGCAATTTTCAGTAAGCACTGGCTTGAAGATTTTTTGAAAAGGCGTACCATAGTACCATAGTATTAAAATATAGAGTAAAATGGCGTTCTGAAACTCTTGCTTTTTAAATAATCCTTAAACCTCGAACATTGAAGTGGCAAGATTTGATGAAATTGCCAATTCACAAGATGTAAATGTATGAGTTCGATAAAAAATTGAATTTAAAGTACTTCTTCTAGTTGACAATGAACCTGTCCATCCAATTTTGGAACATACATATGTTTGTCTCCCACACAACATCCATCCATCAACCATTCGATCAACACATAATTGCTGCTTGTAAAACCTACTATCGACGACTGTCATTCGAGAGTGCATCTTAAATAAACTGTAGAGTGACGAAACGATGGCTGTAACGGATGTATGAAAATTATTTGCATCTCTTCATTGCATAACAAATGCTAAATTAGCGATTTCGAAGTTACAAAAGTCAGCATTACAACGGCGGAAAGGGAATTTTGCCTAAGTATGTTTCAGCTACAAACCCAACTACATCTAAATTGGTTGAACATTCCGATATCATATATATATAGCATTGGCATAAAAAGTATATAGGCGGTTAGGGCCTCGATATTGATATTGACGAACAAGAGTCTCGCTAAACAGAAATCGCAGCCCTTGATCACGAAATTTTTCATCTTTATTCGATTCTATATTCAGCTTTTGACCATTGGCTATTAAAATTTTAGCATTTCAAAATGAACCAAAAGTCATAATTTAGATTTCGAAATTATAATATGTTGTCATGTTAAGTTAACATTATATACAATCCATTTCTGGTGTATATAATTCATATTGTTGATGTTTTATGTATATTCATATATTTTATAGATTTTAAATTACATTATTTATATAATTTATAATATAAATTAAACATTTTCACATCGAAAAAATAATATTCCAAATTAAAAATATAATACAATTTAATTGTGTAACCGTGTGTAACACTGTGTCATTTCGAAATGTTATATTGTGTAACATATTTTATTTATAATATACTTATTTTTATTTAAACAGTGGTTACAAATAGACAATCCTTCACCGAAATATTGAAAATATTTATGTCTAAATAAAAATGTTAGTAACCATTTTAAAAATAATAATTGACAGTTATTATATACTTGCATCAATTCTCTAACATTATGTACATAAACACATACACATTCATAAATAGATAGAAATTATATATTTAAAAAAAAATACATATGCCAAATGCTATTTTAAGAATATTTTAAAAATTCAAGAGGGTGGTGCGTGACATTATTATGTTTGACGCGTATATGATCTATTTTAAATAGGGAAAATTTTATTTTTTTTCTAAATATATTTAAATCGTAAGCAAAAGCACCTGTTATTTGACATATACAATCTCATTCCTTTCATATGATATCAATAATAAAATAATCGTAAGTTTGTATACAATAAATTTCTTCTAGTTTAATTTCTTGTGGTTTTATTGTTGGTTAAAATGTAATAATAACAGAACAATCATAAAAAGTGTTTTTCAATGGGGATGCTCACTCACATTCTGATGTAATAATACTAAAAATATAGACACAATTTAGATATTCGTATTTGAACAACGCCTACAAATTATTATAAAGTTTATTATCTCAATCTGTGCGAGAAACGTTTCAGTTACGATCAATAGGAATACATAACAGTAAACAATTCTCAATTAATTTTTGTTTCTAATTGATTGATGATATTGATATACCGACCACATAAAGGGAAAGTTTGTTGTATTCATTATTCCGAGATATAAACCAGTCAATTGAACTCCAACATCATACGACTTAACACAATACTGGACTGTTTTTCTATGGATTTTTTTAATTAAATGTGTTATGCCAACAAACCACTAACACTTATATTGTTAGTGCATTGCACAAGATAACATTAAACGTGTTATCACTATAAAATATAACCTGATTTATGCGAGAGAGTCATCTGAATGATATTAATATTCCATACTTTATGGTATCAAGCATATACTTTACGTTGAATAAAATTCATCATCTTTTAAATGTGTAATTTTTATTTCAATTCAAAGTTTGAGCGATCTTAATGGAAACCCATTTTCGTGACATGATACATATAATTTATGTTTTTTAATACATATTTATAGTTCCAATAACAATAACAGTAAAATGAAAAATAAATAAGGTTTAACACATTATCCAAATTTTTTGTTAATTATCTAATAATAGAGTAAAAGTACTATCTTGTGGACACTTTTATTTATATTATATTAATATTTAAATTGTATAACAATTTCAAAAACACATATATATATAATTTATACATTTTCATGGAAGATATTTCTGAAATTGTATCATGCTATTGGAAAATATAATCAATTTTCCATTCAATGTTAGAGAAAATTAATGAAAAATAATGGTACTGTATCCAATTATATAAAAACAATTTAACCAGTATCATTATTTTAATGATATCCAATGGCAAATGTTCCATTAGCTATCAGCCTATAATATTTTACATTAAATATTAGCTATGAGTTTAAGAAAAATATATATTTACATGTAAATTTCTTTTTTCACCAGCTGAATTTTATATTTCTCGACTCGAAATTGTATATTTATTATGACAAAATAATTGGTGAAATAAAAACACGTTGTATATTTGTTTGGCTATTCCAAATACAATCACTATAATCTTTTCATTCGCATATATATCGTTATAAAATATCAAAGACATTTTACAAACAAATTTACTATCTTTATTCATCCGAAATATCCAGTTAAAGTTTAGTGAATATATCAGCGAAAATAAATTTATAGAAAAACTGTGACCACACAAACTATAGCACTGGTCCAAGAATTAGCACTTTTACTCTAGTGTATCTTGTCTATCACATTTTATGTTTTGTTTTGTATTTTAATTTTAATAAATAAAATATTATATTTTATTACTTTTAAATTTAAAATTTCACATTCAACAAATTGTTTACGTTTTTGTTCTGTGTATATGGCATAGGCATATTTTACAATTTACGTGTATATGGATACATTAACACTCGCCTTATATATAGTATTAAATATTTTACAGTATAAATTTATCATCTCATAAATTATGTAAGTTATGGTAGAATGTAAATGTGATTGATAACAAATTTTTTAAGTATATTTATTGTAATATGAAATAATTTACATATTACTCGTATAAGTTTTAAAAAAATCAATATAGTCATTTATAAAATTCTTCGTCGTCGTATTTATATGGGCGTTTTTAATTTTTTTATTTTAAAATAAATTTCCATATTTTACAGATTATAATTCTAATTTCACAAATAGATTATATTATTTTATCTTTTATTTAGATAGATTTTCTAGATAATTGCGAGTGTCATATTTTTGGTTTTTATTTTTTTTTTAGATTTTTCTTAATATTTATTATATTTTTTATAACATAAATAAATAAATATATTGATTTAAACAGTCACGTATAATTTTATTGAACTTTTATAACAACATCGCCGAATTCAATTATTTATTTATTGCCAATATATAAAATATATATTTTATATATATTGAAATTCCAATTAACATTATTATACGTATAAAAAACAATCAATTGGATGGAGTCTGCAAAATATAATTTTATTTACCTTTATTTTTGTAATATAACATTTATATTTATTTATATCCTTACAGAATCAACACCATATTATTATTTCTTGTATTTTTATATACAAATACAAACGTGTGTGTATATATAGGTATTTTTTGATATATGTGATTTCTTATATTTAATTCGTTAAAATAAATGATTTTGATAAATGATTATAATTGTATAAAAGCTATTATATAAATTTTATTATATGTAGGATGTTTGTATGTATACTCGTATAATACTTCATGCCGTGTCTCTCTATATATAATATATAAAAATTTAGCATTTGCTTCATTGTGTGTTGGAATACATGCTATATATATAAAGGTAAAAAATAAAAGGTTGTTAAAAGTACTTGCGACAAATATATATCTTTTATTATTTTAATATTTATTATTGTTTATATATATATAATAATAGTTTTTATACCGCAAATATATAATCAATTTTATAATTCTGTTGAAAGCCAATATATTTATTATATAAATATTATGTATAGACACACATTAATTCGTATATCAATAATGAAATACAATGCAATACAATGCATATATCATCTATACCGCAATACATTTTATATACTATATATATATATTATAATTTTACTTGGAGATTCATCTTTAATTATTACTATATATACAACCTGTGTTCCATAATAATCTTAAATGGATTAAAAAAATACATTTCTTCAAAATAATCTCCGTCAACTGAAATACTTCGATTTTTATATTCGACAGTGGGAATCAATTGGCTTTTTTTTTTATAGCTGTGGTGCTCATCGTCCTTTGACAGCTTTCAAGTGATGCAAAACGGTTTCCTTTCCAATAGCCAAATGATGTTTAGCGGATAGAAATTAGTCGAAGGCGAGTTAAACTATGTAAATATAATGAATAATTAAGTCAAAAAAAATTTGATTATTAATTCAATTCGGTGCAATTTTTGATCATCATTTAATTGATGTGAAATTCGATGAATTATTGTTTTCGGTATTCCAAGCTACATTTCGATGAATCTGGCTAAATATTTCATAGAATTTCTCACGAAATCACTTATTTTTAAAATGTTTTCTTCAGTAAATTATAGCTTCTTTGTATTCTGTGAATCATATGCCATTTAGAAACTTGTGATTTTAACACACAATTATCACTATACGCGATTTTAAACAAATCCACCTTTTACCAATTTTAAAACAAAATTTCAGGTTGGTTCTTTGTTTTTGTATTCATTTTTCAACCGATGCACAAAAATAGCAATAACTTTATGTGTTGTATTTTCGTTGCTACTGAATGTAATGTCATGAAATGTTGACATATTGTTTAGTTCACAAAACATAATCACAAAAAAAAACTAATTGTATGTGGCACTACGTGTTCTATTGTTTATAATGCCATTCCGGTTTATTATGGGACAGAGGGTGTAGAGTATATGTTATCATATATATACTCAATACATTATATGTTTTCTATGAAAATGACATTTATAAATTTTTATATTTTAAATAGTACTTTTATCATCAACAACAAAATAATTAACTGGTGTTAATTTTTTTTATTTTTGTTTATTTCTTTTTTTTAATATATACACGCAATTTGTTGTAAAGATTATTAATAATTTCAGTTATATAAACATAAGAATTGATAAATGTTTAACAATGGGTTAAAGGTTATATGGCGATAACGATTGTTATTTATTTATTCATTGTTGTTGTAGATCTATACACACGGTTAATATTTTGCCTCTAATATTACGTTTACAGATCGTGTTCAACCTTTTCTTAATTTATATATAGAAATATTTTACGCATAAAATAATAATAAAATGTCGATTAAATTTTTTACCACAATTATTTGTACTAAAAACCAAATACATAAATTTAATTAAGTAATTAATATTTTATTAATAACTATGGAAATTTGAAAAGCGTTTCATGTAACTTTTTTTTTTACATATGCAACAAATTAAATTAATATTTATTTTCCTAGTTTTTTACATTTCCTTCTATCAACACACATTACATTTTCCATACATATTTTTTATTTATGTGAAACCATTCCTTGTCTCTTACTAGATGGGCTTGGTACATCATCAACATTATGCACAAAATTTGTGTTTATGAGGTTTGTCATAATTGAAATAAACAACGGATTTCGTGTTTTCACAAACGCAAATATATAAATTATTGATACACAAGTGTGTTTCTTTCAAAATTTAAACCCATCCTTTGCTGACTTGCTCATATATATATTGATATATAAATTGTCTGAAAGGTCAACGTCCATGAAAACCTATATTATTTGTTCATCAATATGGTAACAGAAGCGTTTGGATTATAATAAAGTGGCAGCAATTTAACGGAGGAAATTTATCTGTTGCTATTAATTTCGTCTACGACTTCTTTGGTCATCTACTCAATTTCATATTAAAATAATTGAAGGTGGGGCGGTGTTCATAAAATTTTACTTGTTGCAAGAATATATTTTACAAATTTATATATGTAAAATAGATTATACACATTTTTTAGCCAAGGGATAATAACGTTAATACTATTTTAATAATAGTATATCGTTACTACATGTTATTATTATTATTATCATTTATTATTATTATTATTATTATTATTATTATTATTATAAATTATTATTATTACTCAATTTGTTATTATTATAATTCTTATACACAGTAAATATTTAAGATTAAAATTTTCACATGCCGAACTAATCAATGCACACGCATGAATAATATAATAAAAATAATCATAACAACTTATGTACAAATTTATAATAGACCTATAGAAAATTATTTATGATTAAAACAGTTGTTACTTTATGACGCTATTGTTTTTTATCCTCACAGCGTCACATCACTTTATGTATTTATAAACATATAGAGTTAAATCTTATTTATAAATATATAATATTTACTTGGAACAAATTGATTGTATATCTGACTAAATTATAATATGACTTTAGTCCCATTTTATGGTGGTATATTGAACTAACAAATATTTCATATCAACAGTATGTTAAAAAATCTTTACTATGTGTAAACAACATTTTTTTTTATTGCTTAAGCCAGAAAAATTTGGTTTTCGCGGCGGGAAACTTTATGGTTTTTTTTATGTTTGTTGAATTTTAAACTTATGCAAGTAATTGTATATTTTTTGAAACTTATGCAGAACTTATTTTATTACAACGAACAATTGCAGTGATTGGTTTTGACATTTTATTAAAATATCGATTTTGATTTGAATAGCAAACAATTAACGGTCTGTAATAGAATAATCAGAAAGAAATGATTTATAATAAACTTCTGAAATCTGATAAAATTGCTACTGCGATGAAAACCATTTAATATCGGCAATAAATAATTCGTTTTTGTACTGTTTTAAAACAAAAACCGATCAAAAGGACAAGTCATTTTGCTTCATAATAACACGCGCAAGACTACATGTTAGACAATTATTTAAACAAGCATTGAAGGTACTTATTAAGTGCGAGGTGTTATCCGCCACCCGTCGTCATATACACTAAAAATTGCTTCATCAGATTATCGTTTGTTTCTATCGATATTACTTCATATTACTTATTCACTTGCGAGCAACTCAATTTTTGAAATATATTAATTTAAATTTAGTTTTATTATATATAAACAAATTGTATAACTTAAACATTTCTGTTTGAAAATACCGAAAAATTTCTTATGTAAATTTCAAAAATTGTACCCAATCATTTGTCATGCCATGTTTTGAGTTTGAATTAAGTTTTAATTTTTCTTTCTTTTCGTTTTCTTTTTGTTATTACTTTTTAGAGAAATTATAATTCTATGCGAAGGTATATAAATTTAAGAATTGCTTGATAATATACCTATGGCTGCTTAAGTGTTTATCATATGTTTGGCATAAATATTTCCTCTAAATTATCCATCATTTAATATGAACTCGTTTAACTTATGTTAATTGTACATGTTCACTTAATGGGTGCGTATCATAGTATGTGTGGAATAAATGTTTCCTGTATCATTTTCACGTTAATACACATGAAGAGTTTACATGTATTTCATAAAGGATCACATTACGAAAATTAAGAATTTGCATCAATACGCAATATCTACTTTTTTATACCAAATCAAATGCTCTATAAAAAATTTTAATTCAGTTATTAAATAATCAAAAATTTTTAATATTTCTTCTTAAAAAATGTATAGAAACACTAAATTTTGTTCCATTAAATTTTTGTATGATTTTCGTTTTTATCTTATATTTTTGTAATAATTCTGATTTGTTTAGAAAACCATACCATACACACAAAAATATATTTGCACATATACGAAGGACTACGCGCTCAATTTTATAAAAGAAAACATATGTAAATGTTCGTATAAGAAGTCATACTTAAATTTAAACAAAAAAATAAATCAAAATCGTAAAAATGTAAGTTAATTTTTTTTCTATTTACATAGATCCTTGGTCCTGCTTAAAAAACAATTCAGGTAGTTAAAAAATATAGGTACCTGAATTTATAGTGTCGACAGAACCTTCTTTATTTTACGAAGGATTTCATATGTTGTGTGTAAATTTGTATAAGAAATTGTAAGGATATTATATAATTCAATATTTTTATTTTCACTATTTTTTTTTAAATTACTTCACAAGTAATAAATATTTTTAAACAAAAAATAAATACAAACCTTTTTTTTTCTTTTTCCCTCTCAATTATATGATATCCAAATGTTCTTTTAAAATTCGATTTCCAATTCAATAGTAAATTTCAAAAAATACGCCATGTACACTTTTTTCTTTTTAATTATCCACATGTAATTCTAAAATGTATTTTATACAAAAATAAACCATTTATATTAACATAAATTTTTAATCCTTAATTTTATGATTCGTTCTTTCTTTTTCCTTTTTTTTTTTTTTTCTCACACTTATACGATAATTCACACTTTTATTAAAAATAAAAAATTTAATTTTTAAATTATTTTTTCTCCTTTTTTTTTGTATTAATTTTTATAATTTTTTTTCAAGTTTCACTATAAATCACTGTGATACATCCAAATTAATATTTTCTTATTTCATTTAGTACATAATTTAAATTCGCACCCCTTCTCACTTGATTTGAAATTTAAAATTTTTTAATTAGTTTTTCAATTAACTTTTTATAACAAATTATTTTGACACACAATACACAAATTAAAATGGATAAATTTCACATATAAAATTAATAAAATTACAATAAATAGAATAATTAATTTTAATGAAAAATTTTAAATAAAAAATTTACTTTTTTCTCTTCATTAACAAGAAAAAAAAAAAAAAAAAAAAAAAAAAAACACAAGAATTTTAAACTAAATGTGACATGCTTTCATTTCAAAAGTCGGTAGCGCACTGAACCTAAATGAAGATATATAAGCTGTAAAATAGTTAATTTTGTGAGTTGTACATATAAATATATTATGTGAAGAAACTTATTGGATTAACTTAAGTTAATATATAAATAAAGTATATAATATGGGTTCGTTTTTTTTTTGTTGTATTTCATCTGTCTTGTTACTTCTATTCTATACTCTGTAAAAAAAATATTCTCAATGAACATAGGGTAATACAAAAAAATATATTATTATTATAAATATAAGTCGTTAAAGTAAATATGAATGTATGGTACTCGAAATTTATATATAAAATTATAAATATATACAGTTGAGCATATGGAGGCTTTGTACACACATGCACTACATCTATATGAGGTATAAATTGTACAAATATATGGTTTATATTGGTGATTTATGAAATATTACTCACTTTTTATACATATTCTCTTACTATAATTAATATACTGTTGTAAGGTATATCTTAAGATCTAACATTGGAAATGAATATATATGTATATACTTCATAGACATCAAATAAATTGATCATCATATCTTCATAGAATTTTTTTTCCACATTATTATTATTTGTAGCGCAAAAAGATAATAAAACATTAATCTATTTATAGACAATATGTATATGATAATGATGATATGATATGTACAATATTATGATAATGTCGTTCTTAGATAATGTAGTTTTTACCATAGAATAGCTAATTTAAATTTAATTTTTTTATTAAAATTATAAAATAAAATTATATCAAATGCTGATTAGATTAATATAATTAATATTATTCACTTTGTCTTATATAAATACTTACATATCATTAAATGTGTACGCTGCTGAACAAGAACAAAAATTTATAAAAAAAACACTAATTGTGGACAATGAAATTTAATTATAATTTATAATGTCGTTATTATATTGACTGAAACGGACAGAAAGATGTAGGATTAGTAAAATTATCTATATAAACAACTTTTTACATGTTGTATTCAGTAGAAATCTCTATTATATGTTGTATTGTAGAGGAAATGTATACTGAAGATACTATTGTATTTATACTAGGAGGTTGTTCTGCCAATTTATCTATCTGGATTGATTGCGCATAGTTCATGACATACGTCAAGTCAACTTTCCAAAATAGTGACATTCATTTTTACGGATTTATCAAATATTACAGTCGAATATCGGTAAGTATATATGAGAAATTATTTAAGAATTCACCAACATTGATCTGTATACGATTAAGTTTTTATTCTTAAATAGGTAAATAGACCTATATAGTGTTGTGTTGGTGAATACGGATTTTTAATCTTTACATTTTGTATAGTGTCCAACACAATATTTTCAAAGAAATTCTCTCTCTGTTTTCGCGTAAATGAACAAATAACCATTCACATTTGAGTAATTTTTATTAATATAAAGAATATTGAAATATTTTATTTTGCCATGTCAATACCGGGAACAGAACTCGTCACCTTCGGATAAAATATAACATTCGCATAATAATAATAATAATAATAATAAAATTACAAATAAATGAATAAATAAATACGTCTGTGTTATTGGTAATTAACGAACTAAATGAAATTAAAATAAACAATGACTAATTATAAATAATAATGCAATACCATGCGATCATACAATCAAATATTTTACATTACCTACCTATATATGGTTAATAATACTATACACAGATGTCAAATTATCGTGATATACTTACTACTTACTCCATGGCGTTACAACCCGGGTGCTGTTTTAGCCTTCTCCAACACGCTTTTCCAACCTGACCTATCCACAGTTAATGTTTTCCATTCTCGAATTTTTAGGATCTTTATATCACATATAGTGATATAGTCAACTAATAAAAGCATAACAAAATTAAAAATAATTATTAATTTAGCATCTGTACGGGATACTATCTATAATATAGTTATAACTATTTTATTATGATTACATAATTAATTAAATTAATTGTTTATGTATATTGTCATTTAAAGATAACTTTTCAACTAACAATTACACTTTTTAAAACCTCTAAATTTAAAAAATAAAACAATCGTTTTGTTTCACTAAATATAAACTTTTATCTAATATAATAAAATCCTTTTAAGTTTTATACACTTTGATAAAAATAAATTTATATATAATTTTTCAACAATAATTGAAGTTCGTTATTAAAATCTCTAAATACACTTTGAAAGATATATTGATATGTTGTTATAGAACTTTTACAATCCAGTTGTTATCTTAAAATGATTATAGTTAAAAAATATTTTCGTTTCAAATTTAGGTTTCAATTCGGTAAAACATTAAAGATTTCATGAATTTTAATTCTATATTATTCTTTTTAACCATCGATTTACTAAAACATATTTTCAGTATATATTTACACAATTGTGTGTATAATGAAATATGTAAATTGTAACGTCATTCATCCAATTAAAAAGTAGAGATATTGATAACTCAATCAGATCTAGTAATTATATAGTTACAATTACAACATATAATATATAGAAAGATATAGTATTAAATCAAAATCCATTAACAACGTTCTTATAAAAAACATGATGTTTGTATATATGAAACCATTAATTACTATGTTTGATTTCTTTATAAAGTATATACGATTATAACCTAATTACGTTTACTTTTACTTTAACTTATCAGATTTCTGTGTAATTATTATGTACACGTATAGGTCGCAATAAAATACAATTCTGATTGTAGTTAAATGATATGAAACTTAATATTAATAATGATTCATTTTTATTCTCATGTTTAAACAATTATTATTAATGATTTGTTTGTTTATTCTTTATTATTTTACACTTTTTACACACTCTTATAGTTATTTATATAATTTATCAATATATTATCTATAACATCAATATTAAGTTGTTTTTATTTATGAACTGCACACGTACGCATACGTACTTAAAATATTGATATAGATCAATAATTTATTATTATAAATATATGCTGTAAACAATTAATAAATATAATATTGGGAATAACAGAAATATAATAATATAAATAAGTAAGTTTAAGTATAGGCATAATAAATTATATTATAATAAAATAATAATGACTGTTGAAGAGTGTATGCATTTTGATATAAGATTATCATTTGATTGATTTTGTTTGCAAAATTATTAAAACTAAGTATATGAATTTATTTATTAATTGTTGACTTTATAAAATTAAGTGTATAATAAATAATTTGTTATTTATTGATATCAAATTTTTTTTAAATTTATATACCATTTGTTTTCATTGTGCATACAGAAATAGTAAACATATATTAAACATAAATTCATTCTGCACAATTAGTGCACGTATATACACAAAATATAATGTGCAGTATGAAAATAAATGTTATGTTCCTATCATAAAAAGATGAAAAATAGCATCAGTACAAATTATATACGCGCAAATATGACCAGAAACTATTTATGTAAATATTTAAATTTATATATCAAATGTTATTTTTAATTACCACAAAGATATTAAAATTTTTTAAATATTTTTGACATTTATGTGACGTTTATTATTTTTTGTTTTTATGATACACACCCATACAGTATTTTAAAATATATATATATATATATACGTACACCCTCTGTCCGTAAAATAGCTGAAATGTCCGATCATCTATAACGATTACCGCGAAGAAAACATTCGAAAAATTCTTGAAATCGTGAGATTTAACAAAAAATTTTCAATGAGATTTAGATAGAAATGGAATTGTATACTAAAAACGACAATTCATGAGATTGTAATTGAAACAATTGCACCGTATTGATCATTCCAATGACATATTTAAAAATACTTTAAGTTTCGATAATTTCTTTTATAACTGTGATGAAACACGGTGATTTGAAGAAGTCAAAAATTAAAACAATGCTTATTTGTATCTATAAGATTCCAAAGTATACTACAATAAATCAGTTAATGTTTTGTATTAGCGTGGTGTATTAAAACGTTTGGTAAGTCGTATTTGTTGTATTCGTCCGGAGCACCTTCAACATTCGCCCAATTTATTTGATTTCGCTACATATGACTATTTTCTTTTCCCTAAACTTCAAGTGGCGATTAAAGTAAATAAAAAATGCATTTGATTCGCTATTTCGAATAAATTAAATTATTTTTTTATAATTACGTGTAAATTAATAATTTGTTTAATTCTATTAATCCATTTTTGGTTATTATTCGGACAGAAGATGTATTTATATTTTTATATATTGTAAATATTATATATAATAAAACAATTCATAAAAATTAGTAGAATTTAAATTTAAAAAATATTATTTTTTTAAAAAATATATATAATCACGAGTTATAATATTATTATTACAATTCAACAAGGCGATCCTTGGAAAGAAATACTTTAATGATTATATTTGCATAATTCTATATATTATATGTAATGTGTATATGATCATCTTAATTATATATGATAATGATGTTTTCAGCGAGTTGATAAGAATTTCTTATATGAACTTATTTTGTATAACATTTATTAAGTGATGACTCAAATTGTAATATAGAATATGTGGAGTTTCTTTTATTTGGTCACATATTATTTCCAACTTCAAAAATTATTGTCGCACGCTTTGGATTCAAATTTTTTTAATTTTTATATGATGCCGTATTTTTGTTCACGTTCGGACGGTACGTGACACCAAACCTCAAAATGACCAACACAAAAATAATAAAATTCATGTTATTTATTTTATTGCGATCCATATCCAAATATTATGAATTGAAAATTTAAAGAAATTGTGTTCTATATGAGGAACTTCCTAAGATGAAGTTTTGTACAATATATATTTCTGTAAATACATACCACATCATATCCAATTCATAATAATAATATAAAATCAATATCGATATCGAATATATAACTTGACAGTTTGGAGAGTATTCCGAGAAAATTTTCCCAAGTTCTTTACCGTTAAGAGGTTGCAATAAAACTCATTTTATCGGAATGGTACTATTTATATGTGTATACTAAAAACAATTATTATCTGCAGGGCTTCTGTGGATGTATGTCAAAGTATTATAAAATTAATTTATCTTTGAAATAATGTATTTTTTATAAATTAGATTATAATAGGGAATAAATTTATAACAAATAACTTAAAATTTTAATAGTTTTTTAATTCTATACAAAAATCGATCCATTTTGCAATTTTTTTTAATAAAAGAGTGGAAGTTCTGTTCAGGGAGTCCATGATGGAGCACCATCATCTATATAGTGAATACAACGAATTGAGTAACACATCCCAAACAAATGTTTCTAATTTTTATTTGATTATTTTTAGGCAACATATGTGTAATGTTTTAACGTGTTTTATTTGTCATATTCTTTCTGGTCATTTTTCTTGCAATTATTATTTATATTCAATAGTAAAGTTTTCCAAATAGATAGTTTCATTATGTTCCTAAAATTATATATAACGATAATCGATCCCGTCAAATACTTAGATTTTCGTATTACCAGTGAAGTGTTGAAAAACCAATTTACATATACATGATCGGTCTAATAAAGTATATGTTAACGGTCATACGTTGTGACAAGTGATTTGTGACGACCTGTAAAATTTTTTTTTTATTAAAATTAAACAATTTTTAACAATCGAAAAAAATGTACACATTTTTAAGAATACTTTCACATATTAATATTTGTTAGTTGATAACATAATCATTATGTGTTTGCGGTGATAGCCATCTCTATTGTTGTTATTTTTTCTTCACAAAAACATCTTTAAGAATATTCAGTTATCTTTCTAATCTGATAAATTATTGATTTTGATAAATATGAATAATTGTAATCAATCACGTATATTGTACTATTATTAACTTGGCTAAAAACTTTATGGATTAAGAAATATATTCGAGCAAATTGTTTTTTAAATCTATATTCATCATCATTTATACATAAAACAAAAGTCCAATATCAACCATATATTGGATAACATTTTGTATCCACCTCTATGTAATACTTTGGATCCATATGTGTAAAATATTTTAAATATTTATTTGTTATAATATGTACAGCTATAACTGGCAGGTGACTTAAAACACTTATAATATATATTATAATTGAATGTATACATAAAAACGTATATATATACAACAAATACACACATTATATATACGCATATAGGTACATTATAATTAGTATAGATATTACTACTACTATATGTAAGTACAATTTTTTTTTAAAATAAATATGTATTTCTAGTTTGCTAACTTTATTTAAATGTATAACTTCTGCACATGTACATCTAATTTTAGATACTATAAACTATATGTATATAGTAAATATAAATTGGTACATAGAGTCGGTCTCGCGGTATATGTACCAATAGCGATCACCTTTCCAGATGTATATATATATCATATACTTATTATAACTATACTTATATACTGCTGTATCAATATTTACATATATTAATATAATGCTGTATATATATGCGACGGAAATTGTGGGTGAAAAATAAGACAATATTTTATTTAATACTTTACAGAATGTGTGTAATTTTTTTTTTTTCTTAATTATATATAAACTTCAACAAAACATCACCGACATCGACTCAATACAACTAAATTCAAATGTAAAAAAATGTGATAAAATGCATATGGTATGCATCAAATTGTGGTGTATAAAAAAAATGTATGATATATATAATATAATATTCAAATGAAAAATGTAACATAAGTGATAGCTCTTCAACCAGAAAAATAATGTTTTAATTTTGGTTTTTTTTTTTTTGATGATATTGTTTTATATGAACTTTAATGTATTTTAAAAATTTTTTATTTAAGATCTCTCTATACAATTTATATAGATATTATTTATATACTTAATTCTTTAATGTAAGGTATATATACTCGGATTTATAAAAACAAAAAAAATGAGGTATTAGAATCTACATGTTTATAAATTTGTTATATATATTATATATTAAGTATTTATAACGTATTTATAACATATAAAAAAACATAGAAAAAAGATTGATGATTTTTTTTTTGTATATGATTTGATTATAAATACATAAAATTTTTTTTTATGGTACACAAACAACATTATACGCACGTAGTACGTTTGTTTATTACGTTATTTTTCAATGTGCGAATGATTTCCTCCAAATGAAATTCCATATTAATTAAATATTGTATATTTTATAACATAAAAATTAAGATATATTTTTAGTTAAAAGAAAAACATATGTACTCACTTGCATACTCACTCATACGTATTCGTATATATAAACAACACACATATAGATTTTAATAATAAATTATTAAATGAAACAACATTTTAAGAATAAATTAAATTAAATTGGGTATTTTGCGATTAATTTATTTATAATATTATATTTAATTTATTATTTGTACATCCTTGAACTTATATTATAGTAAAAAAAAAAATACCAAATAAAAAAACCAAAATAGAAATTGCATATTGGTGATTGATTTTCTATTTAAATTCATTAAATATAATCAGAACAAATTTTCCAACATTAATTTATTATATATCCATTGAACAACTGAATTTATCTTGAGTACAATATTTTCTTACATCGTATAATTTGAATGATTTTATTAAGTGTTAAGCATTATTAAGAAATAGGAAGAAAACCAATAATAGTTATACGCCTGTACCAACTTCGTATATTCTAAAATAATTGCTAGAATTTTCTGCGTGGCAGTAATTGGCAACCACAACAATAAAATCATTAAGCAAATAAATATTTGGAAATGTTAATTGAGGAACGAATGATAACTAATGCTAAACTTATTAATGATTATCGTAATAAAAAGTTATAATGTTTAACTGTCTTATTGTGAGATGGGTTGTAAGAAATGTCAATGCGACTTATTTTCTTACCCTTGATATAATGTTTATATGTGAAACCCGTTTAACACAAATAGAAGCCATTGAAGAAATCTACACTATACACTATATTGATACAAGGCACCTGGATGACACGCAGAATATGAAGAAATGTCTATCGTATAAAAATGCATTCATAAATATACTCAAATCATGTTAATCTAAGAGAACCTTATGTCATTTATATCTAATATTGTTTACAATTAAATCATTAAATTACTTCTCATTGGAATATGTAACAATTTGCTAATTGATCTGTAATTATCGATATATATCAATAATTTCATTATTATTATATGATTGATTAGCACATATAATGGTATATGTGCAAATTTTCTTAATCTTCTTGTTCGACGATATTTTCAAAGTTTATTTATTTAATAAACGAACAAATGGTATTTGTATAAATATCGAACAATTTCATGTGTAAATATCGGAAATTGAACCCGTCGCAGTATTTCATGATTGATGATTAATATAATTAAACATCATGAAGTAGCAAAAGCATATAAACAAGAACCCATTCCAACTACCAGCATCAGTCAGATTCACAAGAACCATTACCTATTTCAAAAAAAATATAAAGCCTACACCAAAACATACAATAATACAGTTTAAAGTCATAGATAACCAAGTACATGTTGTAAAAACCTTCGTGCAAATAAATCGTTTATATGAGAGAACTTCATTGTTTCATTCAAAATATCTTTACTTGTGCAATAGAAACGTCTGCATATTGTACAAGAAAAGAACTGTTTTAGATAAAGATCACTTGTAGATTGTAGATAAGAAAATGAAAGAAAAATATGCAGCAATATTATCACCAATTTTTGAAAATAGATTGCATTAATTATTCTTAAAAACATTTTTATAATTGTCATTTTTCTCTTTTCACTTTCACTATAATTTACGTGAAAATGCGGTTGTTTGTTTTTCATTATGTTTTATTGTTATTTATGAAATAAGTGCGATATTTCAATGTTTAGAATTAATTATCTTTAACATTCCATTTTCTCTTCATTTCCTCACATAACCTATTACCGAAATATTCATACATATATCTCATTTATGATATATAACTAATTTATAAACTAACGCATGCATATGTGAATCTGAACATCTTACAATAAATTAGTACATTTATTATAATAGATTTTAAACGTATTAAGGTAAAATGTGTGAATATTTAACAATAATGTGTGAATAGTAATTATCAATAATTAATTAACATGTATGTGTATGTATGAGAATAATTATAATAATATTAAGTTTAATAATTTGAAGATTGTGCCAATATAATATAGTTTCTCCGCCCGCACAAAAAATATTTATGAAAGCGTGAACTGTTCAAAAATAGAAATAGAAATGAAAACACGTATTTTTTATATTGATAAAAATCAATTTATTTTTCAATAAATTTTCTCCGAATAATAATACACTTGCTCTAGCGATGTACAAAATTTTAAATCTTCACTTTTAAAATGATTTTCCTAAAGTCTGCAAAATATTTGTTTACAACTGCTTGGTGTTATTGGTTTTACCTTTTTCAAGATAATCAACAAATAAAATACAATGTATGTACAATGTGTGTAATATTATACGGAATGACTCTTCTATATCAGATGAATTGTTAAATTCAGTTTTTTATTTAAACAATTTGTTTATCATCATATTTCACATACTATCCATATACTTCTTTCAATAATTTCATCCTTAAAAACTGCAACATCTAACTTTGTGTAAACTAATAAAATTACTATTTAATGCAGAAAGAGTCACTATTTTAATTTCATTGAGTGTAATAGCAACAGCGAGAGGAAGTTAAAATAAATAAATGTTTATGTGAATTGTTATTATGTCACATATCAGCAGCATCAACTTAAAATTGGTTTTTATATAATAATTAATTAAATTAAAAATCAAATGAATTTTATTTTCATAAAATATAACTAGATATATAGGTTGTTTATAATATATGATTCACATAACTCATTGTATGCACATCTCATTTATGATGCATACGCGTATGTATATCATCAACACGTCATATATGTCAGTAAAGAAAAATATAAAACAGTCTGTTACGATTAAATTTGATTTTATAAATCTAAAGTTTCGTCAAACCAATTTTATAATATAGTAAATATCAATCAGTTTATGTTTTTCGATGCCACAAAAATTTGATTGCATCTTTTTTTATATTTATATATTTTATATTTTATATACGTCTATTCGCTATATGGGCACGAGTATGCAGTAAATAACATTTTTTTAATTGAAAATATATATAATATAACACTCTATAGTTATATAAATATATACAATATTTATAGGCTGCTATATGAACTTAATTTATTATAACACATCTAAAAAATAACGTACATAACTCTTTTCTTTCAATTATTATTATTATTATTATTATTATTATTTTTTCTCCTTTCTGTATGTATGTGTGTGTGTGTGTGTGTGTGTGTGTGTGTTAATATACATTTTTTTATTTTATACTTATAATAAATTAAAATAAATCATAATTCAAATCATAAAAATGTATCTCATCACCTCAATTTTTATAAATATACAAATTCATTATTTTGTGTGAAATGTTATAATGTAAATAAATTAACTTATTGAATTTTGTTGTATTAATATACACACATACTTTTTTTTAAAATGAATTATTTTTTCATATGGTGAAAGAGGCAATGCGTCTAGCGTGTGTATATTATATTAAAAATATATAAATTAAATAAATAATATTGATGATAACTATATTTAATTTTATTTAATTTAATATTATATTGTATATTTAGAAAGAATCGTATTTTTTTCTAAATTATAATGATATATATATATATATTTTACACATAAACAAATATTGTATATATGCAATGATTGAGCAAAATATTTTTATATATATATATTAATTTTAATTATAATATTAATTTACATATAATTTCTTATAAATTTTGATAAAATTTTGTATATTTTTTAAAAATTAATTTAAGATTATATACAAAGGAACCCATATCAATATTTAGATTTTAGTAAATATATTAATTCGAATTAATTTATTAATTTTAATATAATGAAGTAATATTTATAGTATCGAGAAATTAGTTGATCACTGAAAAGCGTGAAAAGCGAAATAAGATTTTATTATTGCAACCGTTTAATTATAATTATAAATGCGATATTCTAAATAAAATTGAAATTCGCACATGCATATTTAATTTAAAATAAAAAATTCGAAAATTTTATCAACAAACAAAAATTTAATGCATTATTTTTTAAATGTTTATTTAACATTATATTACCTCTCTCTATATATAGATAAAAATATTTATAAAAAATTAACATTGTTGATAATTATTTGATAATTATTAAGAAAAAAAAATAAAAAATAATATTAAAAATAAATCTTATGTGTTAATTTTCTTATTTGTTTATCAACGGTCATCATCGCATGCACATAAAGGCGAAAAAAAAATAACATGACGGTATGTGAATTCTGAATACAAGTGTTTACATAGAATAGAATTGTGTTTATTGTACCTATATTCTTTGAATAAAATAATTTATTAAAAATTATATTATATATTATAAATATAGTTAAAATAAAATATTTAAATTGGACTCTAAATCCGCGTGATGTATATTTTATCCATTAACTCTTTCGCGGAAATGATCAAAATACGCAATACATAAGTCAATCGTATGTACCCTAGTAACACTGTCCGTAGTTTGTTTGCAAAATTTCCGCATTATATGTAGTATTCCGTAGTTTCAACCCGAACAAGTATATATGGATTTCTTACCTATGTTCGCTGGAATTTTATATGATGAGTGCAACCTTGTCCATGAATTTTTATAAAAAAAATGCCCTTTGATTATCCGTATATTTCTGATTATAATTTCTATGGATTCTCCTTACAATTATTTCTCGTTGCTATTATTCCACAGAATAACCATAGAAATTATATTCATATATTTTGTGAGCAGCGATCCACGGATTTTGACAAAAATATCTTTGTATTGTACATGTATATTTTAGTAACTAATACCAGTAAATTATCCTTATTAGCATAATGAATTTTCTTATGACTATGATGCCAATTCGCTGTTTGATTCAGTTTTTTACCCATAGAACAGAAGTTCTATGAGCACGGAATTAAAATGCTGAACGATGGCAACAATTCATCGGATATGCATTTTTTTTTTGTAATAAACAAGAAAAAAAAAACACCGCGGAAAAAATCCATTAAAAGTCTTACAAATTTTCTCGGAAATATATAGATTTGAGCAGCCGGTTGTTTTAAAAACCAAATTTAAAAGAGTGAGGATTATATCTAAGATAACCGAAATATACAAAATTTGAACCACTGTCTTGGATAATGGGTGAAATAAATTATGAATACAATACAGCGGATATATGTTGGACATATTACTCTGACAATCTAAAGATTTCAATTTATCTAAATAAAATACTATTATAGATTAAGTGGAAAATCTTCTATGGACATTTTTTGGACAAATGCCAATATATCTTTTCCATGGAAAATATGTGGATTTTTTTTGCACGGAAATTTTCCTCACTTTTCAAAGTACGGACAAATTGTTACTAGGGTAGGCACATGATTGCAATAGTATAACCCGTGGGTAAAAAAGCCTACGACCTAATGACCAGGTGGCGCCTCTAATGAAATATCTGCATGATATCTCAAAAGATATATGTCAAAATTTCATAACAAGCCGAAATTACCGTCGATGATTAATTGACACTTTGTTTGTTATTTTCAGAAAAATGGATTCAAAGCAGTTTCGTTTGATTATACTCTAACTAAATTATAGTAATCGTGCTATTAAATGTAAATTTTTGATAATTTATTTACCAAGATCAATTTACTATTGTTACTAATTTTTGAATTTATTTATAATTATAGAATTGCTTTTTGAAGCAGATGAAATGTAAATTAAAATTATGATAATTTTTTATAAATGAATTTTTTTTTTAAAAGATTAAATGTTTACGAATCACATAAACACAATTGGCTATGTTTGTATATAAAATGTTTTCATATACTAATCATTTATGAATAAATTAATTTTAATTTATAATTAACCAATTCATTTTATATTTAATTATAATAACATATAATTTAACTAAATAATAATAATAAATAAATTATTTAACTGCAAAATATGTATTGACTTGCCTGATGTGTTTTTCGACTGTCGGATATAAAAAATTAAATAATATAAAGATGGAATACATATTTCGGATTGCTACACAAAACAATTAGAATGGGGGTTGAATATAAGAATTAAAATTGTTATATTATTACAAAATAAAAACTATATGTCATAATGTATTCCACAAACTTTCAATAATTAAATAGCACACAAACACAGCTTTTTGTTATATTATATAAATGTATACCTATACTCGTATACATATATAATACAGATTACAATAATTATATAATATACAAATGATAAATTTATAATGAAAACCATTTCGCCTACGGTTAAACTAATTTTTATATAATATATTCATATTCATATTGATGTTAAATTAAGATGTTTGAATCGAACTTTCCATTCGCTTGTCATCATACATTCTATTATATTCTATTATTATTATGGTATAAAGATAATTATTAAATGCATTTATCATGCTGGTTTTCCGCAATGAAACGGTAGTGTTAACATGTTAGACAATTTCAATGCGCCTATAAGACATTTATGACATAACTCCAATGAAATAGTAATACCAGAATGTATAAGCAACATGAAATTATCATTAAATGTTTAAATTGATTATTGTTTATGAATTTCCGTTTAACAAAAATTAATTTAACGAAAACAACTTATTGACTTATTATTATGCAATAATAAAATACAAAATTAAAATTATATTATATTATATTTTATTTAAAATTTAATACATTTTGGTTATAACAGTATCACACAATTTCTGATTTATGAATGTCCATTTTATTTTTGATATACTATCGTCAAATGTACTTTTTACTTTAGTTTTTAAAGTGGATATTACTTATTTAATTTCACCATGGCATTAAAATATAGGTGAGGTTTTAGCCTGCTCCAATAAGCTTCTTCAAACCGATCTATCTGCAGCTAATGTTTTCCAATCCCTAATTTTAAGGAGTCTAATATTCCACAGTTCATTGAATCAAACGTGACTTTTAATTTGATCAATACATTTATAAATTTTCAATTTTATCCTAAATAATTTCTTAATTCCCTTTTATCCCTTTTTTTTCTAATTAATTTAATTGAAGAAATAATTGTAACATAATTTTTACGTTATTTCTATCATTTGATAATGATATGAAGAACATATAGTCTTTGCATTTGTCCATAATATTGAAAGCAACTTTTTTTTTTATATTGAATTGAACAAAAATATGGAATGTATGTTATTTTAAGCAAGAAAGTACAAATTTGGCATTTTGTTGTTATAAACAGAAAAAAAAAAACAGTTTTTGACTTTATTATTTAAAAAAAATCAACATAATTTACGATATAATGTATTGTAAAATATTGTATTATACGATTTCATTGGAGAACCAGCATAAATCACTTCAATACAGTCAATAATAGTTATTTGATTTTTCTATTTGTGTTATTATTATATTATAATTTTATAATAATAAATTATATTGAGTACTCGTACATACACGTTTCTATATATTTATGATGTTGTATTATAAAATTTATTATAATGATAGTCTAATATTTTTCGTGATGCATATTTATTTATGAAGAATGAACAAAAACCATATAATAATAAATCTTGGTATATAAATATAAAATTAAGAAGATTTCTCTATTTGCATTTCATTATTATAATATACATTATCCATATATGGTATGGTATATATATATATATATACTACGTACGTTTATATAATGGTTATATATATATTATATATTTATACAAAATTATTATGTACATTAAATTAAAGTTAATTTATTTTTCTCTGGTAATATTGTATTATATAAGAATTATATAAATTTATTGCCATATAGTCTATATATGTATAAAAATATATTGCTATATGAAGAAATTATTTGATATGCATTTTATTGCACCTAATTGAATAATGCATATATTCACATAAATAGTTAAATATACAATTTGATTATTATATATTTGTATGCATCTTTATATATTTCTTTACACATTCTTATATTTATAATGTACATTTACTTTACAACTTAATAATAACACGTTTGTATTCTACATATATATCATATATATATATATTCGTATAGTTGGTCATCATCGTATAAATGTAAACATTACTTTTATTATCCGATTGTAAATTGTAAATAATTTTTCTTGTTATATACAATTTATAACCTATTTTTATTGTTATATTATTGTTTATGATGTGTGTATTATATTATTGTATTCAATATTATATAATATACGTATAGCAGCATACACTACATAATTTTAAATATATAATTTTAAAGATTAATTATGTTGTGCTAGTTATATAAAATTCTATAGGCAAATTTATTGTTATGTAATTTTATAAATATAATTTAAAATTTAAAATAATTTTAATAAAATTAATAAATAAATCGTATAAAGCACTAATGAAAGTAAATTACGTTACAAAAATCTGAATTTTAAATTTTATATTTGTTATGCAAAATTGTTGTGGCTCAGGTAAGAATTTCAAGAAAATCGCATATATTTAAATGGGATCAGATATTAAGGCTCTTTTTCGTCCCTCTATAGTGGAATATAGGGCCTGATCGTTTTTTTTGGCATATCTATGTAACATTGCAGTCAAGTTGGTATATTTGAGTATATAACAATTTACAAATATGATCTGCAATTATATTTCAATAGATGATTTATATTAATTTAAATATTCTTATGACTGAATCGCCCGTGCTGTGTGTGTGTGTGTGCTTTGTCTGGAGACATTGTTATTCTCTGTTAAATAGCATCCAACACAATATTATCAAATATATTCGATTTTTGATTTCATAAACGAATTAATGGTAATTTAATTGAGTAATTTGTAATGTAAAAACCACTGGAAATTATTTCTCATGTCAGTACCGCGGTATTGAACGCACAACCTTCGGATTGAATGACATGCACTATCTAAGCACTGTGACAATGAATCACTAAAAGAAAACCACATTATATTGATACTATGACAATTTTATATATATAATATTTTGCTTCTATTATTGGAGTGGACGAGAGGAATTGGGTATATAGTGTCACCTATATATGTTTACACTAAAAAAATAACAAAATTTCATTATAATTGTATATAAATGGTACCCTCTATAATTATTTTGTAAAGGTAATATTTGAGTCATATCGGAAAATTATAAATAAGATGTTTTTTTAGTTTCACCAAACTCATTTCATATTTCATGATAATCAAATAAATGAATTTTTAATATTATTCTAATGGGAAGGTTTAGAGGAATTTGGGAATTTTTTCTTGGATACTCATTTCATTTCAAAAGCTTAATTTCAAACTTGCAAGTATAGATACGTGTATTATTTGAAAGATATCCACTAAAAGTGCATTCTTTTTATATATATATAGTTATAGTATTTATTTAATTGAGTAACACACACGCTGCTGCGGTTCAGGTATAAATAAATAATACAAATACATATCAACAATAACATTTTTTATTTGTTTGTATACATACAAAAAATTATATAAAGAAAAAGAAAATAACGAATTAGAAACGAGAGATTATTCACAGTAAATTATCTTAATTAAAATGATTTATACATATAAAAATTTATCACACTTCTTAACCGCAATTAATTCTTTATAAAAATACATTATAATAATCATCATTAATCGATTTCATTAATTTTCTATACATACTGCTTCGCTTCAATTTTCTTACTTACTAGATTTAAAATTAAGTATTATATATGAATTGTATTGTATATATATATACAAATAATAACATACACTCAGTTTAATGGTACGTATACGTATATACGAGTATTATATATATATATATAGGTAAAGTAAACAATATTTTAAAACAGCATATGTTTGTATAAAAGAAACTGGGATTTTTCTACGAAATTTTCTTCTTATATATAATTAAATAATTAGTAAACACAAAAAATTAAAAATTAGCTGTATATCGATCGCATAATCATGATTTGTATAGTAGATGTGTATATTACTAAATAAAATCGAACTCAATCGTTTTGTTTATATTAATGTCAAAAAAACAAATTTATATACTTTTGCTATATGTTATATATGTACTGAACAAATTGCTGCTCCTTGTGTAAATCAACAAAATGAAGTATAAAAAATGAATCTTAATATTCCATTTTTTCTATACATTACAAAAAAATCTGAATAAACTGTATTTATTGGTAATAATAATATTTTATTTTTAATTTTGCTTTCTCCAAAAAAGTGTAAAAGCATATTTTCCAAGGGACTCAGTGATGGTAATAAAATAAAAACCCTTATTATCTATATATGCTTTTCGATAACAGTCCATACATATAATTCATATATAATTTAGCCAATATATATAATTATTAAATGTGAATGTGTATTTAAATTGTGTGTACAATATATGAAGATATTAAGCAATTATTATTATCACATAGCGTCCGTATCGGCCGGATACTATATATTTATTAATAATACCGCATTACTATGGGTAACGCATGTGAATGGACTGTCAATACATATATAATAATTATATAGCTACATATATATATATATATATATATATATATATATATATATATATATATATAATAAATAAATAAATAAAAATGCATAATATTATATACTGAAATATAAATTAATGTACTGTATACGTATCGTTTATGTTGGACAATTTGAACTTTTTGTTGCTTCTTTATTAATAAAAGAAAATACCCTTTTCACTTTGATGTTTCGCTTTTTATATATATTTTTTCTTCTTATATATGTTATATATATATATATGTGAGTATATGTATAATATGTGTTTCTTTATGTTATTGCTAAATGGTCTTAATGATGATTATGTCATAAAAATGTTCGTATGTTTTCATATATATACGAGTATATATATATATATTGATTTAATTATATATATATGGTACATATAAGTATATAAAGAAAATAAACAATTTGTAACATTTAAGTATGATATAAATAAAGTAGTGGTATATAATATAATTAATTTGGATTGGTTTTTAAAATTTTGAAAAATAATATAGTGAATACAATACACATAAGAGTATATAAATACTGTTTTTATATAATGTATTGTATTATATAATATATATATATATATAGTGAAAGTATATATATTAACGAAGAACATTGCCTCTTGTTATATTGTGTCAAAATAATATGTCTTTCTATAAGATTATACAAGATATATATATATATATAACAAGACGAAAAAGTACCAAATGTGTGTATCTCAAAAAAAAAAAAACGAAAGATTTGTGTTTGTCATTTTTAATGCACATAATAATATATGAAAAATATAAGAAACAAAATAATAATAATAATAATAAATGAATATGAATATAACTAAATCACAAAAAAATGTGTGGGTTTTGTTTAAGACGACACACTAGACAGCATCTATAGAATATATACAATATTTAAGTATAATTTTACATCAAATTATTATTATTATGTAAGAATGCATAACTCACATCAGTCACATGATATCATTTTAACGTTGGTTAAATTATGTTATATTATTTTTTTTTTATAGTTCAAGAATTTTATGTAAAGAAAAAAAAACAAAATAAATGTTATGATATAAACATTTGTTATTAGCTAATTTGTATATTATTTGTGATAAGTTTTACCATATTTGTGTATAAATCAATTAACACAAATAAAAGTAACACTAACTAATTTTTTTAACGCCCTATAATCAGAAACGGGTTGGGTTTTTTTCTTTTATAATATATATGTAAATAAATTACTATAAAATATATACTTAAATATTTCCACATATATATAAATATGTGAATTAATCAAACTTAATGTGAATCTATTTTTAATTTATGTATACAACAGCTGATGACAAAACTATCCGCATTGGTTAAATATAAAATACAAACTATTCATTTTAAATTCTTCCAAATTAAGTATGTCTCAGTCTAATGTATAAATAAGTTCCAAGTGTCTTGACTTCAATAAACTTGTGTAAACTTTTATTTTTCTAATCTCTTCAATGACTTCAATTTGACTATAATATTTTTTAAACAATTGTATTACAAAAAGTTACATATATACCATATTGTTCAGAATAAATTGAATGAAAGAAATGATATTGTACTCGTATAATATATGATCGCACTTTCCTATCATATTAATAGCTTAACTTATTGATGCAGCAGTGATTTGAACATTAAATTTATAATTTTATCCATCTCATTTATGCTATTCTTTTTTTCTTCAACAGTTTTTCCCTGTGTCTTTGTTGAACCATTTTGGTATTATGCTATATAAGAAACATTTATTCGAGCAAAAAAATATTCATCACAATATATTTTAATTTGGTTTCATATTAGCAGAAATTGCATTCCAACTAATGGGTTTTTCACATCAAACATTTATCATTTATAATTTTTTAAAGTTAAAATATCTACTAACTATTCTAAACAAAAATATTTTTATTGTGCGGAAGATTGAATTGATTTGTCTATTTGTGTTTAACTATAAATCTTAAAAGCGATAACTGATAAATGATAATTTTCGAATGTGATAGCTACCTATAATAAAGATAATGTTAAATGATGTATGTCAATGACTATTGTTTTACACCACCCTAATAAATAAATAAGTATAAAAGTTACAGAAAGAATTCAAGCCTTTTTGTAAATATGTGTGTTCCGCTTTAATGTTCGTTCACATTAGCTGGATAAACTGAGGCAAATTCGTCATAAGGCCATTTTACGTTAGACCCTTTAATATTAGAAAAATAATATATTTCTATAGTACTAAAATGGTAACCCACGCAGCTAATAATTTCAATATGTAAATAAATTCCGAAAAATGTTACATGTTAATCTGCTGAATAAAATTGCAGGTATTTCACTTCACGATTAATTTAGGAAATTAAATAAAGATAGAAATCTATATAATTCCTTTTGATATATTGAAAAGATAATTTGGTTTTATCTTTAATATCTTTATTCTATTCTAGCAAATATTTAGTCACAATTGATAAATTCAGAGATGGTTTTAGTTAAATTTTTTTATTATATTTACGCATATATTCGAATTGTTGAAAACAAAGCGTTAAAAGAAAGGAAGTTTCATAATTTAGTTTGCTAAATTTTTTCCCGGTAATTTTTCACTTATCCATTTTAAGTTGATGACGACCAAATTAAACCAAAAATCAATTAGAATTATCATATGCACTAGATTGACAGAGATCCTCGTCACTTGTGATATGCTTACAAAACGTAACGAAAATAATTCATTTGATAACTGGTGATGAAAAATAAATCTAAATTGAAAAAGAGCGTGAAGTAAGCAATTTGTTATAGGCAGCGAGGGATGGATATGCTATGAGCTTTGATGGGATTACAAAGGAATTGTTTATTTTGAATTTTACCACACACACCAAATGTTCAATGTATTGAATCGAATACAATTCAAAAAAAGTGACCACAATTGGAGAATCGAGGTCACACATATTTTGTCACTTACTCAATACAAATTATTAGAGCTCGCAAAGGGTTATTTACCGTTGAAAAAAAAATATAAAAACAGGTTGTCAGATTGAAGAGACTTAACTTATCAACGCTGGGATCCACCGCAGTAAAAATAATAACGATAATAAATAGTACGACAGTAAGCACTTTTAATATATATTTAAAAATTTATCATATAGATTAAAATTTTAAATTAGAAAAAATTTAAATCATAAAAAATACAATTGAATTTGTTTATAAATTATAAAGTTCAATTATTTTAATAATAAATACATATATATTTTTTTTAAATTTGATTAACATAATTGGATTTTTTTTTTCTTTTCCTGTACCAAAAAAGCTTATTGTTGTTTTGTTATGTACATATTATATATTTATAGATGTATATAGTCGAATAACAACGCCATTTAATATCTTATTAATAGATCAAAAAAATAAAAAATTCAAATCCTGTAATATAATAACTAACGCCTTTGCACATACATCTGATGTTAATAGTTAACATTTACACGTAAAAATATACGTATGGATTTGCTATAAGAATAAAAAACACAATTGACTTTTTATTTGCTAATAATATGTGTGTATGGATTATATCTTTATAAATCTTGTATCTTTCTTATAATATTATAATTATAAAAATAAGAAAACATAAATAAATAAATAAATAAATAAATAAATAAATAAATAAATAAATAAATAAATAAACAAAGTTACCGCATAAATTTATGTATAAATAATTATTATGTGCTAAGAAACAAAATAATAATTAAGTAGCAAATTTATAAAACAATAGCAAAAACAAAAAGAGTTATAATAATATGTTTTTTGTTTTATTGTGTGTTTAATATTATTATATTTTTCTTTTGGTCAGGTGTATATTAATAAAATATTCAATTCAAGTTATATTGAAACGTATATATACAGATACAATACCTTGCACGAATAAATAATGATCTCGTATTGGTATATTCTTGTATATAAAAATAATGGTAATAATAAATATATTATTATTGAAACACGCATTTATATACAATACGAATTTATTACATGTATGTGTACCAACAAAAACTATAAAATATATTGTAATTGTCGGATTTATATATACACGTTTTTGTATTTATATAATATTTATTATGTACATGTATACAGGACATTATATTAATTTGATTATTGAATATAAATATAAAATTATTAATAAAATAATAATAATAATAATAATAATATTTCTCGATTATTGTTATTTTTATTATACATTTATTAATAGCCACAAACTTTTAAATACAATACAGATAGATTTTTACATTGTAACGACTTTATGTATTATGTTAAATTATAAAAATGAATGGATTCATTCTAATTTACCTATACCATTTTTATCAAACATTCACTATATCAAACATAACAAATAGAAATGGAGTTTGAAAGTATTGAAATGTAATTCTATAAATAATATTATTTTTAACATACAAAAAATAGTCTTTTTATAATACCCCATAGTTTGTGATATATCAAAACAAAATATGTATTAATAAATATATATTTTATGGTATTATTATCTATACTATATTTATTAATATTAGTTTGTATACAGTGTGTACATATGTATTATAATGTCAAATGGTATAAATTATTTGCTGTTGTCGTACGAACAGAAAAGATATCAACATCAATACTCAATTTCATTTATATTATGTTCGTTTTTTTATTTTATTTTATATAATTTTATTATTCAGAACATTAAACAAATGAAAATTTTAAACATACCTTTCGTATATATATTAACATATTGTCAAATAATTCAATCAATATATTCTTTTAAATTGATGGTAAGTATATTTTATTATATGCAAACACACGCATAAGCTATATTTCCTATATTGTATAATGTCACATGTCACATCATATATATACAAATAAATATTTATGTGTTAGTATTTAATCGAAAAATATGTAATTAATAAAATTTAAATAAATAATTATAATATATACTTTTGAATTGTGCATTAAATAATTGCAAATTTATTTGACAAACTTACTTTATTTAGTAATGGGTAGTGTTCATATTTTTATCTATTTGACTTTAAAACAGCCGCATAATTTTATTTTCACATAACCACTTTATATTTAACAATATTTCTCAGCATATCGAATCAGACAAATAGTCATTTGTAATCCAAAAAAAAATTAATAACATATCTTTCTTTTGATAAATATATAACAGCTTTTGATTAGCGGTTTCTACTGAAATAAATTTTAGTATTACATATAAAAATAAGTCTTTCATAAATTGAAATTTTATGGTTTATAAATTGTATTAGAATTTAGTCTTATTATTGGCATAAAAACGATAAATGGTTAGAACGCCATTTATTTAATCCAGAGATTGCGCGAGTACAATATTGATATGAGAAACAGTTTTAAAGTTATATAAATATGTTGAACTATCCAAATAAACTTGATGTTGTATCAACCTAAATTATGCGTATTTCCACCAATTTAGTTAGGCCATAATCACCTAGCTAACATCATTTTCAGATTCGATGTATACAAAAATTCTGGATACAATCATGAAAATGAAAATTCTACCAATGTTGATATATGCTATCGCTTTTCAGCACATACTTGTTGTGAGCTTGTGATTCCTTTTTTTTTTCATTTTGGAAATAAAAAAGTAAAATATGAAGAAGACGCTCATATTAATTTTCCATTTCTTAACCAAGGCTATACACAAAAAATACATAATCAATAAATACTAATTTTTTACTGAATGGCTATTGTAGGATAACAACTAGTACGTCTAACAATAGCATATGGTTTTAACATTCCGAAAACGTAAGAACATGTAAAAATTCAATTAAAGATATACATGTGTATTTGAAATTAGCAATTATTAATTGTACTTAACCTCAATATAATTTGCGTTGCAAACAAAGGCACTGCGTTTTTTTTTTTACTGAAAACAAAAGACAATTATTTGATAGAATTAAATAATTTTATTCAATAATGTATTGTCATCTTTATTGTTAACTCCATGATTCCGAGAGTGCAAACTTTGAAGTAAATGGTAATCTGATGATACAAAATGAGAAATGTGACATCATATACCAACCAAGTTCCAATAATTTTTCCAAAATCTTTTTCGATTTACTTTGTTGTAAACAATCCATTTTACATCACTAGTTATCAATCAATTTCAAAAATGGATCATCAATTTCCTCAGCATATCGCTGATGGCAATACGTTGTGTTAAGTGAATTTCTGTAAATTAATGAGGAATCCATGTACCGAGTTTGTTTTCGTATCCAATTTTTTTAAACGTTTTTCCATGCATATATTTGATACATTGAGATTCTCTGCAATCTCACGTGTTGTGCTATGACGAATCGCATCGATTTCTGCTTTGATTCATTATCGTTATGCGAATAATTAAATATGTACCATTATTTTTTAGGTACAATATTTGTAAAGACTATATTAAAATAGATATTTCTTGTAATTTTGCTGTATTCTATTCATCAAATTTCATAAAAAGTTGTGATGCTGTAAAATAGTCTTGTACTACTGATTCATTTCCGAATATAGTAAGATGCGAACTAATTACAAATTATATGCACAATGAAATTTCATTCGGTTGAGGTTTTCGTATGGTTGCACATATTTATGCATATATGTATCCAAACTGAATTATTAAATGTGATAATATGATTCATTTCTTTAAGCATCTAATTATACGTAGATCTTAATAAAGTTTATAAGTATATTTTACAAAATTAATTTTTCGATATAAATATTAATTCAATTATGAAAAAATGAAAAAAACCATTTCGCTTATAAATGTATCAACTATAAACAATATAATTTATCATATGAAAATTCGTGTGAATCTTTATTTAATACTGAAACAACGAAAAAATAGTGTGTAATAAATTAATTCGCCTCGCATGATTTCCATATACAATAATATAAATGTAAATTTTTAAAAGTACAAATTTCATATAAATTTACCAAACAATATTTATAAACTCTCGCACGCTTCTTCTGTCTTTTTATTTGTTCATTATATAAATAAAATAACAATATTATCATACGATACTTTGTTATAAACATTAAAAACATTGTAATATGATCAATAAAAGTCTATTTTATTACTTGTAAGTACATTTTATATATATATAGAATAATATAATACATAAGAAGTATATATTATTACGTAAGAATTATCATTAAGAAAATATTGTAAGCGATCATATTATTTATTTAAATTTGCCATATAAAAAATTTAAAAATTACAGCTCAAATTAATCGATTTAAATAAGTAAGTAAATTATGCAAACCAATGCTGATATATACTATCGCTTTTCAGCAAATACTTGTTGTGACCTTGTGATGCCTTTTTTTCATTTTGGAAATAAAAAAGTAAAATATGAAGACGACGCTCATATTAATTTTCCATTTCTTAACCAAGGCTATACACAAAAAATACATAATCAATAAATACTAATTTTTTACTGAATGGCTATTGTAGGATAACAACTACGTCAAACAATAACATATGGTTTTAACATTCCGAAAACGTAAGAACATGTAAAAATGTAATTAAAGATATACATGTGTATTTGAAATTAGCAATTACTAATAGTACTTAACCTTAATATATTTTGCGTAGCCAACAAAGGCACTGCGGTTTTTTTTTACTGAAAACAAAAGACAATTATTTGATAGAATTAAATAACTTTATTCAATAACGTATTGTCATCTTTATTGTTAACTCCATGATGCCGAGAGTTCATAGAGAACTTCTGGTCCCTATTATCAAAAAATGAACCTAGTGCTTTTTAACATCACCATTGTTATTGAAATTTTTACCCTTCAACTAGTTTTGCAAACTTCGAAGTAAATGGTAATCTGATGATACAAAATGAGAAATGTGACATCATATACCAACCAAGTTCCAATAATTTTTCCAAAATCTTTTTCGATTTACTTTGTTGTAAACAATCCATTTTACATCACTAGTTATCAATCAATTTCAAAAATGGATCATCAATTTCCTCAGCATATCGCTGATGGCAATACGTTGTGTTAAGTGAATTTCTGTAAATTAATGAGGAATCCATGTACCGAGTTTGTTTTCGTATCCAATTTTTTTAAACGTTTTTCCATGCATATATTTGATACATTGAGATTCTCTGCAATCTCACGTGTTGTGCTATGACGAATCGCATCGATTTCTGCTTTGATTCATTATCGTTATGCGAATAATTAAATATGTACCATTATTTTTTAGGTACAATATTTGTAAAGACTATATTAAAATAGATATTTCTTGTAATTTTGCTGTATTCTATTCATCAAATTTCATAAAAAGTTGTGATGCTGTAAAATAGTCTTGTACTACTGATTCATTTCCGAATATAGTAAGATGCGAACTAATTACAAATTATATGCACAATGAAATTTCATTCGGTTGAGGTTTTCGTATGGTTGCACATATTTATGCATATATGTATCCAAACTGAATTATTAAATGTGATAATATGATTCATTTCTTTAAGCATCTAATTATACGTAGATCTTAATAAAGTTTATAAGTATATTTTACAAAATTAATTTTTCGATATAAATATTAATTCAATTATGAAAAAATGAAAAAAACCATTTCGCTTATAAATGTATCAACTATAAACAATATAATTTATCATATGAAAATTCGTGTGAATCTTTATTTAATACTGAAACAACGAAAAAATAGTGTGTAATAAATTAATTCGCCTCGCATGATTTCCATATACAATAATATAAATGTAAATTTTTAAAAGTACAAATTTCATATAAATTTACCAAACAATATTTATAAACTCTCGCACGCTTCTTCTGTCTTTTTATTTGTTCATTATATAAATAAAATAACAATATTATCATACGATACTTTGTTATAAACATTAAAAACATTGTAATATGATCAATAAAAGTCTATTTTATTACTTGTAAGTACATTTTATATATATAGAATAATATAATACATAAGAAGTATATATTATTACGTAAGAATTATCATTAAGAAAATATTGTAAGCGATCATATTATATACATTTTGTGTTTAAATATATAAATAAATAATTATTGTTTATATTTTCGTTTAGAGCATATCCATATAGAACTGAACATAATAATATTTATACAAAATATATGCTCGCGCTATATAAGTGACTCAAATTTTATATATTTAGTATATAAAAGCAAAAGATTTGTGATGTGAATTCCCAATATAGACCTTATTAATAAATTTGTTATTCTTATACCAAAAAATTTAAGACCAAAGAGAAAAATAAAAAAATAATGAAAATAAAATATAGAAAAAAAGTGGAGAAACCTTCATTAGATTCATAAAAAGAAGAAAAAAAAAAAAACATATAAACATATAGAAGTTTTATGTTTTGTGTATTGTGTTTCACAAATTAGTTTTTTAGTAAACATTAAAATAAATCTGGTAATATATTATATTATTGTATATACACATTATTAGAACGTTGATTCTAACTTATATAATTGATATCGGTAAGTAGATTTTCAAGTTTGATAGAAAATGAAATCACCATATCATAAAATTCAATTTTAAAAAATTCTCCCCTAAAGATTTGGCATATTTGGCTACCCCTTCACCGCAACAAACCTTAACAACTCGACCAGCCCGTATACCGTCATCTGTTTAGCCATCATATACGGTCTGCCAGATCCTAGTAATTCTCAGTGTTTTCAATATAAAATGTACTTTTTTTTTTCTCCATTTCCTCTACACACTTCGTCATCATCTCGATTTTTGTCATATGTGTTACCTTAAACGGTATCCAGTTAGTTCATTTACTAAATGTAATTCCAGCGACCACATGTCCACATGTCAAGTATTTTACATTTTGTAATATATTTTTATTACGTTTTTCTATTTTGCAGAATAAAATAAAAATATTTCTTCAACGAACACATCTAAATTTTCAATTGGTGTCATCAGTTATACAGTTTCAGATTTATAACCATTCACAAAATATATAGAAATTATCATGGTGTCATAAAATAGTAAACGTAATCTCACAGATATCTTGTATTCTCAAATTCGACTGTGAATACAAAAATTTGTGAAAAATTTAACAAAGAAAACAAAATCATAAAATTTAGTAATTTGAAGAACGAATCACTTTTAAGACTTTTCAAATAAAAAAAAAATGTATCAGCTGTCATCATTATAAATAAAAAGGTAATCATATAGTTTCATAAACAGTATTTTGTAAAGGTCTTTTCCAATTTTATGCTATAACTTTTAATATATTGGTTTGGGCGTAATTGAATTTATTCTCTTCAATTGCTATTGGTATCTAATATTTCGCATTTATCTTTACTTTACATGGATGTGGACATGACAATTTAACACAAGTTGGAATCAACACCAATTCAATTTTAATGTATATAATATATACATATTTTACATATATAAAAAAATATATATATATATATTTATAATAGAACAGAAGCTAATAAAAACAAAGCTATAATAGACATTAATATATGTTATAATAGAGAGCAGCCCGTGTGTTTATATTCATTCTTTCTTATATTAATACGTATATATATGTATGATCACAATATATATAACATATAAAATTGTTAAGAAAATTTATTATAAATGTAATTGATCCAAAAGTTTTCTGGTTTTTTAAATACAAACAAATATTCTTATTTTATTTAGTTCGTTTATATTTTTTTATTTTATAACATAAAGTTATTTAGTTTTATTTTTTTTTGTTTTAGTTATAGTTATAATTTAGTTTAACTTTGATCTCCTGATTTTTTTTCATTTTCATCCTAAATACGATAATTATACGTAATATATATTTTGAAAATTAATACATAATATATTTGGATTATTTTTGGTGAGACACCGCAGTGAACATGAGAATTTTAAGTAATATTTATACCGCAATAATATTAAATTTTCAGATATGATATATGTTTAAAAATCCCCATAAAAATATTATTTATTTGAAATTTTATTTAAAAACACAAATAATTTATATAAATTAATATTATATGATTTTTATTACAAATTAATTTAATAATCTTTCTAATATATTATATTAAATTGTATGTATATAATACAATAATTACAAAATGAGTATTAAATTAATTTATCATAAATTTACACAATTATTAGTTGGGCATCTTTAAAATGATTTAAATAATTAAATTATAATATATATGAAATGCATTTTTATATTTAAAATATTGTAAATTAATCTTATGTTAAGAAAATGTAAACCAAAACACATAAAAAACTATACAAACCATATATTAACCTTAGATTGCATATAAATATGTTCTCATGTTATGAGGTAAAGTAGTTATATATAGTCAAGTTCATGTTCCTTAATTTTCGGTCAAATTTTATTTAGATTAATTTGACGGTGATGTATATATAGTTTAATCCATAGATTTACTAGTAACAGTAGGGTTTAATCATTACATTTCATATATTTTATAAGATATGACACTTCGTTTTTTGTTCGATATGATAAAAAAATTAATACATATATTGAGTATACTGCATGTAGACTTATTTCTATATAAGAACGGATCTATATCACAATATTCAGATTATGTTACATTGTTTACAAATGTTTTGGGTACACAATATTCTTTTTTCAAAAACTTTTAGCATCATGATTAAAGTTTTAAATATTTTAGCTAACATCAAATTGTTGCATGCAAGAAAAGGTTAAATATACACGCGGTATATATTATTGTTTGTTAAATGGATGTAAAAACCCTATTTAAATATGTTGTTGTAAAAAGGAAAAAAAATTCTATATATTAAAATTATATACTATTTATTTTTTATCTGATTAAGGTTTTCAATTTATAAGTTGTTGTCTCACTTAAGTGGAATGAAATGTTTTTTTTTTTTCCTTATTGTTCAAGTGCACTTATTTTATATTTTAAAATAAAAAAAAAAAAATATTAATATACAATATTATAAATGACCTTTAAACCTTAAATACATACCACATTTACTACTGTATTTTTTCCTTTCTTACTATTATACATATATTTCTTTGTATATTTAGTTATTATGTATAATTTAGTATAACTACTACTTATTATGTAAGTATATATGTATTTTTTTATTAAATTGTACACTTCTTTCCAATTGATTAAAACCATAGCGAATTATCCGTTTTTATTGTTTTCATTATTTGCTTCTTATTTTTTATGTTTTGTCGGCGGAAAAATTTGTTATATGAAGAAATAATTTAAAATTGAAAAAAATTCACATATAGTTTATATCTAATTAATGTTGATTGTTAACTTATTCCGAAAGATACCATATCAGCGCAGATTGTCTGTTAACGCACGAATTTATATATAGAATCATTTGAAATCAAAATGTTTATTGTTAATATATTGTGAAAAAAATACCTCAAATTAGGTGTGTATTGAAGGGTAGGAAATCGAATATTTTCCATTAATTAGACGTTAGTCTTTAACTCCACTATAAAATTAATTAAATAGGATCGTTGCTTTATTAAATATAACTAATACATTGATTTAATTCATCAATATTTATTTTGTGTTTCCAAAAGTAGTCTCCATTGATGTGAAAGTTTGATCCAATCATTTTAAACCACTTGTTTTTGCTATTCACATCAGTTTCTTTTTCGAAATTTCTTCTTTAATCGATGAAATGCAATAATATGATATCAAAAGGTTTACTTCACATTGTTCTACATCTGGATGAGTATATGGATCAATGAGTGATATCAAATCATCACTGAACAAAATGCTTTTCTTTTTATCCAAATAATTTTTCAAAATATAACATCAACTATCTATTTATAATTGTTAATTGTCGATTTTGCATCACCTTTGATTTAATTTTTTGTAAATCTTAATCACAAGGAAGATCGTTGATGGATGACAGCGATCACTTTTACACAACATTTTTCTATATAAATGTTAATTGTTTTCTTTAGAGTATTATCACAATAACAATTATTCCACATATTTTACGAAATTTAATGAGAATGTGAAGTTAGAAAAAAAAAATTACGTTGTTATAGTAATTGTTTTGATTGCACTATAGTTTGGGTTAAATTATTTTATTATTATTATCAATTGTTATCATCAATTGGTATTCAAATATCGAAAGCTATATGTTTCCTTAATACCATTATATCTATGTGAGTTCAGAGTTCAAAATGCTGTGTGTCTAAAAATTGTCACGATATTATCTATATTGTTCTGGTCTGTATACATAGAAAATACATAATTTTAAAAATGTTATTCTTTTATTACACACGGCCGCCTCTATGTATAGCTGCAGCGGACGTTACTTTTCTGAGTAAGTCAAATTTTGTCAGTTATAAGCCGATGTACACAAACCAACACAATAAATAATACCATTGATCTTTGTTTAACATTTTTTTTTTATTTTCAAAAAACATCAATTTACAACTGCTACTGTTGGAATTTTAAGCATTTATGAAATATTTTAATTGAATCGTTAATGAATTTACACGGTGCTTCATTAGAATTTTGTTTAAGTGTGTTATTGATAAAACAAATTAATAAAATGAAAATCATTACGTCTCAAAATTCGGAGAGAGGATAATGATTTGCATGGGTTAATCTGTTGCGGTGTGTTTAGGAAACAATACAACCATAACTTATATATATTATATAGCAAACGAACAAATAAAAATCTAAATGAACTAACAATATTAGTCGGATTTAATAAAAAGTGATCTTAATCAAATGGAAAGAAGTGTTGAACATACAAGAACAGACAAACAAACGTATATATATATATTTTTATTTTTTTAAAAAGATTATATTTTTTGTTTAAATTAAGGTATTAATTTAATAAAAATAATATATTAAATTATAAAGTACTTATGTATATATAGAATTTATTTTTTCAATTAAAGTTCTCTTAAAAATATGTAAAATTATATGTAGAAGTTTTTCTTTACATTTTTTATTTTCCTCTAAATAGATCTTAATAAAATAATTTGTTTTATATGTAACTATATTTTTAATATTATTTACTATAATATTTATTTATTATATGTAGGTTTTAACTTAAGTTAAATATTTGATTGTGTTAAATAACATTTGGAAATTAAATTTAATATATATACTCGTATATAACTTGGCCCTTTTTATATATTCTCCATCCACATATACGTACGTAATTTATAATAGATGTTGATTTAATGTTATTGATAACAATTTGTAAAGTTATGAGTATTATATTTTTAAAAATTAAATGTACTATATATAATATAAAATATTATTAATAATAATATGTTGTAATTTATTTTAAATTAAAGATCGTTAAAAATTGTTTTATAATCGGTTTTTAGTTCATTGGTGTATATTTATATAGCATTTATATTTAATGGAAATTTAATTCTATTATAATAACTTTTTAAATGACAAACAAATTTGAAATTTATTATTATTTTTTCGAAAAAAAAATGTCGGCATCAACAAACTAATGAAAAAGACTGATAGTTTTACCTTTTAAATATAGCATATACCATTATTATAATATATATATATAGTATACGATCAAAGCAACAACACACTAATAATATCTTTTAATATCTATCTTTAGAGATAGATTATTTATCATTTTTGTGTTACTTTTTATTTGTATAATAAAAGTATTTGCGGTGTTAATATTGAAAAAGAATGTCCGTAATTTTTTTTTTGAATTACGTGTTATATAATTTCAAAAATATCTATACTCTAACAACATCACATTTTTTGTGTTGTAGGGTGACCAGGCGATGATTTTCGTCAATTATAACAAATTCACCTGCACTTTAAAAACTGTTGAACCAATATTCGCACAACATTTTATAGATAGAATAATATGTACAACATATATAGAATTTATCAAGTGAATGGATGACTTCTATGAAGTTACGGTTCCAAGTACCATTCTAATTTGATCATTTCTCAAAATTTTTATTGAACACCTTAACTCGTTTAATAGATTTAGTAATCTGTGTTCAGGTGTAAATCGATCAATCAGGTATATAGAAAAAGGACACGAGAAAATCAATTTATTTAATCATATAAATATAGAAAGCTAACGCAATATAATCATTTTCAGCAATCAGATTGATCTGATCAGAGAAAATAAACTCGGAATTTAACAGATATTCTAGTAGATATTTTCTATGGGAACTTCTCTTCATAATAAAACCCATTCCAAATACAAATGTTGATCCTAAGAAAATTATAAATGTTGAAATAGTCAAGCTACTCTCATTATAGTTATTATTTTAATCAGATAAAAATTCACCTTAGTATATTGATATTTTTTGTATATTAAACCAAAAATGAATTTGTTTGATATAATAAAGAAATTATGTTTCATGTAAATAAAAACTCTTTACTTTTGATTTGCAATTACTTATGCTTAATGTAACAAAATTTTCTACTAAAACTGCTAATTTAATTCTGATAAACATTTTTACTTGCTATCCAATAAATTATCGAAATTATAAGCAAAACCATAAATTCTGTTATAATATAACAGAATTTCGGCTGTAAGGCATAAGTCATACGGTAACTGAATGAACGAACAAAAGGATTCTTTTAAAATTATTGTACGAAAATTCTTTTATTAACAAAAAATTTGATAAAAATTGTTTTTTCAGTTCATTCGTTTCATTCGTTCAGAAAAAAATAAGTGACACAAAAATTTTATTAATTTTCAAAATAAGAGTAAAGTTACTATGTGGTTTACGTATAAGTACGTAAAAATTAGTCTGTAAACTGTTATGGTTAAAGTATCCAATGTTTTATCAGTATTTTCTCAATACATTGCAATGTAGAATGCTATATGGAATATATCGATGTCTGTATTTTAAGAGTAAAATAAAGTGCCTTGGCACATTTTCCATCAGTGTTTTTTGTTTTGTTTATTGTTTCACTATTAAATAATTATTAATTTTATATAGCCAAATTTTATACTTTCTTCTTCGCAATTTGGCAGTACACAGTATCATGTTTATATACACATAAAAAATTAATTATATATTTTTAAATATTTGTAGCATCATAAATAAGAAAGGAAAAAATATAAATGTTAATGGGCTAATAGCAAGTGTATATATACAATATATATTATATTATAAGTATATGTACTATGTGTTAATGTTAGGTAAATCTAAATATATATAATATTAAAACGAAACTAGTCAATATTTTGAAATATATTTTTACAAATTTAATTATATGCTATTATATAAATTAGTATATTTATTATTATATAGATTTTTCGTATACTATTAAATATTTTCGGAGTATTTCTATAATATTGAAGTCGTTTTTTTTGCCTTTTTTTTTATTTTAAAATGGGTATAAAAAGGCAAAATTTTAATCAAAACAGATACACTACATCTACTACCTATCTTTTTATTAAATTGAATAATATTACTTTTAAAATTTTATAATCACTGACAATTTGTCATTTCTTCTAAATTATGACCACATTTATAATAGAATAGATTATTGGAATTATTAGAAAATGACAAACTGTTATTTAAATTTTGACTTTATTATACAATAATATAAAATTATATAATATGAAACTCACTCGATCATTTCTAATTAATTATTAAATAAAAGAGTACTATTTATAGTTTTACGGATATATTTATTAGAATATGTAGTATGGCTTAGTTATAGGTACTATTCAATAGATCCGTATTTCTTTCGAAATAATGAAGGAACTTTGGTTATAGGGTAAATGATGATCGCGTTATATTCGAAACACAAACAATTATTAGGCTGTTATCACAATTATTAGTGATATCGATATAGACAACAACTACAATAATTATTAAAAATCAAATACAATAATTTTATCATTTTAACAAACATATCTGTAAATGTGACTTTCATTTGATTCGGTAAACAAAGAACATTTAAAGTATAGGAGTTTAACATAATCATTACATTGTTGGAAAAATATGATTTTCAAACATTCAATGTTATCGATATCAATTATCAAAGTTATAGGAAAAATTAAAGTTTGACATTTCATTAATTGTTTCGTGTTTTATTTAATTAATTTAATTATTTAAGTTGTATGCTATATATGAAAATAGCGATACATGGAGCTAAATCGGGTGCACAATGCAAATAAATTTGATTTTTAATTAAAAATTAAGTGATAATTTTTGCACTATATATGAAAAGTTGAATAAATTATCTTAAAATTTAAATAAGAACCAAGGTAATATACAAACCATTGACCGCGGTGTACCATTTGAAACAAATTCTTTGTGTATGAATCATAAAAACAAATAACCATTTTTTTTTGTTATTTGACTTCATCAAAAGACATTTTCGGGTTTCCTTCTTCTGATGACTGCACCATTCAGCATTTTCAACTATTAGTATCTGGTTTGTATTAAAAAGATATCATCGCACCACCTACAATATAATAGTTTTTAAGAAATTATCGTTAGTTGCAGCATTTTTAATGTTTTTTTTTTTTTATTAACAAATTTGATGAAATTTTAAGTGAAACAAAATTTTAATTATATTCACCTTTTGTTTTATACAGTTTTCAGTTTTAATCTCATTACTTGTTCGATATATACCAAGTTCCATTTCCATAAATTTCACTGAAAATATCTTGTTAACTTTCACGAAATCGCACACACTTTTTGGATGTTGATAATCGTTGTTGATGATCGATTTGCAAAAACTATTATAACCATAAATGGTTTTTTAAGCATTTCAAGCGTCGGTTGGCATTTTACCGTAAATTTTAAAACAAATATTAATCATGTTGGTTCTTTGATATTTATATAAATAAATTTTTCGATTAAAATCTCTAAAACACAAAAAACCATTGTCACCTATAATGCGTTGCGTATTTTGATTTACACTTAAGGAAATTTCATACAACTTTGATAGTTAGTTAATGTGGTATAGTCAGTTTAAAATACATAAATCAATTAATCAATAACAAATTTCTGCGGGCGTTACCAAATCCATATATATGTTATATATAATATATTGGAAAAGAAAATCATTTTGGTTATTTTTCGGACCAGAAAAGGGTTTATGGTTAAAATAAATAAATAGTTTATTTGAATATATCTGAAAATATTTTATTATTTTAAATCTTTTGCCTGCAATAAAATGATTACATATTATATAATATATTCTCAGAAAAAAAATAATAAATCTATTTATTTATATTTATATGTAAATACAACAATATTATACAAAATGATTTATATGATTTTCATAAAAAAAGAATGTTTTATAATTATTCTATATATTTTATTTTATTTATCCGATACACATCATCATATTGTAATATATATAAACTATATGCGCTTATTTTATTGTGTCAAACGATGAACGAAGTAATTCCAATATAGCTAAATTTATTATATAATATATATTTTCATCATATCAATGGTTACAAATTGATATTTTAACATATACATATATTTTATGGTGAGACAAATATTTATTCAGGTAAGATAAATATATTTTTGCTATTTAACAAATATGATATTATACTATATATTGAAAACAAATACAAAATATATTATATTTATTATAAATACTTTATCTATAACTATAATATACTCTTGCACTAAACCATATATATAATATTAAGAAAGTTATATGCATCCAAATACATATTAGTTATTTGTAAACGTTGCGATACGTGATCAAGATGATATCTTCTTGTATATATGTGTATTATACACAAGTTTACAAAGTTCTCTTGAGTAATTTATAACAAAAAAAAAAGAAAAAAACTAAGAACATTTCTTTTTCCTTTATTATCTTTTACAAATACATATATTATTATATTATAGGTTAGGTATATAATATTATATTTATTCTGTACCTCATATGCGCATTATATGCGCTTGTACTTGATGACATCTTATATATGTGTGCTTTAGAAAAAAAAAATCTGTAAACATACAATAATATTGATAATATATGATAAATATGAATAATATAAACAAACAAATGATTTACAAGTGAATAAAAATTTATTATTTACTCAACTTATAGTGAAATAACTAAATAATACAATAATATTTATATATTGTATAAGAATCAATAATAACTTTACCATTAGTTGTGGTAATTTCATACCTATTTTATTATATATGTACGTACGTACCTTTTATATATACAACTATATGTTATATAGATATTGTATATTATATATTAATATGTACATAATGTGCACACAATATATATTATTTTGTTGAACTTTCTTTCATATAAATATAAATAAATAATTTTTTTGTCTTCTTTTGATTTTAAGATAACAAAAAAAAATAAAAATAAAAATATACCTCAAGATCTTTGACTGAATTTCAAAATAAGAAAGAAATAAGTGTGAATTTAACTTATATTATTCTTTGATAATAACAATGATAATAATAAGCGTTTTTCTTGTTTATATATTTATTCGATGACAATAGTGTTTAAATGTTATATACGACAGTATGGTATATATTTTCAATATAACATATAAATTGAATAAGTTTTATTTTATTTTATTCCATTGTGGATATGTTGTGTACATATAAAATGTTACGCTGCACCCAAATGAAGACGACATTTTTTTTTAAATTTATAATAGTAATTATAATCTTTGTCACGTTTTATTGTATAGGTATATTTATTTTTATTTAAAATATAAATGTGGTACATTATTTATTTGAATTTAAAAAAAAAAATTTTTAAGTTTGTAATTTAAAAATGTGTAGTATATACAGACCACTTCCGATGCAACAAACTTTGAAGGGAAAAAGTTGATCTTTTTTTTTATATATGGAGTTTAATGTTTCGCGGCGGTAAAATCGCGACTGTGTGAAAAATTGCTAACGATTTTTCAACGGCGCGGTATAGAAATAATTTCACAAATATGAGTGCTACGATGGGAAAGAAGAAAAACAATGAAATTGCTTATGGTTTTTTCTAGGTTAATACATATAGAACGTATATAGTTATATTAATTTATGTGGGTGATTGTGACGGAAGTGTTTTGCAAAAAAAAGGCGGTTACATAAATTGATTTTTATATATGAAAAAATCGAAGGGATTACATGAAAAGGATAACTGCTAATAGGAAAGTTATTGTTATACATCGGCATTGGTCTGTATACATGAATAGTTTATGTATAGTATACTTCACTTAATACTTCTTAAACTTCTATAATGAATATAAAATATTGTATTGTGTCCCATAGAGAAATTAACTTATGGCAATATCATTATTTTTAAATAAATATGGTATTTATAGTGTGTAACTATATAAAAAGCATTATTATATTTAATTTATATCTCTATCTACCTACGTACAATCGTATACCTAAATATACCTACCAAATTCTATATTAAATATTGTTGAAAAAATTATAAAACATTATATATTAGTTTAAATTTTTTTTATCTTTATATCATTTCACACATAATGATTATCAATTTGGTGTGTTTTTTGTGTCTTATGTCTTATTATATTGTACATCATTGCCAGCAAACGTAAACAAGCAAGTGAAGGAAAACGAAATGAAGAACCGTATAACGCGCAACACCATGGTATTGTATAGGAAAAAAAAAAAAAAAAGTCTGTATCTTTAGCTCAAATTAACTGTGCGAGAAAAAAAAAAGAAAAAAAATTTTATGTCACGAAAAAGAAATGCATTTCCTGTAACTCCCGTGGTCTAAATATAAAATATTTCTATATAATAACTATACAAGTATTATATATCTTTAATATAATTATTAAATATTTGACTACTTATTTTATTTCATATATTATAATAAATTTGTAGCTTATATACATAAATATACTATAATACCTATAATACAATATATTTAGCTACTTATTTAGATTTGAATAAATTAATTCTAATAATATTCACATAAAATCATACGAAAATAAAATAAAAAATTAATAAATTCTATTAAGGATTATTTTATTAAAATATTACATTTAAAATTTAAATAATAATAGGATATATATAGTTATATCGCGGAGATAGACATAATAGAACATTATTAAATAATGTAATAAATTAATAATTACATTTTTTTTAATTGAATTTCGTGAATTTCTTACACAGCTTTATTTACTATTGTATTATTAGTTTTTGTTTCGTTCTAGAACATTAAATTCGAAATTTATTTTTTGTCATTTAATTTGTCCACACGTTTTATATCCATATATAGAATGATTTATCTATTTATTACCAATTAATAACACTGTAGAACAAAAATCATAAATGATAGACTTTTGTAAACAGTTTAAGTTAGGATTAGAGTTGTCAAAAAAAAAATTATATAAATACAATTTGAATTTTTTATGGAGTAATGATGATCGCCAAAGTTTTATGTAATTTTGTATAATTATAAAATGTTTGTGTCTACAGACAACTATGATGTTTTCGTGCATTAGCTTTAGTCTTATTACTGTATATTTCCATAAAATTTCTTTAATATTTTATGTTTCTACAATCAAATCGTGTATGTTTCTGCTTGTAGTTCCTTTTCGATTTCAGTTTCACTGGAAGTTTTTATTATTCCTCTATGTTCTCACAGAATTCCAGAAATTATCTTTTGCTACAAAAATAAAGCAATTTCCAACAAATTACAACAATTTACTTTTATTGTATGCACAAGAGTGTTAGAAATATGCCAAAATTATTTTTATAAAGAATGCTAAATTGGCAACACTACATGGGCCCCTGAACTTCTTCAATGTTTTTTTAGTGGTTCATTAGCGCAGTGGTAAAAGCGTATCTCATTCAATCCAGTGATTGCGGGTTATCAATTCCCACTATATTCACATGAAAAGATATATTTTCATTTTTAATGCCAAAACTGAATTATCATTTGTTTGTTTCGGAAATCAATGATTAAATATCATTGAGCAATATGGAGTTGAACGCATTTTAATGAGCCCATACACAACGCTGTGGCCGATTTTTGAAGACTGTCTAATCCAGAAGTTAATAATCAAAAAAGCGATAATCGAGAAAATTATTATATCAAAGATAATAAGCATGAATATTATTAATACAGAAGGCTATAATCAAGAATGGCTACAACAACGGAAACTGATTTGGACACACTTGAATTTTGCAAATACATAAATGTGGTATTGTTTTCGTTTTAAGCCCACAACGTGACACCTACATAGAAAATAATATAATATTAATTAGTGCAAAACGTTATAATCAAATATGGCTATAACAACGAAAACTGATTCAGCATTTCTTATTATAGCAAATACATGAACATCTTCCTTGTTATAGCAATTCTTGATAACAACCTTCTGTATTAATAATATTCTTGCTTATAAACTTTGTTGTTAAATACAATAATTTTCGAGTTTATCGCCTTCTTGGTTATAACCTGTTCCGATATTTGAATAATTTAATTAATAAAGCATCTATATATCGAAACATAAATTGCAGACTAATTGGTAAATTGTTATATACTTACATCACACACACACACATACACGGAGTATAATTTACCACAATGATTGCAATGTCAAATACTTATTCTGTATGTACTATATCAGGTAGGTGACTAGGCATATGTTTGAGTAATCAAGCTATATAGTCTAATCGGTAATAAGGGGACGTAAAAGAACCCAAATAATGTTCTGATTCGATATCCTCCGAAATATTTGTAGTAATAAATTATATATAGATGTTTTAGTACCATTATATAGTACCCTAGACCATTTCGATCCCAACAAATACACTTCTCATTCACATTAAAATCAATCCTTTTTTTAAAACCATTCTTTGAATTTTCCTTCATATATAAAGTTCGCCAGAAGTTTTCACAGATAATTTTTGACTTTCCACAGTACTTTTAATTACATCTGAAATAGAAAATGTAAACATTTCCCGTTCATATATATACTAATATAAATATAGGAAAGTGTTATTCAAGTGCTTTAAAATAAATGCACGTTTATGTATGGTGCCAATTGCGACATCTATTTGAAAACGATATGACTTTTAATTAACTCTATGCAACCAATATAATATTAGCACTTCAATAAATGTAAAACAACCACATTGCCAATATTTGAATCATATAAATGATTAAAAGAAAATGCTATAATTTTATCATAACGTTATGATATACTTATAATATTATATAATTCAAAAACAGACAATATATTTATAATGGATGTACTAATATATATTGCGTGTATGTGTATTCATCAAAATATTTAATACATATTCTTATACTTATTTCTTTTATACTTTTTTTTTAGTCAATGGCAATACGTTATGTTAATAATAATTTATTATCTTCTAATATCTTTATATTCATTTGTGTGTGTGTGTGTGTGAGTATAATCGCAATAATTTGCTATTGCAAAATTAACATATGAGCAACGCAATATGCTTTATTTTAAACTATAATTTAAATATAATATTATGTGTGGTTATATGAATTTAAAATAATTTAAAAATAAACTATAACAAACACTAAATTGGTTAATCAAGGTAATGATTATTCTATCTAATACATTATATATATATGGGATTTTTTGTTATTACTAATATTTATACGCTACGTTACGTATATACAAATTAAATAAATTATTTGGAATTATTTTGTATGTTATTATAATACAATAATATACTATGTTGTTTTAACAACAACGCCATAGTTAGCATATGTATGAAATAATCCGGTACTTGTACTTGCGAGTGCGAATTCTAATTTCAAGAGAATGCCAGTGAGTATGAATATTTGCGTGAATATTTGACATATGAATGTAATATTGTGAATCCTCGTGAAACTCGATTACTGCTGGTAACGTCGTTACTTATTCTCCACTTCTTGGTATATGATAACTCCTGATTCTGATGATAGTATTAAATTAAAGTTTCTCTTCAATTTTTGCATCAGATTTGTTTTTAATTTGCATCGATATGATCATGTATTAACCTATATAGCAATTCGATTTAGGTTTGTACAATATTTGGTTTTTAGAATTTTATGAGTATCAACCGCACGTTATTTCTTTTAACTTAATTCCATTATACATTTTTCATTTCTATTCTATTACTGCATTATTATTATTATTTATCCTATAACAAAATAACAACAAAAAATTTATAATGCACATAATTTGTTAAGAGCTTGTCTCAATTGTATACATTTTTCATTAAAAATAACTAAATAAAAATAAATTAATGAATAAATTTTAAACATAAAAGATACAAAAGATTCATGCTGGAATAATTGATTCTCTTAAAAACCGTATTATTCTTCCTAAATAATTACTATAAAATTTTAACATTTTATTATTTTGCACTATCTTTTATTTCAATAATAGAAATTCCTTAAAAATTTTACTTATCATTGTGTACCGCCTTTCTTCATATTCTTCTAATTCTATTTATGATAACATTCACATGGAAAAAAATTAACATTTTCAATTATTTAAATATTATTTATTTTTTTTTTTCAAATATTTTTATCAATTTATAATAAACTAAATAATATCAATTATGTTACATTAAAATGAATTCTTTAAATTCATTAACAAAAATATTCGTATTTTAATTTGAATTATGATTTGGGATGTGAGGTGAGTGAAGTGAATATTCATACATTCGTTTACAAAAAAAAAAAAATAAAATCAGTTTCTTGTACACAAACAACAAAAATTACAAATTTCAGATTAAAGATAAATGAAAAAAGTTATGGTAATAAATTCGCAACAGTATATATCGCATAATCAAATCGTCATCATCAATGTACTTCAAAATATTTATTCTTAATAATTAATTGTTTAATTAATATTTAATAGAAATTTTAAATAATACTTTTGGTTAATATTCATTTTAATTTATAAATATTTTCACATATGTAAGGTAATGGACCCAAACCCTGCACACATTAATAAAATTTTCACTTTGGACAATGATAGTAACGAGCCCGAATTTATTGTAATTACATTTATATTACTTTAATGTTATTATTTTCATAATTTTTTTTTAATTTCAATGAACTAAAAAAAATTGTTATCCTAAATCTATATAAATTTTAAAATGTCCTAATATCAAAAAAAGTTATATGCCCATATATGTTTGTCATATTATGTAACACTATTCTCTATGTAATTGCATAATTGCTAAACATTGATGAACCAGATAATTAGGTTATTTTAACAATAAAAAATTAATCTAGATTTATTTTTTTTTATATAAATTAAGAAAATTCTATTAAGGTTAATATTATAACTAATCCCTGCCATATTAAGCGAACGTTTACTTTGGACAATAATTTTTATAATTTTCAATGTGACTGTATTTTGGTCATTTAAATGCGTACTATGCCGCAGATTGTATCGCTGCAAATAAAAAAGCTAATTTATTCATAATAATCCAGCGGGATAATTTTAAATTCAATAAAATACTGTCAATGGGACACTGATAGAGATTGGGTCCACTACCTTATATACTCTCGTTTAACAAAATAATTCTCCTATATAGTCTTCAATATGTATATTATATACACACAATATGTTTATATAGTAGACATATTATTTATTATTATATTATATGATTAAAATGAACTCTAAATGAAATGTTTCAAGATGATTTAAAAAATGTCTACATATTATTTTAAACCTTAATTACAAAAAAAATAAAAAACAAACTATAACATTTAATTCTTGATTAATATAAGAATATATGTAACAGAGGCGATTCATTTATTTCATTTTAATAAAATTTATACTTTTATTTATATTATTAATTTGATATAAAATTAATATACCGGACTAGTTTTTAGTTTTTCAAACAATTTGCATTACATTTATAATTAATTTTTAATGGAAATTTAATAATTTATAAAAAATGTTCTATATTTTATATTAATATATGTTTTTCTTATATTTTATTCATAAAACGCCGTCACTGATATTCTATAAATACATATACATATGATTAACATTATATGTATTAATATTTGTAAATTTATTATATCAAACAAAATACAATACTTTAACTTAAAGATATGATAATTCTAATTTAATAAGAAAATTGAATAATGATATGCAATCATCAAATGATTTCAATTTATTTTCATAAAATGGATATAATAAAAATAAAATACATATTTATAATTCATAATAAATAACAAGTTTATTTACTAAACTATACTATAAAATGTATACTAAATATTGTAATTGTATATAATATTACTAAATTATAAAAATGAATATAAATTTACAGTAAAACCTATACGATAAAATTATATTTTTACTATTTTTTTTTGGTTTTTCCTTTCATATTATTTGTATATAAAATTTTACAGCCCATCTGCACAAGTTATTACTAGTTTATAACTGATGGCTGGTTATGAGCATGTAATGGTTTTACTTTATCTAGTATAATTATATATATTAACAATAAAATTTTAAATCTACAATTTTATATGCGTAAATTGATATGTATATTTGGTGATAAAATTATAATTTTTTTAAATTAATATATACATCTTATAATATCCGAGTATACAATGAAATGGAAGGGTTCATACCTTGAGCGATCGAACTTAACACAAAAATGTACTATATGTTATGTTAAAGTCTGAATTTAATATAGAAAAATTTACATTGTTAGCAATAAGCATGAACCCGAATTAGTTCAGTTAATGCATTAGCTCTATACTGTTATATTGTGAATGAATTGTTTCTTATAAATTCTATATAAGGAATGTGAGATTATTCCTAACAATATAAAAATTCCATTGACATGCAAGTTCGGCTTTTGCATATTCATATTTTATTTATTTTTGTTATTATATTGCTTTTCATATAACAAAAGATAGCGGAATAGAGGTACCTATCAACATATGTATAATCAGTGACAATTGGCACTATATTGTTTCTTCAATTCGCTTTGAAGTGCATTATAATAATATTGAGTGTCTATATATATATATATATATATAGATCTTTGTACTTTTCACACTTCTAATTCTCACGTGGTTGTCTTTATTACAATTATCTCCCTTTAGCTGATCAAACACATGCATTAATGCCAACAACTCTAATAAACAAACAGTGGTTCCGATCCTATTTCAGAAAGTGTTCCATTCTCAATTACCGTGCAGTTACGAAAATTTTACACATCCGCTGTTTTGCATTTAATTTTCTTAATCGTTTTTACACGATCTACTACTTTTCTATCCACTCATACACTTAGATTGCTTAGATCTCCAATGTACCATACAATATACGGAATCCGCTGTACGGTAGTGTCTTAATAATAATCAAAATTCAGTGATAATACCATCGCATCCAGATGCAACTACATGGCAGTGTAGGTCAGTGATTGTATGTGTAGATATGAATTAATGTATATATATAGTGATGTGTATTTATACGAATTTTAGAATGTATCGTTTTAATGAAAATACATCGTATTCTTATATTCAAATTTAATATATTACATTTCAAATCCAATTGTTTTCAAAAAAAAATTGAAAGTCTTTTAGATATTAAATTTACCGGTAAATCTACTTTTAAAAATTATCCTATTTTCCACTTACGGGTCATACTTTTAATGGATTTCCATTTTTGTATACAGAATTGCAAATTATAATCAATTTATCAATTTCCAATCTTTCATTGAACAAATTTTTAATATCACTTTTCACATTCAATAATTTAGTCTAATTTCACGCAGGCTATAAAAAAAATATAGCGATATAAATGTAGCACCATCAACGCATTTAATATAGAAAGTATCCGTTTTTAGTATAGTAATCACTTTTACATTCACAATATATTTAGACTTATGTCGGACATTATGTGTCGAAATTATATCATTTCAAGACAATTATATTTCGATGTTATATGTGTGTAGTGTCGAAGAAATTTAATGTTGAAGTTATTATGCCTCGCATTTATTATTATGTGTTGATGTTATTATTATGTTCGTCTATAAGTCTATAGCTATACTATACCATATTTACCAAAACCGTCGATATTATTACTTTTATAATTTTACGATTTATATATAGTGATTCGAAAAATATTATAACTTCTAATTAATATCTATCTAATATGTGATTTTATACCTACATATGTATTTTGTCACGATGGTGCATATACGTATAACGAATACCCAAATAGACATATATTAATTAGAAACATGAAAAAATGTTAACATACATTTTTGGAATAATAAATAAAAACATAAATAAACTATTCATTTTAAAAATAATAAAATATACAAATTGAATTGAATGAATTTTCTTTATCGAACACCCACACAATTATATATAGAATTCCATTATAAATATTTTCATTAAATTTATATTAATTTATTTGAAACTTGTCGGATCCATTACTTATTTTTTTTTATTAATTGAGTTGAATGTATTTTTTTAATAACAATATTTGTGATGTTATCATATTAAATTCTCAATATTTAAATTGAAACCCGTTTTTATTTTTTTGTGTTAACAAAAGAATGATAGTTATTTTATAAATAAACACAGTTTGCTTCAATCTTTGTCCATCTTATTATCGAGCATTAATAGGATTATGCCGATGTAAAAAGTTTGTTTTACATGAAGCGTCAAGTAATTATTTTATATCTTTGTATGAACTGAAATGTTATTCATAATAAAGGATTAACTGCATCGTCCATATGTTAATCTGACGGTGGTGACCACAGACAGCCAACCTAGTAAACTTCTAACGTTTTTTTTTTGTGACTCTTGTAACATGTGTTCGAGAATCGTTGTGCTATAAAATTACTTTATCTTGATTTTCGCCAGGTAAGTTCGATATTGTCAGTTTAGGTTTCAACAGATATAATGAACAATTCAATTCTGCTGATTCCACCATATTGGTTTCTGATTAATTTTGGGCTTGATATACATATAAGTTTCACAACCTTGTATTCAATGGTCAGCGTATAACGATATATAGTAACCATTAACAAACGATGATTTTTTACAATTTTTTTTAGTGTAAGTTAAATTTTCCTAAAATGCTGTTTTTTTTTGCCAAAAAAACCTTTTTTATAATCCACACTTGAAAAAAATCAGTTCTATCAAATATTAAGTGTCGCATGTACAATTTGTTTTGTTATCAAAATCGACGACTGATTTACTTACACTAAATATATAGCATTTAAGAAAAAGATTTCAAGCAATGGCGTCAGTAAAAATTATTGATATTTTTAAAATAATATCGTATTGGAACATTTTAATATTCAAGAAAATTGTAGAAATTTTATTATATTTATAAGAAAATACATAATATAATCTTTATCTCACCAAATATTCTAATAATATGTTATAATTAAATATGTATTAGAAGTAAATTTTGAAAAATTTGGTATGCAATTATTTTATTTATTCACTAAAAAATATTGAAATCTGGATATTTATTTTGTATATAGTAAAATAATATTATCCCTTTCAGTTAAAAATAAAGAATATTGTCGGTTTTAAAAAAGACATTAGGTATAAAATATAGTATTTACTATTACAATAAAATATATTAAACGTGTTTGCCTAATCTCTGTATTATATAAATTGTCAAAAAAATATAAATCGTCATAGATAACCGTATTATTATTATTATTATTATTATTATTATTATTATTATTGGCCTTCTTACTTAGTATTTACAATATTATATTTTGGTTCTAGCAAAAACATAAATTACTTATTTAAAAATAAAGTATAAACTATATAAAGTCAATATAGTTACAAATAATAACACTAAAAAATATTTTAATGTAAATATATGTATGTGATATGTGTATGTGTGCGTATATATCTATAATAATTGCGTATTTTATTGTATATATGTTCAATAAATTTTAAATTAAATTTACATTTTATTATAAATCAATGAACACATATATCCATCCGTTCGCATATAAATTGTACTATCAGTTCAATATAAAATACATTCAGTGGAACTGATCATCAAACAGCAGCAACTAATAACTATTATTTATTATTTTTATTTATATACAAAAATCAATAGTAACGATTTAGCTACAGATAGAATATATAGCTATAGTATAGTTAGAAAATAAAAAAGGATGTATTCTAAAAATAATAAAAATTCATATATAATATCGAATGTGCGAGGTGGCGCCATTGAAGTAATATATTTACATACAATTTTAGCATATATAATATGTGTTTAGTATGTTTTAGTTAGTAGATATACAATATGAATATAATATCAGTATATAAATTACATATATGTATATTATAAATAATTTTTACATTACGTGAGATTGATGGTGGTTTGTATGTGCTGGAAAGAAAATAAAAATAATATTAATTTTGTAATAAAACTTTATAATTTTTTTCATTTTTTGTCTATATAATTTTATATAATTATATTTATAAAAATTTTACGCAAATATACAATAATACATTATTTTGGAATACTTTGATTTTTATAAATTTCGGAACATACATTTGTAATGCGTTTATTTCTCAACAGAATATTTGATTCGTTCGCTGTGTGGTAAGGCGTTTTGTGTTGTAGGAAATAAACAAAAAATGATATATGAAATGTTAATTAATTATATAAAATAAGCAAATTACCTTTTTATTTAAAAAAAAAAAATAAAATAAAAACAATCACCAAACACTACATTTATGTGTTGGATTCATTGGTGTGCCTAACGCACATTGATATTCTCTGGCAAAATCTTCTGAATTTGATAATGTACCAATAACTCTATATTTACCAGGACTATGTACAGCTGTTTTTAATTTATTTCGCGTTGCTTCCGGTCTCATTGCACCACACCATACTTGTGCAAAATTTAAAAAAAATAATTGTGTATTTGTTGCATTTACACCGGGTAGAATTTCATTTTTTAATATTTCTGTATCATTTTGAACATTATTTAACCATTTTTGATAGGCACGAAATGCTTGTTTTATACCACCATTATCCGCAATATTTTCACCTTGTGTACTTTTACCATTGATTGCGATCCCAACTTCAGCAACCGTATAATTATCGTATTGTGATATTAAACATCTGGCACGTTCATGAAATCCATCGATTGATATGTCACTCCACCATCTATGTAAATTACCGTCCCGATCAAATAAACGACCTTTATCGTCAAAACCATGGGTAAGTTCATGTCCGATGACAACACCAATGCCACCGAAATTCAATGATTTTGGAAAATGTCTATGGTAAAATGGTGGTTGTAAAATTCCTGCGGGAAACATAATTTGATTTTTATTACGACTGTAGTATGCATTGACAACGGCCGGTGCCGTATACCATGCTGTTTTATTCACAAGTTGTCCTAATTTATTTTGTTCCGTACGTGTTAAATACAATAACACGTTTAATGTATTTTCAAAATATTGATTTGGATTAATTTTTAAATTTTTATAGATGTCATTTAATGCGACCGGTGACAACAATAAATCCGGATAACCAATACGTAATGACATTGAATTCACTTTTAATTCGGCCAATATTTTTGTGGGCGCATCAATCCAATTTGTACTATTTAATATTTCACGAAATGATTGTTGTAAATCATGTGTCATATCCAATGTATCTTTTTTACTATTCTCATCAAAATAGCGACGTACAAACATTGCACCCACCGCCATACCCATATTTGAGTTCACTTGATTTATACAATCTTTCCATCGTGGCGGTGATTGTTCTCTACCAAATAATACATAATAAAATTTTTGTTTAGCATCTTGAAAACGATCATCCAAATTATTAATACGATGACGTACAAATCTCCAAAATAAATAATTTGCAATAATTTCCGATTTTGTTTTTGACAATAATGTCACCAAATTTTGCATATAATTTATGGCAAACATAACAATTGTTTCATTACTATTTATAGGACGTTCCAATACAATTGTTAAATACCGTTGCCAATCAATTTGTGGTATTTGTTGATGTAATGCATCAATTGTCATACGTTTATATAATAATGATACATTTGTACGTTCTTCGGTCGACGACATTATACTAGCCAATTCGGTTTCAAATGTTATAATTTCATTTGATATAACTTCAGCCTTATATGGATGACAACCTAATAAATGTATTATTGTTTTCATATATGTACGATATGCTTCTAAATACGGTGTATTTGATCCTAACAAAAAATAATCACGCGTCGGTAATCCTAAACTTGTTTGATCAAATTGTATAATATTTTCATCTGAATTTTTTATATCCGGACCAACCCATTCAACAATAAATATTTCATTATTATATAAACGTAATTGTGCTGTTAAATTTAACCAATCAAATGATTCTTCTTCCCAATTCAATTCTAGCGCTGGCCATCCGCCTAATGTTTTAAGAAGTTCTAATAATGGTGTAATACCACGTTTTTCTATGATTTCATAATTCATACAAGACGCATATAATTGTTTTGCTTTAATTTCAGCATCATTGTTACCATCATCAATTACGCTAATATATCGTTTAAGCCGCAACAATTTATTTAATATATGTCTTTTATAAATTGTTTTATTTCTATTTTGTAATTTTCTACTTATCATATGTCTTTTATGACGATTACGATTATTATTATTATTATTATTATTATTATTATTATTAATTATTTTTGAATTATCCGATGTTAAATGTAAATTATTTTGAATATTATCTAAAAACTTAGTTGATTGTTTTAATGTATTTGTTAGCTTTTCAATAGTATCATTATTATTATTATTATTGTTATTATCATTATTATTATTATTGTTATCACCATTATATTGTTCTGTTAATAAATTACGTAAAACAGTGTCCAAACTTTCTCTTAATATTTCAAATGTATCATAAGCTGCTTTATCTTTGGGTATGGTATTTAATTTTTCCCAATTACCACATGCGTATTGATAAAAATCATCGCATGGATTTATTGTTTGATCCATATTTTGTAACATTACATCGGCTTGTGTTGAACGTATTTCATCAGCTGTTCCTTCACCTTTCCAAAATGAATGTATTGATGGTGGTATATCAACATGACTATATACATGTGGTTTTTGTATTTCAGTTATTTCTAATTCTGGATGATTTGATTTTGATATTATTAAATCAATGGCACTATCACCACCACTACCGCCGCTGCCGCCACCACCACCACCACCACCTCCTCCAATTTTCCATGGTTCTTTTATTTCTGCTGTATTTTCATTCAATGTTGGTTCATTTATAGTTTCATTTATATTTTTCGATTCACGTTTTCTTCTTAATATAAAATTTAAAAACCAATTTATATTATTATTTAAAAAATCATTAAAATTTTGATTATTATTTTGATGAATGTTTGCATCCCCATTCTTTATTAACCAATCGTTTTCATTTTTACAATTTGGTGGTACTAATACTATTTCGGGTGGTATAAATGATGTACGTATATCTTTTAATAAATCTCTTTCTTCACTATCGTGTATTTCTGATGATGTACTTCTTACTGCAACACATTTATTATTTTTTTTATTATGATAATAATTATTATATAATGAATCATAATCGTTGTTGATATCATTATTATTATTGTTATTATTATTATTATTATTATTATTAATATTATTATTATTATAACCATTATTATTATCATTTTCATTTGAATTTGAAGCACTTAAAAATTGATGACGTGAGTCATGTCTTGCTGTTGTACCAACAACATTTAAATGTGTTACAATAATAAATATTAATAAAATTGGTAACATTGTGGCTGGTATTACAATAAACATTTTCATATATTTACATCCAGGACACCATTGTAATCGTCCTGTATTTTTATTTACACCTAATTTACATCGTATGCGTCCACTAATATTATCCTCAACATTTTCTTTATTCAATTCTGTTTTTAACATTGACATAAGAAAAAAAAAAACAAAAATCAAAAAACACAATGAAAATAAATAAATCGTAAATCACCTATTTATTTATTTTTTTTTTCAGTTCACTGTTCTAATAATTTCGGTATGTGTATAAAAATTTATATTTATTCATAAAAACAATTGTTTAAATTAAAAATTTAAAAGTAAATTATGTAAATAAAAAAAAAAAAAAAAAAATTATTAAATAATTAAATAATGGCACAACACACTTAAGATCAATCACTCAAAACAATATTTCTTTTAAAATTATATAAATTACCATATGTAATACAATAATATAAATTTTATTAAAATAAATACTACACTCTATCTATCTATATAATATGTGTTATCACTGCGTACTTTCTATAAACAAGACTGACACAAATTTGAACTTGTTGAACCAATTTAAGTCAATTCATAATGTACTTGCAGAAACAAATTGATCATCTCTCTGTATGTATGTATATATTTACATAAAAAATATATTATAAAACATAACGTAAAAATAAATATATGTATTTTAAATATTATTTGAAACGTATTTTATAACAATATATTGTACTTTACAAGTAATTGTTATATAAAATTTATTCGTTGAGACAGAGATGGCATATTTTTTTTTATCACTGTGTTGATAATTTTTAAACATATCAATTAAATTTATTATTATATACACTTACTTCTCTTGTATATAAACACTATATACATAGTATTTATGTACAATAATATAAAAAGTATCTAACTAAATCTAAGCTCATAACTTATAAATATACATATATATACGTATAGTGATATATATGTGATATTATATTTTTATTATTATGCATAAAAAAATTCAGCTGTGATGATGATCACAGTAACAATAACAATACAAAAACAGCAACAACAAAAATCATAAAAATATATAATAATCATAATATTAATATTAACAACAACCACATCAGTATAATAACAAATGTATATTATTAATATAATAATAATAATAATAATAATAATAATAATAATAATAATAAAATGTACAACAATATAATATTATATAAAATATAATTTAAACCGCAAAGGTTCTTATATTAACAAACAGTATCAAATAATTAAATAATTGAGCAGAGATATGCGAATATCTAAATGATTTAGTGATTTATAAAGTGCAATAGATATTTTTTGTTTTTTTTTAATGCCACATATAAATACTAAAAAAATTAATTAATAATTATAAAATAACAATTTATTTTCTTATTTTACACTAAACATTATTAGACTAACTAATTTAAATTTTTAATAAGTGAAAATTATTAGTTGTGTAAATTAATTTCCGGAACTCAGCTGTGAATTTTAGCACATTAAAGAAAAATTTTGAAAGAAAATGAAAACAGCAACTGTTGCTGCTGATAGTCATTTTGTTTGGTTATTCAAACTTATAGTTAACTCATACACAACAAAAAACACAATGTTATACGAATGGTTTCTTTCAAATACTTAAAAAGTGACGATTTTCAAGTGAATAGAAATTATCGAAAATTCCGTGATTTTAGATACAACATCAATTATATATATTTTGCCGATTTCTTTATATAAAACAGTAATTTTCGGATGATAATATTCCGGAAATTAATTTGTATACCTAATCAAAATAATTGCAATAATAATTTTATTCTAATATCCAACAATTTGTTTATAAAGTTTAAATTAATTATAAATATTTTCTTTTACCAATAATTAAAAATGTTATCTGTTTTTATTGTATATTGTTGTTATATATTGTTGAGTATATCGACTCCAATAAACTCATAAGCTAAAATCAATCAATTTTGTTTACAAACTATTGTAATATTAAAAATTCAAGAAATATATTATAGTATTTTAGTGTTGCACACACAGTGGTTAAATTGCATGTCATTCCATTTAGTATTTTCCTTATTTAAAATTACTTAATTGAATTATCATTTGTTTGTTTATGAAATGAAAAAGTGAATATATTTGAAAAATTATGGTGTTAGATGCTATTATTCAGAGATTAACAATGTCTCCACACACAACGCTATATGAATCGATTCATTCACAAGAATAATTGAATTAATAAAGCATCTATCGTAAAATAAATTGGTAAATTGATATATATTCACACACGAAATAATTTATTAACTGGACTGCATTGATTAGATAGTTGTGCCGTAAAATTAAGTGCACTATTAGGTGATTTGTTGGCGTATGTCGTAAGTAATCAACCTATATATAGTCCAGTCGGAGGGCGAACGAATAGGGATCCAAATAGTGGTCAGATTCAATATCCCTCAAAATATTTATGTAAAGATATATGTATATTTTTTTTATGACCGACAAAACGTTACTAATATATAATAATTATATGGAAATAATTATTTCAACTATATTATATTTCTAATAAATTATTGTTTATATATTCAGAATATAATATAATATTGCTATTTAATTACCATATTGTGTATTAAAAAACTATTTATAATTGCATTCATATTCAAAAATAAATAAATATAAGAAAATAAAAATTATTATAATGTATATGAAATATGATATGATAAATATATATAGTCTCTATATTGATTTACATCCGATATGTTTATCGGCAATTAATAATTTAATAGACAATAAATATATACATATATCAATATGTTAATGGGAGAGTAAATATGACGGGCGCTGTTTCATTAAAAAAACGTTGCGTTACTAATGCTACTTTTATTTGCTAAATCTATAGTAGGTAGCGGTGTATGTGTTTTTTTAAACTTATTACTATTATTAGAATCATATTATACTAAACTTATTATTATTAAACTTGTATTTTTAGTTTATATATTTTTCACCCAAACGAAAATGATTAATTTTGTTCCAAAAAAACATTATTTTTCGTTAAGTATTGTTGTATTATTTAATTGGTTTAAAAAGTGCCGTGAAATCGTTTCGCTTGCTTACAGAAGTTTGCGGTGAGCATGGTACATCGAATACAACATGCATATTGAGAAATGGTTTCGACAGAAGACAAAATTGTTTTATAAAAAATATTTTATTAGAATATGAAAAAAAATTGTACCTTAAATTTTCCATAATATGTAATGTTGTGTTCAATACTGTTTTGATATTTCAGTATTTCCTATTTAAAATCGTTCAAATAGTTCTTTAATGTTACTTAATTTATCAGCCATCATTTTCACAGTGAAATTTTCATCGAAAACGGATTTTTTCCCACTAATTCAGCACGTCCTAAATACCGAATGTTTAGTATTCTCATACGCAAAGGGTGATCTAACATTTAAATTCTTATACTTGTTTTTGTTTATATACAAACAACTTTCACAAAGAAATATTTTGATTTTAATATACAAAATCGTTTTGCTTAAATTTTAAATTAAATCTATTTAGAATTTATGTCTGAACGATAGATTTCAATACTACCGTGCAAGTAAATAGATATGTAAATAAACATAAAAAATTTGAATTTAATTTAGTAAACAGTAAATGTATCCTATAATAAGGAATAACCAAAAAAAAAATACTTGTTGCATTCTGATTTGATCCTATTGAGTGCGACTTTTTGTTGTTAATATTATTTTACAAAAAGTTCGTTATCATTCTACTCGTTATCATATTACCTATACTATATACATATATATTATAGATAAAATATTGAATAATTACAAAAATTTGTATTGCACCACCCTACATTTATTAATGTAAAATGCATTTGTTATTTATATTATATATCTGTATCAAAATGAATAGATATTTGAGATGTGTATGTAGTCATGTAGTTATGTTATTTAGTGCATATATTTACATAAATATTTTCAAATTAAATTTCATGTTGAGTTTCTATTTATAAAGTTTTCAAGTAAACTTATATATTTATTTAATATATAAATATATATACGCAGACGTTGTAAGATGCTGTGAGTGAATATACACATATCATATACGAGTATATTATATTATAATTTATAAAATGTTTGGTATATACTCGTATACACATAATATATATTTTGTGTAGCAGGTGATGCTATGCAATGATAATAATTTTCCTTGAAGAAAATATTATTTAAATTTGATTTGTTTTGCTTTTTTGCATGCAAACAAAAATGTGGTATATATAAATATATAATGCCTTTGTATATATTATTATATATTTGTATATAGCACATATGTAAATAGATGCCAGTGACTCTATACTATATACATACTAACTACTGTTTAACCTCAACAAATTTCAAAAATATTAGTTACTATTTTTGTAAATATACAATATTTTATTTATATACTATATAAATATAGTATATGTATAAGCTATGAATTTCTAAATCATATTGTATTGTATAAATGTATAGCTAATTAAATAAAAAAAAATATATTTAAACGTGTTTAATAAAATAAATAAATTTAATGATTTGTAAAAATAATTAACAAAACAAATTTTATTGACACAAATTTAACATACATTTATAAAACAATAATTAAATTATATTTTATGCATGTGTGGACAATAGCCGGCGAGGGCAAAGCGTGAAAAATGTTTTCAAATTACAATATAACAATTTTTTTCTTATAACTTGGGTGAAATTAGACTAAATTGTGAAAAAAAACCAAACTAAATTTTCCGGAAAATTTACTTTTAAGAATTATCATTTTTTTTAATTGCGAGGCCATAGTTTTAACGGATTTCCAGTATATAGAATTGCACATTATAATCAATTTCCAATCTTTCATAGAAGAGATTTTTAAAATCGATTTTCACATTCAAAAGATATGATTTTATGTCATTGAAATTTTGTATGAAATAATGGTACTGTATAAATGTTGTGTAACATTTTCAATTTTCTCTGCCTTCGATTGGAAAATCGGTTTTATCTTTTGAACGCGTGCATCGATATTAAAAAAAGTCTCTTCTATGAAAAATTAAAAATTGATTATAATTTACAATATTGTATACAAAAAATTAAAATCCCTTAAAAATATGGTCAGTAATTCAAAAAGATGATAATGCAAAAAAGTCGATTTTCCGTAAAATTTGATTTGGTGAACACAAAAATTTTTTTTCCTAATTGGTCTAATTTCACTCAGATTATACGAAAAATATAGTGATATTAAAGAGTTAAGGCTATTTTAACTGGCTTCCCAACTGCAAAAGCGATAGTATATATTATATTGTAAAAGTATGGTTTAATATTGGTTCGTGAAATACTCTACACGATTTAACCGTCAAAAGAACAGATATATATTTAGATATTTTATAATAGTGAAAAAAATATGGTAGTGGCCAAAGAAGTTTTCATATATGAACGCAATATTTCAAGTTACGCTACTGTATTGTCTACATATATTGTATATCATATAAGTTAAAGTGTGCTCTCAAATTCCAATTCTGTCATATATACAAAAATTTATCGATGCAAAGATGTTTCACAATTTAACATTATAAATTAATTATATATTTCGCAAATGAATGCGGGTGTCTGAATGTAATTAATAATAAAAATAATTTAAATAAATAAAAAATTAATGATAACCTTCGTCATTTTGAAAAAAAAAAAAAATAACAAATTATCTATATAATTCCATTGTGCCACGAGTATTTATAAATAAATATGGAATTTATTTAGCATTCAAATTAATATAATCCTTTTTCGTAAATAATTTCAGTTAGTTTACAAATGCTACATATATACCTATCTCTATATACAATATTTTTATATTATTATAAATAAAATTAATTTATAATATAAATAATATACATTTTAATAAATAATAACGAAGAAGCATTAAGAATTCCAAAATAGAAACACATTTCCTGTTTAATTTTATACTGTACGTATTCGCGTATAAATAAGAGAGTTTATTAAAAATTATATTGTGCAATAATATTTTGTATATAATATATTTATGTTTATTAATTATACGAGTATTTATGAGTAAATGTTCGATTAATAATTATATTATAATATATTTTTATTGTATATCCATTTTGAAATTAAAATTCATCGATAGCATTTTGAAATATAATTTAGCAATGTTTTTTTTTTGATGTTAGTAATTGATAACACACATTAATCTAACAACGTTTTATAATTATCAAAACTATATTTGTTTATCTGAAAACTTTTGTTCAACTATACAATTTGTTTCTTTATTTGTACTTGTAATTTGTTATTTCCAGAAAAATAAATAAATTCCTTTTCTAATGTGCATAAAATATAAAGCGAATATCGCATTTAATAGTAATATGTTTTCAACTATCAAATGAATTTAATTAGTCAATATTTTAACCATTTTTATAATATAATCAATTTATATATAATTTTATTACACCGAATATGATATGCAATCTTTTTGCCAATTTTCGAACAGCTTTATTGTAGTGTAAAACTTTCGCGGTTTATTATTGATAAACTGTTCTAAGTACATTTTGCAATCATCTACGAAATTCAAAGTGTTGCTATTAAGTGAATTCTTCAATAACCATAACAATTGGTCATGATGAAACACAAAACGCCCTTTCTGTTGATCAATTTCGTTTGCTTCATAATCACGTTAATTGCTGACCGAAAAGATCAGAATAAATTGTTTGACCATTTCCTCGTTATTGCTTGTGATATGGAAACCTTTGCCATAATGAACACACATTTTTTTATGAGCTTGCACTGTTCCCCTAAAAAAAAATAAATGTCATTAATAATTGATATGTTACGATCAACAAATATAAGAATCTGCTGTAATATGTAATTGCGTACTCTTAATTTTTAAAGAACTTCTGTTAATATAGTGCATAATGAGTTTTCGAAATGTGTTGATTTTACAATTTGTTTAACGTATTTATACATAATATTTTATTATCTTGTTCTTATTTTATGAGAACTCAGACATTCAAGAGTCATATATATTAATTTGAAATTATAATTAATGATAATCTTTCATGGATAATTAATCTATATTTTTTTATATAAATTCAGAAACACAAAATTATTGTGTTGGATTAAATAATATATTTGTAATATTATCTAATTTAGAATTTTAGAAAATACAGTCGGCAACCGATATTTCACAAATATTTCTCATACTCTTCTGGAAAAAATCGTCATATATTATGCATATGGTATTTCTGTATTGCAATAATAATTTCAGCATATTCTACAGATTTTAGATTTAGAGCATTGCAATAAAATATTGAAATAAATCTATGTCTGTAGTAATTGTTTCATCGTAATTCTAAATACGAAATATATTATATATACAATTATTTTAAAAATTTCAAATAAAATTCATTGGCAAAATCTTTGTATAGTTATTTATTATGTTTATTTCTAATTTTAGGTATCCATCTATCTATCTATGTCTGCAAAATGTCATCTAACAAATGTATTTAATTTAAAGATAAATATATTCGTAAGTAAAAATTTGTTGTTCAATTTACATACATGCAAATGTCTATATTTTGTTATAATTATAATTATGTATAAATATAAATGTTTATGAATGAAATTACAATTATATGTTTGTATACTCGTATATGTGAAATATGCGGGAAAAATCTATAAAGTGATTCATTCATTTTATATATACAATAGCAAATATATATTACATTGCTGTTAGACCAGTGAGAAATCAGTTAGATATAATAACATTTATTAGATATTCTTGAAATCGTATATTTTATTAAATTGCTTATAACAAAAAAACCTTTGCTGACTCTAAACTAAAGTTTCTGGAAAACCTGTATATGTTTGCTGTATATGCAAAATTTCTGTCGTCGAGTGAAAACTGTTACTTCTCTACTAACAAAATTTCTGCTATAAGAGTAGTTTTGTCAACATTAGTTCTGCTTATACCCTAGTAACAATTTGTTCGTACTTTGAAAAACCGAGGAAAATTTCCGTGGAAAAAATCCACATATTTCCCATGGAAAAGATATATTGAAATTTGTCCAAAGAATGTCCATATATTTTCCTCTTAATATAACAATATTTTATTTAGGTCAATTGAAATCTTTGGATTGTCTGGGTAATATGTTCAACATGTATCCGCACGGTATTCATAATTTATAATTTATTTCACCAATTATCCAATACAGTGGTTCAAATTTTATATATTTCGCTTATCTATAGATATAATCTTCACTCTTTTTAATTTATTTTCATAATTTTTAAAACAACCAGCAATTTAAATCTATATATTTCCTAAGAATTTTGTAAGAATTTTGCTGGAATTTTATCCGCTGTTTTTTGTTCTTGTTTATTACAAAAAAAAAATGCACAATCGAAGAATTTTTGCCATCATTCAGCATCTTCATTCCGCTCTCATAGAACTTCTGGTCTATCGGTAAAAAACTGAATCAAATATCGTATTGGCATCATCGTCATAAGAAAATGTATTCTGCTAATATGGACAATTCACAGATATTACTTACTAAAATACATGTACAAACATATTTTTGTCAAAATTCGTGGATCTGCACACAAAAAATGTGAATATAAATTCTATGGATATTTTGTGCAATAATAGCAACGAAAAATACTTATAAGAAGAATTCGTAGAAATTATAATCAGAAATATACGAATAATTCAAGGACAACTTTTATAAAAATCCATGAACAGAGTTGTACTCATAATATAAAATTCCAGCGGATATCCGTAAGAAATCCATATATATTTCTTCGGATTGAAACTACGGACTACTACACATAATGCGGAAATTTTACGGACAAACTACGGACAGTGTTACTAGGGTATCGAAGATTTATTTTTTCCCATTTAGATATATTTTATTTTCTAAATATACATATACTAATTATCATTAAATCAACAGCAACTTTTCCTAAAATGACATTATATACATAATTTATTAATTCATATTCTAACCGCACAACCACAAACTATATAATGTTTTCTTTAACGTATACACCTCTCTTGTTTGTCAGTCTATTTTATATATGATATTATTAAAAAATCTAAATTCGGATAAATATTGCAAAAGTTTTTCTTTTACCAAAAAAATATTAATAATTTTTATTTCTTACTTTTCCCTTCGCATCATTAGATTTCCTGTAAACGATTGACATGATGACATTATGTTATTTTAAAAAAAAAAAACTATGTGTATATATTATTATTGTATATTATTTACACTATTTTTTTCGTTTTTAGATTTTTTGTATGCAATACGAATAGGAATACTATATTATAATAATAATAATAATAATAATAATAATAATATGTAGTAAATGTATACTATTTGTACATTTATTATATATATTTATAATTATATATAGTTATGTAGTTTTTGAAAAAAAAAAAACCTAACGATTGTTTTTACACATAACAAAGTATGGCTCAAGCAAGTTCCGCATCCGGTGATTTTTATTTTACTATTTCTATAATTTATATTTATATATTTAACGTTTACACATTTTTTTTTAGTTTCTAATATAATAATTATATAATATATTGATTTTTTGTATTTATTTCCACTATATTACATTATATATTTATAATTTGTTTTTATATATGTAACTCTAACTCTATATCGCTGTAATACGAATACGTACGTATGAAATGTACATGTAAAATATATGTATATACCTTTGAAGTCTCTGTTTAACTAATGATGATTCTTTATAGGTAGGTATATGTGTTTATTTTTCCTAATTTATTTATTTAATATTTACATATATGTTTATATTTTTAATTTTATATAATTATATATGTTTTATTTAAATTAAATAAAAATGGAAAGAGATAAAAAAAAATAAAAAAAAATGCTCAACTTTAATATAATTAAATATATAATTAATTCGCAAATTTTCGTAGAATTAATTTTTTACTGTTCAATTTTGTGAAAAGTAATGGTTTTTGTATGTGTATATATGTTTTTATCATATGTATTTTATGTTTTGTTTTATAAATACGATTTTATGTTTACTATAAATTTTAATTACTATCACCAGAGCATCGCGCTCCATATACATTTTAGTGATATTGAATGTATGGCAGCTAGGGAACCAGATGTGTTTTTTTTTGTTTTGCCAAATAATTTTTTAAATCAAAACAATTTAGTTTTGGTCATATAATACTTTTTTTCTTTTTTTTATAAATAATATATGAACAATTTTTCTATTTTTTCTTCATTTTAATGTCTTTTTCCTTTCATTTTTTTTTTATCATATCTTTCTCACATTTATTATGTATGCGCTCGTATCTATATAAATTAGTTTTCCTGTTGCGTGTATATTTTATACGAACAATATAATTTTTAAAATTATAGTAAGAAAACATATAATAACTTTTTGTTCGGCTTATATATATTCGTATATATATATAATATTACATATTTGTGGATAATTATATATATATAACACGTAATTATGTGTGTATGATAATAATAATAATTTAAAAGTAATATACAGGGTGTTTTTAAATATTGTATCTCCTCCACAATGCTCATCCGATCCATATATGAGCACACACGTTCTTACCCATTTTATTTTATTATATATTTTTATATACATTTGTTTGTGGCAAATTTAATAAATACTTCGTTCAAATAATAAAAGTAAATGTATTTTAATGTATATATGTGATTGTTTAAAATTTACCATTTTCATTCATTACCTACTAAGATAATGGATTAACATCTGTCACATCAGGACACCCTGTTGACATTACATTGTATTACAAGCTATAAAATAAATGTGAAATTATATATATGTAAAGGAAATGACTTAACTATATACAATTTGTATATAATTGTACTTAAATTATGAATACGCGGCGACACACACTCCATCAACTTTTAATTAACTTAAAAATATATATTTTGTTGTTTATTTCCAATATATAACAAAAATAATTAGATATTATTTCAGAAGAAAATAAATAAGTAATAAATTTTATATGTGATTAACATTGAAATATTTATTATAATTTATATATTTTAATCCCTCAATATAAATAAATAAATTAATAATTAAAACTAATAAATTAAAATTAGTTTCTTTAACAATTACCACATTAATTTTTATTGTATTTGACTGGTAAATTGTGTATTGATTTAAATTTGATGCATGCGGAAAGAAATGCAAGTTAGATTATTTAATGGTCTTAATTCATAACCATATTATGGATAAATATTCCGAGTATATGACAAATTTCTAAATTAAAAATTTTAATTTTGCTCTCAATAATTATTTGTATTATTAAAATTCTTTAATATATTATAAATTCGTATTTAATTACAACTTCGTTATTTATTTATAAATTAATTATTTTTTAATAAAACTGACTAAAACTGCAGTGACTTTACTTTTTCGCTCTTAATCCATTCTATATACAATAAATTATACATAACAATGACCTATTTTAGTGATTTCAATATCATTGCCAATATATTGTATATTGTATAGCCGCACACAATAATATCCGTAAAATACGATAACTTAAATGGTAATACAAAATTCGAAAAGGAAATAATAAATAAAGTGGATAGACTCTACAACGTAACAAGAACACATTAAAACTGATGCTGGATTTAGTTATTATATGATTTTATTAACACAACAAACGGAAAACAATGAAAAACACTTTAACGAATTGTTACAAAAGAGTTTCATTTTACTTCAATGGTAGACCGGTGCCGTGTTAAAATTATATTATAGTATGGAAATAAAGTTATAATATCTCTCGGACCTATTTCATTCGCGTAAATGTAATAACTTCCAATACACAACATATCTGCAGTTACTCATTTTAGTGTAAATATAGAAATGAAATATCCTCCATAAAATTTATAAACTTGTAAATTCTAAAAATGCAACAGCATTTTTATGGGATTTATTTCATTTATTTTCTGCAGCTGATTTCATATGGTATGGTGGCTTAAATTCAGAATAGACATTGCATATTCAATTTAAATATATTTTCTGGTACAAATTAAAATTTGTACGATTTTTCTCACAAAATTCTATATAAATTAAATGGACCTTCATCAAATATGTCTGATTCAAATTTCACTACAATTGAACTCCGTACTCCGTATACCGTTTTTTCACCTCACAACAACTTTGACATTTCTTATCCATTTATCATTCAATTTTTTAGAAAAATTTACAAATACAAAAATATGAAGATCGAATTCGGTCATAAAATTAAATAATAATAATTTTGTTTATTAGATTATTATGATTTGATAAATATATAACATAATGAACCATTAGAAAATTTCCATCATCGATAGACATATAATTCCATAAAATATAGGTTTATAATTTAATTTTTATCTACCGCAACAATATATGTAATACATAAATACTTTAATACATAATTATTTATAAAATCAATAAATATCTATAGCTTGTAGAATAAAATTTAAATATTTGTATAACGTCCATATTACACTTTTCATATATGCAAAATTTAATTGTATAATTACCTTTTTTTTTTCTCTTTAACATAATTAATTTGTATATACAATTAACAATGAACAATTTAATTTAATTACAATTTTTTCACCTATACCAACCTATAATATTTATAATATATTTATTATATTTATTCTTTATAGAGATATTTAAAATTTTGTTTGTATTTTATGGATCTATTGGTATATCTATTCTTTTTTTGGAAATGGGAAATGAATGGTGCTTAACAATATAACTTTAAATAAAATCTCATGTGTATATGAGGTATATGTTCATACATAAACACTCCAAATGCATAGGTAAGTTAATTATATACGAATACCTGTATTTCTTCAGTATTTAATATATAATAATATAATATGATAAAAAGTTTTACCTTAAACACAACAGAAAAACGATAAAGAACGATATATTTTATAATAAATAAATTAAACCGGTTCTAGTCTACACTTTATTTATCGGAATAAGTAAAAATAAATGTATATTTTATAGAAATTCTCACGACTATTTCAATTAAATGTATAGGTAAATTTTATTTATATTTATTTATAATACTCATGTGTCTCGTATTCACACATTAGATATATAAGATTTCTGTTTTTATTTTAGAGATTTAGTGAGAGTTGACATTTGAAGCCTTGAGATATGCGTATATACGTGTACGTGTTTTTTTAATAATATTAAAGTTAAGTCTTATCAGTCAAGTTAAATATAAACATAAATAATAATAAATATATATTATCAGTATCATCTTAAAATAAAACTACTTAAAGATAATTATTTCAATGTATAAATAAATATATAAATATATTGATTAAATAATATTATTTTGCATTTATTAATTATTGTTGATCATTTAGAAGTTGTTGTGTGTTATATATATTAATTATATACAAAACATACATATTATAATCTGTGTTGCTTCATTACATTAATAATAATAACAATAATAAAATTATAAATCGATTGTTTAATAAAAAAAATTAAAAAAATGGTAATAAAATTTTGTGCAAACTTAAATTTTCTATTTGTAGAAAATGGTGTTCACATATTGGATAGATTTCGTTTAGCCAAAAAAGCTGGTTTTCGTGCAGTTGAAAATAGTTTTCCAAATGACGTAACAATTGAACAGGCGGCATCTATACAAAAAGAAACTGGTTTAGATGTTGTGTTGCTTAATATTTGTCTGGGTAAGTATAAATAAATATATATACGTACACATAAGCTTTTCTTAAAAAACATAAATTTATTATAAAGGATGATTAAAAAATTAAAAATTATTTATATTTAAATTTTGACACCGTAGGAACATCACCAGACAGTGGATTTGGTTGTGCTGCCTTACCACAAAAAGAACAAGAATTTCAACAAAATTTACAGCGAACAATTGAATTTGCTAAAGTATTAAATTGTAAAAAGTAATGAATGCACGCGTACCTATAATTTTTAACATTTAATTAATTTGATTTTCAATTTATCACACCAGAATTCATTTGATGGCTGGAAAAATTAACGGTGGTATAACAACACAAGAAAATGATTCAACATATTTTAAAAATATACAATATGCAACGAAAATTTTAGAAACTGAAAATATAATCGGTGTAATTGAACCAATTTGTAGTTATGGTGTTCCAGGCTATTATTTAAATAATTTTAAACAAGGTTATAATTTTTTCTATTTTCTCACATGTATTTTATAATTAAATAACAATACTTAAATTTTAATTGTTTACACATTAGCCATTGATATCATTGATAAAATTAAAAGTCCAAATTTAAAACTAATGGTTGATTTATTTCATTTACAACATACAATTGGTAATATTACAAATTCATTTAAGGATCTCAAAAATTATATTGGTCATGTTCAGGTATCTAATGAAAAAATATTTATTTATTTACAATATAAATTTTTCATTTAAATATATTATAGATTGCTCAAGTACCTGGTAGAAATGAACCAAATACTTTAGGCGAAATAAATTATAAATATGTTTTGAAAACAATTGAAGATGCCGGTTATAATGATTGGATTGGCTGTGAATATAAACCCAAAACAAATACAATTGATGGACTTGATTGGATTAAAGAATTTGGTTATTCATATTAATTTTAATATTTTTTTTTCTATGTAATACATAATATTTGTTGAAGAACATAAATATTAATAACAATTAAATTTTCTTCATTGTGTTAATAGTATATTTTTTTAATTAAAATTAATTTTTAGATCACAGCACTAAAAAAAAATTAATTCTGTATTAATTAATCTGATTAATTTTAAGAATATATACGATACTAAATAATAATATGAATTTTTAAATTCATAAAACAAGTTTAATAATTTCTTTGAAATTTATTATAAATTGAGTGAATGCAATACAGCCTAAACACATTTTCTTTATTAACAAGTTACAATATAAGACTTATTATAAGTAAGTATTCACCTTAATACTATGCATATACTTTCTTAAGTGTTTCAATTCAATAAAATATAAAATATATATCTTGCACATGTACGACATATTAAAACAGTGATAATTCGATAACTCGGTTACCCGTGAAGAAGTAAACTTATTTAATTGAAACAGCATATAATCGCATGTGGTGTTTTTTAATGTTAATTTACCAATAAATTGTTACAATATCGAAATGATTAGGATTTGATAAATTTCATCAATATTTGTCAATATTTATCCGTAGCTCATTTGAAAACTATTTATAAACTGAAAATTTAATAGAATTGCTGATTTTAAGGACAATAGAACTCATCATATATATAATATTGTACATCGGTTAACAAAATCGTATATTTTAATCCATAAAACGTTAATACTTAATTAAATTCATAATTAATAAAGAAACCAAACAATTTATAAAGTTTTTTTAAATTATGTTAACAAAACTATAATCTCTGACTGTATATATAAATGTTTCAGAAATCTGATTGCCAATTAAAATATGGCTAGTCTGACATAAATGTGACTATATACTAATAATTAAACGTAATAAAAATAGAGTTATAAATAGACATTTTTTAATATTTAATTTGATAATTCGAATCAATTTTCTATTTTGCCGTTCGGATCATCGAATTATAACTGTATTCTCACCTTCTTTAAATTAATTATTAATATATATATATATAGAATTTTACCATCACACTATTTATTTATCACTTTAATTTTCATACATATATATATTATATTATTTACATTACAGCTTTGGCCTTATAATAGTCATCCAGTCATGAATTGAAATATATATATGGTATAATATACTTAGCTTACTAATACCTAGCATACACTTATATATAATAAAATATCATATAAAATTAATAAGAAATGTAAACAATATGTTTTAATAATATTTCATTAAGTGAAAATCTATAAAATATCAATTTGCATAATAAAAATGTCACAATACACAATTTTCTGTGTATTCATTCATCTTTCATCAACATTGTTGAACAATACCACAAACGTTGTACTTGCGTACCAAAAAAGAAAAATAAAAAACCAACATATTAATATGTTAAAAATACCTGATATCGAATTTGAAGATGCTATTAATTATTCATTATTACGTGGTGACATGGCCAAAATTTGGAATGCTACTAAAGAGGATAAAAGCTTAAAAAAGGTAATGGATCCGGATATGATACAAAGGGAAAAAGAACGTGCCATTCGTGCACAATTAAATTCATCTGATGGTGACACAGCTGAAATACATGATCAATTTTATCGGGATCATAAATTATTATTAATATTATTTCGTGTATTAGCTGTTATGCCAATTGTACGATCATCACCAGGTATATTTTTTCATTTAAATTAAAATATTACACAACATATAAAAATTATAATTTCATAAACATAATAGGTAGAGTAACATTTAGTTGGTCATCAAAGGCAACAATTTATGCAATTTGTTTTTATATTGTAACAACTGTTATTGTATTAATTGTTGGACACGAAAGAATTCAAATATTACAAACAACTAAAAAATTTGATGAATATATTTATGCAATTGTATTTATTGTATTTTTGGTACCACATTTTTGGATACCATTTGTTGGTTGGGGTGTTGCTAATCATGTTGCATTGTATAAAACAATGTGGGGAACATTTCAAGTATAAAGATAACAATTTTTTAGTTATTATAATATTACCATACATAGTTTTTATATACAACAATATAATAACATATTTTTTTCATTCGTTTGTAATATAGGTTAGATATTATAGAGTTACTGGACGATCATTACAATTTCCACATTTAAAAATACTTATTGTAATAATATCAAGTGGATGTTTATTTTTTGCAATATTATTTTTAATTGCATTAAATATTTTATTAGAAGGATTTGCGTTATGGCATACATCAGCTTATTATCATATTGTTACAATGATAAATATGAATTGTGCATTATGGTATATTAATTGTCGGGCAATAAAAGATGCATCGAAAAGTTTATCGGCTAGTTTTAATACAGTAAATTTATTATTTAGTTAATTAATTATTATACATTTGCATTTAATATGTTGTTAATTAATTCCTTAGGATGTTGGTATTGAATGTACGGCTGTGTTAATATCACAATATAGATTTTTATGGTTAAATTTAAGTGAACTTTTACAAACATTGGGCAATGCTTATGCAAGAACTTATTCAACATATTGTTTATTTATGTAACATATATTTAAATAATAATAACATAAATACAGTTTATTTTATATTAAACTATTAATGTATTATAAAAAAATAATCTGGATTTATATTTAGGTTTGTTAACATAACAATTGCAACTTATGGACTATTATCAGAAATATTTGATCATGGTTTTGGTTTTTCATTTAAAGAAATGGGATTATTTGTTGATGCATCTTATTGTTCAATTTTATTGTATATTTTTTGTGATTGTTCACATAAGGCAACATTAGAGGTATGTATGTGTTTGCAATATTAAAATAATAATACCAATTGTTTGTTTTTGTGTAATAATAATTTGAAAAAATTAATTAAATGCAGGTAGCACAAGGTGTACAAGATACATTATTATCCATTAATTTATTAAGTGTTGATCAACCAACACAAAAAGAAGTACATATAAATTTATATAGTTTTTATTAATTTACAAATTTATTATTTATTTCTTATTTCTGTATACATATTTAGATTGATTTATTTATTCAAGCCATTGAAATGAATCCAGCTGTTGTTAGTTTAAAGGGATATGCATCGGTTAATCGAGAACTTCTTACATCGGTATATATTTATATATATTTTAATACAATAAATATTTTATATAACATTAGATATCGCTTATATAATACAATATTTAAAAAAAAATTTAATTTTTTAATTTTTTATTTGCAGTCAATTACAACAATTGCAATTTATTTAATTGTTTTGTTACAATTTAAATTATCATTAATTTCACAACAATTACCACCAGTTTTAGCACATTTAGATAAATTAAATAAAGCATAATTAATTAAATTTTTTACGAAAAATTTAGTATGCGTGTGTTTTAAACATTGAAACAATATATGTAATGTTGTATTAATAATTATAAAATAAATTCATTTTGGTGTATTTATAAATAAATTGGTAGGTAATAATATACATACATCGGTGTATGGATCTGATATTAGAGTGCAGTAAACATAATGTTCAATAATATAGACATGCAACTATCAAAATTACAATATTAATATTAGAATATAAAAATTTAACTCATTTGATGTTCGCGTGCTTAAAGTTAATATTATAAAAGCAATTGTTTATTATATTTTATTTATAATATTTCAATAACATTTAGTTGATTTATTTTATATTAATTAATTGTATACTCGCTTAATAACAATATAAATAGGGTTTCGAAGGGATGAAGAATCGAAAAACGATACACATATATACGTGCTAAAACATTATATATGGTACAGGTAAACTATATTGGTAAATACAAAAAAGCATCTTCTTAGAAATTATAATATAAATTTTATATTGATATAAAATTAATAATGTTTATATTGATTCCAATTGTACCCAATTTTCCTTATTTTTTGTTTCTCTTTCATATCGTATGTCCAAATTCAAAAACTGTAACTAAGCCTCTTGATTGTATGCGTTTACAACAATATTAACAAACGAATACGAATGCAATAAAACTAAAATGACTTAATTTTAAAGTATGTAGTATTGTTCGTTTTAAGACAACCTGTACAAATGGATTTATTGATTTTTTCAGACATTCGTTCGCATAATTTATCTATCCAGTAATTAAAGTATATGAAATGGAATTAAAATTAACATGGAAAATGCAAGGTTATCCCAATTTAAATTGAACTCAAACTAAATGACATTTTTTCCGCGTTTCATATTTTAAATTATTAATATATTGTAGTTATATGAAATTCAATATAGTTTAAATATATACGTGTACATACATTCGTAGTGTGATCCATATTTTATTCGTCGGATCCGTTTTTTTAACTTTTTCTTACAAATAATATGAATAATGCAAAATTTTCGTTTTTTTTCAATTCTTGTGTTAATTGAATGCATATGTAAATAAAAATCATTGTAGAAAATACACCAAATACTATCATATTGAATGTGCAGTAATTATTCAGAATGACCGACGTGCGAAATTGAAGTTGATGACCTGTCATGAACTCTTTCAGCAATAGTAACTTTCGTAAATTATTAACAGCAGAATCAAAATCTTCAAATGTATATTATCACTAATGTTTGAATTACCATTCCCTTTGGCCGATTATGTTATCCAAAATTATTTTATTATTAATAATTTTAATTTGTTGCTCTTGCGTCGATCCATGATTACATTTTTCTAACTAATGAACTAAACAAATCGGAAAATATAAATGAAAAAAAAATAATAAGTGTAGTGTCTTCTTTGGAAAGCCTGATATATTGTATTTTTACGATGTGTGACAATGTAGTATTCCGAATAATTTTCATAATGTCGTAGTTACAGTTCTATCTTCATGTGCGAAGGGTAAACATTATAAATAGTACCTATTGTTTAACAGATGTTTTAAAACATTGTCTGTATATAAGTAATTCCCAATAAATTACATTTAAATTACAAATTATACAATGCATAACTATATGTTTGTAATAATGCTAGAATTCAAATCTAGAATTTATTGAATATATGTAATTTCCAATTTCATTCGTTCCTTTATAAATACTTTTTGATATCAAATGCATAGTCACATTTTGGCGTTCCATTTTTCTCGCAAAAGTAATACGAAACAGACTCAATACATATACCTATTTGTATTTACTATATTTATTGTGTATATTATAATGTTTACTCATATCGTGAGTAAATTTATATTGGACTTGCAGTTACTCTGTTTCTACTTTGAAAAAAACAAACATTTTGTCACGCAAACTATTTTATACATCCTAATGAAAACAGTAATTTTATTTGATGTGTAATATATTGATAACGCAATAATACAATATTATTGTTATATGTATAATATTAATTAATTACATAAATATGTTTATATTCCTTTTGTTGGCATAGTTAGTTAGTCATTTGATTATATTCAATATGTAAACATGTCGTGTATTTTATATGTCTATATTTAAAATACAGATTACAGGGTTCCATAGTGAAAATTTCCATTTCAATTTTTAGTTATAAATTCGATTACTTATAATAGATGCAATAAATTGTTTAAAAAAATTAGTGAATTAATATAATAATAATTTAAATAATTTAATAATAATATTTTAAAATGACAATAAAAACATTACATATTTTTAAATTTATAATTTTTTATATATTTATTAATTTAAATGGAATAATTTGTGTAATAAAAAATTGTAACATTTTATATTATTTATTTATATTTTATTTACATTATTTACAACATGGAAGTGTGCAATTTTTTGTATATGTAATTGAATTTGTATATTTTCAGGATCAACCCAATTTTCGTATATTAGCACCACAAGTCATTTGTAGTGATAGAAAAACAAATAGTGCAATCGATTCATCACAAATATCCATAAGGTAAATTATGTGTTTGTTTATGTGTTTATGTTATAATAAAGATATAAAAAATTAATATCCAAACTTTTATTAAGTACTAGTAAAATGATTCTATAGTGAAAATTTCTTAAATTAATTTCTTATCGTTTATATGGAAGAGTCTAATAAAATATATACATATTAGTATGTGGCATGGCATATAAATACTTATTTAATAAATTATCCACCAAGTTGACATATCAATTTTAATATATTTATTTTCAAATCGTCATTTATTTTACTAATGCTCCCTCTTATTGTGTTTACTTGCCTATATAATAAACATAAATTAATTTTAATTATAATCTGCAAGATTAATTTACTTATATCATGTTTTTATACATATTTATTTATACATACATGATCAGTGGATTTATTCGTGTAAATATGTATGTGCAGACATTGCTAATCTCTTTTTATGACTTAAAATTGTCCAACACTAAATTTTCAAATCCATTCGTTCTTTCTGATGCACTCAGTACGTGAACTGAGTCTAAATTCGACCGAAATATATACTTGGTGGTGAACACTTGGAATATTTCTGGTTGTAAATTACTTTGCATGAAAGTATATAACAATTCTCCAATTGGTTGACAATTATCGAAAGGTAAATGTTTCATAATTTCATAATTTTTACATAAGTGCTTAAATGAACAAATGGTAAGCCATCTGAAAAATTTTAATGTACAATAGATAAATTTCGGTAAATGAATTCGGCGGTATTGCACGATTGATTAGCATGAACGCTTTCCACAAAAGAAAAATACTAATTATTATTTAAGTTGTGAGACATATCTGATGTGTATTCTATGTCATAAATGAAATAATTTAAATGCGAATCTATTTTTTGTTTTAATATGCCATTGCAGGCCGTTAATTCCATTTAAAATATTTAATTATTTATTATTTTACTTTTGTAGAATGCAAACAAAAGGCGGTCAAAAACTTCATTATAAAGTTCAATTATTTTTTGAAACTTATGGTAAATCTCGAGGGCAGCAACATAGTCTAAAAATTTGGAAAACTATACGGGCACTTGAACGACAAATTAATATAAATAACAGAGAAATAATTTCAATGAAAAATTTAATTAATATTAATAAGACTGAAGTAACTATTATTATTTAATTATATTAATTTATAAAGCATTTATTATTCGTTAAATAATACCGCCGTTCATAAATACATTATTATAGTTAACACCAGGTGTATTTTATATATTTAATATTATTGGCATTGATGAAAATGGTGAAATAAGTCCTGCTCAAAATTTTACTTTAGCCTTCAATGATGGACAAATTCAAAGATTAAATCCAGATGGAACAATTGTATATTTTTATATGTTATAAAATAAGCTATAAATTAAACTTAATTATTTTTTTTTTTAGATTCCGGATGATATAACATTTTTGTTATTAGGAGCTGAAATTACTTATGCAGATATGGAATATATAATCGAAGCTAAAATTTCATTTTGTGAACAACGTTTTGATTATTATGTTATAAATTTATACAATTTATATACTTGTATACAAACAAGCAGTGTATCAAAAAAATTTTAAGACTGAATCCTTAAAATGTAATAGAAACAAGTTATATTATTATTGGTTTAGATTTTTTATTCAAAAATAAGTTTCGCCGGACTGGTTCCAGTACACTTTGCAGTATTCCCTTAAAATATATTATGATGAAACATCATCAAAATAACATCCTTTTAACTTTATTCTGTCTATTGTGCATATAATTCAACACACAGTCGATATTTTTCAACTATGAAATGTACACTTCTCCTTAATTTTTGTGCTGGAACAAATATGACATAGATATTTGTTTCTCATTAGAGATTGATGCGATGAATAGTTCCTTTGTGTTTATAGACTCTTTCATCATTCGCTGTAATGCACAGCAATTGTTTCCGAACGCTGTTGTGCTACAGGAAAATATTTTATCTATTAAACCAAACTCGCCGTAATGTTTCATCAATTGGAACGTTTTCTGGTGCCAGTTTTATAATTTTTTTGAAACACTATGTGTTTGTTCGTACAAATAATGATGATTTTTTATTTTTTAATAAATAATGTATTTGCATGCAGATGAATTGGACAATGAAAAATTTGAATGAAAATTATAAGAGATATCTAGAAATTCCAGGAAATATATTAAAAATTCCAGCAAATACTCTAAGAGGTGCTGAAAAATATGTTATAGAAGTGAAAGCATTGCAATCAAATGATTCATCTGTTATTATTTATGTATGCTTATAAAATTTATTTTGTTTATAAATTTAATTTAATTTGTCAACTTAATGGTTATTTATACTTCTATAATGTATACACCGCAAATATTTATTTATGTACCATATGTAATAATGTGCATTAAATAGTCATCAATCGAATTAACAGTTTTACAAAGATATTTTACAGTATTTGTTATACCAGAAAATATTATGATAGGTTTAAATCGGCAAATTACAATTAAATTGGAAATTATCGACCATGATAATACGGGAATAGAACCAAATGTAAGTAGAAATAACTAGACTGAAAGGAATTTTTTTCAATTCAAGCCAAAATTATAGTATAAAAAAAGTCAAAACATATATGCCAATAGAATTAAATCCGGACATTATTATGCGGCAATAATTTATAAAAAGTACATGTAACGTAAGATACTTGGTATCCTTTATTTTCCTATATAAATGAATTGATGAAAACCAATTACTTTGATTTCCACAATGGGGTAATTGCATGGGTTTTAATTTTACGTTTGTTTCGTGTAAAGGATTTAAACACAATAATGTTTGCTCTTTGAAACAGGCACATCCTAAGTCAACCGTTCTGTTAAATTTCAGACGTTTGTTTCCAATGCAATTACGCCATCACATCAAAACAAGAAACCAAATATTGTACCACTGTAACACTTAGCTACAATAATTATGTAAGTATTCCATGTAGACAATTAGTCAATAGCAAATAAAAAACAAGCCAGTTGATTGACGAATTGTTGAAACAGTGAAACAACGTGTCGTCTATTTCAATGATTATGGTAGCCTATATAAATGACAAGAATTTAAAAGCTTTGTTTAATACTCCTATTATACAACTCAATTACCCAAACCCTGTATATGAAATTATACTTTTACATATTTTATTTATTTATTTATTTATTTATTTCATTTTATTTATAATATTTTCACAGATTTCCTGGTCATGTTTAACGTATGAGGATGACATTGAAATTGAAGACAATGATGTCGATACTATAATTATGCAGGCAGAAGCAACTTTATGTGATAATTTTAATGCAAGTGATAATAATTTTCAAATATTAGAATTCTATAAAAAAGGAAGGTAATAAAAAATATCGCTTTCAAAATTAGTTAATATTGTCACCATCACTGCGTGCGTATACGTAATTTCACAATTTGTAAAATTTATTTTTTTTTTTGTAATAGATATGTAATAAATGTAACAGTTATCATTGGAACAGTTTCAAAATCACAAATTTCATCAATAATTGTACATCCTGATGTGATAGCAATTCCACAAATAAAAAATTTTAATTTACCATTAAAAACAGTTGCTTCTGGACAAAATTTACAAGTATCTATTTAATGAATTACTAAATGATGTTATATAGTTATTAATTTTAAATTTAATTCAGATTGACGCAACGATTAACTATTTAGTTCCAAATTGTGTGGCTCAATGGACAGTATTAAATTTAACAGGATATGAATATTTTAATATATCTAAAATTGTAAGCAATAATTATCAATACATATATAAAATAATAAAAGGTATTTTAAATATGTCAAATTAATTTTTTTTTATTCTTTATTTTATTTTAGCCAGTTGGCCTAGGAAATATAACAATATTAGATATGGAAGAAATCTTTTTATCGGAATTAATTGAATATGGTAATTCAACATTATCCAGAGATATTCAATTAAATATACCATCAAATAATACATATTCAGAATGGCAAGGGTTAACATCAAATTCAAAGTATAAAATAATGATAATATTTAAAAATTATATTTTATATTGTGTATATAAATATTGTTTTAATTTACGTATAGATATAAATTTCGTTTATTAATTGCATGTCCAATTCCGATGGATGAAGAAAATTTTCAAAATCTAACAAATATTACAAGTTATTTAGATATAACAATTCAAACAAATCAGTCACCAATTGGACAATTATTAGATGTGAGTATTGAGTAAAAAAAAAACTGTGTGTACGATAAAGACGAAATTGTATAATTTTCCACTTTACTATATATAGGTAACACCTAAAAATGGTACAGCATTACGAACTATATTTCGTTTTATCACCGGTTCGGCTATTGATGATGAAGATGAATATCCATTAAAGTATACATTTACATTTATGACACTACATTATACATTTAAAATTGGTGAATATTTTGAAAATTTTGTTTCGACTACCCAGCTTCCATTTTCAAGTAATTCACTTTTATATATATATAATTTATAAACATAAAATCATCAAACATCAAACAATATGAAGAAATTATTAAAATTCTTTTACCACTTAGTTTATGCACTTCTCTCGTGTTTCTGTGTTGATCGATGACAAGCTGTGTATTAAACATCACAACTATAATATGATAATGATTAATCCCTGTATAGTCTAGTTTCTAATTATATGATTGTGTGCATAAACTATAGGTAGAAAAAAGGTTTTAATAATTTCTTCATATCACCATCACCAACAAATAAATGATAATTATAATTACAATATTAATTATATTTGGATCTTAACTTAGTTTGTAGTTGTCGAAATAGCAAATTGTAGAAGATTTTGGTATTACATCTATTTTTCTAGTTTTGAATTTCAGAAAACTTCAGAGAGCCTACTAATAAATTACTAGAACAGCTTGGGTTATTTCTGATGTTCAATAAAAATACCGAATGTATAAATATGAGCCCTGTTCTAATATTGATACAACTAAGAAAAGACATTAGTTTAATCAAAACCACTCATACCGTCTTAACACTATAACTTGTATAAAAACTTAGCGAATTTTTTTCTATAATATTTCAGTAGATATCGCCAAAGATTCTACCTCAATAATAGTGCTATTCGTAAATATATATCTAACACTCAAATTAAGTTGATAAATAACTCCGTTTGTGGGTATATAATACAATAATTCACCAATTGATTTGCAATTATGTTTATATTAATCCAATTATTCTTATATGTTGTGTTGTAGTGTTTTATGAAGACATTATGTTAATATCTGATGAATAGCATCGAATTTGGGATGATCTGCACGGGATATATAATCTACTGCAATTATAACAATGTCACGTGTATATTAACAATTTTCTTCCTTGTATTTTTAAGATCAACCAATAAAAACGATGTATGAGGTTTGTAATTCACGTTTAGCCTGTTCTATTCAAATTGGACCAGATATTGAAACAATTAGTGAACCATTAAATGAAAATGAATTTAATAATATAATTATTAAAATTAATTCATCATTTTTAAGAATGGAATATAACGAAGGATTCAATTATGTAATTATGTGTGCAATTTCTTTTAATGTAAGTAGTAAAATTATTATTTTTCATTTAACATTTCTTATAAAATTTAAATTTTATTTTTCATACTTCTTAGAACTCAAATAATATAATTCATTTCAATAGATTACAAATGATAATTCAACAGTTCATTGATAAAGAAATAAATCGATTATGTGAAAGTTTAAATTTAAAATATATTTATTATGTAGCTCCAATTGATATTGTAAATTTTGTAAAATTAACTAAAACTACAATTTCTGTATTACAATTAAATGAGCAGACAATTTCAAAACTTTCGCAATTATTTGATTTACTTATAAAAGAAAAAAAATCTTCATTAGATGAAATTGAATTAAAGCTGAAGAAGCGACGAAAACGAGAAAATTCAATTTTATATGAAAGAAATAATAATTATGCTAGTATTAAAAGAAATGGTGCAACGACTATTATTGATAAAGATTATATTTTAACATCGTTAGAATTATCAGAAAGTTTATTAAAATCTAGAAATAATAATATTGTTCTTAACGAAAAAAAACATGTAATAGAAAAAATTCCTATATTTATGGAAAAATTATGTATAAATCAATTTAATCCCGATATCTTTACAAATTCATTCTATATCCACACAAATATTGTTTCATTTGAATTACAGAAAATAAATTTAAATCAATTGTTATCAATAAATTTTACTATACCATTTGTTGATAGCAATTTTAAGAAATATGCATATTTTACAATTTCGGCGGAAAACGACATTAATGCAAACCAAAATGAATATTGTATTGGGAAAATACGATATCCTTCTGATTATTTAACCGGATCCACTAAAGAATTATTTACAGTAGTTATTAAGAAAATTGTTGATGATGAAAATATGCAAAATAAAAGATTAGAAAATTTAAAAAATTTTCATAATATTCGAATAAGTTTACCATTGCATGAGAATGACATTGGTAACGATTATATGGAAGTAATAATTTTGAATATTATAATGATTATACACGTGCACGTAATGAAAATACTGCTAGGTAATGTAACTTTAACAATAAACGTAGTAGTTTTTTTTTTATAATACATCCTTATAATGTTTATATTTAACTCATGGCATAAAAATATTAATTAACGTTTTCATTTGGGATATTATTTAACTATAATATATTGTCTAACATTTAGTGTTATAATTATTATGTATTAACATTGAATTTCACTTTATTTTATCAAAAAGATTGTAATATACAAAATCCTGATATGTTAAATCTGACATAATGCTAAAGATGTTATTTAATTTTCTATTATTATATTTCCTAAATTATAAGTTTTATGTGATTGAATGGACTTTATACAGAATTAGTCAAACAAATGTATTGAAATTTGAAAACTGAACTGTATAAAATTATTCATGATATACGTTTTTTAAATTTATTACAACATCAATTTATGAAGTGGTTTGTATACTTTTAGAATTACGTCACCTAGCTCCCAGTTTCAATATGTGTATTGTGTTTGTGTATAATATATATATTCGAAGCGAAAGCGACGAATCATAGATTGTGAAATTTATTAATTTTTAATTTAAATTCTATCCAATTTTAGTGTCAAATATGGGAAGAAAATAATTGGTCATCTTATTTATGTATAACAACTGCATTTGAATATAATTATATTCATTGCTCTTGTAACAGAATTGGTTATTTCAGGTGAATAAAATAAATTATATATTATTGCTTAAAATATATATTAATTATTGTTCAAATTAACATTTTCAGATACTCATCACCTATATATGAGGAAAATGATGTGCGTAATAATACAATCCAATTGGAATATTTATGGCAAATGAATGCAACAAGTACAACTATTTGGCCAGAGGAGATTACACGTTTGTTTTATAATACAACAACACCAACAAGTATTAGAGAATTGGTTTTTAACAATTATAGCATTATAATAAGAAGTAAGAAATTCATGCATTTTCATTTCTCACATAAGTAATAAGTATATAGATTATTTTCGTTAACATATTATTTTACACACTGAAAAAAATTTTATTCGATATTAGTAAAACACAGTTCTGCTGGACGTTAGTAAAAGTAGTTTTGCTGTTTAAACAGAAATTTAACTGAATTAGTAAAATTTCTGTTAATAAAGCAGATCAAAATTTTGCTTCTGCGTAGAATATTTACTGATACAGCAAAACAAGTTTTACTGTTTATATAAAATAATCAGAAGATGCATTATGCCTTATCCGTAAAATATTCTACTGATCCGTAAAATATATTTTCGGCTATGGAAACATTTAGAAAAACTTCTGTCAATTTGGTGTGAAATGAATTGATTGAGTTATCTACTATTGCGACCATAATAAATATTTTCAAGGATGAGAATGGGAAACAGTGTAATTTTTGTCTCAGAGAAAAAACTGATCATAAGTGTGTTATATGGAAATAGTCAAATTGTATCGATTACATTACGAAGTGCATCCACATCAACCAAATTTGATGATTATGACTCCCTAACCTATTCCCACGACTGAAAAATCCCTCGATGGGTAAACGTTGTGCAACGAATGATTGCTTAGTATAATTGTATAAATTAAAATATGGAATATAATCACTTTTACAATTCACTTTTATCCCATTTGGTCTGTAAAATTTTGGAATCGCCAATATATGTGTACAAAATCTTCTGCGTTATACATTAATAATTTCTGCGTTTTTTTTTTTTTTTTGAACATCTGCTGTGGTCGCAGATGCGTTCTACTTCACAAGCAAATCTTCTGCGACATAAATTCACAATTTCTGCGTTTTAAAAGAAGATCTGCTATATTCGCAGATTCTTTCTGCTTTCAAATGTCCGTTAAATTTTTAGAATAATGCAGCTGCGTTATTGGTATAAGTTCTGCTTTATAAATCAGTTACTTCTGCGGCCGTGTATAATTTTTGTTGTAAGCGCAGAAATATTCTGCTCATCTATTTATTCGTAGTTAAATATATTCAGTTTCAGTTTCAATATTAAACAAGTCAGTTTCGGTTTTGTGCTCGTAGTGATTGAAAGTAAAATTGTGTTGTAAGAATTATTTTACAATTTAGTGATAATATAAATTATTAAAATTACATTATTTATATTAAATAATTTTGAGTATATGTGTTTAGTTATGTATTTTTATATTTTATTTCATATTTTTTTTTAATATGTGTATATGTTATATTTAAAAAATCCAGTGTGCGTTTTGTAATAAATAACTATTAAATTTTATAAATGTAAAAAGAATAAACTATTAATTTATATAAATCAGAACTATATTTGATTGGAAATTCATCAAAGCAAGTTGGTAGGAATAAATAAAAATCGTATTCTATATATTGAAAAGTAATTTTAGAATATATACAAATCTTTGATAAGGTAAATTTAAACTATAAATTTAATATTAAAAATACTGAATTAAAAAAATTCCAGAATAAAAAAAAATATATAAAAAATGATTTGTTTCAAATGTAAGCAATTTGTAAAAGGTGGTCCATATAATCTTCGAAAATCCGGTTTATTGCAAGCTAAGTCTAACAAAATACAAAATGAACTTACTAACAATATTAGTTTCGAAAGTGAAATTAATTCTGAAAATTTGCGCGTTTGGTTGCAACACCACAGAGAACCTTGGTCCGAAATTAAAGTAGCTTGGAATAATTGCACAAAACATCGCATGATTGATGTTCATAATACAATAGAAAACAATTTAGGTGGCATATTTAAAAGATGGCCTTTATACAAACACAGGTATGGTTATATGTTGGTAAGTTCATTAAAATTGAAATAATTGCAAATAATATAAATATATTGTTCCTTTTTGAAATTTCACTTTTCAGATTGATGATGATTTTACATTTTTGTTTCCTAATGCTTCTGATTTGCTATTAGAATGGGATGAATTTTCAACAAATATATATGCAATAATGAAAAATAAAATAAAGGATAAATTTTCTTGTGACATAATGAAACGAATGAGTGACACAACTCTGACTGAAGGTAAATTAACATATAATAATGTCATTAATATTATATTGTTTATATACTATAGTTTGGTAAAAAATTCTATATTTTCTTTTTACGTAATTGCAGATGGTAAAAATTTAGCGATAGCATGGTTATTACACGCACTTATAATACCTGTGACAAAACTTGTAACTAAGGACAGCAATAATAAAATTAGTCAAAGAAAATATAGTATAAGAGATGGACAAAATTCTTTAATTATGCTTGTATCATCGGCTGAAGTGTTAAATGGTGAAATAAATGCGAGATGTTCATCTTTTAAATCTGTGCAACCATTTATAATTGTTGTAGGTTCCGATATTCTAAAACCCAATGAATTTTATGTATATTTAGATAACACAAAATTTAAAATGCACTCTTTTTTAAAAGCACTTGACACCTGTTTTAAGATTTTTCATGTATTCCAATTACAATACCCAGTTGAATCCATTTCTGTTTGGCAATTCTACCAAATTACTATTTATAAAATAAAAACCAAATATGATAAAATTTATCCCATCCACAATGTATTACGAAATGAATTAAATAATGTAAAGCTTGCTAAGATAACACAAATTTAATATTATTAATATAATTATTTAATGTTATGGGTTTATTAATTTGAAACTTTACATCGAATTTTTCAGTGAAATGTTTTAAAAATTTATATTTTATAATTACATGACATACATAATTCGACAAAATGAATTGCTTTTAATTTTGGCAATAAATTGAATCCTCGCACTTTTTTTTTATTTCTTAAATCTTATTTTAGAAACAAACTAATTATAAAATTATTTTACAAATATGTTTAAAGTTGTTAGTATTAAGTATCAATATTAAATCTTATATTTATATTACAGGTATAAATCTAATATGTTATTTAATTAAATTAAAATTTAGATTAATTTAGATTTGATTATTTAAGGTATATATATTTTTTTTTTTCAAAATTAATTAACATTTAATAAAATTTAATTAATTAAATTAAATTTAATTTAAATAAAGACACACAAACTAGAGATTATTGCTATGTCTTCACTTGATGAAGTTTATAGAGCATAAAATTATCTTGTGTAATATTAGTTAAGTGAAGACTCAAACTTTATCGAAGAAATGTCAAATTCTTTAACTTTATGGAATAAAGATTATATTATTCTTTGGATGGATAAAGTTTAATTAATCTTATGTTTACTGTAAACTGTATCAAGTGAAGACATAGCATATGTTTGCTAGTAATTATTATGTTTATTATTTTGAAGTTGTGAAATGAATATAATATTCATCTAAATCATTGTTAGAGATACACAGAAACACATAATTGAATTCTTAAAATGTGAAATTTGTTTTATTTATATTTTTTTTTAAATTTAATATTTTTATATCTTCTATTTTCTGTAATATAAACTAATGTATTTATAAATAATTATATTATAATATTACATATATTTAATATTTTGTAAATTTTATTTTTACGTATTTATTTTATAAGAAACTAAAGACCTTTTCTTTACGAGATTTTACGTCGTTAAGAAAATAATTTTCTTAACTGCGGAATTTTTTGTTGAGTGGAGTGCTTGCTATACATAAAATGGAGATAATTAAAGCATAAATTTAGCAAAAAGGCATATTTTTACTAAATATGCCTATTTGCAACAGAAGCAGAAAAATCGTACAATTAGCAGACTTCATTTGCATAATCGACAATACCTCGGCTAAAAGAGCAGATATTCTATTCGGGCGGAGTAATATTATCTGTAACGTAATTAGCAAAAAACTTCTGCTAGCAAATATAATATTCTGCGTGACCGCAGATTTTTATATGTCGAAATAAACTTTTCTCATATCGCAGAAACTATCTTTGTAATGAGTTAAACGTATTTGCTGCATAAGTAGAAAACTTCTGCTAGTATATTTAGTAAATCTGCATAGACGCAAATAGTTCTTCTAAATCAGCAAAATCTTTTGCAGAATATTTAAAAAATTTACAAATATATATGCCTGCGCAGCAGATTTTTCTGTTGATATATATGCGTAAATGGCAGAAATTTCGAGGTTAAGCAAAACATTTCTGCTATAGAGGAATAAACAACATTTACGAATTTAACATATGCGTTTCTGCTTTAACAGCAGACTATTTGATCGGACGTATATAAGCAGAAGATTTGCTGTATCAGTGGGTATTTTCTGTTTTTAGTGCATAATTTTATTTTCAGTGCAGGCTCTGCTTATTTTACATCTGAACATTATACTATATTTACAATATTTATTATTGCTGCTGTATTTATTTTATTAGCATATTTTATTTATAAGTATAGAAAATAATAATTTTACCTATTAACTGATCAACTCATAGACCCTTAAAGATTTTCAACGAAATTTGAAAAATTATTATTACTATATTATTTGTATATACCATAAAATGAAGAAATAAAATAATTATTACAATAAAATCATATTTATGTTTTTTTATTTAAGAACTTAAAATTCAATATTTGAGACCATTTCAAATAATTAATTTCAGGTGAGCATAATCATCAGGTACTTTCTGAATTTTACCTTGGTATTTTCGATTAGAAAATCAGTGTATTTCAGACAATTTTTCAAGAAATTGTATCAGAAGAGCATAATCATCAGGTAGTAGTAATTTCAGAATTTTTTCTTGGTATTTTCGATTTGGAAATCAGTGTATTTCAGACGATTTTCAAGAAATAGAATCAGGAGAGCATAATCATCAGGAAGTAGTACTTTCTGAATTTTTTCCTTGTATTTTCGATTTGGATATCAGTGTATTTCAGACCATTTTCGAGAAATTGTATCACGAGAGCATAATTATCAGGTAGTAGTACTTTCTGAATTTTTTCCTGGTATTTTCGATTTGGAAATCATTGTATTTCAAACCATTTTCAAATACTGTTACTTGGTCTGAAAAATGCCTGTTATTTTAGTGGAAATTTTTATGGAATTTTTAAAAACGCTATAACTCAGCTGTTTGAAGTGGTAGGCGTGTGGGATAGGTACCAAATGATAGATAAGTAAATCACCTAACTCTTTGTAACATAAAAACATGACCATTTTTTTAAAAAAAATTTTCAAAAAATATGGCTGAAAATAGGCTCAAACGATCGGGGGTGATCGTGCGAACAAGAATCCGTAGAGATTTTTCGAAAATTCCGCCTCTAAGTGGGTCAAAAATGAAAAAGAAAAAAAATTAAAAAAAAAATTTGCCTCCTGGTAATTCTGCGCGACTGTTACTTGGTCTGAAAAATGCCTGTTATTTTAGTGGAAATTTTTATGGGTTTTTTAAAAACGCTATAACTCAGCCGTTTGAAGTGGTAGGCGTGTGGGATAGGTACCAAATGATAGGTAATTAAATTACCTAACTCTTTGTAACATAAAAACATGACCATTTTTTACCAAAAAAAATTCAAAAAATATGGCTGAAAATAGGCTCAAACGATCGGGGGTGATCGTGCGAACAAGAATCCGTAGAGATTTTTCGAAAATTCCGCCTCTAAGTGGGTCAAAAATGAAAAAGAAAAAAAATTAAAAAAAAAATTTGCCTCCTGGTAATTCTGCGCGACTGTTACTTGGTCTGAAAAATGCCTGTTATTTTAGTGGAAATTTTTATGGATTTTTTAAAAACGCTATAACTCAGCCGTTTGAAGTGGTAGGCGTGTGGGATAGGTACCAAATGATAGGTAATTAAATTACCTAACTCTTTGTAACATAAAAACATGACCATTTTTTACCAAAAAATTTTCAAAAAATATGGCTGAAAATAGGCTCAAACTATCGGGGGTGATCGTGCGAACAAGAATCTGTTGAGATTTTTCAAAAATTCCGCCTCTAAGTGGGTCAAAAATGAAAAAGAAAAAAAATGAAAAAAAAAATTTGCCTCCTGGTAATTCTGCGCGACTGTTACTTGGTCTGAAAAATGCCTGTTATTTTAGTGGAAATTTTTATGGATTTTTTAAAAACGCTATAACTCAGCCGTTTGAAGTGGTAGGCGTGTGGGATAGGTACCAAATGATAGGTAATTAAATTACCTAACTCTTTGTAACATAAAAACATGACCATTTTTTACCAAAAAATTGTCAAAAAATATGGCTGAAAATAGGCTCAAACGATCGGGGGTGATCGTGCGAACAAGAATCCGTTGAGATTTTTCAAAAATTCCGCCTCTAAGTGGGTCAAAAATGAAAAAGAAAAAAAATTAAAAAAAAAATTTGCCTCCTGGTAATTCTGCGCGACTGTTACTTGGTCTGAAAAATGCCTGTTATTTTAGTGGAAATTTTTATGGATTTTTTAAAAACGCTATAACTCAGCCGTTTGAAGTGGTAGGCGTGTGGGATAGGTACCAAATGATAGGTAATTAAATTACCTAACTCTTTGTAACATAAAAACATGACCATTTTTTACCAAAAAAAATTCAAAAAATATGGCTGAAAATAGGCTCAAACGATCGGGGGTGATCGTGCGAACAAGAATCCGTAGAGATTTTTCGAAAATTCCGCCTCTAAGTGGGTCAAAAATGAAAAAGAAAAAAAATTAAAAAAAAAATTTGCCTCCTGGTAATTCTGCGCGACTGTTACTTGGTCTGAAAAATGCCTGTTATTTTAGTGGAAATTTTTATGGATTTTTTAAAAACGCTATAACTCAGCCGTTTGAAGTGGTAGGCGTGTGGGATAGGTACCAAATGATAGGTAATTAAATTACCTAACTCTTTGTAACATAAAAACATGACCATTTTTTACCAAAAAATTGTCAAAAATTATGGCTGAAAATAGGCTCAAACGATCGGGGGTGATCGTGCGAACAAGAATCCGTTGAGATTTTTCGAAAATTCCGCCTCTAAGTAGGTCAAAAATGAAAAAGAAAAAAAATTAAAAAAAAAATTTGCCTCCTGGTAATTCTGCGCGACTGTTACTTGGTCTGAAAAATGCCTGTTATTTTAGTGGAAATTTTTATGGATTTTTTAAAAACGCTATAACTCAGCCGTTTGAAGTGGTAGGCGTGTGGGATAGGTACCAAATGATAGGTAATTAAATTACCTAACTCTTTGTAACATAAAAACATGACCATTTTTTACCAAAAAAAATTCAAAAAATATGGCTGAAAATAGGCTCAAACGATCGGGGGTGATCGTGCGAACAAGAATCCGTAGAGATTTTTCGAAAATTCCGCCTCTAAGTGGGTCAAAAATGAAAAAGAAAAAAAATTAAAAAAAAAATTTGCCTCCTGGTAATTCTGCGCGACTGTTACTTGGTCTGAAAAATGCCTGTTATTTTAGTGGAAATTTTTATGGATTTTTTAAAAACGCTATAACTCAGCCGTTTGAAGTGGTAGGCGTGTGGGATAGGTACCAAATGATAGGTAATTAAATTACCTAACTCTTTGTAACATAAAAACATGACCATTTTTTACCAAAAAATTGTCAAAAATTATGGCTGAAAATAGGCTCAAACGATCGGGGGTGATCGTGCGAACAAGAATCCGTTGAGATTTTTCGAAAATTCCGCCTCTAAGTAGGTCAAAAATGAAAAAGAAAAAAAATTAAAAAAAAAATTTGCCTCCTGGTAATTCTGCGCGACTGTTACTTGGTCTGAAAAATGCCTGTTATTTTAGTGGAAATTTTTATGGATTTTTTAAAAACGCTATAACTCAGCCGTTTGAAGTGGTAGGCGTGTGGGATAGGTACCAAATGATAGGTAATTAAATTACCTAACTCTTTGTAACATAAAAACATGACCATTTTTTACCAAAAAAAATTCAAAAAATATGGCTGAAAATAGGCTCAAACGATCGGGGTTGATCGTGCGAACAAGAATCCGTTGAGATTTTTCGAAAATTCCGCCTCTAAGTGGGTCAAAAATGAAAAAGAAAAAAAATTAAAAAAAAAATTTGCCTCCTGGTAATTCTGCGCGACTGTTACTTGGTCTGAAAAATGCCTGTTATTTTAGTGGAAATTTTTATGGATTTTTTAAAAACGCTATAACTCAGCCGTTTGAAGTGGTAGGCGTGTGGGATAGGTACCAAATGATAGGTAATTAAATTACCTAACTCTTTGTAACATAAAAACATGACCATTTTTTACCAAAAAATTGTCAAAAATTATGGCTGAAAATAGGCTCAAACGATCGGGGGTGATCGTGCGAACAAGAATCCGTTGAGATTTTTCGAAAATTCCGCCTCTAAGTAGGTCAAAAATGAAAAAGAAAAAAAATTAAAAAAAAAATTTGCCTCCTGGTAATTCTGCGCGACTGTTACTTGGTCTGAAAAATGCCTGTTATTTTAGTGGAAATTTTTATGGATTTTTTAAAAACGCTATAACTCAGCCGTATGAAGTGGTAGGCGTGTGGGATAGGTACCAAATGATAGGTAATTAAATTACCTAACTCTTTGTAACATAAAAACATGACCATTTTTTACCAAAAAAAATTCAAAAAATATGGCTGAAAATAGGCTCAAACGATCGGGGTTGATCGTGCGAACAAGAATCCGTTGAGATTTTTCGAAAATTCCGCCTCTAAGTGGGTCAAAAATGAAAAAGAAAAAAAATTAAAAAAAAAATTTGCCTCCTGGTAATTCTGCGCGACTGTTACTTGGTCTGAAAAATGCCTGTTATTTTAGTGGAAATTTTTATGGATTTTTTAAAAACGCTATAACTCAGCCGTTTGAAGTGGTAGGCGTGTGGGATAGGTACCAAATGATAGGTAATTAAATTACCTAACTCTTTGTAACATAAAAACATGACCATTTTTTACCAAAAAATTGTCAAAAATTATGGCTGAAAATAGGCTCAAACGATCGGGGGTGATCGTGCGAACAAGAATCCGTTGAGATTTTTCGAAAATTCCGCCTCTAAGTAGGTCAAAAATGAAAAAGAAAAAAAATTAAAAAAAAAATTTGCCTCCTGGTAATTCTGCGCGACTGTTACTTGGTCTGAAAAATGCCTGTTATTTTAGTGGAAATTTTTATGGATTTTTTAAAAACGCTATAACTCAGCCGTTTGAAGTGGTAGGCGTGTGGGATAGGTACCAAATGATAGGTAATTAAATTACCTAACTCTTTGTAACATAAAAACATGACCATTTTTTACCAAAAAAAATTCAAAAAATATGGCTGAAAATAGGCTCAAACGATCGGGGTTGATCGTGCGAACAAGAATCCGTTGAGATTTTTCGAAAATTCCGCCTCTAAGTGGGTCAAAAATGAAAAAGAAAAAAAATTAAAAAAAAAATTTGCCTCCTGGTAATTCTGCGCGACTGTTACTTGGTCTGAAAAATGCCTGTTATTTTAGTGGAAATTTTTATGGATTTTTTAAAAACGCTATAACTCAGCCGTTTGAAGTGGTAGGCGTGTGGGATAGGTACCAAATGATAGGTAATTAAATTACCTAACTCTTTGTAACATAAAAACATGACCATTTTTTACCAAAAAATTGTCAAAAATTATGGCTGAAAATAGGCTCAAACGATCGGGGGTGATCGTGCGAACAAGAATCCGTTGAGATTTTTCGAAAATTCCGCCTCTAAGTAGGTCAAAAATGAAAAAGAAAAAAAATTAAAAAAAAAATTTGCCTCCTGGTAATTCTGCGCGACTGTTACTTGGTCTGAAAAATGCCTGTTATTTTAGTGGAAATTTTTATGGATTTTTTAAAAACGCTATAACTCAGCCGTTTGAAGTGGTAGGCGTGTGGGATAGGTACCAAATGATAGGTAATTAAATTACCTAACTCTTTGTAACATAAAAACATGACCATTTTTTACCAAAAAAAATTCAAAAAATATGGCTGAAAATAGGCTCAAACGATCGGGGTTGATCGTGCGAACAAGAATCCGTTGAGATTTTTCGAAAATTCCGCCTCTAAGTGGGTCAAAAATGAAAAAGAAAAAAAATTAAAAAAAAAATTTGCCTCCTGGTAATTCTGCGCGACTGTTACTTGGTCTGAAAAATGCCTGTTATTTTAGTGGAAATTTTTATGGATTTTTTAAAAACGCTATAACTCAGCCGTTTGAAGTGGTAGGCGTGTGGGATAGGTACCAAATGATAGGTAATTAAATTACCTAACTCTTTGTAACATAAAAACATGACCATTTTTTACCAAAAAATTGTCAAAAATTATGGCTGAAAATAGGCTCAAACGATCGGGGGTGATCGTGCGAACAAGAATCCGTTGAGATTTTTCGAAAATTCCGCCTCTAAGTAGGTCAAAAATGAAAAAGAAAAAAAATTAAAAAAAAAATTTGCCTCCTGGTAATTCTGCGCGACTGTTACTTGGTCTGAAAAATGCCTGTTATTTTAGTGGAAATTTTTATGGATTTTTTAAAAACGCTATAACTCAGCCGTTTGAAGTGGTAGGCGTGTGGGATAGGTACCAAATGATAGGTAATTAAATTACCTAACTCTTTGTAACATAAAAACATGACCATTTTTTACCAAAAAAAATTCAAAAAATATGGCTGAAAATAGGCTCAAACGATCGGGGTTGATCGTGCGAACAAGAATCCGTTGAGATTTTTCGAAAATTCCGCCTCTAAGTGGGTCAAAAATGAAAAAGAAAAAAAATTAAAAAAAAAATTTGCCTCCTGGTAATTCTGCGCGACTGTTACTTGGTCTGAAAAATGCCTGTTATTTTAGTGGAAATTTTTATGGATTTTTTAAAAACGCTATAACTCAGCCGTTTGAAGTGGTAGGCGTGTGGGATAGGTACCAAATGATAGGTAATTAAATTACCTAACTCTTTGTAACATAAAAACATGACCATTTTTTACCAAAAAAAATTCAAAAAATATGGCTGAAAATAGGCTCAAACGATCGGGGTTGATCGTGCGAACAAGAATCCGTTGAGATTTTTCGAAAATTCCGCCTCTAAGTGGGTCAAAAATGAAAAAGAAAAAAAATTAAAAAAAAAATTTGCCTCCTGGTAATTCTGCGCGACTGTTACTTGGTCTGAAAAATGCCTGTTATTTTAGTGGAAATTTTTATGGATTTTTTAAAAACGCTATAACTCAGCCGTTTGAAGTGGTAGGCGTGTGGGATAGGTACCAAATGATAGGTAATTAAATTACCTAACTCTTTGTAACATAAAAACATGACCATTTTTTACCAAAAAATTGTCAAAAATTATGGCTGAAAATAGGCTCAAACGATCGGGGGTGATCGTGCGAACAAGAATCCGTTGAGATTTTTCGAAAATTCCGCCTCTAAGTAGGTCAAAAATGAAAAAGAAAAAAAATTAAAAAAAAAATTTGCCTCCTGGTAATTCTGCGCGACTGTTACTTGGTCTGAAAAATGCCTGTTATTTTAGTGGAAATTTTTATGGATTTTTTAAAAACGCTATAACTCAGCCGTTTGAAGTGGTAGGCGTGTGGGATAGGTACCAAATGATAGGTAATTAAATTACCTAACTCTTTGTAACATAAAAACATGACCATTTTTTACCAAAAAAAATTCAAAAAATATGGCTGAAAATAGGCTCAAACGATCGGGGGTGATCGTGCGAACAAGAATCCGTAGAGATTTTTCGAAAATTCCGCCTCTAAGTGGGTCAAAATGAAAAAGAAAAAAAATTAAAAAAAAAATTTGCCTCCTGGTAATTCTGCGCGACTGTTACTTGGTCTGAAAAATGCCTGTTATTTTAGTGGAAATTTTTATGGAATTTTTAAAAACGCTATAACTCAGCTGTTTGAAGTGGTAGGCGTGTGGGATAGGTACCAAATGATAGATAAGTAAATCACCTAACTCTTTGTAACATAAAAACATGACCATTTTTTTAAAAAAAATTTTCAAAAAATATGGCTGAAAATAGGCTCAAACGATCGGGGGTGATCGTGCGAACAAGAATCCGTAGAGATTTTTCGAAAATTCCGCCTCTAAGTGGGTCAAAAATGAAAAAGAAAAAAAATTAAAAAAAAAATTTGCCTCCTGGTAATTCTGCGCGACTGTTACTTGGTCTGAAAAATGCCTGTTATTTTAGTGGAAATTTTTATGGATTTTTTAAAAACGCTATAACTCAGCCGTTTGAAGTGGTAGGCGTGTGGGATAGGTACCAAATGATAGGTAATTAAATTACCTAACTCTTTGTAACATAAAAACATGACCATTTTTTACCAAAAAAAATTCAAAAAATATGGCTGAAAATAGGCTCAAACGATCGGGGGTGATCGTGCGAACAAGAATCCGTAGAGATTTTTCGAAAATTCCGCCTCTAAGTGGGTCAAAAATGAAAAAGAAAAAAAATTAAAAAAAAAATTTGCCTCCTGGTAATTCTGCGCGACTGTTACTTGGTCTGAAAAATGCCTGTTATTTTAGTGGAAATTTTTATGGATTTTTTAAAAACGCTATAACTCAGCCGTTTGAAGTGGTAGGCGTGTGGGATAGGTACCAAATGATAGGTAATTAAATTACCTAACTCTTTGTAACATAAAAATATGACCATTTTTTACCAAAAAATTTTCAAAAAATATGGCTGAAAATAGGCTCAAACTATCGGGGGTGATCGTGCGAACAAGAATCTGTTGAGATTTTTCAAAAATTCCGCCTCTAAGTGGGTCAAAAATGAAAAAGAAAAAAAATGAAAAAAAAAATTTGCCTCCTGGTAATTCTGCGCGACTGTTACTTGGTCTGAAAAATGCCTGTTATTTTAGTGGAAATTTTTATGGATTTTTTAAAAACGCTATAACTCAGCCGTTTGAAGTGGTAGGCGTGTGGGATAGGTACCAAATGATAGGTAATTAAATTACCTAACTCTTTGTAACATAAAAACATGACCATTTTTTACCAAAAAATTGTCAAAAAATATGGCTGAAAATAGGCTCAAACGATCGGGGGTGATCGTGCGAACAAGAATCCGTTGAGATTTTTCAAAAATTCCGCCTCTAAGTGGGTCAAAAATGAAAAAGAAAAAAAATTAAAAAAAAAATTTGCCTCCTGGTAATTCTGCGCGACTGTTACTTGGTCTGAAAAATGCCTGTTATTTTAGTGGAAATTTTTATGGATTTTTTAAAAACGCTATAACTCAGCCGTTTGAAGTGGTAGGCGTGTGGGATAGGTACCAAATGATAGGTAATTAAATTACCTAACTCTTTGTAACATAAAAACATGACCATTTTTTACCAAAAAATTGTCAAAAAATATGTCTGAAAATAGGCTCAAACGATCGGGGGTGATCGTGCGAACAAGAATCCGTAGAGATTTTTCGAAAATTCCGCCTCTAAGTGGGTCAAAAATGAAAAAGAAAAAAAATTAAAAAAAAAATTTTCCTCCTGGTAATTCTGCGCGACTGTTACTTGGTCTGAAAAATGCCTGTTATTTTAGTGGAAATTTTTATGGATTTTTTAAAAACGCTATAACTCAGCCGTTTGAAGTGGTAGGCGTGTGGGATAGGTACCAAATGATAGGTAATTAAATTACCTAACTCTTTGTAACATAAAAACATGACCATTTTTTACCAAAAAAAATTCAAAAAATATGGCTGAAAATAGGCTCAAACGATCGGGGGTGATCGTGCGAACAAGAATCCGTAGAGATTTTTCGAAAATTCCGCCTCTAAGTGGGTCAAAAATGAAAAAGAAAAAAAATTAAAAAAAAAATTTGCCTCCTGGTAATTCTGCGCGACTGTTACTTGGTCTGAAAAATGCCTGTTATTTTAGTGGAAATTTTTATGGATTTTTTAAAAACGCTATAACTCAGCCGTTTGAAGTGGTAGGCGTGTGGGATAGGTACCAAATGATAGGTAATTAAATTACCTAACTCTTTGTAACATAAAAACATGACCATTTTTTACCAAAAAATTGTCAAAAATTATGGCTGAAAATAGGCTCAAACGATCGGGGGTGATCGTGCGAACAAGAATCCGTTGAGATTTTTCGAAAATTCCGCCTCTAAGTAGGTCAAAAATGAAAAAGAAAAAAAATTAAAAAAAAAATTTGCCTCCTGGTAATTCTGCGCGACTGTTACTTGGTCTGAAAAATGCCTGTTATTTTAGTGGAAATTTTTATGGATTTTTTAAAAACGCTATAACTCAGCCGTTTGAAGTGGTAGGCGTGTGGGATAGGTACCAAATGATAGGTAATTAAATTACCTAACTCTTTGTAACATAAAAACATGACCATTTTTTACCAAAAAAAATTCAAAAAATATGGCTGAAAATAGGCTCAAACGATCGGGGGTGATCGTGCGAACAAGAATCCGTAGAGATTTTTCGAAAATTCCGCCTCTAAGTGGGTCAAAAATGAAAAAGAAAAAAAATTAAAAAAAAAATTTGCCTCCTGGTAATTCTGCGCGACTGTTACTTGGTCTGAAAAATGCCTGTTATTTTAGTGGAAATTTTTATGGATTTTTTAAAAACGCTATAACTCAGCCGTTTGAAGTGGTAGGCGTGTGGGATAGGTACCAAATGATAGGTAATTAAATTACCTAACTCTTTGTAACATAAAAACATGACCATTTTTTACCAAAAAATTGTCAAAAATTATGGCTGAAAATAGGCTCAAACGATCGGGGGTGATCGTGCGAACAAGAATCCGTTGAGATTTTTCGAAAATTCCGCCTCTAAGTAGGTCAAAAATGAAAAAGAAAAAAAATTAAAAAAAAAATTTGCCTCCTGGTAATTCTGCGCGACTGTTACTTGGTCTGAAAAATGCCTGTTATTTTAGTGGAAATTTTTATGGATTTTTTAAAAACGCTATAACTCAGCCGTTTGAAGTGGTAGGCGTGTGGGATAGGTACCAAATGATAGGTAATTAAATTACCTAACTCTTTGTAACATAAAAACATGACCATTTTTTACCAAAAAAAATTCAAAAAATATGGCTGAAAATAGGCTCAAACGATCGGGGTTGATCGTGCGAACAAGAATCCGTTGAGATTTTTCGAAAATTCCGCCTCTAAGTGGGTCAAAAATGAAAAAGAAAAAAAATTAAAAAAAAAATTTGCCTCCTGGTAATTCTGCGCGACTGTTACTTGGTCTGAAAAATGCCTGTTATTTTAGTGGAAATTTTTATGGATTTTTTAAAAACGCTATAACTCAGCCGTTTGAAGTGGTAGGCGTGTGGGATAGGTACCAAATGATAGGTAATTAAATTACCTAACTCTTTGTAACATAAAAACATGACCATTTTTTACCAAAAAATTGTCAAAAATTATGGCTGAAAATAGGCTCAAACGATCGGGGGTGATCGTGCGAACAAGAATCCGTTGAGATTTTTCGAAAATTCCGCCTCTAAGTAGGTCAAAAATGAAAAAGAAAAAAAATTAAAAAAAAAATTTGCCTCCTGGTAATTCTGCGCGACTGTTACTTGGTCTGAAAAATGCCTGTTATTTTAGTGGAAATTTTTATGGATTTTTTAAAAACGCTATAACTCAGCCGTTTGAAGTGGTAGGCGTGTGGGATAGGTACCAAATGATAGGTAATTAAATTACCTAACTCTTTGTAACATAAAAACATGACCATTTTTTACCAAAAAAAATTCAAAAAATATGGCTGAAAATAGGCTCAAACGATCGGGGTTGATCGTGCGAACAAGAATCCGTTGAGATTTTTCGAAAATTCCGCCTCTAAGTGGGTCAAAAATGAAAAAGAAAAAAAATTAAAAAAAAAATTTGCCTCCTGGTAATTCTGCGCGACTGTTACTTGGTCTGAAAAATGCCTGTTATTTTAGTGGAAATTTTTATGGATTTTTTAAAAACGCTATAACTCAGCCGTTTGAAGTGGTAGGCGTGTGGGATAGGTACCAAATGATAGGTAATTAAATTACCTAACTCTTTGTAACATAAAAACATGACCATTTTTTACCAAAAAATTGTCAAAAATTATGGCTGAAAATAGGCTCAAACGATCGGGGGTGATCGTGCGAACAAGAATCCGTTGAGATTTTTCGAAAATTCCGCCTCTAAGTAGGTCAAAAATGAAAAAGAAAAAAAATTAAAAAAAAAATTTGCCTCCTGGTAATTCTGCGCGACTGTTACTTGGTCTGAAAAATGCCTGTTATTTTAGTGGAAATTTTTATGGATTTTTTAAAAACGCTATAACTCAGCCGTTTGAAGTGGTAGGCGTGTGGGATAGGTACCAAATGATAGGTAATTAAATTACCTAACTCTTTGTAACATAAAAACATGACCATTTTTTACCAAAAAAAATTCAAAAAATATGGCTGAAAATAGGCTCAAACGATCGGGGTTGATCGTGCGAACAAGAATCCGTTGAGATTTTTCGAAAATTCCGCCTCTAAGTGGGTCAAAAATGAAAAAGAAAAAAAATTAAAAAAAAAATTTGCCTCCTGGTAATTCTGCGCGACTGTTACTTGGTCTGAAAAATGCCTGTTATTTTAGTGGAAATTTTTATGGATTTTTTAAAAACGCTATAACTCAGCCGTTTGAAGTGGTAGGCGTGTGGGATAGGTACCAAATGATAGGTAATTAAATTACCTAACTCTTTGTAACATAAAAACATGACCATTTTTTACCAAAAAATTGTCAAAAATTATGGCTGAAAATAGGCTCAAACGATCGGGGGTGATCGTGCGAACAAGAATCCGTTGAGATTTTTCGAAAATTCCGCCTCTAAGTAGGTCAAAAATGAAAAAGAAAAAAAATTAAAAAAAAAATTTGCCTCCTGGTAATTCTGCGCGACTGTTACTTGGTCTGAAAAATGCCTGTTATTTTAGTGGAAATTTTTATGGATTTTTTAAAAACGCTATAACTCAGCCGTTTGAAGTGGTAGGCGTGTGGGATAGGTACCAAATGATAGGTAATTAAATTACCTAACTCTTTGTAACATAAAAACATGACCATTTTTTACCAAAAAAAATTCAAAAAATATGGCTGAAAATAGGCTCAAACGATCGGGGTTGATCGTGCGAACAAGAATCCGTTGAGATTTTTCGAAAATTCCGCCTCTAAGTGGGTCAAAAATGAAAAAGAAAAAAAATTAAAAAAAAAATTTGCCTCCTGGTAATTCTGCGCGACTGTTACTTGGTCTGAAAAATGCCTGTTATTTTAGTGGAAATTTTTATGGATTTTTTAAAAACGCTATAACTCAGCCGTTTGAAGTGGTAGGCGTGGTGGGATAGGTACCAAATGATAGGTAATTAAATTACCTAACTCTTTGTAACATAAAAACATGACCATTTTTTACCAAAAAATTGTCAAAAATTATGGCTGAAAATAGGCTCAAACGATCGGGGGTGATCGTGCGAACAAGAATCCGTTGAGATTTTTCGAAAATTCCGCCTCTAAGTAGGTCAAAAATGAAAAAGAAAAAAAATTAAAAAAAAAATTTGCCTCCTGGTAATTCTGCGCGACTGTTACTTGGTCTGAAAAATGCCTGTTATTTTAGTGGAAATTTTTATGGATTTTTTAAAAACGCTATAACTCAGCCGTTTGAAGTGGTAGGCGTGTGGGATAGGTACCAAATGATAGGTAATTAAATTACCTAACTCTTTGTAACATAAAAACATGACCATTTTTTACCAAAAAAAATTCAAAAAAATATGGCTGAAAATAGGCTCAAACGATCGGGGGTTGATCGTGCGAACAAGAATCCGTTGAGATTTTTCGAAAATTCCGCCTCTAAGTGGGGTCAAAAATGAAAAAGAAAAAAAATTAAAAAAAAAATTTGCCTCCTGGTAATTCTGCGCGACTGTTACTTGGTCTGAAAAATGCCTGTTATTTTAGTGGAAATTTTTATGGATTTTTTTAAAAACGCTATAACTCAGCCGTTTGAAGTGGTAGGCGTGTGGGATAGGTACCAAATGATAGGTAATTAAATTACCTAACTCTTTGTAACATAAAAACATGACCATTTTTTACCAAAAAAAATTCAAAAAATATGGCTGAAAATAGGCTCAAACGATCGGGGTTGATCGTGCGAACAAGAATCCGTTGAGATTTTTCGAAAATTCCGCCTCTAAGTGGGTCAAAAATGAAAAAGAAAAAAAATTAAAAAAAAAATTTGCCTCCTGGTAATTCTGCGCGACTGTTACTTGGTCTGAAAAATGCCTGTTATTTTAGTGGAAATTTTTATGGATTTTTTAAAAACGCTATAACTCAGCCGTTTGAAGTGGTAGGCGTGTGGGATAGGTACCAAATGATAGGTAATTAAATTACCTAACTCTTTGTAACATAAAAACATGACCATTTTTTTACCAAAAAATTGTCAAAAATTATGGCTGAAAATAGGGCTCAAACGATCGGGGGTGATCGTGCGAACAAGAATCCGTTGAGATTTTTCGAAAATTCCGCCTCTAAGTAGGTCAAAAATGAAAAAGAAAAAAAATTAAAAAAAAAATTTGCCTCCTTGGTAATTCTGCGCGACTGTTACTTGGTCTGAAAAATGCCTGTTATTTAGTGGAAATTTTTATGGATTTTTTAAAAACGCTATAACTCAGCCGTTTGAAGTGGTAGGCGTGTGGGATAGGTACCAAATGATAGGTAATTAAATTACCTAACTCTTTGTAACATAAAAACATGACCATTTTTTACCAAAAAAAATTCAAAAAATATGGCTGAAAATAGGCTCAAACGATCGGGGTTGATCGTGCGAACAAGAATCCGTTGAGATTTTTCGAAAATTCCGCCTCTAAGTGGGTCAAAAATGAAAAAGAAAAAAAATTAAAAAAAAAATTTGCCTCCTGGTAATTCTGCGCGACTGTTACTTGGTCTGAAAAATGCCTGTTATTTTAGTGGAAATTTTTATGGATTTTTTAAAAACGCTATAACTCAGCCGTTTGAAGTGGTAGGCGTGTGGGATAGGTACCAAATGATAGGTAATTAAATTACCTAACTCTTTGTAACATAAAAACATGACCATTTTTTACCAAAAAAAATTCAAAAAATATGGCTGAAAATAGGCTCAAACGATCGGGGGTGATCGTGCGAACAAGAATCCGTAGAGATGTTTCGAAAATTCCGCCTCTAAGTGGGTCAAAAATGAAAAAGAAAAAAAATTAAAAAAAAAATTTGCCTCCTGGTAATTCTGCGCGACTGTTACTTGGTCTGAAAAATGCCTGTTATTTTAGTGGAAATTTTTATGGATTTTTTAAAAACGCTATAACTCAGCCGTTTGAAGTGGTAGGCGTGTGGGATAGGTACCAAATGATAGGTAATTAAATTACCTAACTCTTTGTAACATAAAAACATGACCATTTTTTACCAAAAAATTGTCAAAAATTATGGCTGAAAATAGGCTCAAACGATCGGGGGTGATCGTGCGAACAAGAATCCGTTGAGATTTTTCGAAAATTCCGCCTCTAAGTAGGTCAAAAATGAAAAAGAAAAAAAATTAAAAAAAAAATTTGCCTCCTGGTAATTCTGCGCGACTGTTACTTGGTCTGAAAAATGCCTGTTATTTTAGTGGAAATTTTTATGGATTTTTTAAAAACGCTATAACTCAGCCGTTTGAAGTGGTAGGCGTGTGGGATAGGTACCAAATGATAGGTAATTAAATTACCTAACTCTTTGTAACATAAAAACATGACCATTTTTTACCAAAAAAAATTCAAAAAATATGGCTGAAAATAGGCTCAAACGATCGGGGTTGATCGTGCGAACAAGAATCCGTTGAGATTTTTCGAAAATTCCGCCTCTAAGTGGGTCAAAAATGAAAAAGAAAAAAAATTAAAAAAAAAATTTGCCTCCTGGTAATTCTGCGCGACTGTTACTTGGTCTGAAAAATGCCTGTTATTTTAGTGGAAATTTTTATGGATTTTTTAAAAACGCTATAACTCAGCCGTTTGAAGTGGTAGGCGTGTGGGATAGGTACCAAATGATAGGTAATTAAATTACCTAACTCTTTGTAACATAAAAACATGACCATTTTTTACCAAAAAATTGTCAAAAATTATGGCTGAAAATAGGCTCAAACGATCGGGGGTGATCGTGCGAACAAGAATCCGTTGAGATTTTTCGAAAATTCCGCCTCTAAGTAGGTCAAAAATGAAAAAGAAAAAAAATTAAAAAAAAAATTTGCCTCCTGGTAATTCTGCGCGACTGTTACTTGGTCTGAAAAATGCCTGTTATTTTAGTGGAAATTTTTATGGATTTTTTAAAAACGCTATAACTCAGCCGTTTGAAGTGGTAGGCGTGTGGGATAGGTACCAAATGATAGGTAATTAAATTACCTAACTCTTTGTAACATAAAAACATGACCATTTTTTACCAAAAAAAATTCAAAAAATATGGCTGAAAATAGGCTCAAACGATCGGGGTTGATCGTGCGAACAAGAATCCGTTGAGATTTTTCGAAAATTCCGCCTCTAAGTGGGTCAAAAATGAAAAAGAAAAAAAATTAAAAAAAAAATTTGCCTCCTGGTAATTCTGCGCGACTGTTACTTGGTCTGAAAAATGCCTGTTATTTTAGTGGAAATTTTTATGGATTTTTTAAAAACGCTATAACTCAGCCGTTTGAAGTGGTAGGCGTGTGGGATAGGTACCAAATGATAGGTAATTAAATTACCTAACTCTTTGTAACATAAAAACATGACCATTTTTTACCAAAAAATTGTCAAAAATTATGGCTGAAAATAGGCTCAAACGATCGGGGGTGATCGTGCGAACAAGAATCCGTTGAGATTTTTCGAAAATTCCGCCTCTAAGTAGGTCAAAAATGAAAAAGAAAAAAAATTAAAAAAAAAATTTGCCTCCTGGTAATTCTGCGCGACTGTTACTTGGTCTGAAAAATGCCTGTTATTTTAGTGGAAATTTTTATGGATTTTTTAAAAACGCTATAACTCAGCCGTTTGAAGTGGTAGGCGTGTGGGATAGGTACCAAATGATAGGTAATTAAATTACCTAACTCTTTGTAACATAAAAACATGACCATTTTTTACCAAAAAAAATTCAAAAAATATGGCTGAAAATAGGCTCAAACGATCGGGGTTGATCGTGCGAACAAGAATCCGTTGAGATTTTTCGAAAATTCCGCCTCTAAGTGGGTCAAAAATGAAAAAGAAAAAAAATTAAAAAAAAAATTTGCCTCCTGGTAATTCTGCGCGACTGTTACTTGGTCTGAAAAATGCCTGTTATTTTAGTGGAAATTTTTATGGATTTTTTAAAAACGCTATAACTCAGCCGTTTGAAGTGGTAGGCGTGTGGGATAGGTACCAAATGATAGGTAATTAAATTACCTAACTCTTTGTAACATAAAAACATGACCATTTTTTACCAAAAAATTGTCAAAAATTATGGCTGAAAATAGGCTCAAACGATCGGGGGTGATCGTGCGAACAAGAATCCGTTGAGATTTTTCGAAAATTCCGCCTCTAAGTAGGTCAAAAATGAAAAAGAAAAAAAATTAAAAAAAAAATTTGCCTCCTGGTAATTCTGCGCGACTGTTACTTGGTCTGAAAAATGCCTGTTATTTTAGTGGAAATTTTTATGGATTTTTTAAAAACGCTATAACTCAGCCGTTTGAAGTGGTAGGCGTGTGGGATAGGTACCAAATGATAGGTAATTAAATTACCTAACTCTTTGTAACATAAAAACATGACCATTTTTTACCAAAAAAAATTCAAAAAATAGGCTCAAACGATCGGGGTTGATCGTGCGAACAAGAATCCGTTGAGATTTTTCGAAAATTCCGCCTCTAAGTGGGTCAAAAATGAAAAAGAAAAAAAATTAAAAAAAAAATTTGCCTCCTGGTAATTCTGCGCGACTGTTACTTGGTCTGAAAAATGCCTGTTATTTTAGTGGAAATTTTTATGGATTTTTTAAAAACGCTATAACTCAGCCGTTTGAAGTGGTAGGCGTGTGGGATAGGTACCAAATGATAGGTAATTAAATTACCTAACTCTTTGTAACATAAAAACATGACCATTTTTTACCAAAAAATTGTCAAAAATTATGGCTGAAAATAGGCTCAAACGATCGGGGGTGATCGTGCGAACAAGAATCCGTTGAGATTTTTCGAAAATTCCGCCTCTAAGTAGGTCAAAAATGAAAAAGAAAAAAAATTAAAAAAAAAATTTGCCTCCTGGTAATTCTGCGCGACTGTTACTTGGTCTGAAAAATGCCTGTTATTTTAGTGGAAATTTTTATGGATTTTTTAAAAACGCTATAACTCAGCCGTTTGAAGTGGTAGGCGTGTGGGATAGGTACCAAATGATAGGTAATTAAATTACCTAACTCTTTGTAACATAAAAACATGACCATTTTTTACCAAAAAAAATTCAAAAAATATGGCTGAAAATAGGCTCAAACGATCGGGGTTGATCGTGCGAACAAGAATCCGTTGAGATTTTTCGAAAATTCCGCCTCTAAGTGGGTCAAAAATGAAAAAGAAAAAAAATTAAAAAAAAAATTTGCCTCCTGGTAATTCTGCGCGACTGTTACTTGGTCTGAAAAATGCCTGTTATTTTAGTGGAAATTTTTATGGATTTTTTAAAAACGCTATAACTCAGCCGTTTGAAGTGGTAGGCGTGTGGGATAGGTACCAAATGATAGGTAATTAAATTACCTAACTCTTTGTAACATAAAAACATGACCATTTTTTACCAAAAAATTGTCAAAAAATATGTCTGAAAATAGGCTCAAACGATCGGGGGTGATCGTGCGAACAAGAATCCGTAGAGATTTTTTGAAAATTCCGCCTCTAAGTGGGTCAAAAATGAAAAAGAAAAAAAATTAAAAAAAAAATTTGCCTCCTGGTAATTCTGCGCGACTGTTACTTGGTCTGAAAAATGCCTGTTATTTTAGTGGAAATTTTTATGGATTTTTTAAAAACGCTATAACTCAGCCGTTTGAAGTGGTAGGCGTGTGGGATAGGTACCAAATGATAGGTAATTAAATTACCTAACTCTTTGTAACATAAAAACATGACCATTTTTTACCAAAAAATTGTCAAAAAATATGGCTGAAAATAGGCTCAAACGATCGGGGGTGATCGTGCGAACAAGAATCCGTTGAGATTTTTCAAAAATTCCGCCTCTAAGTGGGTCAAAAATGAAAAAGAAAAAAAATGAAAAAAAAAATTTGCCTCCTGGTAATTCTGCGCGACTGTTACTTGGTCTGAAAAATGCCTGTTATTTTAGTGGAAAATTTTATGGATTTTTTAAAAACGCTATAACTCAGCCGTTTGAAGTGGTAGGCGTGTGGGATAGGTACCAAATGATAGGTAATTAAATTACCTAACTCTTTGTAACATAAAAACATGACCATTTTTTACCAAAAAAAATTCAAAAAATATGGCTGAAAATAGGCTCAAACGATCGGGGGTGATCGTGCGAACAAGAATCCGTTGAGATTTTTCGAAAATTCCGCCTCTAAGTGGGTCAAAAATGAAAAAGAAAAAAAATTAAAAAAAAAATTTGCCTCCTGGTAATTCTGCGCGACTGTTACTTGGTCTGAAAAATGCCTGTTATTTTAGTGGAAATTTTTATGGATTTTTTAAAAACGCTATAACTCAGCCGTTTGAAGTGGTAGGCGTGTGGGTTAGGTACCAAATGATAGGTAATTAAATTACCTAACTCTTTGTAACATAAAAACATGACCATTTTTTACCAAAAAATTGTCAAAAAATATGTCTGAAAATAGGCTCAAACGATCGGGGGTGATCGTGCGAACAAGAATCCGTTGAGATTTTTCGAAAATTCCGCCTCTAAGTGGGTCAAAAATGAAAAAGAAAAAAAATTAAAAAAAAAATTTGCCTCCTGGTAATTCTGCGCGACTGTTACTTGGTCTGAAAAATGCCTGTTATTTTAGTGGAAATTTTTATGGATTTTTTAAAAACGCTATAACTCAGCCGTTTGAAGTGGTAGGCGTGTGGGATAGGTACCAAATGATAGGTAATTAAATTACCTAACTCTTTGTAACATAAAAACATGACCATTTTTTACCAAAAAATTATCAAAAAATATGGCTGGAAATAGGCTCAAACGATCGGGGGTGATCGTGCGAACAAGAATCCGTTGAGATTTTTCGAAAATTCCGCCTCTAAGTGGGTCAAAAATGAAAAAGAAAAAAAATTAAAAAAAAAATTTGCCTCCTGGTAATTCTGCGCGACTGTTACTTGGTCTGAAAAATGCCTGTTATTTTAGTGGAAATTTTTATGGATTTTTTAAAAACGCTATAACTCAGCCGTTTGAAGTGGTAGGCGTGTGGGATAGGTACCAAATGATAGGTAATTAAATTACCTAACTCTTTGTAACATAAAAACATGACCATTTTTTACCAAAAAAAATTCAAAAAATATGGCTGAAAATAGGCTCAAACGATCGGGGGTGATCGTGCGAACAAGAATCCGTTGAGATTTTTCGAAAATTCCGCCTCTAAGTGGGTCAAAAATGAAAAAGAAAAAAAATTAAAAAAAAAATTTGCCTCCTGGTAATTCTGCGCGACTGTTACTTGGTCTGAAAAATGCCTGTTATTTTAGTGGAAATTTTTATGGATTTTTAAAAACGCTATAACTCAGCCGTTTGAAGTGGTAGGCGTGTGGGATAGGTACCAAATGATAGGTAATTAAATTACCTAACTCTTTGTAACATAAAAATATGGCTGAAAATAGGCTCAAACGATCGGGGGTGATCGTGCGAACAAGAATCCGTTGAGATTTTTCGAAAATTCCGCCTCTAAGTGGGTCAAAAATGAAAAAGAAAAAAAATTAAAAAAAAAATTTGCCTCCTGGTAATTCTGCGCGACTGTTACTTGGTCTGAAAAATGCCTGTTATTTTAGTGGAAATTTTTATGGATTTTTTAAAAACGCTATAACTCAGCCGTTTGAAGTGGTAGGCGTGTGGGATAGGTACCAAATGATAGGTAATTAAATTACCTAACTCTTTGTAACATAAAAATTTAGATTTTTCACCATGCCTTTGGTTTATTAAAAAGCGCTATAAATCGGCCGTATGAAGTGGTGGACGAGTGGGATAGATATCAAATGATAGGTAATTACATTACCTAACTTTTGGTAACATAAAAACATGGATTTTTCACCATGCATATGAAACCGTTATATGAAAATTCCGGGAAAACCCGTAAATAGATTCGGGTCCTCTAGTGGTAAACAATGTTTCTAATATTCTATTTAAGACATCTGGAACTTTTCGGGAAAATCCGGAAAACTTTAATCTTAGTCGGAAAATTCCGGGAAAACTGTAATAGTTAGGAAAAATGTTCAGTACCACTCCCACAGTACATTTACCATCTAAATCCATTTTTGCCTATAATAACTCTGTAAGTCATCAACTTTGGACTGGAGAAAATTTCAGGAAAATCTGAAAACGAACTTTTTGATGGTCACGAAGCAAATAAATTAGATAGCCAATTTTTGTTACGGCCGTTTTATAGAGGATCTTAAGGCGCACAATAAAGCTTCTGGACTTTTTCCGTGAAAAATATATGGGCCGACTTATGACCGATTTAAGATTTGGAAATTTTCGTGTAAGCCTAACTTTGGGTGGTCATTGTAGAAAAACCATTAGACTTAAAGAGTTGTGGTGGGGCTTAAAAGACGTGTCATATAGTCTACTACCTGTGATATATAGGGCATTGGAAAATTCGATTGGAAAAGCCGGAAAATTCCCATTTGAAAACATGCAAAAATCGACGTTTTTCGTTATTCCTGGAAAATCCGTATTTCCCATTGGAAAATACCAAAGAAGATTCAAAACCTAGATTGGCCTTTTCTTTACATTTCTGCATCATTACATTTTTGGAAAATTGAGTTTTGTCATTTTCCCAGACATCTAACGATTGGTCTGCAAACGATTTTCCGAACTTTAGGCACCCATAGCCGGAAAACCGCTATAGATAGAAAGCAGCCCCAATAATAAAATTTGTAACCCTTGATGAGGACTATCATTGGTGCGAAGATCGTCGCGATATAGTGAGTATTTCCGGAGTTATAGAGGTCCAAAAGTGACCAATTTGGTACTTTTGAAGCGCCATAGCTCCGCCCCCTTAAGGAAATCGGGAAAAGTGGTCAACAGAAAGTGTTTTTTTTCCGAGCTCTACAATCCCTGCAAATATGAATGTCCTACGGGCAAAAAAATTTTTTCGGCATGAGGTTATAACCCACACTTTTCCAGGTCAAAAAGGTAAAAAAATATAGGGCTGAAAATAGGCTCAAACGATCGGGGGTGATCGTGCGAACAAGAATCCGTTGAGATTTTTCGAAAATTCCGCCTCTAAGTGGGTCAAAAATGAAAAAGAAAAAAAATTAAAAAAAAAATTTGCCTCCTGGTAATTCTGCGCGACTGTTACTTGGTCTGAAAAATGCCTGTTATTTTAGTGGAAATTTTTATGGATTTTTTAAAAACGCTATAACTCAGCCGTTTGAAGTGGTAGGCGTGTGGGATAGGTACCAAATGATAGGTAATTAAATTACCTAACTCTTTGTAACATAAAAACATGACCATTTTTTACCAAAAAATTATCAAAAAATATGGCTGGAAATAGGCTCAAACGATCGGGGGTGATCGTGCGAACAAGAATCCGTTGAGATTTTTCGAAAATTCCGCCTCTAAGTGGGTCAAAAATGAAAAAGAAAAAAAATTAAAAAAAAAATTTGCCTCCTGGTAATTCTGCGCGACTGTTACTTGGTCTGAAAAATGCCTGTTATTTTAGTGGAAATTTTTATGGGTTTTTTAAAAACGCTATAACTCAGCCGTTTGAAGTGGTAGGCGTGTGGGATAGGTACCAAATGATAGGTAATTAAATTGCCTAACTCTTTGTAACATAAAAACATGACCATTTTTTACCAAAAAATTGTCAAAAAATATGGCTGAAAATAGGCTCAAACGATCGGGGGTGATCGTGCGAACAAGAATCCGTTGAGATTTTTCGAAAATTCCGCCTCTAAGTGGGTTAAAAATGAAAAACAAAAAAATTAAAAAAAAAATTTGCCTCCTGGTAATTCTGCGCGACTGTTACTTGGTCTGAAAAATGCCTGTTATTTTAGTGGAAATTTTTATGGGTTTTTTAAAAACGCTATAACTCAGCCGTTTGAAGTGGTAGGCGTGTGGGATAGGTACCAAATGATAGGTAATTAAATTACCTAACTCTTTGTAACATAAAAACATGACCATTTTTAACCAAAAAAAATTCAAAAAATATGGCTGAAAATAGGCTCAAACGATCGGGGGTGATCGTGCGAACAAGAATCCGTTGAGATTTTTCGAAAATTCCGCCTCTAAGTGGGTCAAAAATGAAAAAGAAAAAAAATTTAAAAAAAATTTGCCTCCTGGTAATTCTGCGCGACTGTTACTTGGTCTGAAAAATGCCTGTTATTTTAGTGGAAATTTTTATGGGTTTTTTAAAAACGCTATAACTCAGCCGTTTGAAGTGGTAGGCGTGTGGGATAGGTACCAAATGATAGGTAATTAAATTGCCTAACTCTTTGTAACATAAAAACATGACCATTTTTTACCAAAAAATTGTCAAAAAATATGGCTGAAAATAGGCTCAAACGATCGGGGGTGATCGTGCGAACAAGAATCCGTTGAGATTTTTCGAAAATTCCGCCTCTAAGTGGGTTAAAAATGAAAAACAAAAAAATTAAAAAAAAAATTTGCCTCCTGGTAATTCTGCGCGACTGTTACTTGGTCTGAAAAATGCCTGTTATTTTAGTGGAAATTTTTATGGATTTTTTAAAAACGCTATAACTCAGCCGTTTGAAGTGGTAGGCGTGTGGGATAGGTACCAAATGATAGGTAATTAAATTACCTAACTCTTTGTAACATAAAAACATGACCATTTTTTACCAAAAAAAATTCAAAAAATATGGCTGAAAATAGGCTCAAACGATCGGGGTTGATCGTGCGAACAAGAATCCGTTGAGATTTTTCGAAAATTCCGCCTCTAAGTGGGTCAAAAATGAAAAAGAAAAAAAATTAAAAAAAAAATTTGCCTCCTGGTAATTCTGCGCGACTGTTACTTGGTCTGAAAAATGCCTGTTATTTTAGTGGAAATTTTTATGGATTTTTTAAAAACGCTATAACTCAGCCGTTTGAAGTGGTAGGCGTGTGGGATAGGTACCAAATGATAGGTAATTAAATTACCTAACTCTTTGTAACATAAAAACATGACCATTTTTTACCAAAAAATTGTCAAAAAATATGTCTGAAAATAGGCTCAAACGATCGGGGGTGATCGTGCGAACAAGAATCCGTAGAGATTTTTCGAAAATTCCGCCTCTAAGTGGGTCAAAAATGAAAAAGAAAAAAAATTAAAAAAAAAATTTGCCTCCTGGTAATTCTGCGCGACTGTTACTTGGTCTGAAAAATGCCTGTTATTTTAGTGGAAATTTTTATGGATTTTTTAAAAACGCTATAACTCAGCCGTTTGAAGTGGTAGGCGTGTGGGATAGGTACCAAATGATAGGTAATTAAATTACCTAACTCTTTGTAACATAAAAACATGACCATTTTTTACCAAAAAATTGTCAAAAAATATGGCTGAAAATAGGCTCAAACGATCGGGGGTGATCGTGCGAACAAGAATCCGTTGAGATTTTTCAAAAATTCCGCCTCTAAGTGGGTCAAAAATGAAAAAGAAAAAAAATGAAAAAAAAAATTTGCCTCCTGGTAATTCTGCGCGACTGTTACTTGGTCTGAAAAATGCCTGTTATTTTAGTGGAAAATTTTATGGATTTTTTAAAAACGCTATAACTCAGCCGTTTGAAGTGGTAGGCGTGTGGGATAGGTACCAAATGATAGGTAATTAAATTACCTAACTCTTTGTAACATAAAAACATGACCATTTTTTACCAAAAAAAATTCAAAAAATATGGCTGAAAATAGGCTCAAACGATCGGGGGTGATCGTGCGAACAAGAATCCGTTGAGATTTTTCGAAAATTCCGCCTCTAAGTGGGTCAAAAATGAAAAAGAAAAAAAATTAAAAAAAAAATTTGCCTCCTGGTAATTCTGCGCGACTGTTACTTGGTCTGAAAAATGCCTGTTATTTTAGTGGAAATTTTTATGGATTTTTTAAAAACGCTATAACTCAGCCGTTTGAAGTGGTAGGCGTGTGGGTTAGGTACCAAATGATAGGTAATTAAATTACCTAACTCTTTGTAACATAAAAACATGACCATTTTTTACCAAAAAATTGTCAAAAAATATGTCTGAAAATAGGCTCAAACGATCGGGGGTGATCGTGCGAACAAGAATCCGTTGAGATTTTTCGAAAATTCCGCCTCTAAGTGGGTCAAAAATGAAAAAGAAAAAAAATTAAAAAAAAAATTTGCCTCCTGGTAATTCTGCGCGACTGTTACTTGGTCTGAAAAATGCCTGTTATTTTAGTGGAAATTTTTATGGATTTTTTAAAAACGCTATAACTCAGCCGTTTGAAGTGGTAGGCGTGTGGGATAGGTACCAAATGATAGGTAATTAAATTACCTAACTCTTTGTAACATAAAAACATGACCATTTTTTACCAAAAAATTATCAAAAAATATGGCTGGAAATAGGCTCAAACGATCGGGGGTGATCGTGCGAACAAGAATCCGTTGAGATTTTTCGAAAATTCCGCCTCTAAGTGGGTCAAAAATGAAAAAGAAAAAAAATTAAAAAAAAAATTTGCCTCCTGGTAATTCTGCGCGACTGTTACTTGGTCTGAAAAATGCCTGTTATTTTAGTGGAAATTTTTATGGATTTTTTAAAAACGCTATAACTCAGCCGTTTGAAGTGGTAGGCGTGTGGGATAGGTACCAAATGATAGGTAATTAAATTACCTAACTCTTTGTAACATAAAAACATGACCATTTTTTACCAAAAAAAATTCAAAAAATATGGCTGAAAATAGGCTCAAACGATCGGGGGTGATCGTGCGAACAAGAATCCGTTGAGATTTTTCGAAAATTCCGCCTCTAAGTGGGTCAAAAATGAAAAAGAAAAAAAATTAAAAAAAAAATTTGCCTCCTGGTAATTCTGCGCGACTGTTACTTGGTCTGAAAAATGCCTGTTATTTTAGTGGAAATTTTTATGGATTTTTTAAAAACGCTATAACTCAGCCGTTTGAAGTGGTAGGCGTGTGGGATAGGTACCAAATGATAGGTAATTAAATTACCTAACTCTTTGTAACATAAAAACATGACCATTTTTTACCAAAAAATTGTCAAAAAATATGGCTGAAAATAGGCTCAAACGATCGGGGGTGATCGTGCGAACAAGAATCCGTTGAGATTTTTCGAAAATTCCGCCTCTAAGTGGGTCAAAAATGAAAAAGAAAAAAAATTAAAAAAAAAATTTGCCTCCTGGTAATTCTGCGCGACTGTTACTTGGTCTGAAAAATGCCTGTTATTTTAGTGGAAATTTTTATGGATTTTTTAAAAACGCTATAACTCAGCCGTTTGAAGTGGTAGGCGTGTGGGATAGGTACCAAATGATAGGTAATTAAATTACCTAACTCTTTGTAACATAAAAATTTAGATTTTTCACCATGCCTTTGGTTTATTAAAAAGCGCTATAAATCGGCCGTATGAAGTGGTGGACGAGTGGGATAGATATCAAATGATAGGTAATTACATTACCTAACTTTTGGTAACATAAAAACATGGATTTTTCACCATGCATATGAAACCGTTATATGAAAATTCCGGGAAAACCCGTAAATAGATTCGGGTCCTCTAGTGGTAAACAATGTTTCTAATATTCTATTTAAGACATCTGGAACTTTTCGGGAAAATCCGGAAAACTTTAATCTTAGTCGGAAAATTCCGGGAAAACTGTAATAGTTAGGAAAAATGTTCAGTACCACTCCCACAGTACATTTACCATCTAAATCCATTTTTGCCTATAATAACTCTGTAAGTCATCAACTTTGGACTGGAGAAAATTTCAGGAAAATCTGAAAACGAACTTTTTGATGGTCACGAAGCAAATAAATTAGATAGCCAATTTTTGTTACGGCCGTTTTATAGAGGATCTTAAGGCGCACAATAAAGCTTCTGGACTTTTTCCGTGAAAAATATATGGGCCGACTTATGACCGATTTAAGATTTGGAAATTTTCGTGTAAGCCTAACTTTGGGTGGTCATTGTAGAAAAACCATTAGACTTAAAGAGTTGTGGTGGGGCTTAAAAGACGTGTCATATAGTCTACTACCTGTGATATATAGGGCATTGGAAAATTCGATTGGAAAAGCCGGAAAATTCCCATTTGAAAACATGCAAAAATCGACGTTTTTCGTTATTCCTGGAAAATCCGTATTTCCCATTGGAAAATACCAAAGAAGATTCAAAACCTAGATTGGCCTTTTCTTTACATTTCTGCATCATTACATTTTTGGAAAATTGAGTTTTGTCATTTTCCCAGACATCTAACGATTGGTCTGCAAACGATTTTCCGAACTTTAGGCACCCATAGCCGGAAAACCGCTATAGATAGAAAGCAGCCCCAATAATAAAATTTGTAACCCTTGATGAGGACTATCATTGGTGCGAAGATCGTCGCGATATAGTGAGTATTTCCGGAGTTAAAGAGGTCCAAAAGTGACCAATTTGGTACTTTTGAAGCGCCATAGCTCCGCCCCCTTAAGGAAATCGGGAAAAGTGGTCAACAGAAAGTGTTTTTTTTCCGAGCTCTACAATCCCTGCAAATATGAATGTCCTACGGGCAAAAAAATTTTTTCGGCATGAGGTTATAACCCACACTTTTCCAGGTCAAAAAGGTAAAAAAATATAGGGCTGAAAATAGGCTCAAACGATCGGGGGTGATCGTGCGAACAAGAATCCGTTGAGATTTTTCGAAAATTCCGCCTCTAAGTGGGTCAAAAATGAAAAAGAAAAAAAATTAAAAAAAAAATTTGCCTCCTGGTAATTCTGCGCGACTGTTACTTGGTCTGAAAAATGCCTGTTATTTTAGTGGAAATTTTTATGGATTTTTTAAAAACGCTATAACTCAGCCGTTTGAAGTGGTAGGCGTGTGGGATAGGTACCAAATGATAGGTAATTAAATTACCTAACTCTTTGTAACATAAAAACATGACCATTTTTTACCAAAAAATTATCAAAAAATATGGCTGGAAATAGGCTCAAACGATCGGGGGTGATCGTGCGAACAAGAATCCGTTGAGATTTTTCGAAAATTCCGCCTCTAAGTGGGTCAAAAATGAAAAAGAAAAAAAATTAAAAAAAAAATTTGCCTCCTGGTAATTCTGCGCGACTGTTACTTGGTCTGAAAAATGCCTGTTATTTTAGTGGAAATTTTTATGGGTTTTTTAAAAACGCTATAACTCAGCCGTTTGAAGTGGTAGGCGTGTGGGATAGGTACCAAATGATAGGTAATTAAATTGCCTAACTCTTTGTAACATAAAAACATGACCATTTTTTACCAAAAAATTGTCAAAAAATATGGCTGAAAATAGGCTCAAACGATCGGGGGTGATCGTGCGAACAAGAATCCGTTGAGATTTTTCGAAAATTCCGCCTCTAAGTGGGTTAAAAATGAAAAACAAAAAAATTAAAAAAAAAATTTGCCTCCTGGTAATTCTGCGCGACTGTTACTTGGTCTGAAAAATGCCTGTTATTTTAGTGGAAATTTTTATGGGTTTTTTAAAAACGCTATAACTCAGCCGTTTGAAGTGGTAGGCGTGTGGGATAGGTACCAAATGATAGGTAATTAAATTACCTAACTCTTTGTAACATAAAAACATGACCATTTTTTACCAAAAAAAATTCAAAAAATATGGCTGAAAATAGGCTCAAACGATCGGGGGTGATCGTGCGAACAAGAATCCGTTGAGATTTTTCGAAAATTCCGCCTCTAAGTGGGTCAAAAATGAAAAAGAAAAAAAATTTAAAAAAAATTTGCCTCCTGGTAATTCTGCGCGACTGTTACTTGGTCTGAAAAATGCCTGTTATTTTAGTGGAAATTTTTATGGGTTTTTTAAAAACGCTATAACTCAGCCGTTTGAAGTGGTAGGCGTGTGGGATAGGTACCAAATGATAGGTAATTAAATTGCCTAACTCTTTGTAACATAAAAACATGACCATTTTTTACCAAAAAATTGTCAAAAAATATGGCTGAAAATAGGCTCAAACGATCGGGGGTGATCGTGCGAACAAGAATCCGTTGAGATTTTTCGAAAATTCCGCCTCTAAGTGGGTTAAAAATGAAAAACAAAAAAATTAAAAAAAAAATTTGCCTCCTGGTAATTCTGCGCGACTGTTACTTGGTCTGAAAAATGCCTGTTATTTTAGTGGAAATTTTTATGGATTTTTTAAAAACGCTATAACTCAGCCGTTTGAAGTGGTAGGCGTGTGGGATAGGTACCAAATGATAGGTAATTAAATTACCTAACTCTTTGTAACATAAAAACATGACCATTTTTTACCAAAAAATTATCAAAAAATATGGCTGGAAATAGGCTCAAACGATCGGGGGTGATCGTGCGAACAAGAATCCGTTGAGATTTTTCGAAAATTCCGCCTCTAAGTGGGTCAAAAATGAAAAAGGAAAACAATTAAAAAAAAAAAGTTGCCTTCTGGTAATTCTGCGCGACTGTTACTTGGTCTGAAAAATGCTTGTTCTTTTAGTGGAAATTTTTATGGATTTTTTAAAAACGCAAAAATCAGTGTTTTTCAAACCATTTTCAAGAAATTGTATCAGGAGAGCATAATCATCAGGTAGTAGTAATTTCTGAATTTTTCCCTGTTATTTTCGACTTGAGAATCAGTATTTTTCAGACCATTTCAAGAAATAGTATCAGGAGAACATAATCATCAGGTAGTAGTAATTTCTGAATTTTTCCTGGTATTTTCGATTTGGAAATCAGTGTATTTCAAACCATTTTCAAGAAATTGTATCAGGAGAGCATAATCATCAGGTAGTAGTAATTTCTGAATTTTTTCCTAGTATTTTCGATTTGGAAATCAGTGTTTTTCAAAGCATTTTCAAGAAATTGTATCTGGAGAGCATAATCATCAGGTAGTAGTACTTTCTGAATTTTATTCTTATATATTCAAAAAAATTTTAATTGAGTATTTGAGGCCTCTTTCTAGAATTTTTATCATGTTTGCATAATTTGTAGGCAGTAATTTTTTTCGAATAATTTATTTCTGTCAACTTAGAATTCTGTATCTTAAATCACTAGTTCTAATAGTGAAATGTTTACTACTAATTTAAAATGATACAAAACTGAAAATATACAATTGAAAACCAAATACATATATTATTATTACTATATTTTTATCATTATTATTATTAAAATTAATGTATATTTTAATATATATACAAAAGAAAATTACAATAATTTAAAATTTTATTAACTTTATTGGCAAATACTAAATTGACTTTTGTCTTAAATTATTGTGTATTATGCCTAATATAATAATATTGAAAAAGACTTATATATATAAAAAAAAAAGAAAAGTAAACAACACAGTTTTACAAACAACACTTAAGTTTTCAATAAATTATTTAAAACCATTTTTTAATGCATCACCAATAACTCCATGTGCATAATTATCCATATGAGGCGTAACATTATTATTATTGTTATTAATATTATTAATATTATTAATATTGTTGTTATTGAAATAAGAATTTGCATTATCGCCAGCAATAAAACTATTATGATTGTTACTACTGAAAATTTCATCGATTATATCACAACTATTATTTTCAATATCATTGTAAATATTGGATAAATTTATGTCCGATGCTGTTGCAGGTGATGTTGACATGTGCATACCATTTAATTCGCGATCGTCTAATGCTGTTTTACCATTCAATGCAAATGAATCACTAAAATATGACGAATTACAATTATCTGATGTAACAGCACTTGGTTCCTTTTGTTTTTTTGTAACAACAATGTCTTTAACATTTAATTTAATTTTCAGTTTATTTTTTGGTGGTTGAAAATAATAATTAAATCTTTTAAATGATTCTATATCGCGTTCTTCAGATTCTAATTCACTTAAATTTACAGTTTGATCTGGTGCAAATATACTATCAGGAACTATAAAAAAAGAAGAAAAATTCGATTAATCATATTATTTAGTGTAATAGGATTTTATCTCAGAATTAATTATAATCATGGATTTTAATATTTCATAACATATCATATCGAAACTTTCATTCACAATTATATCAATATAATTAACAATATATTTATATTAATATGAATACAAATACAATTATATATATGTGTTTGATTACTGTAATGACCATAATAAATATATAATAAATGTTTAATATTAATTATAAATAACTGCCTCCTAAAAGTAAGAGTAAAAGAAAATAATTTTCTTTAGCGCGAAACAAGTACTTGTAAACTTTCTTATTGAAATAAAAATTTAATATAAACATTTCTACACATATATATAGCGTAGAATTTAATGAAGTACAATTTGCTTCCTACACATAAGTATGGGTAATTTACGTAAAGACACCAAGGTGGTAATTTTTATACTTATAATTAATATTCAACGTTTATTATATTGTATATTTTCAATTACATAACTAAATTCCATTGAATTTTTAGTGATTTTTTCTGTTGTCTTGGATTTGTTTATTTTTTACCATATGGTGATAAATACGATTAATATAGATTAACTTTGCATACGAGACCGATTTTAAAATGTGACTCAGTTATACGTACATAAATTATTTACATATTTAGTATAATTATTTTTTCAATTTTTTTTTTCAAGTTCTTAAACTCTTTACCGTGTTCTGTTCATTATACCGGCATCTTACAAATAGTCGACTTACACGGCTCAACTCTAAGGGTTGAATTAATGAGATGCCACATTGCGCGCGAAATATCCTGAACGTTTGAGTAATATGACATTGATATTTTCAAATGTATTTTCATTATTTTCGCTAGAGAAACATAAAGAATCCACAATATATTTCACGATCTTTTTTACTAATGAAAATGAAATAATTTTAATTCCCATTTTCAGAAGAGTGAATACGTAAATTAAGATGATACAAATTTTGACATTTCAATGAGTGAAGTTATTGACCAGCCCGGCTAGCGAACTACAATTTATATTGTTAATGTCGTATCAAAATTTCAATATTATTTCTCTTAGAAAAAAACACTTTGAAATAAATACTTTTATTTATAAAATTGTTTTAATTGTTTTTTAAAATAGGTTTCATCGTTTAACTTTAGATTCTTCAAATGTACACACATATATATATTATAGATATTACGTAAAGTATATTCACATTGAAAAGTTTCCTGTACTAACACATACACATTCACGAACACGACTTTGTTATCAGTTACTGCTTTTTCTTTTTTTTTTTTTTTTGAAAATAACCTTCTGTTTATTCATTCATTTATTAGGCAGCTAATTAATATTAAGTGTATGAAGGAACTTAAAATACGGAATATAATAACAATAAACAAACCCAAATCCAAACACATTTACTTGATGATAATGGTGATGATGATGATCGCCTACTCTTGTGTCGGCTCTGTCTAAACGTGTTGATGATTATATGGGACTTGTAATTCATACCTCTCTAGTCCTATTTATGCGCAGAAATAAATTAGTCAATATTTTTAGTCGAACTATTATGGTTCGTTATTTATGCGCATACAAACTATAAGGATTCGTCTTTTATGTGTGTGCATACAAACTAAAAAGGGATTGTCTTGTTTTTCTTATTTGTTTTCTTTCTGTTGACATGGCTTTGTGTACTACTACTACTGTTGTTGTCTTTGTTTTACTGTTATCGCTGGTATAAGAAGATTCGATCACATTATTACTATAATTATTATTGTTATTATCACTATTATTATTTTTATAATTATTATTAATACTCATTTTGAATATAAAAATCCTTCTTTATTTTTTGTAATGTGTTTTCAACCGGTCAAAATAATAATATTTTAGGTTATACTTTTGTCGACACAATAGATTTGGTATTTATGCGAATAAATTAAATTTGCAAAATGAAGCACCGTATTGTGCAATAAAGCTAAAGTTATTTATAAATTTATGGAAGAACAGAGTGTTACGGTTCTTGACCGGTCAACTTAAATATTAAAATCATTATATAAAAAAATACACTAATTATCTAGTAATCATAGTCAAAGCCAACGTTTGTAAATAAACGTTGGTCAAAACTACAAAATGTATTTATTCATGGTCCTAATAATATGACAAGGAACTATATATATATACCATACAGTTACCTCAGCTGATGAGGTGGGATAATGGTTAATATTCATGTAAAAGGACATAATATTTGTAGAATGTTATTTTTACATAAATACACTATAGTTGTAGAATCAAATTAATATATAGAAAATACGCACACATAAATGTTTCAGATGATCACAAAAACAAGCCACACATTGCGGCTGTGGTATGGAAAAACTAAATATAATATTATATTATAAATTATTATTCGTTTGTTTGACTTGCATGATTGAATAACTATTGCAAATGCATACACACACAATATTTGAAGGTTTGAGAAATCTCTAATTAATTATTTCATTGTATTACTGGAGACTTCCAATTTTTTTTTACAGTTTCAATTGTTATGTTTTTATATTTTATTTTTATTTATGATAATTTATTTTATAATTATTTTTATTTCTCTTTATATAATTACTTGTTTCACGTTTCTTTTAATAATAAAATTAATAAAATGTTTTTTTCACCGCAGAAGGAAGGAGAAACTAATAGAATAATTTAAAATTTGTATATATTTTAATTATTTATATTCATTTAATACTTAATTCTTTCTTTGGAATAATTTTTCAATTTTGATTTACAACCTCATAAACTAATTGTATTATTTTTTTTCTAGACTAGGTGCACTATTCAATTATTCAAGAACCTCGTTACAACATCCACATTATGTTTTTTCATTTTGTTTTTGGTGTAATTGAGGTTACAAAGTTACATATGTTGATTTATTTTTTTTTAAATAATTGGGTGTTGGACAAAACAAAATAACATAAATTTTCATTCTGCACAAATATAAGTAATGCCGTTTTGATCGATGAAAGGTTCCGAGGTATATAAATTATATTCTACTAAACTGAATTTTTCATGAAAATATTATATTACTGGAATTAATAATATAATTACTCTTTGTCTATCTATATTAATTATCTTCTTGTTGAACTCCTAATCACAAATTAGTCTTTGACGATATACTGAAATCTATAGACTTCTGTTGAAATTATAATATCTTTTGATTATTAGTATATAGTACCTTACAAATTACATTGTGGTGGAAATACTGGATAATGCCATCATAAATAAATTAATTTTCCTGGTAAAATTCCAATGGATAATCTTCGGGATTTAATGTTATTTGTACATGATGTCTTTGTTCTAGAGTTGAATTGTTCTGAATCTTTCCAACTGCTACAAATGGTGGTTTATTGTTTAAATGGTAATTGTTTATGATTTCATATGATTCCAAAAAACGCTTCCAAACTAAATCATACAATTTCATACCTTCGTGAACGGTACCATATGTATTTAACGTTGATAATACTATATATTTGCATTAATCGCTGAATATTAAAGGTGATTATAAAAAATCGAATCCAATATTACATTAAGCATCTGATGTTTTTTTTTTCATTATGAAAAAAAAACAACTTCTAAAATTAATTCATCACATACATTTACAACGAATATCTATCTAATTTAATACTGAAATTAGTTCAGTACTGCTCGTTTAATAAATTTAAAAAAATACGTATGTTAGAAAATATAGTGTTGATTGCCACTGAAAGATTAAGAATGTTTGCACGTACAAATATGGGAATGAAAAAAACATCCGACATTCAATAATTGCAAACAAATTGATGAATTGTTTTATACTCCATGCGGAGTGATTTATCAGCTTGACTATAATGAATGTTTGGTAGATTCCATAAGTCACACTTGGAGTAACATTACTTGATGATAATGCTGATAATGAAAATATCTTATTTGCCCCGTTCACAGTAAAATTTCGGTTACCTATTCCACTAAGTTGTACAAATTATTAGTTGACTTTCTGTATTCCTAGATTTAGGTAGTCATAAATTCATTGTTATGCTGCACATATATATTTGAAGATAATATATTTACTGATTTAATTTGAACAATTTTTTATAGTCTTAATGTCTTCTTAATGTCTCAATTTTTTATAGTCTATAATGTTTTAATCTTTCTGTATTGCTCCGGAACTGAGTTTATTTTAGTTATATTTATTATATACACAATTTAATTACACATTTTTCTGTCAAAATAATCAGTTTATACTCGTAATTGTATGTTGATCGCTTTTTAAACCGTGTTCGAAATAGATAATCTTGATGTTATCTAGTTAAGCTAAAGATAATATATCTAGATAAAATAAAGATAATCAAAAAAGATAAGATAGATAACAAACTCAGATAATTTTTAAATATTTACATTTTTTTCTAATTATGTGTGCACTAACTTTATACATATTCAAATTTAGTTAAAATATAATAATGTAATAATAATTAAAATAAAAATTCATATCAACACATTATATAACCACATACTACTTAATTATAACCATAACACTCAAAGTTTGATTATTACATGCACCACCTTAAAGTCGATAGACCCTACCGGTGAAGCTAATATATTTCTTTTTAAAATCCACAAACAATACTTTATACATTAATGGTTTGAGTATATATTTATGTAAATTAGAGTTTAGACTTTAGAGCGTCTGGTTAGAATTAAGTAACATTTAATATAATATACGTATGCACTTCTATTAAAGATATATTTGCAAGCAAATTTAATAATTGTAAATAACATTTAAACAATTTCTTTTAACCATCTAGATAGATTAACAACAAACATTTCTGTAAAAGTGAACATTTCTAGATAAAGATAATAAAATAAACAAATTTTCAAGCTACTAACGACAGCAAAATGTCTATCTAGATTTAGATGATTATCTATACAAATCGAAAACTGTTCATAAAATAAAGTTAATATTTTGACATAAACATTTGTTTATATGCTAAATGATTCTATAATACACTAACACTCTCATAGTAGGCATAGTCAGTCATTTGTGGACATGTTTTTTGAAACTTATTTTTTTCAAAATTAATTTTTCTCAAAATTATTATTAATAATTCCCATTTCTTTTATTGCATAATTAGATTCTTCATCTAATTTGCTATAAAATTAATAATTTCACATATTAAAAACAGAAAGATTTTCGCGAATTTTATCACCGGGTTATTGTGTACACATTGTAACAGTAGTTTTATATAGTTTTTTCATAAACATGGTCCAGTCTAATGGTGTTTGAGTTCAGACAATCTAAACTAAAATAACATTAATGCAAATGAATATGAAATGAAAATAAAAAAAATTAAATGAATATGAATACCTTGGTGGTCATGTTATAGTAAGTCCATTACAACCAATCCATTTTCCAGGATAATGTTCAATATACCGATATTGTACAACATAAGGTACAGAAGCTGAATCTAGTTGAATGTTGATAGATTACTTGATTCCATTTCTCAAAGTGGTACTTCATATATTATTATTGTTATTCATCTATTTCATTTATGAACTGTACATAGTATATTCATCCTTAATTGTATCAGGTAAAATTAATTGTTCAATGTTTATGTGCCCTAATATTAATAATGCCTGACCATAATTCTGATCGGAAATAATTTTGAAATGAAGATTTACGTTTTACACTGTGAGTATTCATACCATCCCTTGTAAACTGAGATTCAACAGATCAACAAATTGTTGACACATAATCTCATTTAATTAATAATAACAAAATTCAGCTCTTGATAGCCCATCAGTTGATAACAACTCCACCATAAAGAAACAATGTTCATCTTTCTAATTGGTTAAGCACGGTATGTGAAACGTTTAACAATTTGGTACACATCAATTTGGATAACGATGTACACATTCACGATCTGCTTGCCAGACATTTCATAAATATATAATGAATATTAGTCAATTCTTCCGATGTGTATCTCTATATGAAACTGCATTTCAAAGTTTTTATCTTTCATTCAATTAATTTAAATTTGATTTTACTTTACCAACTGTAACATCAAAACACTGACTAAATACCACATGCAATAACACAAACAATTTTAATGTATGTTTTCTTTATTTTTTTCATATAATTTTTATAAAGATTAAATCTCAAATTCAAAATTGTTGTACTTTTCCCCAAAAAATTAAAAATCTATAGTGATTTTCGAATTGCAATAAATCCAGTACTACGTAGCAGCAATTTGAAAATCATTATACATTTTTAATTTTTTGGAAAATCTGAATTTGAAAAAAGAAAAAAAAATTAAAATTAAAATTAAAATTAAAAACTAAAATTTTGAAAAAAAGATAAAAAAAAAAATGTGTAATTGACATAATTCAAAAGGTTATTGCGACTGTTTCGTAAGACAATGATTTCAGTGCTGGCACATACAGAAAAAACAGATTATTTCAAGGTAATTTATAATTAATTATTATCGTTTGGAAATATTAAATTCGATACGTTTATCTTTATACAATACATAACATAAACATGTAAAAACTTATAACTTTTTGAGAAAACAGAAGCATATAAGACTTTCATTATAGTTTTTCATTTCCGGTGTAAATTTCAATAAACAAGTGTTTATTTTAACCATTGAATTATTTAAGAAACTATGCAAAACTTATGTGTAATACTAAACTCGTGATAAAATTCTCTTTATTATCGGTAAGATAATAATTAATTCTTTGAAATATTCGTATCGAAATGCATAGAAGCAATTAATAACTAAACGATTCAAAATAAAAAAAAAATCATTTTCATTCATATCAATAAAAGCTTGGGTCCGCTTTCTTACCCACTATTTTCTTGTTTCCCAAATATTTCGTTGAAAAAGTTGAGCTGTCGTTACGAATTTTTGGAATTAAGATGCTATTGTGGTCCAAAGTTCAAAGGTGATCACTATTACGACTTCCATAGGCCCCAAATATATCCAATAGAATTGTATGAGTAACATTTATTTGATTATCTTATATGTCTGGGCTTAAACATTTTAAGATACGTTAAAGGATTTGTGAAAATAAGGTATACTAACTGCACTCCTTCCAGGTATATAGATCCATATATTTCCAATAGAATTGTTCGATTATCATTTTCCTTTATTTTTGTACTGTTATTAATGATAAGTGGAATAAGGTGGCACCACTTCTGTATATCATTTATCCGATTATCTTGAAATTTTGTTAAAAATCGTTAGTGGCACTATCACTATTCGCTCCTAGGACGAATGATCCTAATATTTGAGAAGCTAGGACTAAAAGATTCGTCAGAAAATTTAAACTATTTTAATTAGTTACATGACTATAATCTTATTTTTCTAACTTTTACTGTGCGTCCAAATTATAAGAGCTTCTTATGCAAAGGCCAAAAATTTTTAATGTAATCAAATCAAATATACTAAAGAGTATTAATGTAATGCAATGAGAATGTGAAAACCATTTAAAGCAATCAGTTATTTAAAAAAAAAACATTTGCTTTTAATTCGGAATATATTACTTTCAAAAAAAAAAAAATTAATATCGGATGAATGTATAAATTCGTGTTAGATTTGAAAACTAAAATCAATATACCAATCAACATATTCCCTACGTTCTACAAACTTTAACAATTTTAGTTTGATAAATTGATGACAACGGTTCAAAGAAGTTGGTGATGTGGTTTTCAACGTCTTCCACTGATATGATCTTAATGCCATCCAACTTATTTTGCAGAAAACTTTATTGCTTTATCCAGTATATTGTTCATAGTACTTGTTAGGTGTTATTGTTTCACTACGCCGCATTAATTCTTTGAAGTTCGTGACAACATTGAAAGCAGACACATGCCCGCCATATTATATTTTTTTGTAATTAACATATTTTTTTAATTTTTAAATCAATGTATAAAAAGTAAAAACTAACAAACGAATTGTCGCTATAACATCCATAATAATCTAGTTTTTAATATAACAATATATGGTCTTTGTAACCAGGCACAAATAGTTTAATAGTAATATGTAAATGTACATAATTTTCATATAATATAGTTAAAGTCTTCATCTTCAAAAATTGTTATTTTAGGATATTGTAAGGAATGTTCTTAATTTTTATT